>CM039672.1:137611302-140011302 GCA_022496015.1 Hordeum marinum
TCCAAGCCAAACTCATGGCGGTACCACATCGTTGATGGCGAGACGAAGATGCGGGACATGCGTGAGAGGGTCTCTTGTCCCGTCCGTCACGACCGCAGGGACATGGACGATGAGGGGGACCGCGACCGCGGGGATGACGCTGACCGTCGTCGTGGCCGCGACGGGCACGACGGGCACATGGGCAACCAAGGCTGGGGTGCTCGCATCCAGAGGAGCCTATCCCGTGCACCCCGTGAAGACCAGCGGGGCTACGACAGGAATGACAGTCACAACCGTCGCAGGGATCGCGATGGGCGCCGCCACGAGGACTCCACCAACCTGCCTACTACGTCCGCCGTGCCTTGCTGCTTGGCTCCGGGTCTGCAAGTTCACCTGCGACTAGGGCGGTGGAGCTCCAGCTGGTCGCCCGCCCGCTGACACCGCCTGTCATTGTGGTCGAGGACCACGGACGCAACCCTGCTAGGCGGCAGCGGCCTGGCGCAGCCAAACGCCTTTCCCAAGAGGCGCACACTAAGCCTGCATCACCGCCCCATTCTCCTACATCAGTTCTCCGGTCCTCACCAAGGTCCAAGCGTGACGCTGGCCGTGCGGAGAGGATGGCCAGCCAGGAGTTAAGCCCTGCGCTCCTGGAGCTCTGCTCTCCATCGACCTTGCTAAGGCCTTTGCCCTCCGACTCGCCGGTGCGACCTCCGGGCTTTGAGAGATCTCCAACACCACTGCTTCCTGCCAGTGGAGGGCTGTAGCGCACTCCTACATCACCGCGGGCTCGTCCACGAGTTGCTACTGATGAGCTGCCTGCTGGCCTGGCGGCCCTGGTTGCCCCATGCTCGCAACTCGCCCTTCTGGAGAAGCTGTTTTGTGTGCGTCAGCCTGCACTGCTGGCACATGCAGACCCACAACCAAGGTTGCTGCCCTCCCCTACTTCACCAACCCCATCTCCTCCTAGAAGGCCAGCAGCTCGCTAGAAGACTCTGGTGGGTGTGAGGATCAACAGCTCCGTCGGTGGCGTCTCCCTGCAGCGCATGCGGCACCCTGCTGTGCGTCCTGGAGCTGTCCCGACGGCGTAGATGACAGAAAGGCTAGTGTGTCGTACAATGGGGATCACCAGAGATGGTGAAGATGTCACCAAGTCCATTCTTGACGCCTTCACCTTGGAGTTCAAAGAGCAGCTGCCACCTAAAATTATTCTGGCCATGAGAGATTTTTTCCAGCTTGATAATGGCGTCATCAATGTAGTGGAGGAGGCACTAATTGGACATGAAGGAGAGGCAACCCTGGAACCAATCGTTGGTGACTCGAGCGAGCAAGTGTTGGATGGCTGAGCAGTGCCATCTTTGTTCCTGTAGGGCAGTGTTGGTTGCCATGTTAGTGCAACCATGTCATGTAACATTCTGTAAGGGCTACATGCCCTTGGCTTGCTGGGTCTTGCTAGGTGTGTGTCACATTGCATGTGCGCCTTGTATCAGTGTTGTACGTTCTTCCACTTGCAAGTGGTGTCTTGCAGTGGTTGTGGCTTGTTGCAAGTACTTAGGGTCCTGTTTGGTTTCCCATGTCCGAACAACCAATCGACACATTAAGCTAGAATGTGAGAGGGCTAAACTGCCCGGACCGCAGAGCAACGGTTAAGGCCACTCTCGAGGGGTCCTCCTGTCATTTCGGTTGTCTGCAAGAGACGAAGCTTAGCTCAGTTGACATTTTCATTGCGGCTTCCCTTGGTGGAAATAAACTCCACGGTTTTGTGCAGCGACCGGCCTTGGGGACTAGAGGCGACATCCTTTTTCTATGAGACGAAAGCCTACTCGATGTCTCAGACATCATCGTCTCGACCTACTGCCTGTCGGCCTTGGTGCAGATCCGGGATACCGGTGTCACCTTCAGAACCACATCCGTGTACGGTCCAATCGACTCGGCAAGTAAAGATGCCTTCTTTGCGGAGCTCATCAGCCACAAGCCTCTACCAGGTGTACCCTGGCTAGCCTCTGGTGACTTAAATCAAATCTACCGCGTAAGGGACAAAAATAAACGGGCTGTGAACAGGAGTAGGATCAACCGCTTTCGCACGACTCTACAATCTTGTGAGCTCAAAGAAATCCATCTACATAATAGGCGCTTCACTTGGAGCAACGAGCGATCCAACCCGACCCTCTGCAAGCTCGATTCCTTCTTCTACAATGTGAAATGAGACACCACTTTCAACACCCACGTCCTCCACACACTTTCGTCCTCCCTTTCCGACCACTGCCCGCTCCTACTAGCCGATGACAAAGGGCCCAGGCGACCACGCTCCTTCAAATTTGAGAACATCTGGGTATCCTTGCCTGGGTTCTTTGAGGTGGTCCAAAAGGCCTGGAGCGAATATGTGCCTCACTCAGAGCCCTACCAGGTTCTACATCATCAACTCAAAAAAAACCGCGCTTCGCCTATCTGAATGGAGCAGAAAAATGTTCTCAAAGGTCAACGTCCATCTGCACGCGGCCCTCTTGGTGATTCTTCGATTAGACATTGCCCAGGAGGAGCGACCTCTCTCCACCGAGGAATCCGACCTTCGGGCCAGGCTAAAGCGGAGAGTGATTAGCCTAGCAGTTCTTCAGAGATCAAGGAAGAGTCAGTGTGCGAGGATGGCCAATCTAAAAGAAGGGGATGCGAACACTAAATTCTTCCACCGCCGCATCAATGCTAGAAGGAGGAAAAATCATATCCATAGAATGAAACACGCCCAAGGTTGGGTGACTGAGCACACACAATAGGCAAAGATCATCCATGACCACTTCTCTGATGTCATGGGACGGGAAGAGATGAGAAACTTCGACTTTAATTGGGATGAGATTGGCATCCAGCCACATGACCTACATGACCTGGGCGCTGCCATAACCGAAGAGGAGGTCTGGGCGGCCATTAAAGAAATGCCCAGTGACAAGGCTCCAGGTCTGGACGGCTTCACTGGCATTTTCTTTAAGAAATGTTGGGAGTTCATCAAAGCAGAAATTTTGAGGGTCATTCAGTGCTTCGACTCCCTTCGTACTGCTAACTTGCAATGGCTCAACTAGTCCAATGTGGTCCTTTTACCAACGAAGGAGGGCACTGAGGGCGTGGCCAACTATAGTCCTATTAGCCTCATTCACACCATCGCCAAAATCATCGCCAAGATTTTATCCCTTCGTCTTACACCACACATGAACACCCTTGTCTTCAAAGCGCAGAGTGCGTTCATAAAGAGAAGGAGCATTCATGATAATTTCATGTATGTTCGCAGCTTTGCGCATCGACTACACAAGTGCAAGACACCGACCCTCTTGTTCAAGCTCGACATTAAAAAGGCGTCTAACTCTGATAGATGGGAGTATGTTCTGGACCTTCTGCAACGTATGGGGTTTCCGAATAAATTCTGGAATTGGATTGCTGCACTACTCTCCTCCTCATCCTCACGCTTCCTCCTCAACGGTTTGCCGGGTACCCCAATCAGGCATGGACGTGGCTTGGACGTGGATTTCGCCAAGGGCACCCTATTTCACCGCTCCTATTTGTTCTCGCAATAGCCCCTCTGATGCGGAGCATCCTACGGACATCACCATGGCAAGAGTCCCTTCGGCAAGTGACACGTGCGACATCTGCTTCACATACATAAAGGTGAATCATCTCCTTTACACGTGTTCACTTGACCCCTTCGAGGATGGCATACTACTTGACACTCCTCTCGTGTGCATGCATAGGTATTGTCGGAGCTTCACAGATGATGAGGAGGAGTGCCAGCACCTACGTACGACTACACCATCCGTGACGGAGGCTTGGAAGAGAAGGAAGAAGAAGCAAGGACAAGTCTCTCGAAGACCCGGACCTTCCGGCCTGCCCGGAACCTCCGGACCTCGGACCTTCTGGCCTGTCCGGAACTTCCGGCCTCAGTGCACCCCAGGCGTGCCAACTCTCTGGATACCCTGGAACCTGCCTGGACCTTCCCCGGAACTTCCGGCGCCCGGAACTTCTGGCCCAGCCCGGAACTTTCGGCCTGCCTGCGTGCAGCCACTCGGGCCCAAGGCCCATGTACCCACTTCTCCTATCACTTACCCCTTCGTGGCTACCACTATATATACTCCACCCCCTCCTCCATTTTAGGGTCAGCTATGGTTTTGCTCTTAGATAGTTGAGCCTAGCTCCTTCCACTACCTCTCCCATGGAGTAGATGCCTATATGGAGAAGATCCCCTAGTGGATGTCAAGGCCCCTCACGAGGGAACATCCTCCGGGATATCAAGGCCCCATCTCCCCATGGGATTTGGGATGAAGTCTACCATGTATCCTTCTTTCCCTTTGTTGTTCATGTCCCTTGTGGATCTTGTGTGTGGTGAGTCTAGTGGATGTGTGATTGGACTTGTTCTTGAGTGTTTCCTCTTGTGATTTCTCCCCGTTCATCCCCGTGTTCTTCGTGTTCTTGAGGTTTGCCCCTCCAATTCGTGAAAGATCGACACACACAGGCTTGCCCCGTATCATATTGGTATCTAGAGCCACGTTTCTCACGAATTTGGAGTCCCCCTCTTCGTTTTCTAGCTTGATTTTGTTTGTTTTCGTCCCATTCAAAAAACCCCACCAAAAATCCCCCAAAACTTTCTTGTGATTTGTTGTTCTTGTGAGTTTTTGTTGATTTTGATCCTTGGATTTGGTGTTTGGCAAGTGGATCTACCTCCCTTGGCGTCCCCTAGCCCCAATTTAACCTTCCCCCCTTCAATTTTGCCCTAAAAATCGAGTTTTTCCACCCCCGTTCTCGTATCCGGAAATTAGGGTTCGTCCCGAAGTTGTATTCGTGACCCCCGAAACTTCCGGGCTCTCCTGGAACTTCCGGACCCTCGAACTTCCGTCCTACCCCCGAAACTTTCGGGCTAAACAGGAAGTTTCCCCCCAAAAACCTCCGGTCAACCCCATACTTTCCAGTGACCCCGGAACTTCCGGCCCTAGGCTCGGAACTTCTGGCCTAACCAGAGTCATCCCCAGAAATTTCAGTAGAAGCCTTTTCATCGTTTCGTCCGTAACTTTCGCTCCCGAACTCCTAGTTGAGTGTTCTTTGGCTCGTTTTGAAGCTGTTGGCGTGCCCAAGCTGCTCATCTTGGTTTTACCATAAATTGAACACTTCAAAGTTTTCAAATTTTGGCAATTTTGCCTAGGCCCTCCACCATATCATCCGCAATACCACCATAGTCGCCCGCAACCTAACTAATTTGGTTTACCTTTGCATTTGTGGTTGCTTGAGTTGTGATTTGAGTCTCCTAATGTGCTTTGTCTACTTAGGGACGGTTACTTCTTCATCAACCACCGATGACTTGTATTGTTCCATCACCTACATCAACCACCGACATTCGACATCGACGACGAACATCCATCCTTTGAGACCATCTTCAACCGGAAGCAAGGCCGGTTTACCCCGACTTTGTGAAAGGTTAAGTGCAACGAAGGTATACATTATGTCATACACTTTATCTTCCTTGCCATTGCATCTTGTTAGCCCCACCATCTTTGCGATTACCTTCATACCTATTGAGACTAGCTATCCGTGTATTGCCGGGCTTCGCGAAAACTTGTGCACCATAGTGATACGATATCATATTGTTTCATCATTGGAAATATCATATAGTGAAATTGCTTGCTCCCGTGCATATACTGCGATATTTATGTCATATAGTTGGTTGAGTCTCAATAAGAATCGTGTCAAGGAAGAGGAAAAAAAAGAAAAAAAGCTTCTAAGCAAGAAAGAAAGATCAAAGCTTATAAGCAAAGAGTTGAGCATGAAAAGAGATACTTGTGCATGAGGATACTTGGAATAGGAAAAATTTTTATTGCATAAATAAGATTGGCGCCAAGTGGTGAATCATGCCCAAACGTTCAATAAGCTAGCGTCTCTCCTTGTGTTTGTGCAACACGAGCTTTGCTCATCCCTATAGTTGCACAAGCCCCATTATCCCACCGCGTGTGTTTCTCTATTGCCCTCCACTATATTTGTGATCACTTGCTTTGCATTTTGAGTCCATCGGATTTATCTCAACGTTTACAATATCTTGGACTTCATTTTGCTTGAATTTTGTGCCACTTGTCCTAACCAAGCCACTCGATAAGCTTTATGTTGTAGGTGTGAGTGAACAAGTCCAGTACCAATTACACTATTCTCTAAATTCAGATTGAGTGAAACGGGATACATACTCAACTTTGGGAACGGTATCTTGGTATTGTTTTATCTCATTTCCCACTCACCTTTGCTCGAGTCTTGTGATGTCTAGGCAAAGCACACCATCTTCGTTCTTTGATGACTACATCGACATGAGCAACGACATCACCCAAAAGCTCGAGCGACTCGCCATCGACATACGACACTCCGAAGCTCGGAAAATAGACATGGTGGCGGCACACATGGAGCAATTTCGACACATGGTGGCCAACTACAAGTATTATCCCCCTTCATCATCGTCACGGTGTAGACGCTCAAGTCGCTTATCTTCGAAATTTTGTGCCACTTGTCCTAACCAAGCCACTCGATAAGCTTTATGTTGTAGGTGTGAGTGAACAAGTCCAGTACCAATTCCACTATTCTCTAAATTCACATTGAGTGAAATGGGATACATACTCAACTTTGGGAACGGTATCTTGGTATTGTTTTATCTCATTTCCCACTCACCTTTGCTCGAGTCTTGTGATGGCTAGGCAAAGCACACCATCTTCGTTCTTCGACGACTACATCGACATGAGCAATGACATCACCCAAAAGCTTGAGTGACTCGCCATCGACATACGACACTCTGAAGCTCGGAAAAGAGACATGGTGGCGGCACACATGAAGCAATTTCGACACATGGTGTCCAACTACAAGTATTCTTCCCCTTCATACATCGTCACGGCGTAGACGCTCAAGTCGCTCATCTTCGAAGAAACAAGTGAGCGAAGACCAAGATCACCACAAAGGACAAGCTTCAACGCCAAGATCAAGGCGATCGACTACATGCATGGATGACCCTTCCATCTTCGGAAGCATCCCAAGGAATATGGCCGAGCACGGGATTTTCCCTTTGGTCATGGAGGAGAGTGATGATGTGCCATTATCGGCCTTCATCCACGACGACGATGACAAGACGGTTGAGCATGGGACTATCCCTTCAACCATGGTGGCGAAAGGAGTTGATCATGGAGATGTTTGCACCTACATCCCCCCGACACCCACATATGATGAGATGCCCCAATTTCCATGTGAGGAGAGCCACCACTACATGAGTGACTCCACTATATGTGACATTGAGTGCATTTCCTATGAGAGAATGAAAGTGACCACCACTAGCCCCATATATGATGAGTTGCCACAATTCCTATGTGAGGTTGAGAGCCATCACCACCCATTGAGTGACTCAACCAACCATATGAGTGAGAGCATCCTAGAGGGAGTGAGTGAGCCACACCACTTAGTGAGTAAGGTAGTTGAGATGGCATGTGAGGCCACTATGATTTCTAACAACTTAACCTATACTCCTATTGTGTCTTCTTCTTGGGTGCAAGGTCTCCTACACGACAACACGCCTACCCTCGACGAGTACATCCCTCCAACGGGTATGACGATGTCCATGGTGGATGTTGATGCACCCCCCACATGGTTCTATCATGATGACGACCACGACTTGGTTTCTCCTACCTCACCTACACCACATGAGTGGAATGAAAAAGGTAACATAGGTGAAGGTGATGGTCTTGTCCCACTAGTGGACTATATTGACATAGCTTGCTTGCATGATTTTGATCACCTTATGGATACTTCACATGCTATGTCTTCTTCATGCTTCGATATGCCACCTACTTATGATGGATATGATGATGAGCATGTCGAATTGCCTAGTTGTGATTCTATACTCCATAGGATATCATGTGAAAACTCTATTGGTCATATCATGTTTGACAATCTGCTTGAGTTGTCATATGCTATGCGTGAAATTTCCCAAATTGCATCTTTGTAATCTCACCATGGTAACTATGCATATGCCATAAAAATTAACCCAATTTTCTCATATGGCATAGATGACAAACCCATGGTTATTGGCATTTGCTTTTCTTGTGATGATATTGCCATCCTCCCTTTGCATCATTTGCGCAATTGCTCCCATATGACATGCCATGACCACCTTGCTTCGGATATGCATTATTTTGGATGTTGTCCATATTCTCCATATTATGCTACCGATAGTGCACATGAGGAGGACCCCATAGTTTCCTCATACATTCTAGGAGATTTGGATCCACCCCATCCATTGCATGATCCCCATACTTATGTGCACAATATGCTCCCCATGAATAAAAATGCTATTGATGTGCCATATATCTGCATGCTCAATTTGTGTCCCCATCGTGTTATACACCACAACTATTCTTTCATGATGGATGACATGTTCCTATACCATGCATTGAATTTCTTTGAGCATTGCTTATCTTGTGCTAACTCTCACGTGCACATACACATCATGATGGATGATGTGTATATTTACCACACACACACCTTGTCTCGTTTGTCTCTTTGTTGTGTAGGTACACACGATTCTTCGTCAACCTCGCAATCCCATGAGTTGATGAAACAAGCTCTTGAGAGCACAAATGCTTTGGGATGCACCGGAATGTGTCTCCAACCATTCCCCTCGCGCAAGGCCTACGCACACCTCTTCTACTTGGCTCTCATATGGTTATGGCTTCTTTCTCATTAGACTTATTTTGCCCATATTGCCATGTTCACTTTGCATGATATGCTCATTTCTACGTCTTTCCCATGCATTTGTGACCCATGCCTTGCATCTCACATGTCACTTGATTCTCATAGTCGTATGTATATTTGCAAGCTTGGTGGAGGATTTACTTGCTATTGCCATGTTTGCTTGTTGGCCCATGTCTATGAGGATGCTTTGCTCTTTCTTTGTGTTCGTGCTCGTGATGTGTCATGTGCATTATTTGTGCACACTATTGGTCCACATGATATGATTGCCATGATTTTCTCTAGTATGTTGCATCTTCGCACTACTAGCTTGCACGATATGATTGCTATGCTTGTTTATGTTGCATCACCGATGTGCTCCTTTTATGTGGTTGACGACAACCATTGCCATGCTTTGCACATGATTGACATTGCATATTGTCACATATCTCCATGTGTTGCCTCTTTCTTGCTATATGCTTTGCCATGTACCGAGTGCAACAATGCTGCTACTCTTGCTAATGAGATTGCCCCCATAGCTTTCTCACATATTATTGGAGCTTTTGACATCTTTCATGTGAAGCATGCTTGTGTTCCTTCTTTGCACCATATGCCTAGTGCCATGAATATAGCCATTGTTGCGTCATATTGTTCCTGCACTTTTGTTCCTAATGGTTATGTGCAAGAGAGGAGAACCATCATAATGGATGATGCGCTTATCTACCATGCACATACATTCTTTGCTTTGTTGTGTGTATGTGTAGGATACTTTGACGACATGACAACTTCCACTTCACGTGAGTTGACGATTCGAGCTCTTGAGAGCAAGCCTTGCTACGCCGATGAGTTTCTACATCACACTTGCTTGCGCATCGGCATTGCGATGGACGCACAAAGTCAAGTTTTTGAGGTGACATCCTTCTTGAGCATGGATATTGTGCATCTTCATACTTGTGTTGCTTGTAACATGACACATATTGGTCATCTTGGACCACTTACTTGCACACATGTTAGAGATATTGCTTTCACTCGTGACTGCCATTGTTCCATGCCTCATGACATATATACTTTGTGTGTTGCACCCAACTTGTGGATTGTTTGCTCTTATCATATGCTCGGTTGCAACAATGTCCATTCTTCACATTGGCCATGCCACATTGCTTGCTACATGCTTGATTTGATTGCCTCACACATGTTGAACACTTGCTCTTTCTATCATGTTGAGTGCATCACTATCTTCACTACACCATGTGCACATTATGCTTGGATTGTCTTGCACTTGCCCCATGTGTCTAGACATGTCATTTTCTTTGCTGTTGTGAATGATTCCGTTGCCTACCATAGACCTTTCATTGATTGCTATGTGCATGAGTGCTATGACCTTGAGGTAGATGCTTGTTCTATTGACTCACATATTGGCATCCCTACCTCACCTAGGCATCCTTGTTTCCATGATTGCATTGCTTGTGCTCAATTTTTATGCTTTCATGCCATGCCACAATCCTTTGTCACACCATATAATATGCATGAAGACAACACTTGTTCGGTGAATCACCACCTGAATGATCGGTTGTGCACTAACACTAACCACATTTGTTTGTCCAAGTGTTTGTCATATTTGCTCCTTTTGAAGGAATTCCTAGATGGCGAGACATTGGAGAGTGCCCCTATAGAGCTTGACGATGATGAGCGCTTGGTGATCGTCCACCTCTACACGACGTCGCCATCTCTTTCCCATGGTGATTTGATTCTTGATCCGAGGACGGATCTTTTCCAAGGGGGATATGATGATGTGGAGCATCCTATGGACATCACCATGGCAAGAGTCCCTTCGGCAAGTGACACGTGCGACATCGGCTTCACATACATAAAGCTGAATCATCTCCTTTACACGTGTTCACTTGACCCCTTCGAGGATGGCATACTACTTGACACTCCTCTCTATGCATGCATAGGTATTGTCAGAGATTCACAGATGATGAGGAGGAGTGCCAGCACCTACGTACGACTACACCATCCGCGAGGGAGGCTTGGAAGAGAAGGAAGAAGAAGCGATGACAAGTCTCTGGAAGACGCGGACCTTACGGCCTGCCCGGAACCTCCGGACCCCGGACCTTTCGGCCCGCCCTGAACTTCCAGCCTTAGCGCACCCCAGGCATGCCAACTCTCTGGATACCCCGGAACCTGCCCGGACCTTCCCCGGAACTTCCGGCCCAGCTCGGAACTTCCAACCTGCGTGCGTGCAGACACTCGGGCCCGAGGCCCATGTACCCACTTCTCCTATGACTTACCCCTTCGTGGCTACCACTATATATACTCCACCCCTCCTCCATTTTAGGGTTAGTTATGATTTTTCTCTTAGATAGTTGAGCCTAGATCCTTCCACTACCTCTCCCATGGAGTAGATGGCTCTATGGAGAAGATTCCCTAGTGGATGTCAAGGCCCCTCATGAGGGAACATCCTCCAGGATATCAAGGCCCATCTCCCCATGGGATTTGGGATGAACTCTACCATGTATCCTTCTTTCCCTTTGTTGTTTATGTACCTTGTGGATCTTGTGTGTGGTGAGTCTAGTGGATGTGTGATTGGACTTGTTCTTGAGTGTTTCCTCTTGTGATTTATCCCTATTCATCCCCGTGTTCTTCATGTTCTTGAGATTTACCCCTCCAATTCGTGAAAGATCGACACACACGAGCTTGCCCCGTATCACCCTCTACATAAGATTCTTGACCTGGCAACGCGCAAGGGCATCATACACAAGATCAGAGGACGAGGGGCCATGGTGAGAACCTCCCTATATGCCAATGATGCGATTGTTTTCATGGCACCAATTAAGAGTGATAGCGACAATTTAGCTGTGATCTTAAAAGGATTTGGTGACATGACAGGCCTATGCACCAACTTCCATAAAAGTTCAGTGGTACCCATTCGATGCACCAATCTTGATTTAGTGCGCATCCTGCATAGTATCCTGGCTTCGAGGGAATCCTTCCCAATCAGATATCTGGGCCTCCTGCTCTCAGTATGGCAGCTGAGGAGGGTGGAATTCGAATACCTAGAGGACAAGGTAGCTGGGAAATTTGTCACACGGGACGGGAATAACATCACTACCGTTGGGCGCACGCCCCTCGTTCGTTCTGTCATCACTTCCCTGGCCGTGTACTCCATCACTCCCCTCATTGTGCCACGGGGCTCCCTCAACAACCTCAACAAGATTGAGCAGGATTTTTTATGGCCCGGCTCGGGCAAAACTATCGGTGCAAAATGCAAATTCAACTGGGATATTGTATGTCGACCACCAAGCTATGGCGGCCTAGGTGTTCTGAACTCCGACAAGTTTGCTCGTGCCTTGCGACTGAGATGTCTCTGGTATGAATGGAAGGAGCCGAGCAAGCTCTGGGTGGGGCTGGAGAATCCTTGCACTGAGGAGGACCGCGATTTCTTCTACGCCTCCACGACTATCGTCATGGGCAATGGGGCCAAAACGCCTTTCTGGGACTCGCCTTGGCTGCTTGGTCACAAACCCAAGGAAATTGCTCCCCACATTTTTGAGGCCTTGAGGAGAAAGAACTGGAAGGTGTGCAAGGTGCTCAAGGCAAATGCTTGGATGCTCAGAATCAGAAGGGACACCATCATCACTGGCCACCATGTTCGTGAATTTTTTACCCTCTGGATGCTCATTCATGATGTCCAACTCGACGAGCACTCTGAAGATGACATTATATGGAACACTCCATGGATGCTTCGTACTCGGCTTCGACCGCGTACAAGGTGCAATTCCTTGGATTGACGCTCTCCCCCATGGACTTCATGGTTTGGAAGGCATGGGCATCCCCGAAAGTCAAATTCTTCGCCTAGCTTGCCCTGCAAGATCGGATTTGGACTACTGTCTGGCTTGCGCGGCGTGGTTGGGCTAACTGTGGCCTATGCCCCCTCTACAAACGGGAACAGTAGACAGACATCCACCTCTTCATGAAATGCCGCTTCACTACTAGGCTTTGGCGATCATCGATAAATATGGTCTAGTACACATGGACACAAATGACTGGCACCTTGTAGAGTCCCTTTTGGAGTGGTGGGATAGGCGCACCAATTCAAGTAATCCTGAGCGACGCGCCATGGCTTCTCTAACCATGTTGGTGTCGTGGACAATATGGAGTGAGAGGAACGCTAGGGTATTCCGCCACAAAAATGATCTTCCACCAATTCTCCTAAAGCATATTGTAGATGAGGCCAACATTTGGGTTACAGCAGGGGCAAAGAAACTAGGGAAAATTGTATTACATGAGTAATTGTCATGCCATGTTCATGGTGTTTTGTAACACTTTGTAACTCTATTCTCTTCTCATTTAATCGACGAGGCAAATCTTTTGCCTCTGTTTCAAAAAAAACAGTGTGTTAGTTGGTGGGACACGCATGAGCCAACTTTTGCCTGTCGCTTTCACCTCCCCACTCGTGCCTCTTTTCTCCAACAAAAAAGCTTCACTTATGATCCCGTGTCGCTTTCACCATCTCTAATCATTAACCTCTTCTTCTCCAACAGACTTCACCAGTGATGTTGGTCTTTAGATCTTCTTTCATGAACAAAACATTAGGGAAGAAGCCAATGGTAAAAATGAAGGTTTTGAATGAACCAAAACAATGTAAGCTGCACAAATTTCAGTTTTTTACTTACCTACTCCCTAGTTTCCAGATAAATTGTATCAAACTTCCAGATTACTTATATAAAGGTCGTGAGATTAATTGTTGAGCTTCATTTGCAAAAAGGAAAAAATATTAGTTGTTGAGCTTGCCATGCTTGGATTTTACTGCTACTCCTAATTGCGAGATTAGTTTAATCAGGTTGCCAGATTGGTGAATCCCGATTGCCAGAATAGTGGCTGAGATTCCCATACTCGAATTTGTTGTACGTGTTTACCCCATAGTTTCCAAATTAGTTGCATGAACTTGTTAGATTAGATAAGCCTGGTTGCTAGTTAGAGAATGCTTACTTCTTAGAAATAAAAGTATCTAGTTGCCAGATCAGAAATTTGTAGTAGCCGCTACGGAGTAAATTAGTTGCCAGAATTCGTTGTGAATCCTGAAAAATGTCATGCTAATTAAAACATAGGAAAGAAGGAAAGTGGGGAAAGGAAGATAAGATCAAAACTGGTGTCGGGACCCCGATCCTAAGTCATAAGAATCCAGCCTGTAACACATCACATCACTTTGCGGTCTCACGCACGGTAACCCCACGGCTGCATCCTTACCTTAGCCAGGACCGTTTGCGCCTTTTGGCTCACATATGTGAATATGTCGCTAGCATTCAAATGACAGAGAACCCGAGCGGACATGACTAGTCATAGAACCCAAGTGGCACATCCGTACGGAAACATACATACGTAACCCAACAATGCAGGTGTTGGCCTCAAGCGTGTGTAGACGAGTCAAAGCAAGCTACAAGGACTCCATTACGTTGTGGGACATAAATGTCATCACTGCACGTAGACGAGTCGTAGCAGGCTACATGGACTCCATTACACTGCAATACATTTCCCCGAAGGGACAGACACAGTAGCAAACAAGGATACATGCCGGTCTCCGGAGCAGTAGCAAGCTATCAAGGCTTGGTGGAAGCACAAAGGGGCAGTTTCCTGTAAAGAGTACTACTAAAGGCACATCACTAGGTGTCAGATCCCATACATACCGTTGCACGTCACAAATATGCATGACATGCCCGATATGCATAGATACAACCATGGCATCACAACATAACCATACAACAACACAACTTTTATTTAAGAGGCTCAGAGGAGCCTTGCATAATATGTTCTTAAGGGTAGGGGTCACATGACCCGACACTCAAGTCATACAAGCAAGTTCATACAAACCAAGTGGAAGCATAAAGCTATCTGAGTACATACATTTGAAAGGGTAAAAAGGCACACGGCCTGACTATCTACAACTCGCCACATGGCATAAGGTCGTAGCTAGGACACCAGCTATTCAGCGTCATCGACATCTAGGTAAAACCCACCTGATGGGTCCTGAGTCTCATCTGCAACATTTATTAAGCAAGCATGAGTACAAACGTACTCAGAAAGTAGGGATGGCAATGGGTACAATCCCGTATGGGGATACCTAGAACATCCCCATCCCCATCTATTCCCCATACCCCCATCCCCATCCCTGTTTACATGACTGGGGACAAAATTTCCCCATACCCATGCCCCACGAGGGAACGAGGCCCCATTAGGGTCCCCATCCCCATTAAGAAATGATCATATACATAATATGACAGAATATAATCAAGATATGTACATGGTGTTGTCCTTGTTCTACTCATACCGATCTTGTTCGTACTAACTTCTTGGTCATGGTGGTGGTTGAGGTGAGGATGCGAGGTAAGTTTAAGGTTTTCCTCATATTTTTTTGTTTTCGCAAGTTTGTTTGTAAATATTTGAAGCTTGACCACAATGTCACAGTTAAAAAGTGGGCCTCTAATGGGTATTGGGTCTGGGGAATAGGATCTCATCCCCATCCCCGTTGTACCCTATGGGGAATAAATTGGTTCAGTAAATATCCCCATGGGGAAGTTTTTCGCCCATCCCCACCCCCTAATAGATGAAATCCCCATGGGTTTGATGGGTATGGGGCCCCATTGCCATCCCTATCAGCAAATCTTTAAAGCAGAACTAGTCTATTCATGCTCATGTATCAACAAGGGGAGTGGTGGAGTTTGTGTAGCAATGCCAGCTTTGACTCTTGGCTAACCATACACATATTAATTATTTGTTCAAATTTTAGACATCGCACACGAGTCCACTAACTCCACATCAATACACCACCATGGATTCACTTCTGTATCCTACAAGTGTGCCATTCGCGGTACTCACACTTGTCTTGATATTTTTATGAGTATCCATTTAGTTATCTATGGACAACAGGTTTTCCAAGTAGTCCATATCCGGGGACGCGGCTATTCGAACAGATTCATACCCTGCAGGGGTGTACTTCTTCACACATGCTCTCGCCACTTATCGCTGTGTGCTCATAAAACCAAGCACCTCGACAACCTTCAAGTGGAAGCCGAGCGAGGGAGTCGGCCATGACTGTCAATCATATAAGACCTCTAGTCTAGGCTATCGCCTATTTGAGACTGAACCCGCACGAAGTCCGGCCGAAGTTTCCGCTATATCCCCAAACGATGTGTGTAGGGTTCCCAAGCCCACCATTTGGGTGACCCTTGGTACACCGTGCCATGGCCTACCGCGTCGTAACCCACCCCTAGGGTCAGCACTACGCACGGCCTCCAGCATACTATAAACACTAGAAACTACTTGCAATACCTGGACCAAGAACTAAGCGATTGATAAGTCGAGAGGGGTCGAGTTACCGGAACCCAATGTGTGGTAGCAACTAGCCTTGGATCACAAACACGTAACTTAGTTCCTAAGAACGGTCCCAATGAGACAACCCGTCATGTACTCCTACATAGCCTCTCATCGCTACCTTTACCAAATCGGGTTCATCATTAAGCTTACCACAACATAACAATATTGTTTCACTCCAGTTCATCACCCAGATGAATCAGACCTGACACAACTCTCAGCATAGCAAGCATAGCAGGCAAAGTAGGTAAAGCACAACATGGCTCAAGCATCTACCAAGTATGCTAGGTTGCAAGGTTTAGCTATTTATTGTGACAATGACAGGTCATGCAAAGGAATGGGTTCATCTACCGTACATGACAACAATTAAACGTTTGTCCTAATGCAATAAACAAGAGCAGGAGCGAGAGAATGGGATGTTATCGGAATGACCAATGGGGTTGATTGCCTTGCTGGGAAGCGGGAAGGTATTCTCCTTCGTTGGAATACTCGTGGGTATCCTCAGAAGCAGGGCCTACCGCAATGCAGATAAGTAACAATCAATACACAACAAGTGCAACAATATGATGCATGATCATTATATGGCAGCATGAATGGATGAGCTAATGCAACTATTATCCAAGTTAAATGAAGTAATTTTGAATATAGGTTCAAAATAGTTCTCCATTTCATAATCCATATGTTGACCTATTACTAAATGTCAATGTTCATCTACATAGATTGCTCTAACATGCATGATAACAGCACCATTGGATTCATTGGATTTTTCTGACAATTTTTCATATATAAATTATTTCAATCTGAGTTATAGATTAATTTCTATGAATTTTCTAAGTTTTAACTATTTTCTGGAATTAATTTAATTCAGAAATTCTTTTATTGCATCAGCATGACATCAGCTGGTCAACAACCCGTTGACAGGTCAAACCTGACCAGTGGGGTCCACTGGTCAGTGACCCAGCCTCTAACAGAAGTTATTTAAATACTAATTACTAATTAATTAGGATAGGGCCCAGTGTTAGTGGGTCATTAGCTTAATTAGATTAATTAATTAATAATTTTAAACTAATCCTAATTAACCCTGACCCGGTCCCACTTTCTAGTGACCCAGGGGTCAAACCCTTGTGGTCAACACCGGCCAGACTCACCGGCGTTGAGCCGCCGGTGACTCCTGAGACAACGAAGGGGTCGGGTTTCCTCCTCCGGCGACCATTTCGCCGGCGGAAGGCACCAGGCAAGCCTAGGCTCACACGCGCGTCCATCCCGACGCCTCTCAGAGGCGGAGATGGCCGGGATCGACGCCGGCGACGAGCTCGGCGGCTGCCGGAGCTCGGGCGAGCACGGGTTCATCGATCTAGGGTGCAATATGACCATAGCTTGGCACCTACAGGCTCTACGCGGCCCCACGAGCTCGGTGATGGCCTCGATAGGACCAGCTGGTCACCGGAGCAACGCCGGTGACGAGCTCGTGCGGCGGGGCATTTCGGGCATCGACGGAACCGGGGCCTACAGAGGGGGAATCGACCAGGGAAGAGAGGGGAAAGAACCGGGGGATCACTGTGGGTTCGGAGCCGACGAGAGCTTGCTCGGGGAGGGCTCGGAGGCAACGAATCGATAGTGCTGGAGCTCGGGTCTGAGGAGGAAGAAGGGGTCGGGGGCGTCGCTCCAAGGCTTCTGGCGGCGCGTGGCTCGGCGCAGAGGTCGGGGACGACGAGGCGGAGCTTCTGGCAGGCTCAGGGAGGCACGGGAGTGGCTGCGGCTACGTCGGCGGGCGAGCAGCGGCGACGGCCATGACGAAGCGGAGGAGAGGGAAGAGGCAGGGGAGAATGAGCGAGAGAGAGAGAGAGAGCGATGGGGACAGTAGCGCATCCTCATCCGCTCGCCAACGCGATGGGGGGATGTAGGCGCACAGGGAGCTGCGTGGCAACTCCAGCGCGAGCGCACAACAGGCACGCGCTCGTCCTCCTGACCGCCAAGAGGACGACGACGGTGCTGGGCCAGATGGGCCGGCCTAGGTGGGCTTCCTCCTTTTTTTGAAAAAATTCCAGTTTCTGTTTTCTTTTTTTGACATTTGTTTTATCTTTTTTTTTATTTAGGCACAAATGCCACACATAGAATATCCCAAAAATTTTATAGAGCTTAGTTTGAATATTTCAAACCTCTATAAAAAGTTTCAGAATATTTTGAATACTAAATTAATTATATTGCTTTATTTGGCATTTTCAATAGCTTTGATATTTATTTTTGAAATTCTTTAAAGATTCAAATATTTAGAATGACCCCTGATATATTAATGTCCACATTTATCAGACATAGGGGGCATTTTTGATGGGAATTTTGGATTTGTTGATTTTTCACAACTATTAAATTTGTTTGATTCAGGTGAGATTTTAGGGTTTCTGTTAATCCCCATTTCAGGTTGATGCAAAAAGTGAAAACATGATGCACACACATGCTATCCTAAGTAAGCTAGCTAAGGATGTGACAACTCACCCCCACTCAAAAGAATCTCGTCCCGAGATTTGGAAGTCGTCGGGAAGAGCGCGGGGTACTCTAGTCGAAGACGATCCTCTCTTTCCCATGTGGCTTGCATCTCGGAATGGTGTGACCACTGAACCTTGAGAAACTTGATGTTCTGACGCCGAGTGGTATGCTCAGCTTGATCAAGAATGCAAACAGGGTATTCTCGATATGTAAGGTTATCTTGGAGATCAAGCGCTTCATGGTCTACCTCGCGGACAGGGTCCGAGAAGCAGCGCCTGAGTTGCGAGACGTGGAAGACATCATGGACCTTGGAAAGATGCGGCAGAAGTTCCAATTGGTAGCCAACCTCTCCTTGCTTATCAAGAATGGGAAAAGGTCCAATGTAACGAGGATCCAACTTGCCCTTGATACCGAATCGATGGGTACCCTTCAGAGGTGTAACCCAAAGATAAGCCTTCTCGTCAACTTCATAGGTCACAGCCTTATGATGGCGATCATATTGGCTCTTTTGATGAGATTGGGCTGTTTTCAACTTTTTACGAATAATGCGAACTTGCTCCTCTGCATCCTGGATCATATCCGGGCCAAAGATTTGCCTCTCTCCGGTTTCTGACCAGTTAAGAGGTGTTCGAGACCTTCGTCCATAGAGAACTTCAAAAGGGGCTTTGCCCAAGCTTGAATGATTACTATTGTTATAAGAAAATTCGGCAAATGGAAGACATTTCTCCCAATTCATACTGAAGGATATAACACAAGCTCGGAGCATGTCTTCAATGATTTGATTGACTCGCTCAACTTGACCACTTGATTGCGGATGGAAAGCAGTGCTAAAGGATAGATGAGTCCCCATAGCATTTTGAAAGCTTTCCTAGAATCGGGAAGTAAAGATACTTCCACGGTCCGAGTTAATCTCCAAAGGCACACCATGAAGAGAAACTATTCGAGAAATGTATAATTCTGCTAGCTGGCTAGCAGTAATACTCTCCCGAACAGGAAGAAAATGAGCCACCTTGGAAAGACGGTCTATAACCACAAAGATAGCATTATTCCCTCTTTTAGTCCTAGGAAATCCAGTGATGAAATCCATACCAACCTTATCCCATTTCGATTCAGGAATAGCTAAGGGTTGAAGGGTGCCAGCAGACCTTTGATGTTCTACTTTAAAGCGACGACAAACATTGCAGTTAGCAACAAACTGAGCAATTTCCCTCTTCATCCTAGTGCACCAGAACCTATGGCGTAGGTCCTGATACATCTTGGTACTACCAGGATGAATCATGAGAGGAGATTCATGATCCTCCTTAAGGATCAACTGCCGCAGATGTTGCATCTTCGGGATCACTAAACGGTTCTCAAAGAAGACAACGCCCCGATCATCTTCCGAGAAGCATCTAACATTACCCCTCCTAATGTTTTTCTTGATCCGAGATATCCCGACATCATGCTTCTGGGCTTATATGATTTGATCCGTAAGTGTAGGTTTCACCACCAGGTTGGAAAGGAATCCTTGAGGAACAATGTGAAGATTGAACTTCCAAAATTCCTCATGGAGAAGTGGTTGACTTTGTTGTAACATCAGATTGTTACAATAAGACTTACGACTTAGTGCATCAGCCATGACATTGGCTTTCCCCGGGGTGTAAGTTATCCCTAAGTCATAATCTGTAATCAACTCAACCCACCATCTTTGCCTGAGATTCAACTCCGGCTAGTTGAAGATATATTTCAGACTTTGGTGATCAGTGTAAATTTCACAACGTTTACCCAGAAGGTAATGTCGCCAGGTTTTTGGTGCATGGACCATAGCTGCAAGCTCAAGATCATGTGTTGGATAATTATCCTCATGTGGACGCAACTGTCGAGATGCGGATGCAATCACATGACGATCTTGCATGAGAATGCAACCTAATCCTTGTCGCGAGGTGACACAATAGACAACAAAGTCCTTAGAGAAGTCTGGTGGCAGCAAAACGGGAGCAGAGGTCAGGCGTCTTTTCAGTTCCTGAAAAATATGCTCGCATTGTGGGGTCCACTCGAAATTTTTATCTTTCTTGAGGAGTTCAGTCAGAGGTTTCGCAACCTTGGAGAAGTTCTCGACAAAGCGGCGACAATAGCTCGCTAGGCCAAGGAAACTCCGAACTTGCTTAACCGATTCAGGTTGAGTCCAATCAAGGACGGCCTGAACTCTCTCGGGATTGACAACAATACCTTTACCAGAGATCACGTGGACTAGGTAGGTCACTTCTGGTAACCAAAATTCACACTTGGAGAATTTGGCATACAGACAATGCTCTCGAAGTTTCATCAATACCAGCCTTAGATGCTCGGCATGTTCCTGTTCATTCTTCGAGTAGATGAGTATATCGTCGTGGTAAACCACGACGAATTTATCCAGATACTCCATGAATATCGAATTCATCAAGCGAGAGAAGGTGGCTGGTGCATTGGTTAAACCGAAGGACATGCCGGTGTACTCGTATTGACCATAATGAGTAACAAAAGCCGTTTTTGGAATGTCCCCATTTCTAATTTTGATTTGATGGTATCCCAACCTCAAATCCATCTTGGAAAAGACAGAGGATCCAGTGAGTTGATCATACAA
The DNA here is from genome assembly GCA_022496015.1 of Hordeum marinum. Classification (NCBI taxonomy): domain Eukaryota; kingdom Viridiplantae; phylum Streptophyta; class Magnoliopsida; order Poales; family Poaceae; genus Hordeum; species Hordeum marinum. Next base: position 137,632,457 of record CM039672.1, read on the forward strand.
ATCATTGATCCTGGGGAGTGGATACTTGTTCTTTATGGTGACCAGATTCACTGGCCGATAATCCACAACCATCCGATTCGATCCATCCTTCTTCTTGACGAAGAGGACGGGGTAAGCCCAAGGAGAAGAACTAGGACGGATGAAACCTTTCTTCAAAGCCTCATCGAGTTGTTTCTTAAGTTCGGCTAGTTCTAAGGGTGCCATCTTATAGGGTCTTCTGGCTATTGGGACAGTCCCTGGGACGAGCTCTATCACAAACTCTACATCTCTGACAGGTGGAATTCCTGGCAGTTCTCCTGGAAAGACATCCGGAAAGTCACGGACCACCAAAATATCTTCTAGTTCTGGAAGAGGGCTAGCATTGAGAGAATAGAGTTGGCGTTTGACAGCTCGAGTGGAGACATTAACTATCTCACCCAATGGATGTGTAAGCTGAACATTCCTAGTATGGGTATCAATCTTAGCATAGTGGGCTTTCATCCAATCCATGCCTAAGATGATATTGATGTCCGAAGACTTGGGGGCTATCAAAGATGCTAGAAAGACTAGACTATCCACAAGAATCTCATTGTCATGGCTTACCCTAGAGGTTTGCCATTTTGAACCAGGAGTCTGAACTACTAAAGGGGTAGGCATATCATAAAAAGACATGTTATGCAACTGTGCATAACTTTCTGAGATGAATTAATGAGATGCTCCAATATCAAACAGAACAGATGCTGGATGACTATTGACAAGGAGCGTACCTAGGATAACATCAGGATCCTCAAGGGCTTCTTCAGCAGAAACATAATTCACTCGACCACGAGCAGGAGCTGGCTTCACATAGAAGGCTTTTCCCGGCTTCCCACGTCCAGCCGGCTTGGCATTGTTCTGGGGACACTCACGGGAATAGTGTCCTGGTTCTTCACATTTGTAGCAGACAACCGTAGCACGGGGAGCAGCATTGGCAGGGGGACCTCCAAATGTCTTAGCTGGAGGGTTGGGCTGAGCTGGGCGTGGCGCCTGGAAGGATGGCCTCACGGTGTACCTTGGTGGCGGAGCTGTGTTGGGCACTGACACCCAGCGTTTGTTGGAACCCAAGCGAGATGCGGGGCTGAAGTCACGGGTGTGCTTCTTAGTTGCCTCGTAGTTAGTCTGTCCTGTTTTGGCGTTGATAGCCTTGTTGACGAGGGCCTGAAAGGTATTGCACTCATGTAGGCACAAATCTTGATGGAGCTCAGGATTAAGTCCCTTGCGGAATCTAGCATGTTTCTTGGCATCGGTTGACACTTGCTCCGGAGCATAACGAGCAAGGTTGCCGAACTCGCCGCTATAAGCATCCATTGTCAGTCTGCCCTAGGTGAAAGCACATAACTCCTCTCTCTTGCGATCCATCAGCCCTTCCGGGATGTGATGGGTACGGAATGCCTCACTAAAATCTGCTCAAGTTGCTGCGGGTCCTACGGGACGCATGGCTTCATAATTTTCCCACCAGAGATTGGCGGGTCCTTCCAGGAAGTATGCAACAAAAGTCACCTTGTTGGCCTCAGTTACATTAGTAGCTCAGATTTTGCGGGACATGCTGGTCAGCTAGTCATCCACGTCGAGCGGGTCGACCGAATGATGAAACTTAGGTGGGCACAACTTGACGAAGTCATTGAGGGACACACCATCATTACGCTCAATACGGGGAGGACGCGCTATATTCTGCTCAATACGTTCCAAAAGCCTGTTGGTCTCCCTTTTATTCCGCTCAGCTTCAAGCATCACTTCTGCCAAAGAGGGCGCCTGCGGCAGGTTCTCTTGTCTTGTCTGGCTTCCCATGCCCTGCTCGAAGGCAGGCACAGGTTTATTCCTAGTTGACACCATCTTGGGAAAACAAACCCACAACTTAGTCAATGAGGACAACAACTCTAATACATAAGATGAGGAATGTACTGAACAACATGGCATGCAAGGGTAAACACCCGATCAACATGGTAAAAACAAACCGCCATATGAACACCATGATTCATACACGCCATGAAATAGTTCAGTACAAGCCCAAGCTGAAGTACAATCTACGGAAAGATGATACAACTCATCGAAGGCATTACAAGCTTCCTATACATTATCTATCTACACCTCCGGAACTCAACTCATAACCTTAGTCATATCCCACAAGACACATAGGATTGTGGCGATACAACTACTAAAATACTAGAGGCAACATCCACGTACTCAAGCATCGCCGTAGAACACCTCATATAGGTTACCCCCGTGACCCAGGAGCTGAACCTGAGGATCTAGAAACACCCTGGCCTGTCCTGGAAACTGTAAGGACACGGATGTGGCCTCGGTCCCCTCGTTGGTGGCAGCAACAGTCCTCGAAGAGGAGTGATGTCTCCAACATCGGGCCAGTCTATGCGAGCTGGCAGATGAGTCCGCGATGGGTTCAGCATCTCCAAATCTCCATAGCCTGTCTGCACGACAGGTGCTAGCTGCATCAGGGCTGTCCAAAGACATGCATGGGTAGCATATAGCTCCATGCGCAGGGCACGTGCATCACGATCCCTGTTCTCCAACATCTGAGCGGTCACCTGAAGCCTAGGGTCCTCATGGGAATGATCATAATAGGCTGCACTAAGATAACCATCCTCTCCTCCTAGAGTAGCAGGAACATAGCAGAACTAAGTGTTCTGTAGCAGTCTATGGTGAGATCTCATAATAGTCAACATGGTATAGGCGGCCTCTTGAACTGCCATGTCTATGGTGACACCTAACCCATATGACCAATGAAGCGGCTCTGCAGCTCCAGGATATGATGGATATATCCTAACAGTACACAAATACTGGCTCTGGTTAAAGTCTCGATACTGCTCCTCCACTGAATACTCTGGGTACCAATGGTAACCATTCTCCATCATAACTCTAACCAACATGGCCGTGTGACCTGGTACCTCGATGCACCTAGTCAGACGGACCACCTGACGAGAAGGACGAGGGGCATCTGAAATAGAGAATGATGCGAAGACATTAGAGATCCTAGCAGAAATTGGACAGCATAACGGCTGTAATTGCTCAAAAAATATTTTTAGAAAATTGCAAAGATTGGATAGCATAACCACTCAGCTTTCTAGACTCAAGTTTCTAATCCAACTGATTGTCACACCAAACAATAATCTAGAACCGAAGTTCACTTGCAAACAAGCTAGCTAATAGTCCATGGTTAGAAACTCGTCATCCTAAGCAATAGATGAGAAGCCTAGTTCTTAACCCCGTAGAAAAGATGAGAGTGACTCATAATAGAATAACTTGGGAAGAGGAGTAAAAAGAGCCTTACGTTTCCTTCCACAATCAATTCCCTTACTTTTCTATAGTGTTTCTAGGCTCAACTTCGACCGATTTGGCTTGGTAGTCCTACAGTCAGTCAGGCTCTGATACCAACGCTATCGGGACCCCGATCCTAAGTCATAAGAATCCAGCCTGTAACACATCACATCACTTTGTGGTCTCATGCACGATAACCCCAGACTGCAGCCTTATCTTAGCCGGGACCGTTTGCGCCTTTTGGCTCACGTATGTGAATATATCGCTAGCATTCAAACGATAGAGAACCCGGGCCGAATTGACTAGTCATAGAACCCAAGTGGCACATCTATAGGAAAACAGGCATACGTAACTCAGCAATGCAGGTGTTGGCCTCAAGCATGTGTAGACGAGTCATAGCAAGCTACAAGGACTTCATTACATCATGGGGCATAAATGCCATCACTGCACATAAATGAGTCGTAGCATGCTACAGGCACTCCATTAGACTGCGAGATATTTCCCCAAAGGGATAGCCACAACAGCAAAGAAGGATACATGCCGGTCAATCGATGTGTCCGGAGCAGTAGCAAGCTACCAAGGCTCGGTGGAAGCAAAGAGGCAGTTTCCCATAAAGAGTACTACTAAAGGCACATGAATAGGTGTTGGATCCTATACATACCGTTGCACGTCACACGTACGCACGACATGCCCGATATGCATAGATACAACCATGGTATCACAACATAACCATACAACAACACAACTTTTAAATAAGAGGCTCAGAGGAGCCTTGCATAATATGTTCTTACAGGTAGGGGTCACATGACCCGACACTCAAGTGATACAAGCAAGTTCATACAAACCAAGTGGAAGCATAAAGCTGTCTAAGTACAAACAGTTGAAAGGGTAAAAAGGCACATGGCCTGACTATCTACAGCCCTCCATAGGGCATAAGGTCGTAGCTGGGACACCAGCTATTCGGCGTTATCGACATATAGGTAAAACCCACCTGATGGGTCCTGAGTCTCATCTGCAACATTTATTAAGCAAACATGCGTACAAACATACTCAGCAAGTCTTTAAAGCAGAACTAGTCTATTCATGCTCATGTATCAACAAGGGGAGTGGTGGAGTTTGTGCAACAATGCCAGCTTTGACTCTTGGCTAACCTTTACTACACATATTAATTATTTGTTCAAATTTTAGATCTCGCACATGAGTCCACTAACTCCACATCAGTACATCACCATGGATTCACTTCCGTCTCCTACGAGAGTGCCATCCATGGTACTCACACTTGTCTTGATATTTTTATTAGTATCCATTTAGTTATCAATGAACATCATAAATTTTCCAAGTAGTCCATATCCGAGGACGTGACTACTCGAACAGATTCATACCCTGCAGGGGTGTACTTCTTCACACACGCTCTTGCAACTTAGCGCCGTGCGCTCATAAAACCATGCACCTCGGTCGACACTCAAGCGGAAGCCTAGTGAGGGAGTCGGCCACGACCGTCAATCACATAAGGCCTCTAGTCCAGGCTATCGCCTATTTGAGACTGAACCCGCACGGAAGTCCGGCCGAAGTTTCCGCTATGACCCCAAACTATATGCACAAGGTTCCCAAGCCCACCATTCGGGTGACCCTTGGTACACCGTGCCACTGCCTACCAACGTTGTAACCCACCCCTAGGGTCAGCGCTACGCACGGCCTCCAGTATACTATAAACACCAGAAACTACTTGCAATACCTGGACCAAGAACTAAGCGATTGATAATTCGAGAGGGGTCGAGTTACCGGAACCCAATGTGTGGTAGCAACTAGCCTTGGATCAAAAACCCGGAACTCAGTTCCTAAGAATGGTCCCAATGAGACAACCCGCTATGTACTCCTACATAGCCTCTCATCGCTACCTTTACCAAATCGGGTTCATCATTAAGCTTATCACATCATAACAATATTGTTTTACTCCAGTTCATCACCCAGATGAATCAGACCTGACACAACTCTAAGCATAGCAGGCAAAGTAGGTAAAGCACAACATGGCTCAAGCATTGACCAAGTATGCTAGGTTGCAAGGTTTAGCTATTTACTGTGACAATGACAGGTCATGCAAAGGAATGGGTTCATCTACCGTACATGACAAACAATTAAACGTTTGTCCTAATGCAATAAACAAGAGCAGGAGCAAGAGAATGGGATGTTATCGGAATAATCAATGGGGTTGCTTGCCTTGCTGGGAAGCGGGAAGGTATTCTCCTTCGTTGGAATACTCTTGGGTATCCTCAGAAGCAGAGCCTACCGGAATGCAGATAAGTAACAATCAATACACAACAAGTGCGATAATATGATGCATGATCATGACATGGCAACATGAATGAATGAGCTAATGCAACTATTATCCAAGTTAAATGAAGTAATTTTGAATATAGGTTCAAAATCGTTCTCCATTTCATAATCCATATGTTGACCTATTACTAAATGTCAATGTTCATCTACATAGGTTGCTCTACCATGCATGATAACAGCACCATTGGATTCATTGGATTTTTCTGATAAATTTTCATATATAAATTATTTCAATCTAAGTTATAGATTAATTTCTATGAATTTTCTAAGTTTTAACTATTTTCTTTAATTAATTTAATTCAGAAATTCTTTTATTGCATTAGCATGACATCAGCTGGTCAACAGCCCGTTGACAGGTCAAACCTGACCAGTGGGGTCCATTGGTCAGTGACCTAGCCTCTAACAAAAGTTATTTAAACACCAATTACTAATTAATTAGGATAGGGCCCAGTGTTAGTGGGTCATTAGCTTAACTAGATTAATTAATTATTTTAAACTAATCTTAATTAACCCTGAGCTGGCCCCACTTGCTAGTGACCTAGGGTCAAACCCCCATGGTCAACACCGACCAGACTCACCGGCGTTGAGCCGCCGGACATGGAAAATAACTTCCAACATGAAAATCATTTGAATCAATGAAAAAGGTTAAGATCAACACCGAGAGATTGAATTGAATGTGTCAAAGAAGAAAACTATAACGAAGAATGATGAACTTGAAGCTCCTGAGCATCTTTACAAGGAATCACCACTTGAAAACATGGAAAGAAAAGAATGATGAGACTTCAGATGAAAAAATGGATACTTGAATTGATATCTCCAACTCCTTGAAAAAAGGTGGGAGGGTGGAAAAAACAAAGACAACTTAGGACTGATGAAATGATCACATTTGAGAGAAACCGAGATTTGATCTAGGAAATATTGAAATAAGATTGAATTATCTTGCAGTGAAGCACACGTTTCGAAAAAATGTGCAATTCTTTCCCGACTAGTGTTTGGTCAAAATTCAATTGATGAAAAGGAAAGATGCCCCATAGGTATATGAGAACACCATTTAGGAAAAGTCTATAATCAACACTTGTAATCGAAGCAACTCTAATTACCATACCACAACAAAAATAAAGGATAAAGCTTATAGATTAAGCGAGAAACAAATACGTAAAAGAGATTTCGTTTGATATTTTCGTGGTAAGGTCCGCACAGGCTCGATCTTACAATAGCCATCATGTACAAGGTAGTGCACATGACTATGAAGCGTCCCCGATAGAAAATCTAGAAGGAACCTTTAAGGCACCACGAGAACTGCTGTAAGAAAGACCATGAAAAAACGAACCACTAGATGTCGAACCCCAACCTCAAATCATGCAGTTGTTGGAAGATAAGCCAAGGTAACTACTTGAATTCCCACCTAAGAACTCCCACTTGTGCAATCCGGTCCAAAGAGTACATGGAGCATAATCCTCACACAACTCCTAACGTGACACTACGCTCCAAATATACCACCTCCATCAAGACATAACTAAGAAACCTCAGAAACTCGTGTACCTCAAACCTTTGAAAACAACGTCGATACTAGGCCTTGTAGATCCTCGAAGCTATCTCCTCCAATATTGGGGAAAAGTCATGACACAATTTGCTACCAAGCAAAGTATATAAGTGTCTTGATGTCGGTGTCCTTTGGTATTTAGGAACTGAAATGATAAATAATGTGACAAGAAAATCTTGGAGCTCAAATTCCTAGGATACTGCCACAACCCCAAATATGAGAATGCATCAAAATTCTGGTCACACCGATATCAAACCGATTGCAAAATACCCGCATGACCCTAGAATATTTTGAGTGAGAAGAGGGGTAGAATGAAAACACCTACGTCACAATTACTCACCACAGCGATGATGGGGATGAGAAGTAAAAATAATTCCTACTCTCCGATATATAACTATACTCAAAAATAGTATTTTTTCTAGACTAAACAATGGCCAAGTTTGATCAATCATGTGGGCTCCTAGGTCGGTACTGCTCTGATACCAACTTGTAATGCCCAATATGCAACCCTATCCTCATGAACATTCAAAAGTCTCGCGAAAGATAGAAGTGCATATCGAACACGCTTTATCAAGGTGGATATCATCACAAATACATGTACTGAAGAGAAGAGAATACAAGATATTGGATTACACTCGTCATATGCTACAACATGAATATATCAGTACATCAATACATAGAAATAATCATACAGAAGAGTTGGATCCGAGTATGGAAAGGGTATCAAGACTAGCAAGGCTTAATGGGTGACGAATGGTTAAGCGGTGAGTCTACAACAAGCACACAACATTTGTATCTAGCTAACTTACAAGTACAAGAATAAGAAGAGTGATCCGGGCATAATCGGTCATGAACTAGTAATGATTAAGAAGTGACCCTGAACACCTACTTACGAGTCGATCATAACTCCAACATGTTCAGTTCTTGGTGCAAACCTCACAAGAAGAGACGGTCACGGTTACACACACGTTTGGTGTATTTTAATTGAGTTTAGTGTCAAGTTCTCTACAACTAGATATTATAAATTTCCAAGTCACCGCATAACCATGGGCATGACTTTTCAAAAGATTTAACCCTATAGGGGTGCTCACACTCGTCCATCAAAAATTAACCACAAATTGTGTTGAAAGACCTCAACCGCATGATAGCTCAAAGTATCCTCGGAATCCCTATGCACAAGACATTTGACCAAGGTAAAAAAAGTCCAGCAAGACTTCCCGGTGTGTCGAGAATCCCGGTAGGATTTGCATGTATATTTTCTCAGGGCATGACCGGATGGATCAACCTACGAGTAAAACCAGACCTTGAATTTCGGCATGATGGCCCCTCTGTCTGCCCGTTTGGACCGACACTCATGTAGAGCACTGGCCCGGTTTGTTGGTAAGATTCGACAGGTTAGCTACTCCCTATGTATTTTATTTAGTTAGACAAATGTTAACACCAATGTTAGGCCTTGCCGGAAGAGTTTTATTCAAAGACGAATTATCAAGGGGGCCCCATAAAACCCCAAACATGTTAGGACCGCTCATCAAGGAACATAACACCGGTATAACAGAAACTAGGGAGGCAAGAGTGGAACAAAACACCAAGCAAAAGGCTAACCCTTCCACCCTTTACCAGGTGTATAGATGCGTTAAATAAATACTTAAGATAGTGTGATAACCCATGAGATCCATGTCCTAACATGGAACAAACTACACCTGCAACTAACAACGCAATAAAAGGGGCTAGAAAGCAATAACATAGCCAAACAATGGTTTTATAGTGTCACACCCTATGATTGTAGCGCATTGTTATGTTTGGGTTTATAAAATTTGGAGGCAACTAAAACTTTTTCTATGCGCTTGTGCTAGCTTGCTATGTTGTTTGCTTGCTTGTTGATTGTGTTTTATGACACTCCTAGACTCTATTCCACTTCATATTCATCTTCCTTGACCCAAACCTCTTGCCCAATGATCATGCCATGTGAATAGTGCCCAAAACTAATTTTATCAAATTTTGTTTTAACTAAAAATGATTTATTTAAATTAAGTTTCCAAAACCCCCTGAAATGAGGTTTGCACTACAAGTCCTCAAATCAGGTGGACCCTTCTTTCCCAAAGGCTTTATTTAAAACCTACTATATGTATGATTTCCCAAAACCACCAAACATTATCTTTAAAGATTATTTTCATAATTTATTTAAAGGCTTTTTCTTAAGGCCAAAAATGGTTTTTCATAGGGAAAAATTATTTAAATGCTTTGAAAATATTTGAGAAAATTTAGAGAAACTCAGTGGACATATATTTTCCATATATGTGAGTTTCAACAGCGCATGATCAGATCACAGACAAAACCCCTCAAAACCCTTTCTGTTCAAATCAAGCTTTTGGAATATTTCTATAAGAAATATTCTCAATAAATTCCAAGAAAATTCTAACAACTCAACACTATCATGGGTGATGACCTTGCAAAGTTTCATCTCAATCCAAGTTGGTTTTGTTCATCAAATCATCCTAAAACCATTCTTCTCCAGAATCAAATTTGAGCAACTTTACATTGTGAAGTGTCTACCCTTGGCCTCAAACCTTTTGGGCATGCTCTAATGGCCAAATATTTATGATACACTAAGTGGTGAATCAAGGGTAAAAGCCTAGCATCATTGGATCTACAGAAATCCGATTCTGCTAAATTCTAGGGTTTATGAAATTTCCATTGTCAACTTTTTCCTCTTGAGCTCAAACTTAGTGAATCCCCTCATTTCTACCTAGCCTTTGGTCCTGGTAAATATCTCAGTAAGCTGGTAAATATTTATTACCCAAAACCTCATCAAACACCTTTTGGTGATTTTGTAAAACCAGCTTTTTCACCCCTTTCCCATTTACCCTTGGCCCCAACTTTTTACCAGAGCCTCACATAGATGCATTTCACCTCCTGTAAAAGTCCCAAGTCATTAGGACATTGTGAGGTGGGGGTAAAACCCCTGTTCTACCCCTGGCAGCATCTTTTTCTACCCCTCTCCCGATTTCCTTCTACCCTTAGGCTCTTCCAGAGCTCTCCCCTAGCCTATCCTAGCCTTTGGGCATCTCCTATACCCCAAGACACTAGGGGACACGCGGGTGGGCATATAATATGCCTGGGCAGGCCATTTGGGCGCACTAGAGTGCGCTACAGTGCGCTCCCGCACTGTAGCTCCCCCTTCTACAAATGGCATTCTGGCCCGAAAGGGCACAATAGCCCCTTTCCTTTTTTCCTTTTTTCTGTAGACTTCCAAAAATCCCACATACATAAATATTTGTCCTATGACACTATTTCTTCCACCAAAAATCTTAGAATATTCTATAGAATTTAATAGTGTCATTTGTAAAAATGTTTGAAACTATTTTTAGTACTGTTTTACTTTAAAACCTATATATAGGCACCTTTTTGCCTCTGTTATTTTATTTCCAAAATCTTTTCCACAGCAAAACCCTAAGAGAATATTTTTAGTATGACTTTTAGTATTTATCAGAGTAGGTGACCATTTTTGGTAGCAGGTTGAGTGCTCTGTTTTGTGTGTTTGCTTATTTTTATCGCTTTATTTCGCGACGATAGATTGTGCGGTTGACAAAGAAGTTGGACCCGAAGACTTCGAAGACCCCGGAGACTTTGTTGAGCCAGGCAAGTAGCCCTTTGACCATGTTAAGAAACTTTTTCATGCATGTCATATAGCACTTGTTAATTCGATGAAATGATCATGATGAGATGTTCCCCCTTCGGTGGGATACCTCCTATACTCTTACCATTGACACTTGCATCGTGCATGACCCTACCACCTTATGAGGGTTATGTGGGTGGGTGTAGTTAGGATGCTAATAGATGCTATGCAAGTGGGATGGGACTTATGCATAGTGATGGAAAGAAATAAATGATTTGAAAGACTTTTCGAAAAACCTCGTCGGGTGCCACTAATGCCCAAGGGAGATGATGATGAGATGGGTGACCACTTGAGAAATAAGTGGTGTACCGGAACAAATGAGTGTTGTGGTTTTCAAAAATGGAATGGTGTAAGTTGCGACCGTTATTCCAATCTTACATGTATGACCACGATACCCCTTACGGGACGGGCTTTGTTGATTACTATGGTTGATGCTAGCAAGGAGCCCGTATTACTAGTGGCAAGAGTGAAGTGGTCACTCTTGATACGGGGTCGTCCCTGAGTGGAAGGTCAGGCGCTGTCTTTATAGGCACCGGGTACACCATTGCGTGCCCTCATGGATGATACAAGTGATGTATATCATGGGGGATGGCACCAACGAGTGGACTTCTTGTTTAGTATCACCATGGGAAAGACATTGTTCGGGTGCTTACCTCGGGTATGTTAAATACCGCGAGTCCTGGATGACACGGAAGTTCCCTAAGTCTTGTGGGTAAAGTGTGAAACCTCTATAGAGTGTAAAACTATTCGAATATCCGTGTCCACGGTCAAGGACAGTTCTATGACCGCTCTTGTGCTACGTCCAAATGTTTTTACAACGGGTGTGTGGGTGTGTTGGAGACACAGATGGTACGTGAACTAAGTCCGACGACTTAGCGTGGGAAGTGATCAAAGGCCGATGACTTAGCATGATGAATCAACACAAGGTGTTCAACCTCTACTTATGTTGATATCTGTAACTTGTTCATATGGATATCCGCTAATTGTTGATGCATGCTCACTAGTTACTTGATCATGACATTTCCATTCAAATTAGCTTTCCGCAAAATCATCTGCTTAGTGCTATATCATGCATCATTGTTACCTTGTTCCACAACTTGGGTTGCTTGCGATTACATTCAAAGTACTCATTGGCTTGCCACTGGTTATTTAATTGGCCAGGCATGGAAGAACATGTGTATGTTGAAGAGTTCGTTGGAGACGAACATGCGAACTAGGACGCTTCCCAGTCTGAATGCTTGTAGGTTAAGGCAGATGGCATGGGTCACGCTTTCGACCAAGATTTCCGCTACTTGTTCTATTTTAAGTGTTTGGACCGTGCGGCCCTATCTATGTAAGACTAAGACCTTCGTGGTCGTTATTTGTGTAAGACGTTAAGTATGGATGTAAGACTCTTGTTATTCAGCTTTTGTGTGTTCAGTGAGCATTGATCTCTGGGATCACTGTACACATGCATTAGATGATCTTGACTTATGAGTCAGGGTCCCCATAGAGCTGGTATCAGAGCCATCCTGACTGTAGGAAGCCCTTAGTTAGCATGGACGTTAGATAGGATAAAAGTCGTTTTCAAAACTACACCTAGCATTGGAACTTAGGAATTCTACATTATTTACCTCTCCTATGCTTCACACAACACTTTGCTGACTCTCCTCCTTTCAAACCTTTGTAGATGGCCATTGTACCCGAAGCCTTCCTGACATCCGGCTTTCCCTTACTCCTTGGGGATAGCCTGGAGAAGTGCCAGTTTTGCCAACCACCCATTTTCCTCTACCACAAGCACTTGGTCGATGCCGTCATGAAGGAGTACCACGTGGATGTGGTCGTGAAGGCAAATGACTCCCCGACTAGTTGGTTCTTTGAAGGACCACGGATGGAGACCATGATTCTCGCAGTCGAGACAGCTGCACACAAGGCACTCCTACACCTTCGAGACATCATTCCATAGATGGCCGCCGAGCCAGCTACTCGCTACCTTTGCTTCAGGAAGGATGACTTTGGCGAGAGTTGGACGCTGATTCCGACCAAGGAAGATGGTACACCACTTAGGTTCTAGACCTACTTCAGCCTCTCTGTCGATAGGCTGGTTCATAACTTGATGAAGGAGTCCGTGAAGCTCCGCGAGGAACTTCACCACACCCGAGAGCTACTTCTACAAGCCAGGACGAAGCCAGACAAGATCAAGAAGGATGGAGCCCCCGAGGGACAACCAGCTGTCGCCTATCGAGGAGGAGTACCCCTAGCTTGTGATGCACCTACGCGAAGTCGTCGCATGAGTGCGAAAGAGTACCATGAGCTCTTCACCGACCCGCGTGCAAAGTGTCGTCGGGATGGACCTCCTCGTTCCCTGACCCCTTTGACTAGGAATGATGCCCGTTCAGATGATGAACAGGAGGAAGACCCAGAGGAGCGTGACTACGAGATCGAGCACTCCACCACCTGAGTCCGAGAACCCCTAGGGTAGGATCAGTCATGTATCCCTCATGCGAAGTCGAGTCCGTGTAATGGTTCATATGAAACCATGTGTGCTTGTTGTTTGTTTTGTTGTTTGTGTTCCGATGCAAGTCGCGCTTTTGCCTTATGCAACTTGTAAGAGACTCCATCGTCTATCTTAATATAAGTTGGTCCTTCGACCTTTGTTTTAACACACTTGCACTTGACCGACCCCCTTAGGCGTGATTTTCCGTTATTGCTTATCCTTTTGTCAATCCTAGTTATTTGACTTGGCTGCTCCAAACAGGATGGTGACTGCTACCCGCAACAGCTCCTTCACCAACCCTAAGGCCGGCAACTCGAGCCAGCAACAGGGAGGTGGTGGGGCTACTCACGCTGGAGGACACCAGGAGCAGCCACAAGGCTACATTCCCCCGCCACCACCTCCGCCCGAGAACATGACCATAGATCAGTTTTTCCAAGTTCTCCTGGAGGAGCACCAAGCCAACAATGCTACTATCTAGCAGATGGCTCAGGCCCTTGTGAACAACCAGCAGCAAGGCAGGAATGGCAATGGCCGCTCCATGTTGTCTGAGTTCATGAGGAACTCGCCCCCAACCTTCACCGAGACTGTAGAACCATTGGATGCTGATGACTGGATCCGCACCATCGAGGGCCACCTTGCATTGGTCAACTGCAATGAGGATCATGAGAAGGTGCTTTATGCCTCTCATTACCTCGGAGGTACCGCCCAATCTTGGTGGGATGGATTCAAGGTCATGCAAGGAGAACGTGTGATCACGTGGAATGACTTCAAGGAAGGATTCCGCACTGCCCACATTCCGTCTGGGACATGGCTATCAAGAAAAGAGAATTCCGAGCGCTGAAGCAAGGAAGTGGCTCTGTCAAGGGGTACCTACAGAAGTTCAACCTGCTGTCGAGGTATGCACCTGAAGACGCCAGCACAGAGGCTGCCAAGAAGGAACGCTTCATGGAAGGACTTCAACATGTCCTACAGTATCAGCTCATCATCTACGACTGTCGTACCTTCTTTGACTTAGTAAACAAGGCCCTCATGCTAGAAGACAAGCGTCATGCCATAGATGACACTTGCAAGCGCAAGATGATCAGCAAGGGAATCTCAAGCAACCAGAAGCCTCGCCCCTGGCAGCCAGCCCCAGCCAGGCCAACCTATCAGCTGCAGCAGGCTAGACCTCCTGCACCTCCTCCGAGCTACTAGACTTAGCAGTATGCCAATCCCAGGCCAACCTACAACAACAACCCCAATAACAACAACAGTGGCAGAAACTTCAAAAACAACCCTGGGCATGTCACTTGCTTTGGATGTGGTTAGTCTGGACACATCTTTAAGCTTTGCCCCAACAGGAAGCCAGATGCACCGCGCCCCAATGCGCCAAACCAATGTCAAGCCCGTGGAGCACCACCAAGGAACCCAGCTCCCCGCAACCAGCCCAACAATGGCAAGGGTCGTGTGAATCACGTCACCGCAGAGGAAGCTCAGGAAGACCCGGACGTCATACTGGGTACGTTCCTCGTCAACTCAACCCCAACAATAGTATTGTTTGATTGTGGAGCTTCACATTCTTTTGTCACCCAAAAGTTTGCACTAGAGAGTGGCAAGAAACCTACACCCCTGGGTAGTCGTATGTTGATACAAACCCCCGGTTCAGTTATGAAGTCTGGGATAGGGTGTAAGGGAGTGAAGATTGACATCAATGGGGTAGACTTCCTAGAAGGCCTTATAGTTCTGGATTCACCCAGCCTGGACGTCATCCTTGGCATGAATTGGTTAACCAAGCACCAAGGCATGCTAGACTGTGCCAAGAGGATTGTCACCATGACCAATAGCCAAGGAGTGGAAGTCAAGTATGTCCCCAACCCTGCCTCCACTCAAGCCCCTCAGGCTAACTGCCTATCGGGAGTTGAGTTGGATCAAGTGCTAGTGGTATGTGAGTACCCGAATGTGTTTCCTGATGAGCTGCCTGGAATGCCTCCTGACCGCGACATTGAGTTCATCATTGAGCTTATGACCGAATCAAGGCCCATTTATAAGAAGGCCCATAGGATGGGATCCGAAGAGTTGGCTGAGTTGAAGAAGCAACTGGCAGAGCAGGTCAGAAAAATATTTATTCGCCCTAGTGCCTCTCCTTGGGGATCACCTATTTTATTCGTGTCAAAGAGGGACAGAACTATAAGACTTTGTGTCGATCACCGTTCTCTCAATGAAGTCACAATAAAGAACAAGTACCCACTCCCCAAGATTGAAGACCTGTTTCATCAGTTGAATGGAGCCAAGGTGTTCTCCAAGATCGATCTTAGGTCTGGGTACTACCAGCTGAAGATCAGACCCCAAGACATTTCGAAGACGGCATTTGTAACACGGTATGGCCTGTATGACTACACGGTCATGTCATTCAGGTTAACCAATGCCCCTGCCTACTTCATGTACCTCATGAATAAAGTCTTCATGGAGTATTTGGACAAGTTCATTGTCGTTTTCATTGATGACATACTTGTCTTCTCCAAGTCTGAAGAAGAACATGAGGAACACTTGAGATTGGTCCTAGAGAAGCTTCAGAGCACTAGCTATATGCCAAGTTCAGCAAGTGTGAATTCTGGCTGCATGAAGTTGGATTCTTGGGTCATGTGTTAACTACAGAAGGATTATCAGTGGATCCTGCTAAGATTGAAGCCGTGACTGAGTGGTAAACCCCAACCACAGTAAAGGAAGTCAGGAGCTTCCTCGGACTCGCGGGTTATTACCGCTAGTTCGTGGAAGGGTTCTCAAGCATTGCCCGACCCATGACCCAGCTTTTGGAGAAGGACAAGAAGTTTGAGTGGACAGCTAAGTGCGAGGAAAGCTTCCAAAAGCTCAAGAAGAGATTGACCACATCCCTTGTTTTGGCCACCCCTGATATTCACAAGGAGTTTGTGATTTATTGTGATGCATCTAGAACCAGACTTGGAGGTGTTCTGATGCAGGATGGCAGAGTCATAGCATATCTGTCCAGACAGCTATGTCCTCATGAAGAGAACTACGCAACTCATGATCTCGAGTTGGCAGCCATGGTTCATGCCTTGAAGACATGGCGACATTACCTTCTGGGGAAGCGATGTGAGATATTCACAGACCACAAGAGTTTGAAGTATATCTTCACTCAAAGGGAGTTGAACATGAGGCAACAAAGATGGTTGGAATTAATCAAGGATTACGACCTCAGTGTTCAATACCACCCCAGGAAGGCCAATGTAGTAGCAGATGCCTTAAGCATAAAGGCTTGTTCCTTGAATGCTTTGATTAAGAAAAGGCTACCTGCCCTGTATGAAGAGCTTGAGAGCTTCGGCTTGGAACTAGTTGCACTAGGATTCCTCGCCAACCTAGAAGCAAAGCCTACCTTGATGGATGATATCAAGGAGGTCCAGAAGGGACACGAGAGCATTGAAGGCATCAAGAGGAAGATCAACACAGACAAGGCCCCAGGATTCTCAGTGGATGAACAAGGAGTTGTATGGTTCGGGGATCGCATCTGCGTACCCAATAAAGAGGAGCTCAAGAACCTGATCTTGCAAGAAGCTCATGACACTCCATACTCCATCCACCCTGGAGGAACCAAGATGTATCAAGACCTCAAGGCAAGATTCTAGAGGCATGGCATGAAGCGGGAGATAGGCACTTTCATGGCTAAGTGTGACATATGCCAGAGGGTCAAGGCTGAGCATCAGCGACCCACTGGGCTGCTGCAGCCCCTCAATGTGCCTGAATGGAAGTGGGATAAGGTCGGGAAGGATTTCATCACCGATTTGCCGAGGTCAAGCAAAGGACATGATTCCATTTGGGTCATTGTCGACCACCTGACCAAGGTAGCCCACTTCATTCCTGTCAGGACGACCTACAATGGGAACCAATTGGCCACCCTCTACATTAACCAGATTGTGAGCCTCCACGGGGTTCCTAAAAAGATTGTGTCAGACCGAGGAACCCAGTTTACCTCAAGATTCTGGAATAGGTTCCAAGAAGCATTGGGAACCAAGATCTCCTTCAGTACTGCATTTCACCCTCAGACCGGTGGGCAAACAGAGTGAGTAAATCAGATACTCGAAGAGATGCTCCGAGCTTGTGCTTTAGCATATGGAGCCAAGTGGGAAGATTGCCTACCATTCGCCGAGTTCTCCTACAACAATAGCTATCATTCAAGTCTTCAGATGGCACCATTTGAGGTGTTGTATGGACACAAGTGTTGTACTCTCCTCAACTGTTAGAGACCGGATAAGGATTTTTTGGGCCAGACATCCTCCATGAAGCCAAAGAGGAAGTGCAAATTGTCCGAGACCGCCTTGAGACCGCCAAGACTAGGCAGAAGAGCTATGCCGACTCTCACCGACGAGACATGAGTTTCCGTGTTGGGGACCATGTCTACCTCCGAGTCACACCTCTCAAAGGGAACAAGCGTTTCCACGTCAAAGGGAAGCTCGCACCAAGATTCATTGGCCCCTTCAAGCTCACCGATAGACGACAAGAAGTTGCATATCAGCTAGAGTTACCTTCCGAGCTGTCAGATGTGCACAACGTCTTTCACGTGTCACAACTCCGGAAGTGTCTGCAAGTTCCCAACCATACAAGGACATAGACCATCAAGCCATCGATCTTCAGCCAGATCTCACTTATCGTGAGAGGCCAGTTTGCATTTTGGATGAAGTCAAGCGCTGCACCCGAAGCCGCACCATCAAGTACTTCAAGGTCCAGTGGAGCAACCACAATGAGGCTGAAGCAACCCGGGAGCGTGAAGATTATCTTAGATCGGAGTTCCCGCATCTTTTTAGCGCTTAGCCTAGGAATCTCGAGGACGAGATTCTTGTAAGGGGGGAAGGTCTATCACACCCTATGATTGTAGCACATTGTTATGTTTGGGTTTATAAAATTTGGAGCTAACTAAAACTTTTTCTATGTGCTTGTGCTAGCTTGCTATGTTGTTTCCTTGCTTGTTGATTGTGTTTTATGGCACTCCTAGATTCTATTCCACTTCATATTCATCTTCCTTGACCCAAACCTCTTGCCCAATGATCATGCCATGTGAATAGTGCCCAAAACTAATTTTATCAAAATTTGTTTTATCTAAAAATGATTTATTTAAATTAAGTTTCCAAAACCTCCTGAAATGAGGTTTACACTGCAAGTCCTCAAATCATGTGGACCCTTCTTTCCCAAAGGATTTATTTCAAACCTACTATATGTATGACTTCCCAAAACCACCAAATATTATTTTTAAAGATTATTTTCATAATTTATTTAAAGGCTTTTTCTTAAGTCCATAAATGGTTTTTCATAGGAATTTTTTTATTTAAATGCTTTGAAAATATTTGAGAAAATTTAGAGAAACTCAGTGGACATATATTTTCCATATACGTGAGTTTCAACACAAGGGCATGATCAAATCATAGGCAAAACCCCTCAAAACCCTTTCTGTTCAAATCAAGCTTTTGGAATATTTCTATAAGAAATATTCTCAATAAATTCCAAGAAAATTCTAACAACTCAACACTATCATGGGTGATGACCTTGCAAAGTTTCATCTCAATCCAAGTTGGTTTTGTTCATCAAATCATCCCAAAACCATTCCTGTCCAGAATCAAATTTGAGCAACTTTACATTGTGAAGTGTCTCCCCTTGGCCTCAAACTTTATGGGCATGCTCTAATGGAAAAATAGTTATGATAAACTAAGTGGTGAATCAAGGGTAAAAGCCTAGCATCATTGGATCTACAAAAATCTGATTCTGCTAAACTCTAGGGTTTATCAAATTTCCATTGTCAACTTTTTCCTCTTGAGCTCAAACTTAGTGAATCCCCTCATTTCTACATAGCCTTTGATCCTGGTAAATATCTCAGTAAGCTGGTAAATATTTCTTGCCCAAAACCTCATCAAACACCTTCTGGTGATTTTGTAAAACCAGCCTTTTCACCCCTTTCCCATTTACCCTTGGCCCCAACTTTTTACCACAGTCTCACATAGATGCATTTCACCTCCTATAAAAGTCCCAAGTCATCAGGACATTGTGAGGTGGGGTAAAACCCCTATTTCTACCCCTGACAGCATCTTTTTCTAACCCTCTCCCCATTTCCTTCTACCCTAAGGCTCTCCTAGATCTCTCCCCTAGCCTATCCTAGCCTCTGGGCATCTCCTATACCCCAAGACACTAGGAGACATGTGGGTGGGCATAGAATATGCCTGGGCAGGCCATTTGGGCGCTCTGGAGCCCTCTACAGTGCGCTCCCGCACTGTAGCCGCCCCTGCCCGGCGCCACCCGACAGCCTCGGGCCGCCCCAGCATGTCCCCTCTGCCCCCCTCGTCGTCCACGACATGCCGCACGGTCACCCCCCTCTCTCCTCTCTCTCTCTCTGGTGCGCGCATGACATCGCCTGAACCGGCCAGTGGCCGCGCTCGCACGCGTGCACCTCCGGCTCCCCTCCTGGCTGCCTTCGCTCCTCTCGCGCGCAGACCACATCCAGGTAGCCCCCAGACACGGCCTCACCCGCCCCGTGGCCTGTGGTGAGTGCCCCGTGCTCGCCGGCGCACCGCGTCCACGGTGAGCCGGCGCTCGCCTATAAATAGGCATCCCCGCTCCTCCTGCTCCCCCTCCTCGCTCTCCCCCTTCCTCCGCTTCTCCCCTGTGACCAGAGCGATCTCCCCCGTGGTCGCGAGCCCTCCCTCGACCCAAACCCTTGCCGCCACCATTGGGCATCCCCCTCCCGCGACCTCCCTCCGACGCGCGATGCCCCCAGAGCACGCTGGTGCCCTCCAATCCGGCCACGCGGCTTGTATCCTCCAGTGAGCTCCTCCTATGTCCTTGTCGTGAGGAGAGGGATGACAGGTGAGGCCCACCTGTCATCCCCTCGCCCCCTCCCCTTCTTGCTGGCAGGCCGGGCCCGCGGGCAGGTTTAAAACTAAACCTGCCACGTGCGGCTCCTCGCCTGGGCCGGCTTCCCTCTCTCAGCCAGTTTCGGCCAGGCATTCTGGCCCGAAAGGGCACAGTAGCCCCTTTCCTTTTTCCTTTTTTCTGTAGACTTCCAAAAATCCCACATAAATAAATATTTATCCTATGACAATATTTCTTCCACCAAAAATCTTAGAATATTCTATAGAATTTAATAGTGTCATTTGTAAAAATGTTTGAAACTATTTTTAGTACTATTTTACTTTAAAACCTATATATAGGCACCTTTTTGCCTCTGTTATTTTATTTCCAAAATCTTTTCCACAGCAAAACCCTAAGAGAATATTTTTAGTATGACTTTTAGTATTTATCAGAGTAGGTGAACATTTTTGGTAGCATGTTGAGTGCTCTGTTTTGTGTGATTTCTTATTTTTATCGCTTTATTTCACGACGATAGATTGCGCTGTTGACGAAGAAGTTGGACCCGAAGACTTCGAAGACCCCGAAGACTTTGTTGAGCCAGGCAAGCAGCCCTTTGACCATGTTAAGAAACTTTTTCATGCATGTTGCACTTGTTAATTCGATGAAATGATCATGATGAGATGTTCCCCCTTCGGTGGGATACCTCCGATACTCTTAACATTGACACTTGCATCGTGCATGACCCTACCACCTTATGAGGGTTATGCGGGTGGGTGTAGTGAGGATGCTAATAGATGCTACGCAAGTGGGATGGGACTTATGCATAGTGATGGCAAGAAAGAAATGATTTCAAAGATTTTTCGAAAACCCCCGTCGGGTGCCACTAATGCCCGAGGGAGATGATGATGAGATGGGTGACCACTTGAGAAAGAAGTGGTGTACCGGAAGAAATGAGTATTGTGGTTTTCGAAAATGGATTGGTGTAAGTTGCGACCGTTATTCCAACCTTACATGTACGACCACAATACCCCTTATGGGACGAGGCTTTGTTGATTACAATGGTTGATGCTAGGAAGGAGCCCGCATTACTAGTGGAAAGAGTGAAGTGGTCACTCTTGAGATGGGGTCGTCCCTAAGTGGAAGGTCATGCGCTGTCTTTACAGGCACCGGGCACACCACTGCATGCCCTCATGGATGGTATGAGTGATGTATATCATGGGGGATGGCACCAACGAGTGGACTTCTTGTTTAATATCACCATGGGAAAGGCATTGTTCGGGTGCTTACCTCGGGTATGTTATATACCACGAGTCGTGGATGACACGGAAGTTCCTCGAGTCTTGTGGGTAAAGTGTGTAACCTCTGCAGAGTGTAAAACTATTCGAATAGCCGTGTCCATGGTCAAGGACAGTTGGATGACCGCTCTTGTGCTACGTCCAAATGTTTTTACAATGGGTGTGTGGGTGTGTTGGAGACACAGTTGGTACGTGAACTAAGTCCGATGACTTAGCATGGGAAGTGATCTAAGTCCGATGACTTAGCATGATGAATCAACACAAGGTGTTCAACCTCTACTTTTGTTGATACGTGTAACTTGTTCATATGGATATCTACTAATTGTTGATGCATGCTCGCTAGTTGCTTGATCATGACATTTGCATTCAAATTAGCTTTCCGCAAAATCACCTGCTTAGTTCTATATCATGCATCATTGTTACCTTGTTCCACAACTTGGGTTGCTTGCGAGTACATTAAAAGTACTCATTGGCTTTCCACTGGTTATTTAATTGGCTAGGCATGGAAGAACAAGAGTATGTTGAAGAGTTCGTTGGAGACGAACATGCGAACTAGGACGCTTCCCAGTCAGAATGCCTGTAGGTTAAGGCAGATGGCATGGGTTCATGCTTTCGACCAAGATTTCTGCTGCTTGTTCTATTTTAAGTGTTTGGCCCATGCGGCCCTATCTATGTAAGACTAAGACCTTCGTGGTCGTTAATTGTGTAAGACGTTAAGTATGGATGTAAGACTTTTGTTATTCAGCTTTTGTGTGTTCAGTGAGCATTGATCTCTGGGATCACTATACACGTGCATTCGGTGATCTTGACTTATGAGTCGGGGTCCCCACATATAGGACAATGGATGGTTAGAGGTTTATCATGGCATTTTGGGAGGCTTGACAAAAAAGTGGTAGCTAGCGGGACATATCGATAGCAACGAGACAACTAGCATAGCAAATATAGTAGTGATATCCAAGGTAATGATCATCTTGCCTGGAATCCCGCTTTGAAGAAGGTTGAATCTGGGAAATAGACGAACGTGCGCAGTCGAACAAATCCTCACACTCCACAACCTTTTTACACTCCACAACGTTATAAGAACTCTAGCGAGGAGAAGAGAAAACTGGAAATAAGCAAACAACACACGGTAAACAAACAAGCATAATAACGCCATGATGCACAATTGTGTATGATGGATGCCCGTTTAATTATGCATGGCATCGCAGTGCACACATCAAATAGTACACATCAAGTGAAGCTCAATATGCAATGAATTGCATATTGATGAAACTCCACATTCAATTATTTAGTTTGCTCGCGTTTATGTACATGACAATATTAAATGTTGTTATTCATGGCAAGAGGTGAAGCATAACTAAACTACCTATCTAGGAAATTAAAATGAGACCGAAAACAACACATAACAATTTCAGAAAATCCCCATATGCAAATTTCAAAACTGGTACTGTTCTAAGTAAAACATAATTTTATTATTGTAAACATGCAAAGTAAGTGCACCATGTTATTCTACATGTTTTCTAGGCAAGTTACATATATAGTTTATTTAATTCAGAGCTATGGTTGTTTAATTATGGAATAAACCATTTTAGCATGTCATTTAGCAATTTTAATGAGAGCAACAAATTAAATGTTTGTAACACATGTGAGAGTTGGATATTATGGAACTACATGAAAATCTAAGTGTTTTACATATATAATTCATTTTATTCCAATGCACGGTTAATTAGTTATTATATGCACGAGGATAACATATTCAAGCATTATGCAATTTTATGAAAATATTGACATGAATAAGATATGAAGCATTTTGTCGCCATGGTGGAAGGAAGGGAGTGCCACGATGTAACATCCCAAACTTTGGAATGTTATAATAATTATTAGAATGATTGTTTGTTTGCTTGAGTGATTGAAAGTGAGTGAAATTTGAAACTTTTTAAAAGTTGATGAGAGGGAATGAAATGACTTTCCCAAACTTTCACTTTGCATTTTTCTCACCAGGAATTCAAATTCATTTAATCACAAAACCCTAGAGTGAAGATGACATGACTTCTTCCATTTAAAGAAATAAAAAGGGAATGGAAAATGATTTGAATTTCCATTTTGAAAAATATTTCAAATTCAGAAAACTTTATGCAACTCAATGATTTTCATGAGAGAAGATAAAATGACTTCTTCAAATTATATGAAATATGAGTTGGAAGTTTAAAATAAATCTTTGAATAGTGAATGTGAAAATCTCTGGATTTTCTTTTGGAATCATTTCATATTTGGTTCCTATTCCAATTTTCAAAGTATTCAAACCCCTGACAAAAATTTGAGAGGAGTAACATGACACTCCACACCAGGGACTTCTTGGTGATTTATTTGAATAATAAAAACCAGGGGTTATTCTGAAAAATATTTGCAAAGGGATTTAAAAGCAAAAAGGGCAATTTCTGAAAATAATATTTTTTTCCAAGGTATTCAAATGCCAGAATAAAAATGTTCATTAAATTGCATTTATTATTCTGTTAATTTTGATATATAATACCCCTATATTTACAAATGATTTGAACGCTTTAAAAGCTTTTGAATGTCTTTGGAAAATTATTAAAGGAAAAACGGTAACCGTTTCCGGTATTAAACGGGCCGGCCCACGGCAGTTACTCGCGTAATGATTAGAAGCCGGCCGACCGCGCGTAACGGACACGCCCTCCTCTCACTGACGCTGGACCCCACCCGACCGACCGTTTCACCGAACGGTCATCTCTTCCCCCCCCCGCGCGCGCCGGACTCGACGTCGGCCGTTTCCTCCCCTCGCCGGATCTCTCTCCTCTCTTAACTCCCTCTCGCTCCCCGCACTCCTATATAAGCCGGCCAGCCCCGCCTTTCATTCCCCCCCTATCCCCTCTGTCCCTCGCCGGAAGACCGCGCAATTGCTCGCCGGAGTTGCGCCATCACCGGACCTCCCATTGACCGTAGCCACCGAGTCCGACCACCGTTCGCCCCACCGTTGCCACCAGTCGACTCCGGAGGCCCGTCGCCATCGCCCGGACCACTTCCCCGTCTTCCCCGACCATCAGAGCACCACGCCATCGTATTCGCCGCTACCGGACTCGCCGGAGAACCCCGACGCCGGCGACTTTACCTCGTGAGCATTTCCCTCCCTCCGATCGAAAACCAACGACCCAGATTAGAACGGACTTAAGTCCGAACCGGTACCCTCTACCGATCGGTCGCCCGCCCGAAAGCACTCGCGCGTACACCCCCTTAGCCACTCACGTGATGCCACGTAGCCTCCCTGGCCGTCGCAAAGTCAGGTTTCTTTTTCAGTTTTGTTTTAATTAACAGAATGTTTTCAAATTTTCTTTTGCTTATAACTTTTAATCTATTTAGTGTTTTGAGTTGATTCTTTTTGCAATAGCTCACAATTTTCATGTAGTTTCACCCTGTACTTTTAAATTTCAAATTTGACCTATAAAATGTGAATTTAATCAAATTTGCTCAAAATCTTCAAATCTGAATAACTAGAGTTTGAAAATAGATTTTGACATGATTCTTTTTGCTACTGTTTGGTATTAGTTAGGACTATATTCATGCTTAGTTTGAGAATTTTTTAGGATGAATTTGATTAGTGTTTTAGCTAAAAACAGATTCTGCCTATTAGTTAGTATAGTTTTATTTAATTAGTTTTTAGTTGGTTTAAATTAGATTTAGTTTTAGTTGTTTTAGTAGGTTCTGTTAGTTAAACATTTAGTGTTTTACTTACTATTAATAAAAATATAAAATTGCTTAGTTTATTTCTTTATGGTTATAGGAATCTCAACTCCTTTTCAAATAGGTTTAATTTGTAATAAAACAAACTAGTTAGTAATAGTTTATTCCAACAAAGTTTTATATAATTAAATTCTGTTTTCTGAGAAAAAGTTTTATTAAATCTTTTCTGTTAAGAAATGTTTTGGTTAATAAAAATAGTTTAGTTACTATAGGAATCTATATCATTAGGTGATGTTTTATAAAACAATTTAGTTTTAGTAGAAATCCTTTTCACAAAAGTTTTGGATGAATCAATTCTGTTTTATAATATAGATTTTATTTAATTACTTTCTGTTAACTAAGTTGTTTCATAATTTGTTTTCTCTTAGTTTATGGTTGTGCTTGTAGTTAAGTTCATTAGGCAAACACTTGTGTTGTTTAGAATATTGTTTGCATAGTTTTACTTGTTCTTCAAAAGTAATTCATTTTGCTAACAAAATATTTACTAAAATCCTTTTATTATATTTTACTTTGTTTTGGGTTTGGTGTTACTTTTGAAATTGTTGGAGTTTTGTGTTTCAACTTCGTCTTAAGTATTTCTTCCATCAACCTTGTTGCTTTTGTTTTGTGTTACTTTTGATTGTTAGAACTGATTGTTAGTATGATTGCTTATATGAATGCAATGCTTGTTTATATAGACTTTCATCGGAGAGTGACGAATAGTCTATCAAGTTATTTCTGAGAGCGATCTTTCTCTTCATCAACAGTACAGGCAAGTTCACCTTGACCATCTATTTCATACCTATGTTTTTATTGCATGTAGTGACATCATTCAACATATCCCTCCCGTAGTGTTATTGAAATTCTTGTAGTTGAGTAGAATGCATGAGGTAGGAACCCACCACTGGTTACTAAAGCCCCGGGAACGCTAGTTAGTGCAATGCTATGCTAAAGTAGACGGGGTCTGGTATGAGTGGTCGTGAGTGGTGTGAAGAAGGACTCCACGTCAAAACGACGACTTCATGAAGACATCTTCAAGTCCTGCATCTTCAAGACCTCAAGACTTCAAGACTCGAGAAGACAAGTTTTCAATACACACTACTGGGTGAAGGATGGTTGATTGGGCATCCCTGGAGAAACCAGTGGATGGCCGGGATGCATGGAGAAGCGCCATGACATCTTGCGGAAAGCTTCACCCAGACTCAAAGAGAAGGATGAATACTTCATGCCCGGAAGCTTACCTGTGTAGCCACAAGTCATTATGGGCTCTGGCTTGGTTGATCTTTGTTGTGACTCTGCTGGACAGTGCTACGAGATGTAGTCGACGTTAGGATTGGGATGGGCACTGTCGGACAGTCAGGGAAGCACTCTGAAAGACCATGTTTCTTTCATCCTGTTCTCAAACACCAGGCAGTGCGAGGACTTACCAGGAGGGAAAGAATCTTGTGGGTAAAGTACACAACACTCTGCAGAGTTAAACCTAATCGATTAGCCGTGTCCCCGGTTACGGAAAATTTGAGCTTCTAGACTTGGATCTATCTCTGAACTCTCAACACTGGACTGATAACTAATTGTGGGCAACTTATGATACTTATGGGCATTGAGACATTGGTTGGCGGAACCATGTCATGATAGGTAAATCTATAGTGAAATTCCTGATATTCCTTTGTTGTAGGAAAATAAAATCAGCTTTTACGCAAAAACTCAGACACAGAGCCACAAAGCCTTTGCATATAGAATAGTCTTTATTTTTCTGTTCTACTATGGTGATCTTGCCAGTACATTCAATGTACTGACCTACACGGCTGCAACGTCTTATGTTGCAGAAACTCTTCTACGACGGGTAAGAGTACGATTCAGGGTTACAGTCCGCACTCAACTTGCCGTTGGTGTTATTGGGACTCCACTCCTGTTGACTGTATCCGCTGCTATTTTAAGGTATATATCAGTTTTACGTTATTTACATGTGATTGCACTTTGATATATACATTGATGTACTGTGTGTGCCAGCATACTGATCCAGGGATGGCACAGAACACACAGAGGCTTGACTCGTTTTGAGTCGGGTCGCTACAGAAATGGTATCAGAGCACATGTTGACTGTAGGACGTGACCCTAGAAACTGGAAAGCCCTTAGGAAATGATTTCTTGAAAAACTTTGTTTTCAAAGGATCTTTTACTTCTCCTCTCTTCTGAGTTTTATCAAAAAGTTAGAAAATACCCTTTCCCCTTGACCACACTAAGGATCAACTGAAGCCACTCCAAGAAGGACAAGATATCTGACAACTGATGCTCAACTCAGACCCAGAGGTATTCCATTATGGAAGGAGCTACAAAAGATTGAAGACTATGAAGACCTGAAGAAATGGAAGACCATGAAGAATTTTTCCAAGATGTTATGACCCTAGAAGACCAAACCCTTGTTGTATACTTACGTTAGATACGATGAATTGTGCGCTGTCATTTGTGTGTAAGTTTTATTTTCGACAGCCACAACAAAAATCTATTTTTAAAACCATTGTTTGTATTGTGTGTATCCCCTCCTTTATCTCTCTTACCCATCTCATCCCAAAACCTTGAACCCAATAGATGACGAATGAAGCTAGACTCGTGTATTCTGGATCAATGACTCGGTTACAGATAGAAGAATGGATTCAGAACATGGAGGATCACCTAAGGAGTAACCATGTTGCAAGGAACGAGATGGTCCTGTATGCTCTTCGGTACTTTGCAGAAGGTGCTGCACATTGGTGGAAGATGCATGAAGATATCCATGATACGCAAGCACCAATCACTTGGGAAGAATTCAAGATGATTTTGCAAAAGTCTCATGTTGTTACCAACACCCAGAAGCCCCGTCGCAAAGTTGTAAAGAAGATTTGTGCCTGCAAGATATGTGGAGAGATAGGACACACCCAGGAAGAACACAAGAAAGGATGCCCTCATTGTGAAGGAAATCACCCTGCTGAGGACTGCCCAACTGGGCAAGTGACATGTTTCTTGTGTGAAGGAACTACACATTACCCTGCTCAATGCCAGGAGTACCCCAAGGTACAAGAATTCATCAAACAGCAGAAGAAAGCCATGAAGGAAGCTTTCAGAGAAAAGTTAGGAGAACTTGTGATGAAGGAAGATGTTGAAGACCCTGATGGAGAAGGATTAACCGGATTTTACTCCAATGCCTGCTATTCTTGTGGAGAAGAAGGACATTTCTCACAAGACTGTACGAAGGAAAGAAAAGAGTATCTGGGAAACTTCCCGGTAGAAGAAGTGGAGTTTGATCCACAGGAAATTGAAATTTTGATCGGAACAAAGGAGCTCAAGAAGAGAAATCAAAGACGTCCTTTGAACAACCCAATTTCTACGAAGAAGGATCTGAGTCAGATCATGTGTTTCAGGTGCAAGAATTTAGGCCACTATGCCAATAAGTGCCCAAGAAAGGAATCAAGAACCCAAGGAGCAAGCACCAACATCAAGAAGCCCCAAGATTTGTCAGAAATCATCTGTTTTCGGTGCAAGAAGACATGACCCTACTCTTATACCTGCCCAGAGAAGAATGCTAAGCATGAGTAGTTTGAGTTCGGAAGTAATAAATGTAATAGGTAGCACTCTTATCATTTGAGGTTATGGATAATCCATTTGTTTTAAGGATGACAATATTCTCTAAAGATGTTGGAAAGAGAATTTGAAGTTTGATTTTGGATAACATGGATGTTTACCCAAGTCGAGACATATGTCAATTCTGAGTACCTTTTCTGACACACGCAGATGACCACCCTTTATGAGTCTTTCCTCAAAGGCCCGGAAACAATCATGACCCTGACCAGTGATCATGACTACCCAAGGATCCTGAAGGATATGATGAAGCACATCCATCTTGAAGGAGATGCAGTCTACAAAGGCTACCCATTCATGGATAATGGAGTGAAACTTTGGTATGTGGAGGTACACCTTCACCGTGCAAAGGGAGTTTGCCCAAATACTACTGGACGATACTTTTACATATCTAGTGTACCACAAGCTATTTTCTTTGACGCTGTTCGTGAAGCTGCCATGAAAGCCATACGCCATATTGGAGAAATACTTGAAGCAAGACTCCGTCATACTCAGGAATACCTGCAAGAGGTGCATACGGAGATGATGGAGATGAAGCTCATGTCCACCCTAATCAAGGAAAAGATGGAGGATTTCAAGGAGCACATCGGAAATTTTCAGTGGTACTAAAATATCTCCAAGGGGAGATGAATGAATAAAGTTGAGAGTTGATGCTAGACCATACCAAACTAGGTGGATGGCAGCATTTGTAATAAAGTATTTTCTAGGAGTTTTAAGAAGTGATTGAGAATGTAACCAAGGATTGAATATGAGAAGAATGGGATAGTTTCGAAGATGGAAATACCTGTATCATGAAGCACTTTTGATTTCATGAGCTTATCTTGTAACGGAAGTCTCACAGTTTGTAATAAATTCATGAGTAAATGGAAATTATGGTGTCATGATTTACCTTATGTTGCATTTCATGAGTTGTTACTCTATGACCCAAGGTCTCCGACCATTTTCGAGGATATGAGAAAATATGGTCTATGCAAACATGAGTGCATTTCATTTAAGTGTGGTAGAAACCACAGGTACCTTTCCCGGATTTAGGAGTTTGGATAAATGAATACGGATGAAGAGAATGTGGAATCACCGCAAACTATCCGGACAATAACCTTTGAGACAAAGAGTTTTCGAAGCTGGAATGCTGAGAAACGGAATGATTATGGTGAAAACCACACCCAAGGTTAAACAGACCAATGGAAAGGAAAATGGATTCTGCAGCGTGGAATTTAGACAAGAATAAGTCTGTGATTTGTTACCTCAAGAGTATAATGGAGTGAACTGAAGGTAATGCTGGAATATGGATCGATAGTCACCCCACGGGTGAGATGAAGTTGTTCAAGAAATTCAAGTGAATCCACAAGTCACTGACCTTAGGATTGATAAGGATCAAGCCCCACCTTTGTGAAGGCAGAAACTTGGAAGAAGCTACGACTGATCAGCAAACGTTTTCTTAGGAGCATACGATAACCTGAGAGTTGTGAAGAAACGATAGATGTTTTTGCTTAGCTTGCAGAATCAATGGATTTATCCGAACTTTGTTCGTTGACAAGAGAAATTTTCTGCAACGCTAGTGAGGAAGCCCAAGTGTTAGAATACGAGATTACTAAACCTTATACAAGGTAATGATTTTAGTGCGGCATGGCTTGGCCACCATGACGACTTACTCTTATCATTCTCTTGCTATTCGGAATGGTAAATCTAAGTGACTTACCCATAGTAAAGAGACGACGTTCTTTGAAGCTTTTTGTTTAAGCCTTAGAATGGTAGGATGAAACCCCTTGTACATGACAGTTTCTGTCACACGTAGGAAATTTTACGGTGAGGAATAAAGCCAAGACCCATTTCACTGCAGGATGACCACCAATGGTAGACCACCATGAGATTATCGATAAGTTACTTAGAATGAACGCAAGACCTGTCAGTTAAGAAGACCCAGTATTGGAGGAAGTACACCTTGTTGTGAGGACACAAGATTTTGATATAACCGAAGATCATCACCTAGGAAGATGCTGTGAAGAATGTGAACAGACAGATGCACCATAGGACTGTCAAGATTTTGAAGGACCAGTAACTCCCATTTCAAGTGTGGTAGACCCACATTTCCAGGTCAATGGAGTTTTGTTGGAAGACCCCACACCTTCCAGGACAGTGGATTTGTTAGAAGACCCGCAAACCCTAACCTTTTCTTTCTAGCCCTTTCGAATCTCGAGGACGAGATTCATTTTAAGTGTGGTAGGTTTGTAACATCCCAAACTTTGGAATGTTATAATAATTATTAGAATGATTGTTTGTTTGCTTGAGTGATTGAAAGTGAGTGAAATTTGAAACTTTTTAAAAGTTGATGAGAGGGAATGAAATGACTTTCCCAAACTTTCACTTTGCATTTTTCTCACCAGGAATTCAAATTCATTTCATCACAAAACCCTAGAGTGAAGATGACATGACTTCTTCCATTTAAAGAAATAAAAAGGGAATGGAAAATGATTTGAATTTCCATTTTGAAAAATATTTCAAATTCAGAAAACTTTATGCAACTCAATGATTTTCATGAGAGAAGATAAAATGACTTCTTCAAATTATATGAAATATGAGTTGGAAGTTTAAAATAAATCTTTGAATAGTGAATGTGAAAATCTCTGGATTTTCTTTTGGAATCATTTCATATTTGGTTCCTATTCCAATTTTCAAAGTATTCAAACCCCTGACAAAAATTTGAGAGGAGTAACATGACACTCCACACCAGGGACTTCTTGGTGATTTATTTGAATAATAAAAACCAGGGGTTATTCTGAAAAATATTTGCAAAGGGATTTAAAAGCAAAAAGGGCAATTTCTGAAAATAATATTTTTTTCCAAGGTATTCAAATGACAGAATAAAAATGTTCATTAAATTGGATTTATTATTCTGTTAATTTTGATATATAATACCCTTATATTTACAAATGATTTGAATGCTTTAAAAGCTTTTGAATGTCTCTGGAAAATTATTAAAGGAAAAACGGTAACCGTTTCCGTTATTAAACGGGCCGGCCCACGGCAGTTACTCGCGTAATGATTAGAAGCCGGCCGACCGCGCGTAACGGACACGCCCTCCTCTCACTGACGCTGGACCCCACCCGACCGACCGTTTCACCGAACGGTCATCTCTTCCCCCCCCCCCCCCCGCGCGCGCCGGACTCGACGTCGGCCGTTTCCTCCCCTCGCCGGATCTCTCTCCTCTCTTAACTCCCTCTCGCTCCCCGCACTCCTATATAAGCCGGCCAGCCCCGCCTTTCATTCCCCCCCTAGCCCCTCTGTCCCTCGCCGGAAGACCGCGCAATTGCTCGCCGGAGTTGCGCCATCACCGGACCTCCCATTGACCGTAGCCACCGAGTCCGACCACCGTTCGCCCCACCGTTGCCACCAGTCGACTCCGGAGGCCCGTCGCCGTCGCCCGGACCACTTCCCCGTCTTCCCCGACCATCGGAGCACCTCGCCGTCGCATTCGCCGCTACCGGACTCGCCGGAGAACCCCGACGCCGGCGACTTTACCTCGTGAGCATTTCCCTCCCTCCGATCGAAAACCAACGACCCAGATTAGAACGGACTTAAGTCCGAACCGGTACCCACTACCGATCGGTCGCCCGCCCGAAAGCACTCGCGCGTACACCCCCTTAGCCACTCACGTGATGCCACGTAGCCTCCCTGGCCGTCGCAAAGTCAGGTTTCTTTTTCAGTTTTGTTTTAATTAACAGAATGTTTTCAAATTTTGTTTTGCTTATAACTTTTAATCTATTTAGTGTTTTGAGTTGAATCTTTTTGCAATAGCTCACAATTTTCTTGTAGTTTCACCCTGTACTTTTAAATTTCAAATTTGAACTATAAAATGTGAATTTAATCAAATTTGCTCAAAATCTTCAAATCTGAATAACTAGAGTTTGAAAATAGATTTTGACATGATTCTTTTTGCTACTGTTTGGTATTAGTTAGGACTATATTCATGCTTAGTTTGAGAAATTTTTAGGATGAATTTGATTAGTGTTTTAGCTAAAAACAGATTCTGCCTATTAGTTAGTATAGTTTTATTTAATTAGTTTTTAGTTGGTTTAAATTAGATTTAGTTTTAGTTGTGTTAGTAGGTTCTGTTAGTTAAACATTTAGTGTTTTACTTACTATTAATAAAAATATAAAATTGCTTAGTTTATTTCTTTATGGTTATAGGAATCTCAACTCCTTTTCAAATAGGTTTAATTTGTAATAAAACAAACTAGTTAGTAATAGTTTATTCCAACAAAGTTTTATATAATTAAATTCTGTTTTCTGAGAAGAAGTTTTATTAAATCTTTTCTGTTAATAAATGTTTTGGTTAATAAAAATAGTTTAGTTACTATAGGAATCTATATCATTAGGTGATGTTTTATAAAACAATTTAGTTTTAGTAGAAATCCTTTTCACAAAAGTTTTGGATGAATCAATTCTGTTTTATAATATAGATTTTATTTAATTACTTTCTGTTAACTAAGTTGTTTCATAATTTGTTTTCTCTTAGTTTATGGTTGTGCTTGTAGTTAAGTTCATTAGGCAAACACTTGTGTTGTTTAGAATATTGTTTGCATAGTTTTACTTGTTCTTCAAAAGTAATTCATTTTGCTAACAAAATATTTACTAAAATCCTTTTATTATATTTTACTTTGTTTTGGGTTTGGTGTTACTTTTGAAATTGTTGGAGTTTTGTGTTTCAACTTCGTCTTAAGTATTTCTTCCATCAACCTTGTTGCTTTTGTTTTGTGTTACTTTTGATTGTTAGAACTGATTGTTAGTATGATTGCTTATA
This sequence comes from Hordeum marinum, assembly GCA_022496015.1. Classification (NCBI taxonomy): domain Eukaryota; kingdom Viridiplantae; phylum Streptophyta; class Magnoliopsida; order Poales; family Poaceae; genus Hordeum; species Hordeum marinum. The sequence continues at coordinate 137,666,054 of CM039672.1, forward strand.
TGAATGCAATGCTTGTTTATATAGACTTTCATCGGAGAGTGACGAATAGTCTATCAAGTTATTTCTGAGAGCGATCTTTCTCTTCATCAACAGTACAGGCAAGTTCACCTTGACCATCTATTTCATACCTATGTTTTTATTGCATGTAGTGACATCATTCAACATATCCCTCCCATAGTGTTATTGAAATTCTTGTAGTTGAGTAGAATGCATGAGGTAGGAACCCACCACTGGTTACTAAAGCCCCGGGAACGCTAGTTAGTGCAATGCTATGCTAAAGTAGACGGGGTCTGGTATGAGTGGTCGTGAGTGGTGTGAAGAAGGACTCCACGTCAAAACGACGACTTCATGAAGACATCTTCAAGTCCTGCATCTTCAAGACCTCAAGACTTCAAGACTCGAGAAGACAAGTTTTCAATACAAACTACTGGGTGAAGGATGGTTGATTGGGCATCCCTGGAGAAACCAGTGGATGGCCGGGATGCATGGAGAAGCGCCATGACATCTTGCGGAAAGCTTCACCCAGACTCAAAGAGAAGGATGAATACTTCATGCCCGGAAGCTTACCTGTGTAGCCACAAGTCATTATGGGCTCTGGCTTGGTTGATCTTTGTTGTGACTCTGCTGGACAGTGCTACGAGATGTAGTCGACGTTAGGATTGGGATGGGCACTGTCGGACAGTCAGGGAAGCACTCTGAAAGACCATGTTTCTTTCATCCTGTTCTCAAACACCAGGCAGTGCGAGGACTTACCAGGAGGGAAAGAATCTTGTGGGTAAAGTACACAACACTCTGCAGAGTTAAACCTAATCGATTAGCCGTGTCCCCGGTTACGGACAATTTGAGCTTCTAGACTTGGATCTATCTCTGAACTCTCAACACTGGACTGATAACTAATTGTGGGAAACTTATGATACTTATGGGCATTGAGACATTGGTTGGCGGAACCATGTCATGATAGGTAAATCTATAGTGAAATTCCTGATATTCCTTTGTTGTAGGAAAATAAATCAGCTTTTACGCAAAAACTCAGACACAGAGCCACAAAGCCTTTGCATATAGAATAGTCTTTATTTTTCTGTTCTACTATGGTGATCTTGCCAGTACATTCAATGTACTGACCTACACGGCTGCAACGTCTTATGTTGCAGAAACTCTTCTACGACGGGTAAGAGTACGATTCAGGGTTACAGTCCGCACTCAACTTGCCGTTGGTGTTATTGGGACTCCACTCCTGTTGACTGTATCCGCTGCTATTTTAAGGTATATATCAGTTTTACGTTATTTACATGTGATTGCACTTTGATATATACATTGATGTACTGTGTGTGCCAGCATACTGATCCAGGGATGGCACAGAACACACAGAGGCTTGACTCGTTTTGAGTCAGGTCGCTACACACGATGGCAAATCCGAAAATGATGCCACGACAACATTCCGATTATCCGACAACTCGTAGAGATGTTGGTGCAAAAGAGGAAGTGTGGGTATGAGTGTGACGTGCAAAAGTGACGGAGAATGATCCCGGATAACGCGTGTCCCATTTGCAAGTGAGAACATCGGACGAGGTACTCGAAACTAATATGACATCAACAAAATAAATCGTCACATTTCATACAACAATGCATTCATCCACATGCGGTCTACTTGGTGTTATACCTTCGAAGCGTGCGTTTGGGTGGATCGAGTTTGGTGTGATGTAGTTGTTCACGGGTCATCGTGGAAGTAGTGGTACTTGGCGATGTTAGTTGAACTTGACGCGTGTGTTACTCGTGGTCTTTTGTGACGGTAGTTGTACATGCTCCATAGATGATCGGGGTTGTCAGTAGAGGTACTTGGCGCATCGTTGACGTGGTCATACTCGGGGTGGTCTTGGACTTGGTGATTCCAAAGACAACATAATTGGTACTAGGTGTCAATCATCATGTTACTTGCCAAAATCAACAAACGCGGTAGTCGTAGTTGGGCGATCCGGAGGTATGTCTTGGGAAGGTCTAGGCACAGGGTCATGCGATCCTTTAGGAGGCAATGGTCACGGGTGTTGGTTTCTAAGAACCTACATATGAGTTGTGAGCAACAACTCTTTGAGAGTTCGGCCAGGGACCGGAGATGTCCAACTCTCCTAAGTCATCGATGGAATTTAGTGGATGAACACGAAGAACTACCCAGGTTCAGGCCACCTTCTCGATGTAATACCCTACACCTACATTGTTGTATTTCAATGATATAGATCTACAATGTGTGTTACAATGGTGAAAAGATCGACCCCTTCCAAGGCCTCAGTCTCCCCTATTTATAGTGTCGAGAGAGGCCTTGTCGGAGGCTCCTATAGGTTGAACATACTTATGTATAACTTGTACCACGGGGGCATGGTTGCCCGTGGCACACTTGTATGGGTGATGATGACGACCTTCTGGGGCAATGTGTTAACCCCAGATACTTACATGTCTCCTTTGGTATTCTTCCGTCGGCGACTAGGTACCTCCAATGTAGCGGTGCAAGCAGTAGGTGAATCTTACTGTAGTTGTCGTGGATGGCTTGGGCCGCACGGGTCCCATCGATGCCCATGCGCAAGGTCTAGTCATTCGATCTTCTCTTCCTTCCTGAAGCAAGTAGTAGTGTTCCTTGATACGAACCAACGCGTGCTTTGAAGAGTCAAAGCTCACCCTCCCGAGAGGCAGATAATGCATTTCTATGGCCTCCCATGAAGGCCCTGCGAAGGGCTTACCACAGGTGGATTGCATTCTTCTCTCGAACTGTTCCTTGACGGACCATGTTGTAGTCCACCGGGTTCATCAGGGTCTCCGACAAGGATTCCCCAGGTGGAGATATATCTGTGCCTTCGAGACCAAGGCTCTTCTTGCCGGGTTAGTAATACCCCAATTTTACCGACACTGACAGTAGCCCCCAGGAGCTTGTCAAACTTTGGGAGTGCCTCGATTCCTGCCCAGGCTCGCGACACGTTCTTGGGAAGCGAAGACCGTGGGCAGTTATCATTGAGAGGTGGGTGGTCTCCCTTCTAACCAATCGTTGGTTTATAAGGGGCGTAGAATCAGGATGCCGTCAGCTCCTCTGTCATTCTTGTCCCACAACCATTCTCCTTTGATGCAATAACTCCCGGCCCCTCCCACATATGCCCCATCTGAGATCTCCTTCCGATGGCATCTCATAGTTCCAAGATTGCCGCTGAGAGGGGGAAGAATGGCAAGGAGTCGGCAAAGCTGCACCCGTTGGAGCCTTCCTTGCACGAGTCAGATTTTGTGGATGCCAACAGCGTGGAGACGCTTCACTTCTTAGCCGCCAGTCAGGGGCACGAGTCAGGCTGTACGAAGATGCTGCCGGTGGGGAGCCAAGGATTAGAAGCAGACATGGTCCCCATCTTCGTCAACTCCCCCGCCACCGGCCTGGTGCCTCCCTTTTCTGATTTCTTCTTGCCAATGCTAGAGCACTATGGGATTCATATGATGCACCTTCATCCAGGTGTGGTGACAACCTTGGCCATCTTCTCCCATATCTTTGAGGGCTTTGTCGCAGCACGATTGTTGGTGGAACTCTTCTAACATTTCTACTCCCCCGCCTGAACACCATCGAAAGGCAGATCTCGAGGTGCGTAACTTTCTTTCTTGCGATGACGAAGGTGGGCAAGAGTTACATCCTGGTGGATTTGTACTCCCATCTGATGGAATGGCGTCGAAATTGGTTCTTGGTGAAGTTTATGCTTTTGCACAAGATCAATTCAAATACTAGGCGCAAAAGTTTCTGTTTTGCACATGGTCAATTTTACTATCATCCGAATCATCCCAAAGGCTTTTCTTGGCACAAACACTAATTAAAACATAAAAACACAATCATTACATTAGCAATAATATAGTCATCACAACAAAACAAGATATAAAAATTAAAGTTTAAGATAACTATTCGGTTGCCTCCCAACAAGGGCTACTGTTTTATGCCCCTAGCTAAGCATAATGCATTGTTTCAAGTATTGCCCTCTCATCTAATTTGGCTACCCTAGCAGGTCCTTTCTCAAACCCCGAAGGTTCTTTTCGTTTGCCCATAATGTCTGAAAGTAATGTTGCCCTTTTGTCTAGAGCTTCAAGTCTCTTGTTGGAAATAGTGATAAGGGAATTCATGAAATTAAGGCTTGAGTCAAGGGTTTTGATGCGTTCATTTAGCTTTTGCAGTACGCTCATATTTTTCTGGATATCCCCGAGCTTTTCCAATATTTGGATCCCTTCATGAGTATAAGAATCAATTTGTGGTCAAGGAGGAATTCCAATTCCTTCTATTATTTCATGGGATGCATTAGAATCAGTCTCAACAAAGTTTCCTTTAGAGGCAAAATCTAGAATTTGCTTGTTAGACAGGCTAAGTCCCACGTAAAAGTTACGAAGAAGGATCTTCATATAATTTTTTATAATAGAATTAAGGTGGGAATCTATTATACGATACCATGCATCTTTTAGGCTCTCTCCTTGCCTTTGCTTAAAATAGAGTACTTCAAAATCTGGAGAGACATTAATAGAAGGGCCATACATGGTATCAACTAACAAGCAAACATAAATATTTTTGTGTTTTTTATAATTTTATAAGAAATAAATAAAGGCAAAAATAAAAAGGCAAATAAAAAGTAGAACAAGTGAATGATAGTTTGGGTGAAAGAACCTCGTGGGAATTTGATGATATCCCCCTAGCAACGACGCCCAAAATTCTTTCTGCTACCTGTGAGTTGCGTTGCGATTTCCGCCAAATAGGAAGGGTGAAGATATATAGTTGTAATGCCCAAGATGCGGTACTATCCACATCCTGGCTCGACGACCTCAATAAAGATAGAAGCGCATCTCGTCGTTTTGCAAGAATTTATATCATTACAAGTAAATGTAAATAGGAGATGCGTATATGGAATTGGCTTACACTCGCCACAAGCTAAATCATAATCATATCAATTGCAATCATACATAAGATCAGGGTCCGACTATGGACAAAATCAAATGATAAAAGCGACATCCATCCTTGCAGGTTGCACACTTGGAGCCCATCATATTATTGAAGAAGAAGAAACTCCAAATAGAACAATCATCACGCTCACGTCAAAGTATAGCTTTACCAGTACCAACACATGTTGTTGTAGTAATTTGTGAACCACAAGGACTCAACAATCTCATTTACAAGGATATCAAGACTAGGAAAGCTCAATGGGTGAGGTATGGTTAAGTGGTGAGGCTGCAAGAAGCACTAAGCATTTGAATATGTGGCTAACTTACGAGTACAAGAATAAGAAGAGTGATCTATGCATAAACGAACATGAACTAGTAATGATCAAGAAGTGATCCTGAACACCTACTTACAAGTCAATCATAACCCCATCATGTTCCCTCCTTGGCTCAAAACCTCACAGGAAGAGATAGTCATGATTACGCACACGATGGGTGTATTTTAATTGAGTTTACTTCAAGTTTTCTATAACTGGGTGTTAAACAATTTCCAAGTTGCCACATAAACGCATGCACGACTCTTAGAAATATTTAACCCTACAGGGGGTGCTCCAACTCATCCATCGCAAACTAGCCACAAGCTGCGATGGAAAACCTAAACCCGAGATAGTCCAAAGTATGCCCGGAATCCCGATGGACAAGATGTTCGAGAAGGGTAAAACAAATCCAAAAAGGCTGCCTGGCCTATTGACAAACCCGATAGGACCCGCGTATCTCATTCTCAGGACACGACCGGATGATCACATTGTAAAGTGGCCTGATAGAAATCTCTCGAGTTGCCTCGGGTTGGCTTCGCACTCGACTCTAGTTTGGACCAACACCCATGAGGAGCACTAGCTCGGGGGGGGGGGGGGGGGTTGATTAATTATCGACGGGGTGATCACACCCTATGCAAATTTTATTAGTTGTTAAGGAAATATAGTACAAATGTTGGGCCTTTCCTGAAGAGTTTTACCCAAGACAAAAATCAAGGGGGTCCCCATAACAACCCCGAGCATGTTAGGAGCGCTCAATATTGTTGGGGATATGACCCGCCGGAGAGGCTCCGGGTCATGTTATTGGCTCGTGAACCGGCCCAAAGGTGAGTCGTAATATTAAGCGGCCCAAGAGGATAGGCGGATCACGGTGTGGGCCGTAAGACGGCCCGGACTGAGAAGACCCGGGCGTGCAAGCCGACTCACAGACGGCTTGGACAAGAAGATAGAGAGAGACTCGGTTAACAATTGTAACGACCCGGATGTTCTGACCTCTTATATAAAGGCAGACCCGGGGCGACTTAGGGGGCAGGCAATCGAGAACTAGGTCAAGCTTTAGCTCCTTGTAATCGATATGCAAGTAATACAAACACAAGCAGGACGTAGGCTGTTACCTCGATTTGAGGGGCCGAACCTGGGTAAACCCGTGTCTTTCGTCCCGACTAACCCCTTTGAGTCCACCCCGTTAGCGATGGCCTCGAACCGAAGTCCGTTCACCCAGACATCTGCCATGATAAAACCACGACAGTTGGCGCCCACCGTGGGGCTCGCGCTTGGTGGTGTTGAGTTCTCAAAGGGCTCTCTCCCAGGGCTCGAAGGATACGTGGTTGGAAGGATGAGCAAGAGTCGCCGTGGGCGGCTCTACATCGACGCCGCCGGCTAGGGGCTTGATGCTGGTTCCGTGGAATATGGATTCCGGGTTCCGTTCAGCGGGATCCAGGTTTTCATCGGAAAGGTTGATGGATCTATACCCGGGCCGGACGTCTGCACCAACATCGTCAAGCCGGCTCGACGTCTCCAATCTGCGCATGTTACGCAGTCTGCTCGTGCCCGTCTAGGTCAAAAGCACGTTCTCGTGGGCTTCACTCAAGGCATGGACCTGGAAGCATCCGGATCACAGGGAACTCTCGTTTGCTCGGAAGATGAGTCTTCCAGTGGGGAGACAGAATCAGTGTATCGGCTCAGCAACGGTGGCCTTGGGGGCTACAACAATGACTATTCTGAGGTAGAGGGCGTTGAGGCGGATGCTATGAGCCCCCAGTGCACGCAGCGGTGTTCATGGCAAGATCGGCTTCAGCCCCCGGTGACACGGCTGCGGGAGCCGCCGCAGCAGGGGATAGCCCGTTGCCGCCGGCTCAGGTTCTAGTGGAACTGATGGACGAACTCATAGCTCTCATGGCCACAGAGGTAACCCCGGATAATCAAGCATCTAAGAATCTAGAGGTGGCACGGATCAAGGGCCGGATGGTAGAGGAACGACAAAGGATGGATGAGCTGAAAGCCCAGATGGAGGAAGAAGCGGAGCGTATCAAGGCAGACGCTTTCCGAATGGAGCTAGAGCAGAGGTCAACAACTACGGTGCACCGGAGGAGGCATCAGTCCCGTCTACCAGAATGTTACAAAGCGAGGAACCTTTTTAACACCCTTGGAGCGGGGCGGGTTACAGGTGTGCCGGAGAGTCGCCCAATGGAGCGCCCAGCGACTCGTCCGCCCCAGCATAACCAAATCTCACCTAGGGCTTTTCCAACACCGGCGGGTCATTATTCTAACCTGGCCGAGAACATGGTAGCAGCAGCCGCCCGGCTTGAGACAATCCCCATCCCAGATGAGGCACCCTTTGCGGAGGAAGTACGGAACGCCATTGGATATTTACAGACGGCCATGGTCCAGCAAGAGAAGTATACACACAGCCGGAGCCGGGTTCACTCTGCCCCCCTCCCCAGTCGAAGTTTCAGCCGGTGTTATGAGTCGCCAGTGGGATCCAGCAGCCACCCGCGCCGCGGACCCCCGGAGGACAATAGGGCAGCTCTAGATGCACAAGCCGTCATGGACCAGGCGGGGGACGTGCGAGAGGCGGAGATAGCTGCAGCCCGTCCAGAGCCGGCGCTTTCCATGTCAATGGGAGTAGTTAGTACCAGAGCCGTAGGGGTGCCATGTTTAACTCCGGCTCTGAGGAGTGAACGGCTGCCCAAAGATTTTAAGGGTCCTCGAAAGGTTCCGAACTACACAGCTGATCTACCCCCGGAGGCGTGGGTTGAAAGTTATGAACTGGCCATGGAGATGCTGGATGTCAGTGAGGCGGTCTGCGCAAAATACTTCATCAGGATGCTGGAGGGTCTGGCCCGTACATGGCTGAAAGGTCTGCCGCGTAACACGATAAGCTCATGGGCAGAGCTGAGAGCAAAGTTTATTAAGAATTTCCAGGGGACCTGTAAGCAGCCTATGACTATTGTTGATCTGGACCACTGTGTTCAACAAGAGAATGAGTCGGCCCATCATTGGGTCCGGTGGGTGTCGACCATTATTCACTCTTCAGAGTAGATCATGGCGGCTCAAGCGGTGCTTATCTTAGAGAAGAATTGTCATTTTGTTCCATTGGAGCAGAAGCTCGGCCGACTCAAGCGCACGTGTCAGGATATGGGAGAGCTCATGACGGCCTTGACGAAGTATGCCGACTCAGATAACACCAAGGATCCGGGTTTGGATGATGAGAAAGCCAATCAAGCGAAGAAAAACAATCAAGGAAAAGGTTTTGCGAACAATGGGAATCAGAATAAGCGGAAGAACGCTGATGGCGGATCCGAGCTAGTGGCAAATACCAACACAAGACAGAATCATCCCAAGGGGGGTGGAAGATTCCGGCCAAGGAACAGGGGCCCCTTTAATTTAGAGGAGGCGCTTAGGAAGCCCTGTCCGGAGCATAGCATGCCTGACAAGCCGGCGTTGCATGCGTGGGGTGATTGCTTTATCATGTAGAGGTTCAAAAACCAGCATTCCCAACCGCGTAATAACCAGGGCGGTGGCCCGCCCGGCGGTTCAGGGCACGGCGGGTCAGGGGCTGGATTCGGCGCTGGCGGTTCAGGAAACGGGCATCTGGGTGAGAATAGCCAAGGGGGGCACCAACAGCCTCCCGGCAACAACGGCAATAACAACAGTCAGCAGCAGCGCAATCAGTCCGGGTTTCAAAGTAACCCGAAGCAGCTCAGTTCTGGGCAGTATCACGTATTTACGACCGGTCACATTAAGCGAGATGAGAAGTTGCGGAGGCGAGCGGTTAATACAGTTGCTCCGGCTCTCCCGCGATATTTGCCGTGGTCTGAATATGATATAATGTGGAGCCGGGAGGATCACCCGCCACGGGTGGATGACCCGGGCCGGCTGTCTCTAGTGGTAGCCCCTTAGGTGAATGGCTATATGGTGAATAAAGTGCTCATGGACGGAGGTAGCAGCATCAACATCCTTTACTATGACACTTTCCGGCGGATGAAGTTGCTTGACAAGGATCTTAAACCTTCCTCCACTGTCTTTCATGGTGTGGTCCCAGGTAAATCAGCATACCCGGTGGACCGGATATCATTGGAAGTAGCTTTTGGTGATGAGCATAATTACAGGGTGGAGTCTTTGTGGTTCGAAGTGGTCAAAATCAAAAGTCCCTATAATGCGTTATTTGGGAGGCCGACTTATGCTAAATTTATGGCTAGGCCTTGTTATGTTTATCTACAACTCAAAATGCCTGGCTTAAATGGCACAATTACCATTCACGGTAACAGGAAAATGGCTCTTGAGTGTGAAGAAGGAGATGTGGCTTATGCAGAGTCTAGTTGTGCTCAGGAGGAGCTGAAATTTTACAAGGAGAATGTTGATCCAGAGGATATGACCCTGCTCAAGAAGCCTACAACAGAAGTTGAGCCGCCACTCAAGTTTTCAGCGGATGATACCAAGGCAGTAGATTTCAATCCGGGTGATTCATCCAAGCAGTTCATCATTGGGGCTCACATGGATCCCAAATAGGAAAGCGCGCTCATCGAATTCATCCGTGAGAATCGGGACATCTTTGCATGGAAACCTTCTGACATGCCGGGTGTACCGAGAGAGTTCGCTGAGCACGATCTTAATGTGGATCCAAAGTTTAAGCCGATCAAAGAGTTTCTACGGCGGTTCAACGAAGAGAGATGTAAAGCTATTGGGGAGGAAGTTGCTCGGCTCTTGGCTGCAGGTTTTATAGTGGAAGTTTTTCACCCGGAGTGGTTGGCTAACCCGGTGCTAGTACTAAAAAAGAATGGTACATGGCGTATGTGCATAGATTACATGGACCTTAACAAGGCTTGTCTTGCTGATCCTTTTGCGCTCCCTTGTATCGATCAAATTATTGATGCAACAGCCGGATGCGAAAGTTTATGCTTCCTGGACGCTTATTCAGGGTATCATCAGATCAAAATGGCAATGAAGGATCAGGAGAAGACGGCGTTTATTACACCTTTTGGGGCGTTCTGCTATGTCTCCATGCCTTTCAGGCTCAAGAGTGCCCAGGCGACTTACCAACGTTGTGTGCAGAATTGCCTCCACAGTCAGATTGGCCGAAATGTCCATGCTTACGTAGACGACATAATGGTTAAGTCCAGAAAGAAGGAAACTCTTTTAGAGGATTTGAAAGAAACCTTTGATAATCTCTGGGTCTATAAGATGATGCTTAACCCGACGAAGTGTGTCTTTGGTGTTCCAGCAGGAAAGCTTTTGGGTTTCTTGGTCTCTAAGCGGGGCATTGAGGCTAACCCGGATAAGATCAAGGCCATCACTTCTTTGGGTGAGCCGATGTGTATTAATCATGTTCAGCGCCTTGCAGGACGGATTGCTGCGTTGAGCCGCTTCATAAGCCGGCTTGGGGAGAAAGCTATTCCTTTATACCAAATGATGAAGAAGACAGACAAGTTTAAATGGAGCGCAACAATGGCCGAAGCACTTGAAGCTCTTAAAAGGCAGTTGACTGAGCCGCCAGTGTTAGCCGGTCCGATTGAGAAAGAGCCTTTGCTCCTTTATGTGGCGGCTAACAACAGAGCGGTCAGTGTAGCAATTGTGATTGAGCACAAGGAGGCAGGGAAAGAGTATCCTGTGCAAAGGCCGGCTTATTACATCAGTGAAGTTTTGGCAGAATCTAAACAGAGGTATCCGCATTGGCAGAAGTTGGTATACGGAGTTTTCATGGCCAATCACAAGTTAAAACATTACTTTTGGGGGCACCAAATAACAATGGTTAGTTCTGCCCCGTTGGGGGATATCATTCAAAATAGAGAGGCTACAGGGAGGATTGCCAAGTGGGCCTTAGAGCTGAGTCCTTTTGGCATCAAGTATGTTCCTCGTACAGCAATTAAGTCTCAAGCTTTGGTGGATTTCATAAATGATTGGACTGAATGTCAAGCACAGGAAGAGAAGCTGGATAACACATATTGGACTATACACTTTGATGGATCCAAGCAGCTAGAAGGGTCCAAGGCAGGAGTTGTTCTCACCTCCCCCAAGGGTGACAAGTTTTGTTATGTGCTCCGGTTAATGTTCCCTTGTACTAATAATGCAATTAAGTATGAAGCAGTGCTCCATGGTCTCAGAGTTGCTAAAGAGATGAGTTTAAGCCGGGTCAGGTGTCTAGGCGACTCAGATTTGGTGGCTCAGCAAGTTTCAGGCACTTGGGACTCCAAGGATCCGCGGATGGCGGCTTATCGACAGGCGGTTGATGTCATTGCCGGTCATTTCAAGGGGTACCAGGTGGATCACATTGATCGTCGCAGGAATGAGGCGGCTGATGCCTTGTCACGGTTAGGTTCTCAACGAAAGGCGGTACCACCTAATGTCTTTCTGGATGTATTGCATCATCCGACTGTCAAGATACCTTCTGAGGAGGATCTGGCTATTCCTGACCCGGAGGCGGAACTGGTGGCGGCTCTGCATGCTACCCCAGACTGGACTATTCAATTTGGCGTATCTGACACGCGGCGAGTTACCTCAAGAGGAGGATCTGGCGAGGAAGATCACTCGACATTCTAAGTCTATGACGATTGTCAATGGTGAGTTACATAAGTGTAGTGTGACGGGTGTCTTTCAGCGCTGCATCTCACCAGAGGAGGGCCGGCAAATATTAAGTGAAATTCATGCTGGTGACTATGGGCATCACGCCGGGTCAAAATCTTTGGTGGCTAAAGCTTTCCGACATGGGTTTTTCTGGTTGACGGCTCACAAGGATGCAGAGGACTTAGTTCGCAAGTGTGACGGCTATCAGAAATTGGGCCGGCGTGCTCACTTTCCGGCTCAAGAGTTGAGGATGATACGAATCACTTGGCCGTTTGCGGTCTGGGGGCTTGATATGGTAGGACCTTTCAAGAGATCTAAGGATTAGAAAACGCACCTTCTGGTGGCGGTTGATAAATTTACTAAGTGGGTAGAAGCAGAGCCGGTCAGTAAATGTGACGCAGCTACGACGTTTCAATTTATTAAGAAGCTGATTTATCGCTTTGGTTACCCACACAGTATTATTACAGACAATGGGACAAATTTATCCAAAGGATATATGAAAACGTTCTATGAGAAAGAGCATATCCGGCTTGATGTTTCAGCCGTGGCACATCCATAGTCTAATGGTCAAGTAGAGCGAGCCAATCAGGAAATTTTGAGAGGTGTCAAGCCACGACTCATGGTTCCTTTGAAACGGACACCCGGATGTTGGGTTGAGGAGTTGCCTTCCGTCTTATGGAGCATCAGAACTACACCTAACAGATCTACAGGTTTTACACCTTTCTTCATGGTGTACGGTGCTGAGGCGGTTCTACCTAGTGACATCCGGCACGACTCACCAAGGGTGGCGGCTTATGTTGAGACGGACAATGAGGTAGCTCGCCAAGATGCGTTGGACGCCTTGGATGAAGCACGAGAGTTAGCAGCAGCCAGGTCGGCCATTTATCAACAAGACCTGCGACGCTATCATAGCGCAGGGTAAAGACCCGGACGTTCCAGGAAGGTGACCTGGTGCTCCGGTTGACTCAAGACCAATCTGGAATGCATAATTTATCTCCACCATGGGAGGGGCCTTTTGTGGTCAGCAGGAACCTTAACAATGGGTCATATTACCTCATGGATATCAGAGATGAGTCGAAAACCGCGGGACAAGAGACGTTGCGACCCTGGAATATCGCACATTTGCGACCATACTTTACTTAACAGGGGTTGAAAGCCGCTATCATTGTATATATCATGAGCACATGAGTAAAATCTAGCATCCTCGCACAAGACCGAGGCCTCTGCTCGTATGTACACCTTTGTACAATCAAGATAAAATCTCCCGGTTCAAAAAATTTGAGTTGAAGAGGGTCATTCGCCGTCAAAACGGCTGACCTGCCTTTCGGCTTTATGCCTTATTAAACGCTGTTGCAAAGAGGCTTCTTGCCTTCGGGTATAGCTTACTTCTCCTTTGCACAGCCAACTGTCATTAAACTGTTGCAAGGAGGCTTCTTGCCTCCGGGTATAGCTTACTTCTCCCTTGCACAATTGGCTTTATGCCTAGTTTGGTTACATTAAGCGCTGATTGTTAACGGAGGATTCTTACCTTTTGGTATAGCTTACAGTGCCCTAAGACAACAACGTGTATACCAAATTCCAGTTGCTTATCAACTGCGGCCATTGAAGGGGGCTTCTTACCGACGGGTATCGCTTATCTAACCCTAATGGTCGGCTTTATGCCACTTCTGGTTACTTATTAACCGCGGTTGTCGAAGGGGGCTTCTTACCGATGGGTTCGCTTATCTCACCCTAACAACCGGCGTTTACGCCAAAATTCAGTTGTTTATCAACTGTAGCTGTTGAAAGAGGCTTCTTACCTTCAGGTATAGCTTACTTCTCCTTTCAAACAGCCGGTTTTATGCCGTCTCAGGCTAATTATTAGCCGCGGTTGTCGATGGAGGCTTCTTACCTTGGGGTATAGCTTACATCTCCCATTGACAGCCGGTGTTCACTATACTCTTACCAGTCAATCTCGCTTAGAGACCCTGAGCCGGTTCAAGAAATTGACGGCCAATCTCGCCTAGAGACCCTGAGCCAGTTCAAGAAATTGACGGCCAATGTCGCCTAGAGACCCTGAGCCGGTTCAAATAATTGACGGCCAATCTCAACAGAGACCCTTAACTGGTATGAGTTTAACCGTTCGGATCCACGCAGAAGAGCCATCATATGAGTTTTTAAGGAAGGAAAGATCATCATCGCATATGGTATCATGCCGGCTTATCAAAGCCGGGCAATTATAAGTCCCGGGTTGCCGCAGGCGAAACTACCCGACACTTGGGGGCTGCACAGCCAAACTCTCCTCAAAGGTTCCGGTTCATCAATAGCCATAGTTGTCGATAGAGACTTCTTACCATCAGGTATAGCTTACATTATCCTAAAGACAACCGGCTCTTTAATAACTCCGTTTGATGAAAGCCGGAGCCATGTGGCTTCGGTCAACAAAAATTAAGGTCTCAAAGAGATTGTCCGGCTTTAATATTCTGGAGAAAGGAATGGCGTCTTAAAAGACAGGCCCCTCATCAGAAAAAAATTCAAAGGTATATCTCTGAAGAGCCGGTAACACATTAAAACATAGAGAGGTGCAAATATATATGGCCACCAAGTGGCAGAGTCATGGTTACTCTATTACAAAAGATACTCTCGGAAAGAGCAAAAGCATTGTCAGCCGCCCACGGCGGGTCATTACATAAGTCTGTGTTCAGAAAGGCTAAGAGATTACAATTCAGTTGTTGGCGGCTCATCCTTCTCCGAGTCTTCTGTTGGCTTTATCTGAAGATTGCCCAAGTCTCAGTTACAATCAGCCAGAGCAGCAAATGACCCCTCAAGGAACGGAGACGCGTCAAGCTCACAAGGAAAGAGATCCTTACTGCGGGCGGGTGTCAGGTCTTTCCACTCGTAGAGCGGCCCGCGGATTCTCTTCTCCTCTGCGTCGTAAGCCGCTTGATAGGTGCTCAAATCAGTTTCATCCGCCAGAACAGAGGCCAAATAGCGCGACTCTTTGACGCACTAGGTATAGTCTTCCTCGGTGAAATCTGAGCCGTCATCTCTTTTAGATGGATAGCCATCCATCATTTTGGCCGGTGCTAGCTCGGGAGCAAAGGCAAGAGCCTGACTCAAACCGGGAATGACTCCTTGGCAGAAGGCGGACTTCTTGAGCTCTTCAATCTGCTTAGGCATGGTAGAGAAGAGTTCCAAGACCCCTTTCAGAGTAGTGGGGATCTTCTCCTTGTACTGCACGCTCTTGATGGTGAAGATGGCGCCACAGTATAACTGCTCTGCAAAAGTATAAATGGCCTTTAGTGGCAGAAGGCTATCAGAAGCCAACTGGCGGCTCCTGGGACCTGGATGAGTCAGATAAAAATTAATGAGCCACCAGTTTTCTTACTAGGAATGCTAAAAAGGACAAAGTGAACAAGAAAGCTTACCAAATAGGGTAGCTGACATCTTCGCAATATGCTGTTTCAAACCTTGAAGCTCATCCGCCACGGCTGTAAGTCGCTGTTCAGCATCGTCCGCTCGTTTGGTTAAGGTGGCCTTTTCAGATTCAGCCGTCTCTTTTAAAGAGGTGAGCTCGGCAGTAACACTGGCCAGTTCTTCTGCGAGAAGCCGACATTTTTCATCCATGATACTTTGAGCTTCTTGCTGAGCTGCCAAGTTGGCCTTCAGATCCGTCAGCTGAGACCCGACTTCATTCAAAGCTTCCTATAAATACAGGATAAGCCGCCAAAATGCAGGACGAGTGTTAAAAGCAAATACAAGTCTCAAACAGATTGCAAGCAATATATTTGACACTTGGGGGCTAATGTTCATTTCCTTTGAAGTTGATACGGAACTTGGGGGCTATATAATGGCTCTTCAATGTGCTAATAATGGAAGCACCGACTCAACTTGATCAAGTTTGAGCCGGCCCTTGGGGGCTACGATTGGCAGTTCAATTTACTTACAGTACAAAGCTAAAGCAATTTTAACGGAGTTTAACATGGCAATCTCTGCAAGAGGTCACAGAAAGACCCGGCTCAACGATTCAATATGTTAAGCCAGATCTTGGGGGCTAAGAAAGTATATAGTAAAGAAGGAAAAGTACCTCATATTTTGTCTTCATGGAAGAGATCAACCGAAGTTCCAAGTCCCGGCTGGTGGTAACCCGGTTTATGTACCCAGCGTGTAGCTCTTCAACGGTCATCTTCTCGCATGAAGAATCGAAGTTCAGTTTCTTTGAAGCTTCAACCGGCTCTGTATGTTTGGTCAACACATGAGCCGGAGGCGTTTGATGACCAGACCCGGTGATAACAACATCCGGGGTGTCAGGGGTCTTGGCAGGAGTTGCCGGCTTAGAAGGAGCCCTTGGAGGGCTCACCATGATAACATCTTCAGCGGCTGGCTCAGCGGAGGCAGCCGGCGGGTTTTCTTCTGATTGCTCGGGCTCCAGTTCTTCAATAACTGGGCTGGAGGAGGGTTTGTTGGCCTTACGACGTTTAGCTTGAGCACTGCAAAAAAGAAGAAGAATCAGAAGTTGAAGATATTGCTATCATAGTAACAACCAGATGTCTAGATGCTTACAGCAGATTAATCTTGGGCGGTGGTATGATTGACTCCGAAGAGTCGCCGGAGGAAGGAGATTTCTGCAAAAATAAAACAGAAAGGTGAAAAAAGTATCAAGTTTACAAAGGAAAGATAAAGGAAAAGAAGGGGTTTAAACCTCGGCGGGGCGTTTCTGGGAGCCAGAATTTGGCAACTCGGACATGAGCTCGGTAGAGCCAGTGCTTCGAGTCTGTTGACGCTCGATTTGCTGTTGCTTTTTTAAGAGGAAATCGGGAGCCAGATAACCAAGAGGGTGAGAAAGGGGAACTTTTTTGATAACCCGCCGCGACTTTCGGGGGATGAAACATTCTGAGCCGGAGGAAAAGTAGTTTTCCTCAGGGGCATTAGCACGGTTGGTCTCCACTTCATCATGTGAGTAAAGTAAGTGTTAAAATAGGAAAGTAAAAGATCAAGCAAGAGAGTTGAAACTTTACCTCTGAGCTGGACGATGGTGGCTGGTCAAACAAATTGTCTTGCGGGACATGTTTTTTAGCCTTCTTGGTTGGGACCTTCTTCCTGGATTTCTTCGGAGGGGCAACAAATTCCCTCTTCCAGAAGTCTGCGTCGGCCTATAAGAGTAACCCGGAGAGTGAATATCAAATCAGCAAAGCGCAAACAACATCTAAGAGACGGAAGAGAAGAGATTAAACTTACATCGGGAGCCGGATTGTTGGCACTAAAAGGTGCCAGGCCAATTTTGCTGCATGATCTGGAAGCTTCATGAACAAGGCTCCGGATGGCGAGGGTGATGTCATTCTCTGTCAACGTGGATCGGCTGAAGCATAATGAGCTATCATACTTGCCTTTATACCCGCGCATGAGCCGGCTTCTATGGCTCAAAGGCATAATCTGCCACGAAATCTAGCAGCGGATCAGGTCCAGCCCGATTAAGCCGTTGGCCATGAGAGCCTTGATTTTGGCATGGGCCGGCTCATATCTTGCATGTTCTGAAGCTGATAGCCGGCCAGGAAGCTCTGATGTTGTTGCGAGCCGGGAAGGACGATAACCCGGCAAAGGACGCTCGTTTTCAGGAGAGGTGTCCTTGCAATAGAACCACGTCTTGTTCCAGTCCTTGGGCTGACTCGACATCTGTGTAGCTGGAAAGATGATATCCCTACGCCGTTGGATAGATATGCCTCCAAGTTCTAGGCTCGAGCCGTCTTTCACTTCAGTTTGCCGGTTAGCATAAAAGAACTCCCGAAAGAATCCCACCAATGGCTCGATTTGAAGGTAAGCCTCACAAAGCACTTGGAAATTGCATATGTTTGAGACAGAATTGGGGGCCAAGTCTTGCGGATGAAGCTTATAACAGTGAAGCACGTCCCGAAAGAATTTGGAGCCGGGGGGCACGAACCCTCATTCAATATGGTCAGAGAACACCACCACTTCGCCTTCTTGAGGTTTGGGCTGCGTCCCATCACCTGGGACCCGCCAGCTAATGACTTCCTTAGGAGGAAGAGTACCCGCGTGAACAAAATCCGACAAAAAATTCTCCGTAATGCATGACCCGACCCAGTTGCATGAGTTGGTCGCACGAGACATGTTGGCGACTTAAGTGCTGTGCAAGATAAAAGGCGCGATGAGTCGAAGTGCAAAAAAATATTTTTGACGGCTTAAAAGTTTAAGGGCTCTACGGATAAAGCAGAAGACCCGGCTGATAAGAGCCGGAAGAGCTTGGCGACTCAACAGGGAAAGGGAAAATCGACTAAGTCCCAAAAAACAGATTCCGCAAGATGTCACTATATCTACGGATCTACAAAAGCAGAGAAAATAAATTTTATTTCTGACCTAGTGATGAGCAGAAGAGGAGAAAGAAACGGACTGGGGCCATCGAGGCCTGTGCATTACGCGCGACCGGCCCGCGTGCGGCGGCGGAGCAAGAGCACGTCCTAAAGACGTTAGCGGCGGTGAGATGCACTAGCGATAACGGTGCTGGAGCCCAAACGACGGCGGCGGAGCACAGTGAAAACCCTACTACGGCGGCGACCATCTAGGGAGCAGGAAAACTTACCGGAGACGGCGCGGCAGAGGCGGACGGATCTCTGGTACGTTCAGGGTGATGCAGCGGCCAAGGTCGGGGACGATGTATGGACGACATCGGTGCAGAGCTCGAAGGCGCTAGGGCGGTGATAGGAAGAAGACGAAAAAACAGAGGCACGGGCGGGAGAATGGAAACCCCGACCCGCATGGGTCATATTTAAAAGGGGGTTAAGGAAGGCGCGAAAATCTAGGCGATGACACCGTTCGACCGAGGCGGATGCCTCGATTCTCGGGACGACAGTTAAGTGAAAGATTTGGTGACACATCAGTAGGTCTCATGACGTCACGCCGGGTCATTTCCGAGCGACTCGCCAAAAGTGGAAGAGAAGGATGAAGTGAGCAAGCTCAGTTCAACCTGGGGCCTAATGTTGGGGATATCACCCGCCGGAGAGGCTCCGGGTCATGTTATTGGCTCGTGAACCAGCCCAAAGGTGAGTCGTAATATTAAGTGGCCCAAGAGGATAGGCAGCTCATGGTGTGGGCCGTAAGACGGCCTGGACTGAGAAGACCCGGGCGTGCAAGCCGACTCACAGACGGCTTGGACAAGAAGATAGAGAGAGACTCGGTTAACAATTGTAACGACCCGGATGTTCTGACCTCTTATATAAAGGCAGACCCTGGGCGACTTAGGGGGCAGGCAATCGAGAACTAGGTCAAGCTTTAGCTCCTTGTAATCGATACGCAAGTAATACAAACACAAGCAGGACGTAGGCTGTTACCTCGATTTGAGGGGCCGAACCTTGGCAAACCCGTGTCTTTCGTCCCGACTAACCCCTTTGTGTCCACCCCGTTAGCGATGGCCTCGAACCGAAGTCCGTTCACCCGGACATCTGCCGTGATAAAACCACGACAAATATGGAACATAACACCGGTACTCGGAAACTAAGGTGGCCAAGGTGGAAAAAACACACCAAGCAATAGGCCAAGCCTTTCACCCTTTACCAAGTGTATAGATGCATTAATTAAATAGCAAGAATAATATGTGATATCCAAAGATATCCATGTTATCACAAGGATCCACCTGCACCTGCAATTAGCAATGCTATAAGAGGTGTTGAGAAAGCAATAACTTAGCCAAACAACAGTTTGCTTGCATGGAGGGTTAGAGGATTATCATGGCATTTTGGGAGGCTTAACAAACAAGTGGTAGGTAGAGAGACATAATGGTACAAGACAACTAGCATAGCAATGATAGTAGTGGTATCCAGGGAAATGATCATCTTCCCTGAAATGCCGCATGGACGAAGAATGCATCCGTGAAGTAGAAAAACATGTGTAGTTGAACAGATCCTCACACTTCGAAATGAATCGGAACTCTAGTGAGGAGAAGCAAATCCAGTATCAAACAAATGAAACGGTAAATACTACAACATATACATGGCATGATGCACAATTGATACGGGGTGGAACCCCTAGGTGTCGATCTTTCACGAATTGGAGGGGGAAACCTTAAGAACACGAAGAACACAAGGATGAACGAGGAGAAATTACAAGAGGAAACACTCAATAACAAGTCCAATCACACATCCACTAGACTCACCACACAGAAGATCCAGAAGGTACAATAAAAACCAAGGGAAAGAGGATACATGGTAGAGTTCATCCCAATTCCCGTGGGGATATGGGGCCTTGATATCCCGGAGGATCTTCCCTAGATAGGTCCTTTACATCCATAGGATCCTCTCATGTAGAGGTATCAACTCCAAGGGAGAAGGATATGGAAGGAGCAATGCTCAACTAGTCTCTTCCTAAACCATTGCGAACCCTAGAAAGGAGGAGGAGGGGTCCTATTTTATAGTCTTAGGAGAGTTGGGGATGAGAGAAAGGGGATACATGGTCCTTTGGCCCGCGGCTTCCCGCACAGGGGCCGGATGTCCGGGGCTTCATGTTCGGGCCAGGAAAGCCAGATGGCCATGGCTCGGTTGCTGGTATTCCGCACGGTTCTGGTCCCGTTGCTCCAGATTTCTGGGGCGATAGCCGAATATCTGGGGTGAGGCTGGATGTCCAGGCCGGGTCCGGATGAACAAGCCCTGTAGCTTGGTCGGCCCTACCTTGGCACCGGCTGGGTCTTCAGGTGCCGGATGTCCGGGCCATGGGCCGGATGTCCGGCTGCTGTAGACTTCACGCGCTTCCACTTGATGATCTTAGTCGTCCGTCTTCGTGGTGGCTTGGCCTTCACTCCGACAGTCTTCGAGGTCACCTTGATGGCACATATGCATGCATAGTGTTTTCGCTTAAGGTAGCATCCATGTCTGGGGTGAATTGTAAGGAGAGGGACTTAGGAGTGAGTTCACCTGATGTCCAATGGCACTTGGTGCTTGGGAAGTAGTCGGAGTATACATGGGGATGAGCGTAGGATGCTCCGCATCATCCCCCCCTCGACTGGGAAAGATCCGTCCTCGGATCAAAATCCTCATCACCATGGAGATGATATTCGTGGATGGACTTGTAGTTGGACATAGTGGAAATCATGATGCGATCAAAGTACTCCAAGATGTCTCCGAGATGGTGTACATGCAAAACGAGCAAACACAAAGTACACTTGGAAATACACTGGTTAGTGCACACAAGGTGTCCATGAATTAAGAATGAGTTCGTCCGACAAGAATGTTCATGGCAAGTATCATGAATCTTAATAGAATGATATAGAAAGGTATGCAAAGCATTCATGTGATCAAGTTCATTGTGCACGAAGTGGAAAATTCTACCATTATGTAGCATGATGTCACAGTAAGAAGTTTTATCAGAATCATGAACATGGCAAATATAGCACAGAATGAATGTATGATCTTGCAGTTGATGGTGGACAATGTGATCATCAAGTATGAATAGTCCATCAAAGTAGATCGCAACAAATTTGGTAAGAAAGTGCACGAGCTCATATATCAAATAGGAGATGGAAAGACAAGACGCATGTAGCCATTCAAAATGCGAGCCAATCCATTCATAATGAGAAAATTTGTTGTGGAAAGAATGTTTCCATTTAGCATGTTGGGCAACAAATGTGAAAGTGTTGGAACAAATGTCCAAATGCATGTGAATGTACACAAGTCTAATTGTATGCACAAGATATGTTGCTTCTCCATCGATGAGATGTAGCATGTAAACGACAGGGAGGAAACAACAATGAAAATGTGAACCATTCAACAAGTGCAGGGGAAAATGACCCAAAAAGGACGAGCTCACCGTAGAAAAGTTCCTGAAGATGGTGTTGGAGCTCATCATGCATGCCTTCGCATGACCAATAAGTATCATGACGGCACCACCTTGCCAAACCTTCAAAATGAAAGAACACGACAAACACTCGAAAAAACAAATGATGTTAGCGTGAATGCAAAACCTATCATTCATGTGGTGAAAGACACAACAAGTGTCATCATCAGTCTTATCATAGGAAGGGACAAGAGAATGTGACATGTTATGTAAGCATATGATGCTAGCACAACCAAATACATGAAGCTCAATCCAAGTAGCATGCGTCACAAGTAAGATGCCTAAGTCTCCAAGATCATCAATAAGCATAACATGGTTGTCCTCACTACAAGTGAATATGAGAGAGGCATCTAATGGAGACAAGTGAGAATGATCAATACAAATCATGTGAGAGGCATGTCCACGTATGTCATCAACCCAATGAAATGAACAAGTATGTAACATGGGTGATGCAACAAAGCAAGTGATCATAGTAATCAAGGCATGGAAGCTAGTAGTGCAAAGATGCAACATACTAGACGTAATCATGGAAATCATGTCATGTGGTGCAAATAATGGTGATACATAATGCACATGACATATCACAATCATAAGAACGAGATATCATCAAAGTATTATCATTGTATGGGCAAGAAGTCCTATGTGAATAGCAATGGAACATGATGACTCTCCAACACAAGAAGCAACAATAACATAATGCTTAAGGTAAAAATGGCAATAACACTTAGTATCTCCACAAGCATGCAAATACACATAGTAAGAGTAGGATGGTGAATTATGTGTAAAGTCGAGCATGGGTTACAATTACATCTCTCAAGCATAGAATGAGGCATAACATGCAAAGTAAACACGAGAAAATGGGCATAAGATGACAAGTGGTATATAGCCCATAGTCACGTGAGAACCGAGTACAAGAGGTGCGCGTAGTCCTTGTGCGAGGGGAATGGTTGGAGACTCATTTCGATGAATCCCAAAGCATCAGTGCTCTAAAGAGCTCTTTTCGTCAACTCATGGAAATCATGAGTACCTACACACAACAAAGGCAAAGGGAAAATTGTGTATGCATGGTATATGTACACATCGTCCTTTAGGATGTGCATGCGCATGTGTTCATTAGCACAAAATATCCAATGCTTAAATAAATGAGATGCATGATATAGGAACATGTCATCCATCATGAAAGGTATGTTGTTATATATGGCATAACGGAGACTAAAAGTATGTAGTGCATCATTTTAATTGAGAGCATTGTTGTTCATGGTATGCGGATGGTGCATCCAATAATTGGGATCCTGCAATGGATGGGATAGAACAAAATCTCCTAACATGTATGAGGAAACTATTGGGGTCTCCTCATGTGCAATAGAGGAATCATAATGCGGAGAGTATGGACAACATCCAAAACAATGCATTTCCAAATCATGGAGATCATGGCATGACATATGCGAATTATTGAGCAAATGATGCAAAGGAAACATGGAAATATCATCAAAAGAAAATAAAATGCCAATAACCATGGGCTTGTCATCTATGACATATGTGCAAATTGGATTTACTTTTAAGGGATAAGCATAGATACTATGGTGATATTGCAATGATCAAATGTGGTAAATCTCACTCATGGCATACGACACGTTTAGGGGATTATCAAACATGATGTGACCAATAGAATTGTCACATGATATCCTATGGAGTATAGCATCACAACTAGGTAAGTTAACATGCTCATCATCATATTATCCAAAAATTGGTGGCACATCTAAGCATGAAGAAGACATAGCATGTGGTGTGTCCATAAGGTGATCAACATCATGTAAGCAATCAATGTCAAGATAGTTCACTAGTGGGATAAGCGAAGAACCTTCACCTATGTTACCTCTAGAGCTCTGCTCATGTGATGTAGGTGAGGTGGGAAAGACCTCATAATGGTCAACATATTGATGGAACCATGTGAGGGGTGCATTATAGTTCACCATGGCTATCGTAATTCCCATTGGAGGGATGGACCCATGGAGGGTAGGGGCATCGTCTTCATGTAAGATACCTTGCACCAAAGAAGAAGACACAATAGGAGTAGATGTTAAGTTGTTAGAAATCATAGTGGGACTCACGTGCCCTCTCAACCACCTCACTCACTAAGTGTTGTGGCTCACTCACTCCCTCTAGGATGCTCTCACTCATATGGTTGGTTAAGTCACTCAAAGGGTGGCAGTGGCTCTCAAACTCACATAAGAAGTTTGGCATGTTGTCGTCTATGGGGCTAGTGGTGGTCACACTCATCCTCTCATAGGAAATGCACCCAAAGTCACATATGGTTGAGTCACTCATCTCACTCATGTGGTAGTGGCTCTCCTGACATGGAAATTGGGGCATCTCGTCATATGTGGGTGTCGGAGAGATGTAGGTGCTAACGTCTCCATGCTCAACTCCTTGCGCCGCCTCGGTTGAAGGGATAGTCCCATGCTCAACCACCTCATACGTAACATCTCCGAAGATTAATGTCATAGGATGTGGCAAATCACCAATCTCCTCCAAGACAGAAGGTAACATCCCAAGCTCGGCCTCGGTGGTCGACTCCAAGCATGAGTCCCATGTGGGCACAAGCTTCATGTCATTGAATAGGGTCGCGCTCGCCGCTATGGTCGAAGGGAAACTCCCATGCTTGGCCATCTTCCTTGGGATGCTTCCGAAGATGGAAGGGTCATCCAAGCGTGTAGTCGGCCACCTTGATGTTGGTGTCGAAGCTTATAGTTGATGCCATTCTCCATCTTCACACACTTTTTTCTTGGAGTTTGATGAGGACATCAATACCATTGTTACACCCAAAACCCCTACTGCTATACATATTGACCAATCACTAGAGCTCGCGTACGCCCATTGAATTACTGGGTACTTCCCTTTCTTGGAAATCCTTTTAATGTTCATGAACATATGATGCTGCCTAAATTAGATACTTTTGTTTTCCTTGTGAATGAAGTACCTAGCATGGACAATAAGGATGGCCATTGGAGCGGGATGAAGCATGGAGAAGAAGGTGTGCATGCGGGAAAGAACAATGGAGTTTCCGGTGGTGATTTTCGCACTTCGAAGCCACCATAAGGAGAGCATAAAGGCTTGGACGAAATATACAAGATACCACTTCATAAATTTCGTCCATAGGCTATTATAGGTACCGCGTCACCTTATTTTTGGGCCATGCCCATGTAATTTTGAAATACTACATTATAGGCTATTTTTACAGTCCGTATGTGTGGGGAAACCGAGTTAGGGTTGTTTTCGGACCCATCCTCCAAGGGGTCACGAAAATCCCTCTCTATCCCCCCATATATACAACCCTTAGGGCGCCGATTAGACTTGAGTTTTGTTTAGATTAAAAGTTCGCCATAGCTGGAACTTTGCGTTCTTTGCTTATGTTCCATGACCAGACCAAGGCGTCATAGAACACCACTTTTATCAATAAAGTTTTCCTCTTATATTCGCAATATCCGGATTGCAATCTCAATTTCTTGTTTGTTCTTCGTTTCGTGGAGGAAACATACCCTCGTGGTCAGGTTGATCGTGCTCCAACATGGTCAATAACCTCTCGGAGTTGGTTTAGGGATTGCTAAGGCGCGACATACTCGCACGTATGTAGTTGGACCGTCAAAGTCGACTCTATGAAAACTGATAGACACATCTCATCGGAAGACAGGGACAACTTCGCCTCTATCAGAGGTGGCTTGCCCTCAGCAATGATGGAGATCACGAACGTGATGGTTGTCGTGGCGGTCATCTCGAAGATGAGGATGTGGCCAACTTGTGCGTCCATCGGATGGGTGCTCCGCCTTGAAGATGACGAAGGGGAAGAAGACTTGTACTTGCCCAACATGTGTCAAAGGTTCTCCATATGTGCCTCCTACTTGTTGTTGATGTAGTCTCTTTTCCGAGCTTCGGAGTGTCGTATGTTGATGGCAAGTCGCTCGAGTTTTTGGTGGATGTAGTTGTTCATGTTGATGTAGTCGTCAAAGACCAGATATGATGTGCTTTGCCTATCCATCACAAGACTCGAGCAATTGTGAGTGAGAAATGCGATAACCAATACCAAGATACCGTTCCCAAAGTTGAGGATGTATCCCGTTTCATTGAATGTGAATTGAGAGAATAGTGGAATCAGTACCGGACTTCATCACTCACACCTACAAAGTAAAGCTTATCGAGTGGATTGGTTAGGACAAGTGGCACAAAATTCAAGCAAATGTCAATCCAAGATATCGAAAATGTTGAGGAAGATTCACAAAATTTCAATGCAAAGCAAATAGATCAATAGCTATAGTGACACTAGGAACACACACACAAATAGATAAATGGGATCCACGCAACCAAGGAACAGACACAAAATGTGCGAGACCCAGGAAAAGCCCATGTTGCACGGATACTAGAGAGACAATAGCTCGATTGCTCAAATGAGCTAGATACACGCTTGTTCCCTAAGCTATGAGAGTAAACTTGCCGTCTTCAATCCCAAGTATGCTATCTATGTATGATCCAAGAGTATGAACTAAGTCGAATGGCCCAATGCTATTTCTATTGCTTACAAGCTCTTTTGTATCTCCTCTTTTGCTTGAAAGCTTTTTGATCTTTCTCTTTCTTTGCTATTTTTTCTATGTTTGATGCTCGAACCAAGATATGAGACAAGTATGATGGATATGCACGGAAGAGACTTATGGCACAATGTAGATAACAAGATGTTTGCACGCTAAAAGTAGCTATGCGGCATAATAGTAACACAACAGTGCACATGTAACGTGGCTCAACAATTCTTAGCTCGCTAGTCTCAATGGGTAAAGTATGCAATAAGCTCGAAGCGATCAAGGCAATGGCAAGGAAATGGACAATGATGTCGTCGAGATTACCATGCTTTCTTATGGTTGGGGTGCCAAAAGATAAAGTGGCCGATGTCGATGTCCAGGTCGAGGAGATGATGAGTAGTGGTGTTGTCGATGTAGAACCGTCCCTAATCAAATGAAACACCTTAGCAAACGGAAACCACAGCTCAAAATCTCAAACAAAATTGGGTTAGGGTGGCAGAAGTGTATGGTTGGAAGGTTAGGCAGAAGTTATGGTGGAGGCCTAAACAAAGATGCGAAAAACTAAACAATATGATGGAGTCAAATGATGATGGAACCTATGTAGATGGATGGAGGATGTCAGTAGCTATCCAACGAGTTAAACAACATCAAAATGAGACTCTGGATGTGAAAGTTATGGTTAAAATGGTAAAACATGAAAAGCTGAAT
The DNA here is from genome assembly GCA_022496015.1 of Hordeum marinum. NCBI lineage: Eukaryota > Viridiplantae > Streptophyta > Magnoliopsida > Poales > Poaceae > Hordeum > Hordeum marinum. The sequence continues at coordinate 137,692,959 of CM039672.1, forward strand.
TCCCAGGGACCGGACATCTTGATAGATGCGAGGGTCCCGTCTTTCGATGAGATGATAACTATCGATATGGTGAAGATGACTTTGATGATCCAAATACAAATGTTCACGACTATGCGCCTTAACAATCGCTAAACCAATCTCCAAGAGGTTATTGACCACACCGGAGCACGATCAACCTGACCACGAAGGTCTATTTCTGCAAGCAATTGAAGAACAAGCAAGCATATGATACTGCAATCTGAATACTGCGAATATAGATGAAGTATTGATAAGGGTGGGGTTCCGAAAGCAGTCTTGGTCTGGTCGTTGGACACAAACGAAGTACACGAAGTTGCAATGGCTAACTTTTAACTAAACAAAACTGAAAGAAAAAGCTACTAGATTGATCTACTTATATACGAGCAAGGGGTGGCGGCCAAGGAGGTGAGAGGACGTTCCAAGGCATCCTTAAACTAACCCTAGGTCGTACAAGGCCCATGGGCCCAAGTGGAGGTGATTCAACACCTTTGTACTTGTAGTTTGACTCGGTTTCTGCTGCAATGTTAGATTGTTTCTTCAATATCTCCATGCTCCGGACGAATTTTAAGGTGATTCCAATTGGGCTGGAACATATATAAAATCTACTTTCCAATTAAAAAATCACCCACTTCAGAGTTCGGATGATAATGTTCTTGGCATTTTGAGACATGTGTGTTTGTGCAGTCCGAATCTGAGTCCAGAACGTGAGAGACTTGGACTCTATCTTCTCTTTGGCTAAAAGTGACGTGAGAGAACTTCTTGAACATCACCTAATTATTTCCTTTGACGTGAGAGGACCTCTTGAATATCACCCAACCATTTGCTCTTCCTTTGTCATTGCACGTGGTTCATACAGGTGTTCGGCCATTCTGCAGTTAGGCATAAAATAAAAATAGGTGAAGTATTTTGTTCCAGATAACATAAATAAATTATTGCATAATTCTTATAAGAAATCACCTCACAAATATGCACGTATGCAATATTTTTTGTCTTATCCAAGGTAGTCATGTCCTCATCATCCTCCCCTTTTTGAAAACAAAGTTGTCCTCGGCGTTGCTTAGTTTGAAATGTGGTTAACAAAAGAGACAAGGTGTACATCTTGTATATGTATATGTCATATATTTTTATTGATCTTAGTTGTGGCACATGTGACACATTTATACAAGGGCACACTTCAAATGTGACGAAATATAAAGCCAAAATATTATCACAAGAAGTAGAAGGCATGAAAATATTGCCACTCAGTTTGCAAATATAAGTGAAGTCCTTATTCATATCAAAATATTGACAATGTTCATCATTAAACCATCCCAACATTGGTGAATAAAGTTTAATATTTTCATAATTACATGCTATAACATGGTTAAACAAGCAAACATGCAACAAGTCATTTGACACAAAATCATCACCAAGATTAGAGGTCATATCAAAATGATTAAACATCGACACATTTATTTTCAAACATATTTGATCACAATATGATTTATTCACTGATTCACGTTGTTCTTTCTCATCAACAATTAATTCAACGGGAGAACTCAAAATTGTTGATATTGCAATTGTTTGATCACATGGCAGAGTCAAATCATCAACACAATTCTTGAAAATAGGTAGTGTGATCAATAGTGGGTAGCTCATTACATGGTCCATTTAAATTGACAAGACATTCATCATATTCATGTGGAAGTGGAAGGTTAGTACCTTTGTCATTACCTCTTATGATCAACTTACATGATGGAGGCACTATCAGTGGTGACATGTCACATGGTGGAGGTGATGCTGTCGGGGCTGGATGCACTCGATCACCTATGGGGCCATCGTCCCTTTTGTGGTTCGGTAAGGGCGTGGACGCAAGCACAAAGAGTAGAGACAGTGAGACAACACAGCGATTTACCCAGGTCCGGGCCATTGTGAAGCGTAAAACCCTACTCCTGGTTTGTGGGTGGATTGATCAGATGAACACGAAGAACATGCAACACTCCAGCCCGACGAGGGTTGCCTTCGGGGGAGTTACTACACGTGTACAAGTGTTCAAAGTCCGAATCCCGAGCTAGGTTGCCTTGGGCCTCCTTTTATAACACAAGGGGTAACCATAGTGGCAAAACAGACATTGTCTGATGATTATATAGCTAGCAGAGTTTATCGTACCTAACTCTGGCATTAGGGACAAAATACCATCATTGCTAGTCTAGGTGGCATGTAGGACGCATCCTCGACAAGCTTATACAACCGCCCTAGCTAACTACCACACCACAGCTCGACATGTCTATGGACGGGTGTCAAGGAGGCGTAATTTATCTTCCAGTGTGTCACCACGTGCTTAGAGAGAGCCACTTAACCACCTGGGGGCTTGACACCGCATCGACAAGTGACTGGTCTTGAAATGAGGTGGAGTGGTGGCCGATTAGCTTGCGCCTACCGGGGAATGGCTTGCCGGGTCATCATGAAGGGCCACACGTCCTGGCCAGGGATGCGCCTGGCACACTGTAGTGTAGGCGTGACCTGCCGCGTCGGCCTTGTTGGAGTCTTGCCTTGATCATTTGCCAGGTTGGGCTTGATGTCGAAGGGTTCAGCTACCATCGCCTCTGCATAAGTCAGGGGCACTAGGTACCCCTGTTCTAGTGCACCGATAGGAGCCCCTGGGTGTGGCCCACACGCGCTTGCCATGTACTGTTGGGCCAAGCACAAAATTCATGCAGATGCAGGCAATGTGAGGGAGTAATTTCCAATTTACTGGTCAGCACTGACCCACTATCTCAGTCTGTTTTCGGCACGCATATTGCATGCATAGTGGGGAGTTAGTGGCGGGCGCGCGTGACTTAAAGCTCTAGCTGTGGCAGAAACCGCAATGCCATGGGTTGGAGCAATGGGGAGGTTACCTGTTCGTCCGTGCTCCTGGGTAGTGGAATTGGTGGAGACGAGCGACGACCTTTGGAGCGGGGGAGAGCTAGCCCCCGCGCCCTCCCTTATAAATTGGGAGGTCTTGGGAGGTGATGCTCATCCACCCTCTCTTCCTCCTTGAGTAAGAATTGATACGTCTCCATCGTATTCACTTTTCCAAACTCTTTTGCCCTTGTTTTGGACTCTAATTTGCAAGATTTGAATGGGACTAACCCGGACGGACGTTATTTTCAGAAGAATTGCCTTGGCATTATTTTTGTGCAGAAATAAAAGTTCTTGGATTGACCTAAAAATTTGTGGAGATTATTTTTGGAATTAATAAAAATACTGGCGAAAGAATCAACCGGAGGGGGACCACCCACAGGCCACAAGCCAGGGGCGCTACCACACCCCCTAGCTGGGCCTAGCAGGTTTGTGGCCCCCTGGAGCTCCACCGACCTCGATTCTAAATCTATATATTCCTATTCAGAGAGAAAAAAATCAGAGAGAAGAGTTCATCGCATTCATGATACAGAGCCGCCGCCGCCACCTCTTGTTCTTTCTCGGGAGGCCAGATCTGGAGTCCGTTTTGGGCTCAAGAGAGGGGAAATCGACACCATCGTCATCACAAACCATCCTTCATCACCAATTCCATGATGCTCTCCGCCATTCATGAGTAATTCCATCATAGGCTTGCTGGACGGTGATGGGTTGGATGAGATTTACCATGTAATCAAGTTAGTTCTATTAGGGTTTTATCCCTAGTATCCACTATGTTCTGAGATTGATGTTGCTATGACTTTGCTATGCTTAATGCTTGTCACTAGGACTCGAGTGCCATGATTTCAGATCTGAACCTATTATTTTTCCATGAATATATATGTGTTGTTGATCCTATCTTGCAAGTCGTATACACCTATTACGAGTTATGATCCGCATCCCCCAGGGTGACAATATTTGGGATTCTTTCCGGTCATTACCGTAGTTTGAGGAGTTCATGTATTCACTAAGTGCGAATGCTTTGGTCTAGTTCTCTATTAAAAGGAGGCCTTAATATCCCTTAGTTTACATTAGGACCCCGCTTCCACGGGAGGGTAGGACAAAAGATGCCACGCAAGTTCTTTTCCATAAGCACATATGACTATATATGGAATACATGCCTACATTACATTGATGAATTGGAGCTAGTTCTGTGTCACCCTATGTTATAACCGTTATATGATGAATGCCATCCGACATAATTATCCATCACTGATCCATTGCCTACGAGATTTTCACATATTGATCCTTGCTAAGTTACTTTTCCATTGCTACTGTTACAATCACTGCAAAACTGCTACTGTCACTTTTGCCATTGTTACCGTTACTTCCATACTACTTTGCTACTAAATACTTTGCTGCGGATTTTAAGTCTTTCAGGTGTGGTTGAATTGACAACTCAGCTGCTAATACTCGAGAATATTCTTTGGCTCCCCTTGTGTCGAATCAATACATTTGGGTTGAATACTCTACCCTCATAAACTTTTGCGATCCCCTATACTTGTGGGTTACCAATACCTTTTTCTGGCGCCGTTGACGGGGAGCATAGCTCTATTCTCTGAGTTACTCGGGTTTTATATTTGTTGATCACTATGAAGAATCTGAAATACCCAAAAACCAAGATCTATCCCTCTACTACGAGGGGAGGTAAGGAACTGCCATCCAGCTCTGCATTTGATTCACCTTTTGTTATGAGTAAACTTGTGACACCACCACATGCTATTAATTCTGATATGTCCCAAGTAATTGATGATGCCACTTCTACTATGCATGATGCTTACGATGATACTTTGCTGATAATACTATGCCACTGGGTGAATTTCTTGCTCAACAAATTGCTAGAGTCAATGCTGAAACTGATGATATTTCTGAAACTGATGAAATTATTGAAACTGAACACTATGAGACACCTGCTAGACCTAGATCTCCTAGATATGAATTGCCTGATGTACCCGAGGGTTAGGTTATGGAGGGAGAGGTAGCTAGGGACTTTCTTTCTTGTAAGGATAGAGATGACCTTAAGAAACTACTATGCAAGTGGAAGGAAAAATCTTTCATGCCACCGCTTCATCCATAGAGGCGGAGGGTGGTTTTAGTGCGTGTGGCGGAGGTGCTGGATGGGGCCGAGGTCAACATGAGGCCCGTGGTCGGGGAAGATAGAGTGCTGCTTCTCTTCGTCCTCCGCCATCAGACCCCCCCCTGTGGAGGGTCACACCGAGGGGGCAACGTAGGAGTTCGTCATCAAGCTGCGTGGTCCTCCCCGAAGCCGCCTGCGTCTCCCTCGCCCTTTCGCTAGGGTGATGGAGGTCGATAAGCCGCATGCGCTGTGGTTGCGGGTGCATGGTTGCTGTAACGGCGTCGTGCGAGCGGACGTATTGTTTCTGGAGTGTCGTGTCATGCTTCTTAGGCACGGGTGGAAAACCTTCGCACATGCCCATAACTTCACGGGTGGGCATCTCCTCCGCTTTAAGTTAGTGGAGGCCGACCTGTTCTCCGTCAATATTTATGGGCATTCAGGCGCCCGTCTTGGCTGCTGCAAGGAGAGCTCGAGTGATGTCTAAAGCTCCTCCTTGAGCAATAGTAACAAGGAGGACAGTGTCGGCGAAGACGACGATGACAAGCCCCCAACCATCATGTTAGAGTATGCCGACTCAGACTCAAGCTAAGCGTCGGTTGCACCATCACCGTCAGCTAATCTGGTCCCCGCCAGAGCAATTTGCCGGGGGTCCCTGATTTCAGTGCCGCCTTCTCCCCCAACCAGATCCGACATGCTCGTGGACTTCGGCTTCATCTTCCCTTCCGGTGGGCCTTCCGTCTGCACAATGCTGGTCCTGATGGGGTCAGGCTGGGCTTCTGTTGGGCCCCTTCTTTTATCCCCCTTTTCTCTAGTGTCTCGTTTCAAGGGGAGAAAGCCAAATAAATGATTACTAAAAAGGGGCGCCTTCTAATGTAACCTTTATCCAACTTCTATCGAAAATGAACAAGAAAATGGCATCTTTGTTTTGCATGTACTATCCCTGTCTTTCTTTTTTATAATGTCTTGGTACATTTTGTCCTTGCTACACGGAGCCACTTGCCGGATCATCACTTAACCATGAGTGCCAAAAGGGAAGAATGAGCCCCCGACAATAGGTTGGTGTGGTTCCCAGGTAGAGCTCCTTGCCGGTGTTGGCGTAGCCCCACAGTTGTTAAACTAAAACAGGGGGCTGCTCGTCCCAACAAGGGTTTTTACCATGTGGAAGACTCCACTACCCACAATAAGGGAGATACTAAGGATTTCCTCGAAGAATCGAAAGGCATCAAACTTGGAATATGTGATTGTACTTATCTTTTCCAAGTAGCATCCCTCCTAAGAGTACAATGGGCCGTTATCCTTGTTCTTCGTTTCTCTTCCCTGTCTTCCCGATGGTCCAACGTGCAAGGTGAGAAGTGTAACAAAGATTATAGGTTCATCAAGTACTCTAGCAAATCCTATAACTTAAAAGTGATAACACTATGATCATAAAAATGCGTCATGAGCATGTAAAATGATGATATGATGCAATGCCTAGCTTTATTATCGTTGCATAGGGTCTATGCCTGGCTTTGTACAAAGGGTTACATGCAACATCGACAAGGCTTGTACAAAAGGTGGCTACCGGGGACCGAGCCAGGCAGCCGCTCCTCACGAGTAGAACTTACGAAAATGCTCAATATTCCATGAGTTAAGCACCTTGGTGTCATCTTCGGTTTCCAGGCGGACTACGCCAAGTCTGTTGATTCGTGCTACCCGGTAAGGGCCTTCCCACTTTGGGGTCAACTTGTTGGTTTCCTTAATGGACTGAACATGCCTAAGGACAAGGTCACCTTCCTCAAGGCTCTGGGCATGGACCCTGTGGCTATGGTAGTGGCGCAAGGCTTGCTGGTAGCGTGCAACATACACAGCAGCCTGGAGACGGTCTTCCTCGAGGAGCATGGCATCATCATGCCGTAGCTGCTGTTGCTCTACTTCATCGTAGGCAAGCACTCGAGGTGACTCATATATGAGTTCCGTGGGGATCACTACTTCCGCCTCATACACTAGGGAGAATCGCATCTAACCGATAGGTCGATTCAGTGTCATTTTGAGGGACCAAAGAACCACCGACAGTTCTTCTATCCAGCGCTTGTCATTGTTCCATAGCTTATCGAAAGTCCTTGTCTTGAGCCCTTGCAACACTTAAGCATTCATCCTCTCGACTTTCTCATTGCTTCTCGGATGGGCAACAAAGACGAAGGATACCTTGCTTCCAAGGTATGGATATATTGCATGAAGGCGCGGCTCGTGAACTGGGTGACGTTGTCAGTGATCACCTTGTTAGGCACTTTAAAGCGGCACACCAATCCTTTCATGAACTTGATAGCTGACTACGCGGTCACCTTTGTCACTGGTTCTACCTCAGGCCACTTTGTGAACTTGTCAGTTGCCACGAACAAGAACTCAAAGCCCCCAACAGCACGGGGGAAGGGACCCAGGATATCGATCCCCCAGACCGAGAATCGCCAGGATAGAGGAATCGTTTGTAGATCTTGCACCGGCAGATGGATGTTCTTGGAATGAAACTAGCAGGCCTCACACTTGGTGACCAACTCAGTAGCGTCATTGAGCGTAGCAGGCCAATAGAAACCCTGCCGGAAAGCTTTACCAGCAAGGGCCTTTATCCTATGTGAGAGCCACATACTCCTACGTGATCTCCGTCAACAGCTTCACTCCATCCTCCCGACAGATGCACCTTAATTTCACACCGTTTGGTCATCTTCTGTATAGGGTGTCATCGACAAACTGGTACATACTCGACTGGCGGGCTACTTTTTTGGCTTCCTCTTGCTCTTCGTGGAGTTCTCCTGTTTGAAGGAAGTGAACTATATACTGCGCCCAGGTTGGAGCCTATGGCTTGACAACAAGGGCTAAAGGCATCTCCTCGTTTGCGGGAGCGCTTGCCTCAATCGTGAGAACCTGGGGCCCTGCTAGAGGGAGCTGCTCATCAACTGGAACGGGACTTTCCCGGGCAGCTTCTCTACGAGCGGCTTCGGGGAGCTCTGCCGAGAAATGCTTGCCAGAGTTCAGCTTCCTTATCTTTCTAGACATCACTGAAGGGGATACTGACGGTTGGGTGAGGCAGAGAACAAAAGTCCCTGGTTCCATAGGAAGCTTCTACGCAGCACACTTTGATAGATGGTCAACAATGCTATTTTCTGCTTGTGGCACATGCTCTGCTTGTAGTACATCGAAGTGCTCCTCCAATTTCCTCACCTCTTCCATGTATGCTTCCATCAGTGGGCTCTGGTAATCTTTGTTGACCTGCTTCATCACAAGCTGAGAGTCTCCCCGGACAACCAGTCTCTTAATCCCCAGCTCTACCGCGATTCTAAGTCTGGCAAGGAGCCCCTCATACTCAGCGGTATGGTTGGTGGATTCTTCTTGGGAAAAATGCATTTGAATGACATACTTGAGGGTCTCTCCGGTGGGGGTAACGAGGAGCACGCTTGCTCTGATGCCCTGGAGTGAGAAAGCACCATCAAAGTACATGATCCAATCTTTGGGTGCTTCTTTGTCGAGGAGGATTGTTTGTGGAACTTCTTCATCTGGCGTGGGTGTCCATTCTGGGATAAACTCTGCCAACGCCCTGCTTGGAATGGTGGAAGTGCTCTCATACTTTAGTTCAAAACTTGACAACTCTAGTGCCCACCCAACTATCCTGCCAGTGGCTTCGGGGTTCCTCAGTATGTGTTGCAACAGAAAACGGGTAACAAGTGTGATCTCATGGGCGTGGAAGTAGTGGTGCAGCTTCCTCAAGGCCATGATGAGGTTGAAGACCAGCTTTTGTACTCCAGAGTACCTTGAGCTAGGCCCCTGTAACAAGGAACTGACAAAGTACACAGGTCGCCACACAATTTTCTCCCTCACCACCTCTTTAGATCCGTTGTCCTCCATTTGCTGAGGTCCCCCTTAATCTGTATCGAGTCCTATCATGAATATTTCTGTCTCATCCCCGGCAGCATCGGTAGTAGTCGCTTAATCTTCATCCGCTTCTCGCTGCGCTAATAGCGCTGCATTAACCACTTGATTCGTTCCTGCTAAATATAGCAGCGATGGCTCATGTGGTTTAGGAGCGACCAAGGTGGGAGCAGAGGAAAGGTAATTTTCGGGTCTTGCAGCGTTGCATCTAACTCCGGGGTCAACTTCATCAGGCCAACCTTCTTCAAAAATTGAAGAACGGCAAGGCGCGCTCAGTGGACTTGGAGATGAATCTACTCAACACGGCAACACATCCGTCAAACACCTGATATCCTTGATGCTCTTGGATGTTTGTATTTGCTCAATCGCCTTGATCTTGTCGGGATTGGCTTCTATTCCTCACTGAGATACAAAGAACCTGAGCAGCTTGCCGGATGGGACACCAAATATGCACTTTTCAGGGTTGAGCTTTAGGTTGATCTTGCGCAAGTTTGCAAAAGTTTCTTCCAAATCCTATATGGGAGTTGCTTCGTCTTTGGTCTTGACCATGATGTCATCCATGTAGGCTTCCATGTTTCTATGCAGTTGAGGTCTAAAACCAATCTGAAATGCTCTAGCAAAGGTTGAACCATCATTCTTTAACCCAAAGGGCATACGCACAAAACAGTACGTGCCATAGGGAGTTATGAACACGATCTTCTCCTCATCTTCTTTAGCCCATAGTAGGCATCCAAAAAGGAGAGCAAGTCACATACGGAGGTTGAATCAACAATCTGATCTATGCGTGGCAAGGGAAAAGGGTCCTTTGGGCAAGCTTTGTTCAAGTCAGTGAAATATATGCAAAGCCTCCATTTCTCGCCTTGCGTACCACCACTTGGTTTGCTAGCCAAGTTGGATGCAACACTCCTCTGACCAGACCAGTTGCTTCAAGTTTCTAGATTTCCTCGGCAATGAACTGTTGCCGCTCCAAGGCTTGCTTCCTAACCTTTTGCTTGACGTTTTGGGCATGAGGGCAGACAACAAGGTGGTGCTCAGTTACCTCCCAGGGAACACCGGGGATGTCAGATGGTTGCCAGGCAAACACATCGACATTCGCCCGTAGGAAGGCAATGGGCATGCTTTCCTATTTATTAGTAAGGGTAGCACTGATGGTGAATGGACCACCACTACCGTCCACCCTTGCCGGGACTTTCTTCGTCTCAAGATAGGTGACCTTGTTCTTCTTGCTAGTGGAACTCCCTAGCAGGCCATCGTCGGCTGCTGCGCACTTCGGAGAGGCACGCTTCCTGGAGTCCTTGCCATTGCTCCTGCTAGCCTTCTTTAATTTCTTTGATTCCTTGGCGGGAGCTAGGACTTCTATGGCCTCAGCTGCTACCGCGTCATGGTACATCTGGTCCATGCACATAACTAAATTCTTCTTGTTGGATGAGATGGAAATGATTCCAATGGGCGCTGGCATCTTCAAAGTATTGTAAGCATAGTGGGATGTTGCCATGAATTCTGCCAAGGGTAGGTGACCGAGGACTTCGTTGTAAGGCAGAGGGATCTTGGTTACGTCAAACACTATCCTCTCTGTCTGGAAGTTCAGTTACTCGCCAAATGTTACCGACAGAGTGATCTTTCCTATGGGTCGACTCCTGCCAGGGTTGATTCCTTGGAAGATACCCATAGCTTCTAGCTCTTCATCAAGGTTCTGCAGTTTCTCAGCCACTTTAGGGGATATCAAGTTCAATCCTGCCCCGCCGTCAACTAACATCTTGGACACCTTGAGGTTGCGGATTGTCGGAGAAACCAAAAATGGCAAGCATTCGACCGTAGTAGTACGGTCAGGATGATCCTATTTGTCAAAGATGATAGGCGTGTCGGACCATTTGAGTGGCTTCCTAGATTCCGCAGTAGGTTCCATGACATTGACCTCACGTGCCCACAGTTTGAGGTAGCAGTGAGAGGAATGCAAGGATGCACCCACGTCAGCACACATGAATTTTGTTGCTTTCTGAAATTCCCTGTCACTGGAATCCTCATCATCTTCCTCATCCTCACTCATATCGTGTGTTTCCTTCTTCTCACGATCTTTGGTGGGTTTTTCTGCGGCGGCCTCTTTTTCTGCCACGACCCTTCCCGGTAGTAACGTCTTGGCCTTTTTCCTTGTCGCATTTCTCGTATTCGACCCTCTACTTCTCAACAAGTTGCTTGACTTGTCGGCATTCTTGGAGATCATGGCCTTGGTGCGGTGAATTTTGTAGTACGGCCCGTCGAACTTCCCGGTCTTCTCGTCGGCAGTAGCCTCCCGGCAATTAGCGCACGCAATAGCTCCCTTGCCGGGGATTTTGGCCTTCGCCTTCTTGCCTGCACTGAGGTCTCTGGAGATCTCAAAATATACTACTACTTTTCCCTTATGCTTTTTGTTACACTTCCTGTTTCTTCCCTTCAGGTTGGGGGCGTCGTCGTCGTCATCGGAGTCAACTTCGATGTTTGCCTCCTCCCTGGGGAGTCGCCTTCCTTCTTCAGCTCGAGCACACTTATCCGCCAAGGTGTACAGCTCATTGACAGTCTTGGAGATCTTGACATTCATCTTGGCTCGCATCCTCTTGTTGTGCACATTCGAATGGAACGCGGCAATTACTATTGTGGATGTATTTCTGGGATGTTGCGGTGCACTCGACTACATCTCTGGATATACTTCCTCAAAGTTTCTCTCTCGTTCTACGGGAGGACATGGAAATCACTTGGCTTCCTGGTTCTTGGTGACCACCTATGAAGGCGCCAATGAACTCGTTGCACAGATTAACCCATGATGAAATCGAATTCTCTGGCAGGTGCATCAGCCACAATCTCACATTCGGCTTAAGTGCCAAAGGGAAATAGTTTTCGAGCACCTTTTTATCTCTTCCTCTCGCGGCTTGGACAACTATCATGTATATGCCCAAGAACTTTGCCGGGTTCAGCTTTCCGTCGTATTTCTTAGGTAGGCCAGGCTTGAAAGCTCGGGTCGACGGCGAGCGGACCCGTCACAGCTCGCTAGTGAAGGCAGGGCAGCCGACCTCGTAAGGAAGGTACCTGCCAACACTGGGCGCGGGGTTACTGACATCTGGACCGTTGCACTTGTCGGATTGACGGTGTGCTTCCTGACATCGCTCGATGGTGATGCAAGCGTCTTCTTTTCGCCGATCTTCAAGGACACGCTGTTGATCCTGGCGATCATGCAGGCCAGACGAGACTATGGATGCGTCCTCGTGCTCATCAGCATGTGAAGCTTCCTGTGACTGCCTCTGGGCCCGTTGTCTTGGAGGGGATTGCACCGTTGGTGTGGCCCCTTTGATGCGCTCGTCGGCCCGGGCTGCTGCTACCATTTGCGTATGTCGCGATGGCTCTGCATGCTGGGTCTTGTTGGCTTCGACGAAGGAAATCAAACTCTGAATTGTGGCTCTCCATTCATCCATCTTATCAGCTGTTGGCATAAAGTTGAGGAGCATCTGGACTCGCGCCATGATTTCCCCGGTTGTGTCTAGCATGGCGAAAGAGGCGGACCGCGACGTCGCTCGGCTCGTGGTTGGACCAAGAGACACGTCGACACGTTCTCGATGTCGTGTGCCGCTCACCGGGGCTGTCTGACATGCAGGAGGCAGAGCCTCTGGGTTTGCGGCCCCGCTCGATGCTCCGCCTTGTTCCACACGAGGCGTATGCCCAGTAGCCTCATCGGTGACGGGTTCAGCTGAAGGGTCAAGGCTTGCACTAGACCGTTCGCCTGCGCAGTGGGGAGGCAAAGAGCAGTCATTTCCATCGCCCATGATGTCAGGGCCGGGATCACCAAGTTATTGTTGTGGTTTCTCCTCTCTGGCGTCTCCTGCTCCATCTTCGGTCGTGGGTGATAGAGGCGAAGTTGTCCCAGTCTTCCTATTAGATGGTGGCTACCGTTTTTGGTGGAGTAGAATTTGACGATCCGACTACGAACGTGTGATGACGTCGCGCCTTAGAATCGCTAAACCAACAACAAGAGGTTATTGACCATGCCGGAGCACGATCAACCTAACCATCAGGGTCTGTTTGCTGCACGCAAACGAAGAACAAGCAAGAAACGAAGATTCCAATCTGGATATTGGGAATATAAGAGGAAAGCTTTATTGATGAAAGTGCAATTCTGTAACACCTTTATGTGGTCATGGAACACAAACGAAGAACGCAAAGTTGCAGCTATGGAAAACTTGTAATCTAAACAAAACCCAAGTCTAAACCGCACCCGAAGGGCTGTATATATGGGGGAATAGAGGAGGAATTTCGCGACCCCTAGGAGGAGGGGTCCGAAACTGACTCTAACTCCGTTCCCCACACATACAGACTCTAAAAATAGCCTATAAAGTGGTATTCCGAAATTACAAGGGCCTGGCCCAAAAATAAGGTGACACAACACCTATAATAGGCTATGGACGAAATTAATGAAGTGGCATCCTGTATATTTCGTCCAAGCCTTCAAGCTCTCCTTATGATGGCTTCAAAGTTTGAAAATCACCATTGGAAGCTCCATTGTTCTTTCCTGCGTGCGCACGTTCTCCTCCATGCTTGTTCCCGCTCCATTGGCCATCCTTCTTGTCCATGCTAGGTCCTTCATTCATAAGTAAAACAAAAGTATCTAATTTAGGTAGCATCATATGTTCATGAACATTAGAAGGATTTCCAAGAAACGTAAGTACCTGATAGTTTAGTTGGCATGCACAGGCTCTAGTAATTGGTCCAATGTGTGTAGCTGGTGGGGATGTGGGTTTAACATCAGTAGGGATGTCCTCATCATCCTCCCCTTCTTAAAATTAAGTCGTCCTCGATGGAAGCTCATCTTCCTCAGCCAAATAAGGCTTCAAATTTTCAATGTTAAAAGTGGGACTAACCCTAAACTTTGCAGGCAACTCAGCTTTATATGCATTATCATTTATTTTCTCTAGCACCTTAAAAGTACCATCATCACATGGCATTAGCTTTGACTTGCGAAAACTAGGAAATCTATCCTTATGCAAATGTAACCAAACAAGATCTGTAGGTGCGAAGACAACATGTTTTCTACCCTTATCTCTAGCAAATTTATATTTAGCATTCATACGCTCAATGTTTTCCTTAGTTAAACCATGCATCTTTAAGATCAATTTATCATGCTCTTTAGCACCAAAATTAACCTTCTCCGAAGATGGAGGAGGCAACAAATCAATAGGTGCACGAGGTAGGAAATGATACACAACTTCAAAAGGGCACATATTGGTAGTAGAATGCAACGAACGATTTTAAGAATATTCAATATGAGGCAAGCATTCTTCCCACATTTTTAGGCTATTGTTCGAAACAGCCCTAAGCATAGTAGACAATGATCTATTGACTAGTTCAGTTTGTCCATCACGTTGGGGGTGACATGTAGTACTAAAAAGCAGTTTAATCCCCAACTTATCCCATAAGCATCTCCTAAAGTGGATATGAAATTTAGCATCATGATATGAAACAATTGTATTTGGCACACCATGCAAGCAAATAATTTCACGAAAGAACAAATCAACAACATTAGCAACATCATCAATTTTATGACACGGTATAAAGTGCGCCATTTTCGAATATCTATCCATGACAACAAATATGCCATCCCTCCCCTTCTTTGTTCTAGGTAAACCCAAAATAAATTGCATAGATATATCTTCCCAAGGAACACTAAGTACAAGCAAGGGCTTATATAAACCATGAGGATTGAGTCATGACTTAACTTTTTGACATGTAGTGCATCGAGCAACAAAACGCTCAACATCCCATCCCATCTTTGGCCAACAATAATGTGTAGAAAGTACATCCTCCGTCTTGTTCACGCCAAAGTGTCTCATTAATCCTCCCCCATGCGCCTCCCGCAACAACAAAAGACGAACGGAGCTAGCTGGAATGCATAGCTTGTTAGCACGTAGCACAACTCCATCATTAATGACAAACTTGTTCCATGTTCTCCCTTCTTTGCAATTCTCCAACACATCTTTAAATTCAATATCATGCACATACTGATCTTTGATGGTCTCCAAACCAAATATTTTAAAGTCATGTTGTGAAAGCATAGTATAACAACGAGAGAATGCATCATCAATAACATTTTATTTACCCTTCTTGTGTTTAATGACATAAGGGAAAGTCTCAATGAATTCAACCCATTTAGCATGTCTACGGTTCAGTTTTGTTTGACTTTTAATACATTTCAAAGATTCATGATCAGAATGTTTTACAAATTCTTTGGGCCATAAATAATGTTGCCGTGTTTCCAAAGTCCGAATAAGAGCATATAATTCCTTATCATAAGTAGAATAATTCAGACTAGGCCCACTCAATTTTTCAGAAAAGTACGCAACAGGTTTACCATCTTGTAGTAGCACACCTCCTAATCCAATTCCACTAGCATCACATTCAAGCTTGAATGTCTTATTAAAATCAGGAAGTAGGATTAAATGAGCTTGTGTCAACTTATCTTTCAATGCTGTGAAGTTTTCTACCTGTGCGGTACACCAAGAAAAAGGCACATCCTTCTTTGTAAGCTCATTGAGAGTTGCAGCAATGGTGCTGAAATCTCTCACAAAACGCCTATAGAAACCAGCAAGTCCAAGAAAACTCCTCACTTGTGTGACCGTTTTGGGCTGCAACCAACTGTCAATATCTTCAATCTTGGCGTTATCAACTTCAATTCCCTATGGATTAACAACATAACCAAGAAAAGATACTTGGTCAGTGCAAAAGGTGCACTTCCCAAGGTTACCAGACAAACGTGCATCACGAAGAGCAATAAAAACATCACATAAATATTCCAAATGTTCCTCCAAATATCTGCTATAAATCATGATATCATCGAAATAGACTACCACAAATCATCCAATGAAAGATGGTAAAACTTCGTTCATTAATCTCATGAAAGTTCTAGGTGCATTAGCTAACCCAAAAGGCATGACTAATCATTCATATAATCCCAACTTAGTTTTAAATTCTGTTTTCCATTCATCTCCCAATTTCATACGAATTTGATGGTATTAATTCATCAAGCATATCATCTAGCCTAGGAATACGATGACGATAACAAATAGTAAGATTAATAATGCCTCTACAATCAACACACATACACGATGTACCATCCCTTTTGGCACTAGAAAAATAGGAACAACACAAGGACTAAGAGATTCACGTATATAACCTTTGTCGAGCAGCTCCTATACTTGACGCAGAATCTCCTTCGTCTCCTCTGGATTGGTACGGTATGGTGCACGGTTGGGTCGTGATGCACCGGGAATCAAGTCAATATGATGCTCAATCCCTCTAATAGGTGGTAATCCCGATGGCACGTCTTGTGGAAAGACGTCAGCGAACTCCTGCAAAATGTTAATGACAGCAGGAGGCAAAGAGGGAGGCATGTCCTCAAATGAAAATAATACCTCTTTGCATATGAAAGATTAGCAAATAGATGTAGTAACATCCAAATCAGTAATATCAGATTTACTAGCAAGTAAACATCCACTCTTCAATTTTATTTCATAGGCAACACTAGATGATGGTTTATTGGGCTTATGGTGTTGCTCAAATTTCTTTGCTACAATCTGATTTTCACTCTTATTTAGCTCCTGTTTTGCTTTACCAGCTCTAGCAATGTCATCTTTCATAATATGTTCAGGAGACATAGGAAGAAAAATAATATTTTGATCCTTATGAACAAGAGTATACTGATTTGTCCTACCATGGTGTACATAATGTTTTATGAAATTGCCATGTTCTACCAAGTAAAACAGAACATGCTGGCATTGGTACCACATCACAATCAACATAATCAGATTATGTAGCAATGCTAAAATGCACGCGAACAGTACATGTTACCTTAACCTTGCCACTGTTGTTGAACCATTGGATATAATAAGGATGAGGATGTGCTCTGGTGGTTAGAGACAACTTCTCCACCATCTCCATGCTAGCCAAGTTGTTGCAACTCCCTCCATCAATGATGTCGCAAATAGAATGCTCCTTCACAACTCCCTTTGTATGGAACAAGTCGTGCCTCTGATTTTGCTCAACCTACGTAACCTGCACACTCACAACACGTTGAGCAAGTAAACTTCATACCTGTCCGCATAGTCAGCAGCCATGTAGTGTGTATCCTCGGCACACCGTTCTTCACTTACAATAAGAGCCAAATTCTCCTCATCATAATCACTAGAGGAGATATATCTACCATCCTCAGTAACAATCATCATACGCTTGGATGTGCATTCTCTTGCAAAGTGACCTCTACCCTTGCAACGATGACATATAACCTCATGTGTTTGCCCTGTAGATGCCATGGATCAAGAATAGCTCTATGCAGGCCCCGAAGGCATGCCCTTGCTAGAGGCTGGTGGATGTGCCTGATTCCTAGTATCTTGGTTGGAGGTGGTGGCTGAAGTAGGCAGTGATGCAACATGATGGGTGGAAGTAGATGAGTTTCGTGGCATCCATGATGAAGTGCGACCTGCAGAAAAATTAGTTCTTGCCATGGCCTGTCGATCCTGCACCTCACGTTCAACTTTGCAAGAAAGATGGAATAAATGAGTGATAGTGTTATACTCCTTATACTCTAGAATAGTCTGAATCTCTCTATTTAAACCACCCGTAAAACGTGCAAGCATAGCTTCATTCTCCTCAATAATACCTCATCTAATCATGCCAGTTTGTAATTCCTGATAATATTCCACTATGGAATTTTTTCCTTGTCTTAAACGCTACAAATTTTGAAGCAATTAACATTGATAATATGGTGGAACCCAATGATTACGCATAGCAGTTTTCAATGAAGCCCAAGTAGTAGGGATATTATCATGATATATTCTACAATGTTCAGACCACCAAACACAAGCAAAACTAGTGAAAGCACAAAGAGCAACTGTAACACATCTATCCTCAGGAAATTGTAAACATGTAAAATGTTGTTCTATTTCTAACTCCCATGTAAGATATATATCAGTAACATATCTACCCTCGAATGTCAAAATATTCAATTTAAGTTTAGGGAGATGATCATGATCCTGTACCCGAGGGGGTGGTGGATCCCTATCGTTGCGAATGTAGCCATGTGGATGACCTGGTGAGTGTGGTGGCGGTTGCCCCTGGGGTTGATGTGGAGCAACCTCTCCCTCATCATTGTAATCACCATCATAATCCTTATCATAATCCTTATTCCGCTCAATGACAGTAGCAGCAACAGAAGCCACCGAAGCTGCAACAGTAGCAATGGCACTAGAATTTGGCCTTGGCCGATAGGCACACATTGCGCTCATCCCGCGAAATTTGGACTTTGTTTGTGTTGTTGTTGCTGAGGTATGACAGGGACAGCTGGTGGAGGTAGATGTGCAAGCACCTCATTGAATTTAGCATCAAGCTTGGTGTCGACCATCTTATCCAAACCGTCTAGATTTTCCATGGCCTCTACATGGTTGGTCACGAAGTCTTGTACCTAGTCAGCCATCATTTGCTGAAATTTATCATGGAGCGCTTTGTTGGTCATGCTCTCCCAGTCGATCTCGTTGTCTTGTGATCCTGGCATGATTAGCAGTAATAGGAAACACACTAGAATATGAAACCTACACACTACTAGGAAGTGGTGGTGGTGGTGTTGTCTCACAAGTCCTTCAAGCGAATCTCAAATTTTTACCAGTTCTTACCTAGCAGCAGGCGGTGATCAACAACCGTTGTAGTTAAAACTAAGCTTAGATAGAGCGATTGCCAGGTGGTGTCAAACACACGATGCAGATGTATGTGGAGCTGGGATGGCTTATAATATGCTAGTAAAAGGTGTCAACAATAATCAAATTAGAGATGCAAAGTTGAATAAATGCTCAACGACGGTACTGTCCTGGTCCTAGGATAGACCGTGCTAGAGACGCGAGCCTAAAACACCAATAAAATCATGATGCTACACGTAATCAAGGGAAGAGCACACTATGAATTTTTTGTTTTTGCTGGCGCCTCTTTTTTTGCTCAAAAAATCACTATAATGGCGAGTGTCTCAAAACTCTTCCGAAGCTCTAAAAACATGATAGGCATGAAATTTTTTTTGTCAATTTTTTTCTCGAGCGATTCGGGGCTATGACAACCGAAAATTGTGAGAAAAATCACTATGGTGGCAAGTGTCTGAAAATTCTCCGGAAAGCCTAAAAATAGGATAGGGAAAAATATTTTCACGCCCCGAAATTGTGGGCTAAGAAGTGCTCTGAAAAGTGTGCCAGACTATTAAGGAAAATCGAAACCGAAAACAAAAAGATCTCGAAACTAAACCTGATATTTAAAGGACTCGGATTGGTGGTGGATTTGTGGTGGTATATATGGACACTAATGGATGGTGATGGTGGGTGTTGATGTATGTCAAGGTTAACAACGATGGTGGTGGATGATGGTATATGGCAGCGGTAATGATGGTGGTGGATGATGGTATATGGCAGCGGTGAAGACGAAACTGTGGCGGCATGACAATTTGTGAATAGAAGTTGAAACTTTAAAGGACTAGACTCTAAGACTAGCAACTTGACACGACAATGCAACCACAAATTCAACAAAGCAAACACCGAATTTTTTTTTGCAAAGGCTCAGATTGGATCGAATAGGGTGATGTAACCCTAATTTTTGTGTGAACTATAGGTATGAATAACAGATGCGATCTAAACTACGAAAAACTACTAAGTCTCACCGAGCAACCTGGAAATATGATACCACTTGTGGGAGGCCAAGTTGTCCCTATCTTTCGATCAGATGGTCGCTATCATTTTTGGTGGAGTAGACTTTGACGATCCAACTATGAACGTGTGATGACGTCGCACCTTAGCAATGGCTAAACCAACTCTAAGAGGTTATTGACCACGCCGGAGCACGATCAACCTGACCACGAGGGTCAATTTCCTACACACAAATGAAGAACAAGCAAGAAACTAAGATTGCAATCTGGATATTGCGAATATAAGAGGAAATCTGTATTGATGAAAGTGGGGTTCTGTGACGCCTTTGTCTAGTCATGGAACACAAACGAAGAACGCGAAGTTGCAGCTATGGCGAACTTGTAATCTAAACAAAACCTAAGTCTAAACGGTTCCCTAAGGGCTGTATATATGGCGAAATAGAGGAGGAATTTCGTGACCCCTTGGAGGAGGGGTCCGAAACCGACCCCAACTCTGTTTTCCCACACAAACAGACTCTAAAAATAGCCTATAAAGTGGTATTTCGAAATTACATGGGCCTGCCCAAAAATAAGGTGACACAACACCTATAATAGGCCATGGATGAAATTAATGAAGTGGCATCTTGTATATTTCGTCCAAGCCTTCAAGCTATCCTTATGGTGGCTTCAAAGTGCGAAAATTACCATTGGAAGCTCCATTGTTCTTTCCCGTGTGCGCACCTTCTCCTCCATGCTTGATCCCGCTCCATTGTCCATCCTTCTTGTCCATGCTACGTCCTTCACTCATAAGTAAAACAAAAGTATCTAATTTAGACAACATCATATGTTCATGAACATTAGAAGGATTTCCAAGAAATGTAAGTACCCGATAATTTAGTTGGCATGCACGGGCTCTTGTAATTGGTCCAATGTGTGTAACTAGGGGATGTGGGTGTAACATTAGTAGGGATGTCCTCATCAGTGGGGGACTAGACGGGGGTGCCGCCTATGCCGGCCGTGTCGCCCATGATGCCCGCCTCACTTGCAACTGCTGCGGTGTTGATGGCATCCGCGCCCACGTGTGAGGGAGCCGTCGAAGTGGAGGGATGCATGGCTACATCAGATTTCTTCTTGGGAGCCATTGATGGAGAAGATGATGATGAAGATTGATGCGCCGGTCATATCTCAGGTTTGCAGCAACGCAGCGCCCCCTACCTAGCACGCCAAAGATGTCGGGGCTGGATGCACTCGATCACCTATGGGGCCATCAACCCCTTTGTGGTTCAGCTAGGGCATGGACGCAAGCACAAAGAGCAGAGACAGTGAGACGGCACGATGATTTACCCAGGTTCGGGCCACTATGAAGCGTAAAACCCTACTCCTGCTTTGTGGGTGGATTGATCAGAGGAACACAAAGAACATGCAGCACTCCAGCCCGACGAGGGTTGCCTTCGAGGGAGTTACTACACGTGTACAAGTGTTCAAAAGTACGAATCCCAAGCTAAGTTGCCTTGGGCCTCCTTTTATAGAGAAAGGGGCAACCACAATGGAAAATAGACATTGTCTGATGATTAGATAGCTAGCAGAGCTTATCATACCTAACTCTGGCATTAGGGACAAAATACCATCATTGCTAGTCTAGGTGGCGTGCGGTGCGCATCCCCGATAAGCTTATACCACTGCTCTAGCTAACTATCACACCAAAGCTTGACACGTCTATGGACGGGTGTCAAGGAGGTGTAATTTATCTTCCAGCATGTCGCCACATGCTTAGCGAGAGCCACTAAGCCACCCCGGGGCTCAACACCGCATCGACAAGTGACTAGTATTGCCATGAGGTGGAGCGGTGGCCGATCAGCTAGCGCCTGGCAGGGAACGGCTTTCGGGACTTCATGAAGGGGTGCACGTCCTGGTCCCCAGCAAGCGCCGGGAACACGCTTGCCATGCTGCGGTCTAGGCGTGAGCTGCCGCGACGAGCTTGTTGGAGTCTTGCCTTGATGATTTGTCGGGTTGGGCTTGATGTCGAAAGATTCAGCTACCACCGCCTGTGCATAAACTAGGGGCACTGGGTACCCCTGTCCTAGTGCACCGTCATAGTCCTCATAACAATAGATGTGGTTGTCATAGTACGCCTAGTAGTCGCAGAAACAACCATATCAACACTTAGAATGTCCACCTTGCACTTGTTCTCCTTGTGGGCAACACATCGTTTTATTTCCTGTTCAGCTTTGCAAGCAAGACAAAACACATGGTCCATAGAATAACACTTTTCATGAATTAGTATCTCCTGAATATCACTGTTTAATCCTCCCCAAAATCTATCTAAAGCATCTTCTTAACTTTCTTCTAACGAGGAATGCAACAAGGTCGTTTGTAAATCATCATAATAATTTGTTATGGTGTCACTAGCTTGTTTTAAATGTTCCAACTTTTTAATCATGTCACGAATATAATAAGCAGGAAAGAATGTGTGTCTCATGGCAAGTTTGAAATCATCCCAAGTAGAAGGTATATAATCAAGGTGTAACCGACAATATTTGCTCCACCAAACTAAAGCAAAGCCAGTGAAAGAACCAACTGCGACCTTAACGTTGTTATGTTTGAAAAAATTATGGGAAACAAATATATCATTTATTTCAAACTTCCATTCAATAAAATAAAGTTGGTCTAAAACGGTCATTCTAACCATGAAGCAGGTGGTGACCGGCAACCGACGGTGTCAATATCTCCGAAGATTGATTAAAGCGATTACCAGGTGAATGTATATATACACGATGTAGAAATACGTGGAGCTTGGAAGGCTTGATATATGGTAGCAACAGAATAGCAGTAATCAATTCATAGATGCAATGTTGAATAAACGCTCAACGATGGTACTGTGCTGGTCCTAGGGTAGTGTCACACCCTGTGTTGTATCACCTTGATATGTTTGGGTTTATAAAATTTGGAGCCAACTAAAACTTTTTCTAAGTGTTTGTGCTTGTTTGAAATAATGATTGTTTGCTTGATGACTGTGATATATGGCACTCCTAGATTCTATTCCACTTCATATTCATCTTCCTTGACCCAAACCTATTGCCCAATAATCATGCCATGTGAATAGTGCCCCAAAACTATTTTTATCCAATTTTGTTTTAACCAAAAATGATTTATTCAAATTAGGTTTTCAAAACCCCCTGAAATGAGGTTTGCACTACAAGCAATCAAATTGGGTGGATTCTTCTTCCCCAAAGACTTTATTTCAAACCTACTACATATAAGACTTTTCAAAACCACCAAATATAAATTTTAAAGATTATTTTTATATTTTATTTAAAGGCTTTTCTTAAGGCCAAACATTGTTTTTCATAGGGAAAAAAATATTTAAATGCTTTTAAAATAATTGAGAAATTTAGGGAAACTCAGTGGACATATATTTTCCATATATATGAGTTTCAACACATGAGCATGATCAAATCATGGACAAAACCCCTCAAAACCCTTTGTTTTCAAACCAAGATTTTGGAATATTTCTATAAGAAATATTCTCAATAAATTCCAGGAAAGTTCCAACAAGTCAACACTATCATAAGTGATGATCTTGGAAAGTTTCATCTCAATCCAAGTTGATTTGATTCATCAGACCATCCCAAAACTCTCTCTGTCCAGATTCAAATTTGAGCAACTTTAAATTATGTAGTTCTCCCCTTGACACCAAAGTTTGTGGGCATGCTCTAATGACCAAATGTTGATGCCACACTAAGTGGGGCATCAAGGGTAAAAGACTGGCATCACTAGATCTACAGAAACCTGATTCTGTTAGTTTTTAGGGTTCACCAAGTTTCCATTGTCTAATTTCCCCCCTTGAGCTCAAACTTGGTGAATCATCTCATTTTTACCTAGCCCTTGACCCTATTGTATATCTCAGTAAGTTGGTAAACTTATCTTGCCCAAATCACTATCAAACACCTTCTTGTGAATTGGTGAAGTATCTGGTTTTACCCCTTCCTCTTTTACCCTTGCCCCCATATTTTTACCACAGCCTCTCGTAAGTACCTTGCACCTCCAGTAATTTCATCAGGGGCTCAGCTCAATGATTTGGGGGTAAAACCTTCATTTCTACCCCTGGACAGCCCCCATTTCTCTCCCTCTCACATTTTCTTCCACCCTAAGGCACCTCCAGATGCCTCTCTAGTCTCCTATGCTTTGTTTAAGCCCCCTGGATCTGATGGACGCAAATGGACACACCAAAAATGACAAATGCGCCCTGGCATGCAGAGCTCGCGCTCTGGAGCGTGCTACAATGCGCAACCGCACTGTAGCCGCTGCCCAACGAGCGCCCCGATAGCCTCAGGCTTCCCCATCTTGTCCCCCCTATCCCCCTCGACGTCTGCAATACTCCACACGGTCGGCCCCCTCATCCCTCTTTCTCCGGCGACTCCCACGTGCGTGCCTGGCGCCGCGTGGCTCGCCCAACCAGGGAGCTCACACGCGCGCTCTCCCTTGCTCTCTCTCTCTTTCCCTGGACGAAGACCGCGTACACAAACCCCCTGACACGGCCTGGCTCACCCCCGTGGCTCGTGGCGACGCCCTGGTCCTCACCGGCGCACCGCGTCCAAGATGAGCTGGCGGACCCCTATTTAAGCGCCCCCCGAGCTCCTGCCCCTCTCTCCTCTCTGAAGCTCCCCGGTGCCCAACCCCTTTGCCCCCATGGACGGGAACCCGCGGCCGGATCAAACCCTTGCCGTCGTCGGGCCTTCCCCCTCGCCGGCATTTCCCTCTCCCCGGTGACCCCCTCAGCCACCCACCGACGCGTGGGAGCCCACTGAGCATGCTCATGCCCTTCGCTTGGACCGCCGTTGCCGGAGACGCTATCGGTGAGCCCTCCCCCACTCCTGTCGCGAGGAGAGGGATGACAGGTGGGGACCACCTATCATCCCCTCACTCCCCTCCTCTCTCTGTCTAGCAGGTCCCGCGAACAGGTTTAAAAATAAACCTGCCGCGCGTGGCGCCTCGCCTGGGCCGGTCTTCCCCTATGGGCCGGTTCGGCTGGGTGTTTCTGGCCCGAGAGGGCATAGTGCCCTATTTCTTTTTCATTTTTTCTATTTTTCTTCCAAACATTCCACAGGGCACAAATTAAATCTATTCCAAATATTTTTCCACCAAAAATCTTGAAATATTCCCTAGAATTTATTAGTGCCACTTGTAAAAATGTTTGAAAGCATTTTTAGTACTGTTTTAATTTAAAACCCCTATTTAGCATTATAAGCTCCTGTTTTAAATAGTTTTAAAAATATTTTTAAGTTTAATAACCTAGACAAATATTTTTAGTATGACATTTAGTATTTATCAAAATAGGTTAGCATTTTTAATAGTGGTTTGTGTGCTCTATTTTTTTGTGACGCTTATTTTATCGCTATTTATTCACGACGATAGATTGCGCGGTTGACGAGGAAGTTGGACCCGAAGACTTCGAAGACCCTAGAGACTTTGTTGAGCAAGTCAATCAACCCTTTGACCATGTTAAGAAAACTTTTTCATGCATGACATATAGTACTTGTTGTTTCGATGATTGATCATGATGTCGAGTCCCCCCCTTTGGTGGGTTGCCTCTGATACTCTTACCATTAACACTTCCATCGTGCATGACCCTACCACCTTATGAGGGTTATGCGAGCGGGTGTACTTAGGATGCCAGTAGATGCTACGCAAGTGGGTTTGGGATTTATGCATAGTAATGGAAAGATAGGAAAGATTTCAAAGACTTTTCGAAAACCCTGTCGGGTGCCACTAATGCCCGAGGGAGATGATGATGAGATGGGTGACCACTTGAGAAAGAAGTGGTGTACCGGAACAAGTGAGTGTTGCGGTTTTCGAAAACGGATTGGTGTAAGTTGCGACCGTTATTCCAACCTTACATGTACGACCACGATACCTCTTATGTGACATGGCTTTGTTGAGTACTATGGTTGGTGCTAGCAAGGAGCCCGCATTACAATTGGAAAGAGTGAAGTGGTCACTCTTGAGACGGGGTCATCCCGGAAGTGGAAGACCATGCGCTGTCTTTAAAGGCAGCGGGCACACTGTTGCGTGCCCTCATGGATGATACGTGTGATGTATATCATGAGGGATGGCACCAACGAGTGGACTCTTTGTTTAGTATCACCATAGGAAAGGCATTGTTCGGGTGCTTACCTCGAATATGTCATATACCGCAAGTCGTGGATGACACAGAAGTTCCCCGAGTCTTGTGGGTAAAGTGTGCAACCTCTGCAGAGTGTAAAACTATTCGAATAGCCGTGTCCACGGTCAAGGACAGTTGGATGACCGCTCTTGTGCTACGTCCAAATGTTTTTCATAAACTGGTATGTGTGTGTCGGTGACAAAGAAGTCACATGAGCTAAGTCCGATGACTTAGCATAGGAATTGAACTAAGTTCGATGACTTAGCATAATGAATGAACATGAGGTGTTCAACCCCTGCTTATGATGATATCTGTAACTTGTTCATATGGAATCCGCCTATTGTTGATGTACGCTTACTAGTTACTTGATCATGTCATTGCATTTAAAAATCAGCTTTCCGCAAATTACCTACTTAGTCCTATATCATGCATCATTGTTACCTTGTTCCACAACTTGGGTTGCTTGCGAGTACATTCAAAGTACTCATTGGCTGCCACTAATTATTTAATTGGCCAGGCATTGAAGAGCAGGAGTATGTTGAAGAGTTCGTTGGTGACAAACATGCGTACTAGGACGCTTCCCAGTCAGAATGCCTATAGGTTAAGGCAGATGGCATGGGTTCACGCTTTTGATCAAGATTTCCGCTGCTTGTTCTATTTAAGTGCTTGGCCCTTGTGGCCCTATCTATGTAAGACTAGACCTTCATGGTCTTTATTTGTGTAAGACGCTAAATGTGGATGTAAGACTCTTGTTATTCAGCTTCTGTGTGTTCAGTGAGCATTGATCTCTGGGATTACTGTACACGTGCATTCGGTGATCACGACTTATGAGTCGGGGTCCCCATAGAGCTGGTATCAGAGCCATCCTGACTGTAGGAAGCCCTTAGTTAGCATGGATGTTAGTTAGGATGAAAACCGCTTTCAAACTACACCTAGCACCTATACTTAGGGAATTCTGCACTATTTACCTCTCCTATTCTTCACACAACACTCTACTGACTCTCTTCCTTTCAAACCTTTGTAGATGGACATCGTACCCGAAGCCTTCCTGACATCCGTCTTTCCCTTACTTCTTGGGGATATCCTGGAGAAGTGCCAGTTTTGCCAGCCACCCATTTTCCTCTACCACGAGCACTGGGTCGATGCCGTCACGAAGGAGTACCATGTGGATGTGGTCGTGAAGTCAAACGACTCCCCGACTAGTTGGTTCCTTGAAGGACCACGGATGGAGACCATGATACTTGCGGTCGGGACAGCTACACGCAAGGCACTCCTACACCTTTGAGACCTCATTCGAGAGATGGCTGACGAGCCGGCTACTCGCTACCTTCCCTTCAGGAAGGATGATCTTGGCGAGAGTTGGACACTGATTTCGACCAAGGAGGATGGCACGCCACTCGGGTTCTAGACCTACTTCAGCCTCTCCACCGATAGCCTGGTCCATAACCTGATGAAGGAGTCCGTGAAGCTCCGCGAGGAACTTCACCACACCCGAGAGCTACTTCGGCAAGCCAAGACAAAGCCAGACAAGATAAAGAAGGATGGAGCCCCCGAGGGATGACCAGCTATCGCTTATCGAGGAGGATTACCCCCAGCTAGTGATGCACCTACACGTCATCATTGCATGAGTGCAAAGGAGTACCGAGAGCTCTTCACCGACCCGCCTGCAAAGCATCGTCGGGATGGACCTCCTCGTTCCCCGACCCTTTTGACGGGGAATGATCTCCGTTCAAATGATGAACAGGAGGAAGACCTAGAAGAGCGTGACTACGAGACCGAGCACTCCACCACCTGAGTCCGAGAAACCCTAGGGTATGATCAGTCATGTACCCCTCATGCGAAGTCGAGTCCGTGTAATGGTTCATATGAAACCATGTGTGCTTGTTGTTTGTTTTGTTGTTTGTGTTCCGATGCAAGTCGTGCTTTTGCCTTGGGCAACATGTAAGAGACTCCGTCGTCTATCTTACTATATGTTGGTCTTTCGACCTTTGATTACCACAATTGCACTTGACTAACCCCCTTAGGAGCGCTTTTCCATTGTTGCTTTTCCTCTCGTCTATCCCAGTTGTTTGACCTGTCTGCTCCAAACAGGATGGTGACTACTACCCGCAACTGCTCCTTCACCAACCCTGAAGCCGGCAACTCAAGCCAGCAACAGGGAGCTAGTGGGGCAGCTCACGCTGGAGGACACCAGGAGCAGCCACAAGGCGACATTCCCCCGTCACCACCTCCACCGGAGAGCATGACCATAGCTCAGTTTCTCCAAGTTCCCCGGGAGGAGCGCCAAGCCAACAATGTTGCTATCCAGCAGATGGCTCAGGCCCTTGTGAACAACCAACACCAAGGTAGGAACGGCAATGGCCGCACCACACTATCCGAGTTCATGAGAAATTCGCCCCCAACCTTCACCGAGACTGTTGAACCATTGGATGCTGATGACTGGATCCGCACCATCGAGGACCTCCTTGCACTGGTCAATTGCAATGAGGACCATGAGAAGGTGCTTTATGCCTCTCACTGCCTCGGAGGTACCGCCCGAGCTTGGTGGGATGGATTCAAGGTCATGCAAGGTGAGCGTGTGATCACTTGGAATGACTTCAAGGAAGGATTCCGCACCGCCCACATTCCTTCTAGGATCATGGCTATCAAGAAGAGAATTCCGAGCGCTAAAGCAAGGAAGTGGCTCTGTCAAGGAGTATCTACAGAAGTTCAACCTGCTGTCAAGGTATGCGCCTGAAGATGTCAACACGGAGGCTGCCAAGAAGGAACACTTCATGGAAGGACTTCAACAGACCCTGCAGTATCAGCTCATCGTCTGCGACTGTTGTACCTTCTTCGACCTGGTGAACAAGGCCCTCATGCTGGAAGACAAGCATAAGATGATCAGCAAGGGTAGCTCCAGCAACCAGAAGCCTCGCCCCTGGCAGCCAGCCCCAGCCAAGCCAACCTATCAGCCACAGCAGGCTAGACCTCCTATGCCTCGTCCGAGCTACCAGCCTCAGCAGTATGCCAATCCTAGTCTAGCTTACAACAACAACCCCAATAACAACAGCAGTGGCAGAAAATTCAACAACAACCCTAGGAAAGTCACTTGCTTTGCATGTGGTCAGTCTGGACACATCTCTAAGCTTTGCCCCAACAGGAAGCCAGATGCCCCACGCCCCAATGCGCTAGCTCAAGGTCAAGCCCGTGGAGCACCACCAAGGAACCCAGCTCCCCGCAACTAGCCCAACAACGGCAAGGGTCATGTGAATCACGTCACCACAGAGGAAGCCCAGGAAGACCCGTACGTCATACTGGGTATGTTCCTTGTCAACTCAACCCTAGCAACAATATTGTTTGATTGTGGAGCTTCACATTCTTTTGTCACCCAAAAGTTTGCATTAGAGAGTGGCATGAAACCTACACCCCTGGGTAGTTGTATGTTGATACAAACCCTAGGTTCAGTTATGAAGTCCGGGATAGGGTGTAAAGGAGTGAAGATTGATATCAACGGGGTAGACTTCCTAGCAGACCTCATAGTTCTGGATTCACCAGGCTTGGACGTCATCCTTGGCATGAATTGGTTAACCAAGCACCAAGGCATGTTAGACTATGCCAAGAGAATCGTTACCATGACCAATAGCCAAGGAGTGGAAGTCAAGTATGTTCCCAACCCTGCCTCCACTTAAGCCCCTCAGGCTAACTGTCTATCGGGAGTTGAGTTGGATCAAGTGCTAGTGGTATGTGAATACCCGGATGTGTTTCCCGATGAGCTGCCTGGAATGCCTCCTGACTACGACAATGAGTTCATCATTGAGCTTATGCCCGGATCAAGGCCCATCTATACTAAGGCTTACAGGATGGGATCCGAAGAGTTGGCTGAGTTGAAGAAGCAACTAGCAGAGAAACTCAGAAAAGAATTCATTTGCCCAAGTGCCTCTCCTTGGGGATCGCCTGTTCTATTTGTGTCAAAGAGGGACGGAACTATCAGACTGTGTGTCGATTACCGTTCTCTCAGTGAAGTCACAATAAAGAACAAGTACCCCCTCCCCAGGATTGAAGACATGTTTGATTAGTTGAACGGAGCCAAGGTGTTATCCAAGATCGACCTCAGGTCTGGGTACTACCAGCTAAAGATCAGACCCCAAGACATCCCGAAGACGGTGTTTGTAACCCTGTATGGCCTGTATGAATACATGGTCATGTCATTCGGGTTAACTAATGCCCCTGCCTACTTTATGTACCTCATGAATAAGGTCTTCATGGAGTACTTGGACAAGTTCGTTGTCGTCTTTATTGATGACATACTCGTCTTCTCCAAGTCTGAAGAAGATCATGAGGAACACTTGAGATTGGTCCTAGAGAAGCTTCGAGAGCACCAACTTTATGCCAAGTTCAGCAAGTGTGAATTCTGGCTGCATGAAGTTGGATTCTTGGGTCATGTGCTAACTACAGAAGGACTGTCTGTGGACCCTGCCAAGATTGAGGCCGTGACTGAATGGCAAACCCAACTACCGTGAAGGAAGTCAGGAGCTTCCTCGGACTCGCGGGATATTACCGCAAGTTCGTGGAAGGATTCTCAAGCATTGCCCGACCCATGACCCAACTTTTGAAGAAGGACAAGAAGTTCGAGTGGACAACTAAGTGCGAGGAAAGCTTCTAGGAACTCAAGAAGAGATTGACCACAACACCAGTTTTGGCCACCCTCGATATTCACAAGGAGTTTGCGATATATTGTGATGCATCAAGAACCAGGCTTGGAGGTGTTCTGATGCAAGAAGGAAGAGTTGTAGCATATCTATCCAGGCAGCTACGACCTCATGATGAGAACTACACAACTCATGATCTTGAGTTGGCAGCTGTGGTTCATGCCTTGAAGACATGGCGACATTACCTTCTGGGGAGCGATGTGAGATATTCATAGACCACAAGAGTTTGAAGTATATCTTCACTCAAAGGGAATTGAACATGCGGCAACGAAGATGGTTGGAGTTGATCAAGGATTACAACCTTAGTGTTCAGTACCACCCCGAAAAGGCCAATGTGGAGCAGATGCCTTAAGCAGAAAGGCTTGTTCCTTGAATGCTATGATTAAGGAAAGTCTACCCACCCTCTATGAAGAACTTGAGAGCTTCAGCTTGGAACTGGTTGCACCCGGATTCCTCGCCAACCTCGAAGCAAAGCCTACCCTGATGGATGACATCAAAGAAGCCTAGAAGGGACACGAGAGCATCAAAGGCATCAAGAGGAAGATCAAGGCAGGCAAGTCCCCATGATTCCCAGTGGATGAACAAGGAGCTGTATGGTTCGGGAGTCACATCTGCGTACCCAACAAGGAGGAGCTCAAGAGCTTCATCTTGCAAGAAGCTCATGACACTCCATACTCCATCCATCTTGGAGGAACCAAGATGTATCGAGACCTCAAGGCAAGATTCTGGTGGCATGGTATGAAACGGGAAATAAGCACATTTGTCGCCAAGTGTGACATATGCCAGAGAGTCAAGGCTGAGCATCAGCGACCCGTTGGGCTATTGTAGGCTCTCAAAATGCCTAAATGGAAGTGGGACAAAGTTGGGATGTATTTCATCACCGGATTACCAAGGTCAAGCAAAGGACACGATTCCATTTGGGTCATTGTTGATCACCTGACCAAGGTAGCCCACTACATTCCCGTCAAGAGAACCGACAATGGGAACCAATTGGCCAACCTCTACATCAACCGGATTGTGAGCCTCCACGGAGTTCCTAAGGAGATTGTATCGGACTGAGGCACCCATTTTACCTCAAGGTTCTGGAATAGGTTCCAAGAAGCCTTGGGAACCAAGCTCTCCTTCAACACTACTTTCCACCCTCAGACCGGTGGGCAGACAGCATGAGTAAATCAAATACTTGAAGATATGCTCCACGCTTGTGTTTTAGCATATGGAGCCAATTGGGAAGATTACCTACCATTTGGCGAGTTCTCCTACAACAACAACTACCAGGCGAGTCTTCAGATGGCACCATTTGAGGTGCTATATGGGCGCAAGTGCCGTAGTCCCCTCAACTGGTCAGAGACCGAAGAAGGATTAGTTTTTGGACCATACATCCTCCGCGAAGCAGAAGAACAAGTTCAATTCGTCCGAGAGCGACTCGAGACCGCCAAGACTAGGCAGAAGAGCTACGCTGACTCTCATCGTCGGGGCATGAGTTTATGTGTTGGGGACCATGTTTACCTCTGAGTCACACCTCTCAAAGGGAACAAGCGTTCCCACGTCAAGGGAAAGCTTGCACCAAGATTCATCGACCCCTTCAAGATCACCGACAGGTGAGGAGAAGTTGCCTACCAGCTAGAGCTACCTTCCGAGCTGTCAGATGTGCACAACGTCTTCCATGTGTCACAACTTCGGAAGTGTCTGCAAGTTCCCAACCGCCCCGACTTCTACAAGGACGTCGAACATCTAGCCATCGATCTCCAACCAGACCTCACTTATCATGAGAGGCCAGTTCGCATTTTGGATGAAGCCGAGCGCTGCACCCGAAGCCGCACCATCAAGTACCTGAAGGTCCAATGGAGAAACCATACTGAAGCTGAAGCAACCTGGGAGCGTGAAGACTATCTTAGATCTGAGTTCCCTTATCTTTTTAGCGCTTAGCCTAGGAATCTCGGGGACGAGATTCTTGTAAGGGGGGAAGGTCTGTCACACCATGTGTTGTATCACCTTGATATGTTTGGGTTTATAAAATTTGGAGCCAACTAAAACTTTTTCTAAGTGTTTGTGCTTGTTTGAAATAATGATTGTTTGCTAGATGACTGTGATATATGGCCCTCCTAGATTCTATCCACTTCATGTTCATCTTCCTTGACCCAAACCTCTTGCCCAATAATCATGCCATGTGAATAGTGCCCCAAAACTATTTTTATCCAATTTTGTTTTAACCAAAAATTATTTATTCAAATTAGGTTTTCAAAACCCCCTGAAATGAGGTTTGCACTGCAAGTCCTCAAATTGGGTGGATTCTTCTTCCCCAAAGACTTTATTTCAAACCTACTATATATAAGAATTTTCAAAACCACAAAATATTAATTTTAAAGATTATTTTTATATTTTATTTAAAGGATTTTTCTTAAGACCAGAAATGGTTTTTCATAGGGAAAAAATATTTAAATGCTTTTATAATAATTGAGAAAATTTAGGGAAACTCAGTGGACATATATTTTCCATATATACGAGTTTCAACTCATGAGCATGATCAAATCATGAGAAAACCCCCTCAAAACCCTTTCTATTCAAACCAAGATTTTGAAATATTTCTATAAGAAATATTCTCAATAAATTCCAGGAAAATTTCAGCAAGTCAACACTATCATAAGTGATGATCTTGTAAAGTTTCATCTCAATCCAAGTTAATTTGATTCATTAGACCATCCCAAAACCCTCTCTGTCCAGATTCAAATTTGACCAACTTTATATTATGAAGTTTCTCCCCTTGACCCCAAACTTTGTGGGCATGCTCTAATGACCGAATGGTGATGCGACACTAAGTGGCGCGTAGGGGTAAAAGCCTAGCATCAGTAGATCTACTGAAACCTGATTCTGTTAGTTTCTAGGGTTCACCAAGTTTCCACTGTCTACTTTTCCCTCTTGAGCTCAAACTTGGTAAATCATCTCATTTTTACCTAGCCCTTGGCCCTGTTGTATATCTCAGTAAGTTGGTAAACTTATCTTGCCCGAATCACTATCAGACACCTTCTCGTGACTTGGTAAAGTCTCTTATTTCACCCCTTCCTCTTTTACCCTTGCCCCCATATTTTTACCATAGCCTCTGGTAAGTACCTTGCACCTTTAGTTATTTCCTCAGGGGCTCAGCTCAATGATTTGGGGGGTAAAACCTTCATTTCTACCCCTAAACAGCCCCCATTTCTCTCCCTCTCACGTTTTCTTCCACCCTAAGGCATCTCCAGATGCCTCCCTAGTCTCCTATGCTTTGTTTAAGCCCCCTGGATCCCATGGATGCAAGACGCACCCGAAATGCCAAATGAATGCCCTGGCATGCAGAGCTCGCGCTCTGGAGCGGGCTATAGTGCGCATCCGCACTATAGCCGCTGCCCAATGAGCGCCCCCGACAGTCTCGGGCTTTCCCATCTTGTCCCCCCTGTCCCCCTCGACGTCCGCAATACTCCGCGTGGTCGGCCCCCTCCTCCCTCTCTCTCCGATGACTCCCGCGCGCGTGCCCAGCACCGTGTGGCTTGGCCAACCAGGGAGCTCGCACGCGCCCCCTCACCCCTCTCTCTCTCTTTCCCTGGACGAAGGCCGCGTCCACAAATCCCCCTCACACGGCCTGGCTCGCCCTTGTGGCCCGTGGCGACGCCCTGGTCCTCATCGGCGCACCGCGTCCATGGTGAGCCGGCGGACCCCTATTTAAGCGCTCCCTCGAGCTCCTGCCCCTCTCTCCTCGCTCTCTCCTCCCCTCTAAAGCTCCCCGGTGCCCAGCCCCTTTGCCCTCATGGACGGGAACCCACAGCCGGAGCAAACCCTTGCTGCCGTCGGGCCTTCCCCCTCGCCGGTGTTTCCCTCTCCCCCGGTGACCCCCTCGGCCACCCATCGATGCGAGGAGCCCCCTGAGCGTGATGGTGCCCTCCGCTTGGACCGCCGTGGCCGGAGACGCCGTCAGTGAGCCCTCCCCCGCTCCTGTCGCGAGGAGAGGGATGATAGGTGGGGACCACCTATCATCCCCTCACTCCCCTCCTCTCTCTCGGCCTAGCAGGGCCTGTGGGCAGGTTTAAAAATAAACCTGCCGTGCGTGGCGCCTCGCTTGGGCCAGCCTTCCCCCGTGGGCCGGTTTGGTTGGGTGTTTCTAGCCCGAGAGGGCACAGTGCCCTATTTATTTTTCTTTTTTCTTTTTCTTCCAAAAATTCCACATGGCACAAATTAAATCTAATTCCAAATATTTTCCCACCAAAAATCTTGAAATATTCCCTAGAATTTATTAGTGCCACTTATAAAAATGTTTGAAAACATTTTTAGTACTGTTCTAATTTAAAACCCCTATTTAGCATTATAAGCTCCTGTTTTAAATAGTTTTAAAAATATTTTTAAGTTCAAAAACCTAGAAAAATATTTTTAGCATGACATTTAGTATTTATCAGAATAGGTTAGCATTTTTAATAGTGGTTTGTGTGCTCTATTTTTGTGTGATGCTTATTTTATCGCTATTTATTCACGACGATATATTGCATGGTTGACAAGGAAGTTGGACCCGAAGACTTCGAAGACCCCGGAGACTTTGTTGAGCCAGGCAAGCAACCCTTTGACCATGTTAAGAAAACTTTTTCATGCATGACATATAACACTTGTTGTTTGGATGATTGATCATGATGTGGAGTTCCCCCACCCCTTCGGTGGGTTGCCTCCAATACTCTTACCATTGACACTTGCATCGTGCATGACCCTACCACGTTATGAGGGTTATGCGGGTGGGTGTAGTTAGGATGCTAGTAGATGCTACACAAGTGGGTTTGGGATTTATGCACAGTAATGGAAAGGGAGAAAAGTTTCAAAGACTTTTCGAAAACCCCGTCGGGTGCCACTAATGCCTGAGGGAGATGATGATGAGATGGGTGACCACTTGAGAAAGAACTGGTGTACCGGAACAAGCAAGTGTTGTGGTTTTCGAAAACGGTTTGGTGTAAGTTGCGACCGTTATTCCAACCTTACATGTACGACCACGATACCCCTTATGGGACAGGGCTTTGTTGAGTACTTTGGTTGGTGCTAGCAAGGAGCCCGTATTGCTAGTGGCAAGAGTGAAGTGGTCACTGTTGAGACGGGGTCGTCCCGGAAGTGGAAGGCCATGAGCTATCTTTACATGCTCAGGCACACCATTGCGTGCCCTCATGGATGATACATGTGATGTATATCATGAGGGATGGCACCAATGAGTTGACTCTTTGTTTAGTATCACCATAGGAAAGGCATTGTTCAGGTGCACACCTCGGGTATGTCATATACCGCGAGTCGTGGATGACACGGAAGTTCCCTGAGTCTTGTGGATAAAGTGTGCAACATCTGCAGAGTGTAAAACTATTCGAATAGCCATGTCCAAGGTCAAGGACAGCCGGATGACCGCTCTTGTGCTACGTCCAAATGTTTTTCATAAACTGGTGTGGGTGTGTTAGTGACAAAGAGGTCACATGAGCTAAGTCTGATGACTTAGCATGGGAATTGAACTAAGTTTGATGACTTAGCATGATGAATGAACATGAGGTGTTCAACCCCTACTTATGATGATATATGTAACTTGTTCATATGGAATCTGCCTACCGTTGATGCACGCTTACTAGTTACTTGATCATGTCATTGCATTTAAAAATCTGCTTTCCGCAAATTACCTACTTAGTGCTATATCATGCATCATTATTACCTTGTTCCACAACTTGGGTTGCTTGCGAGTACATTCAAAGTACTCATTGGCTTGCCACTATTTATTTAATTGGCCAGGCATGGAAGAATAGGAGTATGTTGAAGAGTTCATTGGTGACGAACATGCGAACTATGATGCTTCCTAGTCAGAATGCCTGTCGGTTAAGGCAGATGGCATGGGTTCATGCTTTCGATCAAGATTTCCACTGCTTGTTCTATTTAAGTGCTTGGCCCTTGTGGCCCTAACTATGTAAGACTAGACCTTCATGGTCTTTATTTGTATAAGACGGTAAATGTGGATGTAAGACTCTTGTTATTCAGCTTCTGTGTGTTCAGTGGGCATTGATCTCTGGGATCACTATACACGTGCATTCGGTGATCACGACTTATGAGTCGGGATCGCCACAGATAAACCATACTAGAGACACGAGCCTAGAACACTAATAGAGTCACGATGTAGGACAAATAGCAGGAACGGATGATATGAATCAGCTCTGGACGGCAACATATAAGTGAAGATCATAATGGTAGTAAAGACAATGATGATAAATGACCGCCAAGCAGGATATACCAAAATTCTCTCTACAACTTTGCTATGGAAAATAATATGTCAAATTTCTAATATTTTTTCTCAAGAATGCTACTGCCTCAAGCTTTCATATGCAAAAAGAATCACTCAATTCCGAGATCATATGAGCAGTCAAATAATTCAGAAATGAACCTAAAAAATAACGACAAACTGTGTTCACAAACTTCGGAGGGCAAAAAGTCCTATTTAGAAGTCGACTCGGAGGTACAAATAATGAAATCACTATTCATATGCGGCTCGTCAATAGCTCAAATTTGAATACTCGTGGAGCCAAAACAGATTCGTATGAGGAAGATGTGCCAGTTTTACGGAACACTAGGAAAAAAAAATTCAATCCGAATTCGGATACGAGATTGAGTCTAGGTATTTCTCTCACCTTTTCTACTTTTATTCTGCTCTTTTTTTCTCTCACTTTTTTCTTCTCTCCAACAAATCAGATAAGATGCAGATTGGATCAAGCGTAGATGCGAACGACCTCAAGTGTGCTAATAATCATGGTGGCAGTATATGACAGCAGTGATGAAGATGGAGCGGCGGCAACATGACAACTTGCGAACGGAACTCGAAACTCTAAAAGACTATATGCTAAGACCAGCAACCCAACATGCGATGCAACCGCAAATTCAACAAAGCAAGACAGCGAACAGAAAATTGCAAAATGGCTAAGATTAGTTTGGATATGGGGATCTAATCCTAATAATGATTTGGTGGATTCTTCGTGAATGGTATATATGAAGAAGAAATGCGCTCTAAACTACGAAAATCTAGTAAAATCTCACCGAGCAACCTGAAAACTGATACCACTTGATAGAGGCGATGGTCCTGATCTTTGGATGAGATGATAATTATCGATTTGGTGGAGACGACTTTGACGATCCGACTATAAACCTGCACGATGATGTGCCTTAGCAATCGCAAAACCAATCTCCAAGAGT
Organism: Hordeum marinum; assembly: GCA_022496015.1. Taxonomy (NCBI): domain Eukaryota; kingdom Viridiplantae; phylum Streptophyta; class Magnoliopsida; order Poales; family Poaceae; genus Hordeum; species Hordeum marinum. The sequence goes on from CM039672.1 coordinate 137,730,614, forward strand.
TTATTGACCACACCGGAGCACGGTCAACCTGACCACGAAGGTCTATTCCTGCAAGCAATCGAAGAACAAGCAAGAATATGATAATGCAATCTGAAAATTGCGAATATAGATGAAGTATTGATAAGGGCGGGGTTCTGATATGGGGGCAAGCCTAGTAGCACAGATCTTTTCACACTTGGAGGGGGAAAAGGGAGAAAACCAAAGAGAAATAACAAATTCATGGATGAACTCCAATCATGCATCCACTAGAAACATACGAACACACGAGATACGAAGATCCACAATCAACATAAGGATACACGATAGCCGATAGTTCTCCTCACTCCAAAGGAGGAGGCCTTGAATCCTGTAGGATCTTCCCTCAAGGGGGGCCTTAGCATCACTTCGAATCTTCTCACGTAGAGGTGTATTGCTCCACGAGGGAAGGAAGTAATGGAGCGAGGCTCAATAAAGGTATTTGTCAAACACAAGATAACCCTAACTCGGGGTGGAAGAGGACTATTTATAGTCTAGGTTGAAATATGAGCAAAGGAGTACATGGGCCCTTGGGCCGAGTCACTACGCGCAGGCAGGCTGGGAGTTTTGGGCAGGGTCTGGCCAGGTTCCGGGCTAGACAGAAAGTCTGCACGCCTGGAGTTGGTCCTAGGTTGCTGTGAGGCCGGAGGTTCCGGGCTGGCCGGAAGGTCCGGGCTGGTCGGAAGTTCCGGGCTAACGTGAGTGTTGCCCTTGGTGTTGGCTCCTTCTCCTTATTGGCCTTGGTCTTGGGGATTCTTCCTCGATCCATTGTGCTTGTCTTCCTCGCACCTAAGGATGCACATGGTTTCATTGTGGGGTAGCATCCAAGTCCCATTGATATCAAAGTCTAGCTCGAAGAGGAGTGAGTTCACCTTAGCTTCCATGACACGTGTGTAGGCTCTAGTCATAGGACCATTTGGAGCTTGATGTGATGGTGTAGACTACATGGGGATGATGTTGGGATGCTCTGCATCACCTCCCCCTTGGGGAAGATCCGTCCTCGAATCAAGATCTTCATCACCATGGAAAGGGATAGGTCCTTGACATTGAAGATGTCACTCAAATTGTACTTGTTGCGTGGAATGTCGATCTTGTAGGCATTGTTGTTGTAGTGCTCTAACACCTTGAAGGGTCCATCATCTCAAGGTAGGAGTTTGGACTTGCGCTCATTGGGGAAGCGCTCCTTCCGAAGGTGTAGCCATACGAGGTCACCAGTCTTGGACCACGGGGCGCTTGTTGTTGTTGCGCTAGGCGGTGACGTGTTCCACTTGGCGTTCGATCGTGCGCCTTGTATATTCATGTATTTTCTTGATATAGGTTGCCCTTGCACTTGCGTCCTTGTTGGCACGCTCTTGGAGTGGTAGAGGAAGGATGTCCAATGGGGACAAGGGGTTGAAGCCGTAGACCACTTCGAAAGGAGGCTTGCCGATGGTGAAGTGTCTTGCACGGTTGTAGGCGTACTTGGTGATGGGGAGGCTATCTTCCCATCCCTTGAGATTCTTCTTGATCAATATGCATAGGAGAGTTGAGAGCGTCCGGTTTTTCACCTCCGTTTGGCCATCGGTTTGTGCGTGATAGGCCTAAGGGAATAGTAGCTTGATCCCGAGTTTGGTGCATAGGGTCTTCCAAAAGTAGCTAAAGAACTTGACTTCACGATTCGATACAATTGTCCTGGGCATTCCATGTAGTCGTAAGATGCCCCTACAAAATAAAGTTGCAACATGTGAAGCATCGTCGATCTTATGACATGGAATGAAGTTAGCCATCTTGGAAGAAGGATCCACAATGACAAAAACGGAATCATGGCCATTTTTTTCCATGGCAAACCAAGCACAAAGTCCATACTAATGTCTTCCCAAGGTTGAAATGGTATAGGGAGAGGCATGTAAAGACCATGGGATTGAGCGTTTGACTTAGCTTTGCGACATGTAGAGCATCGGTTGATGAATCGTGCCACATCATGGAACATCTTTGGACAAAAGTACTTGTTGGAGAGGGCGGCATATGTCTTGTGGCGTCCAAAGTGACCCATAAGACCTCCACTGTGAGGTTCTTTGTAACATCCCAAAATTCGAAATTTTGGAATGTTATATTAAATAAATAACTAGGATTGTTTGCTTGAATGTTGTGTGATTGATTGTGTGAAATTGAGTGGAATTTTGAAACTTTTGAAATTTTAATGAGAGGGAATAAAATGACTTTCCCAAAATTTTCTATTTCGAATCCCTATTCAATTTTGAGTTCGAATATTTTCAAAACCCTCTTATAAAATTTCTCAAATGAGAGGAGGTAAATGACACTAAAAAAAATCAGATACAATGTTTTGACTCAAATTTTAAAATAAAAAAAACTATTTTCCATTTATTTGAAATTCTAGTTTTATTTCATTTTGGAGTTATTGCAAAAAAAATACTATTTTTCTAAGTATTTTATTCGGCCTTAAAAAAATGTTCATGTTTTATAAAATATTTTTCTGAAAATTTTGATATATAATATTCCTATATAAATTGTTTTTCTATTTTTGTTTATTTGTATTTCTTTGCTGTTTTTTAAAAAAAAAAACCAGAGAACACTGTTCATGCCGGAACGCTGTTCATCCATAAAATAAAATAAAATAAAAAAAACTGGGCTGCGCCCCGGCCGGCTGAATCAGCCCATGTGGCCCTCTTCTTCTCTCTTTCCCTATTTTAGTCCCACCTCGCTTAGCTTTGAACGTTTGCACCTTCCTTTCACCTATAAATATAGACCCATAGGTGCACCCAAAAGTCATCCACTTCGGGTTGAATCGAATTCGTTTCGGTTTGACTAGCTTTATAAAAAAATATTTTTTTCTCTCCGGCGGGATTTCTGCAAGTCGTCTCCTCTTTGGATTTATATCTTCTCTGCATTCTAAAGGTATTCTCTTCGTATTTTCTTTTATACTCCTGTAGTTTAATATCCCTAGACTAGTATTTTTGTATAGTAGTATACGGTAGAGTAATTAGATTATTAATTAGTCTTCGTATTTACTCATTACTCCTAGAATTCTTTTAGACATAGCATTTTTCCTTCGTAAAACAGCTTAGCCCAGATTTTTCAAATAGCCATAACTTTTTACTCGTTTATCAGAATTAGATGAAACCAACGTCTAGATTTTTGTCTTGACCTCACCTATCCAATCAACCTATCACGTCAACTTTTTCAAAATTTCAAATTTCGAAATTTATTCAGATTTATATTCAAACTTCTTTTGATCATATCTTTTTATCCGTAGCTCCGTTTCCGATGAATCCAATTGCGTCGGATCCGTATCAAAGTAATCCTTCCATTCACATCATTAGTGTTATCGTTTCAACATATAATTTTGATCTTGCTCATACTTCTCTATTAGTTCCCAAAATGTGTTCACACACTGTACTAGGCTAATTCAACGCCATATTGAATTGCTTATAACTTTTGATCCGTCATTTTGAACCTAGTAATTCTTTTTTCTACACGTTCATATTGACTTCCATATATAGTAACATCATTAGTTTCAATCTTTGAACCTTTCAAATTGGAGCGATTCAATTTGAATCCGAACCTTCATTTGATCATATCTTGTAAACTGTAACACCTTTTCAATTGATTCCTTTTGCCCCTAAATACTCGTGTCATATATTTCTATTCATAACCATCGTACTTCGGTTCAACTTCTTTTGACCCTTCCGAATTCAAATTCAATTCATACTTAAATTCACCATAACTTGTGTTGTAGTGTTCCATTTCAATTAATTCTTTTTGAACATTCATGTTGTTGTCCCCATACCTTGGATCGTCTTTCGTAGTCTCTCCAACCTAAGCATATATATCAATAGTTCATCATTCATTAACTCTTTTGAAGTTGATTCCTCCACTTTCATTTTACAACACAGTTATAACCTATCTTTTCTTATTTAACCTTAGTATGTTGTTTTCGCACCAAGACATGTTTTGTTCTTGCGTTTTTCAGTTCTTTGTTTTGGCATGAATGTTTATTGAATGTTATTTGCTTACGATAGATTTTCATCGGAGAGTGACGAATAGTTCTATCAAGTTATTTCAGAGAGCGATATCTTATCTTCATCAACAGTACAGGCAAGTTCACTTTGACCATCTTTTCATACCTATGTTTTATTGCATGTAGTGACATCATTCAACAGATCCCTCCCGTAGTGTTATTGAAACTCTTGTAGTTGAGTAGAATGCATGAGGTAGGAACCCACCACTTGTTACTAAAGCCCCAGGAACGCTAGTTAGTGCAATGCTATGCTAACGTAGACGGGTTCTGGTATGAGTGTTCGTGAGTGGTGTGAAGAAGGACTCCACGTCAAAACGACGACTTCATGAAGACGTCTTCAAGTCCTGCATCTTCAAGTCCTCAAGACTTCAAGACTCGAGAAGACAAGTTTTCAATACACACTACTGGGTGAAGGATGGTTGATTGGGCATCCCTAGAGAAACCAGTGGATGGCCGGGATGCATGGAGAAGCGCCATGACATCTTGCGGAAAGCTTCACCCAGACTCAAAGAGAAGGATGAATACTTCATGCCCGGAAGCTTACCTGTGTAGCCACAAGTCATTATGGGCTCTGGCTTGGTTGATCTTTGTTGTGACTCTGCTGGGCAGTGCTACGAGATGTAGTCGACGTTAGGATTGGGATGGGCACTGTCGGACAGTCAGGGAAGCACTCTGAAAGACCATGTTTCTTTCATCCTGTTCTCAAACACCAGGCAGTGCGAGGACTTACCAGGAGGGAAAGAATCTTGTGGGTAAAGTACACAACACTCTGCAGAGTTAAACCTAATCGATTAGCCGTGTCCCCGGTTACGAACAATTTGAGCTTCTAGACTTGGATCTATCTCTGAACTCTCAACACTGGACTGATAACTAATTGTGGGCAACTTATGATACTTATGGGCATTGAGACATTGGTTGGCGGAACCATGTCATGATAGGTAACTGTATAGTGAAATTCCTGATATTCCTTTGTTGTAGGAAAACAAAATCAGCTTTTATGCAAAAACTTAGCCACAGAGCCATAAAGCCTTATTGCATATAGTATGGTTTATTCTTCTGTTCTTCTATGGTGATCTTGCCAGCATATTCAAAATGCTGACCTACACGGCTGCAACGTCTTATGTTGCAGATACTCTTCTACGACGGGTAAGAGTACGATTCAGGGTTACGGTCCGCACTCAACTTGTCGTTGGTGTTATTGGGACTCCACTCCCGTTGACTGTATCCGCTGCTATTTTAAGGTATATATCAGTTTTACGTTATTTACATGTGATTGCACTTTGATATATACATTGATGTACTGTGTGTGCCAGCATACTGATCCAGGGATGGCACAGAAAACATAGAGGCTTGACTCATTTTGAGTCAGGTCGCTACAGAAATGGTATCAGAGCACATGTTGACTGTAGGACGTGACCCTAGAAACTGGAAAGCCCTTAGGAAATGATTTCTCGAAAAACTTTGTTTTCAAAATATCTTCTACTTCTCATCCTTTCTGAGTTTTATCAAATAGTTAGACAATACTTTTTCCCTTGACCCCACTAAGGATCAACTGAAGCCACTCCAAGAAGGACAAGATATCGGACAACTGGTGACCAACTCCGACAAAGATGTATTCCATTATGGAAGAGCTACAAAAAGGATTGAAGATTATACAGACCTGAAGAAATTGAAGACCATGAAGAATTTCCAAGATATTATGCCCCTCGAAGACCAAACCCCTGTTGTATACTTACGTTAGATACGATGATTTGTGAGCTGTCATTTGTGTGTAATTTTTGACAGCCACAACAAAAAATCTATTTTCAAAACCATTGTTTGTATTGTGTGTATCCCCTCCTTTCTCTCTCTTACCCATCTCATCCCCAAAACCATTGAACCCAATAGATGATGAGTGAAGCTAGACTCGTGTATTCTGGATCAATGACTCGGTTAGAGACAGAAGAATGGATTCAGAACATGGAGGATCACCTAAGGAGTAACCTTGTTGCAAGGAACGAGATGGTCCAATATGCTCTTCGGTACTTTGCAGAAGGTGCCGCGAATTGGTGGAAGATGCATAGGCAGGAATCAATCACTTGGGAAGAATTCAAGATGACTCTGCAAGAATCTCATGTTGTTACCAACACCCAAAAGCCCCGTCGCAAAGTTGTGAAGGAGATTTGTGCCTACAAGATATGTGGAGAGATAGGACACACCCAGGAAGAACACAAGAAAGGATGCCCTCATTGTGAAGAAAATCACCCTGCTGAGGAATGCCCAACTGAGCAGGTGACATGTTTCTTGTGTGAAGGAATCAACCACTACCCGGCTCAATGCCAAATATACCCCAAGGTACAGGAAGTCATCAAGCAACAGAAGGAAGCCATGAAGGAAGCCTTTAGAGGAATTTGGTGTTTTGCATTCGTCCCCAAATGAAAGGTGCATTTTCTTGCTCAAAGAATGTACAGGAGATGCAATAGTGCTAAAATCCTTAACAAAGCGACGATAGAAACAACTAGTCCTATGAAGCTACGCACTTGTTGCAAATTGGTGGGTGTGGGCCAAGTTATACTTGCATTAATTTTAGTTTCATCCACATGGACACCCTTAGAAGAAACCACAAATCCTAGGAAAACAACGTTGTCAACACCAAAATTGCATTTTTCCATGTTAGCATACAATTGTTCCTTCCTAAGAACTTGCAATATGCCCCTAACGTGTTTAGCATGCTCCTCAAGAGATTCACTAAAAATAAGAATGTCATAAAAGTATACCACAACGTAATATCCAATGAATGGGCGTAAGACATGATGCATGACACACATAAATGTACCCGGTGCTTCAGATAAGTCCATGGGCATCACTAGCCATTCATATAGACCAAACTTAGTTTTGAAAGCCATTTTCCATTCATCTCTCTCTTGTATGCGTATTTGATAGTAACCGATTTTTAAATCAATCCTGGAAAATATAGTGGCACCACTAAGTTCATCGAGTATATCATCTGGACGAGGAATAGGGTGGCGATATCTAATTGTTATAGCATTGATAGGGCGGCCATCCGAACACATTTGCATACTACCATCTTTCTTAGGTACTAGAATCACAGAAACCGCACAAGGACTTCAACTCTTGCGTACATGCCCTATATCTAGGAGTTTTTGGACTTGCCTTTGGATCTCCTTAGTTTCTTCGGGGTTGACGTGGTATGGTGCCTTATTGGGAAGCGGCGTGCCAGGGATGAGGTCGATGCGGTGTTCGATCCCTCATTTTGGCGGTAGTCCTGGAGGTAGCTCATCGAGAAAAACATCTTGCAATTCCTACAACAACTGAGACAACACAAGAGGTAGATGTTGTGAAGGGTTAGGCCGTGCGACATCATCCATGCACACAAGCACATAGTGAAGAATGGTCGATGGGCTCTCACTCACATCCCTCAAATCTCTTTTGGTGGCTAAATGAACTAGATCTCTCATGTCCCTCATCGTGGAGTCACTCATTTTTGGCTTGTGGCACTCACCCTCTTTGAGGCGGATCACTCTCTCAGTTTTATCTCCATGATGGGATGAAGCTTGCTTGTCGGCGGTCACTTGACTTGGAGACATTGGTCGTAGCAGATATTCCTTGCCCTTCATTTTGAAGCTATAGTGATTGGTCCGACCATTGCGTATGATTCCATGGTTGAATTGCCAAGGTATCCAAAGGAGTAGATGGCAAACGGACATGGGAACCACATCACATTCGAAGGTGTCTTCATAAGTGCCTATCTTGAAGGAAACTTGCACGGTATGATCAACTTGGATAGTGCCGGTGTCACTGAGCCATTAGACCTTATAGGGGAGAGGGTGCTTCTTCTTGACCAATTTAATCTTGGATCAAAGGTCTTCACTTGCCAAATTTGGGCAACTTCCTCCATCTATGATGAACTTGCCGTATTTGCCTTGGATACCCACCTTGGTATGGAAGATGTGGCAACGTTGGTCCTCATCTTCTTGTTGTTGAAGAGTCAAAACCTTGGAAACAACGAGAGCGGGGCTCAGATCATTTTCACAAAAGATTTGTGAATCTTCGTCTTCATTGACTTGTCGGTGCATGGAAACGTGCTCCAATGCTTCCATCTCTTCATCCCTCATAGAGTCATATGTGTCGTCGTCTTGAAGAATCATGGTCCTTCTTGTTGGATACTCGTAGGTCTTGTGGCCGTGGCCTTGGCACGTGAAACACTTGATGGAGCTTGATTTAGCGGTGTCATCCGTTGTTGGTGTAGAGGATGAAGCCCTTGGCTTGTAGTTGCTTGAAGTAATATGACAGCTTGACGGAGTCATCTTGTCCTTGGAACTTGACTTGTCTCTGTGGGTTTTGTAGATTTCGTAGTCGAAGGCATCGTCATCGTAGAAGTTTGAGCACTTGAGTCATAAGTCTTGAAGAGAACTTGGAGTACTTGTTGTCATCTTGCACTTGACGTTCCTCCTTGGTTGCTTGATGAACTAGCTCAAGTAAGTTGGAGTATGGTTGCAAGTCCGTGATTTTCTTCACTTGGTAGTTGAGACCATTCAAGAAGCACACCATTGGTTGCTCGTCATCTTCCTTGACATGGCTTAGATCATGGCTATTTCCATTTCTTGATAGTATTCTTATAGGCACTTAGTGCCCTGCTTGAGTAGTTGGAGTTTCTTGAAGAGATCCCAGTTGTAGTGTGTAGGCACAAAACGAGCTCTCATGAGATCCTTCATTTGAGCCCAAGTGGTGATAGGAGGTTCAACTCTTTCTCTTCTTTGCTCAATCACTTGTTCCCACCAAATGAAAACATAGTCTTTGAACTCAAGAGAGGCCATTGCAATCTTCTTCTCTTCCTCAAAGTTGTGCAAACGGAATATCTTGTCAACAATGAGTTCCCCTGAAAGGTAGTCTTCGGGATCGTTGCTTCCAGAGAACCTAGGCATTGTGAACTTGATCTTGCCGATGCGTTGTTCATCATTGTAGTTCTTTTGGCGATGCCCTTGACGAGGAGGAGGTGCATCAATGTTGTTGTCGAGTTTACGTTATGGTTTCCTTGGGGCATCATCGTCATTGTGCTTGACATGATGTGCTTGAAGCCGTTGATGAGGTCCTCGTGCACGGTTTCATCGTTCTTGTCGCTCCTCTTGGTGAGCGACTTCTTATTTTTGTTCGCGTTGTTCCTCTTGGCGAGCGACTTCTTCTTGTTGTTCTTGCCGGAGTGCTTCTCATTTACGGCGAGCTTGGGAGTTGTGCTCCTCCAAGGCGCGAGTAGCTGCTTTCGAGGCACGATCTGCTTGAAGCGATTGTTCATGGCGATGGTGGTGTTCTTCTTCTTGGGGACATTGGTCTTGCTCCCATCTTGTTGACGACGACAACCGTGAGCGCAGACGCGATCTTGCAATGCATTGCCATGGAATGGAGTTTCAGTGGCTTGATGTTGTCGACCTTGAGGTGAGCTTGGATAGGAGCATTCGTCTTGGTGATGAACACATGCTCCTGGAGGACTTTCTTCATATGAATACTCTGATGAGTGTCGACTTGAGCGCCGTCTTGACATAGTCAAAGTAGAGGGAGCTCGGTTGACCATCAAGGACCGAAATTCCTCCATTTAGCTTGATAGCTTGTGTCGAGGTAGTCCCATGTGCGTGCCTCAGATTTGTGCAAGTCGGTGGCGAGGTTCTCGATGTGTTCATTCAAGGAATTTTGAGCTTGAGTAATTGCCTTGTTTGCGCCAAAGAAATGCAACTTGGTGACATGGGTGTTCACGTCATCATCATGCTCCTCGGATGCTGGGTTCAACATGATGTTCCTATCCATAGCACTAAAGAAGATATAAGTGGAAGAGTAAGAAGACAATACCAATTACTGTTAGAAAAGTTGAAAGTGGATCAAGATCACTCAATGTGCAAGTATGGAAATAGTAGAATTGGTACCAAAGATCATCCCTCTCGCACCTACAAAAATAATGCTTATGGAGTAGATTGGTTAGGATGATGGCACAAAATTCAAGCAACTTGAGAATATGATTCAATATAGTTGAAAGAGATTCAAAAATTCGCAAGTAAGACAATGTAGATCAATAGCAATGGGTGGACACGGAAACACACACACGAATAGATAAGTGGCATTGTGCAACCAAGAAATGAGCACAAAATGTCGAGTCCATATAAAACTCTTGTGTTACACAACACTAGAGAGACGCTAGCACGATTTCTCAAATGGGCGCAATATGAACTTGTGCACCACATATAAGAAACAAAATGTGTCGTCTTCCTATTCTCGACTTGCTTCGTATGTATGAGGCACGAGTCACTCGCTCAAGTGATCCAAGATGATCAAGTATGATATGCAAATTTGGCGATGCTATTGCTCTTGTTCTTTTGTCCCTACTTAAAAGTTTTGCTTCTCTTTCTTTTAGCAATGATATTTGGATTGTCACTATGCAGGACGTGCACACCAAGACATCAATTATGTATGTGGGTACTATGTGTAACACAAAAGATGATACGATGATATATGCACGCAATTGTCTCTATGCTGAGTATGTATCACAAAAGTGCACAAGTAGCATAGCCCGACAGTAATCAATGGCTAGTCTCGATAGGCAAGTAACGCAAATAGGCTCGGGGTAACAATGCAATGGCAAGGTATGTAAAGAGTGTCGTCGCGGTTACCATCCTTGCTTATGGTTGGTTTCAATGAAGAGGTGGTTGGTGACGATCCAGGGCGATGATGAGGGCAATGTCGATGAATAACCACTCCTTATTAGCCAAAACACCTTAGGAAGTGCCAAATCTCGCGACTCCAAATCTCAAATGCAAAGGGTTCTGGAAGAAAATAGTGGAGGTTTGCGGAAAATCTATGGTGGGAAAAAACAAGAAAATGGAAAACTGCCGAGGGGGAACTTTCTATAAAGAACGAAAGGTTCGGGCCGGCCGGAGGTTTCGGGTGTCGTAAGGTCCAGGGTAGCCGGAGGGTGCTGGTGTCGGTGTCAAAACCAGCGAATCTCGGGTAGGGGGTCCCAAGCTGTGAGACTAGGATCAATGGTAACACGAGACAAAGGAGACGATGTTTACCCAGGTTCGGGCCCTCCTATGGAGGTAAAACTCTATGTCCTGCTTGATTGTATTAATGCTATGAAGGTTACATAGTTGATCTACCTCAATATCAAATATCGAAAACACTAGATGAGTTTCTCTACCCTACAATCTAAAATACTCCCGGCTTATATAGACATCAGGGCGTACTAGGGTTTACACATGGTAGGTTTCCTGCCGAGGATGGAGATGCCGATTTCCTCATCTTGACTTGGAGTGCACGATGTGCCTTCGAGACTTCCTTCTAGAATGTGGGCTCTCAATGTATCCGGCCCTTCCTGCGACAATCAGAAAATGGCCCGCCAAGCCGGCCTATTAAGAGATAGGCCGACGGTCCGCGGACCCCTTAGTCCAGGACTGCCTCAATAGCCCCCGAACTAGCCCCGAACGCCAAGGGTCTTAGCTTCTGCTTCTCTGCGTGACTAGAGTCTTCGGCTTGTAGGGTGAGTTCTTCTTCCCATTTAATGATCGACTGAGATAGTTTGGCTTCCGATGAAGCATAACATTTTCGATCATATGATTGTCCGAACATCGTGAGTTGCTTAGTCCCGAAGGCCAAACGTCAAAGTGTAAACAGTGTATATTGACAACCTTTCTGATGAAGGGTCATGGCCCACCCCGACCACTGAACCAGTCACAAAAACCCGATTCGCGCTTCGAGGCCGTTTTTATCTTAACACGATTCATCAATGCATAAATCGTCCTCCGTTTTATACGGGATATGATTAATCATATCAAGTTTCTTCATGCACATATGACAACACACATGTCTTGGGAAGCGAAGGGATTTTGCGGCATAGTAAATGGAGGTTACTCGTCGCCACACCTCATAAAAGGAAAACACCCTCAAGGCCTATTCATGCTCCCCATTCGTACCGTTTGCTTCCTCAATCTTCCTATGCTCCGAGAGCCTAGATCCAGTTCTTCCTCAACTTCTCCTCCGAGCTTTAGCCATGGCGTGTTTGAGCTCCAACGGCAAGTGGGAGGCCTCCACGGTCACTGACGAAGACATCCGGGACCTGAAGGACGCTGGCTACCTCCCCGCCAACATCTATCACCACAATCCGGAGAAGAACCAGGTGGTTCCCACCCCAAGCCAGGCGAGAGGGTGGTATTGGTCCCTCACTTCATCCGAGGACTAAGCTTTCCACTCCACCCTTTGTCTAGGGGATCATGTTCTTCTATGGACTAGACTTCCACGACCTCCCCCTGAACTCGTTTATGCACATATCATCATTTATCATTGTTTGTGAGGCCTTTCTGTGAGTGAACCGCACCTTGGCCTGTGGCTCAAGGTCTTCAACGTCAAGTCGAAGATCGTTGCGAACGAGCACATGGATTGCGGTGGGGTAGTCACCAGCAAGCTCCCCCGCGTCGGATGGCCGACCGACACCTTCATCAACACCATCAAGATCTGGCAGGAGTAGTGGTTTTATATCACCGAGCCAACAGAAGAAGATCGGATCGCTCTAGCTGAGTTCAAATCCGGACCCCCCACAAGATTGACCTCATGGCACTGAACGGGCCTCAACTGGGGGTCGGATGTAGAGGTGGACACGCTGCAGAAGCGCATTGCCTCGATGATCAAGGCCAAGATCGAGCTGGTTAACATTGTCCAGATCATGCTTCAGCGCTGCATCCTTCCTTGCCAGCGATGGGACTCCCCATGTGGGCTTATCAGCGTGACGATGAGCCTACCGTTCGTCGGCTCTTCCACACCACTCTGGAGAAGCTATGGAATGCGCTGTTCAATGCTCAGAAGAACTGGCCAGCCGAAGAGGAGGATCGGGGCCTACACGCCAATAACCCTCCTACCCAGGTATAGCGTAATTTCAATTGATTGGCTCTGTTTTCCGACAGAAAATTTAAACACCTTTCCCCTCATCTTTGTAGAAATGGTTGAGCAAAGCCACATGCATCAACTACCCGACACCACTGCCCGAATGCCCCAGGTCAAAGTTGTTGTCAGAGATGCTCGTCGTGGCACCTTAAAAGGCACGAGAAAAGAAAGAGAAGAAGAAGGGCCGAGGAGGCCTCCACATAAAGGACCAGCTGGACGCTGCGTCCGAGGAAACCCATGCCTCCTCTAATCATGAGGAAGAGCAGGAGGACGAGGAGGAGGAGGAGGATTCCGCCCTCCCAAGAAAGAGGGTGGTGTCATCAGACACTGCGGAGGAGGTACCTCCTCCTGCTCCATAAAGGGCACGTCAGGCGGTGTTGGTCCTGTCCGATGACAGTTCAGACTCGGATACCGAGTCTGAAGACTTCGGGAAGGTTCCTCAAAGGAAACTAAGTGTCAATCCCCTAGCTCGAAGGTAAGAATACGAAGACTCCCTGAGATGTTTGTGCCAAATTTTAAATGCTATTAACATGTGAGTGCCTTTTGATCTCCAGCCCACCACGCGTTCTCCCCACCGACCAAGTTTCAGACGGGGAGACCCCACCCGCCGAGCTAGCGGAGAGTGGGACTGCGTTGCATCCCACACCTCTAGGCGCCATGGAGGATGTTGCGGAGGTATCATCCCACCAGGCTCCTTTGGAGCCGAACAACAGCGATGGGGGTGACGACGTCATGGTCGAGGTTAATGCCTCGGCCGCCGATGACCGGGAGGAGGAACCCCTCCCGAGCATTGAGGACACCGAACGAAGGGATGTCCAGTCCCCTCCAAGGTCATCTCCGAAGCATGCCACGCCTCCGGAGCCACCGGTTCAATCCTCGTTTGGAGATCAGGCAAACCAATCACCACTAGTGCCAGCGATCACTGGGTGGCCGGTTATGGAGGAGGCTCTATCAAGCGCCTCCATGTCCGAGTGCGGTTTTGCAAAGCATTTAGTCCGTTGATAGCGGACTCTAGGAGGCCTTCAATAGTGTCCTGATGGGCTTCCAGGTGAGCCACATAACGTTCTCTTTCTGAAAGTTTAATTTACTAGGTTTGTGCTATCGTTATATATGTAGCAGCCCCCGAGCCCTGGGTGAGTTGCGAAAAAACTCACCCTGGGGTCAAATACAAAGAAGCGACCAAACAATGTGTTATACACTACTCATACTGTAACATTTTAATAGTCCTTATGAGGACCGAACATATGGTCATGGTCTTGATAGTTTGGAGATTGGAACCCATATAAACTGATAAGGATTTGCTGTTTGTAGGCCTCGTCATCAGTGGCGGCCATTAACACCGTCGAGCTTGACGAGGTAAATTGGAAGCTCAAGAGCTCCGAGGATGAGCTTGACGCTCTGAACAAGAGTTTCGACAAGGCACAAGGTAAGCCAGATTGTAATATCCAAATTTTTCATCCTCAGTAATCCGCACTATCGATTCAGTATGGTTATATGTTTATTTCTTACATAGCCTCGGCGAAGGAAATTGAGAAGCTCAAGGACGATCTGCAAGAGATGAAGCAAGAGGCCTTGGACGAGAAGGCAGCGGCCGAACAAGCGGCTGTCGTGCTCTCTGCCTTGAAAACCACAAGGGACAAGCATGAGGCTCGGGTGGAGGAGGTTTAGCAGGAGCTCAAGGACGCCAGCCTGAAGTGTGAGAGATTTGAGCAAAAGGGCAAGGAGAAAGCCACCGAGCTATCCACTCTAAAATCCGATCTCCAAAAGGACCGGGTGGATAGGCGGTTCTTTGAAGAACAAATTCGCCAAGTCAAGGCTATTACAGATGGTAAGCCGTAGTTATTGTAGTGTGCCTTCGGTGATAGCTAGTTCGTGTTGCTCACCTAGGTGTAGCGTTCCTCGGGCGTCTGTTCGGACCTGCCGAAGAGCATAGCGGATGTGAATCAATTCTACGCTTCGCGAGAGAAAGGAGATGAGGCTTGACTTTTTGGGCACAGTTTGAAGCCCCCGAGTGCTCTCCTCTTCTCACCGAGCAAATGAAGTAGCTGATGGAGGTACACAGGATGGTGGAACCGGCCATGAAGGATCTCTGCATCCAGCTGTGGCCCGATGAGCCATTGCCAGGTAGTTACTCCGGCCTGGTGTGGAAGCTCAGTGATGCCTCACCTCGGATTGATGTGCTAAGGCGTTCTTCCTGTATCGAGGGAGCTAAGATGGCCTTTTCTAGGGCCAAGGTGCACTGTCTGGGGATTGATCTTACGAAGATAGATACCGCTCCTCCTCCCCCTAGAAAGGAGCATAGGTGGCCTGAGCGATACTCTCTGTAGTAATGGAGGGTGCTCGGGCAATAGAAGATCAATGCTTGAAAGATAACATTTATGAGTAAATGCGTTGTAATATGTCCAAGGACCTTTTAATGCTTCTATGGTTATGATGCATGGTTTATCATGTCTTTTATATTTTGCATTCACTATAACTCCTGTGTGGCCGTTTAAACTGAAAGTTGTGATTTGTCGGCTTCAGCCTCCATGTACATACTATGCGAGGTATCTCTACCTCCACACTATGACCCTTAGCCGAGCTATCGGTACCCAAATGCGATAGTGTGAGGTGGACAAGGCAGCAAGACTATGATGCTTTATTCCTTTCACTTAGTCATAGGAGCGTGAAAAAGGAATGCGGGGGCTGATGACTAGCCCCCCGAGGTTTGTGATGTTCGGATGAACTGTGGCTAAGGCCAACATCACATGGTTTGTACAAATGCCAATCCCATCGTATGACATGGAATAACTTCTGACGAAGTTTTAAATATAACACTTATACTCGGATTTGCAAACCGTTTCTCGCCTACTGTGACGGTCAGTTTTCGGCTTTCTCCCCTAAGGTGCTTGACCAGGCTAGCTGGAAACACAATCGCAGAGGTTCTCCCTTTGCCCTTTTAGCCAAATGAGTGGAACGTAAAAGGGCAAGCATAGGAGCCGGGAAACCCAACTACCGACACAAGACATAGTTTGGAACCAATTCATATAAAGCAAACGCCGAGACGCCGAACACATGATCGATTGTGCTTAGGGTGATTTTTTTAAAATTCGAGCCCCCAGTCTATTATGCGGTTGCATCCTAATGTGTACCAAACAATTTTGCAAGAAGAGCTTGAGGAGGGAGGAAATAGAGTATGTATCGGCAAAAAGACAACGAAGCGGCCATTCATGATGGTCTTATATTTTAATCAATAACTCTTATAGCTCAAATTGCTGAAGCAACTATTTACAGGTACTTGAAGATGAAATATAAAGTTGACAGGAGGGGTTGTACCAAGGGTCTTCGATGGGTGGCCTCACGTCCTAGATGTCCCCTGTCGCCTGTCCACTCCTGTGCCTCCTAGGTGGTTGCATTCCTTTATGGGTAATGTCGTCGGTGAGTGGACCTTGAGAAGAGGATCTTTAGAAGTTGTCGAACTATTAATGAGCGTTATGCCTTAACAGGTCCTTGATGGTACCTATTGTATGTCTGAAGACTTGTATTGCTAGTAGTTCGGTCCAGCCGAACACTTGTGCATTGATAGTTGTTCCCCACTGCTGCCCATGGAATCTGAAGTGCTAAGTTGTGCCTTCTTGGCATGTGTTTTGCTGGTATTAGGGCCGTGCAATGGGGGGGGGGGGGCGAGTACCTATTTCTGGGGAGGAGAAGGTTCTATGAGTTTTGGCTGAAACCGAGCTCCCTTCTCAACCTTTCGTGCCTTTACAGCAGATGTCGGCGTTTGCCGATCATCATTGTAATGGAATTTGCCCACCAGGGCCAATGCATGTTCCTCAGTTCAAAGGGAGTGCTCTGTGTTGTCGTTTACAATAATGACCCCCTTGGGGTCGGGCATATTGAGCTTGAGGTATGCATAGTGTGGGATGATGTTAAAGCGAGCAAACGCTATACAACCTAGTAGGGAGTGATAGCCGCTACCGAAAGGTACAATGTCAAAGATCAAGTCTTCGCTTCGAAAGTTATCAGGCAAACCGAACACTACTTCCAGGCTTACAGAGCCCGTTCATAGGGCTTCGATGCCTGGGATCACTCCTTTATAGGTAGTGTTGCTGGGTTTGATCCTTGACGGATCTATACCCATCTTTTTCACCGTGTTTGAGTAAATCAGATTAAGACTACTTCCTCCATCCATTAGGACTTTAGTGAGGTGATACCCATCTATGATGTGGTCTAGGACGAGGGCGGTTGAGCCCCCATGACGGATACTGGTCGGGTGGTTGCATCCATCGAAGGTGATCGGGTACACCGACTGTCAGTGTCAAAACCAGCGGATCTCGAGTAGGGGTTCCCGAATTGTGAGACTGGGATCGATGGTAATAGGAGACGAAGGAGACAAGATTTACCCAGGTTTGGGCCCTCCTATGGAGGTAATACCCTATGTCCTGCTTGATTGTATTGATGATATGTGGGTTACAGAGTTGATCTACCTCGAGATCGAATAGTGAAACCCTAGATGAGTTGTCGTGTGTTTACAACCTAAAACCCTCCAGATTATATAGACACCGAGGGTGTCTAGGATTTACACATGGTCGGTTACACGCTGAAGATATAAACATGCCTATTCGCTACATTAAACATGGAGGACAAGCCACGATTCCCGAAGCTTGCTTCTTGGAGGCAGAGCCTTCGATCGATCCAATGTTCGGTAAGCGGCCCATACAGCCCGGCCCATAATAAATAGGCCGGCCTCACGAGGACCCCTTAATCCAGGACTCCCTCAGTAGCCCCCGTACTTGCCTCCAACACCAAGGGTCTTAGCTTCAATCGCTTCTTATAATCATATTCTTCGACTTGCGAGGTGAGTTCTTCCCGCCGAGTTTAGTTCAGCCTCCGATGACATGTAGTTTTTTGAATAGAGGCACGTCCGAACACCGTGAATAGGTCAGGCCTGAAGGCCAAACATCAAGGGGTAAAATAACATCCCCTGGCGACCTTTCTGATGAAAGGTCACGGCCCACCACAACCGCTAAGCCAGTTGCAAAAACTCGATTCACGGTTCGAGGCCGTTTTCATCAACACAATCTATCAATGCACTTATCGTGTCCCATTTTATATGGGATACATTTAATCATGCGCGTGCAATGGCACACACTTCTCGGGAAGCGGAGGGATCCATGATGTAGCAAGGGGAGGCCAAACAGTGATAAGCCTCATAAAAGGGAAAGGAAACCCTAAGGCCTAACCCCACTTCCCATTCGCCTCCTCTGCTTCCCCATTCTTCTGAGCCTCCAAGCACATATATAGGTTTTCTATCACCCCCCTTTCGAGCTCATCCATGGCGGGCTCCAGCTCCACCGGCAAGTGAGAGGCTTCCACGGTCACCGACCAGGACATCCGGGACCTCAAACACGCCGGCTACCTCCCCGCAAACATCCCTCACTGTGCGTCGGAGAATTACCAAGCGATCCCTACTCCTAGGCTAGGCAGAAGGGTGGTCTTCCTTCCCCACTTCATCCGGGGATTGAGCTTCCCACTCCACCCCTTCGTCAGGGGGCTCATGCTCTTCTATGGCCTCGACTTCCACGACCTCCCGCCGAACTCCTTCATGCACATATCGGCCTTCATCCTCGTCTACGAGGCTTTTCTGCGGGTCGAGCCACACTTCGGTCTTTGGATCAAGGTGTTTAACATCAAGTCGAAGTGTGTCATAGGGCGAACACACAGACTGCGGCGGGGCTGTCATCGGCAAGCTCACCCTCATCGTATGGCCCTTTGGCATCTTCATCGACACCATCAAAGTATGCCAAAAGGAGTGGTTTCACATCACCAAGCCGAGGGAGGAAGGTCAAGCTGCCCCAGCCGGATTCAGATCCGGTCCCCCCACCAAACTAACCTCGTGGCTCCGAAAGGGCCTCAACTGGGGGTCGAGCAAGGAGGTGAGCGACCTGTAGAAGCGCATTGGCTCCACGATCGAGAACGACATTGCACTGATCAACGTGGTCCAAGTCATGCTCCGCTGGCGCATCCTCCCTTGCCAGTGCCGGGATACTCCACTGCGGGCTCGTCAGCTTGACGATGAGCCCACGAGTCGGCACCTATTCCACACTACTCGGAAAGCGCTTTTCAAGTCGCAGAAGGATTGGCCAGTCGAGGAGGAGGATCGGGGTCTACACGCCACTAAGCCTGCCTCCAAGGTATAGCATAGCTCTGTTTGATTGGCTCTATCTCTCATAAAGAAGTTTCTAAAACATATTTCCGATCATTCTTTGCAGAAATGGCTGAGCAAAGCCACGAGCATCGGCTGCCCGGCACCACAGCTCGAAGACATCTAGTCCGGGCTGTTAGCGGGGATGCTCGTCGAAGCGCCTTACGAGGCGCCTACGAAGAAAGAGAAGAAGAAGAAACCAGGCTAAGAAGGCCTGTGCATCAGGGACCAGCCAAAGGCTGTGTCTGAAGAAACCCATGCCTCCTTGAATCGAGAGGATCATGAGGACGAGGATGAAGGAGAGGGAGAGGGTGATTCCCCCTCGCAAGAAATAGGGTGGCGTCATCGAACGCCGCAAAGGAGGTACCCCATCCTGCCCCAAAGAAAGCACGTCGGACACAGGTAATCCTATCCGACGACAGTTCAGACTCGGATACCGAGTCCAATGACTTCGAGAGGGTTCCAGAAAGAAGCATGAGGGTCATGCCCCTAGCCCGGATGTAAGGATCCGAACACTCCCTCGGCTGTTATTGATAGGCTTCGAGGGTTACTGGCATGTGAGCATTTGCTCATTATGCAGTCCACCGCGCATCCTCCCCACCAGATTTCGGATGGGGAGAACCCGCCCGCCGAATTAGCAGAGAGCAGGAACGCGTCGCATCCAAGTACTCCGGGCGCCATGAAGGACATCGCGGAGGTGTCGTCCCAGCATGCTCCTACGGAGGCGGCCACTAGTGGCAGGGGAGATGATATCATGGTCGAGACTAACACCTTGACCACCAAAGACCGGGGGGCGGGATCCCACCCGGATACTGAGGAGACTGGATTTTTAGATGTTCAATCTCCTTCGAGGATCATTCCGGAGCGCACCACGCCTCCTAGGGTTCCGGTTCAATCCCCGGTCGATGATTAGGTCATACGATCACCACCGGCACCACCGACCAATGGGTGGCAATCATGGGGAGGCTCTGTCGAGCGCCTCCATCTCCAAGGAGCACCGCACCCTTATGGGTGCGGTATTACAGAGCATTCAGTCCGTCGACAATGGACTGAAGGAGGCCTTCAAGGGTCTCCTCACGGGCTTTCAGGTGAGCCACACGACACTTTATTTGCAAAATATTAATTCTTTGTGTTATCATTGTATACATGGCAGCCCCCGAGCCCTAGGGGAGTTTGAAAAAACCCCTTACCTAGGGTTCAATCATGGATCATTGTCCAAACTATATACCAAATTATATGTTCGGAATGTTCTAACCAGCCCTGAAGAAGACCGGCCATAGAATTAGATTGACGTTAGTTCAGTAATTTTGAGCTTATGTAACCTAATAAGGATTTGTTTTTTGCAGGCTTCGTCATCGGCGGCGGCTATGAATGCCGTGAACTAGACGAGCTGAATCGAAAGCTCAAAAGCTCCGAAGACGAGCTTGATGCTCTTAACAAGAGATTCGACGAGGTGCAAGGTAAGCCTTACTCAGTATCCAAAAATTGTGGTTATCCTACTGTCGATGCAGTATTCTTATTCTTGATGCTTACAGAGCCTCGGCGACGGAAATGGAGAAGGTCAGGGCCGAGCTAAAAATGTGAAGCAGGAGGCCTCGGTTGAGAGGGCGAGGTCCGAACAAGCGGCTTACACATTGTGATCCCTAAGGGCCACCAGCGACAAGCATGAGGCTCGGGTGGAGGAGATCCAATAGGAGCTCAAGGACGCCGGCCACAAGTGCAAGGCCCTTGAGTAGAAAGGCAAGGAGCAGGCTGCCAAACTATCCACCGTGAAAACCGAACTCCAAAAGGAGCGGGTGGATAGGAGGTTTTTTGAAGAGCAAGTTTGCCAGGCGAAGGCTATAACAAATGGTAAGCCATACTTATTGCAGTGTGTCTTCAGGGATAGCAAGTTCGAGTTTCTTACCCGAGTGTGGTGTTCCCCAGGTGCCTGCTCCAGCCTTCAGAAGAGCGCGGCGAACGCGAATCAGCTCTATGCTTCGTGGGAAGAAGGAGACAAAGCTCATCTATTCTGGGCTCAGTTCGAAGCCCCTGGCACTCTCCTCTCCTTACCGAGCAGCTGAAGCAGCTGATGGAGCTGCACCGAATGGCGGAAACAGCCATGAAGGATCTCTGTATCTGTCTGTATCCCAACGAGCCACTACCGGGCAGCTAGTTTGGACTGGTACAAAAGCTGGTCAACGCCGTGCCCCGGATCACCGCACTGAAGCGCTGCTCCTGCATCGAAGGAGCTCGGATGGCCTTTGCAAAGGCCAAAGTGCACTGGCCAGGGTTTGATCCGATGAAGATAGCCACCGCTTCTATGCCTCCTGGAAAGGAACATCGGCGCCCCGAGCTTGACTTCTCTAGAGTAATGGAGGGTGCTTGGGCGATAGAGTCGTATTGTTCGAAAGAGAACATGTACGATTAGGTGCGTTGTAATATGTCCGAAGACTTTTGAATGCTTGTATATTTGTTATGCATGGGTCATCATGTTTTTAATGTTTTGCATTCCTTTATAACTCCTTTGTGGCTGTTTAAACTGAAAGCTCCAAATCGTCGGCTTCAGCCCCCATGTAGATACTACGTGGGGTGTCTGTAGTTACGCACTATAACCCTTAGCCGAACTATCGGTACCCGAAGGCGGTAGTGTGCGATAGACGAGGCTATCGGACCATAGTGCTTTATTGCTTCACTTGGCCGTAGGGGTACGAAAAGGGCTGCGGGAGATGATAGTCGGAGATCCGCGGCTAAAGTCGATATCACATGGTTTATATGATTAGCAAACCCATTGTATGACACGGGATGACCTCTGACAAGGTCGTGAGTATAACACTTAGGATCGGATTCGCAGACTGGTTCTTGCATACCATGACAGTCAGTTTTCGGCTTTCTCCTCCGAGGTGCTTGACTAGACTAACCAGAAACACAATCACAGAGGTTCTCCCTTTGCCCTTTTAGCTGAACTAGCGGAACATAAAGGGGCAAGCACAGGAGCGGGGCAACCCAACTATTTACCCAAGACATAGTTCGGAACCAATGCATATAAAGCGAATTCCAAGACGCCGAACACATAAGAAAATGTTCGTAAGGTGATTTTCTTTTTTGAACTCAACATACCGAACAGTTTTACGAGAAGAAGGAGAAAGAAAATATGTGCCAAAAAGGACAACGAGACAAACATGTATAATGATGTTATAATTTTCACAACAACTATTATTGCTCGGATTGCCGAAGCAACTGCTTATAGGTATGAGAAAAAGAAGAAATTCTACAGGATTGCTTGTACCAAGGGTCTTCGATTGGTGACTCAATGTGCCCTGCCGCCTGTTTACTCCTGCGCCCTGGTGCACCTCAATGGGTGGTACTGTTCAGTGAACGGATCTTGCAAACAAGGTCTTGAGAAGTCGCCGAAGTGTTGATGAGCTTTACGCCTTTGCCAGGACATTCGATAGTGCCTACATTGTATCCGAAGACAGTGTAATGTTAATAGTTCGGTCCAGCCGAACACTTACCCTTTTTCCCCACCGCCGCCCATGGAATTTTAAGTGCGAAGTTGTGCTTCATTGACACGTACTTTACTAGTCCTAGGGTTGTGCGATGGGGGGCGAATCCCTATTTAAGGGGAGGGGAAGGTTCTGAGAGTACGGACTGAAGCCGTGCTCGCTTCCCCACCTTGCATGCCTTTATGGCAGATGTCAGAGCTTGCCGATCATCGCTGTAATTAAAGTCGGCCGCCAAGGCCAATGCATGTTCCTCAGTTCGTAGAGAGTGCTCTCTATTGCTGTTGATAGTAAGGACCCCTTAGGGCCGGGCATCTTGAGCTTGCGGAATGTGTAGGGCAGGACGACGTTAAAGCGGGCAAACGATGTTCGGCCGAGCAGGGCATGATAGCCATTACGGAAGGGTACAATGTCGAAGATCAAGTCTTCGCTTTGAAAGTTGTCGGGCGAGCCGAACACTACTTCCAGGCTTACGGAGCCCAGGCACCGGGCCTCGACACTTGGAATCACTTGTTTAAAGGTAGTGTTGCTGGTTTGATCCTTAATGGATCTATACTCTTCTTTTTCATCGTGTCTGAGAAAATCAGGTTAAGCCTACTGCCTCCGTCCATTAGGACTTTTGTGAGGTGATACCCATCTATAATGGGGTCGAGGACGAGGGCGGCTAAACCCCCATGACGGATACTGGTTGGGTGATCATGTCGATCAAAGGTGATCGGGTATGCTGACCATGGGTTATACTTTGGGGCTACAGGCTCTATAGCATAGACCTCTCAAAGGGCGCGCTTCCTGTCCTTCTTGGGTATATGGGTGGCGTATATCATGTTTACTGTTTTGACCTCTGGAGCGAATTTCTTTAGTCCGTCACCAATCGGACCCCGAGGCTCATCCTCATCCTTGCTGCGAGGGCTCTCGCCTTGATCCTTAGGCGTGAGTTTGCCGGCCTGTTTGAACACCCAACAATTGCGGTGCGTGTGGTTGGTGGGATTCTCTTGAGTGCCATGGATTTGGCAAGGCCTTTCCATGATCTTGTCCAGTGGGGTGGGTCCATCGTGTTTGCCTTTAGGAGGCTTGTTTCGCTTCCCGGGTCGGGAATTGCGGAAGTCGGCATTAACGGACGTGTCATCGGCATCACTATTGTTGTGCCGCCACTTATTCTTGTTGCGCTTTGGTTTCCTGTTTTTGTCCTGAACTTCGAAGGTTCTCGGGTCTTCGGGGTTGTGACTGCGTCTTGCTAGCCAGTTATCCTCACCCGCGCAAAAGCGGGTCATGAGTGATGTAAGGGCGGACATTTTCCTAGGTTTATCCTGGCCGAGCTCGCGAGCTAGTCATTCATCCTGAATATTGTGCTTGAAGGAGGCTATTGCCTCGACGTTTGGGCAGTCAACGATGTGGTTTTTCTTGGTCAAGAACCGATTCCGGAATTTCCGAGCGGACTCTCCTGGCTTCTGGACGACGTTGCTCTGGTCGGAGGAGTCCGGCGGCCGAACATAGGTTCCCTGGAAGTTAGATCGGAATGCATCCTCTAGATCCTCCCAGCACTCGATGGAATTTTCGGCGTGGCTGTTTAATAAGTGCTGAGATGGCCCCTTAAGCTTTAGGGGTAGATACTTGATGGAGTGGAGATCATCTCCTCGCGCCATGTGGATGTGGAGGAGTAAATCCTCGATCCATATGGTTAGGTTAGTTGTCCCATCGTATTGCTCTATGTTCAAGGGTTTAAACCCCTCGGGTAACTAATGCTGCATCACCCCTCTATACCTATCTATGCTTGCTCCTTTCAAATTCTATTCATGCTACTTCACAAAATTTGAGAAAACACTTCTTGAACCCTGTGTGTGAGGATCAATCGAAGTACCGTTTCGTCAAGAGCTGACCACCAAAACCTCCCAAGTGCATCTCAGTGGAACCAACACAAAATTCTCGGTCGCACCAATGCCTAGGGTTGATCTGGTTTTCCAATCTCGATAAAACCGATTCCATATTCTCGGCTTCATCGAGTTTCCTTGTCAACTGACATTTTAGGAACTCGGTGATACCAAAAATTTAGAACTGGTGTTACTGATAGCAAGGGATATATATAGTGGCAGGCCCAACGTTTGAAATTAAATCCTCAAATGCCCGGTTACCTCCAAGCCCTAGCTACTGCCAAGGACCCCTGGTCATCTCCTTGACTTCCCGTGCGCCTTTGCCGCTGGGATCTTCGCTGTCGACGTGAATCAACACCGCCGTCATCACCATAGTCGGACCATCACCAAGTTAGGGTATGCTTTCAATCCCCTCATGCGCTCCAAAGTCTGATTCAAGTACATCAGGGTTGCTTCGTATTCTTGCCACATATTGAAAGCTTCCTATTCCACCAAAAAATTCATTAGAATAGAGAATGATAGTTTTTTAGGCTTAGCCTTCCGCAATCCAAATCTTGCTGACACCGAACCAAAAAAATCGATTCTACTGATTTTGCTTTTTGGACTATGGAGGAAAGTCTCGAAGACATCGAGTGGCTACTATCGGTGTAACAGAAGTTGCTACCAAGTTTATGTAAAGAAGACTTTGAGTCTCAATGGCAATTGTGACTCGGTGATACCAAAATCCCTTTTGCAGAAAGCAAGGCTTAAGAATTTTTAGTTGATATTTTGAAAAAAATTGTGTTTTCTGATGCTCAAACCCGTGAGCTCTTCTATTCTCTATTCATAGTGTCAGCATATCAGGGTCAGATGATAGTCAGAACAACTTCAGAGAGAGAGAGAGAGGTGTTGAGATGAGTTCACGCACTAGTCCTGAGGGTAGTTCATCTTCCTATGATGATAACCCTAGCTCACCAGATTTGCCCAGGGCTGCCACCAGGGTAAGGAAGAAGCTAAACTCACATGAGGATGACTTTGATTTTGTGCCAGACGAAGATGCTTCCAAGAGGCAGAAAGAGAAAGCTGCAAACATCACTATAACGGATGCCACTTCCTCCAAGTGACCTGTCAAGAAGGTCTATGCTGGTATTGAGTCTACAAGGGCACCTGAGAGTGCCAGGGCCAACACATCAGTTGTGCCAGCCAGGAGATCCATGCCCAAGAAGGCAAGAGAGAAGAAGAGACCTAGGAAGAGGATTGTTAAGGTCATTGTGTAGGATCAAAAGTAGGTCTAGAGGGGGGGATTAGACTACTTGACCTATTAAACATTTACTTCTTCCGAATTTTAAGTGTTGGCAGATTTTAGCATTCATAGCAAGTCAAGTACACCCTACACATGCATGTCTACGAGTATAGCAGCGAAAAGTAATGAAAAACATGAGTAGTAAAGCAAGGGTAGGAAGATCAAATGCGATCTCCTTGCCCTTACAAACTTCTTGGTTCACTCCACAACACGAAGTAGGAGGCTCCCAAGCGACACCTAACCAATCTAGGAGGCACCACCCTCCAAAAGCTAATAGGATCAATAATGTCAATGAACTCTTTGCTCTTGTGCTTCAAGATGATTGACTCCTCAACTCACAATCACTCTCTCACATATTTTTCTTTGGTGGAAGAGATTGATTGGGTGGAAAGCAGCTTGGGGTGCCTAGATATCAAGATTCATATGGTTGGAATGGAATGGCATGGTCTTAACACATGGGTAGGTGGTTCTCTCTCAAAAATCAGTTGGTATGTGTGGGGATCTGTTTTGAGTGCTTCTCTTGTGAGTGAGTGGTGGTGGAGGGGAATATATAGGCATCTCCAAAAACCCAACCGTTACACCTAATAAGTCAGACTCGGTGACACTGATGTGTTAATCTCGGTGGTACCGAGTTGCCTTAAAGGTAGCAACTCTTGAATCTCGGTGGGACCGATACATAAAACTCGGTTGCACCGATAAGGTGAGCAACGGTCAGATTGCCAAACTTGGTGATGCCTATTCAACAAACTCGGTGGGAGCGATTTTATGAATTTGCGTAACAGAAAGTTGGCAACACAAACTTGGTGGCAACGAAGAAGAATCGTTTGCACCAAAGGGTTAGGGTTTGTCTAAGTCTGTCTGAGGCTGAGATTCGGTGGCACTGAGTGGAAAGTGTTGGTTGCACCGATTTTGGATATTTGGCTTTGGACAGCATTTTGTGGAAGAGCTTGTGGGTGTATGTGTTGACTATCACTTGTGCATTTATGAGCATTTTATTCACCAACAGTACCTTACCCCCTTTTGATAGTATTGGATTTCCTATGGACTCAAAGTGATTTCTCACAAAGTAAAATGTAGAGCCTCTTGCTTGAAGCTTTGACAATATATTTTATTGCATCTTGGGGTATTCCACAATCCTTTTGCCAACCCATCATTGAACTTTTCCCGAAACATGCTTAGTGGAAACATTAGTTCAATGACATATATGTTGTTATTAATTACCAAGACCACCAAGGGAGCAAATGTGCTTTTAATCTCCCCCTTTTTGGTAATTGATGACAACATATAGATCAAAGCTTCGACATATGATGTAATCAATGAATATAATCATCGCTTTGAGAAGTATGTGATAAGTAAGAGCTGCCCCTAAATTTGTGCATTATTTTTAAATTTGCAAAAGCGATTAGGTACATGGGGCACTTCTTCCATGTCACATACAACTTGGTGGTGTGCGAGAGTAAATAAGAGTTAATACCATAGCACAACACATCAAGCAAAGGAATGATCATCTCATAACCATCAAAAGGATAGGAAATAGTAGCAACACGCATTAAAGTGTACGATCAAACACGAGCAAAAGTATAACATATCCCAACCAAAAGACCAAATGTTTTTGAAATAGATTTAAAAACCAAACGCTCTCTCACTCGAAGCCTAAAGATCTATATACAACTTCTCCACCTTTGGCAACAAGTTAGCAAAAAGTTTGAAGAGATATAGCTAATCGTCCTTCTATGGCTGATCTCGTCCGGTGATCGATGTTGGAGTCGAGAGAATCGCATCGATGAAGACCTCTGCAGATGTCCTGGATGGAGTTAGAGTAGAAACTGGTGGCACTAGAGGAGCTGATGGAGCTGAAGTCACTATATTTGGTGCAGACGATTAAGGTCTCGTCTATGGAGCTGGCACTGTAGGTGTCTTGGCCCGAGTACTGAACTAGGCAGTCATCCTGACAGGTGCACAATCCTCATCCTTATTAGAATCAGACTCTGAAGAGGTGTGACAGATAGGAGCTTCATCTACTTCCTTCTTGAGCTCGTTCACGGTCTTGGTTAGCCCATCCACCTTGTGACTGAGGGTCTTCACTCTATCCTCAAAGATGTTCACAAGGCTTTTCCGATTGTCCAGTATGCTTTTGATATCCTTTTTCATGTCCATGAATATAGAGATCAAGAGATCCATCTGCTCATTCCTGGATCTAGGTAAGCACTAGTGGCTCTAGCTGCCTCTGCTTCTGCCTCTACCTGTGCCTGAGCTGCAGCTGATGTGGGATGGTCTGGGTCCATCACCACAACATTGTCCTCGAAGTCTGGATGTAGGGGCAAGTGGGGTCTATCTAGAGCAAAGATGTGCTTCTCCAGCTTGGAGTTGATGAGCATCTGAATATAGGGTGCATAGTAGCATGAGCGCTTCTGATCAGCAGCAACCCTCTTCACTTTCTCCACAATCAGATCCATCACTCTGAATCTTTGGTGCTGGTCAATATGAATCGGCAGGTTGATGGAGTAGCCTGTGCTCATCTTCTCATCACCTGACTTGGGCATCAAGATATGCCACAAGATAGTGTTAATGGTGCAGAGACCTGCATGGAGGTGATAAATAGATCCTAGCTTGTGGGATTGAAGCTATGCAACAGGGATGGCATTGTACATGTCCTTCATGGCATTGTGGCTTGCCTTGGACTCTGAGTATACGCATATATCTCCATCCTATGCCTTTGGGACTCCTAAGATGGCAAACCATTCATCAACAGTAGACTCATATCTTGCTCCTTCTGTCATCCACACAATCCGACCATCTCCATAGAAGTGAGCAGTGGAGTAGAATTGCATGATCATTTCGTCGTTCCATGCAGTGAATTCCTTGCCAACAAACTTGTCTAGGCCAATGCAGTGGAAGTTCTCTTGCGCACTCGGGAAGTAGTCTTCAGTCTCCTTGATGTACTTCTAGTCCACATATCTCATGTCACTCTCAGCTAGACTCTTGTCAAGCAGCACAGTCTCATAGAAATCTTGGTGTTCCTTGGTATAGAATCTATAGTCCACAGTTGTCCTCCTCCTCTCAGAGTAAGGATAATGGCCCTCCACTCTCTCAAACCTGCATCCTTCTTCTTCTTCATATCGACAACAATTGGATGGATGGCATTGTGCTCTAGAAGGTGAGTTCTGAGCTTCATTGAAGCAGACATGGCATCCTCATCAGCTTCTCTGATGATAGATCCCTTGTTCTTCTCAGAAGCTGGGATGTCTCTGGTAGTCCTCTTGGACTTCTCTGCAGAAACCTTCTTAGGTGCAGACTTGGTGCTCTGGGAGGCACCTTGCTTTGGCATAGCATCTGCCAACAACTTCTTTTGCTTCTTCTTGGGAGGGGCCTTGACAACTTGCTCTTCCTCCTCCTCCTCCTACTCCTCAGCAGCAGCACCAGCAGCCTTCTCGAGGTCCTCAAACATTAAGGTAGGCCTTCCAACAACACGGATAATCCTTTTCCTGGACTTCTTCTTTCTTGCCTTCTAAGGCAATGACTACGTTGGGGGCTCAATGGTCATGGTAGCCCTAGCACGCTCAAGTGCTCTCATAGTCTCTAGAGGTGCATATGTCTTGTTGACTACCCTCCTAGATGAGGTGGCCTCATTGGCTGACTTCTTGGCAGCCTTCTCTTGCTTCTTAGCAAGAACCTGCTCTGGCACAAATTCTGAATCCTCCTCATCTTAATTCAGTCTCTTCCTGGTCCTAGTAGCAGCCTTGGGCAACCCATGAGAACTAGGGGTGCCTGGCTCTGAAAATGAGCGGGGCCCAGAGCTAGTGCCTGAACTCAAGTCAATGTTCTGCTCCTACAAGTTCTACCTGTCCTCAGCATTTGACATATCTGACCCTGTGAATAGAGTGTAGAAGAGTGGAATAGGATAAGTCATCACAAAATGCAGCTGGTTTTTGAAAGTTTGAACAGAAAAATAATAGATGTAGTTCACAACCAAATTTGATTTCGGTGTCACCGAGTCAAATATTTCGGTGGTGCCGAGACGCACAAAACTCTTAACCAAAACTTGGCAACAGTTTCGGTCAGACTGAAAACTGCCACTCGGTCTCATCGGGTTTTATCCTCAGTAGCACAAAAAGGAAATCGGTGGAACCGATTTTTCTGACTCGGTATCACCAAGATGCAACTTTGCGGGCAACTAAACCTAGAATTCTTCGATTCACTAGACTATTGAGATTTCTAGAGGATTGAGTGGTTGCAAACTATGGAGTAACGATAAAACAAACTCCAATGTGCGAGATTTGGACGGGGAGCGCAAGGAGGGACAAATCCATACCCTAGCTCAGTGATGGATCCGCTACGATGGCGATGATGGAGAAGATTTCGTCGGCGACAACGATTCCCAGCGGCGGAGACGCTCGAGGAAGCAAAGGCGATGACCAAGGGATCCTTTTTGGCAGCTTAGGGTTTTGGGGCGCGATGGTTTAAGGATTGAATTTCAAAGCGTCGGGTCCACATCATATATACCCCTCACCGTCGGTGACACTGATTCTAAATTTTTGGTGTCACCGAGTTTCTCAACTATCAACTGACAGGGAAACTTGGTGTAACAGAGAATATGGAATCGGTAGTACCGACATTGAAAACCAGATCAACCGTAGGTATTCGGTGAGACCGATATTTGTGAGTTAGTTCCACCGAGATGCACTTGGCAGGTTTTAGTGGTCAGTCCTTTGTCGATACGGAACTCCGAGTGCTCCTCACACAGAGAGATCGAAAATTACTTGTTCAAGTGATGCAGCATGAATGGAATATGAGGTGAGAAATCATAGATAGCTAGAGGAGTGGTCCTAGGCATTATGGTACATCCAATTGGCAAATGAAAAATCAAAATCCAAATAGCAACAATTGGATGTCCTCAAATGAGTAAATAAATGCAGACTAACATGCTCACACAATAAGATGTCAAATGAAAACATGGCAAACATGCACAAACACACTAGCATCTAACAAGCATTTTGGCGATGACAGAGTCATCTATATGTAAGTATATTGACTTAGGATCCAAGTAAGAATACTTGATCATAGGTCATACTCATCGTTTAAGAACAAGTGGGCTTACCACTTTTACATAAAGCATTTAATATTGTCACATACTATGAGATGCTTTGACTCAAGTCTTAGAGTAAAGATCCCCCTTGATGTGACATCCCCCCATAGGAGGGATAAACTAACCTTGGGTTTTGTCAATGAATACTTGATGTAGGTGAAGTAGTGGTGGATGCTCAAAGTTGATGAAGATCACCATGAATTTTGAGCATCCTTGTTGTTTCATTATTCTTTGCACCTACATGGGTTAGTCCCAACACACAAGAGTAAATACAAGGATATCTATGGACATGGAGTGCAAAGCATACGTGATGATGTCCATTAATTTGTTTATTACCTTGTCCCTTGCTTAACTTTGAGGGAATGTGTGACTCCTTGAACTATTGCATGATGTTGATGTTGATTGCAACTAGTTCTTGCCAATAATGAATATGAGTGAATTTCATTGGCGGAGTCACCCCTCAAGAACTTATCTAGTTCTTCTTCTTGGGGACCCAAATCAAGTTGATGGGGATCCTTGGTGTTGAAGTAGCACTTGTACAAGTTGAGCTTGTAGTAGTCTTGGGAACCCACGTCACCAAAGCTTGGGATTCATCTTCATATGGGTCAATGTCCTCTTGAAGCTTGTTCTTGCCCTTGAGATTGGGGTCTTGTGGTGGAAGGTCATCTTGAGCTTTTGTTCCCTTGGGGAGAGTATTTTCATACTTCTCCTTTTGAGGAACAAACTTGGGATTGGGGATTGACCTTCTTCCCATTCAACTCCATTAGCGTTGAAGTAGCCAACACCATGGTTCTTCTGGTATCTTCCGTGCTTGCGTACAATCTCCTCAAATTGTTTGCATCTAGCAAGACTCTTGTACATACCTTTGTCTATAATCCCTTTCAAGAGTTCATTTTCTTGCTCAAGTGTAACTTGGCTAAGAGAAGAGTTAGTGGGATCAATATAACTACTAGAAGCAATATCATTAGATTTGTCATTTTTATTGCTACTAGTTGAAGAACCTTTCTTGCCTTCGTTACTTGCTTGCTTAGTATTAACTTGTGGCATGAACGTAGACAAGCGAAGTCGTTTGGCTAGATAAGAGGAAGTCTTCTTTCGAAGATCATCATTGATAGCTTTAAGGAACTCATGCTCTTGCTATAAATTGAGCTTCTCGAAGCAGAGCTTCTCATGTGCACTTTCAAGCTCTCTATGATCTTGTAGAGTAGATTCATGAGCTAACATAAGAGTGTTTAGTTCTTGAGTTAGTCGTTCTATTTCCAACTTAGCATCATTACACGACTTGTCTAGACTAGAATGATTACTAGCAAGTTCATCTTGACTAACATTACTAGATTTGCCAAATAGCAAGTCGTCTTCAGTTAACAAGTCATCCTCATCACTATTGAAATCAAGATTCTCGGGGCGTGATACTTTGGGGCCTTTAACCATGAAGCATCATCCACTCCCTTCATTTGGTGAATCAAATAGGTCATAGGATTCGGTTGTCACTAGTGCAAGTCCGTTAACACCTTCATCTTGACTATAGTTGGAGTTGGAGTGGTAGCTTCTCTCAGAGTGGTTATTGGATTCAGAGCTGGAAACCCATTCGCCAACATGATATTGATGTCTTCTTATTGAGTAGCTCTTGGTGTACTTGTACTTCTTCTCCGAGTCCCTACTTCTCCTTGAGGGTCTTCGTTCATAACAATCATCACTACTCCGTCTCTCTCTTCGAGGTGACTCGTCTCTTGAGATTCATCTTCTTGGTGACTCTTCTGTCCTTTTGTAAGGAGTCGTGCACTCATTGGAGTAGTGTCCGGGCTTCCCACAATTGTAGAGTTTTGGTCATGACTTGACGAACGCTTATCTTCATATCTTGAGTTGGAGCTTCGATCTTTGCTTCGATTCTTGTAGAACTTGTTGAATTTCTTGACCATGAGGATTATCTCTTCATTTGTGAAAAGGCTGTTTCTTGAAGCTGCGGAAGCAACACTTGTGGCGTTGTAAGGACCGCTAGACTTATGGTGAAGCTCTTCCTTGTCCTTGAGTGTAATCTCATGAGCAACAACCCTTCCAATCACTTCCGCTGGCTTGATATCTTTGTAGTTGGGCATTATTTGGATCATGTGCATACGGTGTCATATCGATCATCCAAGGCTCAAAGTATCTTATTCATGATGAATTTGTTGGTCATTTCTTCGCTTCATAAGCCGGCAATATCATTGGTGCTGAGAGCTAGCCTAGAGTACATCTCAGCGTCTCCTTCACCATCCTTCATCTTGAACTTGTCAAGCTGACTTTCAAGAACATCCAACTTGGATTCTCTCACATATTTGGTACCTTCATGCATATCAACCAAAGTATCCCAAATCTCTTTTGCATTCTCAAGACTGCTGATTTTGTTGAATTCTTCGGGGTATATGCAGTTGAAGAGAATGTCACATGCTTGAGAATTGAGTTGCAACATCTTCAATTCTTTCGTAGTCGCTTTGCAACCAGTTCCCTTCCATCCGCAAAGAATTCACCTTGCAATCCAACATGAACAACATCCCAAACGGCAGGGTTATGACCGAGAAGTTGCGTTTTCCTTTTGTGTTTCCAACTAGCAAAATTAGTGCCATCAAAGTAAGGACCTATATAGTGATAATTTCCCTCACTAGATGCCATACTCTCATAGGTTGTGAAACCAATGCAATGGAGATCAAAGCTTGCATACCACTTGTAGGATCGAAAGTAGGTCTAGAGGGGGGTGATTAGACTACTTGACCAAATAAAAATCTACTTGTTCCCAATTTTAAGTGTTGGCTGTTCAAAAAATAAAAAATAAGTGTTGGCAGATTTTAGCATTCATAGCAAGTCAAGTACACCCTACACATGCATGTCTACGAGTATAGCAGCAGAACTAATGATGAGCATGAGTTGTAAAGGAATGCTAGGAAGACCAAACGCAGTTTGAAGACATGATGCTTTATTTCCCGTGGTTCCGATAGGTGGTGCTATCGTACGTCGACATTTATGTTGTCTTCAAGCCACGAAGGGTAAAGGTCGTGAGAGTCCACGGAAGTCTCTGCCCACAAAGGGTTCCACAAAGAAGCAACATTGACTATACCATGATAGCCTATGTCCACGGAGGACTAGCCTAAATCGGGGTAGATCTTCACGAAGTAGGTGATATCCTTGCCCTTACAAACTTCTTGGTTCACTCCACACCATGAAGTAGGAGGCTCCCAAGCGACACCTAACAAATCTAGCAGGCACCACCCTCCAAAAGGTAATAGGCTCGATAATGTCGATGAACTCCTTGCTCTTGTCCTTCAAGATGATAGACTCCTCAATACACAATCACTCTCTCACAGATTTGGCTTTGGTGGAAGAGATTTATTGGGTGGAAAGCATCTTCGGGAGGCTAGAGATCAAGATTCATATGGTTGGAATGGAATGACATGATCTCAAGACATGAGTAGGTGGCTCTCTCTCTCAAAAAATCAGTTGGTATGATTGGGGATCTGTTCCGAGTGCTTCTCTTGCGAGTGAGTGGTGGTGGAGGGGTATATATAGGCATCTCCAAAAATCCAACTGTTACACCTAATAAGTCAGACTCGGCGACACCGATGTGTTAATCTCAGTGGTACCGAGTTGCCTCAAAGGTAGCAACTTTTGAATCTCGATGAGACCGATACATAAAACTCGGTTGCACCGATAAGGTGACAAACGGTCAGATTACCAAACTCGGTGATGTCGATTCAACAAACTTGGTAGGACCGATTTTGTTAATTTGCGTAATAGAAAGTTGGCAACCCAAACTCGGTGGCACCGAAGCAGAATCAGTTGCATCGAAGGGTTAGGGTTTGGCTGAGTCTGTCTGAGGCTGAGAATTGGTGGCACCAAGTGGAAAGTGTTGGTTGCACCGATTTTGGATATTTGGCTTTGGACAGACTTTTGTGGAAGAGCTTGTGGGTGTATGTGGTGACTATCATTTGTGGACGTATGAGCATTTTGTTTACGAACAGTACCTTACCCCTTTTGATAGTATTGACTTTCCTATGGACTCAAAGTGATTTCTCATAAAGTAAAATGTAGAGTCCTCTTGCTTGAAGCTTTGCCAATATATTTCCTTTCATCTCAGGGTATTCCACAATCCTTTTGCCAACCCATCATTGAAATTTTCCTGAAACATGCTTAGTGGAAACATTAGTTCAATGACATATATGTTGTTATTAATTACCAAATCACCAAGGGAGCAAATGTGCTTTCACATTGGTAGACCTACATCCATGTATGAGGACCCACCTGTAGCTGAAGAGGTGGAAGAGGAGGAAGAGCCAGATGCACATGCTCCTCCTGCCAAGAAGAAGAAACTTCTCTGGTAGATGCCATGTCTAGTGAGGCTCCTTCAAAGAGTAAGAAAGCTGCACCTTAGAAGTCCACTGCTCCTAAGTCCAAGAATACCACTAGAGACATCCCTCTAGCTACCAAGAACAAGACATGTACCTCCAGATATGCTGAGGAGGACTTTCCAGTGCTGAGGAAGCTCAGGCCCCATCTGCTAGAGCATAATTGTAACAACCCGAGACCGATGCATCAAAAGATTCCCCTTTTATTACATTGTCTTCATGCAATTCGTTTGGTTGTCGCATTCGTCATCGCATGATTCGCATCATCTTGCATAGCATCGTCACTCATTTTCAAAAACCTGCATCCGTTCATGTTCGCCGGTTCTCTCAGTTCGTGTCGTTGTCCGTTTCGAGTCCAATGACACATGCACGCGCCCGCGACATTGCAAATATTGTTTTCAAAAG
The DNA here is from genome assembly GCA_022496015.1 of Hordeum marinum. Lineage (NCBI taxonomy): Eukaryota > Viridiplantae > Streptophyta > Magnoliopsida > Poales > Poaceae > Hordeum > Hordeum marinum. Next base: position 137,766,249 of record CM039672.1, read on the forward strand.
TGTGTATAAAACTTCCTAAGATTGGGTTGAAAGTTGGCATGCGGTCTTGTTATTTTGTTGGTGGACTGCCTGCCAAATTTCGTCACAATCAAAGGTTGTTCGATACCCCAACGGTCGACCGTAGTGTCACCGTCATCGGCTTATTTCTCAGACGTTTTCTGTGTTTTAAAACTCCTTGTCCTGGGCCGCAAACATTGCATCTCATCCCCACCAAGCCCCTCTACACAGCCCAAAGCCCACCTAGCTAACCCCCTCTGCTTTCGGATGTTCGATCAAGATCTAACGGTCAAAAAATGGAGCAAAACCCCCTAACCCTAGCCCCTTTTCCTGTTTAAGCAACCACCCCTGCCTAATTGGGACGCTACCCTAACCCTGCCTTGATTTCCACGCGTAGCCACTCCTTAGCCGGCACCTTCTCCCACCTCCTCTCTGCTCAACCACATGCCCGTTGAAGCCCATCCGAAGCCCACCCGGCCCGGATCGCACCCCGCCGCTCCTCTCCAACCTCGCTCGTCTGCAGCCACAGAAGCGCTCAAGCTCTCGTCGCTCCGCGCTCGAGCTAGGTCGTCGCAGCCCTCGCCGGACCTCACCAGAGGTCGCTAGCCGCCGCCGCCCGCCGGACCCAGGTGGGAGACCCCACGCCTTGCCCTCTCTTCTCCCCATCTCTCTCCCTTAAATCATGCGTTCATTTCTCTCTCACCTCTCCCGTGCAGAATGCCATGGTGGGCACCCTGGAGCTCGCCGCCTCGCCTCGAACCACCGGGAATGGACGAATCCGAAGTTCCCCATCGTGGATCCTGGTTCCCCTGCCTTCCTTGTCCTGCCAGAGCCCTGTCCTGAAGGTCCCGCCGTCGGCCATGCGCCATGGCCTCATCCACTTGGGAGCAGAACGAGGACGCCCGACCTGCCCACATGTGTTGACCGCTCGCCCGCCAGCGCCCTGGGCCGCGTCCAGCGCTTGGGCCGTGCCAGGCGCCCCTTCGTGCAAGGCCCAGCCGCTCCACGGATTGGGCTCATCCCACAAGGTGAGCATCGCCCAGTCCTATCCCTTGCATGTGCGTCGTTTAGATAAGCAACGCCCCTGTTTGGCCCTTTGCATCTTTTAAATTGCAGGGAATTGCATGTTGTTAAAATGCCCATATGTCAATAACCGTACATCGTATTAAAATCTTTTATATATGAAATATGCTCAAAAAAATGTGTAGATTAATTATATGCCATTTTCATCCATGTCAAGAATACTTAAGCTACTATTTGCATCATTTTGCATATATTCCATGTTATTGCATTGCACATATTTATTTAACCGTGCATGGGAATTAATCCAACAATATGTTTATATTTTTCATATTAATCATAGCACATTTTCATGCATGACAAATATGTGTGATGTGGTATTTGCATCTAATTTGCATTTATAATTGCTAAAAGGGTTTATTCCATTAACTCGCATAATTAATTGTGAAATATTTTCCTACATGAACCTATCATATTATATATGTTTTCGGGGTAGAAAATCCATAGAATTTATCTGTGCATTTAGTTTTGTCAATTGAGTAAGTTCGTATGCATGTTAGTTTTGCTGTGATGCCCTTTTGTTATTTTCGTGTGATTTAATCCATGCATCTTATGAATTATATGTGATCATGAGATATGCCCTTTGACATGTGCACTTGCCCCTGGTCATTTTGTTTGCAATGATAATCCAAGTTTAGGTGTTGTTTTCTTGTTTTTTTGCGGGAGAAGGTGTTGTTTTCTTGTTGCCAACATGCTATAAAAATAGTGCAGTTTTGAGGGTCCTAAATATTTCGAAGTCTAGAATATGTAATATTTTATAGTTGTCTTGCCATGTGTTTGGCTAGTGATCTAGAACCCTTTTGTGGTTAGTGTAATGGAGTCATTTGTAGTTCATAGTGTCCTATAGCATGCTGTTAAATTTCATGCCTTAATATGCCCTGTAGCTTATAGTTTAACTGCTGTCATTATGCCTTCGTGATAAAAACTGCACTGCCAAAAACTACTATTTCACTAACTCTGAAACTGTTTTCAGTTAGCTATCTTGTGAGCTTATTTCCTAATGATCCATGCTTCTAGTCAACTTGATGTTAATAGGTGATTTGTTAAGAATCATTTAGGCTTCACCACCATGCCCTTGTTGTGAATTTTAGGTGGCTGTAGCTTTTTGATTTGTGGGCTGCAATATGCCATGTTGCTGTTTTGGACAGATTTGCACTTAACATTGTATGGGTGGTTGTGGTTGAACCGTGGCTCCGTTTTGGACATGCCATATAGGAAACTTGCTTAGAATTTCATGTAGTATCATATTATCATGTTGCATCCATGATTTGAAGTGCTTGTCATTATCATTTTCATGCATTTTGCATTCATGGCGTGATGATCTTGTGCGTGTCATATCTTTTAGACCATAGCTCCGTTTGAGACATTCTATATATGTAAATTGACTAGAATGACATGTAAAATTGCTTGGTAATTAATTCTATTGTTTAACCAATATAAAATATGGTTAGTTCATATATGAACCAATTTCGAAATTAACATATAAGGTCATTTCAGAAATGCTATAAGTTTTTTCCAGCCTCATTTAAGATGCCTAGATAGATAGTTTGCTTATGCTTCACCTCTTGCCATGTTTAACAACATTTACCCTTGCCGAGTAAATATATGGGAGTGAACTAAATAAATTGATCGCGGAGTTTCGTCAATATGCAACTCGTTGGATATTGAGCTTAACTTAATGTGTAGAAGTTGAGTGTTATGCTTGCCATGTCATGCACAACATGCATGATATCTGATTGTCCATCATGTCATGCATATGTTGTGGTGTATCGTGTGTTGATTGTTTGTTCCAGATTGCTTCTTCTCAATAGAGTTTCGAAAGTGTTTGGAGTGTGAGGATTCGTTCGACTACGTTGGACCGTCTTCTTTATGGATCGTTCTTCTTCCAAGCGGGATCTCAGGCAAGATGAAACATTTCCCTGGATACCACTACTATCATTGCTATGCTAGTTGTCCTGCTTTTATCGTTATGTCTCACTACCTACCACTTGTTTGACAAGCCTCTCAACATTGCACGGATAAGCGTCTCACCCCTCCACATCCCAGCAAACCTCTGCTTGGCTATGCTACCGCTTGCCCAGCCTACTTATAGTCTTTCTAGCTGCAGGTGCAATTGCTTCCATGTGTCAACATGGGCATTCTTTTGGTATTACAATATTATTGCTATTTAATTTAATGCACATATATACTTGGTAAAAGGTGGAAGGCTTGGCCTTTTTCTCGGTGTTTTGTTCCACTTTTGCCGCCCTAGTTACTTGTGTACCGGTGTTATGTTTCATATTGATGTAACATCCCAAAATTGTATTTTGGAATGTTATGTTATAGCTATGCATCTATCATCATCATTACTTGATTGTATGTGTTAGTTGAAATGCCTCTTCTGAATTCCAGAAAGTCCTTTCTACTTTTCACTAAGTTGCTTTCACCTATTTGAAATTTTGGTTAAAAGTTCAAATAAGAGAGGAGGAACATGACACTCCACACCAGGGACTAATTGGTGGTTTATTTGAACAATAATAACCAGGGGTTATTTTGAATTTTTTTGCAAAAAGGGTTTAAAAACAATTAGGCAATTTCTGGAAATATTATTTTTTCAAAGTGTTCAAATGACAGAATAGAAATGTTAATTAAATAGCATTTATTATTCTGTTAATTTTGATATATAATACCCCTATATTCAGAGACGATTTGAATGCTTTAAAAGCTTTTGAATGTCTCTGGAAAATTATTAAAAGGAAACGGTAACCGTTTCCGGTATTAAACGGGCCGGCCCACGGGCAGTTACTCGCGTATTGATTAGAAGCCGGTCGACCGACGCGCAGTAACTTCGTACTCTCTTGCTGACACCGGGTCCCACCGACCGACCGTTTCTACCGACCGGTCACCCTCTTCCTCGCGTGCGCGCCGGATCCCTCGCCGGCCGTTTCTTTCTCTTCACCGGATCTCTCTCCTCTCTTCTCCCCCGCACCCCTCGAGCCCCCTATAAGTACCGGCCAGCCCCGCCTTTCATTTCCCTCCTAAACCCCTCTTCCCTCTCGCCGGAAGGCTACGCAATTACTCGCCGGAGCTCCCACCCCACCGGACCACCCGTCGACCGTAGCCACCGATTCTGACCACCCCTCGCCCAACCGACCTCACCTTTCGACTCCGGAGACCCGTCGCCGTCGCCCGGACCACTCCACTGTCTTCCCCGACCACCGGAGCACCACACCGTCGACTTCGCCACTTCCGGACTCGCCGGAGATCCCTCGCCGGCGACCTCTTAACACTGTGAGCATCCCCACTCGTTCGATCTGGAATCGACGACCCAGATTAGATCGGATTTAATCCGAACCGTTTTCCTTTACGGACCGGTCGCCTGCCCGTAACCCTTGAGCGCACACCCCCCGTTAGCCAATAGGACAGCGCCACGTAGCCCCCTGACCGTCGCAAATCTTTTTTTCTTTTTCTGCTTTTGTTTTAATTAACAGAATGTTTTCAAAATTTGTTTTGCTTATATCTTTTAATCTATTTAGTGTTTTGAGTTGATTCTTTTTGCAATAGCTCAAATTTTACATTTAGTTTCACCCTGTACTTTTAAATTTCAAATTTGAACTATAAAATTTGAATTGAATCAAATTTGCTTAAAATCTTGAATTCTAAATAACTAGAGTTTGAAAATAGATTTTGACATGAATCTTTTTGCTACTGTTTGGTATTAGTTAGGACTACCTTCATGCTTAGTTTGAAGATATTTAGGATATATTGGATTAATGTTTTAACCAAAAACAGAATCTGCCTAGTATTACAATATAGTTTTATATACTTAATTCTAATTAGTTTGATTTAGAATTTGGTTTTATTTGTTTACTAGGTTCTGTTAGTAAACATTTAGTGTTTTCACTCACTGTTAATAAAAATATAAATTTGCTTAGTTTAATTTTATTTAACATAGGAATCACAACTTATTTTCAAATAGGTTTATTTTGATTAAAACAACTAACTAGTAATAGTTTTGTTTTCAAACAAAGTTTTGTATATTTTAATTCTGTTTTCTAAGACAGATTTAATTGTAAATTATTTCCTGTTAAGAACATGTTTTACAAATAAATAATAAGTTTAGCTTTTCATTCTTTTGTTAATATAACTATAGTTGATTCATATAGTGTTTATCACAAACTTGTATAAACTTTACTAAACTTTTCCCAACAAACTTAAATTGATTATATTCTGTTTATTAATAAAATATTCTATTGTTTCCTTGCTGACAACAATTGTTTTGTTATTACAAATGGTTTCATTATGTCAGTAGTGTTTTCATTCCTCACCTTTTGAAAACAAAACTTTGTGTGTTTTCCTACTTGAGATTTGTGCATTGTTTTGTCTTGATTGTTTACTAGTTCTTGGTTGATGTTTGTGAGTTACAATATTCTGTTGTATGCTTATTGAGTGCTTGTTTGCTTCGTTAGATTATCCGGAGTGCGAAGCTTGTTACTTAGAGTCACTCACGTACGAAGATCATCAATCAGGCAAGTCACTTTGACCATGTTTACCCATGTTTTATATGCATTAGTTCTACCATCTCCCCAATTGCATGCAAGATAGGTTAGTTGGAAACTTGGTTACATTGTAGTAGTATCATGTGGTAGGTACCCCCCTCAACCTCTTGACACATTGGCCCCGGGAAACGTTGTTTTACCTTTTGCTATGCTATTAGTAGACGGGGTTGGTTGTGTGATTCATGAGAGTTGAGAGAGTTAATAATTTCAAGACCTACATAATGGTCAAGATTTAAGACTCCAAGTTTTCAACATAGCTCTGGGTGGATGATGGTTGAACGGCACCCTGGAGAAACCAGTGGATTTGCCTAGGTGATGCTGGAGATGGCCAGTATTCACGCGGAAAGGTCCACCCAGGCACAAAGAGATGGATGGGTGCTTCAAGACCCAAGGCTTACCTGCACAGCCACAAGTCATTATGGGCTCTGGCTTGGTTGGAAATCGTGGTGACCCTGGACAGGCGGTGCTACGAGAGGTAGAAGAACGGTAGGAAAGGATGGGCACCGACAGAGTCGTAGGGAAACCCTTTGGAAGACCATGTTTTGGTCATCCGTTTCTCAAACACCCTGAAGTGCGAGAAATCAAACGGAGGCGACCAAATCTTGTGGGGAACATGTGCAAAACTCTGCAGAGTATTCCAAACCTAATCGATTAGCCGTGTCCACGGTCATGGATGACTTGAGCTAAAGGAATTGAAACTTCCGGAACTCTCAACACAATTAATATGATGATGTGGGTATTTAATAATTTTGGGTATGAGAATTGGTTGGTGGAACCATCTCATTAATCAACCAACTTAGTAATATTTTGCTTAGCCCCTCCCTTGATGTAGGAAAAAACTTGGCTTTACGCAAAAACTTACCACCCCACCTGCCATATATGCATATAGACTAGCTGATTATTTTCACACCTCTACTGTGACTTTGCCGGCATATTCCATATGCTGACCTACACGGCTGCAACGTATCATGTTGCAGAGTACTTTTCCGACCAGGAGTGAGGACACGTTCTATGCTCAGTGAGATGCCCTTGGAGTCAGATGGACTCATCTACCTTCGACGCTTCCGCAAGATTTAGATATTCTCATGAGTTGGATTTTAGCCACTTTATTGTAATTTTTATTGTAATAAAGGACTCGATATGAGATTTCGATTAATATAATGCTGTGTGATTTCCCTTTGATATATACATGGATGTACCGTGTGTGTACCAGCATGATCTTGGGATGGTACGGAAACACCGGAGACTTGACCTTTCAGGTCGGGTCGCTACAGAAATGGTATCAGAGCACACGCTGACCGTAGGACGTAACCTCTAGGATTGGAAAGCCTTAGGATTGTTTCTCTTTGTCTTTAAATATCTTATACTCTCATGTATTCGTTTCTGACTCCTCTCCGATTATTTCAAAATTTATAGATGGCCACCTTCATCCCAGTGTTGATCACGGAGTTTTGCCAGCCTGACGCAACGATGCCCTTTGGTAAGGAGCTGATGAGGATCGTCAAGGATGTAAGGATTGCTTTGCCGAGCATCACCGGGATTCCTATCATGTCATTTCCCCAAGATGGACGCTACAGGATCGAGGTGCATATTCCAGGGAAGACTTTTGGGAATCGGAAGGAACCCATCGATCTCAAGTTCGTGGCACCCAGCTGGATACTTGGAAGAGACATGGCCATTCATCGTGCCCTTGGACGTATCCAGGAGGAATACAGAGGTGGAACCATTTCACCAGGACTCAGCATGGTTTGCCGCAGAGATGCTCATGGAAACATCATAACCCCTCCCACTGCAGACACCACTATTTCCTATATCCAGACCCTGGAGACTCACATCAGAACTCTGGAGCTTCGAGTTCGTGCTGATATGAAGACAATCAAGAATCTGATGAACCGCGAGCTGGACATTGAAGCTGATCTGCGAGAGGCCAACTATGAACACGAGCATGAAGTGAAGGACTTCCTAGAGAGGATTCATGAGCAGAATGCACGCATCGCAACTCTGGAGGAGCAGCTAGACATGGGGGAAAACCTTCACCCCGAAGGAGACACGGCACCCTTCATCAGCGACGATGAAGACTATGAGGAAAGCACCACCGGAGGACCTACGACTATGCACTTTTGAGGAGAACCTTAGTTATGCCCTCCAATGTATCTTTTATTTTCGTCGTTAAAGCGTAGGTCGATGCTTAGTTGTTTGAGATTTGTATTCCCGATGTTTGACGTTGATTGAATAAATGAATAAGTGTTTGGTGTGATATGTTTGTTGCATTGCATATGGGTAGTGAATTTCTCCTTTTAGGCCCTTGTTCTATTCTAATTCTCACCCCTCTGAAAACAGCAAGATGCCTCCACGACGTGAGACCGACTTCACTTTCCCGCCGGAACTCACACAACTTCTTCAGCAGCAGAATGCACTGATGCAGTTATTGATTCACAATCAGAACAACCACAACCACCATCCACCCCAGACTGACAATCTCACCCGTTTTCTGAGGTTGAACCCTCCAACTTTCTCCAGCAGTACTGAGCCCATTGTGGCAGATGACTGGCTCCGTAAGGTGGAGAGAGAACTTGTCACCGCTGGATGCACTGACGCTGAGAAAGTGCGATTTGCCGCACATCAACTGGAAGGACCAGCAGCATCATGGTGGGAGAATTACACCACCACTTATCCTATTGCAGATGTGACTTGGGAGCAGTTCAAGCTTGCTTTCCGCACCGCTCATGTCTCAGTTGGAGCCATGAGTCTAAAGAAGCGCGAGTTTCGCAACTTGCGCCAGGGTAATCGCTCTGTGGCCCAATATGTGGAAGAGTTCAACATGTTGGCCCGTTATGCCCCAGGAGATGTGGCCGATGATGCGGCCAAGCAAGAAAAGTTTCTGGAAGGACTCAACGACGAGTTGAGCATTCAGCTGGTAGTGGCTACTTTCAACAACTACCAAGAGCTGGTGGACAAGGCCCTTATTCTGGAGGGTAAACAACAGCAGATTGAGAACCACAAGCGGAAGTACACTCAGGGGAAGTTCAGCTCTGGAGCTCATCAGAAGCTTCGCTACTCCCCGTACTCAGGGAATACCGGATCAGGGACCGGTAAGTTTGGAAAGCACACTCATGCTATGCACAACCATGGAAGCCACAACCATGGAGGAAATGGGAATGCCCGTCTCAACCATGGCAATTTCAAGACTGACAATGGGAATGGGAACAACAACCAGCACCGTGCGCTCCTGCTCAGAAGGATCTGAGTCACATTACCTGTTTCAAGTGTCAGAAGACAGGGCACTATGCTAATGAGTGTCCCCAGAGCAAGCAAGGCAATGGAAACGGCAACAACAACGGCAACTCCGCAGCCAAGAAGCCAAACCCTTTTCCTCGTGCCCAGGTGAACCATCTCAACGTGGAAGAAGTCTATGATCAACCCGAGACTATGGTTGGTAAGTTTTTATTGCATTCACGTCCAGTTACAGTACTTTTTGATTCCGGTGCACCTCATTCATTCATATCAAGGGTAGTTGTGGATAAGTATGGCTTGCCCACCAAAACCCTTAGTTAGCCCATTAAGGTCAGTTCCCCAGGAGGTATGATGATGGCAGGGATAGGATCCCATGCCTTGAAACTCAATATAGGAAATCATGTTTTTTCCACCGACCTCATCGTCTTAGAGTCACAAGGACTGGATGTAATCCTAGGCATGGATTGGATGACCAAGTATGAAGGAAATCTTGATTGCCCTAGCAAGTCTGTTTCACTCACCACCCCGGAGAACAAGAGGATTAAGTATGTATCCCGACGCACCCAGATGAGTGCACGGTTAAATGCCCTCACAGGAGTTGTTCAGGAGGAAGTACCTGTGGTAAAAGACTTTCCAGATGTATTTATGGAAGAATTACCAGGAATGCCACCAGATAGGGAAATTGAGTTCTTAATAGAGCTACAGCCAGGGACAGCTCCAATTTCCAAGAGACCCTATCGGATGCCCGCAAATGATCTGTTGGAAATCAAGAAGCAGATTAAGGAGTTATTGGACAAAGGTTATATTCGCCCAAGTTCATCACCTTGGGGAGCCCCAGTACTTTTGGTGGAGAAGAAGGATAAATCTTTGAGAATGGTAGTTGACTATCGTGCCTTGAACGAGGTGACTATCAAGAACAAGTATCCTCTACCGATGATTAATGATTTGTTTGATCAGCTCGTAGGAGCCAAAGTATTCTCCAAGATCGATCTTCGATTAGGGTATCACCAGTTGAAAATTCGTGAACAGGATATACCCAAAACAGCTTTCACCACGAGGTATGGCTTGTATGAGTATACGGTCATGTCTTTTGGATTGACTAATGCTCCTGCCTACTTGATGAATTTGATGAACAAAGTATTCATGGAATACCTAGACAAGTTTGTTGTGGTGTTCATCGATGACATTCTGATATTCTCCAAGAACGAGGAAGAGCATAAGGAACATTTGCGTTTAGTTCTGGAGAAGCTGAGAGAGCATCAACTATATGCCAAGTTCAGCAAATGTGAATTTTGGCTGGCGGAAGTCGGATTCCTTGGACATGTTATTTCCAGAGATGGAATAGCAGTGGACCCTGCTAAGGTTGAAGCCGTCACCGAGTGGAAGTCCCCTACCTCAGTTAAGGAGATCCGCAGTTTCCTCGGACTTGCTGGTTATTACCGGAGGTTCATTGAGAATTTCTCAAAGATTTCCAAGCCCATGACAGAGTTGTTGAAGAAAGAATCTAAGTATGTTTGGACTGAGGAATGTGAAGCCAGTTTTTAGGAGTTGAAGAAACGTTTGGTCACAGCCCCAATGTTGATTTTGCCCAATATTCGGAAGGACTTCCAGGTTTACTGTGATGCTTCACGTCAAGGACTTGGAGGAGTACTTATGCAGGATGGAAAAGTTGTAGCCTATGCATCCAGACAACTACGACCTCATGAGTTGAATTATGCCATGCATGATTTGGAACTAGCAGCCGTAGTGCACGCACTCAAGACCTGGAGACATTTCCTTATCGGAAATAGTTGTGATGTTTACACCGACCATAAGAGCCTGAAATATATTTTCACGCAGAAAGAGTTGAACCTCAGACAGAGGAGATGGTTAGAGTTAATCAAGGACTATGACATGAGATTACACTACCATCCAGGTAAGGCTAATGTTGTAGCCGATGCCTTGAGTCATAAAACTTATGTGAACACACTCACAGCGGGAGGATTACCCCAAGAGTTAGCCGATGATCTCAGAGAGCTCAAGCTAGAGATAGTTCCAAGAGGATATGTTGGTACACTAGAGATCCAGTCCACCTTGACCGAAAGAATTCGTAAAGCCCAGAAAACAGACAAGGAGATAGCTGAGATTAAACAGAGAATGGAAGATGGTAAAGCTAAAGGTTTTCGTGAGGATGAACACGGAACTTTGTGGTTTGAGAACCGAATCTATGTGCCCAATGACCCAGAGCTCAGGAAGTTGATACTTCAGGAAGCCCACGATTCACCTTACTCGATACACCCAGGCAACACCAAGATGTATCTGGATTTAAAGGAAAGTTATTGGTGGACAGGTATGAAGAAAGATATTGCGGAACATGTTGCAATATGTGATGTTTGTCAGAGAGTAAAGGCAGAACATCAGAAACCAGCAGGGTTACTCCAACCTTTGCAGATACCCGAGTGGAAATGGGAAAAGCTTGGTATGGATTTCATCACAGGATTGCCCAGGACCTGTTCAAGTTATGATTCCATCTGGGTAGTGGTAGATTGCTTGACCAAGGTAGCTCATTTCATTCCAGTGAAAACCACTTATACCAGTGCTAAGCTAGCCAAGATATATATGACCAGGATCGTATGTTTACATGGAGTTCCGAGGAGTATCATGTCAGATAGAGGAACACAATTTACCTCAAAGTTTTGGCATCAGTTACATGAAACTTTGGGTACAAGGCTAGAGTTCAGTACAGCCTTTCATCCGCAGACAGATGGACAGACTGAGAGAGTCAACCAGATTCTGGAAGACATGTTGAGAGCTTGTGCGATAGATTAAGGATCTAGTTGGGATGACAACTTACCTTACGCAGAATTTTCGTACAACAACAGTTATCAGACCAGTCTGAAGATGGCCCCTTTCGAAGCTTTATACGGAAGGAGGTGCAGAACACCACTGACGTGGGATGGTGTTGGAGACCGACAACTTTTTGGTCTCGACCTTATCCGAGATTCTGAAGAGAAAGTCAAGTTGATTCGTGACAGACTCAAGATAGCTCAATCTCGACAGAAGAGTTATGCTGACAACAAGCACAAGGAAGTGACGTATGAAGTGGGAGACCGAGCTTATCTTCGTGTGTCCCCGCTTCGTGGAATCAAGAGGTTTGGTGTTAAAGGAAAATTAGCACCCAGATTCATAGGCCCCTACAAAATTCTTGAACGTAGAGGCGAAGTTGCATACAAACTGGAATTGCCGGAAGGATTATCCGAAGTTCATGATGTGTTCCACGTGTCCGAGCTGAAGAAATGTCATACTGAGATGGCTGATATCCCTTTGAGAGACACCGTGCCCCTACAGGCCATACAGCTTGAAAGAGATCTGACCTACGAGGAGAAGCCTGTCAGAATCCTTGAGACTAACAATAGGGTTACCCGTAGCAAGATCATCAAGTTCTGCAAAGTTCTGTGGAGTCACCACACCGAGGAAGAAGCCACCTGGGAACGCGAAGAAGATCTTTGTAGAGACCATCCGCACCTATTTTCTAGCCAACCCGAATCTCGAGGGCGAGATTCATCTTAAGGTGGGTAGGTTTGTAACATACCAAAATTCTATTTTGGAATGTTACGTTATAGCTATGCATCTATCATCATCATTACTTGATTGTATGTGTTAGTTGAAATGCCTCTTCTGAATTCCAGAAAGTCCTTTCTACTTTTCACTAAGTTGCTTTCACCTATTTGAAATTTTGGTTAAAAGTTCAAATAAGAGAGGAGGAACATGACACTCCACACCAGGGACTAATTGGTGGTTTATTTGAACAATAATAACCAGGGGTTATTTTGAAAATATTTGCAAAAAGGGTTTAAAAACAATTAGGCAATTTCTGAAAATATTATTTTTTTCAAAATGTTCAAATGACAGAATAGAAATGTTCATTAAATAGCATTTATTATTCTGTTAATTTTGATATATAATACCCCTATATTTAGAGACGATTTGAATGCTTTAAAAGCTTTTGAATGTCTCTGGAAAATTATTAAAAGGAAACGGTAACCGTTTCCGGTATTAAACGGGCCGGCCCACGGGCAGTTACTCGCGTATTGATTAGAAGCCGGTCGACCGACGCGCAGTAACTGCGTACTCTCTCGCTGACACCGGGTCCCACCGACCGACCGTTTCTACCGACCGATCACCCTCTTCCTCGCGCGCGCGCCGGATCCCTTGCCGGCCGTTTCTTTCTCTTCACCGGATCTCTCTCCTCTCTTCTCCCCCGCACCCCTCGAGCCCCCTATAAGTACCAGCCAGCCCCGCCTTTCATTTCCCTCCCAAACCCCTCTTCCCTCTCGCCGGAAGGCTACGCAATTCCTCGCCGGAGCTCCCACCCCACCGGACCTCCCGTCGACCGTAGCCACCGATTCCGACCACCCCTCGCCCAACCGACCTCACCTTTCGACTCCGGAGACCCGTCGCCGTCGCCCAGACCACTCCACTGTCTTCCCCGACCACCGGAGCACCACGCCGTCGACTTCGCCACTTCCGGACTCACCGGAGATCCCTCGCCGGCGACCTCTTAACACTGTGAGCATCCCCACTCGTTCGATCTAGAATCGACGACCCAGATTAGATCGGATTTAATCCGAACCGTTTTCCTTTACGGACCGGTCGCCCGCCCGTAACCCTTGAGCGCACACCCCCCGTTAGCCAATAGGACAGCGCCACGTAGCCCCCTGACCGTCGCAAATCTTTTTTTTCTTTTTCTGTTTTTGTTTTAATTAACAGAATGTTTTCAAAATTTGTTTTGCTTATATCTTTTAATCTATTTAGTGTTTTGAGTTGATTCTTTTTTCAATAGCTCACATTTTACATGTAGTTTCACCCTGTACTTTTAAATTTCAAATTTGAACTATAAAATTTGAATTGAATCAAATTTGCTTAAAATCTTCAAATCTGAATAACTAGAGTTTGAAAATAGATTTTGACATGAATCTTTTTGCTACTGTTTGGTATTAGTTAGGACTACCTTCATGATTAGTTTGAAGATATTTAGGATATATTTGATTAATGTTTTAACCAAAAACAGAATCTGCCTAGTATTACAATATAGTTTTATATACTTAATTTTAATTAGTTTGATTTAGAATTTGGTTTTATTTGTTTATTAGGTTCTGTTAGTAAACATTTAGTGTTTTCACTCACTGTTAATAAAAATATAAATTTGCTTAGTTTAATTTTATTTAACATAGGAATCACAACTTATTTTCAAATAGGTTTATTTTGATTAAAACAACTAACTAGTAATAGTTTTGTTTTCAAACAAAGTTTTGTATATTTTAATTCTGTTTTCTAAGACAGATTTAATTGTAAATTATTTCCTGTTAAGAACATGTTTTACAAATAAATAATAAGTTTAGTTTTTCATTCTTTTGTTAATATAACTATGGTTGATTCATATAGTGTTTATCACAAACTTGTATAAACTTTACTAAACTTTTCCCAACAAACTTAAATTGATTATATTCTGTTTATTAATAAAATATTCTATTGTTTCCTTGCTGACAACAATTGTTTTGTTATTACAAATGGTTTCATTATGTCAGTAGTGTTTTCATTCCTCACCTTTTGAAAACAAAACTTTGTGTGTTTTCCTACTTGAGATTTGTGCATTGTTTTGTCTTGATTGTTTACTAGTTCTTGGTTGATGTTTGTGAGTTACAATATTCTGTTGTATGCTTATTGAGTGCTTGTTTGCTTCGTTAGATTATCCGGAGTGCGAAGCTTGTTACTTAGAGTCACTCACGTACGAAGATCATCAATCAGGCAAGTCATTTTGACCATGTTTACCCATGTTTTATATGCATTAGTTCTACCATCTCCCCAATTGCATGCAAGATAGGTTAGTTGGAAACTTGGTTACATTGTAGTAGTATCATGTGGTAGGTACCCCCCTCAACCTCTTGACACATTGCCCCGGGAAACGTTGTTTTACCTTTTTCTATGCTATTAGTAGACGGGGTTGGTTGTGTGATTCATGAGAGTTGAGAGAGTTAATAATTTCAAGACCTACATAATGATCAATATTTAAGACTCCAAGTTTTCAACATAGCTCTGGGTGGATGATGGTTGAACGGCACCCTGGAGAAACCAGTGGATTTGCCTAGGTGATGCTGGAGATGGCCAGTATTCACGCGGAAAGGTCCAGCCAGGCACAAAGAAATGGATGGGTGCTTCAAGACCCAAGGCTTACCTGCATAGCCACAAGTCATTATGGGCTCTGGCTTGGTTGGAAATCATGGTGACCCTGGACAGGCGGTGCTACGAGAGGTAGAAGAACGGTAGGAAAGGATGGGCACCGACAGAGTCGCAGGGAAACCCTTTGGAAGACCATGTTTTGGTCATCCGTTTCTCAAACACCCTGAAGTGCGAGAAATCAAACGGAGGCGACCAAATCTTGTGGGGAACGTGTGCAAAACTCTGCAGAGTATTCCAAACCTAATCGATTAGCCGTGTCCAAGGTCATGGACGACTTGAGCCAAAGGAATTGAAACTTCCGGAACTCTCAACACAATTAATATGATTATGTGGGTATTTAATAATTTTGGGTATGAGAATTGGTTGGTGGAACCATCTCATTAATCAACCAACTTAGTAATATTTTGCTTAGCCCCTCCCTTGATGTAGGAAAAAACTTGGCTTTACGCAAAAACTTACCACCCCACCTGCCATATATGCATATAGACTAGCTGATTATTTTCACACCTCTACTGTGACTTTGCCGGCATATTCCATATGCTGACCTACACGGCTGCAACGTATCATGTTGCAGAGTACTTTTCCGACTAGGAGTGAGGACACGTTCTATGCTCAGTGAGATGCCCTTGGAGTCAGATGGACTCATCTACCTTCGACGCTTCCGCAAGATTTAGATATTCTCATGAGTTGGCTTTTAGCCACTTTATTGTAATTTTTATTGTAATAAAGGACTCGATATGAGATTTCGATTAATATAATGCTGTGTGATTTCCCTTTGATATATACATGGATGTACCGTGTGTGTACCAGCATGATCTTGGGATGGTACGGAAACACCGGAGACTTGACCTTTCAGGTCGGGTCGCTACAATTGAGCACTCCTAACATGCTTGGGGTTGTTATGGGGACCCCCTTGATTTTCGTTTTGGGATAAAACTCTTCTGGCAAGACCCAACATTGGCACTACATTTACCTATACCTAATAAAAATGCATAGGGACCCGCCGGCACCCGCGTATAATTAATCAACAACCCGAGCTAGCGCTCCTCATGAGTGTTGGTCCAAACCGGCGATGTCCGGCGCCCCCTGGTCACCCGGGGTCTCAGCCAACCCGACGTCTTGCCCATCCGGTCATACCCTGAGAATGAGAGACACGACTCCTATCGGGTTTTGTCGATACGCTGGGCGTCCTTGCTGGATTTGTTTTACCATTCTCGAACGTCTTGAATGAGGAATTCCGAAAATACTTTGGGCTATCTCAAGGTTGCGGTTTTCCAATGGAATTGCCTAAGAAATCACCGGATTCGTGGTCGAGGTTATTCCCGCTGCGTGTGGTTAATTTGTGATGGATGAGTTAGAGCCCTCCTATAGGGTTAAATCTTTCGAAAAGCCATGCCCGCGGTTAGGTGGCAACTTGGAAACTTTGTTTAACACCCGGTCATAGAAAACTTGAAGTAAACTCTAATAAAATACACCAACTATGTGCATAACCATGACTATCTCTTCTCGTGAGTCCTTATCCGAGAGAGAACACAGTGAGGTTATGTTTGACGTAAGTAGGTGTTCAGGACCACTTAATGATCATTACTAGCTCACGTCCGTTATGCATAGACCACCATACTTTACTTTCTGTATTCGTAAGTTAGCCATTTAAATAAATGCTTAGTCGCTTGCTGCAGCCTCACCACTTATCCATACCTCATTCATTAAGCTTTAATAGTCTTGATACCCTTGGAAATGAGATTGCCAAGTCCCCATGGCTTACAGATTACTACAACAACGTGAGAGTGATGCTTGTTTGATTTGGAATTCTTCTCTTCTTCATCAATATAGGATGGGTTCCAGGCGGCAAACTGGGATAGGAAGGATGGGTGTCATTTTATCGTTTGGTTTCGTACGTAGTCGGACCCTTCTCTTATGTATGATATTTGATTATGTTGTTGCATTGATGTGATGTGGGGACCCCGACTCATAAGTCGTGATCACCGAATGCACGTGTACAGTGATCCCAGAGATCAATGCTCACTTAACACACAAAAGCTGTATAACAAGAGTCTTACATCCACATTTAGCGTCTTACACAAATAAGGACCATGAAGGTCAAGTCTTACATAGATAGGGCAACAAGGGCCAAACACTTAAATAGAAAAAGTAGCGGAAATTTTGGTCGAAAGCGTGAACCCATGCCATCTGCCTTAACCTACAGGCATTGTGACTGGGAAGCGTCCTAGTTCGCATGTTCGTCTCCAACGAACTCTTCAACATACTACTGTTCTTCCATGCCTGGCCAATTAAATAACCAGTGGCAAGCCAATGAGTACTTTGAATGCACTCACAAGCAACCCAAGTTGTGGAACAAAGTAACAATGATGCATGATATAGCACTAAGTAGGTAATTTTGCGGAAAGCTAATTTTTTTGTATGCAAATGACATGATCAAATAACTTGTAAGCATGCATCAACAATAAAAGTATTCATGTGACCAAGATACCCATATCATCATAAGTAGGGGTTGAACATCTCATGTTCATTTATCACGCTAAGTCATCGGACTTAGTTCAATTCTCACGCTAAGTCATTGGACTTAGCTTATGTGACCTATTATCACCATCACACCCATACTCACACAAAGGTTTAAGAAAACATTCAGACGTGGCATAAGAAGCACCACCCAACTGTCCTTGACCGCGGACATGGCTATTCGAATAGTTTTACACTCTACAGAGGTTGCACACTTTACCCACAAGACTCGGGGAACTTCTGTGTCATCCACGACTCGCGGTATATAACATACCCGAGGTAAGAACCTGAACAATGCCTTTCCCCTAGCGATACTAAACAAAGAGTCCACTCGATTGGTAGCCAGCCCTCACGATGTACGTCACACGAGCCTTGCTCTAAATCGTACCATCCATGAGGGGACTAGTAGTGTGCCCGGTGCTTGTGAAGATTGTTGGAAATATGCCCTATAGGCAATAATAAATTAGTTATTATCATTTTTCCTTGTTCATGATAATCGTTTATTATCCATGCTATAATTGTATTGATTGGAAACTAAATACATTTGTGGGTATATATACAACACTGTCTCCCTAGTATGCCTCTAGTAAACTAGCTCGTTGATCAAAGATGGTCAAGATTTCCTAGCCATTGACATGAGATGTCATTTGATAACGGGATCATATCATTATGAGAATGATGTGATGGACAAGCCTCAAACTATAAACGTAGCATATGATCGTGTCCGTTTATTGCTACAGTTTCTGCATGTCAAGTATATGTTCCTATGACCATGAGATCATGCAACTCACTAACACCGGAGGAGTACCTTGTGTGTATCAAACGTCGCAACGTAACTAGGTGACTATGAAGGTGCTCTACGAGTATCTCCAAGGGTGTTTGTTGGGTTGGCATGGATCAAGACTGGGATTTGTTACTCCGTGTGACGGAGAGGTATCGTAGGGCCCACTCGGTAATACAACATCACAACAAGCCTTGCAAGCAATGTGACTAAAGTTTTAGCCACGGGATCTTGTATTACGGAATGAGTAAAGAGACTTGCCGGTAATGAGTTTAAACTAGGTATACAGAAAAAGACGATTGAATCTCGGGCAAGTAACATACCAAAGAACAAAGGGAACAACATACGTGATTAACTCAATCCTTGACATAGAGGTTCGACCGATAAAGATCTTCGTAGAATATGTAGGAACCAATATGGGCATCTAGGTCTCGCTATTGGTTATTGACGATAGAGGTGTCTCGGTCATGTCTACATAGTTCTCGAACCCATAGGGTCTGCACACTTAAGGTTCGGTGACATTTTGGTAGTATAGAGTTATGTATGGTGGTGACCGAAGGTTGTTCGAAGTCCCGAATGAGATTCCGGACGTCGCGAGGAGCTCCGGAATGGTCTGGAGGTAAAGATTTATATATGGGATAATAGTGTTTGGTCTCCAAAAGGGTTCCGGAATTCATCGGAAATAGTTTCGGATGTTTCCCGAAATGTTCGGGGTACAGGAACACTTTATTTGGGCCAAGGGGTAAAGCCCATGAGGCTTTAGGAAGGTGCAAAAGCTGTTTTGCGTAGGCCATGGGCCAGACGCCAGGGACCCTAGCGTCTGGAGCCAGACGCCGAGGATCTTGGCGTCTGGTCCCGGAGTCCGAGAAGGACTCTTGCCTTGCGGGCAAAACCGACCTTGAGGAGGATTTTTCTCCAAGTTTTGACCCTAGGGCTCAACATATAAATAGTGGGGTGAGGCTAACGTACAAATAAATGGCCCAATAATTGACATGGCATAATAAGTGTATGGAAAATGATCACTACTAAGTGCATGAATTTAGATACACCTAGGAACTTGAATCACTCCATTTGGAGTTCATAAGAATTCTCTAGGAATTTGCAAAGTGGCCTTTAGTAGTTCAAATTTGAATCATACAGGAAAAGTGTGGTGAAAAATTATGGAAGTGCCACCATTAAATAGATGGTATTTTTAGAAGGATGTAGAAATTTGAATCATTGGATTTGGACATGTATTTATTGTTTATGAGTTTTGGAAGTTCCTGATAAAAGAATAAGGAAAAAAAGGGGTATACCTATCGGGCTCAAAGCCAGTGGGCCACACAGCTCAACGGGGCAGAGCCGCTACTAGGCCGACCTAGTGGCTCGGCTGGGCAAAATGGAGGCTACAGCGAATGCGTACTTGAGGAGTACGCTTCCCGCGGGCGGAGGTGGCATCGAGCGTTAGCGTCTCCACTTAAAAGGAGGGGCCAGGGCCCACCTGCCAGCGTCTCGGTCCTGGTTCGCTAGCTGACCGGCGGGGCTCGGCTGCCAGCTTTGTCTGCCTCCTCTTGCCCGAATAGAGGAGGAGCAGAGAGGGCATCGACGCCATTCGCCGAGACCACCGGCTGCCGCTTCGGGCGAGACCGCCACCGGAGCCCTCGGAGCAACATGACGCACCCGCCCTGGTGTAGCACACTGACAGGAAAGGGGCTCAGCGACTAGGGATCTAGTGGCCACGGATGTGTTTGCTGGCAAGGACGGGCACGACGCCACCAGCATAGGAGCAAGGGAAATGAGCGGCGGGAGGCCTCATGGTGATGCGGGGAGGTTCAAGCAAAGCTCCAAGGAGAGGGGGAACTCGGGGGAGCTCAAATCCGAGCGGAGCCATGGCGGGAGAACTCCAGCCATAGAAGGAGGAGAGGGCCTCGGGATCAAGGGGGCTCGGTCTGGGGAAGTACAAGGGAGAGGGGGAGAGCCAAGGGCGTGAGAGGGAGCTCGGGGAGGGGTCTTATAGGCAAGGGCGACCAGGAAGGAGCTTGGGTGGCCTCGGACGTGCCTAGGGCGCGACGAGCACGCGCGCCAGAGGCGCCTTAGAGACTTCTAAGTGTCAGGGAGGGGCGTGGGAGGTCGAGGGGAGGCTATTGGCAAGAGAAGATGCCTTGCCGAAGCTTGATGCTAGCTACAGGACGAGGACAAGCGGTAGAGCGCCGGTTTTGCATGCTGGCTTCGTGGTCACCACGCCAACCCTTGTCCATGGCATCTTTTTGGTCGGCCAAAGTATTCTGGGTGGTGAGGCATGCATACAGTAGATTAGTGGTAGAATCTCATGGTAAATGCAGCTGGTTAGAGGGTTTTTTTACAGCTGGGAAGTTTGCAGCAACAAACTTGGGGCTCACCCAAAGTGCTTTTATTGTTGTACTCTTGTGGTAAAACCTTGTCTACTGGTCAAAGGATAGGAAGGACCATGCACCCACCACGTTTCAGATCATGGAGATGAGGGGGCAAGGTACTTGTAGTTCAAGGCTACAATTACTGCCCGAAACTTAGCTCTGATGGTTTGCTCAGATATTCCACATGAGCATGCCATATTTGGGTATGCCATGGTGCATTAGAATGCAAATGAGGTTGTGGAAAAGTTTGGGGTCATTAGCATTATTAGAAGGGAAGGAGAGGTGCTGCCATGGTAAAAAGAGAGGGAATAAGAGAGAGTTACTGTCACACCCTGTGATTGTAGCACATTGTCATGTTTGGGTTTATAAAATTTGGAGCCAACTAAAACTTTTTCTATGTGCTTGTGCTTGCTTGCTATGTTGTTTGCTTGCTTGATGATTGTGTTATTTGGCACTACTAGGTTCTATTCCAATTCATATTCATCTTCCTTGTTCCAAGCCTCTTGCCCAATGATCATGCCATGTGAATAGTGCCCAAAACTATTTTTATCAAAATTTGTTTTAACTAAAAATGATTTATTCAAATTAGGTTTTTTAAAACCGCTTGAAATGAGGTTTGCACTGTAAGTCCTCAAATTAGGTGGACCCTTCCTTCCCAAAAGCTTTATTTCAAACCTACTATATATATGACTTCCCAAAACCACCAAATATTATTTCTTAAAGATTATTTCCACATTTTATTTAAAGGCTTTTTCTTAAGACCAGAAATAGTTTTTCATAGGGAAAAATTATTTAAATACTTTAAAAATATTTGAGAAAATTTAGAGAAACTTAGTGAACATATAGTTTCCATATATATGAATTTCAACAGAAGGGCATGATCAAATCATGGGCAAAACCCCTCAAAACCCTTTGTGTTCAGATCAAACTTTTGAAATATTTCTATAAGAAATATTCACAATAAATTCCAGGAAAATTCCAAAAAGTCAACACTATCATAGGTGATGATCTTGAAAAGTTTCATCTCAATCCAAGTTGATTTGGTTCATCAAACCATCCCAAAACCATTCCTGTCCAGAATCAAATTTGAGCAACTTTACATTGTGATCTAAGTGGTGTATCAAGGGTTCAAGCCTAGCATCATTGGATCTACAGAAATCTGATTGTGCTAATTTCTAGGGTTTATCAAATCTCCATTGTCAACTTCTTCCTGTTAAGCTCAAATTTGGTGAATCCCCTCATTTCTACCTAGGCTTTCACCCTGGTAAGTATCTCAGTAAGGTGGAAGTATCTTCTTGCCCAAAACACCATCAAACACCTTCTGGCGATTTGGTAAAACCCCCATTTTCACCGCTCTCTCTTTTACCCTTGCCCCCGACTTCTTACCACAGACTCCTATAGTTACCTTTCACCTCCAGTAGAAGCCTCATAGTCATAGCTCAAGTAAAATGTGGTGAAAAGCCCCATTTACCTCCCTGGACAGGAGCTTTCTCTCTCTCCCTCTCAACTTTCCTTCTCTCCTAAGGCATCCCAGGGCATCCAATGCTCTATCCATCTATTTTTCTCCCCCTAGAGCCTTTGGACACAAATGGCCACGCCCAAAAGGCCAATGACATGCCATTTGGGCGCTCTCGAGCGTGCTACAATGCACTCCCGCACTATAGCTGCCCCCAATCCGATGCCCTGACCACCTGAGGCCAGGAGAACACGCCATCGGGCTCCCTCGGCATCCGCACCTTCCTGTCGGTCGCCTCCCCCTCCTCCCTCCCTCTCCAACAGCCTCCCCGCATGCGCAAAACGGCCACCCCCTCGGCCAGTGCTAGGGCTCGCACGCGCGACGTCCCCCCTCTGCTTGTCCACACCCTCCTAGGGCATCTCCCGTGGACCCCATGTGTCCCCTCCCTGGCCTGTCGTGGCTCAACGGCGAGAGCCCGAGCTCTCCTTCACTCGCCACCTCCCCTTCCTCTGCCTCGCCCATAGAAAGGACCTCCGGACTTCCCTCTTCTCCTCTGTCGGCTCTCTCCGCACCCAATCGAGCGCCTGTTCCAGCCCCGCAAGCCCCGAGGGTCCCTACTCCCAGATCGCTCCCGAGCTCCGCCATCGGGGATCGTCATCGATCTTGGGGTATGTGGCATCTCCAGCACCCATTCCTCTTCCCCTGTGCCTCCCTTTCCCTCCTAGGCTGATCCCTCCTCCTCTCCGCTTCATTTGCAGCTCAGGGCAGCTGGACCGTCCTCCTCCCGAGAGCTCTCCGCCGCGGGTTCACGTCGCCGGCGAACCCCGGCCCTACGGCGACTTCCACCATGCCCGAGCGGACGGCAGGACCTCCTCGAGCCCCCTCGTGCCTTCCTCAAGTCGAACGGCCGCCGGAGTCACCGCCGGGGAGCCTCCCTGTGACCCTGTGCGTGAGGAAGGAGATGACAGGCAAGGCCCGCCTGTCATACTCCCCTGCCCCTTGTGCCACCGATAGGTCAGGCCCGCCTGTCGGGTTCGAACCTGTCGGCTGCCGCGTGCACCATCTGCCTGGGCCGGTTTCCCTGTGGACCGGCTCTGCCTCGATGCTTCTGTCCCGAGAGGCACAATGCGGTTTTTCTTTTTCTTTTTTCTGTCTTATTTCCAAAAATCCCATAGACTTATATATCCATCTAAATCCAAATGTCTTTCCACCTAAATTCTTAGAATAATCTATAGAATTTATTAGTGCCATTTATAAAAATGTTTGAAAAACTTTTTAGAACTGCTTTTATTAAAAAAACATTTGGCATTTCCTTCCTATGTTTATGAGTTTTTAAAAATAATTTTCATAGCAAAATATTAAACAAACATTTTTTAATATAGTCCTTAGTATTTATCAGAATAGATTAGCATTTTTATTAGTTGCTTGACTGCTCTGTTTTTGTGTGTTGATTATTTTTATCGTTATTTTATCGTGACGATAGATTGCGGTGTTGACGAAGAAGTTGGACCCGAAGACTTCGAAGAACCTAGAGACTTTGTTGAGCCAGGCAAGCAGACCTTTGACCATGATGAGAAACCATTTTTATTGCATGTCATATAGCACTTTACTTTCATCATAATTGATCATGTGATGTGGTGTTCCCCTTTCGGCGGGATGCCTCCAATACTTTTCCTTTGACACTTGCATCGTGCATGACCCTACCACCTTATGAGGGTTATGCGGGTGGGTATAGATAGGATGCTACTAGATGCTACGCAAGTGGGATCGGGACTATGCATAGTGATGGAAAGAGAGAAATGGTTTCAAGTACTTTCGAAAACCCCGTCGGGTGCCACTAATGCCCGAGGGAGATATTTGATGAGATGGGCGACCACTTGAGAAAGAAGTGGTGTTCTTGAACAAGTGAGTATGTGTTTTCAAAAATGGAGAGTTCTAAGGTCTGCTAACCATCCCAACATTAGATGCGCAACCACGATACCCCTTACGGGACGGGGCTTTGTTGATTACCTTGGTGGGTATTGGCAAGGAGCCCGCATTACTAGTGGCGGGAGTGTCATGCTCACTTTCGATATGATCATGCGCTGTCTTCACAGGCACCAGGCACACCGTTGGTCCCCTCATGGATAGTATGATTAGAGTGAGGCTTGTGTGATGTACATTGTTAGGGTTGGGTACCAATTGAGTGGACTCTTTGTTTAGTATCGCTAGGGGAAAGGCATTGTTCAGGTTCTTACCTCGGGTATGTTATATACCCCGAGTCGTGGATGACACGGAAGTTCCCCGAGTTTTGTGGGTAAAGTGTGCAACCTCTACAGAGTGTAAAACTATTTGAATAGCCGCGTCCGCGGTAATGGACAGTTGGAGGTCCTTCTTAGACTATGTCCGGATGTTTTCATGAAACTTGGTGAGAGTACAGATGAGATGGTGACAAGAGGTCACATGAGCTGAGTTTGATGACTTAGCGAGGGAATTAAACTAGTTCCGATGGCTTAGCATGATGTAAGAACATGAGATGTTCTACCCCTACTTGTGATGATATCTGCAATTTGTTCACATGGATACCTACTAGTTGTTGATGCATGCTCACTAGTTACTTGATCATGTCATTTGCATACAAAATTAGCTTTCCTTAAATTTACCTATTTAAGTGCTATATCATGCATCATTGTTACCTTGTTCCACAACTTGGGTTGCTTGCGAGTACATTCAAAGTACTCATTGGCTTGCCACTGGTTATTTAATTGGCTAGGCATGGAAGAACATGAGTATGTTGAAGAGTTCGTTGGAGACGAACATGCGAACTAGGATGCTTTCCAGTCAGAATGCCTCTAGGTTAAGGCAGATGGCATGGGTTCATGCTTTCGACCAAGATTTTCGCTGCTTGCTCTAGTTTATGTGTTTGGCCCGTGTGGCCCTATCTATGTAAGACTAGACCTTCGTGGTCTTTATTTTTGTAAGACGTTCAGTGTGGATGTAAGACTCTTGTTATTGAGCTTTTGTGTGTGTAGTGAGCATTGATCTTTGGGATCACTGTACGCGTGCATTCGGTGATCACGACTTATGAGTCAGGGTCCCCACAGAGCTAGTATCAGAGCCATACTGACTGTAGGAAACCCTTAGTTAGCATGGACGTTAGCCAGGATAAAACCGACTTTCAAAACTGCACCTAGCCTTTGTACTTAGGAATTCTGCATTATGTACCTCTTCTTATCTTCACCACACCTGGGAGCTACTTCGGCAAGCCAAGACGAAGCCAGACAAGATGAAGAAGGATGGAGCCCCCAAGGGATGATTAGCTATCGCTTATCGAAGAGGAGTACCCCCAGCTAGTGATGCAACTACACGTCGTCATCGCATGAGTGCGAAAGAGTATCGTGAGCTCTTCACCGACACGCCAGCAAAGCATCCTCGGGATGGACCTCCTTGTTCCCCGACCCCTTCGACCGGGAACGATGCCCGTTCAGATGATGAACAGGAGGAAGACCCAGAGGAGCATGAATACGAGACCGAGCACTCCACCACCTGAGTCCGAGAACCCCTAGGGTAGGATCAGTCATGTATCCCTCATGCAAAGTCGAGTCCGTGTAATGGTTCATATGAAACCATGTGTGATTGTTGTTTGTTTTGTTGTTTGTGTTCCAATGCAAGTCGCGCTTTTGCCTTAGGCAACATGTAAGCGACTCCATCGTCTATCTTAATATATGTTGTTGGTCTTTCGACCTTTGTTTTAACATACTTGCACTTGACC
Organism: Hordeum marinum; assembly: GCA_022496015.1. Taxonomy (NCBI): domain Eukaryota; kingdom Viridiplantae; phylum Streptophyta; class Magnoliopsida; order Poales; family Poaceae; genus Hordeum; species Hordeum marinum. The sequence continues at coordinate 137,792,197 of CM039672.1, forward strand.
GACCCCCTTAGGCACATTTTTCCGTTATTGCTTATCCTCTTGTCAATCCTAGTTGTTTGACTTGGCTGCTCCAAACAGGATGGTGACTGCTACCCGCAATAGCTCCTTCACCAACCCTGAAGCCGGCAACTCGAGCCAGCAACAGGGAGCTTGTGGGTATGCTCACGCTAGAGGACACCAGGAGCAGCCACAAGGCAGTATTCCTCCACCAGCACCTCCATCGGAGAACATGACCATAGCTCAGTTTCTCAATGTCCTCCAGGAGGAACACCAAGCCAACAATGCTGCTATCTAGCAGATTGCTCAGGCCCTGATGAACAACCAGCAGCAAGGCAGGAATGACAATGGCCGCTCCACGCTGCCTGAGTTCATGAGGAACTCGCCCCCAACCTGCACCGAGACTACTAAACCATTGGATGCTGATGGCTGGATCCGCACCATCGAGGACCTCCTTGCATTGGTCAACTGCAATGAGGATCATGGGAAGGTGCTTTATGCCTCTCACCGCCTCGGAGGTACCGCCCGAGCATGGTGGGATGGATTCAAGGTCATGCAAGGAGAATGTGTGATCACGTGGAATGACTTCAAGGAAGGATTCTGAACTGCCCATATTCCTTCTGGATCATGGCTATCAAGAAGAGAGAATTCCAAGCACTGAAGTAAGGAAGTGGCTCTGTCAAGGAGTACCTGTAGAAGTTCAAGCTGCTATCAAGGTATGCACCTGAAGACGTCAGCACAGAGGCTGCCAAGAAGGAATGCTTCATGGAAGGACTTCAACAGGTCCTACAGTATCAGCTCATCATCTGCAACTGTCATACGTTCTTCGACCTGGTGAACAAGGCCCTGATGCTGGAAGACAAGCATCATGCCATCGATGACACTCGCAAGCACAAGATGATCAGCAAGGGAAACTCAAGCAACTAGAAGCCTCGCCCCTGGCAGCCAGCCCTAGCCAAGCCAACCTATGAGCCACAACAGGCTAGACATCCTGCACCTCGTCGGAGCTACCAGCCTCAGCAATATGCCAATCCCAGGCCAGCTTACAACAACAACCCCAATAACAACAACGGTGATAGAAACTTCAACAACAACACTAGGCAAGTCGCTTGCTTTGGATGTGGCCAGCCAGGACACATCTCTAGGTTGTGTCCCAACAAGAAGCCAGATGCACCGCGCCCCAATGCGCCAGCTCAAGGTCAAGCCCGTGGAGCACCACCAAGGAACCCCGCTCCCCGCAACCATCCCAACAATGGCAAGGGTCGTGCGAATCACATCACTGCAGAGGAAGCCCAGGAAGACCCGGATGTCATACTAGGTACGTTCCTCGTCAACTCAACCCTAGCAACAATATTGTTTGATTGTGGAGATTCACATTCTTTTGTCACCCAAAAGTTTGCATTAGAGAGTGGCATGGAACCTACACCCCTCGGTAGTCGTATGTTGATACAAACCCCCGGTTTAGTTATGAACTCTGGGATAGGGTGTAAGGGAGTGAAGATTGACATCAACGGGGTAGACTTCCTAGCAGACCATATAGTTCTGGATTCACCAGGCTTGGACGTCATCCTTGGCATGAATTGGTTAACCAAGCACCAAGGCATGTTGGACTCTGCCAAGAGGATTGTCACCATGTCACATCCCTAGCTAGTTGTCTGAGGACAGCATGTGTGTGCATCATATTTCAATTGTTGCATCAATTTGAAACGGGGATCAAAAGAAGCCCCAAGCAATTCATTTGAATCAAACCAACTTAATGAATGTGAAAAACCAACAAATTGAAAATGCCCATATAAAATGTCCCCTATGTTTGATAAATATGGACATGAATATATCAGGGGCCATCTTAAATATTTGAACATTTATAGCATTTTAAAAATAAATAATAAAGCTTCTGAAAATGCAAAATAAAGCATTATCATTACACTACATTTCAAAATATCCTGAAACTTTTCATAGGAGTTTGAAATATTCAAACTTAATTCTATAAATATTTGTGATATTTAATACTAGCATTTGTACCGGGAAAAATTAAAACAAATGTTAGTATTAGAAAATAGAAATTAAAAGAAATAAAAAAAGGGAAAGAGGCCAAGGAGGAGCCGGCCCAACTGGCCCATGCCAGTCATCCCTGTCCTCTCGCCAGGAGGATAGGGGCACGCGCCGGGCCACCTCCTGCCTGGCTGCTGCCCTGGAGGCCTCCGAAAGCGCCAGCGTGAGGCCCCCTCGCCATGGCTCTCTTCTCCTCTCCCTCTCTCCCCTTACGCGCTCTCTCTCGCTTTCTTCCCCCTCTGCCACCATGGCCGAACCCATCGTTGTCATAGCAACGTCGCTCCAACCGCCCCCTCGCCTCGCAGAGTAGCCTCCGAGCTCCGCCACGACCCCCTCGTCCCCCCCGTGAAGCTAGAAGACACCGGGAGCCCTCTATGCCGCGCCATCACCGTTCTTCCCCGCCTCCAGCCGCCTCTCCCTGTTGTCGATTCGCCGGCTGCTGGTCGTCCTCGAGCCCACTGAGCCTCCCCTGTAGCCCCCTGTGAGCCCCCGTTGCTCCCCCTTCTCGCCTGGTCTTCCCGTGCCCTCTAGCGCTGTAGCCGGACCTTCCCGAGCCATCGCCGCCGCCGAGGTCATCGTGGTCGTCGTCTCCGGCGATCCCGAGCCCCCAGACCAGCCCCACTCGACGCGGTCGAGCATGGGCTCCGTTCCAGCGCCTTCGGTGTGCGCGTCCATGCCCTGTGGAACGTTTCCGGCCAACTCCGGCGGACCTCTACCGCGGGTTTGGTCGCCGCCGGCCCCGCTCCGGTGGCGCCGACGTGGCCGGCTGATTAGTGCTAATCAGCCCGGCTAATTAAGTTGTTAGCCGCTGACAGCGAGCCCCGCAGAGGGTCAAACCTCTGATCAGCGTGGGGAATTAGCCCCTGACGCTCACATGAGGGCCCCACCCTGTCAGATTTGACCTTGCCGGATCTTTTGACCTGCTAACGTCAAAGTGACGTCAGGCTCACGTATTAAATGAGTTTTTAGTATAAAAACAAATCAGGAAATTCCAAAAAATGTTTAAAACTTCTAAAATTCATATAAATTAATCTATAAATCAGATGAAAATAATTTATATATGAAAATTTATCAGAAAAATCCAATGAATCCAATGGTGTTGTTGTCATGCATGTTAGAGAAACCTATGTAGTTGAATATCGACATTTACTAATAGGTTCACTTATGAAATATGAAATGGAGAATGATTTTGAACCTATATTAAAACTCACTTCAAATTAACTTGGACAATGGTTGCATTAGCTCATCCATACATGTTGCCATGTCATGATCATGCATCATATTGTTGCACTTGCGTGTATTGATTGCCATTTATCTGCATTGCGGTAGGCCCTGCTTCTAAGGACACCTCCGAGTATTCCAACAAAGGAGAAAACCTTCCCACTACCCAACAAGGCAAGCAACCCCTTTGATCATTCCGATAACATCCCACTCTCTCTCTCTCTCGTGCTCTTGTTTATTGCATTAGGACAAACGTTCACTTGTCTATCAAACACGGTACATGAACCTATTCTTTTTGCATGACCTGTCATTGTGAAAGTAAATAGCTAAACCTTGAAACCTAGCATACCTGGTAGATGCTTGTGCCATGTGTTTTCCTTACTTTGCCTGCTATGCTTGCTATGCTTGCTATGCTTAGAGTTATGTCTGGTCTGATTCATCTAGGTGATGAACTGGAGTGAAACATTGTTGATCTGATGTGATAAGCTTATGATGAACCTGATTTGGTCAAGGTAGCGATGAGAGGCTATGTAGGAGTACATAGCGGGTTGCCTCATTGGGACCGTTCTTAGGAACTGAGTTTCGTGTTTGTAATCCAAGACTAGATACTACCACATGCTGGGCCTTGAAATATGACCCGCTCGACTTATCAATAGCTTAGTCCTTAGTCCAGGAGTTGCAAGTAGTTTCTGGGGTTTGTAGCATGACGAAGGTCGTGTGTAGCGCTGACCCTAGGGGTGGGTTACGACGCGGTAGGCAGTGGCGCGGTGTACCAAGGGTCACCCGAATGGTGGGCTTGGGAACCCTGTGCACATCGTTTGGGGCCATAGCGGAAACTTCGGCCGGACTTCCGTGCGGGTTCAGTCTCAAATAGGCGATAGCCTGGACTAGTGGTCTTATGTGATTGACACTCGTGGCCGACTCCCTCGTTGGGCTTCCGTTTGAAGGTTGCCAAGGTGCATGGTTTTCTGAGCACACAACGATAAGTGGCGAGAGCGTGTGTGAAGAAGTATACCCCTGTAGGGTATGAAACTATTCGAATAGCCGCGTCCTCAGATATGGAGTACTTGGAGAGCTTATGATGTTCATAGATAATCAAATGGATACTCATAAAAATATCAAGACAAGTGTGAGTATTGTGGATGGCACTCTCGTAGGAGAAGGAAATGAATCCATAGTGGTGTATTGTTATGGAGTTAGTGGACTCGTGTGCGATATCTAAAATCTAAAGAAAGGGTTAAAATTGTATAGTGTAGGTTAGCCATGAGTCAAAGCTGATATTGCTGCATAAACTCCACCACTCCCTTGTTGATACATGAGCATTAATAGTCTAGGTTTGTTTTAAAGACTTGCTGAGTACGTTTGTACTCACGTTTGCTTAATAAATGTTGCAAATGAGACTCAGGACCCATCAGGTGGGTTCTTTCTAGATGTCGATGATGCCGAATAGCTGGTGTCCTAGCTACGACCTTATGCCCTATGGCGGGCTGTAGATAGTCAGGCCATGTGCCTTTTTACCCCTTCCATCTGTCTGTACTCAGACATCTTTATGATTCTGCTTGGTTTGTATGAACTTGTTTGTATGCCTTGAGTGTCGGGGAAGTGTCTCGTAGTGTAATGGAGTCCTTGTAGCCTGCTACGACTCGTCTACGTGCAGTGATGACATTTATGTCCCACAGCGTAATGGAGTCCTTGTAGCTTGCTATGACTGTCTACACACGCTTGAGACCGACACCTGCATTGCTGGGTTACGTATGCCTGTTCCCGTACAGATGTGCCACTTGGGTTCTATGACTAGTCATGTAAGCCCGGGTTCTCTGTCGTTTGATTGCCAGTGACATGTTCACATACGTGAGCCAAAAGACGCAAACGGTTCCGGCTAAGGTAAGGCTGCAGCCATGGAGCTTAGTGTGCATGAGGCTGCAAAGTGATGTGATTTGTTACAGTATGGATTCATATGACTTAGGATCGGGGTCCCGAAAGCATTGGTATCAAAGCTTGACTAACTGTAGGACTACCAAGCCAAACCGGTAGAAGTTGAGACTAGAAACACTATAGAAAAGTAGGGGAATTGATTGTGGAAGGGAACGTAAGGCTCCTTTTACTCCTCTTGCCAAGTTATTCTATTCTGAGTCATTCTCATCTTTTCTACGGGGATAAGAACTATGCCTCTCATCTATTGCTTAGGATGACGAGTTACTAACCATGGACTATTAGCTAGCCTGTTTGCAAGTGAATTCGGTATTCAAGTATTCTTGGTGTGACAAACACTTGGAGAAGAGATTTGAGTCTAGATAGTCGAGTGGTTATGCTTTTCCAATCTTTTGCAGTTGTCACAAAATCCTTTTTGAGCAATTACAACTGTTATGCTGTCCAATTTCTGCTAGAGTCTCTAATATCTTTCAATCATTCTTTGTTTCAGATGCCCCCTCATCCCTCCCGTCAGGTGGTCCGTCTGACCAGGTGCATCGATGTACCGGGTCACACGGCCATGTTGGTTAGAGTTATGTTGGAGGCTGGTTACCATTGGTACCCAGAGTACACGGTGGAGGAACAGTATCGAGACTTCAACCAGAGCATGTATTTGTGTACTGTTAAGATATATCCTTCATATCCTGGAGCTGCAGAGCCGCTTCACTGGACTTATGGATTAGGTGTCACCATAGACATGGCAGTTCAGGAGGCCGCCTACAGCATGCTGACTATCATGAGGTTTCACCAGGGTCTGCTTTAGAACATAGAGTTCTGTTATGTTCCTTCTTCTCTGGGAGGAGAGGATAGCTATCTTAGCGCAACCTACTATGATCATTCTCATGAGGACCCTAGGCTGCAGGTGACCGCTCAGATATTGGAGAACAGGGATCGTGATGCACGTGCCCTACGCATGGAGCTTTATGCTACCCGTGCACATCTTTGGACAGCCCTGACATAGATGGCACCGGTCGTGCAGACATGCTATGGAGATTTGGAGATGCTGAAGCCATCGCGGACTCATCTGCCAGCACGCATAGACTGGCCCGATGTTGGAGGCATCACCCCTCTTCGAGGACCGCTGTTGCCACCAACAAGGGGACCAATGCCACATCTGTGTCCTTATGGTTTCCAGGGATTACATGCTAGAGTGTTTCCAGATCCTTAGGTTCAGCTCTCGGGCCATGGGGGTAACCTATATGAGGCATTCTATGGCGATGCTTGAGTACCTGGATGATAGTGCTAGTATGGTAGTAGTCGTATTGCCATAGTCCTGCATGTCTTGTGGGATATGTCTGAAGTTGAGAGTTGAGTTCCGGAGGTGTAGATAGATAATGTATAGGAAGCTTGTAATGCCTCCGATGAGTTGTGTCATATCTCCGTAGTTTGTATTTCAGCTTGGGCTTGTACTGAACTATGTCATGGTGTGTATGAATCATGGTGTTCATATGGCAGTTGTTATTACCATGTTGATTGGGTATTTACCCTGCATGCCATGTTGTCCAGTACATTCCTTATCTCATGTATTAGAGTCGATGTCCTCTATGTCTAAGATGTGGGTTTGTTTTCCTAGGATGGTGGCAACTAGGAATAACCCCGTGCTTGCCCCCGAGCAGGGCGAGGGAAGCCAGCCAAGGCAAGAGAACCTACCAGACGTGCCCTCTTTGGCAGAAGTGATGCTTGAAGCTGAACAGAACAAAAGGGAGACCAACAGGCTGTTGGAACGAATTGAGCAGAACACAACACATGCTCCCCGCAATGATCACAATGATGGCGTGTCTCTCGGTGATTTCGTCAAGCTGTGCCCACCTAAGTATCATCATTTGGTCTACCCGCTCGACGCGGATGACTGGCTGACCAGCATGACCCACAAAATCCGGGCTGCCAATGTATCCGAGGCCAACAAGGTGACCTTTGCTACATACTTTCTGAAAGGACTCGCCAATCTATGGTGGGAAAATTATGAAGCCATGCATCCCGCAGGCCCCGCACCAACTTGGGCGGAATTCAGCATGGCATTTTGTACCCATCACATCCCGGAAGGGCTAATGGATCGCAAGAGAGAGGAGTTTTGTGTTTTCACCCAGGGTAGACTGACAGTGGATGCCTATAGCCGTGAGTTCGGAAATCTTACTCGTTATGCTCCGGAGGAAGTTTCAACTGATGCCAAGAAACATGCTAGGTTCCGCAAGGGACTTAGTCCTGAGCTCTGTCGAGATCTGTGCCTGCATGAGCACATAGCCTTTCAGGCTCTCATCAACAAGTCTATCAATGCCGAGACTGGACAGAGTGACTACGAGGCAACCAGGAAGCACAATCGTGACTTCAGCCCTGCATCTGGCTCAGGCCCCAACAAACGCCGGGTGTGGGTGCCCAACGCAGCTCTGCCGCCAAGATACACCGCGAGGCCATCCTTCCAAGCGCCTCGCCCAGCTCATCCCAACCCGTCCTCTTTGTCAAGAACAAGGATGGATCGGACCGGATCGTTGTGGATTATCGGCTAGTGAATCTGGTCACCATAAAGAACAAGTATCCGCTCCCCAGGATCGACAATTTGTATGATCAACTCGCTGGATCCTCCTTCTTTTACAAAATGGATTTGAGGTTGGGATACCATCAAATCAGAATTAGAAACGGGGACATTCCAAAAATGGCATTTGTTACTCGTTATGGCCAATACGAGTACACCGTCATGTCCTTCGGTTTAACCAATGCCCCAACCACCTTCTCTCGCTTGATGAATTCGATCTTCATGGAGTATCTGGATAAATTCGTCATGGTTTACCTCGATGATATACTCATCTACTCGAAGAATGAACAGGAACATGCCGAGCATCTAAGGCTGGTATTGATGAAACTTCGAGAGCATCGTCTGTATGCCAAATTCTTCAAGTGTGAATTTTGGTTGCCAGAAGTGACCTATCTAGTCCACGTAATCTCTGGTAAAGGTATTGCTGTCAATCTCGAGAGAGTTCAAGATGTCCTTGATTGGACTTAACCTGAATCGGTTAAGCAAGTTCGGAGTTTCCTTGGCTTAGCAAGCTATTGTCGCTGCTTTGTCGAGAATTTCTCCAAGATTGCGAAACCTCTGACTGAACTCCTCAAGAAAGATAAAACGTTCGAGTGGACTCCACAATGCGAGCACAGTTTTCAGGAGTTGAAAAGACGCCTGACCTTTGCTCCTGCTCTGGTGCCACCAGATTTCTCTAAGGACTTTGTTATCTATTGCGATGCCTCGCGACAAGCATTAGGTTGCATTCTCATGAAAGATCGTCATGTGATTGCATACGCATCTCGACAGTTGCGTCCACATGAGGATAATTATCCAACACATGATCTAGAGCTTGCAGCTGTGGTCCATGCACTGAAAACCTAGCGACATTACCTCCTAGGTAATCGTTGCAAAATTTACATTGATCACCAAAGTCTGAAATATAGTTTTAGCCAGCCGGATTTGAATCTCAGGCAAAGACGCTGGGTTGAGTTGATTACAGATTATGACTTAGGGATAACTTACACCCCGGGGAAAGCCAATGTCATGGCTGATGCACTAAGTCATAAGTCTTATTGTAACAACCTGATGTTGCAACAAGGTCAACCACTTCTCTATGAGGAATTTCGGAACTTAAACCTGCACATTGTTCCTCAAGGATTCCTATCCAACCTGGTGGTGATACCTACTCTTAAGGATCAAATTATAGCTGGCCAAAAGTGTGATAAGGGTATTTCCCGGATCAAAGAGAACCTCGTGAGCGGTATCGCTAAGGATTTCTCTATTCATGATCAAGGTGTGGTGTTCTTCCAGAACCGTTTGGTGGTTCCCAACAGCCAACATCTTTGGTAGCTGATTCTCAAGGAGGCTCATGATTCTCCTCTCACAATTCATCCTGGTAGTACCAAGATGTATCAGGACCTACGCCGGAGGTTCTGGTGGACTAGGATGAAGAGAGAAATTGCTCAGTTCGTTGCTAACTGCGACGTTTGTCGTCGCGTGAAAGCAGAACATCAAAGACCGGCTGGCACCCTTCAACCCTTAGCTATTCCTGAAAGGAAATGGGATAAGGTCGGTATGGATTTCATTACCGGATTTCCCAGGACTAAGAGAGGGAATAATGCTATCTTTGTGGTCATCAACCGCCTTTCCAAAGTGGCTCATTTTCTTCCTGTTCGGGAGAGTATAACTGCTAGCCAGCTAGCGGAGTAATATGTTTTCGAATAGTTTCTCTTCATGGTGTTCCATTGGAGATTAACTCAGACCGTGGAAGTATCTTTACTTTCCGATTTTGGGAAAGTTTCCAAACCGCTATGGGGACTCATCTATCCTTTAGCACTGCTTTCCACCTGCAATCAAGTTGTCAAGTTGAGCGAGTCAATCAAATCCTCGAAGACATGCTCCGAGTTTGTGTTATATACTTTGGTATGAATTGGGAGAAATGTCTTCCATTTTCTGAATTTGGTTATAACAATAGTTATCAATCAAGCTTGGGCAAAGTCCCTTTTGAAGTTCTCTATGGACGAAGGTGTCGAACACCTCTTAACTGGCCAGAAACCGGAGAGAGACACCTCTTAGGCCCGGATATGATCCAGGATGCAGAGGAGCAAGTTCGCATTATTCGTGAAAAGTTGAAAACAGCCCAATCTCATCAAAAGAGCCAATATGATCATCATCATAAGGCTGTGACCTATGAAGTTGACGAGAAGGCTTATCTTCGGGTTACACCTCTGAAGGGTACCCATCGATTCGGTATCAAGGGCAAGTTGGCTTCTCGTTACATTGGACCCTTTTGCATTCTTGCTAAACGTGGAGAGGTTGCCTACCAATTGGAACTTGTGCCGCATATTTCCAAGGTTCATGATGTCTTCCACGTCTCGCAACTCAGGCATTGCTTCTCGGACCTTGTCCGTGAAATAGACCATGATGCTCTTGATTTCCAAGATAACCTTACATATCGAGAATACCCTATTCATATTCTTGATCAAGCTGAGTGTGCCACTTGGTGTCGGAACATCAAGTTTCTCAAGGTTCAGTGGTCACACCATTCTGAAAAGGAGGCCACATGGGAAAGATAAGATCGTCTTCGACTAGAGTACCCCGCGCTCTTCCCGATGACTTCAAAATCTCGGGATGAGATTCTTTTGAGTGGAGGTGAGTTGTCACATCGCTAGCTAGTTGTCTTAGGAAAGCATGTGTGTGCATCATATTTCAATTGTTGCATCAATTTGAAATGGGGATCAAAAGAAACCCCAAGCAATTCATTTGAATCAAACCAACTTAATGAATGTGAAAAACCAACAAATTCAAAATTCCCATCTAAAATGTCCCCTATGTCTGATAAATATGGACATGAATATATCAGGGGCCATCTTAAATATTTGAACAGTTATAGCATTTTAAAAATAAATAATAGAGCTGCTAAAAATGCCAAATAAAGCATTATCATTATTCTAGATTTCAAAATATCTTGAAACTTTTCATAGGAGTTTGAAATATTCAAACTTAATTCTATAAATATTTGGGATATTTAATACTAGCATTTGTACCTGAAAAAAAAACAAATGTCAGAATTAGAAAACAGAAGGTAAAAGAAATACAAAAAGGGAAAGAGGCCCAGGAGGAGCCGGCCCAACTGGCCCATCCTAGTCATCCCTGTCCTCTCGCCAGGAGGACAGGGGCACGCGCCCGGCCACCTCCTGCCTGGCTGCTACCCTGGAGGCCTCCAGAAGCGCTAGCGCGAGGCCCCCTCGCCGTGGCTCTCTTCTCCTCTCCCTCTCTCCCCTACCGTGCTCTCTCTCGCTTTCTCTCCCCTCAGCCGCCATGGCCGAACCCATCGCCGCCGTAGCACCGTCGCTCCAGCCGCCCCCTTGCCTCGCAGAGTAGCCTCCGAGCTCCGCCGTGACCCCCTCATGCCCCCCCCCCCCGTGAATCTAGAAGATGCTGGGATCCCTCTACACCGGGCCATCGCTATTCTTCCCCGCCTCTGGCCGCCTCTCCCCATCATCGATTCGCCAGTTGCCAGTTGTCCCCGAGCCTGCTGAGCCTCCCCTGCAGCCCCCTATGAGACCTCGTTGCTCCGCCTTCTCCCCCTGGTCTTCCCGTGCCCTGTAGCACCATAGCCGGACCTTCTCAAGCCACTGCCGCCGCCGCCGAGCTCGTCGTGGTCGTCGTCTCCGGCGACCCCGAGCCCCCAGACCAACCCCACTCGACGCGGTCGAGTATGGGCTCCCTTCCAGTGCCTTTGGCGCGCACATCCGTGCCCTGTGCACGTTTCTGGCCAACTCCAGCGGACCTCCGCCATGGGTCTGGTCGCCGCCGGCCCCGCTATGGTGGGCACCGATGTGGCCGGCTGATTAGTGCTAATCAGCCCGGCTAATTAAGCCGTTAGCCGTTGACAGTGGGCCCCGCAGAGGGTCAAACCTCTAGTCAGTGCGGGGAATTAGTCCCTGACGCTGAAATGAGGGCCCTACCCTGTCAGGTTTGACCTCGCCGGGTTTGTTGACCTGCTGACATCACAGTGACGTCAGGCTGACGTATTAAATGAGTTTTTAGTATAAAAAATCAGAAATTACAAAAAATGTTTAAAACTTCAAAACTTCATATAAATTAATCTGTAAATCAGATGAAAATAATTTATGTATGAAAATTTATCAGAAAAATCCAATGAATCCAATGGTTCTATTGTCATGTTTTTTAGAGCAACCTATGTAGTTGAACATTGACATTTACTAATAGGTTAACTTATGAAATATGAAATGGAGAATGATTTTGAACCTATATTCAAACTCACTTCAAATTAACTTGTCCAATAGTTGCATTAGCTCATCCATACATGCTGCCATGTCATGATCATGCATCATATTGTTGCACTTGCGTGTATTGATTGCTATTTATCTGCATTGCAGTAGGCCCTGCTTCTGAGGATACCTCCGAGTATTCCAACGAAGGATAAAACCTTCCTGCTACCCAGCAAGGCAAGCAACCCCTTTGATCATTCCGATAACATCCCACTCTCTCGCTCCTGCCTTGTTTGTTGCATTAGGACAAACATTCACTTGTCTATCAAACACGGTAGATGAACCTATTCTTTTGCATGACCTATCATTGTCACAGTAAATAGCTAAACCTTGCAACCTAGCATACCTGGTAGATGCTTGTGCCATGATGTGTTTTGCTTACTTTGCCTGCTATGCTTGCTATGCTTAGAGTTGTGCCAGGTCTGATTCATCTGGGTGATGAACTGGAGTGAAACATTGTTGATCTGATGTGATAAGCTTATGATGAACCCGATTTGGTAAAGGTAGCGATGAGAGGCTATGTAGGAGTACATAGAGGGTTGCCTCATTGGGACCGTTCTTAGGAACTGTGTTCCGTGTTTGTAATCCAAGACTAGATACTACCATATGCTGGGCCCTGAAATATGACCCCGCTCAACTTATCAATCCCTTAGTCCTTAGTCTAGGTGTTGCAAGTAGTTTTTGGTGTTTATAGCTTGCTGGAGGCTGTGCACAGCGCTGACCCTAGGGGTGTGTTACGACGCAGTAGGCAGTGGCACAGTGTACCAAGGGTCACCCGAATGGTGGGCTTGGAAACCCTGCGCACATCGTTTGGGGCCGTAGCGAAAACTTCGGCCAGACTTCCGTGCGGGTTTACTCTCAACTAGGCGATAGCCTGGACTAGAGGTCTTATGTGATTGACGGTCGTGGACGACTCCCTCGCTGGGCTTCACTTGAAGATTGTCGAGGTGTATGGTTTTATGAGCACACAACGATAAGTAGCGAGAGCGTGTGTGAAGAAGTACACCCCTGCAGGGTATGAAACTATTCGAATAGCCGCATCCTCGGATATGGACTACTTGGAGAGCTTATGCTATTCATAGATAATCAAATGGATACACATAAAAATATGAAGACAAGTGTGAGTACCATGGATGGCACTCTCATAGGAGACGGAAGTGAATCCATGGTGGTGTATTGTTATGGAGTCAGTGGACTCGTGTGCGATATCTAAAATCTAAACAAAGGGTTAAAATTGTATAGTGTAGGTTAGCCATGAGTCAAAGCTAGCATTGCTGCATAAACTCCACCACTCCCTTGTAGATACATGAGCATGAATAGTCTAGGTCTGTTTTAAAGACTTGCTGAGTACGTTTGTACTCACGTTTGCTTAATAAATGTTGCAGATGAGACTTAGGACCCATCAGGTGGGTTCTTTCTAGATGTCGATGATGCCGAACAGCCGGTGTCCCAGCTACGACCTTATGCCCTATGGCGGGCTGTAGATAGTTAGGTCATGTGCCTTTTTACCCCTTCCAGTTGTTTGTACTCAGAGAGCTTTATGCTTCCGCCTTGTTTGTATGAACTTGTTTGTATGCCTTGAGTGTCGGGTCATGTGCCCCTACCTTTAAGAACATATTATGCAAGGCTCGTCTGAGCCTCTTAAATAAAAGTTGTTTTGTTGTCTGGTTATGTTGTGATGCCATAGTTGTATCTATGCATATCAGGCATGTCGTGCATACGTGTGACGTGCAACGGTATGTATGGGATCCGACACCTAGTTATGTGCCTTTAGTAGTACTCTTTACGGGACACTGCCTCTTTGTGCTTCCATCGAGCCTTGGTAGCTTGCTACTGCTCCGGACACATTGATTGACCGACATGTATCCTTCTTTGCTGCTGTGTCTGTTCCTTCGGGGAAATGTCTCATAGTGTAATGGAGTCCTTGTAGCCTGCTACGACTCGTCTACGTACAGTGATGACATTTATGTCCCACGGAATAATGGAGTCCTTGTATCTTGCTATGACTCGTCTACACACACTTGAGACCGACACCTGCAGTGCTGGGTTACGTATGCGTGTTTCCGTACGGATGCGCCACTTGGGTTCCATGACTAGTCATGTCGGCCCAGGTTCTCTGTCGTTTGATTGCCAGCGACATGTTCACATACGTGAGCCAAAATACGTAAATGGTCCTGGCTAAGGTAAGGCGGTAGCCGTGGAGCTTACCGTGCATGAGGCAACAAAGTGATGTGATATGTTACAGTTTGGATTCATATGACTTAGGATCGGGCTCCCGACACACCATGACAAATAGCCAAGGAGTGGAAGTCAAGTATGTTCCCAACCCTCCCTCCACTCAAGCCCCTCAGGCTAACTGCCTATCGCACTACAGGAAACAGATACTTTGCCGTCCGCCATCCCAGACGGCAAAGGCATGAATCCCGGATGGCAAAGGCTTTGCCGTCCGCTAGCGGACGGCAAACCGTCCGGCTGAATGAGCCATGGTAAAGGCCTCTTTGCCATCCGCTAGCGGATGGCAAAGACCTTTGAATCTTTGCCCGACAGTGAACCGCAAAGGGCCTGGATGGCACACGTGGCCACTTAGCTCTATTAGGGGCTTAACGGCGTGCTTTGACGTCCGCTGGCAGACGGCAAAGACCTTAGCTCTTTGCCGTCTGCCAGCAGACGGCAAAGAACCCACCTAGGCTAGCCCCAGTTTGCACAGGTAGCTGCCACGTGGCCACTTTGTTGTCTGCTGGCAGACGGCAAAGCCCTTTGCCGTCCGCCAGTAGACGGCAAAGTGGCCATATAGCCCCTGTTTTCTTCTTCTTAAAATCGTTCAATTTGACAGAATATCCATATATAGCCAACATATACATATCCAACATACATATCCAAAACATACATATCATTCAACAAGTTCCAACAAGCATACCAAATAAGTTCCAACAACATATAGAAGTTTCGAACAACAGATCCAACATACTTATCGAAAACAAGTGTCCAACATACCTATCGAAAACAAGTTTCCAACGTATCCAATAGACACAAAGGAAGCAGAAGTAGAAGAGTACACTCCATCAATGCAAGCTTCCTCATCTATAGCAAATCTGCAAAGTAGGAAAGATGAGAGTTAGAAGAAGAAGAAGACTAGGTAGAAGAAAAAGAAGAAAAAAAGAAGAAAAAGAAGAAGAATCTATCTTCTCTTTCTTTTTATCCTCTCCTCTAAGTATAGCTATCCTAGGTAGAATATATCATTTTGGAGCTAAGTAAGGTTATTATGTATTTTTGAGGAAAATAAGCTAAGTATAGGTCATTTTGGAGCTAAACCAAGGTTATTTTGCCATTTTTTACCTAAGTGAGCATATTATGTCATAAATGAACTAGCTAAGCTAATTATAGATCATTATTGAGCTATCCTAGGTAGTTATGCCATTTTGTACCTAAGTGAGCTAATTATGTCATAAATGAACTAGCTAAGCTAGCTATAGATTATTATTGAGCTATACTAGGTACTAATGTCATTTTCTAGCTAACTAAGCATATCAAGTCATTTTGGAGGAAAAAATGCTAAGTATAGGTCATTTTATAGCTATCCTAGGTAGAATATACCATTTTCTAGCTAACTAAGCATATCATGTCATTTTTGAGGAAAATAAGCTAAGTATAGGTCATTATTGAGCTAAGTAGGTCATTTCTTAAGCTAAGTATGCATTTGTTAATGGAAACACTTGGGAAAACTTACCATCAACTTAAGCTAAGCACGCCTCGAGGAAGGAAGCTCAGAGCGCTCTGGACCCCGCCCCACCATGTGTCAACACCTGCAATGACAAAGAGTGAACGAAATTAGTTCAACATAAAAAAATTGAATACGTAATAACATATATATATACATAATAATAATTGAATACCTCACATTACTAATATTAATCTTCATCATCTATATATGCTCCGGGATCAATAAATGCATAAGCATCATCACTATCAGTAATGACGTGCTCATCAACATCATCAATAAATGTATCAACATGTGGAAGGCCTCTATGTAATCGGTCAAGCATTATCAGGTCATCCGCAGCAGTAACCTCTTCTTCTTCCGCCTCTTCTTGTTCTTGCTCAGGGGTGAAGTCGGGTTCACTGTCGCCGTCGACCTCAATGTTCTGGGGTGAAGTAGAGCGGTTCTTGAAGCGTTTTTTGGAAACACGTGTTTCTTGGAAGAATTCTCCTTCATATGTGTCTGGGTTAATGTGAGGTTCATAATCATCTTCATTGAGGGGAGGAGGTCTAAAGTTTGGCGGCACATCATAAACGACATCCCAACCTTTCAAATTTGGATCCGTTTGGTAGGCCCATGGTAGATAGAAAACTTGGGTCGCCTGTTGAGCCGTAATATAGACATCGGGAACATCCAAATGGGTGCTTTGTTTGATTTCGACTAGACCTATATGTTCATGAGTCCTTCTAGTCTCCTTCGGCTGGAACCAATAACATTTGAAGACTACGACGTTTGGTGGGTTTTCACCAAAGAATGTAAGTTCATAAATTGCTTCAACTCTTCCATAATACTCGACCCCTCCTTCGCCGATAGCGGAGACACAACAATTTGTAGTCTTTCGGTCGGCCATAGATAGCTCTTTGCCAAAAGTACGAAAGTGATACCCATTGATGTCGTATTTGTCAAATGAACGGACCTTAAAGTCAAAACCATTTGCGACTTGTCTCAATTCGGAGTCCATAGACTCTGCATTAGCCTCCAAGTTTAATACCAAAGGATTATTGCATTAGCCGCAAACTAGGCAAAGAAATGAAATCGTCTAATTAATGGAAATTACCGTTTGCTTGAACCAAGAGATGAAACCAGGATAGCCGCCTCCATGCTTTGCCAGAAGCTCATACTCTTCGATGGAATCCTTTTAGATCACCACTCCAACCGAGAATTTGGCGACATATCGACTGTATCACATATCCGGGAATAAGAGCATTTCAAAGGAATTAGAAGTTGTGAAACAATGTACCGAGAACTTACTCGATGTACGGCTGCGCTTCTATTAGGTTGTTGAGGATATACAACGAAATGGTCTGCCATTCTTCGACATCCAACCCTATTGATTTCAAAGCACCGGCTAGTGCGAGCTTCCCTTTGAATAGGCTGAGGTTGGATCGACCTTTTTCATGGTCGCCATCATTGTATCGAGGCTTCAGATTATGCAAATGACGATTCTGCGTTGTGTAGTGTGTTGTCACAAAGTTTGCCGCTTCCTTAGTAATGACTGCCTCGGCCATCGATGCTTCAACTCTATGTTTATTTTTACATTTTGTTCGAAGCATCTTCTGCATCCTTTCAGTTGAGAAGCACCAATGATTTTTTGCACGCCCCTCCCCGCAATCTTGCCTCGGTCGAGAGATGCAAAATGAAATGCTGCATTAGATTAAAGAAGCCCGGTGGAAAGATCTTTTCTAACTTGCAGATCAACTCTGGCACCAACTCTTCCAGTTTGTCTAGCACGTCAGGCGATAGTTCTTTCACACAAAGAGCACGGAAGAAATAGCTCAGCTCCGCCAGTACTAGCCATTCATCCTCAGGGATAAAGCTACACATCATCACCGGCATTACCCGCTCAAGCCATATGTGCCAATCATGACTCTTGAGACCAAATATTTTCAATTTTTCACGACCCGCTCCCCTCTTTAGATTTGCTGCATACCCATCGGGGAACATCAACTGCATTTTCACCCACAAGATCATTTCCCTCATAGCTGGCCTTCCAAGATTGAACCATGCCTTTGGCTTCCTCTAGTTCTTCTTTCCTTTCGGTTCTCGAATGTTTTGTAACGGTCTATCACATAGAGCCTCCTGGTTGACTCTAGCCTTAGGATTATCCTTCGACTTCCCCTCTATGCTGAACAATGTACCAAAAAGGGCCTCCACGACATTCTTTTCAGTGTGCATCACGTCGATGTTGTGTGGGCAAAGGAGGTCTTTGAAGTAAGGCAGATCCCACAAACATATCTTGTGAGTCCAGGCTTGTTCCATATTATACCCTTTGAAATACCCTGGAAGATTTGGATCCGGCTCGAGAGCGTTTATTTGATCCAGGATCTGGTTGTCTGTCAATGCAGGTGGTGCAATGTTTTTGACAACTCTACCTTTGATGAAATTCTTCTTGTTTTTTCCGAACTTATGGTCAGGATCCAGGAACTGTCTATGCATGTCGAAGCAAGAAAACTTGCGACCTGCCTCCAGCCAGCGGAACTATAGAGCAGACTTGCATGTGGGGCACGGAAACCTTCCATGCACACACCAGCCAACGAATAGCGCATATGCCGGCAAGTCATGCATCGAGTACATGTACCACACATGCATTTTGAAGTTCTATTTTGTAGCGGCGTCGTATGTCTTGATCCCATTATCCTTGGCTTCTTGCAATTCATCCTTAAGCGGTTGCATGTACACATTCATATTCTTCCCCGGATATTTGGGCCCCGGAATTATCAGGGTCAGGAAAATGTTCTTTCTTTTCATAATCTCTCCGAGGGGAGATTGAGTGGAATGACAAATACAGGCCAACAACTGTATTGTGCTGCCGTCATACCATACACATTGAACCCATCCGTGCTGATGGCAACTCGAGGATGCCTTGGTTCTACCGCTTTATCCTTATGTAATGCATCGAAGTGCTTCCATGCAAAAGCGTCCGAAGTGTGTCCCAACATCAGATTCCCATCTGCATCCAGTTCTGTTCTTTTGCCCAATTTATGCCACGTCATCTGTCTAGCCGTCTCTTCGACCATGAAAAGCCGTTGAAGTCTTGGTATGATTGGTAGATACCGAAGAACATTAATGGGGATTTTGGTCTGACTCTTCTCACCCATACCGTTGTCTACCAGAACATACCTGGAAGCATTGCAAATGGGGCAATAGTTCAAGCCCGCATACTGAAGCCTAAATAAGGCACATCCATTCTCACAGGCATCTATATTCTCATAGGGCATCTTAAGCGCACGCAGGATTTTGTCCGACTAGTAGAGGTTTGGTGGAAAAACATGGCCTTTGGGTAAAAAGCGTCCAAATATCATCATAATCACGTCATAGCATTCTCTGCCCAGGTTGAATTGAGCCTTTAGAGCCATTACTTGCGCGATGGCATCCAGCTGACAAAGCTCAGTGTGCTCGTGGAGAGAACGTTTTGAAGACTCCAACATTTCATGAAAGGCCTTTGCAGATTCCTCCATCTCATCGTCCGAATCCCGAGCATCATCAAAGTCGTGCACCATGTCTTCGATCCCGGTACCATGCTCGTCGGTGCAACGACGAAACACCTCAGCTCTGGCACGTTGGGCAGACTCACCATGAAATGTCCAGACCGTATAATTAGGCGTAAAACCCCACTTCTGCAGGTGTTTGATCATTTCAGACTCTGACTTCTTCTTACAATTGTCACAATCGACACAAGGGCACCAGGTTGTTTTCTGTCTATTTGCAAATGCGACTCTCACAAACTCCTTGGTTTTTGTTAACCATTCACAGGTCATGTCTTTCGAACTAGTGTGACCGGTGTACATCCACCCACGATCACTCATCCTGCCTAGCAACTGGACACACACAAAATATATACATAATTCAGCAAACCATATTCATCAGTTAATAGAGTTTGTCAGTTTCATTACGTCGATGCAACCCTAGACGCTAGTAGGTAAAGATAGGTCCTAGTCCCACCCGAGTATGTGTAGATTGGGTTCGTTTTCCCATGCTCCACTCCGGATCCGACGCACAATTTCGGCAGCACCTCCCCGTTGTTCTCCTGATACACGTCTCGGCAATAAGCAGAGAGGATGTGTACCCGGAGAACAACAGGGAGGCACTGACAAAATTGTGCATCGGATCCGGAGCAGAGCATACGGGAAAACGAACCCAATCTACACATACTCGGTCTGTCCATGGATAACGTTGGACAATTCGAAAGAATCATGGTTATAAATATGCTAATGAATGCATATTTATAGATGTAACCATTTCAAATGGGAGGCGCATAGTGGTTACGCATACTAATGATTCAAGACACCTATAGCTAGCAAGTTTCATCGGCACGAAGACCGGAACAGGAAATGAAGGGTGCGGGAGGAGATGTAATTTGTGCTCACCCACGAATGTAGGGGCAAAGCTCGTCGAATGCACGGGGAGGTCGTCGAACACCAGACCCTCGCAGCAACGAAAAACTACACATTTAAATCCACCCGATCAACACAAATATATATATGATGTTTTTCATAACAAAATCGGAAATTATATGACCTAACTCATAATTCACACATATATGACCCCATCGGCCTCTGGAAGGCCGAAGAGCACCCTTTCGGTCAACAGGAGGCCGAAGAGGTGTCGGGGGTCGGGGGTGTCATGTCGTGGTGTTGGGGTGTCGTGTCGGGGTCGAGATGTCGTGTCAGGGTCAGGGTCGGGGTCGGGGTGTCGGGGTCGGGGTGTCGGGTCGGGGTCGGGGTCGGGGTGTCGGGTCGGTGTCGGGGTCAGGGTTTTTCCTCATTTTTTCTTTTCTTCTTGTTCCTCTTCTTCCTTTTCTTCATTTTCTTCCTTTTTTTTCCTTCTTCTTCTTCTTCCTCCTCCTTTCCTTTTCCCTCCTCTTCTTCTCCTCCTCTCCTCTTTTTTCTTCTTCTTCTTCCTCTTCTTCTTTTTTCTTCTCCTCCTCCTCCTCCTCTTCTTCTTCCTTTCCTTTTATCCTCTTCTTCTTCTCCTCCTCTCCTCTTTTCTTCTTATTCTTCTTCTTATTCTTCTTCTTTTTTCTTCTCCTCCTCCTCTTCTTCTGTTTCTTCTTCTTATTATTATTTTTTGTTCTTTTCCTTTTTTATTTTTCCTTTTTTTCTTCTTGTTTTCTTCTTTTTTTCTTCTAGGTTTTTCTTTTCTTCTTTTCTATCTAAGTTTTTTCTACCTAATATATACTAACTAATATGAACTAATAACTAACTAATATAAACTAACTAATATGAACTAATAAAAATAGAAAAAAGCATGAAAAGGGGGAGGGTGGAGCTCATCGGAGGGGGGATCGAGGCGGCGGCGCGGGGTGGCGAAGGGGAGGGGCGGAGCTGGGTCGTCGGGCGTGCCTGCTCGCTGGCGACCCGACGCGGCAGAGCGGCAGGGCAGGGGGCGGCAGGGGCGACGGGGCCGAGATGGTGGAGGAGGGCCGCGGGGAGGGGGCGGGCGGCGCCGTGGCCTGGCTCCGGAGGTGGTGGAGAAGGGCCGCGGGGAGGGGGCGGCGGTGGAGGAGGGATGCGGGAAGGGGGCGGCGGCGGGAGGGCGGGGCGGCGGCGCTGAGAGAGGGAGAGAGAGATGTGTGAGAGAGAGAGGCGCGGGGGTGGGGTAACCGTTAGTTCGCCATGACATTGTGGGCCCCCCTTACTTCTTTGCCGTCTGCTGGAAGACGGCATAGAGTTCTTTGCCGTCTGCCAGCAGACGGAAAAGAAGTGGCACATGGCAAAGAGCTTGGCCTAGCTAGTGTCGTGCCCCGTGGGGCCCACTCTGGTCTTTGCCGTCTGCTAGCAGACGGCAAAGAAGTGCAGATGGCAAAGACCGTCTTTGCCATGAGCTGGTTCTTTGCCATCTACTTTGGAAAGACGGACGACAAACAACCTCTTTGCCGTCCGCTAGCAGACGGCAAAGAGCTGGCAGACGGCAAATTGTCTGATTCTAGTAGTGTCGGGAGTTGAGTTGGATCAAGTGCTAGTGGTATGTGAGTACCCGGATGTGTTTCCTGATGAGCTGCCCGGAATGCCTCCTGACCGCGACATCGAGTTCATCATTGAGCTTATGCCCGGATCAAGGCCCATCTATAAGAAGGCCTATAGGATGGGATCCGAAGAGTTGGCTGAGTTGAAGAAGCAACTAACAGAGCAGCTCAAAAAAGGATTTATTCGCCTTAGTGCCTCTCCTTGGGAATCGCCTGTTCTATTTTTGTCAAAGAGGGACGGGACTATCAGACTTTGTGTCGATTACCGTTGTCTCAATGAAGTCACAATAAAGAACAAGATATCCCAAGATATCCCAAAGACAGCATTCGTAACCCGGTATGGCCTGTATGAATACACGGTCATGTCGTTCGAGTGAACTAATGCCCGTGCGTACTTCATGTACCTCATGAATAAAGTCTTCATGGAGTACTTGGACAAGTTCGTTGTTGTCTTTATTGATGACATACTTGTCTTCTCCAAGTCTCAAGAAGAACATGAGGAGCACTTGATATTAGTCCTAGAGAAGCTTCGAGAGCACCAACTTTATGCCAAGTTCACCAAGTGTGAATTTTGGCTACACGAAGTCGGATTCTTGGGTCATGTGTTGACTGCAGAAGGATTGTCAGTGGATCCTGCCAAAATTGAAGCCGTGACTGAATGGCAAACCCCAACCACCGTGAAGGAAGTCAGGAGCTTCCTCGGACTCGCGGGTTATTACCGCAAGTTCGTGGAAGGGTTCTCAAGCATTGCCCGACCCATGACCCAGCTTTTGAAGAAGGACAAGAAGTTTGAATGGACACTCAAGTGCAAGGAAAGCTTCGAGGAGCTCAAGAAGAAATTGACCACAACCCCAGTTTTGGCCACCCCTGATATTCACAAGGAGTTTGTGATATATTGTGATCCATCAAGAACTGGACTTGGAGGTGTTCTGATGCAAGAAGGCAGAGTCATATCATATCTGTCAAGACAGCTATGACCCCATGAAGAGAACTATGCAACTCATGATCTCGAGTTGGCAGCCGTGGTTCATGCCTTGAAGACATGGCGACATTACATTCTGGGGAAGCGTTGTGAGATATTCATAGACCACAAGATTTTGAAGTATATCTTCACTCAAAGGGAATTGAACATGAGGCAGTGAAGATGGTTGGAATTAATCAAGAATTCCGACCTCGGTGTTCCATACCACCCTGGAAAGGCCAACGTGGTAGTAGACGCCTTAAGCAGAAAGGCTTGTTCCTTGAATGCTATGATTATGGAAAGGCTACCCGCCCTGTATGAAGAGCTTGAGAGCTTCGGCTTGGAACTGGTTGCACCAGGATTCCTCGCCAACCTTGAAGCAAAGCCTACCTTGATGGATGATATCAAAGAAGCCCAGAAAGGATATGAGAGCATTGAAGTCATCAAGAGGAAGATCAAGGCAGCCAAGGCCCCAGGAGTCTCGGTGGATGAACAAGGAGTTGTATGGTTCGGGAATCACATATGCGTACCCAACAAAGAGGAGCTCAAGAACCTAATGTTGCAAGAAGCTCATGTAACTCCCTACTCCATCCATCCTGGAGGAACCAAGATGTATCAAGACCTCAAGGCAAGATTCTGGTGGCATGGCATGAAACGGGAGATAGACACGTTCGTGGCTAAGTGTGACATATGCCAGAGAGTTAAAGCTGAGCATCAGCGACCCGCTGGACTATTGCAACCTCTCAAAGTGCCTAAATGGAAGTGGGATAAAGTCGGGATGGATTTCATCACCGTTTTACCGAGGTCAAACAAAGAACATGACTCCATTTGGGTCATTGTTGATCACCTGACCAAGGTAGCCCACTTCGTCCCCATCAAAACCACCTATGACGGAAGCCAGCTAGCTAGCCTCTACATCGAGCGTATCGTGAGCCTTCATGGAGTTCCAAGGAGATTGTGTCAGATCGGGGCACCCAGTTCACCTCAAGATTCTGGAACATGTTTCAAGAAGCTTTGGGAATCAAGCTCTCCTTCAGCAATGCTTTTCACCCCCACACCGGTGGACAAACGGAACGAGTAAATCAGATACTCGAAAATATGCTCCGCTCTTGTGTTTTGGCATATGGAGCCAAGTGGGAAGATTGCCTACCGTTTGCCGAGTTCTCTTATAACAATAGCTATCAGTCGAGTCTTCAGATGGCACCATTTGAGGTGTTTTATGGACGCAAGTGTCGTACTCCCCTCAACTGGTCAGAGACCGGAGAAGGATTAGTTTTTGGGCCAGACATCCTCCGCGAAGAAGAAAAGCAAGTTCAACTCGTCCGAGAATGTCTAGAGGACGCCAAATCAAGACAGAAGAGCCACGCTGACTCTCACCACTGAGAAGTGAACTTCTGTGTCCATGACCACGTGTACCTCCGGGTCACGCCTCTCAAGGGAACCAAGCGCTTCGACGTCAAAGGAAAGCTCGCACCAAGATAATCGGACCCTTCAAGATCACCTCTAGACGTGGAGAAGTTACCGACCAGTTGGAGCTACCGTCCGAGTTGTCGTATGTGCACAATGTCTTCCATGTGTCTCAACTCCAGAAGTGTCTACAAGTTCCCAACCGCCCCGACCTCTAGAAGGACATCGACCATCAAGCCATCAAACTTCAGCCAGACCTCACTTATCGTGAGAGGCCAGTTCACATTTTGGATGAAGCCGAGCGCTGCACCCAAAGCCGCACCATCAAGTACTTCAAGGTCCAGTGGAGCAACCACTCTGAAGCTAAAGCAACCTGGGAGCGTGAAGATTATCTTAGATCTGAGTTTCCTTATCTTTTTAGCACTTAGCCAAGGAATCTTGAGGACGAGATTCTTGTAAGGGGGAAGGTCTGTCACACCCTGTGATTGTAGCACATTGTCATGTTTGGGTTTATAAAATTTGGAGCCAACTAAAACTTTTTCGATGTGCTTGTGCTTGCTTGCTATGTTGTTTGCTTGCTTGATGATTGTATTCTTTGGCACTACTAGGTTCTATTCCACTTCATATTCATCTTCCTTGTTCCAAGCCTCTTTCCCAATGATCATGCCATGTGAATAGTGCCCAAAACTATTTTTATCAAATTTTGTTTTAACTAAAAATGATTTACTCAAATTAGGTTTTCAAAACCCCCTGAAATGAGGTTTGCACTGCAAGTCCTCAAATTAGGTGGACACTTCCTTCCCAAAAGCTTTATTTAAAACCTACTATATATATGACTTCCCAAAACCACCAAATATTATTTTTAAAGATTATTTTCACATTTTATTTAAAGGCTTTTTCTTAAGGCCAGAAATGGTTTTTCAAAGGCAAAATTATTTAAATACTTTAAAAATATTTGAGAAAATTTATAGAAACTCAGTGGGCATATAGTTTCCATATATATGAATTTCAAAACAAGGCCATGATCAAATCATGGGCAAAACCCCTCAAAACCCTTTCTGTTCAGATCAAACTTTTGAAATATTTCTATAAGATATATTCTCAATAAATTCCAGGAAAATTCTAGCAAGTCAATACTATCATAGGTGATGATATTGCAAAGTTTCATCTCAATCCAAGTTGATTTGGTTCATCAAACCATCCCAAAACCATTCATGTCCAGAATCAAATTTGAGCAACTTTACATTGTGAAGTTTTCCCCCCTTGGACTCAAACTTTGTGGGCATGCTCTAATGGCCAAATAGCGATGATAAACTAAGTGGTGCATCAAGGATAAAAGCCTAGCATCATTGGATCTACAGAAATCTGATTCTGCTAATTTCTAGGGTTTATCAAATCTCCATTGTCAACTTCTTCCTATTAAGCTCAAATTTGGTGAATCCCCTCATTTCTACCTAGCCTTTCACCCTGGTAAGTATCTCAGTAAGGTGGAAGCATGCCCAAAAAACCATCAAACACCTTCTGGTGATTTGGTAAAAACCCTATTTTCACCCCTCTCTCTTTAACCCTTGCCCCCAACTTCTTACCATAGACTCCTATAGTTACCTTTCACCTCCAGTAGAAGCCTCATGGTCATAGCTCAAGTAAAATGTGGTGAAACGCCCCATTTACCTCCCTGGACAGGAGCTTTCTCTCTCTCCCTCTCAACTTTCCTTCTCTCCTAAGGCATCCCAAGGCATCCAATGCTCTATCCATCTATTTTTCTCCCCCTAGAACCTTTGGACACAAATGGCCACGCCCAAAAGGCCAATGACATGCCATTTGGGCGCTCTCGAGCGTGCTACAGTGCACTCCCGCACTATAGCTGCCCCCCATTCTGATGCCCCGACCACCTCGGGCCAGGAGAACACGCCACCGGGCTCACCCGGCATCCGCACCTTCCTGATGGTCGCCTCCCCCTCCTCTCTCCCTCTCCAACGGCCTCTCCGCGCGCGTGAACCGGCCGCCCCCTCGGCCAGTGCAAGGGATCGCACGCACGATGTCCTCACCACCCCCTCTGCTTGTCCACACCCTCTAGGGCATCTCCCGTGGGCCCCATGTGCCCCTCCCTGGCCTGCCGTGGCTCAACGGCGAGAGCCCGAGCTCTCCTGCGCTCGCCACCTCCCCTGCCTCCGCCTCGCCCATATAAAGGACCCCCGGACCTCCCTCTTCTCCTCTGTTGCCCCTCTCCAGACCCAATCGATCTCTCGTTCCACCCCCGCAAGCCCCGAGGGTCCCTGCTCCCAGATCGCACCCGAGCTCCGCCGTCGGGGATCGTCGTCGATCTCGGGGTATGCGGGGTCTCCAATGCCCATTCTTCTTCCCCTGTGCCTCCCTCTCCATCCTAGGCTGATCCCCCATCCACTCCGCTTCATTTGTAGCTCAGGGCGGCCGGACCGTCCTCTTCCCGAGAGCTCTCCACCGCGGGTTCACGTCGTCGGCGAACCCCGACCCTCCAGCGACCTCCACCGTGCCCGAGCGGACGACGAGACCTCCCCGAGCCCCCTCGTGCTTTCCTCAAGTTGAATGGCCGTCGGAGTCGCCGCCAGTGAGCCTCCCCATGCTCCTATGCGTGAGGAAGGAGATGACACGCGGGGCCTGCCTGTCATACTCCCCTGCCCCTTGTGCCATCGACAGGTCGGGCCCGCCTGTCGGGTTCGAACCTGTCGGCTGCCGCACGCGCTGTTTGCCTAGGCCGGTTTCCCTATGGGCTGGCTCTGCCTCGGTGCTTCTGGCCCGAGAGGCATAGTGCCATTTTTCTTTTTGTTTTTTCTGTCTTATTTCCAAAAATTCCACAGACTTATATATTCATCTAAATCCAAATGTCTTTCCACCTAAATTCTTAGGGTAATCTATAGAATTTATTAGTGCCATTTATAAAAATGTTTGAAAAACTTTTTAGCACTATTTTTATTTAAAAAACCCCATTTGGCATTTCCTGCCTATGTTTAATAATTTTTAAAAATAATTTTCATAGCAAAATATTAAACAAACATTTTTAATATAGTCCTTAGTATTTATCAGAATGGATTAGCATTTTTATTAGTAGCTTGAGTGCTCTGTTTTTGTGTGTTGACTATTTTTATCGTTATTTTATCGCCATGATAGATTGCGCTGTTGACGAAGAAGTTGGACCCGAAGACTTCGAAGACCCCGAAGACTTTGTTGAGCCAGGCAAGCAGCCCTTTGACCATGATGAGAAACCATTTTTATTGCATGTCATATAGCACTTTACTTTCATCATAATTGATCATGTGATGTGGTGTTCGCCTTTCGGTGGCATGCCTCCGAAACATTTCCTTTGACACTTGCATCGTGCATGACCCTACCACCTTATGAGGGTTATGCGGGTGGGTATAGATAGGATGCTAGTAGATTCTATGCAGTGGGATCAAGACTATCCATAGTGACGGAAAGAGAGAAATGATTTCAAGAACTTTCGAAAACCCCATCAGGTGCCACTAATGCCCGAGGGAGATATTGATGAGATGGGCGACCACTTGAGAAAGAAGTGGTGTGTTGGAACAAGTGAGTATGTGTTTTTGAAAACGGAGAGTTCTAAGGTCTGCTGACCGTCCCAACATTACATGCGCAACCACGATACCCCTTATGGGATGGGGCTTTGTTGATTACGTTGGTGGGTACTAGCAAGGAGCCCGCATTACTAGTGGCGGGAGTGGCATGGTCACTCTCGATACGGGGTCATACCGATATGTACGATCATGCGCTGTCTTCACAGGCACCAGGCACACCGTTGGTCCCCTCGTGGATGGTACGATTAGAGCGAGGCTCGTGTGATATACATCATGAGGGCTGGGTACCAATCGAGTGGACTCTTTGTTTAGTATTGCTAGCGGAAAGGCATTGTTCGGGTGCTTACCTCGGGTATGTTATATACCGTGAGTCGTGGATGACATAGAAGTTCCCCGAGTTTTGTGGGTAAAGTGTGCAACCTCTCCAGAGTGTAAAACTATTCGAATAGCCGCGTCTGCGGTCATGGACAGTTGGGGGTCCTTCTTAGAGTACGTCCGGATGTTCTCGTGAAACTTGGTGAGACTACGGATGAGATGGTGCAAGAGGTCACATGAGCTGAGTCCGATGACTTAGCGAGGGAATTAAACTAATTCCGATGGCTTAGCATGATGTAAGAACATGAGATGTTCTACCCCTACTTGTGATGATATCTGCAATTTGTTCACATGGATACCTGCTAGTTGTTAATGCATGCTCACTAGTTACTTGATCATTTCATTTGCATACAAAATTAGCTTTCCTTAAATTTACCTATTTAAATGCTATATCATGCATCATTGTTACCTTGTTCCACAACTTGGGTTGATTGTGAGTACATTCAAAGTACTCATTGGCTTGCCACTGGTTATTTAATTGGCCAGACATGGAAGAACAAGAGTATGTTGAAGGGTTTGTTGGAGACGAACATGCAAACTAGGACGCTTCCCAGTCAGAATGCCTATAGGTTAGGGTAGATGGCATGGGTTCACACTTTCGACCAAGATTTCCGCTGCTTGTTCTAGTTTAAGTGTTTGGCCCGTGTGGCCCTATCTATGTAAGACTATACCTTCATGGTCTTTATTTGTGTAAGATGTTAAGTGTGGATGTAAGACTCTTGTTATTTAGCTTTTGTGTGTTCGGTGAGCATTGATCTCTGGGATCACTTTACACGTGCATTCGGTGATCACGACTTATGAGTCGGGGTCCCCATAGTTACCCCCAAAATATTTGACCAGAGTCCAAGGCAAAGTTACTGGAGGTAGAAGAGGGATATAATATGTTGTGGCAAAAAGTTGAGGGCAAGGGGAATCGTTTTGGGCCCACTTTGCTTGTCCACAAGTCTATGGCTAAAGATGTTTGTGCTGTGGTTGGGCAAGGCAGGGGAATTCTATGACCTTGAGATTTACCAGGGGTAAATGGTAAGTCCATTCAGTCCTGATCACAAGTTTTGAGATCATTTGAAGGAAGTTGGTAATGTAAACTTGGTAAACCCTAGAAATGGACAGAAATGGATTTCTGTAGACCTGATCATTAAATTCTATTCCCCTTGATGCACCACTTGATGTAGCATCATCATTTGGGTAATAGAGAATGCCCACAAAGTTTGGGATCATTAGGAGATACTTCACAATGTAAAGTTGCTGAAATTTCGCTCTAGACAGGAATGGTTTTAGGATAATCTGGTGAACCAAAACAATTGGGATTGAGACGAAACTTGGTAAGATGAACACATATATCATATGTGGCATGCTAGAATCTACCTGGATTTATTTGAAAATATTTCTTATAGAAATATTTCAAATCCTTGAAATATGCAGAAATGGTTTTGAGGGGTTTTATCCAATACTTTGAACATGACCATGTGTCTAAACTCTTATATATGGACAATATATGTTCAGCGAGTTTTCCTAAATTTTCTCAAATATATTTAAAGCATTTAAATAATTTTCTCCCTATAAAAGACTATTTCTAGTCTTAAGAAAAAGCCTTTAAATAAAATATGAAACTAATCTTTTAAAATAATATTTTGTGGTTTTGGGAAGTTATATATAGTAGGTTCCAAATAAAGCATTTGGGGAAAAAGTATCTACCAATTTGAGGACTTGTTGTACAAACCTCAACTCAGGGGGTTTTGAAAACCTAATTTGAATAAAACTTTTTGGCCAAAATAATATTTTGTAAAAATATAGTTAAGTCCTATTCACATGGCATGATCATTGGACAAGAGTTGGGATCAAGGAAAAGAGTTTTGAGAGTAGAAGAGATTTTATAAATATAGAGCACATGAAAGCAAACGAGAAATCAACAATCAAGTCGAGCATCACAAGCACAGAAAAAGTTTCAATTGGCCCTAATTTTCGAGTCTTGGTAACTTAGTCATGAGAGGCAAAACACAGGGTGTGACATACGATCTTGATGTAGCTTGTGGCGAGTGTAAGCCAATTCCACATACTCTCTTCTGTACATGTACTTGTAATGATATCCATTCTTGTGAAACGACAAGATGTGCTTCTATCCCTGTTGAGGCCCTCGTGCCAAAATAAGGATATGATCGCATCTTGGGCGTGACAAGTTGGTATCAGAGCCTGTACCGACCTAGGAGCCCCCTTGATTGATCGAACTTGGCCAAGTCGAGTCTAGTGAAAAAACTATTTTGTGTCTAGTTATATCGAAGAGTAGGATTCTTTTATTCCTCTTCTATACTCTGGTGAGGAATTACGACTTAGGAATTTTGATTCTACCCTCTTCTCACTCAAATTGTTTTTAGGATCATGCGGATATTTTGGAATCTATATGATACCGATGTGACAGAGTTTTGTATTTGGTGGCTCCTGTTATTGAGGAGTTGAGCTCCAAGGGATTCTTGACACATTGTTATCGTTCAGTTCCCTTAGTATCTCAGGACGGAGGGTGTTCAAAATTGCTTCAATACTTCTTGTGGCGAGATAAGATCAGAGTCACCTAGTACTAGGGAGGCGTCCGGGGTACTACCATGTTTGGTATTGTTGTGTTTTCAAGCATCCGGGATAGATGGAGTTCCGAAGCCTCTAGTTATGTGTTGACAGATGGATATAGTTGGAGTGTAGGGCTTGTTAGTTGTGTGAGATATTTTGCCTCTCTGTATCCCCAACAGCCGATTGCATAACCAAAGATTTCGGAAGTTCTTAGGTGGGAATTCAAGTAGGTACCTGGGATTATCTTTCCAACAAATGCATAATGGGTATGTATTTGTTCTGGCTTGTTTCGTAAGCCTCATCCTTTGTGTTGTTTTTGAATATGGTAATTCGAGTTGCTTCAATGTCAAGTGGTGATTTCATATCTTCCACAAATGGTGTTCTCATATTTATATGGGATTGCTAATCCTTTTGATCGATCGGAGTTGTCATAAAATTCTTTTTAACCGGTGTGCTTCTCTTCAAGTTAATTCTATCCTCTTCAATATTTGCAACATCAATCCTCATATTCTTTTCCGGAGTCTGTCGCATCTGTGCCAAGTTTTCTTTGTTTTTCCACCCTCCCGCCCTTTTTCTTGAGCGATTAAATTCTCATCCAAATGCCTTTCTTTTCATCGATGCTTCAGCTATCTTTCCTTTTGTATCGTATCCGGTGATTCATTATGAAGATCGTCAAGTGATTCAAATTCATCATTTCTTCATTCTTGTTTTCCTTCCCAGCACATTCAATTAAAGATCTCGGTGTTCTTCATATCCTTTTCAATCGCTAAATGCTTCCCCATGTCGGAAATTCGGTCCAAGTATCTCTTGTTTTTCGTCTCTCTCTATTTTATTCCGGTGTGCTGAAGATATCTTAGAAGACTTTCATTTCCATTCATATCCTCTTCAAGTATTTTGAGGTTCTCACCTCATCAAGTTCTTAATTTTTCTGGTGCAATATCTCTTTCTAAGCAATTGTCTGAACGGTGGTTTCATTTGAGTGGGCCCATAATCCACATGGTTTTCCCCCAGGATCTTACGTGTCTCTTCTAATCTTTTCTATAGATGTTCTCAAGTTCTCTTCTAAAATAACGTAAGAATGAAATTCATCAGTCATATGCCTTCTCGAAGATCGCTCTAAATATTTTTCCTTGTTCGCTCAACCTTCTTTATTCATTATTCCGGAGTGTTTCAATAATTCATGGTGTTGCTTCTTGTGGTTATTCTCAGTATTGAAGACCGAAGGAGAGTTTCTCTTAATCTTAGTCCATTCTCTTGAAGATTTGTCATCTCATCCTGATGCTTTCCTCTTAAATATTTTGCGATCATGGGAAATTCCTCCCATATCTATCCGGTGCATTCAGAGTTGTTTTTATTTCTCAATCATCCGAAGGCCATCATTTCAGAAGATTTTTTCCATTCTCAGCTTTCAGTTGCATTCTCAAATTCTTCTCAATTGTTGTCTCTTCGTTCGCCTCTTAATTATTTTGATGCTTCATTCAATCTTCCATCAGGCGGATCATGATCTCTTTGTTCTCATGTATCTCCATTCATTTGTAGTATCCTCATTCGTTTGTGAATTCTAACCGTTGTTCTCCTTAAAGACTTCTTCAAGTTTGTGATCTCTCTCTCTCTCTTCAATTCCTTGCAAGAAGAATAAGTGGTGTGCGAAATCCATTGCTTGTCATCAATTTGACTTGATGAATAATAAGCATAACATAAGTCTTATTCTTGTTGGTCAAGGTGATCTCAATCCTTCTTCTGGAGTTGTTCATGATATCAACTTCCTTATCCCAAGTGATCATTGTGTCTTTTCTGGAGTTCCTAGTTTTTCTCAAGTATCTTGTCGCCAAGCTTCATCTAATTCATAGCAAGGCCTCAATCTTGTTCTTTTTTACCTTCAATGTCAAGCTTCATCCTTTCATTCCAGAGTTCATCTCGATGCCTCTTCATGGCGGATTGTTAAGGATGTAATTCTTCTCAAAGTGTTCTTAAAGATTCTTGTTGGAGGTGCTCAAGTGTTATTTATCTTGGATTTCTATGTTCAACCTTCTCCTTTGTCTTTTGAGATGGTGTTATTATATTCTTGATTATGAGGAGTCTCTAAGGAAAATTCTCATGGAAAAGTTAAGTAAACCCACCTTGTCTTCTCGGAGTTATCTTGGGTTGGATTTCACCTAAATTCCTAAGGATTGTTGATATCATGGTGTCATAAATGATTCAAGTTTTCTCCTCCTCATATTGGGGAAAGAAGTTTTGCATATCTTGTTGCTCTCAAGCAATCAATTATTTCTGTTGTGGCAGGTTGTCACCTCATATATTTGAGATGGGTTTCATAAGCCCATAACAAGCTATTCTTTTCGATGTTGATTCTGCATGAACTCCGTTCTACCATGTTTTTCAAATTCAATGGTGGTAGAAGTTGTCATTTCTCCTCCGTTCTCTTCTCTCCAAAGATCTGGCTTCTATTCTTTTGTTTCGGAGGCATTGTGGTGTTGCTCTTTTCAACTCACATCTAATTTGATTAAGATCATGTTCTTCCCTTGCTTGTCCATTTACCGGAGTGCTGTGAAATCTTTCATGATCCTTCCATATTATGAAGTTTTGATTCCAATCCAACCGAAGTTTTGGGGTCTATCTTTCAAATTCTTTCCATCATATCAAATTTTTCCTCTCTATCCTACCGAAATGCTGCCGAAATTTCTTTTGAATTCTTGTTTGTTCCTCATGTCGTTCTTCATCCCTTTCCAACCTTCAAGTTTCATTGGTTTCACTCGTTTTTCAAAGAAGCAACTAAGTTTTACCTCTTGCTCTTTCTCTTCCCCTTCTCATTCTAGATCTCGGGACGAGATCCTCACGTAGTGGAGAGTTGTAACAACCCGAGACCGACGCATTAGAAGATTCCCCTTTTATTACATTGTCATCATGCGATTCGTTTGGTTGTCGCATTAGTCATCACATCATTCACATCATCTTGCATAGCATCGTTAGTCGTTTTCGAAAACTTGCATCCTTTCATGTTCGCTGGTTCTCTCAGTTCATGTCGTTGCCTGTTTCGAGTCCAACCACACATGCACGTGCCCGCGACATTGCAAATATTGTTTTAAAAAGTGTGTATAAAACTTCCTCAGATTGGGTTGAAAGTTGGCATGCGGTCTTGTTATT
This sequence comes from Hordeum marinum, assembly GCA_022496015.1. NCBI lineage: Eukaryota > Viridiplantae > Streptophyta > Magnoliopsida > Poales > Poaceae > Hordeum > Hordeum marinum. The sequence goes on from CM039672.1 coordinate 137,825,970, forward strand.
TTGTAGGTGGACCGTCTGCCAAAATTCGTCGCAATCAGAGGTCGTTTGATACCCTATGGTCGACCGTAATGTCACCGTCATTGGTTTATTTGTCGGATGTTTTCCGTGTTTTAAAACTCCTTGTCACGGGCCGCAAACATTCCCTCCCATCCCCACCAAGCCCCTCTACACAGACCAAAGCCCACCTAGCTAGCCCCCTCCGCTTTCAGACGTTCCATCAAGATCTAACGGTCAAAAAACGGAGCAAAACCCCCTAACCCTAGCCCCTTTTCCTATTTAAGCAACCAGCACTGCCTAATTGGGACGCTACCCTAACCCTCCTCGAGTTCCGTGCACAACCACTCCTTAGCTGCCACCTTCTCCCACCTCCTTTCTCCTCAGCCACGGCCCGCTGAAGCCCATCCGGAGCCCGCCCGACCCGGATCGCGCTGCCGCCGCTCCTCCCGAACCTTGCTCGCCCGCAGCCATAGAAGCGCTCAAGCTCTCGTCGCTCCTCGCCCGAGCCAGATCGTCGCAGCCCTCGCCGGACCTCATCGGAAGTCGCCGCCCGCCGGACCCAGGCCGGAGACCCCGCACCTCGCCCTCTCTTCTCCCCATCTCTCTCCCTCACCTCACATGTTCATTTCTCCCTCACCTCTCCCATGTAGAATGCCATGGAGGGCACCCCGGAGCTCGCCGCCTTGCCTTGAACCACTGCGAATGGACGGATCCGGAGTTCCCCGTCGCGGATCCGGCTTCCCGCGCCTTTCTCATCCCGTCGGAGCCCTGCCCTGAAGGTCTCACTGCTGGTAGTGCGCCATGGCCTCGTCTTGCTCGGGAGTAGAACGAGGATGCCTAACCTGCCCGCGTGCATTGACCGCCCGCCCGCCAGTGCCCTGGGCCGCGTCCAGCGCTTGCGCTACGCCAGGCGCCCCTCCGCGCAAGGCCCAGCCGTTCCATCGATTGGGCTCAGCCCACAAGGTGAGCATCGCCCATCCCTATCCCCTCGTGTGCGTCGTTTAGATAAGCAGCGCCCCTTTGGGTTAAAATCTTTTATGTATGAAATATGCTCAGAAAAATGTGTAGATTAATTATATGCCATTTTCATCCATGTCAAGAATACTTAAGCTGTTGTTTCCATCATTTTGCATATATGTCATGTTATTGCATTGCGCATATTTATTTAACCGTGCATGGGAATTAATCCAACAATACAATTAAATTTTTCATATTAACTGTAGTGCATTTTCATGCATGAAAAATATGTTTAATGTGGTATTTGCATCTAATTTGCATGTATAATTGCTAAAAGGGTTTATTTCATTAACTTGCATAATTAATTGTAAAACATTTTCCTACATGAACCTATCATATTATATATGTTTTCGCGGTAGAAAATCCATAGAATTTATCTGTGCATTTAGTTTTGTCATTTGAGTAAGTTTGTGTGCATGTTAGTTTTGCTGTGATGCCTTTTTGTTATTTTCGTGTGATTTAATCCATGCAACCTATGAATTATATTTGAACATGAGATATGCCCTTTGACATGTGCACTTGCCCCTGGTCATTTTGTTTGCAATGATAATCCAAGTTTATTTGTTGTTTTCTTGTTTCCAACATGCTATAAAAATAGTGTTGTCTTGAGGGTCCAAAATATTTTGAAGTCTGGAATCTGTAATATTTTGTAGCTATCTTGCCATATGTTTTGGTTGTGATCTAGAACCCTTTTGTGGTTGGTTTAATGGAGTTATTTGTAGTTCATAGTGCCCTATAGAATGCTGTTAAATTTGATGCCTTAATATGCCATGTAGCATATAGTTTTACTGTTGTCATTATGCCTTCGTGATAAAAACTGCAGTGTCAAAAACTGGTATTTCACTAAGTCTGGAACTGTTTTCAATTAGCTATCATGTGAGCTTATTTCCTAATGATCCATGCTTCTAGTCAACTAAATGTTAATACGTGATTTGTTAAGAATCATGTAGGCTTAACCACCATGCCCTTGTTGTGAGTTTTAGGTGGTTGTAGCTAGTGGATTTGTGGGTTCCAATATGCCATGTAACTGTTTTGGACAGATTTGCACTAACCCTTGTATGGGTGGTTGTGGTTGAACCGTAGCTCCGTTTGGGCATTCCATATGTGAAACTTGCTTATAATTTCATGTAGTATCATATTATCATGTTGCATCCATGTTTTGAAGTGTTCATGGTTATCATTTTCATGCATTTTGCATTCATGGCATGATCATCTTGTGCTGTCACATCTTTTAGACCGTAGCTCCGTTAGAGACGTTCTATATATGTAAGTCGACTAGAATGACATGTAGCATTGCTTGGTATAATTCATTCTGTTGTTTAACCAACATAAAATATGGTTAGGTCAGATCTGGACCAATTTCGAAATTAACATATGGAGTCATTTCAGAAATGCTATAAGTTGTTTCCAACCTCATTTAAGATGCCTAGAGAGAGTGTGCTTATGCTTCACCTCTTGCCATGTTTAACCACATTTAACCTTGCAGTGTGAATAAATGGGAGTGAACTAAATAAATCAATCGTGGAGTTTCGTCAATATGCAACTCATTGCATATTGAGCATCACTTAATGTCTAGAAGTTGATTGTTGTGCTTACCATGTCATGCATCATATTTGATTGTGCATCATGCCATGCATATGTTGTGGTGTATCGTGTGTTGATTGTTTGTTCCGGATTGCTTCTTCTCGATAGAGTTCCGAAAGCATCCGGAGTGTGAGGATTCGTTCGACTACGTTGGATCGTCTTCTTCATGGATCGTTCTTCTTCCAAGCGGGATCTCAGGCAAGAAGAAACATTTCCCTAGACACCACTACTATCATTTCTATGCTAGTTGTCCCGCTTTTATCGTTATGTCTTGCTACCTACCACTTGTTTGACAAGCCTCCCGACATTGCCATGATAAGCCTCTAACCCCTCCACATCCCAGCAAACCTCTGTTTGGCTATGCTACCGCTTGCTCAGCCTTCTTATGGTGTTTCTAGCAGCAGGTGCAATTGCTTCCATGTGTCAACATGGGCATTCTTTTGTTATCACAATATTATTGCTATTTAACTTAATTCACATATATACTTGGTAAAAGGTGGAAGGCTTGGCCTTTTGCTCTTTGTTTTATTCCACTTTTTCCGCCCCTAGTTACTTGTGTACCTGTGTTATGTTCCATATTGAGCGCTCCTAACATTCTTGGAGTTGCTATGGGGACCCCCTTGATTTTTGTTTTGGAATAAAACTCATCTAGCAAGGCCCAACATTGGTACTACATTTGCTTATAACTAATAAAAATGCATAGGGACCCGCCGACACCCATGGATAATTAATCAACAACCCGAGCCAGTGCTCCTCATGAGTGTTGGTCCAAACCGGGTGATGTCCAGCGCCCCCTAGTCACCCGGGGTCTCAGCCAACCCGATGTCTTTCCCATCTGGTCGTAACCTGAGAACGAGAGACGTGGATCCTATCGGGTTTTGTCGGTATGCCGGGCGGCTTTGCTGGATTTGTTTTACCTTTCTCGAACATCTTGAGTGAGGAATTCCGAAAATACTTTGGGTTATCTCAAGGTTGCAGTTTTCCAATGGAATTGCCTAAGAAATCACGGGATTTGTGGTCAAGATTATTCCCGCCGCGTGTGGTTATTTTGTGATGGATGAGTTGGAGCACCTCTGCAGGGTTAAATCTTTCGGAAAGCCGTGCCCGCGGTTATGTGGCAACTTGGAAACTTTGTTTAACACCCGGTCATAGAAAACTTGAAGTAAACTCTAATAAAATACACCAACTATGTGCGTAACCATGACTATCTCTTCTCGCAAGTCCTTATCCGAGAGAGAACATGGTGGGGTTATGTTTGACGTAAGTAGGTGTTCACGATCACTCAGTGATCATTACTAGCTCACATCCGTTATGCGTAGACCACCATATTTTACTTTATGTATTCATAAGTTAGCCACTCAAATGAATGCTTAGTCGCTTGCTGCAGCCTCACCACTTATCCATACCTCAGCCATTAAGCTTTAATAGTCTTCATACCCTTGGAAATGAGATTGCTGAGTCCCCGTGACTCACAGATTACTACAACAACAGTTCCAGGTACAGGTAATGCAATGCTTTGACGTGAGAGCGATGCTTGTTTGATTTGGAGTTCTTCTTCTTCATCATCATCAATCTAGGATGGGTTCCAGGCGGCAGCCTGGGATAGCAAGGATGGGTGCCATTTTATCGTTTGGTTTCGTCCATAGTCACACCCTGCTCTTATGTATGATGTTTGATTATGTTGTTGCATTGATATGATCTTTATGTAGCTTGTGGCGAGTGTAAGCCAATTCCATATACTCGTCTCTTCTGTACATGTACTTGTAGTGATATCCATTCTGGCGAAATGACGAGATGCGCTTCTATCCGTGTCGAGGCCCTCGTGCCAAAATAAGGATAGGATCGCATCTTGGGCATGACAATAATGATGCTCATCCTTTGGCCAAGGATATGAAGAAAAGGACTAAGGGATGAGACTATGGAGGGCAAATGACCCATATGCCTCCAAGAGAAGGACTATTGTGGATGCTAGGTTCCACACCATGGAACAAAAGAATTTCTATGAGGTTGTCCTTTTGCACAAGAGCCCAGCAGTCAGTGACATGAGATATGTTAACTAGGCATATATCAAGGAGAATCAAGACTATTTCCCCAGTGTGCAAGATAACTTCCAGTGCATTGATATTGCCAACTTTGTTGGAAGGGAGTTTACTACTTGGAATGATAAGATGATTATGCAGTTCTACTCCACTGCTCACTTCTATCCAGATGGTAGGATTATATGGATGACTGAGGGTACAAGGTACCAATATGCAATTGATGAGTGGGCTACCATCTTAGGAGCTCCACCTGTTGAGGAAGGTGAATTAGATCTATACACTGAACCCAAGATGACCCACATCTCCATGGCCAATATTTATAAGGTGATTCCTATAGAATATGTGCATTCACATAAGTTGGGCCTAGTATATTATCTGTAAGCAGGGTTGCCAACAACTAACACTATTCTAAGATACACTTTGATGACCAAGCGAGGAGATGAGAAGATGATCCGAGGTTATTCAATCAACATTATGCACCTCATTGACACCCACAATAGATTCAAGGTGATAGGTTGAGACACTAAAGAACACAACTACATATCAAAAGAGATCATGTGGATATGCACTATACATTCAGATGCTTATCAACTCCAGTCTAGATAAGAATGTATATGCACTTGATCGCCCTCATTTTCCCCTCCAGCCAGACTTTGAGGACAATGTTGTGGTGATGGATCCAGATCATACCACTTCATATACTTCACAGGTAGTAGCTGAGGTAGCCAGAGCCACTAGTGCTCAGGTGCCAAGGACCAAGAGTGAGCAGATGGATCTTCTCGTCATCACTATCCAGGGTATGAAGAAGGACATCTCAGAGATCTTGAAGAACCAAGGAAGCCTTGTGAGGATTGTGGAGGATAGATTTTTGAGACTGAACAACAAGGTAGATGGGTTGACCAAGATAGTAGATGAGCTCAAGAAGTAAGTGGATGCAGTTCCTATCCCACACACACATCAGATTCATATGATGATGATGATAGGAGTCAAACCCTCAGGACCAACACTCAGTTCATGACTCAGGCCACAACCCGTACAGTGCTAGCTCCAAAGAAGAGAGCTTCTTCTTCCGCACTAGCAACAACTCCTTCAACTCCATTAGCTCCAGTGTGTACTCCACCACCTCATAGGACGTCAAGTGAAGCCTTTGCAGATGTAGTTACCATAGATGGAGAGCGTGCCTAGAGCTACTAGTAGCTCTATAACTTTGAACTTTTTGGTAACTTGTTGCCAAAGGGGGAGAGGTTATAGATCATAGGTCTTCGACAGAGAGAGAGTGTGTGTGTTGCATTTTGATTCTCTCTACATTTCAAAACATTTCGTTTATTGTTTGGTGTTACAAACTTTTGTTGGTGTTTCTGTTGGAGATATGCCCTAGAGGCAATCATGTATGATGATATTTCCTATGTGTTTATGAATAAAGATAGTCCGTGGACATTAAGATCGATGTTTATTAACAAGTATGTGACTTGTTTGTGAGACTATGAATTGTATGATGACTGTCCTAAATGGTCCCTAGTCGAAAGGGTTGTGTGGACGCATAGCCAGTTAGACTAGCATATGACATGGTGGATGGTTCGGTCTCACTGACCATGTAGCATTGGATGTTAGCCAGATAATATGGAGTTAAAAAGGTCTAGTCGGATTCGACATGGTCGGATCCGAGTCGAGATAAGGTCTGAGTTGGATAGACCCAACTATGAGACGCAACGATAGGTGATCTGTGAGTCTCTAGTACAAAAAACGTTCTATGTCCTATGACCTGAGCTGACACATGTACCCGGGATGGTGACAGACTTGCTTTGGGCCGACCAGACACTACTCCGTGACTGGGTAGTTACAAAGGTTGGTTACGAGCATGTCTAGACCCATGCTGCGAGACATGGTCGAGCAAGATGGGATTTGCCCCTCCGATCAGGAGAGATATACTCTAGGCCCCTCGGGTGATCTGACCTGGATAAGCATGGCCATGCGAGGAGGATTATGAGATAATACGAAGTGTTGGTCAAATTCACCGGAACAAGAAAGAGGTCGTGGTGCAACAAGGATGACCATGCATGTTGCCTTGTGCATGACAACATATATCGTGAGGCAAAGGGAATAGAAGTGTGAAGTATAGGTTTGCCTAACCAGCTTCATCGGACACTTGGAGTCGGCATGTTTTGCTAGAGCCCGCTACTCAAAGCACAACATGCTCCCTCGGTGGCTTTGATAATTCATGACAACATACATTGTCTTTTGGACTAATACTTTTACCTAGTGTATTTCACATAAAGTCCAGAGAGAGTGATGGGTTGAAAAAAGGAGTGTGAAGAGTATCCCAAAAGAGAAGAAGAAGAAGGAATAACTTTGGCCAAGATTCAAGGAAGAGGACTCTACATTTTACATTTGTGAGAAATCACTTCGAGCCCATAGGAAAGCCAATACTATTAAAATGGGGTCAGGTTTTGTTGGTGAACAAAATGCTCATACGTGCACAAGTGATAGTCACCACATACACCCACAAGATCTTCCACAAACGTTTGTCCAAAGCCAAATATTCAAAATCGGCGCAACCAACACTTTCCACTCGGTGCCACCGATTCCAGAACCTAGACGGACTCAGCCAAACCCTAGCCACTTCGGTGCAACCGATTCTGCTTCGATGCCACCGAGTTTAGGTTGCCAACTTTCTGTTAAGCAAATTCACAATATCGGTCCAACCGAGATTGTTGGATCAGCATCACCGAGATTGGGCAATCTGAGAGTTGGTCACCTTATCGGTGCAACCGAATTTCCTATATCGGTCTCACCGAGATTCAGAAGTTGCCACATTTTGGTCACTTCGGTACCACCGAGATTAAAACATTGATGTTACCGAGTTAGTCATTTTGTGTGTAACAGTTGGATTTGTGGAGATGCCTATATATACCCCTCCACCACCACTCACTCTCAAGAGAAGTACTCAGGACAGTTCCCCACTCATACCTACTGATTTTGTGAGAGAGATCCACCTACTCATATGTTGAGATCATTCCATTCCATTCCTACCATATGAATCTTGATCTCTAGCCTCCCCAAGTTGCTTTCCACCCAATCAATCTCTCCCACAAATCCAAATCTGTGAGAGAGTGATTGTGTGTTGAGGAGTCTATCATCTTGAAGCACAAGAGCAAGGAGTTCATCGACACAATCGAGCCTTTTACCTTTTGGAGAGTGGTGCCTCCTAGATTGGTTAGGTGTCGCTTGGGAGCCTCCTACTTTGTGTTGTGGAGTGAACCAAGAAGTTTGTAAGGGCAAGGAGATCGCCTACTTCGTGAAGATCTACCTCGAGTTAGGCTAGTCTTTCGTGGACGTAGGCCATCATGGTATAGTCAAGGTTGCTTCTTCATGGAATCCTCCATGGGTAGAGCCCTCCGTGGAATCTCGCGACCGTTACCCTCCATGGGTTGAAATCTCCGTAAACGTGGATGTACGATAGCGCCACCTATCAGAACCACGGGAAAAATCTTGTGTCCCTCATGCGTTTGATCTCTCTATCTCTACTCTGTACTTCCATGTGCAATGTCTTTACTTTCCGATGCTATACTTGATGACTTGCATGTGTAGGGTGTTCTTGATTTGCTATGTATGCTAAAAATTGCCAAAACTTGATTTATGCTTGAGGTAGTTTTAAATTTCTGCAAATAGTCTATTCACCCCTCTAGACATACACTTCTAGTGATCCTGCAATTGGTATCAGAGCCAGGTTTCCATTGCTTCAGTTTCAACACCGTGGAGGAAGATGGATGTGTCTAGTGTGGACAGGTTGTATTGTAGAGTGCCCATTCTTGATGGTGAGTACTATAGTTGATGGAAGAATCACATGATTAATCTATTTGATAAATTCCATTTGAGAGGATATATTGAAAAACCCTATGTGCTCCCCATTGATGAACTGCATCTCACACACGAAGAGGAAATTAACATGCTTGGTAACCTAAGAACTGTCAATCTTATTATTAGAGGTTTACCAAGATTCGTGCTTTCTCGATTGAAGAACTTTGCATGCGCTTATACTTTGTGGACTGATTTGGAGAAACGATATCCAAATCTTTCATTGGGTAATCTTGATGAAATTCTTCATAAAACTAGTGCTTTTCACAAAATGAGGCCTAGTGATCCAAACTTTGATAAATGCCTATTTGAGCTTCGTGATCTTATGCGTGCTAAAGGAGGCGTCACAACTATCAACAACATTGTTGTTGAAGCCATTCACATTCATAAACTTGAACATTGTCATGGTTATGATTCTAATGATTCTATTGGTTTCTATGACGAGGAGATTCCACCAAATGATGACAATGAAGAACATGGCTACTATGATGAAGATGTGTTGTTCGACACCGACATGAAAAGATCATGAGGAATCTAAGTCTAATGGCAAACTTTGAGGATTACATGTCCGGCGGAAAAGAGTGAATTCTCGACAGTGGATGCACGGATCACATTACTGGTGATAAAGACAAGTTCCAAGAGATCACATCTAATCAAGGTCCTCGGAGGTACGTGACCTTTGTAGACAACTCTATGGGTAAGGTACTTGGCCTTGGTAAGGTGCCATATCTCATGATAGCTCAATTCAAAATGTGATGCTTGTTGAATCCCTTGGCTACAATCTTCTTTCCGTATCTAGACTAGCAAACTTCGGTTTCAACGTGCTATTTACTAAAATAGATTACCAAGTGTTTCGATTTGATAATCATAAAATTGTCTTTACCGATATTCGTAGAGGTGATCTATACATTGTTGATTTCACAAAAAGGCCCAAACTCGTACTTGTCTCATTGCAAAATCATCTAAAGGTTGGTTGAGGCATAGAAGGCTTGGACATGTAGGCATGCACAATCTAGATAAGCTTATCAAGGGCGATCACATTCTAGGTGTTAAGGATGTTATGTTTGACAAAGATAAACTTTTTAGCGCTTGTCAAGCAGGAAAGCAAGTAGGTGGAAGTCATCCGGTCAAGAATATCATGACTACTAGGAGACCACTCGAGTTACTTCATATGGATCTCTTTGGTCCCAATTCTTACAAGAGTCTCGATGGAAACTCTTATGGTCTAGTTATAGTTGATGATGTTTCTAGATTTGCATGGGTATTCTTTCTTGATGATAAGTCGCAGGTACAAAATATGTCCAAGAACTTCGCTCGCAAAGCGCAAAATCAGTTTGAAGTGAAGATCAAGAATGTTCAGAGAGATAATAGATCAGAGTTCAAGAACACCCATGTGGATACCTTTCTTGACGAAGAGGGAGTTGTTGAGAGGAAGAACCGGATGCTCATTGAGATGGCAATAACGATGCTTGACAGATACAAGACGCCAAATCACTTTTGGGCAAAAGCCGTGGAAACAACATGTCATGCCACAAACCGACTTTACTTGCACAAGCTTCTCGGTAAAACGGCATACGAGCTTCTCACCGGTAACAAACCCCAAGTTGGATACTTTCGGGTATTAGGCTCAAAGTGCTACATTCTTGATAAGCATCGTCGTACTAAATTTGCCCCTAAATCTCATGAAGGATTCCTACTGTGTTATCGATCGAACTCTCACACTTACCATGTCTACAACAACTTCACTCGAAAAGTTAAAGTGATAGTAGATGTGAAGTTTGATAAACCTAATGGTTCGCAAGTTGAACAATTACCAAATGATGAAGGTGATAAGGACCCTTCGGAAGCTATCCAAGACTTGTCTATTGGCAAGATTCGTCCCATGGAGGTGAAGGAAAGTACTTCATCAACTCAAGTGGAAGCCCCTACTTCATGTCAAGGTGAACCACAACATGACATGGAGGCATCCACAAGCGGTACAAGACGAGATGATGAAGAGGAGGAAGTGCATCATGAAGATCCACCACAACCTCCTTCACCACCTTCTCAAGGGAACAACACCTTCAACAACAACAAAGACAAAGGAGATGATGATGAAGAAGAAGCTCCACCATCCAACAATCAGAAGCTAACCTTAGTTCGAGCGGAAATGACCAAGATCCGTCCCCTAAACCAAATTTTTGGTGACATACAAACCGGGAGAATCACTCGCTCTAAAACTCGTCTAGCTAACTTTTGTGAGCATTATTATTTCATCTCTAGCATTGAACCCTTGAAGGTAGAACAAGATCTTGAAGACGCGGATTGGGTGAACGCTATGCATGAAGAGCTTCACAACTTCGAGAGGAACGAAGTGTGGACACCAGTGGAGAAGCCCGAGGATGAGCAAAACATCATCGGAACCAAATGGGTGTTTCGAAACAAGCTAGATGAAGACGGTCAAGTCGTACTCAACAAGGCACGTCTCATAGCCCAAGGATATACGCAAGTCGAAGGTATGGACTACGGTGAGACCTATGCCCCCGTTGCTAGATTAGAAGCTATTTGAGTTCTTCTTGCCTATGCTAATCACCATGATATCATGCTTTATCAAATGGACATTAAAAGTGTTTCCTTAAATGTTGAGATTGAAGAAGAGGTCTATGTTAAGCAACCACCTGGTTTTGTAAATCCTAAGAAACCTGGCAATGTTTACAAACTTCGCAAAGCTTTATATGGACTTAAGCAAGCTCCTCGTGCTTGGCATAAATGCCTAACAAAGTTTCTTATTGAAAAAGGTTTTGAAATTGGTAAAATTAACGCAACCTTAGTCACAAAGAGGGTTAATGGTGAATTATTTGTGTGCCAAATTTATGTGGAAGATATTATCTTTGGATCTACTAACCCAAAATTTAGCAAGAAGTTTGGAAGGTTGATGTCAGAGAAGTATGAGATGTCTATGATGTCTAAGCTGAAATTCTTTCTTGGTTTGCAAATTAAGCAATCAAGAGAAGGAACTTTCATCTCAAAAACTAAGTACACCAAGGACTTAATCAAGAAGTTCAACATGTAGGAGTGAAAAGGTATGAAAACTCCCATGCCCACTAGCGGCCATGATGATCTTACTAAGGAGGGTGAACCGGTTGATCAAAAGGTTTACCAATCAATGATTGGTTCATTGCTTTATCTATGTGCCTCCCGTCCGATATTATGCTTAGTATTTTCATGTGTGCTAGATATCAAGCTGCACCTAAAGAATGTCATCTTAAGGCTGTGAAACGTATTGTGAGATACTTGATTCATACAACAAACTTTGGCATTTGGTATCCCAAGGGATCTTCTTTTGATCTTGCTGGCTACTCCGACTTGGACTATGCCGGTGACAAGGTTGATAGAAAATCCACCTCGGGTACATGTCAATTTCTTCGTAGATGTCTTGTGTCTTGGTCCGCCAAGAAACAAAACACGGTATCTCTATCTACCGCTGAAGCTGAATATATTTGTGCTCGATCATGTTGTTTGCAATTGTTATGGATGACACAAACGCTTAAGGATTATGGAATCTATGTTAAAAATGTGAAATTACTTTGTGACAATGAGAGTGCTATTAAGATTGTTCATAATCATGTGCAAGATTCTCGAACCAAGCATATTCAAGTTCGACATCATTTCATTCGTGATCATGTTGCTAAAGGAGATATTAATCTTAAGCATGTCCGTACTAACAAGCAATTGGCCGATATATTTACTAAGACACTTGATGAAAAAGTGTTCTGTCATTTGAGGAGTGAGTTGAACATCATTGATGCTTCAAACTTGACCTAAGCTCACTCTAATGCATACGAATGGATGAGCTTCAATGTCCATTCCATGTTATTACCTTGAATATCATATACGTTGGAATTCTATACTCCCTTGGCTTGTATCTAACCCTTTGTAGTTACTTGGAAGAACAACACTCCGCAAGATTGCCAACAACTCATATCCTAAGCAATCTTGTCATGACCAAGTATCCACAACCTCGCTTTGATGATGAAAGGAATAAGACAACAAAACATATCATTGAGATATATTTCTCATTTGGTATCAACTCACAAATTGGTATCATGTCATTTGGATATATCATGTTTTTCCTTGCGTGACTAACCTATGTAGGTGAAAAGTGAACGAAATCAACAAGGATTGCTCCCAACTCAAGATGATCTTCATCAACTTTGAGGATCCTCATCAAGTTCACCTACAAGTTGCGTCAACAACATCGCTCAAAGGTGTGTACTCATATTCTTGATATAGCTTTACTCCAAGTCATGAGATAAAGCAACTCAAGTGATATGAAGACATTAAAATGCTTAATCAAAAAATGGTAACCCCATTTTGAGCTTAACGATGAGTATGACCTATGATCAAGTATTTTTGCTTGGCTCCTAAATCAATATACTCTAATATAGGTGACCTAGTAATCGCCCATCATCTAGTTAAGTTTTTTGGTTGGTTCATTCTCTATTTTGCAAAAAAAATTGGAACCACTCAAATCTTGTCTATTTGATACCCTTTTGTAACTTTCGCATTTTCTTGAAAATTTCTTATGACATTGTGTTATTGGCAGAGGATGAGAAGTCTCCGATGTGAAAATCTCATTGCCAAGTTTGTTTTTCTGTCTTGGAGCCGCCGATACAAATATCTCGGTTCTACCGATTTAGCAGATGAGCTGCAAAACTTCATCTCGGTTCCACCGATTTATTTGTCCTAGAGTCACCGATTTTTTTCTCTTAGTCCGTATTTCTTTAGTATTTTTCAATTGGTATCTTTCTAGTGATGTCCTTGTTACTTCAATGATCCCTTATTATTTAAGAAAAACCTTAGGCGGAGAAACTTTACTCAAGGATCCCTTCTTAGTCAATGATCCCTGTATCATACCCTGTGTATGACCTTTTTGGAAATTAATGTAAATGGGGAGAAATATACAAAGCTTCATGCTAAAGGGAGATACATGCTTTTGCAAAGGGGGAGATATAATTAAGGGGGAGAAAACATCAAATTTATATTTACAAGGTGAGAATATCAAAGTAAGGGGAGAAAAATACGTTTGGAGGAAAATATGCTTATTTCATCTTAAATATTTTCTCACCCAATCCAGTCCCAGTATCTACATAGTAAGATTCAGGGGGAGAGGATGATCCACTATTTCCATATCTAAGGGGAGAAAGTTCTAAATGATCTTGGAGACATATCAATCTTGAGGATTTACTACCTTATATATGTTCTCCATATTTATGTACTTTTGAGTTCTATTGCATTTTTTGATTGGCAGAATACTCTTGTGTTTCCTAACATTGCTTTGCCAAGTGTGTTTCTACTACTAGAATGCTCAAGAACTCAAGGTAAGTATATGCATCATATCTTTGATCAAGATTATCTCTTGCTTCTTGCACATATTGTTTGCAAGAGTGAAGCCTTGAACAAGGATACAACTCATTCACATATACTTGATGCATATAGCCAAGATACACATGACATATCATATCCCTTCTACTATATGTGTGTCCATGCATCCCAAAATCAACTATCCTTTAAATGGATTGCACACATTTAGGGGGAGCAAGTCTAAGACATGAGTCTCTCACAGTATTTATTATATCCATGCATATCTTTATTTGAAGCTTTGATTGTATGTTGTCATCAATTACCAAAAAGGGGGAGATTTAAAGCACAACATGCTCCCTTGGTGGTTTTGATAATTCATGACAACATACATTGTCTTTTGGACTAATACTTTTACCTAGTGTATTTCATATAAAGTCCATAGAGAGTGATGGGTTGGCAAAAGGAGTGTGAAGAGTATCCGCAAACAGAAGAAGAAGAAGGAATAACTTTCGCCAAGCTTCAAGGAAGAGGACTCTACATTTTACATTTGTGAGAAATCACTTTGAGTCCATAGGAAAGCAAATACTATTAAAAGGGGGTAAGGTTTTGTTGGTGAACAAAATGCGCATACGTGCACAAGTGATAGTCACCACATACACCCACAAGCTCTTCCAAAAACGTCTGTCCAAAGCCAAATATTCAAAATTGGTGCAACCAACACTTTCCACTCGGTGCCACTGATTCTAGAACCTAGACAGACTCAACCAAACCCTAGCCACTTTGGTGCAACCGATTCTGCTTCGGTGCCACCGAGTTTAGGTTGCCAACTTTTTGTTACACAAATTCACAATATCGGTCCCACCGAGATTGTTGGATCAACGTCATCGAGATTGGCAATCTACGTGTTGGTCACCTTATCAGTGCAACCGAGTTTCCTATATCGGTCTCATCGAGATTCAAAAGTTGCCACATTTTGGTCACTTCGGTACCACCAAGACTAACACATCGATGTTACCGAGTTGGTCATTTTGTGTGTAACAGTTGGATTTTTGGATATGCCTATACATACCCCTCCACCACCAATCACTCACAAGAGAAGTACTCAGAACAGTTCCCCACTCATACCTACTGATTTTGTGAGAGAGAGCCACCTACTCATGTGTTGAGATCATGCCATTCCATTCCTACCATATGAATCTTGATCTCTAGCCTCCCCAAGTTGCTTTCCACCCAATCAATCTCTTCCATCGAGCCAAATCTATGAGCGAGTGATTGTGTGTTGAGGAGTCTATCATCTTGAAGCACAAGAGCAAGGCGTTCATCGACACAATCTAGCCTTTTACCTTTTGGAGTGTGGTGCCTCCTAGATTGGTTAGGTGTCGCTTGGGAGCCTCCTACTTCGTGTTGTGGAGTAAACCAAGAATTTTGTAAGGGCAAGGAGGTCGCCAACTTCGTGTAGATCTACCTTGAGTTAGGCCAGTCCTCCGTGGACGTAGACCATCATGGTATAGTCAAGGTTACTTCTTCGTGGAACCCTCCGTGGGTAGAGCCCTCCGTGGACTCTCGCGACCGTTACCCTCCGTGGGTTGAAGACTCCATAAACATGGACGAACGATAGCACCACCTATCGGAACCACGGGAAAAATCTTGTGTCCCTCATGTGTTTGATCTCTCTATCTCTACTCCTTACTTCTATGTGCAATGTCTTTACTTTCCGCTGCTATACTTGATGACTTGCATGTGTAGGGTGTTCTAGATTTGCTATGTATGCTAAAAACTGCCAACACTTGATTTATGCTTGTGGTAGTTTTAAATTCTTGCAAATATTCTATTCACTCCCTCTAGACATACACTTTTATTGATCCCGCAGGTACCGACTGGTCGAGTCGGATGTGATCTGACTCGCGACCAAGTGGACGAGAACCTAAAGGGTCACGCGCTTAAGTGAAGGAACACGTGGGCTTTAGGATCTGTGTGAGGCCCAAGAGGTGAGACTGTGCCGGATGCCTATATATAGTGGAGGTGCGGCTCACCCATCCGGTTCATCACTTCAGCGCCATCATTAGGGCTTTGCATGAGTTGCAACTAGCCACCTCCACTCACTGCTGCCAACTGTGTGACCGGACCTAGTAGTCCGCCGCACGGTGTTCCTCCTGCATGCGCGGATACCATTAGGGGTGGTGCACTTGTGCCTCTCCGGCGAACCTATACGTGGGATCCGGCAACCGGGTGCACGAGGGAGATCGGATGGCTCATTCGAGGGAGACCAGATGAGGAGGAGACGGACCACATGAACGCGCTGCCCCAACTCTACTTCCGCTGCATGGCACTACGCGTTTAGTGGTAACGAACTGTGATCCATCTCCGTAGCATGTTCTTGGATGTTCTACCCATAGGAAAATTTTATTTTGCATGCGATGCACCTACGTTAGAACCCAACAGTGGTATCAGAACCTCTGTTATAGGATTTGGATTTAGATCGTATGCATATTTGATATGTGGAGGCGGCAGACCAGATCCGTCATCGTTCATGAGATCAGCTATGTGCAAGGTCGATGAGATCAACTTCACATCGGGATAGATTTAGGCTATGTTTTCTGTCAATCGGAATCGATGAGGTTGTGACACAACCTACCCCTACTGGTCGGTATCCGCCATTAAGATTGTCGTGTGCGTAGCGCCTTGCATTTCATACATGATCACCCAAACTGGTAGAATGCAATTCTATGCATAAGTTTGTTTTGCAGGTTTGATGTGAACAGTATGGCTCATATGTATGTGATGCATGTGTGTAACTGATTATCAGCCGGCAGGAGCCAAAGTGATGTCATTATATTGTATAATGACCTGTATGTCGACTTGTGATTCTCTGTAAATTCATTACTAGTTGTAGTAGTTGGAGGACAGAGATCAAGTTCGGGCGTTTGGCATCCAGGCATGACAGACAAGATGGAGTTCCACCTTGTTCATTGGAGTAGGAGTCGGTCATGGAAGGACGCCCATGAAGGAGCCATACTATTTCACATATTTATGTTTATATGTGATTGATATTGCTTCTTGTTTCTATGCATGTTATAATGGTAGAAAGATCCCTCCTTAATATCAAGTATATTGCCATTCTGGATGTTGCACCTTCGCACGTCAAGTAAGCCTGGTAGTGGGATCATAAAATTGAGGTGCTACTAGGTGTCCTTGAACTGGAGGGTTTGTGTTGGACACGAACATGCACTGTATCAGGTTAACCTGACAAGGCTATCAAAACGGTTTTGGGCCTTGTGGCAAAGAAGGTTGGGAGGTGGGGTATAAGATACCTACTTGATCGACAGGAGTCGTATAGAGATACAATTAGCAAGGTGTTGTTTACCGAATAGGCAAGTTGGCTAGCAGTGATGCTAAAGCTCACTAGTCACTCGTGCTAGACAACTCCTGAATCACTGAGAGTTTGCGGAGGGATACTGACTTTAGTGGGAGTAGTTCTGTTTAAGGCTTGGATTACTTTACATAAACACATTGCTTAGTGATTGCATATATTCTGTGGTAGATCAATGGCACCACCTGCTCAACCAAACTTTGCATTGAAATCAATTCTGGAAAAGGATAAACTGAATGGAACAAACTTTACCACCTGGTATAGAAATTTGAGAATTGTTCCCAAGCACGGTAAAAAGGAACATGTTCTAGAGGAACCCACCAAGAATGCTAATGCCACAACCAAGAATGCCCACCAGAAACTCGTTGATGAATCAAACGAGATCAGTTGCCTCATGCTGGTTTGTATGGAGCCTGATTTTGCAACAGCATTTCGAAAACATTCAGGATTTCGATATGATCGAGAGTTTGAAGAGCATGTTTTAGGTGCAGGCTAGGACCGAGAGGTTCAATGTCTGGCAATCTTTGACGGATTGTGAGCTAAAAGAGGGTGATCCATTGGGCCCGCATGTGTTCAAGATGATCAAGTACGTGCAAGCTTTGGATCGGTTAGGCTTCCCACTTGGGGACGAGTTGTCCGCAGATGCAATTTTGGGTTCTCTTCCACCTAGCTACGGGACATTCGTCTCGAACTATCATACGCACGGCATGGATTAGAAGATCATTGAATTGCATGGGATGCTCAAAGTGGCAGAGCAAGATATTAAGAAAGGCACGCATCAAGTGTTCATGGTACAAACCTTGGCTAAGTTCAAGAAGAGTTGGTCCAAGAAAAAGGGTAAGGCAAAGGGCATGGAGATGGTTGTCTCCACCGCTAAGACGAAGTCCGGACCGAACTCAAAGACCATTTGGTTTCACCACAAGGAAGCTGGTCACCAGAAGAGGAACTGTAGCAAGTGGCTTGTTGAGCACAACAAGAAGGCCGGAGATGCTTCTTCAGGCAAAGGTACACTTGTTATATATGTTATAGACATTTACCTTGCTGGCATACCTAGTAGCTCTTGGGTATTTGATACCAGATCGGTTGTTCATATTTGCAACTCGATGCAGGGGCTCGTAAGAACTAGGCATGTGTCCCAAGGGGAGATTGACATCAGGGTCGGCAACAAAGCAAGAGTTGCTACGTTGGAGGTCAGTACGATGCAGCTCAAGCTTCCTTCTGGATTTATTTTCGAATTCAATAATTGTTATTACATTCTCGCACTTAGTCGGAACATTATTTCTGCCTCATGCTTGATGAGTCTAGGTTATGAATTCAAAATAAAGGATAATGGTTGTTCATTTTATTTGAATGGAATGTTCCATGGCTATGCACCCATAGTAGATGGGCTATTTATTTTAAATATAGAAACAGAACCAATTTATAATGTGAATGTCAAGAGGCATAAGCCTAATGAGATATATACGACATACTTCTGGCATTGCCGGCTTGGACACATTAGTGTGAAACGCATGAAGAAGCTCCATGATGATGGTGTCCTAACTTCGTCCGACTTTGGGTCGTTCGAGACATGCGAAGCATGCTTTCTAGGCAAGATGACTAAGTCACCTTTTGCAAAGAGTTACGTGAGGGCATCCAAGATGTTGGAGCTTATACATAGTGATGTGCATCGTCCAATGAGCATAATGGCCAGAGGTGGCTATCAGTACTTCCTGACTTTTACCGATGACTTGAGTAGATATGGATATATTTTTTTGATGAGGCACAAGTCGGAAAATTTTGAAAAGTTCAAAGAGTTTCAGAACGAGGTTGAAAATCATCTCAGCAAGACGATAAAACTTCTACGATCAGATCGTGGAGGTGAGTACATGAGCCAGGAGTTTGCTAATCATCTAAAAAGCCGAGGTATAGTACCTCAGCTCACACCTCCGGGCACGCCGCATAGAAACAGTGTGTCAAAATGGAGAAATAGAACCTTGTTGGACATGGTCCGGTCGATGATGAGCAAATCGAATTTACCCTTGTCATTCTAGGGATACTCTCTAGAAACTACAGCTTTCACACTTAATAGGGTACCATCAAAATCCGTAGACAAGACACCACATGATATGTGGACTAGGAAGAGTCCTAGTTTGTCTTTTCTAAAGATTTGGGGTTGTGACGCATTTGCCAAGAGATTCATGTTGGACAAGCTTACACACAAGTCGGATAAATGCATATTCGTGGGATGTCTGAGCGAAACCTTGGGATAGAACTTCTACAACCAAGAAGAGAACAAAGTGTTTGTTGCTCGAAACGGGGTTTTCCTAGAGAAAGAGTTTCTCAGTCGGGAGGCTAGTGGGAGAATGGTGCGACTCGAAAAAATTCGAGAGCCACTCGGGGACAACTCGGTTGGTGATGAGATCGCACCGGAGTTGTTCAGAGAACCAGTACTGGAGTCGGAACTGGAGCCGAGGTCGGAAAGATTGCATAGAGTGCATGACGTGTTGTTTCTAGAGAGCGATGAATCGGCCACATATGCAAAAGGGATGGTGAGCCCAGATTCGGAGGCATGGGTAGAGGCCATGAGATCCGAGTTAAAGTCCATGGATGAAAATCAAGTCTCGGACTTGGTTGATCCGCCACCTGGCGTAGTTGCCATTGCTTGCAAATGGGTCTTTAAGAAGAAAACCAATGTGGATGGAAATGTTAAGATCCACAAAGCTCGGCTTGTCGCTAAAGGTTATAGACAAGTTCAAGGAATTGACTACGACGAGACCTACTCGCCGGTAGCGATGGTAAAGTCGGTGTGGATAATACTAGCTATAGCTGCATATTTTGATTATGAGATATATCACATGGATGTCAAAACGGCTTTCCTTCATGAAATTTAAAAGAGGGTATATACATGATATGACCCGAAGGTTTTGTCAATCCAACCAACGCTGGTAAAATATGCAAGCTCAAGAGATCCATTTATGGATTGAAGCAAGCAGCTCGGAGTTGGAACATTTTTTTGATGAAGTCATTGTTGATCTTGGTTTCATCATGAACGAAGAGGACTATTGTTTATACAAGAAGTCTAGTGGGAGCTCGGTAGTATTCTTGCTCTTGTATGTGGATGACATACTGCTGATCGGAAATGATGTTTCGATGCTGAACTCATTCAAGGGATCATTGAACGACAAGTTTTTGATAAAAGACCTTGGAGAGGCAGTGTACATTTTAGGCATCAAAATCTATAAAGATAGATTGGGGAGGATGCTCGGCTTAAGCCAGAGCACGTACACAGACAAAGTGTTGAAGTGGTTCAACATGAGTGAGGCTAAGAAAGGGTTCTTGCCTGTCTCACATGGTATAAGGCTAACCAAGACTCAAAGTCCTACGACTTCTAATGAGCGAAACTAGATGAGTAGGATTCCATATGCCTCGGCAATTGGATCCATCATGTATGGCATGCTATGTACACGACCTGATGTTGCCTATGCAATAAGCTTAACAAGCAGATACCAGGACGACCCAGGTGAGAGTCACTAGGCAGCGGTGAAAACTATCTTGAAGTACCTAAAAAGGACTAAAGAGATGTTCCTAGTTTATGAAGGTGAGGAGGAGCTCTGCATAAAGGGTTACGCTGATGCTAGTTTCCAAACCGACAGGGATGATTGCCGATCGCAAACTGGATTCATGTAGTTCATGAATGGAGGAGCAGTGAGCTGGACAAGTTCCAAACAAGATACGATGGCCGACTCCACAACAGAGGCTGAATACATTGCGTCTTGTGAAGCCGCAAAGGAAGGTGTTTGGATTCATAAGTTCTTGGAAGATGTTGGTGTGTTCCCGGGATGGTCAAAACCGTTGGACCATTATTGCGATAATTCAGGTGCCATCGCACAGGCCAGATGCAAATGTTGCAGATCCGTTGACTAAGCCACTTCCACAACCCAAGCATGAGGGGCACGTTAGAGCTATGGGCATTCAATGTCTATTTGATTGACTCTAGTGCAAGTGGGAGACTGTTGGAGATATGCCGTAGAGGCAATCATGTATGATGAAATTTCCTATGTGTTTATGAATAAAGATAGTCCTTGGACATTATCATTGATGTGTATTAACAAGTATGTGACTTGTTTATGAGACTATGCATTGTATGATGATTGTCCTAAATGGCACCTAGTCGAAAGGGCTGTGTGGACGCGCAGCCAGTTAGACTAGCATATGACACGGTGGATGGTCCGGTCTCACTAACCATGTAGCATTGGATGCTAGCAGGATAATATGGACTCATAAAGGTCTGGTCAGATTCGACATAGTCAGATCCGAGTCGAGATAAGGTCTGAGTTGGACAGAACCAACTATGAGACGCAACGGTAGGTGATCTGTGAGTCTCTAGTACACCATACGTTCTATGTCCTATGACCTGAGATGATGCATGTACTCGGGATGGTGATAGACTTGCTTTGGGCCGACCAAACGCTACTCTGTGACTGGATGGTTACAAAGGTAAGTTATGGGCTTGTCTGGACCCATGTTGCGAGACATGGTCGAGCAAGATGGGAATTTCCCCTCCGATTAGGAGAGATATACTCTAGGACCCTCGGGTGATCCGACCTAGATAAGCTTGGCCATGCGATGAGGATTATGAGATAATCTGAAGAGTTGGTCGGATTCACCGAAAGGAGAAAGAGGTCGTGCTGCAACAAGGATGGCCGTGTTGCCTTGTGCATGATAACATATATCGTGTGGCAAAGGGAATAGAAGTGTGAAGTACAGGTTCGCCTAACCAGCTTCATCGAACACTTGGAGTCGACACGTTTTGCTAGAGGCCCCTACTGACTGGTTGAGTCAGATGTGATCTGACTCGCGACCAAGTGGATGAGAACCTAAAGGGTCACGCGCTTAAGGGAAGGAACACATGGGCTTTAGGATCCGTGCGAGGCCCAACAGTTGAGCCTGCGTTGGATGCCCATATATAGTGGAGGTGTGGCACACCCATCTGGTTGATCGCTTCAGTGCCGTCATTAGGGCTTTGCATAAGTTGCAACTTGCTGCCTCCACTCGCCGCTGCCGACACTGTGACCGGACCAAGCAGTCCGCCGCACGGTGTTCCTCTTGCATGCGTGGATACCATTATAGGCGGTGCACTTGCATTGCTCCGGCGAACCTGTACGTGTGATCCGGCGACCGTCTGCATGAGGGAGATCGATCGGTCGTTCGAGGGAGATTGGATGAGGAGGAGACGGACCACACGAATGCGCTACCCCAACTCTACTTCCGCTGCACGACACTGCACCTCTAGTGGTAACGAACTGTGATCCATCTGCGTAGCATGTTCTTGGAAGTTCTGTGCGTAAGAAATTTTTATTTTGCATGTGATGCACCTATGGTAGAACCGAACAGTTTGATTTTATACTCTTGTGTGATGCTACTATTGCTTATCTTTGAGATGTTTATATGATGGTCATTCACTTAATGTTTGGTGTGATGTGATTATGTAATTCACTCATATTAATCTTTGCACACCAACAAGTTGTATGTGACATGGAAGAGCGACCCATGATCCTAATCAATTGTTTATTTGCATTCAAACACAAATTTAAAATAATGTACAAATTTAGGGGGGCTCTTTCTTATCACATACCTCTCAAAGCGACGATGCTATTTATTGATTATATCTCTATCAAAGCTTTGATCTATATTTTGTCATCAGTGACCAAAAAGGGGCAGATTGAAAGCACATCTTCTCCCTCAGTGGTTTTGGTAATTAATAACAACATATATTTCATTGGAATAATGTTTCCACTAAGTATATTTCAGAAAAAGTTCAATGTTATGATTGGCAAAGGATTGTGAGGAGACCCCAAGATGCAAGCATGGGATTGGACAAGCTACAAGCATGAAGACTCTACATTTTACTTTGTGAGAAATCACTTTGAGTCCATAGGAAAGCCAATTCTATCAAAAGGGGGTGAGGTATTAATGGTGAATGAAATACTCAAAGTGATAAAGTGTTAGTCACCAAAAACACCCACAAGCTCTCCCACAAAGATTATGTCTTAGAACCTACCACTCAAAATCGGTGCCACCAACATTTTCATATCGGCTACACCAAGTCAAAACCCTAGACAGGAAACCTAGCCAAAATCCACTTCTCAGTACTACCAACATTTACTTTGCTGCAACCGAGTTTCAATGACAAACTTCATGTTGCCCGTTTCACAAAAATTGGAATTTCAAAGTTTTGTGAATCAGTCTCACCAAGTTGTGTAACTAATCTAGGTCACCCGTATCGGTACCATCGAGAATTATATATCGGTCTCACCGAAATGCCAAAGTTGCAACATTTTGCACTAGTCGTTGCAACCGAGTTTCCACTTCGGGTTCACCAAGTTGGGCAATAATGTTGTAACAATTGGATTTTTAGAGATGCCTATATATACCCCTCCACCATATCCCACTCACAATAGAAGCACTCAGAATAGTTCCACACTTCCCACATCCCATTTTTTGAGAGAGAACCACCTACCCTTGTGTTGAGGTCAAGATCATCCACTTCAACCATAAGTATCTTGATTTCTAGCCTCCCCAAGTTGCTTTCCATCCAATCAATCTCTTCTACCCATGCCAAATCTGTGAGAGAGTTATTGAGAGTTGAGGAGACTATCATTTGAAACACAAGAGAAGGAGTCCATCATTTCTAGCGATCCTATTACCTTTTGGAGGGTGTTGCCTCCTAGATTGGTTAGGTTTCGCTTGGGAGCCTCCTACTTCGTGTTGTGGAGTTGAACCAAGACGTTTGTAAGGGCAAGGAGATCGCCTACTTCGTGAAGATCTACCCCGAGTTAAGCTAGTCCTCTGTGGACGTATGCCATCATGGTATAGACAAGTTTGCTTCTTCGTGGAACCCTCCATGGGCAGAGCCCTCTGTGGACTCTCTTGTTCATTACTCTCCGTGGGTTCAAGTCTCCACAAACGTGGATGTACGATAGCGCCACCCATTGGAACCATGGGAAAATCTTCGTGTCTACAATTGTGTTCGATCTTCTAACCCTTATGCTCTTACATATTCATGTCTTTACTTTCCGCTGCAATACTCGTAAACATGCATGTGTAGGGTGTACTTGATATGCTAGAATTGCTAAAATCTACCAACCAATTAACTTGGTGAAATGTTAGGTTTTTATTTGGTCAAGTAGCCTAATCACCCTCCCTCTAGACCTACATTCGATCCCTACAGTTTCGAGCTCGCAGACACTCTACTAAAAGGAAACAAAGAGACATCATCAATGGCCGTCAGATATGATAAAAGTTATCATTCAGTTAACACAAGCAAAACAACAAGACTCTAACACTTTGGCCGACCGACACAATCGACAGTAGTCTCGGGGACTACATCCAGTGGGTGTGCTCAGCTTACGCTCACTAGAAGGTCAGCATGAGGTACTTCCAGAAAGGTAAGCAACGGGTTCTACTTAGTCGGAATGAGGTACTTTCACAAGATAAGCAATAGGTTTGGCCCAGTCGGCACGAGGTACTTCCAAAATTGAGTAACAGGTTTTCCTCAGTCGGAATGAGGTACTTCCACAAGCTAAGCAGAAGGTTCTATACCCCAACGTCCCACAACAACTTCATAAAGATTCTAAGACTCCCGCTGACTGCTATAGTTGATGGCAATCAAGAGGACTACACCTAGTTGTGTGCTCACTGCGCCCCCACCGGAGAAGGATAACACCCAGTGGGTGTGCCCGGTTGCAAACGCACTCAGGACCCAAAACAAAAACAAACAACACACACATCAAAATTCCCGACCGATGATGGTACTTATGTTCTTCTTCAGAGCCATGCTGGAATCATATGTCTCCTCCAGTCGATCACTCATCAGCTCCATCTGGATCAATGCCTCCTTGCCCGCTCCCACTTGGTCCTCCGGGATGTGGTGCACCGTGAATATGTTGGCCACCGGAAGTACCGGCGAAGGGACTAATGAGCTAGCTCATAGTGCGACTCCGGCCTTCGGAGTGGCACCTTAAATGGGAGTCGAGGCCTTAGCTAGTGAAATATCTTGCATCAGAATGTTTGCGTCGGTAGAGGGCGGAGGGATGATCTTGTCATCCCCGTCTAGCTCAATCACTCCGTGAGGCCTTACAAATGCTCAGAGAACATTCTGAAGTAAGCACAAAGGCAAAAAAGCATGATGTCCAAAAAATGATGCCTGAGCAATTTCGAAGGTTACCCTCTGAAGATGCGATGTCAACTTTGGCCTGGCCCTTCTCCGGAGCCTTGACTTTGAGTGAAGCAGTCGGGGTGTTGACAGTAGAACAAAGTCATTCGGAACATCACATTACTCGGCCAAATTTCGACAATGTCAGTCGAAGCGGAAACACTTATGTTGATGCCTGTAACATCCCAAAATTTCATTTTGGAATGTTATGAATATAGTTATGCATCTATCATCATCATTGGTTGATTGTATGTAATAGTTGAAATGTCTTTTTTGACTTTCTGAAAGTCCCTTCTACTTTTCCCTATGCTGCTTTCCCTATTTGAAATTTTGGTTAAATGTTCAAAATAAGAGAGGAGTAACATGACACTCCACACCAGGGTCTAATTGGTGATATATTTGAACAATAATAACCAGGAGTTATTTTGAAAATATTTGCAAAAAAGATTTAAAAACAATTAGGCAATTTCTGAAAATATTATTTTTTTCAAAGTGTTCAAATGACAGAATAGAAATGTTCATTAAATAGAATTTATTATTCTGTTAATTTTGATATATAACACCCCTATTTTTGAAGACGATTTGAATGCTTTAAAAGCTTTTGAATGTCTCTGTAAAAATATTAAAGAAAAACAGTAACGGTTTGCATTTAAACGGGCCGGCCCACGACAGTTATTTCGCGCATTTACTACGAACCGGCCGACCGACGCGTAACGGACGCGCTCCCTCTCACTGACATCCGGGCCCCACCCCCGACCGACCGTTACACCGAACGGTCATCGTCTCCCTCCCCGCGCTCGCCGAATCCGACGCCGGCAGTTTCTTCCCCTCGCCGGATCTCTCTCCCCTCTTAACTCCCGCACCCCTCGAGCGCCCTATAAGTACCGGCCACTTCCCCGCATCCATTCACCCCGAGCCCCCCTTTTCCCCCTCGCCGGAACGCTGTCAATTGCTCGCCGGAGCTACTCCCACACCGAAGCTCGCCATCGACCGTAGCCACCACCTCCGACCTCCGTTCACCCCACCGTCGCCACCAATCGACTCCGGAGAACCGTCGCCGTCGCCCGGACCACTTCCCCGTCTTCCCCGACCACCGGAGCACCTCGCCGTCGCATCCACCGCTACCGGACTCGCCAGAGTACCCCGACGCCGGCGACCTCTTTACCCTGTGAGCACCCCCTCCCTCCGATCCGACTCCAACGTCCGAGATTAGAACGGACTTAAGTCCGAATCGTTTTCTTCTTCCGATCGGTCGCCCGCCCGTAGCTCTCGCACGCACACCCCCCTTAGCCAATCGGATCGTGCCACGTAGCCCCCCTGACCGACGCAAATCAGATTTTTTTTCATTCTCTGTTTTAATTAACAGAATGTTTTCAAATTTTGTTTTGCTTATATCTTTTAATCTATTTAGTGTTTTGAGTTGATTCTTTTTGCAATAGCTCACATTTTTCATGTAGTTTCACCCTGTACTTTTAAATTTCAAATTTGAACTATAAAATTTGAATTTAATCAAATTTGCTCAAAATCTTCAAATCTGAATAACTAGAGTTTGAAAATAGATTTTGATATGAATCTTTTTGCTACTGTTTGGTATTAGTTAGGACTACCTTCATGCTTAGTTTGAGGATTTTTAGGATATATTTGATTTGTGTTTCAGTTAAAAACAGAATCTGCTTATTATTATAATATAGTTTTATATACTTAATTTTAATTAGTTTGATTTAGAATTTGGTTTTATTTGTTTATTAGGTTCTGTTAGTAAACATTTAGTGTTTTCACTCACTGATAAAAAAAAATATAAATTTGCTTAGTTTAATTTTATTTAACATAGGAATCACAACTTATTTTCAAATAGGCATAATTTGATTAAAACAACTAACTAGTAATAGTTTTGTTTTCAAACAAAGGTTTGTATATTTTAATTCTGTTTTCTAAGACAGATTTAATTGTAAATTATTTTCTGTTAAGAACATGTTTTACAAATAAATAATAAGTTTAGTTTTTCATTCTTTTTGTTAGTATAACTATAGTGATTCATATAGTGTTTATCAAAACTTTTATAAACTTTACTAGAGTTTTCCCAACAAACTTAAATTGACTTTGTTTACTTTAATAGTAAAATATTCTATTGTTGCCTTGCTGTCAACAATTGTCTTGTTATTTCAAAATAGTTTTATTATGTAGAAGTGTTTTCATCATCCCCTTTGGAAAACAAAACTTTGTGTGTTTTACTTGCTAGAGACTTTTGTGCATTGTTTGCCTTGTTTGTTTAATACTTCTTTGCTGAATGTTATGAGTACTTATTTTGGTTGTATGCTTATTTGAGTGCATTGTTTGTTTCGTTAGATTATCCGGAGTGCGAAGCTTGTTACTTAGAGTCACTCACGTACGAAGATCATCAATCAGGCAAGTCACTTTGATCATGTTTTACCCATGTTTTATATGCATTAGTTCTACCATCTCCCCAGTTGCATGCAAGATAGGTTAGTTGTAAACTTGGTTACATTGTAGTAGTATCATGTGGTAGGTACCCCCCCTCAACCTCTTTGACACATTGGCCCCGGGAAACGTTGTTTTACCTTTTGCTATGCCATTAGTAGACGGGGTTGGTTGTGTGATTCATGAGAGTTGAGAGAGTTAATAATTTCAAGACCTACATAATGATCAAGATTTAAGACTCCGAGTTTTCAACATACCTCTGGGTGGATGATGGTTGAACGGCACCCTGGAGAAACTAGTGGATTTGCCTAGGTGATGCTGGAGATGGCCAGTATTCACGCGGAAAGGTCCACCCAGGC
This sequence comes from Hordeum marinum, assembly GCA_022496015.1. NCBI lineage: Eukaryota > Viridiplantae > Streptophyta > Magnoliopsida > Poales > Poaceae > Hordeum > Hordeum marinum. Next base: position 137,854,170 of record CM039672.1, read on the forward strand.
ACAAAGAGATGGATGGATGCTTTAAAACCCAAGGCTTACCTGCACAGCCACAAGTCATTATGGGCTCTGGCTTGGTTGGATATCGTGGTGACCCTGGACAGGCGGTGCTACGAGAGGTAGAAGAACGGTAGGAAAGGATGGGCACCGTCAGAGTCGCAGGGAAACCCTTTGGAAGACCATGTTTTGGTCATCCGTTTCTCAAACACCCTGAAGTGCGAGAAATCAAACGGAGGCGACCAAATCTTGTGGGGAACGTGTGCAAAACTCTGCAGAGTACAAAACCTAATCGATTAGCCGTGTCCACGGTCATGGACGACTTGAGCCAAAGGAATTGGAACTTCCGGAACTCTCAACACAAATAATATGATGATGTGGGTATTTAATAATTTTGGGTATGAGAATTGGTTGGTGGAACCATCTCATTAATCAACCAACTTAGTAATATTTTGCTTAGCCCCTTTCTTGATGTAGGAAAAATTGGCTTTACGCAAAACTTACACCACCACCTGCCATATAAGCATATAGACTAGCTGATTATTTTCACCCCTCTCTTGTGACTTTGCCGGCATATTCCATATGCTGACCTACACGGCTGCAACGTATCATGTTGCAGAGTATTTTTCCGACCAGGAGTGAGGACGCGTTCTATGCTCAGTGAGATGCCCTTGGAGTCAGATGGACTCATCTACCTTCGACGCTTCCGCAAGATTTAGACATTCTCATGAGTTGGCTTTTAGCCACTTTATTGTAATTTTTATTGTAATAAAGGACTCGATATGAGATTTCGATTAATATAATGCTGTGTGATTTCCCTTTGATATATACATGGATGTACCGTGTGTGTACCAGCATGATCTTGGGATGGTACGGAAACACCGGAGACTTGAGCTTTCTGGTCGGGTCGCTACAATGCCAAAGGCACGTCCACTTTGATTTTTGGCAAGATGGCCTTCCGAGGCTTGACCATTGCAATCTTTGGCTGCTTGGACGCCTTCTCGGGTGACGGGGCAGGATCTCCACCTCCATGCTTCTAATAGCGAGTCGGGAGGGCAAACATGGACGTCCTTGCAACACTCGGCCCCTTGACGTTGCCCCCATGGACCCCTAGGTCCTGGTGCGCCTTGGAGCAGGTCTCGATTGGGACGCCATCGTCCAAGTACCCTTCTTCATCATCGCTCTTGTCATCGTCCTCATGGTCCTCTCCATCCCCTGAATTCTGCTGGTGCTCGGTGTCGCCTACAACATCGACAATCATGTGGTCGATGACCGGCTCTAGGCTCACTAGCTTAGTGAAAGCCTACCAAATAATAAATAGTTCAGTTAATACAATTACCACAACCATCATGGTCACTCGGATGCAAAACATTCAGAAGTTACCTCATTCTACGGAGTTTCGACTGAGAAAGGGGGCACCAATCTGGTTCCCCTAGGGTTGTTGTGCACTTGAGTGATAGCCATGAGCTTTGCTTCCAGCGGCTCCATCCTGAGCTTCTCCGGGTGAGTTCGTTTTGGATCACTCGGCCCTGTATGCATCCACATGGTATGGGCTCTAACCTGAAGGGGATGAATCCTCTGTCATGGGAACGAGCCTGACAGTATAACGTAGTGGTACGTAAGTAGAGGGCAGAGTCCTAGCTACAACGAGGGTGTACACACAGATGTACGAGTTTAGGCCCCTCTTGTGGAAGTAACAACCCTATGTCTCAGCGCCCGGGAGCTCTTGTTGTGTGGAATATGAGTGTTACGGGGGATGCGAACCCTTGTGCCAGAGGGGAGGGGCGGCTTATATAGAGTTCGCTGCCCCTCATGAATGTTCGCCAACCAAGGGTTTGATTGTGAGAATAAAGGCATACGTTACTGATAATGTCTACAATAAATGCTACTAATGGCGACTGGTCGAACACCTGCCTGATGGCCTCCCTGGGGTGCCTTCTGGTCTTCCATTGTCGACTAACCATTAGTTCTTCTTAGTGGGAGGAGATTGTCGAGTGGTGGGAGAAACCGCCGAGTAGATTAATTGTTGAGTGACTTACACGCCATGATGACTTCAGTCGGAAATTTTCTTGTAATCTTTAAGTCCTCCAATACAGTGTCCTTAGGTAGGGTATGTAGGTCAGGCGTACGACCCTGCCCTAGGTACATATCCTCATCATTAGCCCCCGAATGGATCGAGGTTCGAGAGAAAAAGGGATCGATCCTGGTTCTGATAAAGCATAGAAATTCCAAATGCATTTCAGGGTTTTACGGTAATCTACGTCGACTAGAATCTTTACCATTCGCCGTGATCGATTTAGCCTTGACAAGTGTCCGAGTGAATTCGTGCACATATTCAAATCCGAGTGACTCAAGAAGATCTCTGGATGCGACGGGTCGCTCCGTCAAGCCCGGATTTCATGGGATTCGAAAATTTGGGAAGCACGCGCCACGCGAAGATCCCGCCACGACTGGGTCAAGTGGGAGCACAATGCCTCGATTTCCACGCCACCCATTACGCCACGTATAGTGTGACTTCTGCGACTGAGATGCATGGAGATCTGACGGGCACGCAGGTTAGTGACCCACTCGGGCTGATATAAGATGAGACCACGCTGCGGACAGCACAATGCTTCTCCCGCAAATCCTCTCTTTACCTCCGCCTCCCTTGCTGCACTGGCGTTGCTCAGCTCCGCCTCGACGACCGCCGCCGCGATGACGAAAGACAAGACGGAGAAACTGGAGCATGCCAAGAAGGGAGGGACCAAGGCGAAGAAGCCTTCGAGCGCCTCATTCACGATGCCATGGAGGTGGATCTAGGGAGATTTCCTCCCGTCAACGGTCACGGCAAGGGACGTCGAGAACCTCGTCGTCGACGAGCTCATAGCCGCCGGCTCGTGGAGGCTATCGGAGGGGGACATCGAGTCGGAGCCGTGTGAGGGGGAGCGAGTCCTCCTCCTCACCCACGTCAAGCGAGGTTTTTCTATTCCTCCCCATCCTTTCATCCGCGGGTTTCTAAACTTTTTCGGGGTGCAACTTCACCACTTTCCTCCGAATGCCATCTCGTACCTTGCCGCTTTCATAATGTTGTGCGAGTGTTTCTTGGGTTGTCCTGCTCACTGGGGTTTGTTCAAACATATCTTTATTGTCCGATCCTAGTCGGTCAAAAAGGCCAACCCAGAGGACGATAAGAACCATGTCATTCAGTTATGTGGTGGTTTAGGGATCCAAAAGTGAGCTAGAAGCTCCTTTCTGTCAATGACTTCTCCTAAATCTATTCGGGGCTGGTAGTTGACTTGGTTCTATTGTAATGATGTTGCATCTCCCAACATGTCGACTGGCCTTTCCCCCTTCACACCAGAGCGACCCACTACCCCCAAATTACTATCAGTGCTAGAAGGGGAGAAAGTCCAAGTACGAATCTTAGTGAATGTTGTAGTGAATCTGGTTCGTGGTGGAGTGACTGGAATGGATCTGCTTGAGATATTTCTCAATTGACGAATCCAGCCCCTTCAAGGGAGGGACCATGCCATGTGGCATTACTAAGGCCTTGAGGACACCACTCAGACACATCGAGAGGAAGTCTCGGAAGAAACTGTCGCACAGTGGCTTCGGAGCATCATAGGAGCCTGCGACAATCCCCTGGGAGCCAAGCGGATCTTGCCTTTATCTGCTGAGAACCCACTGCCGAATCTGGTAAGTTATATCTTTGTTCAATGCTTTGATGCTTCTTCGAGTGATTGGGTCATCAGTCGATTGACTGTAATGTTTGAATCTTGCAGGACCTAAAGAACATGTACTAGCCCGTGCCGAATGGAAATAAGCCCGAAGATGGAGGGGAGAGCGAGGGTGGCAACGTAGATGTTGATTGTGTCGAGGATAGTGAAGACAATTATGAGGACTCCGATGAGAACGAAGAAGAGGTTGAGTCTCCTCTGCACACCAAGCATCATTCTAAGCAGCGCCAAGACCGAGTGGCTGCCCCAAGCAAGACCTTAACATTGAGCAGCAGGAACCCGAAGCATGACCGAGCTTCAACGATTGAGTCGAGTGAGCGGGCCGCAAAACAGCCCAAATCTGATGTGCCAAAACCTCGGAAGGCTCTGCCCCGCATGAATAATGTTGTACTTGTTGTTTTAATGTGAGTATTCGTTTTGTTTTTGTTTTTTTTGTTGCATGGAACTTCAAATCTTTGCTGGCCGAGTAGGATTTGTCCGCCAGAGCTGCTACCTCGGTGATGTCGCCTCCAAGGGGCGAAGAGGAGCATATGGAAGTGGACACTTCTGACGTGGCCACCTCTCAAGGAGGTATAACAAACCTTCACTTTGTTCTGTTTTTGGGGAATGATTCACCAATTGAATAAACTAATGTTGCCGACTGGTAGTTGCAGAAGTCATTCAGTTGGAGGATGATGAAGAGCCACCACGGGGTACGGGGGTGAAGGTGTGAACTCAAGCACTCCATGCCTATGCACTCAGAGAACGTCATCAGGGCAGACGCCTCGCAAGTCGACTGCCGCGTCATCTCAAGGGCTTGGCGACTCGTCCCGAGATAGAACTGAGCTTGCGGCTCCGCTGTCGAGTGTTGCGCCACCCACTTCGACCATTGTGGCCTTGACGCCAATCGGGCAGCCTTAATCAACTTCACCTACTCTAGCTACAACATCGACTCAACTGATGTCTGCCTTTCGTCTGTATCGCGCCCCGGAGAACCAAACTAGAGCTGGCAAGGAGGCCATGATCAAAGCAGAGCAGATGATGTGCGCACAAAGGAGGCGTACGAAGCCAGCAAGTTGGCTTATGATGCCAGCTCGGCGCTTCGCACCAATGTCCGAGTAAGCACGATTGTAAGTTCATTTCTGATTGAGTTCCTATCTTTCTTGATTGTACACCCACTGGGTGTTTTCCTTTTGAAGAAAATTTGCTTGTTTTCCTATTGAGTAGATAAGGTCTTAGTCGAGTGGTTTCTGGTCCAGTGGGGGCACGCTGAGTGCACCCACTGGGTGTAGTCCCTGAGACCGCTGTTGAATGATGACGACATCGACAAGGGTCTTTGAATTGTTTTGATAATTGCTCGACAGGTTGAGTGATAGCAGGTCCAGTGGGGGCATGCTGAGTGCACCCACTGGGTATAGTCCCCGAGACCGCCATCGAGTGCTTGCATCAGCGGGGCTCTAATAGAGACAATGTTTGCATGCTTGTGCCCTTTTTGTTTTGTTGCTCGTCACTCGACATGTCAAGTGACAGCATGTCTAGTGGGGGCACGATGAGTGCACCCACTGGGTGTAGTCCCTGAGACCGTCGGCGAGTGTTTGCATCGATAGGGGTCTGATAAAGACACTTTTTTGCTAGGACAGGTCGGACCTAGTCTTACTGGTTTCGTATCAAGTGGGGGCACGCTGAGTGCAACCACTGGGTGTAGTCCCGGAGACTACTGTTGTTCATTGACGATGAGCAGTAGTCTTAAGAACTTGGACTCAGGGTCCTTTTTCGTACGTGGAGTACGCTCGTCACTCGGTTCGTTGAGTGAGTTCTTTGCTTTAGTGTTTCCACTTGTGAATGCTTTAGGGACGAAGAGGTCTGAACCTACTATATAGGTTTCATGGACATCATTTCCATCAACCATGATATGACACAGGTTTCATGGATATCATTTCCATCAACTATGATATGACACTTTTAGGGGTGTGGGGTGGGGCGGCGGGCCGCCAACCAGTCGACTGAACTCGTTCCTTTCCACTCGGGAGTGGAGGAATTTTAATGTCGACTGAACCATTTCTTTGTTGATTTTAGACAGCTTGTGAACTTGGGACTCAGTACATCGACCTGGAGAAGGAGAAGAATCAGCTCCAACTGGACCTGGAGGTGTCCAAGAACAATCCGAACCGTGTACAGGCTGAGCTGAGGACTCTGGGAGGTATTTTTTGTCAACCAACTGCAATATCACTTTTATCTTCCATCCTTTGAACCGAGTGTCCTGACTCGAACAGACGTGCGTGATGAGAATTGTCGACTCCAAGCACGACTCAACAATGTTATTTCTTTAGATATCATGAAGAAGGCGCTGGAGGACAAGGACAAGGCACTCGCTGATGCTCAAAAGGTGGCAAGGGAGAAAACTAAAGCTATCGAGAAAAAACATGCAGCAGCCAACAATCTAGAAGAAGAGAATGTGAAACTCAAGCAGGAACGGGCTGACTAGATCAAGAAGACTGAACAACTGAACAAGAGGAGCAAAGGTCTCGAGAAGTACTTGGGGGGACTTTGCGAAAAATATGTTCAACATGCTCGACGGTAACTTTCTTTCATCGAGTGAACTTCCTTAATTCCCATAGGACAGAAGCATTACTTTCTTTCCATTCCCTCGTCATAAAGAATTCTCCTAAGATGTTGAAAAGGATACCAAGGAGATTGAACCAAATCTGGATCCCACCAAGTCGCCCGTCGGGGACGTTGTGGCCATGAATATGTTTCGTCTCGACGTTCATCTCAAAAACATACAAGAGTATATCACTCGACTGAAGGCTGCAATGGAGAAGGTTGACAAAGAACTATGGCCAGAAGACACCCTCCAGACTGACCTTGAGTCAATGATGATCCGCCTAAATGAGATTGTTAGCCGAGCAAGCATGGAATAAATCTGTTGCTCGCTATGGAGCCGACGGGCGCTTTCACTCATCAGAGTCCATTGCAAAGAGGTAAAGGAGGACAAGCTGAAGGCTCTCCAGGTGATCAACACGAACAAAATTCAATTTGAGGACTTCATGGAGACCTTCATCGACGTGGCCACTTGGATCACTGACAGAATTGATCTGGACACCTTTGTCGAGCCCACGAGTCCCACAGGTGCTTGATAAACTTTGATCAGAGTCAAAAATTTATTTGCCTCGGTATGCCAAGTGGAAATGTAACCATTTAAAACTTCATTCGGGCCTTAAGCCTGAGTACTTTTGTTTGCGCTAACAACTTTTATTCGTGCTAGGAACTTTGGATTTATCTCCACTATGCTTTCAATCCTTTGTTTGGCTGAATTTGTTTTGTTCCCGAATGTAATGAATGTTCAGCATTCGGAATAATCTCGAACTTAGACGAAAAGTTAATTCACGGCCAAGTCTCCGAGTGACAAGAATGTTCGTCACTCGGCAAGGATTTAAACTTAGACGAAGACTTCGCAGATAAGTTTCTGAGTGAATTGAATGCTATCCACTCGACAGTTTTTTAACTTAGGCGAAAGCTGGTCATAGCTAAGCCCCCGAGTGACAGGATCACTCGTCACTCGGAGAAGTTTTTGAACTTAGACAAAGACTTGTTTGCAACTAAGTTTCCGAGTGAATTGAATGCTATCCACTCGGTAGGTTTTTTTAACTTAGGAGAAAGCTGGTTCATAGCTAAGCCCCCGAGTGAGAGGATTGCTCATCACTCGGAGAAGTTTTTGATCTTAGAGAAAGACTGTTTCGCAGCTAAGTTTCCAAGTGAATTGAATGCTATCCACTCGGTAGGTTTTTTTTAACTCAGGCGAAAGCTGGTTCATAGCTAAGCCCCCGAGTGAGAGGATTGCTCATCAATTGGAGAAGTTTTTGAACTTAGACGAAGACTGGTTCAGAGCTCAGTTTCCGAGTGAATGGACTGCTATCCACTCGGAAGGGTTTTTAACTTAGATGAAAACTGGTTCGCAGCTACGCCATAGAGTGAGAGGATCGCTCGTCTCTAGGAGTGTTTTTCAATGAAGGAGTGTGTGCTCAGAATCGGCAAAAGACTATGGGAGTCGTAACGTTGATAAATGACATGGTGTGGAGTACTTTTATTACATCAAAACAACTTTGTCTCCAAGTATAAAAATGTCGAAGTAGATCTGCGTTCCAGGCGTGAGGCTCATCAATCTTCTTCTTGATATTGTAGACGTGGTAGGCTCCGTTATTCAACAATTTGGTGACGATGAAAGGACCTTCCCATGCTAGAGTGAGCTTGTGAGGTCGTTGCTGATCCACTTGGAGCACAAGATCACCTTCATGGAACAACCGACTCTTGATGTGCCTTGCATAGAAGTGGCGTAGATCCTGCTGATATATAGTCGACCGAATCAGAGCCATTTCACGCTCTTCTTCCAAGAGATCCACACCGTCTTGTCACGCTTGTTCAGTCTCAGCTTCCGAGTAAAGTTCTACCTGAGGAAAATTGTGGAGGAGATCACTCAGCACAACAGCTTTGGCTCCATACACCAAGAAGAAAGGAGTGCGTCCAGTCGACCGATTAGGAGTCGTCCTCAAACCCCAAAGCACATATAGTAATTCAGTCACCCAGGCTCTAGCTGCATGTTCAAGATCCCGTATGAGTCGACGCTTCAACCCTTGAAGGATAAAGCCATTTGCTTGCTTAGCTTGACCATTTGTCTGAGGGTGCACAATGGATGCGTAATCCACCAGAGTGCCTTGAGTGAAGCAAAAGTCCCTAAACTCTTTCGAATCGAAGTTTGAGCCATTGTCCGTGATGATACTGTGAGGGACTCCATACCAGATTGTAACCTCTCTCACGTATTTTATTGCAATGCGTGAGTTCAGCTTATTTATGGGTTTGGCATCAATACACTTGGTGAACTTGTCGACTGCCACGAGCAAGTGACTAAATCCACTCTGACCAGTTCGGGAAGGGCCGACCATGTCCAAACCCCAAACAACGAACGACCAGATAAGTTCTATAGTCTTCAAGGTGTATGCTAGCTTGTGCGACAAATTTGAGTACAACTGGCACCCTTCACAGTGATCAACAATCTCCTTAGCCATTTCGTTGGCGCACGGTCAGAAGAAACTAGCTCGATAGGCTTTGGCGACAATCGTCTGGGATGACGCATGATGACCACAGGTTCCCGAGTGAATTTCCTCCAAGATCAGTCGATCTTCTTCACGAGAGATGCACCGTTGAGTTACGCCAGTTACACTTTCTGTGTAAAGTTGCTCACCCATCACAGTAAAGGCCTTGGATGTGCGGACAATCTGTCTAGCTTCAACTTCGTCCTCTAGGAGTTCTTGCCTTAGAATATACGCAATATATGGCACCATCCAATCGGGCGTGATCACCAGAATCTCCATAACCAGATATATGACCACTGGGACATCAACTTCAGGCGGATTAGAAGCGCTTACTGCTTGCGGAGGCTCTTTGGTGAAAGGATCTTCCTATAACGAAGGAGAATGTAGGTGTTCCAAAAACGCATTGCTGGGGACAGGCTTCCGAGTGGATCCAATCTTTGCTAACTCATTAGCTGCCTGATTCTTCACTTGGGGAATATGACGGAGTTCCAAACCTTCGAAGTTCTTCTCAAGGTTTCTTACTGCATTGTAGTATCCAGTCATAGCAGGGTTCATGGCATCCCACTCTTTCATCGACTCGTTAACCACCAAATCAGAGTCACTGTATACCACCAGACGCTTGACGCCTAGTGAAATGGCCATACGCAACCCGTACATGAGTGCTTCGTACCCAGCTTCGTTATTGGAAGAATCAAAGTGAATATGCAGGACATAATTGAGCTTGTCACCCTTTGGGGATATCAATATTACACCAGCACCAGACCCATTCAACATCTTCGAGCCATCAAAGAACATGGTCCAGTGCACCGAGTGGATTTGAATTGGCTGCTGGTGTTCTATCCACTCGGCCAAGAAATCAGCAAGTGCTTGAGACTTGATCGCCTTTTTCTCTTAAAACTAGATATCAAAGTAGAGGAGCTCAATAGCCCATTTGGCCACTCGACCAGTCGCATCTCGATTGTTGAGGATCTCAGACAATGGAGCATCACTTATGAATGAAATTGAATGATCTTGAAAGTAGTGTGCCACCTTCTTTACTGATAGATATATAACATAGACGTGCTTCTAGTAATGTGGGTACCTTTGCTTTGAAGGAGTCAACACTTCAGAAATATAGTAAACCGAACGTTGGACTTTGTAAGCTTTGCCTTCCTCTTCCCGCTCGACAGTGAGAACTGTACTGATGACCTGATTAGTAGCCCGATATACAGGAGCAAGGGCTCTTTGCTGTGTGGGGCAGTAAGCACCGGGTGGGCGGAAAGCAGGGCTTTGAACTTGACAAATGTAGCTTTAGCTTCTGCAGTCCACTCGAATGTATTAGACTTCTTCATCAGTCAGTACAAAGGCAATGCCTTCTTACCAAGACGAGAAATGAATCGACTCAACGCCGCCAGGCAACCTATGAGCTTCTGGACATCGTGTACACACACATGGCTTTTCATTCAGGTAATGGCGCTGATCTTCTCAGGATTGACATCGATTCCCTGTTCAAAAATGAGGAAATTGAGAAACTTGCCACTAGGAACATTGAAAGTGCACTTGGCCGGGTTTAACTTGATATCATACTTCTGCGGATTGGCGAATGTTTCTGCCAAGTCAGTCAGCAGGTCGGAACCTTTGCGAGAATTGACAACAATATCATCCATATAGGCCTCGACATTCCGAGGGATTTGGTAGAGCAAGAATTTCTGAATCATACGCATGAAAGTAGCGCCTTCATTCTTCAAACCAAAAGGCATGGTGATATAACAAAAACACCTGAAAGGGGTGATGAAGGTTGTCTTTATTTCATCTGGGCCAAATAGACGGACCTAATGGTAACCACAATAAGCATCGAGAAAGGATAAATGCTCGCATCCCGCAGTCGAGTCGACAATCTGATCGATGCGGGGGAGCGGGAAATGATCTTTCGGGCAGACCTGATTGACATGTTTGAAGTCAATAAACATGCGGAGTGACTTATCTTTATTGGGGACCATGACGACATTCGAGAGCCACTTGGAGTGGTAAATCTCCCGAATGAACTTGGCCACCAAGAGTCGAGCCACCTCCTTGCCGATTGCCTTCCGCTTCTCTGCTGCCAACCAACACAAATGCTCTTTCACAGGCTTGGCCATCAGGTCAACTCTTAGTCGGTGCTCAGCCAGTTCCCTGGGTACACCCAGCATGTCAGCAGGCTTCCATGCGAAGATGTCCTAGTTCTCACGGAGGAACTGGATGAGCTCGACTTCCTATTTGCTGTCGACTGTCGTTCAAATGTTGGTCGGGTAGCATTAGGATCCGTCGGGTGGATGTCTACTTTCTTCACTTCGCCTGCCGACTGAAATGCAGACACTGAAGCGGGCTTCTTGGCACGCAGCAGGTTGGCAGGATCAGTAGTCTTCTTGTACTCTTCCAATTCTACCACAACCATTTGATGGTCGGCGATTTTGGAGCTCTGCTGGAGACACTCCTCAGCCCTTTGTCGATTGCCTATGACTGTGATCACACCCTTGGTCCCAGGCATCTTTAGCTTGAGGTACACGTAGCATGGACGGCCCAGGAAACGTGCATAGGCTAGACGACCAAGCATGGCGTGATATGTGCTCTGGAAGTCCACAACTTCAAACGTCAATTTCTCCTTGCGAATTTTTTTACGGTGCATAATACGACATCCAATGCAATTTGGCCGAGTGATTTGGCCTTCTTCCCAGCAATGACTCCGTGGAACTACATGTTGCTCTCATTGAGTGGAGACATCGGAATTCCCATCCCCTTGAGGGTATCCGCATACAGAATGTTCAAACCACTCCCTCCGTCCATGAGGACCTTGCGGAGTCAAGTGCCTCCCACAATAGGATCCACCACCAGAGCTTGCCGACCAGGGGTAGCGACATGAGCAGGGTGATCCGACTAGTCAAACTTGGTAGCAGTCTGAGACAACTTGAGGTATGTGGGGCTTGCAAGAACGGTCGTGTTGACTTCCCTGTTGATAACTTTCAGTCGACACTTGCTTTCAACATTAGCAAAAATCATCAGAGTGGCATTGACTTCGGGAAACTCTTCTTTGTCTTCATCATCCTCCTTTCCAGGAGTTTTCTTAGTCGACTAACCTTCCTTGAACTGCTGGATCAGTAAATGGCACTGTTGAGTGGTATGCTTCGGCAATATCAAATTGCCTTCTTCATCTTTCTTCGTGTGGATGGCACACGGTAAATCCATAACATCAGTTCCTGACTGATTCTTTCCTTTCTTGGGGGTAAACTTCCCTTTGGACTTCCCCTTGTTCTTTCCTTGTGCCGCCAGAGCGGCTGCCTCTGCGTGAACAGAGCCATCAGCTTTGTGCTTCTGTTTCCGACTGGAATTGCCGTCGGCATCATTGTCGACTACTTTTCCTTTGCCACTGTGGAGGCGGTCTTACTCTTCGCCGAAGGGATACCAAGTGGCAATCTCCATCATCTTTCTTAGGGAAATATCACCTATCTGTCCAAACTTTAGGTAAAGCTCTCTGTACTTAACACCGGCCTTGAAAGCACAGACAACTTGATGCTCAGAAACATTCTCCACTATGTGGTGCAAGGTAGACCAACACAGAATATAATCTCTTAAGGACTCATTGGGCTTTTCAACATAGTGATGCAAATTGATCAAACCAAGTAGACACTTGCAAGTGCTCTCGAAAGTTCTGATGAACACTCGGGCAAGATCCTACTAGCAATAGATACTAGAAGGGGCCAAGTGACTCAACCACGCTCGGGCCGAACCACCCAACATCAAGGACAAATGCTTCATTGCTATATTGTCGTTTCCTCCACCAATCTGCGCAGCCCCTCTGTAATCATCTAACCATATTTTCGGCTTAAATTCGCCGGAGAACTTTCTTATTCTAGCCGCCAACCTGAAGTTGGGGGGAATCTTCGCAGAGAGAATTGCTCTGCTAAAACACTCAGGGCCAGAAACAACGGCTCCACTTCCACTCGGATAGTCTCTGTCATAACCATCCCGATGGGCTCTGCCCCTGTCAATCTGCTTCTGGGCAAGGATATCTCTCGCATCGAACCCTTGGTTCTGCAAGTCACCGAACGGGCACCTTTGGTCATAGTGACGGGGCAAAAATGAACCACTCCATGGAGGATTAGGCACTCGACGATGGTCATCACGGTGAAAATGAGGAGCAAACTAATCTTCATTGTAACCTCCGCCCCTACGATGCAGAGGTGACCCTGGACTGTGTGTCGACTGAACTATGTCTACCATTGGTGAATTGTTGTGCAATCTATTGTGTGACTAACAAACAACTGAATTCTGATGTTGCACCGCACCGAGCAATGCTTGGATCTGCTGCAAACCTCTGCCAGTCTCCGAACGCGATGACTGAATGGAATCCGCAATCCTAGCGGCATCTGCAACATTTAAAACTGGAGTATGGAATACCTTGACATTGTTCTGAGATCCACTCGGAAACAATCGTCGTTGACGTTAACTGCGAAGTGGCGGACGCTGGCGAGCATGCTCGTCGAGTTCCTTCTGAATCCCTTCAAGCCGAAGGCGTGTGGCCTCCAAGGCTTGTGCCTCAGGAGTCACACCGATGATGGGTGTATGGAGGATCTCCTCATCTCGGTGCTGCTGGTCATTCGATGCTCCCTTAGCCTCGCACCTGCCATGATCGAAACCAAGGGTGGTCTTTGATGTGAGCCCGCCATGAGGACCTCTATCGCAGGATCGTAGCTCTCGCACTCGGAGGGAACGTCAGACTGATCCGACGCTGAGTCGAACATGTTGTGAAGCGATTCGTCCGGCTCAATAGCCGCAATCTGCATAGATGACACTTGGCGAGCCATCACATGCCTCATCCAACATTGGAGCCGCAAATGACCAGATCGCGTACGGCGGCGAATAGCGGGGAGCGCCGACAAGTACCAAGTTGACGACTATCGTATGAGAACACTGCATGAGCTTGCACGGAAGTGCACCGCCTCGCGGATCGGGAGTGCCTCAACATCTAGAGGCGCCTCCTGAAGCTATGTCGAGTCATCGGCGATGAAGGTGAGCGCTTCGAGATGGATTTTGTGGCCAAAGGACAATCCACTGCCGAAAGACATGACGAATGGGAAAATATGCAACCTCGCCGAAAGTCACTTAGACACTTGCCCCATGGTGGGCAGCAACTGTCCTGGGAATGAGACTGACAGTAGAAGATAGGGGTACGCAAGGAAAGGGCAGAGTTCTAGCTAGGGCGAGGTGTACACACAGATGTATGAGTTCAGGCCCCTCTCGTGGAGGTAACAACCCTATGTCTCAGTGCTCGGGAGCTCTTGGGTGTGGAATATGAGTGTTATAGGGGGTGCGAACCCTTGTGCCAGAGGGGAGGGGCGGCTTATATAGAGTACGCTTCCCCTCATGAATGCCCGGGAACCAAGGGTTTGATCGTGAGAATAAAGGCATATGTTACTAATAATGTATACAATAAATGCTACTAATGGCGACTAGTCAAATGCCTGCCCGATGACCTCCCTAGGGCACCTTCTGGTCTTCTGCAGTCGACTGACCGCTCGTTCTTCCGAGTGAGAGGAGACTGTCGAGTGGTGAGAGAAACCTCCGAGTGGATTAAGTGTCGAGTGACTTATGCGCCATGATGACTTCAGTTGGAAATTCTCTTGTAATCTTTAAGTCCTCCAATATAGTGTCCTTAGGTAGGGTATGTAGGTAAGTCCTAGGACCCTACCCTAGGTACATATCCTCGTCATCCTCCGCTGGAAAAAGACCTCAACCAGGTCCATCCCGTAACCCTTCCATACCAAAGCAACCAGAACAATCACTAAGATGTCCACCTCCATCCTGTCCTCCTTGGACACTGTCAACGAAGGAACCGACCGAATGCACTCCACGGAATACAGCGGGAGGCTCGACTGACCATCGCCGACTAAGACGTCCCGGCAATAGATCCAGGATTCTTGCCAGCCCTTCACTTAGTCTAGGATTGTCATTTGTGGGAAGCTACCGTTCCCCCTCAGCTGAATTCCTAAACCCCTGCATAACTGGAATGTATTTATGTTCTCCCCTACCCGAGAAGACATCTTCAAGGTCTTCACTGGGTAGGTGAAGAGGTGCTTCAACACCCCCAAGTGGGGACGACAGTCGAGGAAATTTTCGTAAAGAAAGACGAAGGAAGACAAATAGGAAATGGCATTGGGAGCAAGATGGTGGATTTGAGCACCATAGAAATCGAGAACTCCATGGAAGAACAAATGTGGAGGTATAGAAAAAATTAGCTCGACGTGGGTCTCGTGGAGGACTCGTTCACCCCTCGCAGCAACGACTCGATCTCGCCCGCTTCCGGCAGCCACCAGCTCCCGATGGCTAGAAGTTCGTGGCTCTCCACCTCCCGCAACCGGTCAGCGGTTACCCTCGGTGCTAACCAATCGCCCTGGATCCACCCCATCGGTGCACCAGTGCTCGAGGACGACTCGTGCCATGCCTTCTTCGCGCACTCTGCTTTCGCGATCGCGCTCTTTCTCATCTTTGGTGGACCGGGTGGCGAGTCGGAGGAGGAGCGATGGAGGGAAGAGCTCGGTGGAGGGCTGGAGAATTCGAGTGTGGGGAAAGTGAGATCTGTTTCTCTCTCCCACCACTCATCAGTTTTTATATGCAAATCAGTGTATCTCCAACCGTCAATCTGTGGGCAGCGCGAGATCCGTGAGATCACCTATACAACACTTTGAGGACGAGTGGTGATAATCACGGCACAAGAATCGAGGCGGCACGCTCACTTGCCCCACTACTATGGCGCAACCGCTCCCACGCTCGCTCGCACATCGTACACGATTACAAACCTATGAAAATTTTGCAACGATTTAGCCCAAACGGGCTGAGCACTCATTGGCTCATCTCAACACTTTTCGGTCCATGAATGCCCATCGCAAGTCTCTGATCACTCGGACGTAACCATTGGCGACCATGGGAGTCATGCAAGGAAATTTGGGAGGTTAGCCTTCACTCTCGTGTCATTGCTCGGGGTTCCTAATGAACTTGATCTCGGGTCGTCAGATTGTTTCGCCTAAGAGATAATACGACGTCATCCGACCATGCTAAGTAGCCAAACTGTTCCGATTAGTTGGCATTTTTAAATCCTGGATCCATTATGGTTTTTGGACCGAGTGGGAAATGCTCTTGTCCATTTTCCTGGCGCTTCCGAGTCTCCAACGACACTCTCGAGCGTCGTTCACTCGCCCCCTCAAATCTCAATCGATTCGTGGGCTAAGGACGAGGTCACCTACCATAGGTAGGGTCATAAACCTGCACACACAAATAAATCATCAACACCAATATGCCTGGAAAGCTCATGCTTCACAAGGTCCCTTGCAATACTTATAGTACATGTACTGTCTGACAAGAGTCTAGTAGGTGTAGTAAAGTAACACCAAAATCCTGAAGTAACCAACGTAACTAAGTCACCTCTGCCGTGAGAAGAGCCAGAGCAGACAACTCAGCCTCTACACTCAAAAGGGAAACTACAGTCTATTTCTTCGTCTTCAAGGCAATGAGAGAACCACCAAGAAAGACAAAGTAAGCATAAAGTGAACGGCAATCCGGAGGATCACTAGACCAAGTAGCATCCTAATAGGCTTGGAGCTAGAACAAGCTAGAACAAGGAAATAATAGACGGTGAGAGATCGTGCCATGAAGATATCGTCGAACATGAAGAAGGTGACTATAATGAACCGAAGAGGGAGAAGAAGCAAACTAACTAAGTATATGGACATGATAGGAGATATCCGGACGAGTGACAACGAGATAGACAAGACTCCTAACAAGATGACGATAAAAAGTCGGATCAGACAAGGGCTAACCACCCGAAGCACGAAGGTGAACATTAAGCTCCATAGGAGTCTCAACAGTGCGCTCATCAAGAGCCGCATGAGCAAGAAGATTGTGGGTATACTTTTCTTGGGAAATAAAAAACCATCAAAGGTGGAGGAAATATCAATCCCAAGAAAGTAACGAATAGGAGCAAGTTCGGACATAGAAAATTTCTCACTAAGACGGGCCTTTACAAAGGAATGTAATCAAGATTATCGCCCATGATGATCATGTCATCAACATATAGAAGAAGAAGAGTGCGACCATGAGCATAAAGGTGGATAAACAACAATAGATCATGAGCATTAGGCGAAAAACTAGTTGTAATGACCACTATGGAAAAACACTTAAACCAAGCACGGGAGGCTTGCTTAAGGACATAGATAGAGCAACGAAGACGTCAAACCATGCCATCAGGAACTGAATACCCAGGTGGTGGTTGCATATAATCTTATGTTGGAAATATGCCCTAGAGGCAATAATAAATTGGTTGTTATTATATTTCCTTCTTTAGGGTAATCATTTATTATCCATGCTAGAATTGTATTGACCGGAAACTCAGATACATGTGTGGATACATAGACAACCCCATGTCCCTAGTATGCCTCTAGTAGACTGGCTCGTTGATCAAAGATGGTCAAGGTTTCCTAGCCACAGACAAGAGATGTCATTTGATAATGGGATCATATCATTGGGAGAATGATGTGATGGACAAGATCCAAACTATAAACATAGTATATGATCGTGTCAGTTTATTGCTATAGTTTTCTACATGTCAAGTATCTGTTTCTATGACCATGAGATCATGCAACTCACTGACACTGGATGAGTGCCTGGTGTGCATCAAACGTCGCACCATAACTGGGTGACTACAAAGGTTCTCTACAGGTATCTTCGAGAGTGTCTGTTGAGTGAGTAAGGATCAAGACTAGGATTTGTTACTCCGTATGACAGAGAGGTATCTGAGGGCCCACTCGGTAATACAACATCAGAACAAGTCTTGCAAGCAATGTGACTAAAGTGTTAGCCACGAGATCTTGTATTATGGAACGAGTAAAGAGACTTTTTGGTAACGAGATTGAACTAGGTATGGAGATACTGACGATCGAATGTCGGGCAAGTAACACACCAAAGAACAAAGGGAGCATCATACGGGATTAACTGAATCCTCGACACAGAGGTTCAACCGATAAAGATCTTCATAGAATATATAGGAAACAATATGGGCATCCAGGTCCCGCTATTGTTTATTGACTGTGGAGGTGTCTTGGTCATGTCTACATAGTTCTCGAACCCGCAGGGTCTGCACACTTAAGGTTCGGTGACGTTTTGGTAGTATAGAGTTATGCATGGTGGTGACCGAAGGTTGTTTGGAGTCCCGGATGAGATACTGGACATCACAAGGAGCTCCGGAATGGTCTGGAGGTAAAGATTGATATATAGGAAGTCCTATTTGGTCACCGGAAAAGTTTCGGGTACTTCGGTAGTGTATCGGGAGTGCTGGGAGGTTACCGGTGGCCATCGGGAGGGGTGTTACGACCCAAAAAACACCTCATGGGCTGTGGGAGGAGTCAAACCAGCCCCTAGTGGGCTGGCTGAACCCCCCCCCACTAAGGCCCATGTGGCTAGGGGTGGGAAAACCCAAAGGAGGAAAGGTGGAAAGGGTTTCCAAGTGGAGAGGAGGAATCCTACTCCTAGTAGGATTGGAGTAGGACTCGTCCACCTCCAATTTCGGCCAAACCTTGAGGGTTTGAGGCTGCCTCCTCCCCTCACTCCCTTCTATATATACTAGAGGATTTAGAGGGGAGAGGTAACCCTAATTTCCACGTGCTTCCCTCTTATTCCCTGGATCAGTTTCTCCTCTAGATTAGTTCTGCGATGCTTAGGCGAAGCCCTGCAGGATTAGTTCGCCACCACCGCCACCATGCTGTTGTGTTGCCGGAGAACTCATCTACCTATCCACTCCCTCTTGCTGGATCAATAAGTCAGAGAACATCATCGAGCTGTATGTGTGCTGAACGTGGAGGTGTCGTCCGTTCGGTGCTAGATCGGAAGGACCGTGATTAGGACTGCGAGACAATTCGTGATTGGATCGCAGGATGGATCGTGATGGGACTGCGGGACGGATCGTGATTGGATCGTGATATGGATCATGATGGGATCACAGGACTCTTGGCGATTTGGATCGCGAACGTTCGACTACATCAACCGCGTTTCTTAACGCTTCCTGCTTAGCGATCTATAAGGGTATTTATATCCACTCTCCCTCTCGTAGATGCTCATCACCATGGATGGATCTTGCGTGTGTGTATGAATTTTTTTTGTTTCCCATGCAACGTTTCCCTACAGTAGCATCATGAGCTAGGTCTATGTGTAGATGAGACCACGAGTATAACACAAAGGAGTTTGTGGGCGTTGATGCTCGGATTGCTTCCTCCCTTGGTTGGTTTTTTATTCAGCGGTATTGTGTGATGAAGCGGCCTGGACCAACCTTAATTGTATGCTTTCAAGAGACTGGTTCTATTGACTGACGTGCGACTTTGTTGCATAAAGATGGCTGGCAGGTGCCTATCTCTCCTACTCTAGTTGGATCGGATTCGACAAAGGCGGTCCTTGAGAAGGTTGAATAGAAATTTGTGTATCACCATTGTGGTTTATGTGTAGGTGAGAATTGTTCTTGCTAGATACCCATAGAATCCACGTAAAACTTACAACAACAATTAGAGGACGTCTAACTTGTTTTTGCAGGGTATGTTGTGATGTGACATGGCCAATTACATGATGAGATACATGTGATGTATGAGATGATCACATTTTGTATAGAATATGATGACTTGCATGTCGCTGAGTACGAAAACCGTAAGGAGCCATAGGATTGTCTTTAATTATTGTATGACCTGCGTGTTAATCATTAAGAGATATGTAATGCTTTACTTTATCGCTAAGCGATAGCAATAGTAGTAGAATCATGGTGGGCGCGAGAACCCCGATGGTGACACGTTGATGGAGACCAAGATGATAGAAATCATGGTGTCATGCCAGTGCTTCGGAGATGGAGATCAAAAGCACAAGTTCATGGCCATATCATGTCACTTATGATTTGCATGTGATGTTAATCCTTTTATCCACCTTGTTTTGCTTAGGATGATGGTGGCATTATATGGTGACCCCTCACTAAAATTTCCAGATAAAATTGTGTTATCCCCGAGTGTGCACCATTGCGAAAGTTTGTTGTGTTGAGACACCACGTGATGATCGGGTGTGATAGACTCTACGTTCACATACAACGGGTGCAAGCCAGTGTTGGACGTGCAGAACACTCGGGTTAAACTTGACGAGCCTGGCACGTACAGACATGGCCTCGGAACACAAGACAGGTCGAACATGGACTCTGAATACCGAAAGGTTGAATATGAGTCATATAGTAGATATGATCAACATGATGAAATTCACCATTGAAACCACCTCAACTCATGTGATGATTGGACTTGAGTTGGTGATTTTGGATCATGTATCACTCGGATGACTGGAGGGATGTCAATTTGAGTGGGAGTTCTTAGGTAATATGATTAATTGAACTCATTATCATGAACATAGTCAGAAGTGTCTTTGCAAATTATGTTGTAGATAGCTCGCGCTGTAGCTCCCCTATTTTATTGATACGTTCCTAGAGAAAAGTAAGTTGAAAGATGATGGTAGCAATAATGCGGACTGGGTCAGTGATCTGAGGATTGTCCTCATTGCTCCACAAAAGGCTTATGTCCTTAATGGACCGCTCGGTGCACCACCTCTCAAGCATCGTCTATAGATATTGTGAACATCTGACAGGCACGTTATGATGACTACTTGATAGTTCAGTGCGTCATGCATTACGGTTTAGAATTGAGGCTCCAAAACAGTTTGAACGTCACAAAACATATGAGATGTTCTAAGAGCTGAAATTGGGATCTCAGGCTTGTGTCCATGTTGAGAGGTGATTTTTTGCGTGCAAGACAAAGGGGAATAGCTCAATCGGTGAGCATGTTCTTAGATTGTCTTGGTACTACAATCACTTGAATCGAGTGGGAGTTGATCTTCCAGATAAGATAGTGATTGATATATTTCTCTAAGTCACTGTCACTAAGCTACTAGAGCTTCATGATGAACTATAAAATGTCAGGGATGGAAGGAATGATCCCTGAGCTATTCGCGATGTTTGACACCGCGAAGGTAGAGATCAAGAAGGAGCATCAAGTGTTGATGGTTAGTGAAACCACTAGTTTCAAGACGGGAAAGGGCTAGGAGGGAAACTTCATGGATGGCAAGTCAGTTGCTGCTCTAGTGAAGAAACCCAAGGTTGAACCCAAACCCGAGACTAGGTGCTTCTATTATGAGGCGAACGGTCGCTGAAGCGGAACAACCCTAGATACTTGGTAGATAAGAAGGTTGGCAACGTCGACAGAAGTATATTTGATATGCATGTTATTGATGTATACATTGCTAGTACTCCTAGTAGCACCTGGGTATTGGATACCGGTTTGGTTGCTAAATGTTAGTAACTCGAAATAAAAGCTACGGAATAAACGGAGGCTAGTTAACGGTGAGGTGACGATGTGTGTTGGAAGTGTTTTGCAAGGTTGATGTTATCACCATTGCACGCTCTATCTACCCTTGGGATTAATGATGAACCTAAATAAATGTTATTTGGTGTTTGAGTTGAGCATGAACATGATTAGATCATGTTAATTGCAATAGGTTATTCATTTAAGGTAGAGAATAATGGTTATTCTGTTTACATGAATAATATCTTCAATGGTCATGCACCCAATGCGAATGGTTTATTGAATATTGGTTGTACTAATACACATGTTCATAACATTGATGCCAAAAGATGCAAAGTTAATAATGATTGTACCACATACTTGTGGCACTGCCGCTAAATGTCATATTGGTGTATAGCGCATGGAGAAACTCCATGCTGATGGATCTTTGGACGCATTCAATTTCGAGTCGGTTGAGACATGCGAACCATGCCTCGTGGGCAAGATGACTATGATCCTGTTTGGCAAGTAACTTATTGGAAATGATACATATTGATGTATGCGGTCCAATGAGTGATGTAGCGTGTGGTGGATATCGTTATTTTCTTACCTTCATTGATGATTCGAGTAGATATGAGTATATTTACTTGATGAAATAGACATGGGTATATTTACTTGATGAAACACAAGTCTGCGGCATTTGAAAAGTTCGCAAATTCAGAGTGAAGTTTGAGATCATCGCGACAAGAAGATAAAATGTCTACGATATGATCGTGGAGGACAATTTCTGAGTTACGAGTTTGGTATACATCTTAAGACAATGTGGAATTCGTCTCATAGCTCATGCCACCTGGAACACCATAGTATGATGTTGTGTCTGAACGTCATAGTCGTGCTCTATTGGATATGGTGCAAACTATGATGTCTCTTATCAATTTACCACTATCGTTTTGGGGTTACAAATTAGAGACAACTACATTCAATTTAACAGGGGCACCATCTAAATCCGTTGAGATGTCATCGTATGAATTTTGGTTTGGCGGAAACCTGAGCTGTCATTTCTTGATGTTTGGGGCTGCGACGCTTATGTGAAAAAGGGTTTTCACCTAATGAGCTCGAACCCAAAGCGTACAAAAGCATCTTCATAGAATACCCTAACGTAACAGTTGGGTGAACCTTCTATCTTAGATCCAAGCACAAATTGTTTGTTGCTAAAACGGGTCCTTTCTCGAGAAAGAGTTTCTCTCGAAAGAATTGAGTGGGAGGAAGATAGAACTTGATGAGGTTGTTGAACCTTTGTTTCAATCATAGAGTAGTGGTGCACAGAAAGTTGTTTGTGTGGAGACTGCATCAGTTGAAGAGGAAGTCAATGATGATCATCATGAAGCTTAGGATCAAGTTAATATCAAACCTCGTAGGTCAACAAGGGCACGAATTGCTCCTGAGTGGTACGATAACCCTGTTTTAGAGGTCATGTTGTTGGACAATGTTGAGCCTACGAGCTATGGAGAAGCGATGATGGACACAGATTCCGAAAAATGGCTAGGAGCCATGAAATCCGAGAAAGGATCCATGTATGAAAATAAAGTATGGACTTTGGTAGACTTGTCCAGTGAACGGCACGCCGTTGAGTACAAATGGACCTTTTAAGAAGAAGACAAACGTTGATGGTAAATGTCACCATTTATAAAGCTCGACTTGTCACAAAGAAGTTTCAGACAAGTTCAAGGAGTTGACTACGGTGAGACTTTCTCACCCGTAGCGATGCTAAAGTCTGTTGGATTTATGTTAGTAGTTGCTGCATTTTTCAATTATGAAATGTGGCAGATGGATGTCAAAACATCTCTTCCTTCACGGTTTCCTTGAGGAAAGGTTGTATGTGATACAACTAGAAGGTTTTTTTAGTCCTAAGGATGCTAAAAGGTAAGCAAGCTCCAGCGATCCTTCTATGGGCTGGAGCAAGCATCTCAGAGTTGGAATATACGCTTTGATGAGGTGATCAAAGTTTTTGAGTTTATACAAAGTATACGAGAAACTTGTATTTATAAGGAAGTGAGTGGGAGCATGATACGTCTCCAACGTATCTATAATTTTTGATTGTTCCATGCTATTATATTATCTGTTTTGGATGTTTTATATGAATTAATATGCTATTTTATATTATTTTTGGGACTAACCTATTAATCTAGAGCCTAGTGCGAGCTTCTATTTTTTCCTTGTTTTTGAGTTTCATAGAGAAGTAATATTAAACGGAGTCCAAACGGAATAAAACCTCCGGAATGATTTTTTCTTGAATAAAAGGAAGCCACGAGACTTGAGAACCAACGCAGAGGAGCTACCACGGGGCCACAAGCCTGCTTGTCGTGGCCAGGGGGGCCACCTGTTGGAAATATGCCCTAGAGGCAATAATAAATTAGTTATTATCATATTTCCTTGTTCATGATAATCGTTTATTATCCATGCTATAATTGTATTGATCGGAGACTTAAATGCATGTGTGGATACATAGACAAAACCATGTCCCTAGTATGCCTCTAATGGACTAGCTCGTTGATCAAAGGATGGTTAAGGTTTCCTAGCCATGGACATGAGATGTCATTTGATAACGGGATCACATCATTAGGGGAATGATGTGATGGATAAGACCCAAACTACAAACATAGCATATGATCGTGTTAGTTTATTGCTACTGTTTTCTGCATGTCAAGTATATGTTCCTATGACCATGAGATCATGCAAATCACGGATATCGGAGGAGTGCCTTGTGTGTATCAAACGTCGCAACGTAACTGGGTGACTATAAAGGTGCTCTACAGGTATCTCCGATGGTGTCTGTTGAGTTGGCATGGATCGAGACTGGGATTTGTTACTCCGTCTAACGGAGAGGTATCTCGGGGCCCACTCGGTAATGCAACATCACAATAAGCCTTGCAAGCAATGTGACTAATTGTTAGTTGTGGGATCTTGTATTATGGAACGAGTAAAGAGACTTGCCGGTAACGAGGTTGAACTAGGTATGGAGATACTGACGATCGAATCTCGGGCAAGTAACATACCGAAGAACAAAGGGAACGATATACGGGATTAACTGAATCCTTGACATAGAGGTTCGACCGATAAAGAACTTCGTAGAATATGTAGGAACCAATGTGGACGTCCAGGTCCCGCCATTGGTTATTGACCGTAGAGGTGTCTCGGTCATGTCTACATAGTTCTCGAACCCGCAGGGTCTGCACACTTAAGGTTCGGTGACGTTTCGGTAGTGTAGAGTTATGTATGGTGGTGACCGAAGGTTGTTCGGAGTCCCGGATGAGATCCCGGATGTCATGAGGAGCTCCGGAATGGTCTGGAGTTAAAGATTCATATATAGGAAGTCCCAGTTTGGTTTCCGGAAAAGTTTCGGGCTCATCGGTAGTGTACTGGGAGTATCGGTATTGTACCGGGAGTGCCGGTAGTGTACCGGAGGACCTCCGGGAGGGGTATTTCGACCCCAAGAGGTCCATGGGCTGTGGGATAATAATAACCAGCCCTTAGTGGGCTGGGAAAACAGCCACAAAGGCCCATGGCGCAGGAGAGAAAGTCCTAAAGCAAAAGGTGGAAAATCAGCCAATAGGAGGCAATCCTACTCCAACTAGGATTGGAGGTGAAGTAGGATTGCTCCCACCTCCTATTTAGGCCGACCCAAAGGCCTTGGCTGCCTCTCCTCTCCTCTCCTCCTATATATACTAGTGGATTGGGTGGTTTTTGGACAGAATTTCCGGCCACGTGCTACCCGTTCCACCGGTGCATAGTTTCTCCTCTAGATCGTAGTTCCGCAGCGCTTAGGCGAAGCCCTGCCAGAATTTCTCCACCACCATCACCGGAGCGCTGTCACGCTGCCGGTGAACTCTCTCTCCTCTCCACCTCCTCTCACTAGATCGAGACGGTGGAGATCGTCATCAAGCTGCACGTGTGCTGAACGCGGAGGTGCCGTCCGTTCGGCGCTAGATCGGAAGGACCGTGATCGAGATCGCGAGACAATTCGTGATGAGATCGCGGAACGGATCGTGATGAGTTCGCGGGACAGATCTTGATCAAGATCGTGAGACGGATCATGATGAGATCGCGGGATGGTTCGTGAGTGGATCGCGGGACGCTCGGCCATTTGGATCGCGAAGAAGTTCGACTACACCAACCGCGTTTCTTAACGCTTCCCGCTTAGCGATCTACAAGGGTACGTAGATCCACTCTCCCTCTCGTAGATGCTCATCACCATGGATAGGTTTGCGTGTGCGTAGGAAAAATTTTGTTTCCCATGCGACGTTCCCCAACAGTGGCATCATGAGCTAGGTTGATGGTTCGATGAGATCTCGAGTAGAACACAAAAGGTTTGTGGGCGTTGATGCTTAGATTGCTTCCTCCCTTGGTCGTATTTTGGTTCAGCGGGATTGTGAGATGAAGCGGCCCGGACCAACATTACTCGTACGCTTACGAGAGACCGGTTCCCTCAACGCAACTTGTTGCCTAGATGGCTTGCGGGTGACAGTTTCTCTCACTTTAGTTGGATCGGATTCGACAAAGGCGGTCCTTGAGAAGGTTGAAAAGCAAACTAGTGTATCACCGTTGTGGTTTATGCGTAGGTGAGAATCGTTCTTGCTAGCTACCCATAGCAGCCACGTAAAATATGCAACAACAATTAGAGGACGTCTAACTTGTTTTTGCAGGGTATGTTGTGATGTGATATGGCCAATTACATGATGAGATATATGCGATGTATGAGATGATCATGTGATGTATAGATTATCACGACTTGCATGTCGATGAGTACGGCAACCGGCAGGAGCCATAGGGTTGTCTTTAATTATTGTATGACCTGCGTGTCAATCATTAAGCGCTATGTAATGCTTTACTTTATCACTACGGTAGCAATAGTAGTAGAAGCATGCAGGGCGTGACAACCCCAATGGCAACACATTGACGGAGATCAAGATGATGGAGATCATGGTGTTGTGCCGGTGACGATGGAGATCATGCCGGTGTTTCGAAGATGGAGATCTTAAACACAAGTTCATGGCCATATCATGTCACTTATGAATTGCATGAGATGTTAATCCTTTTATGCACCTTGTTTTGCTTAGTACGGCGGGAGCATTATAAGGTGATCCCTCACTTGAATTTCAAGATGAACTGTGTTCTCCCCGAGTGTGCACCGTTGAGAAAGTTCATCGTGTTGAGACACCACGTGATGATCGGGTGTGATAGACTCTACGTTCACATACAACGGGTGCAAGCCAGATTTGCACGCGCAGAACACTCGGGTTAAACTTGACGAGCCTAGCATGTACAGACATGGCCTCGGAACACGAGAGACCAAAAGGTCGAACATGAGTCATATAGTAGATATGATCAACATAATGATGTTCACCATTGCAGCCACCTCAACTCACGTGATGATCAGACTTGAGTTGGTGAATTTGGATCATGTATCACTCGAATGATCGGAGGGATGTCAATTTGAGTGGGAGTTCTTAAGTAATATGATTAATTGAACTCATTATCATGAACATAGTCAAAGTGTCTTTGCAAATTATGTTGTAGATTACTAGCTCGTGCTGTAGCTCCCTTGTATTTTTATATGTTCCTAGTGAAATAGAATTGAAAGATGTTGGTAGCAAAATTGCGGACTGGGTCCGTGATCTGAGGATTGTCCTCATTGCTGCATAGAAGGGTTATGTCCTTAATGCACCGCTCGGTGCGCCACCCCCTCTAGCGTCGTCTATAGATGTTGTGAACATCTAACAGGCACGTTTCGATGACTACTTGATAGTTTAGTGCGTCATGCATTACGGCTTAGAATTGAGGCTCCAAAACGTTTTGAACGTCACGGAACATATGAGATGTTCTAGGAGCAGAGATTGTGATCTCAGGCTCGTGCCTTTGTTGCGAGATATGAGATCTCCAACAAGATTCTTTGCTTGTAAGATGAAGGAGAATAGCTCAATCGTTGAGCATGTACTCAGATTGTCTGGGTACTACAATCGCTTGAATCAAGTGGGAGTTGATCTTCCAGATAAGATAGTGATTGATATAGTTCTCCAAGTCACTGTCACTAAAGCTACTAGAACTTAGTGATGAACTACAATACATCAGGGATAGAAGTATTGATCCCTGAGCTGTTCGCGATGTTTGACACCGCGAAGGTAGAAATCAAGAAGGAGCGTCAAGTGTTGATGGTTAATCAAACCACTAGTTTCGAAAAGGGCAAGAGCAAGGAGGGAAACTTCATGGATAGCAAGTCAGTTGCTGCTCCAGTGAAGCAACCCAAAGTTGAACTCAAACCCGAGACTAAGTGCTTCTATTATGAGGTGAGAGGTCGCTGAAGCGGAACAACCCTAGACTCTTGGTAGATAAGAAGGCTGGCAACATCGACAGAAGTATATTTGATATACGAGTTATTGATGTGTACCTTGCTAGTACTCCTAGTAGCACCTGGGTATTGGATACCGGTTCGGTTGCTAAATGTTAGTAACTCGAAATAAAAGCTACGGAATAAACGGAGAACTAGCTAAGGGTGAGGTGACGATGTGTGTTGGAAATGTTTCCAAGGTTGATGTGATCAACATCGCACGCTCTCTCTACCTTCAGGATTAGTGACGAACCTAAATAAATGTTATTTGGTGTTTTGCGTTGAGCATGAACATGATTAGATCATGTTTGTTGCAATACGATTATTCATTTAAGTCAGAGAATAATAGTTATTCTGGTTACATGAATAATACCTTCAATGGTCATGCACCCAGTGAGAATGGTTTGTTGAAATCTTGATCGTAGTAGTACACATGCTCATAACATTGATGTCAAAAGATACAAAGTTAATAATGATAGTACCACATACTTGTGGCACTGCCGCTAAATGTCATATTGGTATAAAGCACATGTAGAAACTCCATGCTGATGGATATTTGGACTCATCGATTTCGAACCGGTTGAGACATGCGAACCATGCCTCTTGGGCAAGATGACTAAAGGACCCCGTTGGATGGAGCGGGCAAGTGATTCATTGGAAATGATACATGTTGATGTATGCAATCTAGTGAGTCTTGTAGCGTGCAGTGGATATCGTTATTTTCTTACCTTCACTGATGATTTGAGTAGATATAGTGTATATTTACTTAATGAAACACAAGTCTGAATCGTTTGAAAGGTTCAAGCAAATTCAGAGTGAAGTTTAAAGATCATCGTGACAAGAAGATAAAAATGACCGCGATATGATCGTGGAGGTGAATATCTGAGTTACGAGTTTGGCATACAACTTAAGACAACGTGAAATTTGTTTCACAACTATGGCCACCTGGAACACCATGGTGTGATGGTGTGTCCGAACATCATAGTCATGCTCTATTGATATAGTGCATACTGTGATGTCTCTTATCGTTTTACTACAATAATTTTTCGGGTTATGCATTAGAGACAACTACATTCACTTTAAATAGGGCATCATCTAAATCTGTTGAGATGACACCGCGTGAATTATGGTTTGATAGAAACCTAAGCTGTCATTTCTTAACGTTTGGGGCTGCGATACTTGTGTGGAAAATGTTTTCACATAATAAGCTAGAACCCAAAGCGGACAAATGTATCTTCATAGAATACCCTAAGAACAGATGGGTATGCCTTCTATCTCAGATCCGAGTGCAAAGTGTTTGTTGCTAGAACTGGGTCCTTTCTCGAGAAAAAGTTTCTCTCGAAAGAATTGAGTGGGAGGAAGATAGAACTTGATGAGGTTGTTAAACCTTTTTTCAACCAGAGAGTAGCGCAGCGCAGAAAGATGTTACTGTGAAGCCTACGTTAGTTGAAGAGGAAGTTAATGATGATGATCATGAAGCTTCAGGATCAAGTTACTATCAAACTTCGTAGGTCGACAAGGATGTGTACTGCTCCTAAGTGGTATGAAAACTCTGTCTTGGAGGTCATGTTGTTGGACAACGATGAACCTACGAGCTATGGAGAAGCGATGATGGGCCCGGATTCCGACAAATGGTTGGAGGCCATGAAATCCGAGATAGGATCCATGTATTAAAACCAAGTGTAGACTTTGGTAGACTTGCTCGTTGGACGGCAGGTCGTTGAGTACAAATGGATCTTTAAAATGAAGACGGACATTAATGGTGAATGTCACTATTTGTAAAGCTCGACTTGTTGCAAAGATGTTTGTGACAAGTTCAAGGAGTTGACTACGATGAGACTTTCTCACTCGTAGCGATGCTAAAAGTCTGTTGGAATTATGTTAGCAGTTGCTGTGTTTTCAATTATGAAATCTGGCAGATGGATGTCAAAACATCATTTCCTTAATGGTTTACTTGAGGAAAGGTTGTATGTGATACAACCAGAAGGTTTTGTCAGGCCTAAGGATGCTAAAAGGTGTGCAAGCTTCGGTGATCCTTCCATGGACTGAAGCAAGCATCTCGGAGTTGG
This sequence comes from Hordeum marinum, assembly GCA_022496015.1. Lineage (NCBI taxonomy): Eukaryota > Viridiplantae > Streptophyta > Magnoliopsida > Poales > Poaceae > Hordeum > Hordeum marinum. The sequence goes on from CM039672.1 coordinate 137,883,762, forward strand.
AATATACGCTTTGATGAGGTGATCAAAGTTTTGATGTTTATACAAAGTTTATGAGAAACTTGTATTTGCAATAAAGTGAGTGGGAGCACTATAGAATTTCTGATAAGTATATGTGGATGACATATTGTTGTTCAGAAATAATGTAGAGTTTCTGGAAAGCATAAAACGGTTATTTGGAAAGTGATTTTCAAAGGAAGACCTGGATAAAGCTACCTAATTGTTGAGCATCAAAATCTATAGAGATAGATCAAGATGCTTGATGAGACTTTCAATGAGTGCATACCTTCACAAGATTCTGAAAGAGTTCAAAATGGATCAGCCAGAGAAATAGTTCTCGTCTGATTTGTAAGGTGTGAAGTTGAGTGAGACTCAAAGCTCGACAACGGCAGAAGAAAGAGAAAGGACGAATGTCGTCCCCTATGCCTTAGACATAGGCTCTATATTATGCCATGCTGTGTACCGCACCTATGTGTGCCTTGCCATGAGTCTGTCAAGGGGTACAAGAGTGGTCCAGGAGTGGATCACTGGACAGCGGTCGGAATTATCCTTAGTAACCAGAGGACTAAGGAAATGTTTCTTGATTATGGAGGTGATAAAGAGTTCGTTGTAAAGAGTTACGTCGATGCAAGCTTTAACACCTATCCGGATGACTAGTAGTAGCAATCTGGATACGTATAGTGGAGCAGCCATTTGGAAATAGTACCAAGTGGAGTGTGGTAGCAGTGTTTACGGTTTGACATAGAGATATGCAAAGTACACAAGGATCTGAATATCGCAGACCCGTTGACTATAAGACCTCTCTCACATGCAAAGCATGACCGAGCCCCAGAACTCATTGGGTGTTAGATTCATAACAATGCGAATCACATGGTGATGTGAACTAGATTATTGACTCTAGTGCAAGTGGGAGACTGTTGGAAATATGCCCTAGAGGCAATAATAAATTAGTTATTATCATATTTCCTTGTTCATGATAATCGTTTATTATCCATGCTATAATTGTATTGATCGGAGACTTAAATGCATGTGTGGATACATAGACAAAACCATGTCCCTAGTATGCCTCTAATGGACTAGCTCGTTGATCAAAGGATGGTTAAGGTTTCCTAGCCATGGACATGAGATGTCATTTGATAACGGGATCACATCATTAGGAGAATGATGTGATGGATAAGACCCAAACTACAAACATAGCATATGATCGTGTTAGTTTATTGCTACTGTTTTCTGCATGTCAAGTATATGTTCCTATGACCATGAGATCATGCAAATCACGGATATCGGAGGAGTGCCTTGTGTGTATCAAACGTCGCAACGTAACTGGGTGACTATAAAGGTGCTCTACAGGTATCTCCGATGGTGTCTGTTGAGTTGGCATGGATCGAGACTGGGATTTGTTACTCCGTCTAACGGAGAGGTATCTCGGGGCCCACTCGGTAATGCAACATCACAATAAGCCTTGCAAGCAATGTGACTAATTGTTAGTTGTGGGATCTTGTATTATGGAACGAGTAAAGAGACTTGCCGGTAACGAGGTTGAACTAGGTATGGAGATACTGACGATCGAATCTCGGGCAAGTAACATACCGAAGAACAAAGGGAACGATATACGGGATTAACTGAATCCTTGACATAGAGGTTCGACCGATAAAGAACTTCGTAGAATATGTAGGAACCAATGTGGACGTCCAGGTCCCGCCATTGGTTATTGACCGTAGAGGTGTCTCGGTCATGTCTACATAGTTCTCGAACCCGCAGGGTCTGCACACTTAAGGTTCGGTGACGTTTTGGTAGTGTAGAGTTATGTATGGTGGTGACCGAAGGTTGTTCGGAGTCCCGGATGAGATCCCGGATGTCATGAGGAGCTCCGGAATGGTCCGGAGGTAAAGATTCATATATAGGAAGTCCCAGTTTGGTTTCCGGAAAAGTTTCGGGCTCATCGGTAGTGTACCGGGAGTATCGGTATTGTACCGGGAGTGCCGGTAGTGTACCGGAGGACCTCCGGGAGGGGTATTTCGACCCCAAGAGGTCCATGGGCTGTGGGATAATAATAACCATCCCTTAGTGGGCTGGGAAAACAGCCGCAAAGGCCCATGGCGCTGGAGAGAAAGTCCTAAAGCAAAAAGTGGAAAATCAGCCAATAGGAGGCAATCCTACTCCAACTAGGATTGGAGGTGAAGTAGGATTGCTCCCACCTCCTATTTAGGCCGACCCAAAGGCCTTGGATGCCTCTCCTCTCCTCTCCTCCTATATATACTAGTGGATTGGGTGGTTTTTGGACAGAATTTCCGGCCACGTGGTACCCGTTCCACCGGTGCATAGTTTCTCCTCTAGATCGTAGTTCCGCAGCGCTTAGGCGAAGCCCTGCCGGAATTTCTCCACCACCATCACCGGAGCGCCGTCACGCTGCCGGTGAACTCTCTCTCCTCTCCACCTCCTCTCACTGGATCTAGACGGTGGAGATCGTCATCAAGCTGCACGTGTGCTGAACGCGGAGGTGCCGTCCGTTCGGCGCTAGATCGGAAGGACCGTGATCGAGATCGCGAGACAATTCGTGATGAGATCGCGGAACGGATCGTGATGAGTTCGCGGGACAGATCGTGATCAAGATCGTGAGACGGATCGTGATGAGATCGCGGGATGGTTCGTGATTGGATCGCGGGACGCTCAGCGATTTGGATCGCGAAGAAGTTCGACTACACCAACCGCGTTTCTTAACGCTTCCCGCTTAGCGATCTACAAGGGTACGTAGATCCACCCTCCCTCTCGTAGATGCTCATCACCATGGATAGGTTTGCGTGTGCGTAGGAAAAAATTTGTTTCCCATGCGATGTTCCCCAACACCACCCGCGTCGGGCAGGCTTGTGGGCCCCTGGCAACTCCCCTAACCCTAATCTTCGGCCTATAAATTCCCACATATTCCATGATTATCAGAACGAGCTACGAAAACACTTTTCCGCCACCAGAAGCCTCTGTTCCCGAGAGATCCAATCTTGGAGCCTTTTCTGGTAATCTGCCGGAGGGGGATTCATCACGGAGGGCATCTACATCAACTCCATTGCCCCTCCGATGATGCACGAGTAGTTCACCACAGACCTACGGGTCCATAGTGATGAGGACATCCCTACTAATGCTACACCAGCAACTCCGACTGCTATACATACAGGACCAATTACTAGAGCTCGCGCACGTCAATTGAATTACCAGGTACTTTCGTTTCTTGAAAATCCTTCTAATGTTCATGAACATATGATGCTGCCTAAATTAGATACTTTTGTTTTACTTATGAATGAAGGACCTAGCATGGACAAGAAGGATGACCATTTGAAGCGGGATCAATCATGGAGAAGAAGGTGCGCGCGGGGGAAAGAACAATGGAGCTTCCAGTGATGATCTTCGCACTTTGAAGCCACCGTAATAGGAGCAAGAAGCCTTGGACGAAATATGCATGATGCCACTCTATAAAATTTGTCCCTAGGCTAATATAGGTGCTGTGCCACCTTATTTTTGGGCTAGGCCCATGTAATTTCGAAATACCATATTATAGGCTGTGTTTAGAGTCCGTATGTATGGGGAAGATGAGTTAGGGTCGGTTTCGGACCCCTCCTCCAAGGGGCCACGAAATTCCCCTCTATTCCCCCATATATACAGCCCTTAGGGCGTTGTTTTAGGTTTGGGTTTTGTTTAGATTACAAGTTCGCCATAGCTGTAACCTCGCATTCTTCGTTTGTGTTCCATGACCAGACAAAGGCGTCACAGAACCCCACTTCATCAATAAAGCTTTCCTCTTATATTCACAATATCCAGATTGTAATCTTAGTTTATTGCTTGTTCTTCGTTTGCATGTAGGAAATAGACCCTCATGGTCAGGTTGATCATGCTCCGGCGTGGTCAATAACCTCTCGGAGTTGGTTTAGCGATTGATAAGGTGAGACGTCATCACACGCTCGTAGTAGGATCGTCAAAGTCTAATCCACCAAAAATGACAGCCACCATGTCATCGAAAGCAAGGGACAACTTCGCCTCTATCACATAGCTAGTAGCTAGATGGCTTATTCTCTCTCTTTGCTTCTCAATACCATGTTCTTCATGATCTTCATGGAGATCTATCCGATGTAATACTCTTTGGTGGTGTGTTTGTTGAGATCCGATGAATTGTGGGTTTATGTTCATATTATCCATGAATATTATTTGAGTCTTTCCTGAATTCTTGTATGCATGATTTCATATCTTTGCAAGTCTCTTCGAGTTATTGGTTTGGTTTGGCCAACTAGATTGGTAATTCTTGCAATAGGAGAAGTGCTTAGTTTTGGTTTCAATCTTGCAGTGTTCTCACCCAGTGACATAGTTGTAGCGACCCGACCTGAAAGGTCAAGTCTCCGGTGTTTCCGTACCATCCCAAGATCATGCTGGTACACACACGGTACATCAATGTATATATCAAAGGGAAATCACACAGCATTATATTAATCGAAATCTCATATCGAGTCCTTTATTACAATAAAGATTACAATAAAGTGGCCAAAGGCCAACTCATGAGAATATCTAAATCTTGCGGAAGCATCGAAGGTAGATGAGTCCATCTGACTCCAAGGGCATCTCACTGAGCATAGAACGTGTCCTCACTCCTGGTCGGAAAAGTACTCTGCAACATGATACGTTGCAGCCGTGTAGGTCAGCATATGGAATATGCCGGCAAAGTCACAGTAGAGGTGTGAAAATAATCAGCTAGTCTATATGCATATATGGCAGGTGGTGGTGTAAGTTTTTGCGTAAAGCCAAGTTTTTTTCCTACATCAAGGGAGGGGCTAAGCAAAATATTACTAAGTTGGTTGATTAATGAGATGGTTCCACCAACCAATTCTCATACCCAAAATTATTAAATACCCACATCATCATATTAATTGTGTTGAGAGTTCCGGAAGTTTCAATTCCTTTGGCTCAAGTCGTCCATGACCGTGGACACGGCTAATCGATTAGGTTTGGAATACTCTGCAGAGTTTTGCACACGTTCCCCACAAGATTTGGTCGCCTCCATTTGATTTCTCGCACTTCAGGGTGTTTGAGAAACGGATGACCAAAACATGGTCTTCCAAAGGGTTTCCCTGCGACTCTGTCGGTGCCCATCCTTTCCTATCGTTCTTCTACCTCTCGTAGCACCGCCTGTCCAGGGTCACCACGATTTCCAACCAAGCCAGAGCCCATAATGACTTGTGGCGGTGCAGGTAAGCCTTGGGTCTTGAAGCACCCATCCATCTCTTTGTGCCTGGGTGGACCTTTCCGCGTGAATACTGGCCATCTCCAGCATCACCTAGGCTAACCACTGGTTTCTCCAGGGCGCCGTTCAACCATCATCCACCCAGAGGTATGTTGAAAACTCGGAGTCTTGAAAATCTTGATCTTTATATAGGTCTAGAAATTATTAACTCTCTCAGCTCTCATGAATCACACGTCCAACCCCGTCTACTAATAGCATAGCAAAATAAAACAACGTTTCCCGGGGCCAAAGTTGTCAAAGAGGGTTGAGAGGGGTACCTACCACATGATACTACTACAATGTAACCAAGTTTCCAACTAACCTATCTTGCATGCAACTGGGGAGATGGTAGACCTAATGCATATAAAACATGGGTAAAACATGATCAAGGTGACTTGCCTGATTGATGATCTTCGTACGTGAGTGACTCTAAGTAACAAGCTTCGCACTCCGGATAATCTAACGAAGCAAACAAGCACTCAATAAGCATACAACAGAATATTGTAACTCACAAACATCAACCAAGAACTAGTAAACAATCAAGACAAAACAATGCACAAATCTCAAGTAAGAAAACACACAAAGTTTTGTTTTCAAAAGGTGAGGAATGAAAACACTACTGACATAATGAAACCATTTGTAATAACAAAACAATTGTTGTCAGCAATGAAACAATAGAATATTTTATTAATAAACAGAATATAATCAATTTAAGTTTGTTGGGTAAAGTTTAGTAAATTTTATACAAGTTTGTGATAAACACTATATGAATCAACTATAGTTATATTAACAAAAGAATGAAAAACTAAACTTATTATTTATTTGTAAAACATGTTCTTAACAGGAAATAATTTACAATTAAATCTGTCTTAGATAACAGAATTAAAATATACAAAACTTTGTTTGAAAACAAAACTATTACTAGTTAGTTGTTTTAATGAAAATAAACCTATTTGAAAATAAGTTGTGATTCCTATGTTAAATAAAATTAAACTAAGCAAATTTATATTTTTATTAAAAGTAAGTGAAAACACTAAATGTTTACTAACAGAACCTAATAAACAAATAAAACCAAATTCTAAATCAAACTAATTAAAATTGAGTTTATAAAACTATATTATAATACTAAGAAGATTCTGTTTTTGGTTAAAACATTAATCAAATTAAGCCTAAAAATCCTCAAACTAAGCATGAAGATTGTCCTAACTAATACCAAACAGTAGCAAAAAGATTCATGTGAAAAACTATTTTCAAACTCTAGTTATTCAGATTTGAAGATTTGGAGCAAATTTGATTAAATTCAAATTTTATAGTTCAAATTTGAAATTTAAAAGTACAGGGTGAAACTACATGAAAAATGTGATCTAGTGCAAAAAGAATCAACTCAAAACACTAAATAGATTAAAAGATATAGCTAAAACAAATTTTGAAAACATTCTGTTAATTAAAACAAAACTGGAAAAGAAACCTGACTTTGCAACGGCCAGGGGGCTACGTGGCGCGATCCTATTGGCTAGCGAGCGCGTGCGGTAGGTGACTTAGAGCGGGCGACCGGTCGGTAGAGGATATCGGTTCGGATTTAAATCCGTTCTAATCTCGGTCGTTGATTCAGGATCCGATGGTCGAGGGGAGCTTACGGGGAAAAGTCGCCGGCGTCGGAGATCTCCGGCGAGTCCGGAACGGCAAAGACGACGGCGTTGGTGCTCCGCTGGTCGGGGAAGACGGGGAAGTGGTTCGGGCGACGGCGACGGTTCTCCGGATTCGATTGGTGAGGTCGGTTGGGCGAGAGGTGGACGGAATCGGTGGCTACGGTCGACGGGAGGTCCGGTGGGGGTGGGAGCTCCGGCGAGCAATTGCGCGGTCTTCCGGCGAGGGACAGAGGGGGCTAGGGGGGGAAATGAAAGGCGGGGCTGTGGGTCTCTTATATAGGTGCTCAGGGGTGCGGGGAGTTAAGAGAGGAGAGAGATCCGGCGAGGGGAGGAAACGGCCGGCGAGTCTCCGGCGCGTGCGGGGGAGGGAGAAGATGACCGTTCGGTGAAACGGTCGGTCGGGTGGGGTCCAGCGTCAGTGAGAGGAGGGCGTGTCCGTTACGCGCGGTCGGCCGGCTTCTAACCAATACGCGAGTAACTGTCGTGGGCCGGCCCGTTTAATACCGGAAACGGTTACCGTTTTTCCTTTAATAATTTTCCAGAGACATTCAAAAGCTTTTAAAGCATTCAGATAGTTTGTAAATATAGGGGTATTATATATCAGAATTAACAGAATAATAAATGCTATTTAATGAACATTTCTATTCTGTCATTTGAACACTTTGAAAAAAATATTATTTTCAGAAATTGCCTAATTGTTTTTAAACCCTTTTTGCAAATATTTTCAAAATAACTCCTGGTTATTATTGTTCAAATATATCACCAATTAGTCCCTGGTGTGGAGTGTCATGTTCCTCCTCTCTTATTTGAACTTTTAACCAAAATTTCAAATAGGTGAAAGCAACTTAGGGAAAAGTAGAAAGAGCTTTCTGAAATCCAGAAGAGACATTTCAACAAACACATACATTCAAGTAATGATGCTGCTAGATGCATAGCTATAATCATAACATTCCAAAATGAAATTTTGGGATGTTACAATAGTAGGGGTAGCGAGGCACATATTGTATTGTTGCCATCAAGGGTAAAAATATGGGTTTTCATCATATTACTTGAGTTTATCCCTCTACATCATGTTATCTTACCTAATGTGTTACTCTGTTCTTCAAGAACTTAATACTCTAGATGCAGGCAAGAGTCGGTCGATGTGTGGAGTAATAGTTTTAGATGCAGAATCGTTTTGGTCTACTTGTCACGAACGTATGCCTATATGCATAATCATTGCCTTGGATATCTTCATAAGTATTCACTTTTCTATCAATTGCTCGGCAGTAATTTGTTCACCCACCGTAATACTTGCCATCATGAGAGAAGCCATCTAGTGAAACCTATAGCCCCCGGATCTATTTTCCATATTATATTTTCAGATCTAAAACCAAAAACACCAAAAACACTTCCTGCATTGTTTTTTACTTTTAGTTTACTTTTCGTTCAAGCATCCTATTATATCTATCTCTACTAGATCTTATCCTTCCAAATAACCGTGAAGGGATTAACAACCCCTTTATAGCGTTGGGTGCAAGAGTTTGATTCCTTGTGCAGGTATATCTATTGGTGGCTCGCTTGTATCTCCTACTGGATTAATACCTTGGTTCTCAAAAACTGAGGGAAATACTAATCTACTTTGCTGCATCAAACCATTTCTCTTCACAGGAAACAAATGCATGCTCGAGAAGTAGCAAGAAGGATTTCTGGCGTCGTTGCCGAGGAGATACATATCAACTCAAGGATACCAAGTACACATCAGCAACTCATCTCTTGCATTTACATTATTTTCCATTTGCCTCTCATTTTCCTCTCCCCCACTTCTAAAATGATTTTCAAAAAGATTTTCCATTCACACTTTTTTGTTCGTCTCCTCGTCTGCTTTTTGCTTGCTTGCGTGTTAAGATTGGTAAATCATCTTATAGGTAAACCCAACGGCTTTGATCCTTATCTTAGAAAGTTGGAAGATATTGAGGATAATGTTAAAAGTTTCATGTCGCTTCAATATGATCACAATAGTTTCTTCAAGAATGAACTTAAAGAACAAAAAATTATGTGGGAACACATGAATAAGGAACTTGATGATATGTCTAGAGAGTTCTATGGTTTGAAATCTCAATTTACTCACCTTGAAAACTTAGTGGGCCAAATTTGCGATAAACAAGCTACTTTAGTCGATAAAATGGTTGCGAAGTCAGAATCTCGTGATAATATTGATGAAGATCTTAAAGTGATTGATGTGACTCCTATTGACTCTTTGTTTTCCAATATTAATCTTGATAAGGATGGGACTGGAGATGAGTCAACTTTAGTTAAAAGGTGTCCCAATGATTCGGAGTTTTCAGATCTTCATGCTAAGATTGATGAAAGTGGGATTGAAGAGGTCAAAAATTTAAATAGCAATGAACCCACTCTTTTGGATTTAAAAGACTTTAATCATGGTAGCTGATCTTTGATTGATTGTATTTCCTTGTTGCAATCCATGTTGAATTCTCCTCATGCTTATAATCAAAACAAGGCTTTTACTAAACATATTGGTGATGCTATGATGAAGGTTTTTGAAGAAAAACTTGAGTTAGAAGTTTCTATACCTAGAAATCTTTATGATGAGTGGGAACCTACTATTAAGATTAATATTAAATATTATGAGTGCCATGCTTTGTGTGATTTGGGTGCTAGCGTTTCCACTATTCCAAAAACTGTATGTGATGTGTTAGGTTTCCGTGAATTTGATGATTGCTCCTTAAATTTGCATCTTGCGGATTCCACTATAAAGAAACCTATGTGAAGAATTAATGATGTTCTTATTGTTGTAAATAGTAATTATGTGCCCATAGATTTCATTGTTCTTGATATAGATTGCAATCCTACATGTCCTATTATTCTTGGTAGACCTTACCTTAGAACGATTGGTGCAATTATTCATATGAAGGAAGGGAATATTAGATTCCAATTTCCATTAAGGAAAGGCATGAAACACTTACCAAGTAAGAAAATAAAATTACCTTATGAATCTATTATGAGAGCTACTTATGGATTCCATACCAAACATGAAAATACCTAGATCTATTACGTTTTGCCTAGCTAGGGGTGTTAAACAATAGCGCTTGTTGGGAGGCAACCCAATTTTATTTTGCTTTTAGTTTTTTGCTTATGTTTTGGTGTGTTTGGCACATTATTACTTCTGTAATAATTGTGTTTTTGTGTTTAAATTAGTGTCTGAGCCAAGTAAAACCTTTGGGGTGATCTATGGTAGTTGATTTGATCTTGCTGGAAAACAGAAACTTTTGTGCTCAGTCCAGAACTTTTTCGAATTTTTCAGAGCGTCAAATTGATCTGAAACTTTTACACAGGATTTATATACAAATTTACCTAGTGGTCCTAATTTTTCAGAATTGTTACAGTTCCAGAGGTATTCTAAGTTTACAGATTCCTACAGACTGTTCTGTTTTGATAGATTCTATTTTCTTTGTGTTGTTTGCTTATTTTGATGTATCTATGGGTTGTATCGGGGGGGTATGAGTCATGTAAAAGTTAGAATACAGTAGGTATTACACAAATATAAATAAGTAATGAGTTCACAACAGTACCTAGAGTGGTGATTTATTTTTCTTATACTAACGGATCTCATGAGTTTTCTGTTGAGTTTTGTGTTATGAAGTTTTCAAGTTTTAGGTGAAGATTTGATGGACTATGGAATAAAGAGTATCAAGAGCCTAATATTGAGGATTCCCATGGCACCCTAAGTCATATTCAAGGATACCAAAAATCCTAAGCTTGGGGATGCTCCGGAAGGCATCCCCTCTTTCGTCTTCAATCCATCGGTAAATTTACTTGAGGCTATATTTTATTCACCACATGATATGTGTTTTGCTTGGAGCGTCTTGTATGATATGAGTCTTTGCTTGTCAGTTTGCCACAATCATCCTTTCTGCACACATTTTTAGAGAGACACACGCTGAATCGGGAATTTTTAGAATACTCTATATGCTTCACTTATATCTTTTGAGCTAGGCAATGTTGCTCTAGTGCTTCTCTTATATCTTTTTAGAGCATGGTGGTGTTATATTTTTTAGAAATCATTGAACTCTCGTTCCTCACTTATATTATTTTGAGAGTGTCTTAAAACATCATGGTAATTTGTTTAGGTTATGAATTTTGTCCTAATATAATGGCATCCAAGAGGGATATAATAAAAACTTTCATATTAAGTGCATTAACAACTATGAGAAGTTGGATTCTTTGCATATAGTATTGAGGTAATAGGGATGGTAATATGAGAGTCATGCTAGTGAGTAGTTGTGAAATGAATATATACGTGTGTTAAAGCTTGTGATTCCCATAGCATGCACATATGGTGAACCGCTATGTAACGAAGTCAGAGCATGACTTGTCTAATGATTGTCGACCCTTGTGTGAGGGTCGGGAGTGCGTGATGGTTAACCCCTAGGAGCATGCATCTAATGCTTTGTTTGATGACTAATAGACTTTTGCAATAAGTATGTGAGTTCTTTATGACTAATGTGAGTCCATGGATTATACGCACTCTCACCCTTCCATCTTTGCTAGCCTCTCTAGTACCGCGCAACTTTCACAGATACATCCAACCCTCCTTCCTCAAAACAGCCACCATATATGTCACGCCCAAGATGCGGTCCTATCCTTATTTTGGCACGAGGGCCTTGGCAGGGATAGAAGCGCATCTCGTCATGTTGCAAGAATGGATATCATTACAAGTACATGTAAAGAAGAGATGAGTATATGGAATTGGCTTACACTCGCCACAAGCTACATCAGAGTCACATCAATACAACAACATATTCAATCATCATATAGAAGAGCAGGGTCTGACTACGGATGAAAACAAACGACAAAATGACATCCATCCTTGCTATCCCAGGCTGCCGCCTGGAACCCATCCTAGATTGATGAAGAATAAGAAGAAGAACTCCAAATCAAACAAACATCACGCTCACATCAAATCATCACATTACCTGTACCTGCAACTGTTGCTGTAGTAATCTGCGAGTCACAAGGACTCCGCAATCTCATTTCCAAGGGTATCAAGACTATTAAAGCTTAATGGGTGAGGTATGGTTAAGTGGTGAGGCTGCAGCAAACGACTAAGCATTTATTTGAGTGGCTAACTTATGAGTACAAAAAGTAAAGTATGGTGGTCTACGCATAACTGACGAGAACTAGTAATGATCACTAACTGATCCTGAACACCTACTTACGTCAAACATAACTCCACCGTGTTCTCTCTCGGATAAGGACTCACGAGAAGAGATAGTCACGGTTACACACACAGTCGGTGTATTTTATTAGAGTTTACTTCAAGTTTGCTATGACCGGGTGTTAAAAAAATATCCAAGTTTGCCACATAACCACGGGCATGACTTCTCAAAAAGATTTAACCCTGCAGGGGTGCTCCAACTCATCCATCACAAATTAACCACACGTAGCGGGAATAACCTCGACCACGGATCTCGTGATCATCCTAGGCAATTCCAAAGGAAATCCGACACCTCGAGATAGCCCGAAGAAGATCAGAGTTCCTCACTCAAGACGTTCGAGAATGGTAAAACAAATCTAGCAAGGCCTCCTGACGTGTCGACGATCCCGATAGGAGCCGCGTATCTCGTTCTCAGGACACAACGGATAAGCTAGTGTACGGTGGCCTGATAGAAATCTCCCGAGTTGCCCCGAGTTGGCCCCGCAGAGTGCTCTAGTTTGGACCAACACTCATGAGGAGCATTGGCTCGGGTTGTTGATTAATCCATGGGGTGATCATGCCCTATGAAAATTTTAGTTGTTTTTAAGCAAATAGTACCATGTTGGGCCTTGCTAGACAAGCTTTATCCTAAAACGAAAATCAAGGGGGTCCCCATAACAACCCTGAGCATGTTAGGAGCGCTCATTTATAACGAAACACCGGTTCACAAGTAACCAGGGCGGTAAGAGTGGACAAAACACCGAGCAAAAGGCCAAGCCTTCCACCCTTTACCAAGTGTATAAGTGCATTAAATTAAATAGCAATAATATTGTGATAACAAAGGAATGTCCATGTTGTCACATGGAAGCAATTGCACCTGCAGCTAGAAACGCTATAAGAAGGGCTGAGCAAGCGATAACATAGCCAAACAACGGTTTGCTGGGATGTGGAAGGGTTAGAGTCTTTTCATGGCAATGTTGGGAGGCTTGACAAACAAGTGGTAGGTAGCGTGACATAGCGAAAGAAAACGAGACATCTAGCATGGCAATGATAGTAATGGTATCCAGGGAAATGTGTCATCTTGCTTGAGATCCCACTCGGAAGAAGAACGAGTCCATGAAGAAGACGAGCCAACGTAGTCGAACGAATCCTCACACTCCGGATGCTTTCGCAAGTCTATCGAGAAGGAACAATACGGAAACAACAATCAACACACGGAACACCACAACATATGCATGATATGATGTGCAAACAAATATGATGCATGTCCGATTTAATTATGCAAGGCATGACAATTCACATCAAACAACTACTACACATTAAAGTGAAGCTTAATATGCAACGAGTTGCATATTGACAAAACTCCACGTTCGAATTATTTAGTTCACTCCCGATTATGTACTCATCAATATTAAATGTTGGTTAACATGGGTGGTCATGGCATAAGGTGAAGATGGAATTAAGCAATTTAAATGGAGAGGGACAACATACATATAACAAAATAATAACTCTCCATATTATTAGAAAGTGTCTAATGTTATTTAACATGGCAAGAGGTGAAACAATAACAACTATATCATCTAGGCATTTTAAATGGGGCTAGAAGCAATATATATCATTTCCGAAACAACCCCATATGCATATTATGAATTTGGTCCAGATCTGTACTAACCATATTTTAGAGTTGTTAAACAGAAAAATAAATGTCACCATGAGATTCTACACATTTTTCTAGTCAAGTTACATATGTGGAACATTTAATTCGGAGCTACGGTTGAGTAGTTATTGAATAAATCATTTTAGCATGGCAATTGCGCAAATCAATGCAAACAGCAAGGTTAAACATATTAAACATGTGTGAAAGTTGGAAATTATGAATCCACACGAAATTCTAAGCATTTTTCATGTATAAATTTTTTTAATTCGATGCACGGTTATGGAGTTATTAAAGGCATGATCAACAAGGGGTTTTCTGCAATTCTGGTTTTCTGTGGATAAATAATAAATTCGCAGAATGAAAAAAAATACATGATGGGCCACATCTACTAACGGGCTGGAACCAGACAGTGGTGCGGGTTAGTAAAATCGCGCACGGGGCAGAGCATAGGCAACAGGAGCGGGGCTCGCTCACCTAGCGAGCCAAGCCAATGGAGCAGAGGAGGCCGGGACTTGCTAGGCCGCAGGGGTGCTGGCTGCAACCCAAGAGCTGGCGTGCGGTCGTCGTCCTCCTCCTCGCTCATTCCAGAGCGGGAGGCAGGGTCAACGGTGGCAGGAGCTCGCCGTAGCAGGAGGCCGGGGGCGCAGGACGACGGGATCGGGCTGGGGACGGCCAGATCCGGAGATCCCTGACCAGTTCTGGGCGCGCGGCGGAGCTCCGATGGCGGGGATGAGCGGGAGCCAGCGGCCTCCATGATGGGTTGTACCTGCGGCACAGAATAAGAGAGAGAGGTCGGGGTTAGGGAGAGGAGAAGGAGAGGAGGAAGAGAAGGAAGGGGGAGGAGAGGACGTCCGGCGGGCCGGTTCTCCGGCGGCGGCGGCTCGCTCCGGCGGTCGCCGGTGTCGGGGCTCCGGCGGGGCAGCGTGGGCGAGGCCGGCGTGGCGCACGAGGGGCTGTAGGACTGCGGGCTGCTCTGTGGTCGCTGGACAATGTCCGGGTTGGCCGCTGGACATATCCGGTAGGTGGGCTTTTTGGGCGATTTGCAGCCTCTAAATCGCGATCCGAGGGCCGAAAACAGGCAGACGGTTGGGGCTGCGGGACCTAGAGGAGGAGGGCTAGCAGGTGGGATATTTGGAGGGGGTGGCTGCAAAAATGTCAAGGTAAAACCCTAGTGGAGTGAGAGACTCTCCATGGGGCTTTATATAGGGGTTTGGACAATGGGTGGGCTGGACAACGTCCGTCCGATCGCGATCTGACGACCACAAACGGAGGGAGTGGCTAGGTTGGGCTAATGGGCTGTGTAGAGGCCTTGGGCTGAGATGAGAGGGAAGGTTGCGGCCCATTACACAAGGGTTTTAAAACACCAAAAAACGTCCGATGAATAACCGATGACCACACTGCTACGACTGACCGACGGGGTATCAAACGAACTCGGAATGCGACGAAATTTGGCAGGCGGCCTACCTACACTATAACAAGACCGCATGCCAAGTTTCAACCCAATCCGAGAATATTTTTCGCACGCTTTAAAAACAGTTTTTTTAAACGATGTCGCGGGCGCGTGCGTGTGTAGTTGGTCTCGAAACGGGCAACGGCAAGAACGGAGAGAACCGGCAACTACGGACGGATGCAAGTTTGAAAACTCAGGTTGACAAAATGCCGATGCTATGCAGATGATGCGAATGATGCGATGATGAATGCGACAACCAGACGGAACACAAATGAGAATGGAAATAAAAGGGGAATCTTCTGGAGCGTTTGTCCCGGGCTGTTATAATATATTCCTCTAAACATCCACCATACCTACCTATTATGGCATTTCCATAGCCATTCCGAGATATATTGCCATGCAACTTCCACCATGTAGTTTTTCTATGACTTGCATCATCACTTCATATTGCATATGGAGTTATATCTTGTCATAGGAGTCGAGTCGTAATTTCTTTTTCTTTGAGTTATAAGTAAGCAAAAGTGTGATGATTTTTCATTAATAGAGCATTGTCCCATGAGAGAAAAGGATGATGGAGGCTATGACTCCCTCACAAGTTGGGACGAGTATCCGTACTTTACAAAAGAGAAAAGAGGCCAGCGAAGCTCGCACAAAAAATAAAAGAGGCCAAAGAAGCCCACCGAAAGAGAGAAGGGACAATTGCTACTATATTTTTCCACACTTGTGCTTCAAAGTAGCACCATGATCTTCAGGATAGAGAGTCTCCTGTTTTGTCACTTTCATATAACTAGTGGATATTCGTTTTGCACGACCACTTAGTTTTCTTTTTGAGCTTTCATACACTTATATATCTAAGTGCATTTGTTGCATGGCAATCCCTACTCACTCACATTGATATCTATTGATGGGCATCTCCATAGCCCGTTGAAACGCCTAGTTGATGTGAGACTATCTTCTCCTTTTTCCCTTGCACCTCCTCCTAAAAGTGCGTTATATCAACAAGAGGGGGGTGAATAGGCGATTTTTACAAATTCATCACTTGAGGAATTTCAACTTGAGGAATTTGAAATGTGATGAATAACTAGCAGCGGAATAAGTACTCAAGTACATAAGAAACACACTGATAGCATAATCATCATGATGAAATAAAACATGCATAGATTACAAGTAGCGTGATATAGGATAAGCAGGTGAGGAACAAGGTAACTTGAAGAGTTTGAGGTGAGGAAATTGTGAAAGTCTTCAGTCAAATTGTTCAAACACTAACGATCAATTTCATCAACAAGTATACAAGGAATAGAGGGGTTGAGGAAATAGAACCAGGTAGCTCGATGAAGACAATGGTTTGATGACCCAGTTCCAACTACTGTGACAGTCGTACGTTTGGTTTGGAGTGGCCTGGTATTTAAACCAGAGGACACATAGTCCCAGGACACACAGTCCTTACCGTATTCTCCTTGAGCTAAGGTCACAAAGTCCTCGCCCAACACTCGTGGTAAGTCTTCAGGGTAGACTTCCAAAACCCTCACAAACTGGTCACCCGGAGATCCACAACTGACTGCTGGATGCTCTAGACCAAGGTCACTCCGTGATCCCCAATTAACTACAGGATGCACCAAACCATGACGCCTAGCCGTCTGGAGGATACACAGTCCTCAAAGGTAACAAGCATCGGTTCCACATAGGAACAATCTCTTCAGTGATGCTCAATCACTTTGGGTTTGGTGGTTTGGATTTGGGTTTTTCCTCACTGATGATTTTCTCTCAAAGTCCTCGGAGGATGGGTTGCTCTCAAATGACAAGTGTCAGTTCTCTCCCGGAGTAGCCAACCAACTAGTGGTTGTGGGGGGTGGCTATTTATAGCTAGGGTGCAACCTGACATGATAAGACATAAATACCCCCAATGATATGACCGTTATGTGGATGTGATGATTGGGGACAGCTGGCGCTAAGCATAGCAATGGTCGGAATTTCAAACTATGAAAGTCGTCCAGCTTATCATGTTCCTCACTTGTAGGCAATTCGCACTGGCAAAATCCTAACTCCTCATTCAGATCAATTTCATCAGAGACCAGAAGAACATCGTCTCAGTGACTGAAGAACTTGCCTGAACTACAAGAGATTTCCAAAGGCTTCACTCGAAGGATTGGATAGGTTGAGGCTTTTGGAGTTGAGCATCAGTTGGAAATTTTCCTTAGTATTACCTCGACCCCCTTTAACAGTACGGTGTTTCCTATGACTCAAAGAAAGGAAATGAAACTATGAAAACAAAAGTCTTCATGCTTTATAGTCCTCGTTCATATCTTCAAGGTCACACCAACTTCTTCATTTTCAAAGTCTTTAGGGAATACCAAAGTTTCCAGCAAAGTCTTCACCAAAGTCTTCAGATGAAGAAATACATTTTTAGGGGTCTATAATCTCTGAATATACCAAACTCCTCATCGATTTATAGAGCCTGTGTACACTCACAAACACATTAGTTCCTTAACCTACAAGTCTTCAATACACCAAAATCACTAAGGGGCACTAGATGCACTTACAATCTCCCCCTTTTTGGTGATTGATGACAAATAGGTGAAGTTTTCAACGGGGATAATACTATGAAGTGTAAATACCGAGTTTAAGGAATTTGATTGGAAGATAAAGAAGAACCCCCCCTAAAGATGTGCATATTTGAGGAATTTGCTTTGGA
The DNA here is from genome assembly GCA_022496015.1 of Hordeum marinum. Classification (NCBI taxonomy): domain Eukaryota; kingdom Viridiplantae; phylum Streptophyta; class Magnoliopsida; order Poales; family Poaceae; genus Hordeum; species Hordeum marinum. The sequence goes on from CM039672.1 coordinate 137,901,664, forward strand.
CTGCAAATGCACATGGCAGGTTAAAAACATGGAGAACTCCCCCTGTATCTTGTAATTCATACACGCATTTAACATATGATATCAAGAATTTGAAATGCATGATGAAAATGGTGCCTGGCGAAATTTAGCATGCATGCATTAAGGTGCTTGAGGAAATAAGCATGTGAAAAGCAGTTCAAAAAAGTCAGACCACCATCAGACTTAAATTTACAACTCAACCAACAAAAGCTTCAGAAGAGCGAGAGTTGTAACTTAAACAAAAACACAACCCATATATAGAGACCCGCTTGAAGACTAACTCAAATTTTCTTCCCCTTTGTCATTGAAGACCAAAAGGGATGAAAAAGTGAGGAATAACGCCCCTTGAAGAATTTCATCATGTTGGTGAGGAAGGAGCACCAGCGTTGTCGAGGTCGTTTGTCGATGCAGGGCCTACCGCAGTGTCGTCAATGTCCTCATCTTCATCCGTCTCACGTGATGAAGAATATGAACTTGTAACCATCTGAGGAACTTGAACCTTCTTGAATTTCTTCTGAGGAGGATGAGACCATTCAAAGTTTTGCTGAAAGTCCATGTCCTTGAGTTCCTCAAGAGTCTTGCGGTGTGCGAGAATGGCCCATGTGCGATCGAAGATTTTATGCACATAGTAGTGATTTTTCCTCATAGAGTTATGCGTTACCGTCATGTTCTGAACAACTGAAGCCAACTAACGCTTCACCCACTTGTGCTTGCGATCAACCTTATGATGAAGACTTATGAGAAGCTCATGGTCAGTCATCACATGAGGGGCAAACTCTTGAGGCTTTTTCCTGAGGCTTTTGCAGCAGAATCTTGGGTAGCAGTGTCATCTTTGGTGGAGTAAGATGCAGCTTTGCAAAACTGACCATCCAATGGACGAGTACCTTCATCAATGACAGCTTTTCCTTTTCCTTCAACTGAGGCAATTGTGCTCTTGAGGACTTGAATCGGGAGCAAGAAGATGAAGTGATTCTGGAAGTCCGCCTTGAAGGGAACTGAAGACCTTGATCTGATGAATTTCATGATCTAGGGAGCATAAGGCTTCTGTTCAAATGGGGAAAGAGCAGCATTTGCCAATGTCCTCATGAAGAAATCATGGAAGTTGATGGGAATCCCATGAATGATGTTGAATAGCATGTTCTTCATGACTCCATCCACTTCTTCTTCTTCAGAGTTGTGGCCCTTCTGAGGACATAGTGTGTTGGTGAGAATGCGATAGACCGTCCTGGGCACATGGAGCAAATACTTCACAAGGAAGGTTGTCCGTTGAGGTTTTCCACGAGCCAACGACTTCATCAGCACTTGCATCAGTTGGATGGGTAGAGCAGGTTCATCAAACAGGCAGCGAGCTTCTTCTGAAGGAAATGGAACTGGGACTGACCGAAGCAATTCAGAGGCTAGAGCAGTGAGGAGAGTAGATCCAGTCATCCAGTCCAAGACCCAGGAGTTGATGCCAGAGGCATCACCTGTGATATGCAGAGTGGCATAGAATTGGAGAATTAGTTCTTCATTCCAGTCATAGATATCCACACAGAATGGAAGAATTCCTGCATCCTGAAGAACTAAGAGCACCGGCGTGAAGGATGGAATTGTTTCCATATCCGCATGAGGAATTTGATGGCGCTCGAAGACTTTCTTCTTGTCAAACAGTACTGATGCATAATAATTCATCTGTGTTGGGGTCCAGAATCTGGTGCGATCGGCCCTTGCTGATTCATATGGATTGAGTCCAGTGAACAAAATGTGCTCATTGAAGAAATTGGACTTAAGGAATTTGGGGCGCTTTGAGCCTTTGAATGGCATTCCTGGCTTTGGCTGAAGGTTTGGCTTGAAGCGGCCCTTAATCTCCTTAGGCATAGGAGGAATTTCTTCAACCTGAGGAATTTGTGTAGCAGTTTCCTCAGTGGCAGTTGGAGCAGCAATGTCATCAGCTGATGCAGCTGGAATTTCTTCAGTGACTGTAGCGGCCAAGTCATCAGATCCTTCGTGAATTTCTTCAGTCCGGGCTAGGGACTGAGGAATCTGAGACAGAGGAGTGGTCATTTGTGAATTTGGGTGAGCAGCTTCCCAATATTCATCATTGATGACAGGAGTTGTGTTGCCAATGTCCACGTCCTCATCAATTTCTTCAATGCCAGCCTCTTCAGCAGTTAACTGAGGCTGGGGCGATGATACCTTTGGAGTTCAAGCATTTGCTTCTACTTCAATTTCTTCATCAATCTGCTTTGAGGTAGCAACAGATTGATTCTTTTCTTCTTGATCATTATTCGGGATGACGTAGTCAACACCAAATGGCACTATTTCATAGGCTGGCATGGAGTTGATAGGCGTTGCATCAACTCGTTCTGTTGAAGAACTTGGCAGTGTCTTCAATTTCTTCATAGTTGAGGAATCTGACGTTGATGCTTTCTGTGTCAGTGCCTTATTCTCAGCATCCTTAGTTTTCTTCACTTCTGATGCAGAAGGAAGATGGATATTCTTCACCCTTGAAGATTTTGCAAGTTCAACAGAGGGTGAAAGGGTAGCAGTTTCTTCAGGCACGACTGATGCAGTCATCCTTGCGGGTTCAATTTCATCAGGCGTAGCTATTTCTTCAGCATCGACATTAGAAGTGGGTTTGGCTGCCCTGGCATTTTCTTCAGGCACAATAGTGAAGTTGCCTTGGCAGGTTCTTTAGCAGTCTGAATTTCTGCAGCTGCGCTTGCAGTTTCTTCAGCAGGCCGAGCAGATTCTTCAGCCTGAGGATTTGTGGTTGCGATTGAGCTGCAACCCTTGAGTTGTGATCATTGATGACTTTATCAGCAATATTGACGAAGCAAACCTTGGCGCCTTGCCAGTCAACATAGTATCTATTGAATTCCTCACTGAGGTTTTTGATCTCAGACTACATCTTCACAAGTTCCTCGGGAGAAAGTTTTAGAACATTTTTCTTCAAGAAATGCTCTTTCTTGTACTGAGCCTTCTTGGTTTGTCTAGCCTTCTCGTACTTGCATTTTTCTTCAGTTATGAAAGCAGTGAGGACATGATCAGGACCAGGAGGCAGCTTCAAGTCATCAATTGGTGTTTTGGGATCCTTGTGCCAGATATCAATGAAGTTCCACACCATTTTTGGATCTATCCAAAGAGGAATTTGAGTGCCCTTCACTTGACCACTCGTTCTTGCTTGTTTTTGCTGATTGCAGCCAATTCCTCATCATCAGCTTCATCTGAGGAATCTGATGGTATTGTGAATGCCACCTTCTTGGGTTGAGGACTTGGTCGAATGCCTCGCCCAGCAATTGCGTTCATTTTCATCAGTGAAGGACTAGTTGAGGACTGTGCTTGAGCAGAGGAACTTGCAGAAACCCTTGAAGCAATTGAAATGCCCTTAGTCCTTTGACATGATGCAAGGTGCATAGGAGTTGAGGACTTTGCAGCAGCAGCACAGGACTGAGCAGCTACTGAACGAGCAGCCGAGGCCTTTGAAGGAAGATCTTGAGGAATCTACTGTGATGATTCTGAAGTTGAAGAATTTGACTTCACATCAGATTTCTTCACCATAGTTTTCTTCGGAGCACTTGTAGAGGCTCCGGCAGTGGCAGCAGCAGCAGAGTCTTTGTTGAATTTCTTCACAGCCTCTTTTGCTTTCTTTGCCAGCTTGGCTTGCTGTTTCTCCCATTCATGAGGAAAGTCATTACCAGTCTTGAGGATTTTCACTAAGTGTTCTTTGTCTTAGGTTCCAGAGTTGTGCAAACTTTGAGGATCCACAGAATTGAGGAATCTTGAACAAAATCATAACTTAGGGAAAACATCAAGTGTATGAACATGTAAGGTGCTTTAGAATGAGATTCTTGATGAATAAACACCTATGAGAAAATTGAGGAATAAGTGAAGATCAAACAAGGGTAGTAAAAATAGATTTTATTTACCTTGATGAAGAACATGACGAACTGTGAGAACAAATCGAGGAAGTACATCTATCCAGATCTCCCGTGCCCTAGCTTGGTAGAGGGAGACAACTATAGCAGTGGTAGGGTGAAGAATTTCGTGACCGACACGAGTATGACAACAATGAGGTTGAGGTAGTGAAGCTCTTCCATACCGGCGGCGCTAGGTTGAGCTTGGGAGAGAGTAGGAGTGAGGAGTAACCGAGCACGGTGAAAGGGAAGGGGTATTTATAGCAGAGGTGAAAACCAATCTGTCCGAAGATTTTGGACCAGATTGCCCCTGACCCTTGCTCTTCACGCAACATGTGTCACCCATGTACTGAGAAGTGGAGATAGTGGGGGATCGTGGGTTATCCAGTCGTGGGAAATGGAACAGTTTGAGTGGGAAACACCGAAAATTTTAATAGTGAAAATTTTAAAGTTTCCATTCGCAAATTCTTCAGTTGTCAAGGAGACAGTGAAGACTTTGAACAAGTTTCAAAATAGAATGCATATGAAGAATTTGTGAACAGACTGGGTTGAGTTTAACATAGAGGGGGAAAGGGTCCGATCACATTCACTTAGATGAAAATCAACTTGAAGAATTAGCAATAAGCGAATGTTGTTGAGGACATTGAAAACTCAATATATATATATATAGTCAATGAAGAACATGAGTTTCAAAGTTTGAAGAATTTGAACAGTTGATGAATTTGAAAAGTTGAGGAATTGGCAAACCTGAAGAATTTGAAAATTGGAAGAATTTGCAAAATGAGGAAAAACTCAACTTTGAAGAATTTCAACTATGGTTGGTGGCATGACCCACCATATAAGAATGATGACTTCAGACACCGCGTACAATTGTCGTAGGGTTCTGAGAATCAAATTCTTCATTAATATCTTCACACTTAGAGGGTTATTCTTCATTGATTGAAGAAAAAAGTTACTTCATGTGTTGCACATCTAAGTCATCAATTTTGCATAAGTGTTAGGATGTGTATCCTTTTTCAAAGAACATTCGAAGATTCTAAGATATTTATCTCACACCGCAACTTGCAAAATCTATTTTCATCCAAGGGCTTCATGAAGATATCGGCCAGTTGTTCTTCAGTGGGGATGTGGTCGATGGAGATGTCGCCCTTGAGTACATGATCTCGAAGAAAGTGATGACGAATTTGGATGTGCTTGGTCTTCGAATGCTGAACTGGGTTGTAAGCAATCTTGATGGCACTCTCGTTGTCGCAGTAGAGATGCACATTCTTCAACTTGATGCCATAGTCCTTGAGGTTTGCTTCATCCACAGCAACTGAGTGCAACATGACCCAGCATCAATGTACTCAGCTTCAGTAGTAGACAATGACACGCAGTTCTGCTTCTTCGAGGACCAACAGACTAAGGATCGTCCGAGGAAATGACATGTGCCTGAGGTTGACTTGCGATCCACACGTTCTCCAGCATAGTCAGCATTAGAGTATCCAACGAGGTGAAGACTTGATCCCTTGGGATACCATAATCCAAGTGTTGGTGTGCGAGCTAAGTATTGAAGAATATGTTTCACAGCCTTATGGTGTGATTCCTTCGGTGTTGCCTGGAATTGAGCACACATGCAAACACTCAGCATAATATCATGCCTAGATGCACATAGATACAATAATGAGCCAATCATGGAGCGATATACCTTCTGATCGAAATCTTTACCATTTTCGTCAGTGTAGAGGTAGCCTTTTGAAGGCATTGGAGTTTTGACGCCTGTGCAATCTTGCATGTCGAATTTCCTCAGAACATCCTTGAGGTATTTCTCTTGAGATATGAAGATGTCATTGTCTTGCTAACTAATTTGAAGACCTAAGAAGAATTTCAACTCTCCCATCATAGACATTTGATATTCTTCACTCATCATATAGGCAAATTCATCACTATAACGTTTGTCAGTACAACCAAAGATAATATCATCTACGTATATTTGGCATATGAACAGTTCATTGTCATAGGATTTTTTCAAAAGAGTTGGGTCGAGTGAACTGGGTTTGAAGCCTTTCTTCACGAGGAACTCCTTCAAAGTGTCATACCACACCCGAGGGGCCTGCTTGAGGCCATAGAGGGTCTTGTTGAGTCTGAAGACTTTGTTAGGATGCTTAGGGTCTTCAAAACCTGGGGGTTGAGCAATATATACTTCTTCCTCAAGCTTACCATTGAGGAATTCACTTTTCACATCCATTTGATATAAGATGATATCATGATGGTTTGCATAAGCAAGCAATATGCGAATAGCTTCAGGTCTAGCAACAGGTACAAAAGTTTCATCAAAGTTAATTCCTTTGACTTGTGCGTAACCTTGAGCCACAAGACGGGCCTTATTTCTTACCACAAGGCCATTTTCATCTTGCTTGTTGCGGTAGATCCACTTGGTACCTATGATGTTATGCTTGAGAGGATCTGGTCGCTTGACAAGTTCCCACACGTTGTTGAGCTTGAATTGATGCAATTCCTCTTGCATAGCTTGAATCCACTCAGGCTCCTTGAATGCTTCATCAACTTTGGTGGGCTCTACGATAGAGACAAAGGCAAAGTGCCCACAAAAGTTAGTAAAATGTGAAGCTCTTGAGCGAGTGAGGGGACCTAGTGCATTGATGTCATCGATGATTTTCTCAATCTACACTTCATTTGCAACTCTTGGGTGAGCAGGTTGACGTGGCTGAGGATTTTCTTCAGCACCATTTTCTTCAGGTGTATCTGCATGAATGTCATCATTCATTGGAATGACTTCCTCAGTGGGTATGATGTCTTCAGTAGACTTCATCTTAATGGATTCCTCACGAGACTGTTCATCTAGCATCGAAGGCAGGTGCTCTCTTTGCGAGCCGTCAGTTTCATCAAACCGCACATCTACAGTTTCAACAACCTTGTGGTGGTAGGTGTTGAAGACTCTGTAGGTGTGCGACTCTTTTCCGTAACCAAGCATAAAACCTTCATGTGCTTTCAGTGCAAATTTAGAACTATGGTGAGGATCTCTAATCCAGCATTTTTCACCGAAGACTTTGAGATAACTTACATTGGGTTTCTTGCCAGTCAAGAGTTCATACAAAGACTTCTTGAAGAATTTGTGAAGATATACCCTGTTGATGATATGGCATGCAATATCAATTTCCTCAGGCCAGAAGCAACAAGGAGTCTTGTATTCATCAAGCATGGTGCGAGCCATTTTAATAAGAATCTTGTTCTTGCGCTCCACGGTGCCATTCTGCTGAGGAGTATAAGGGGCAGATAACTCATGAGTAATACCAAGTTCATCAAGATTGGTGTTCTTGAACTCAGTCCCATTATCACTCCTGATATACTTGATCTTGACGCCGAAGTTCATGGAGGCCCTTGAAGCAAATTGTTTGAAGACATCCTGCACTTCACACATGCACAGAATAATATGCACCCAAGTGTAACGAGAGTAATCATCAACAATGATAAAGCCATACAAACTTGAAGAATTTGTTAGTGTGGAGTAATGAGTGGGGCCAAAGAGATCCATGTGAAGCAATTCAAAGGGTCGAGTCACGGTCATGATTGTGTTTGAGGGATTCTTGGATCTCGCCATCTTCCCAAACTCACATGCACCACAAAGGTTGTCGGGGATATACCCCGCGGTATGACCCGCCTGGCGACTCACATGAGACCTGGTCAAGACATGGCATGTTATTGATGACCCAGCACGTGGGTCACTGGACGACCAGGCCCAAGACCCGGCGTGCAAGCCGGCGCCAGGCAGCTCACAAGAGAAGGCCCAATGAGAGAAAGGATTCCTTCAGTAAGGAAACAAGACCCGGAGTAGGATTCGTGAAAAACTAGTCCTAGTCCTACTAGGAGTAGGACTCCATTTGTAAACCAACCCTCTCCACTTATATAAGCAGGGGTAGAGCGCCCTTAGGGGGAGAGGTTCAAAAGTCCACAAGTTTAGACAGATACAAGAGATTAGAGATAGACAGATTAGAGGCTCTCATGATTAGAGGTAGCAAAACAACACCCTTGAAACCTAGAGTTCTTCCTCATCATCAATACCAGACAAGCAGGACGTAGGCTTTTACCTCTTCTAGAGGGGCCGAACCTGGGTAATCTCGCGTCTCTTGATTCCGACCAACCCCTTCAAGCCACCACGTAGTTGCGCTTCCGCCTCGAACCTAAGTCCGTTCACCCGGACATCTGCCGTGACAAAACCACGATAGTTGGCACCCACCATGGGGCGAGGGGCGCAATGGTATTGTGTTGTGGAGGGATTTCTTCAGGGATCAATAAGCTTGCAATTGCTTGGATGAAAAAAGTCTGGATGGAACAATGCGTAGGATAACCCGGCAGAAGACAACCTTGGACAGAGCCGGCAAAATCGTTGTTTTATGATTAGGGTTGAAGTCATCAATTCCCGGCCACAATTATTTTCGACCATACATAAAATCCAACCAAAAGATCAATTCCGCTTTTTGCGTTGCCGCCGCACATCACGAGTCCGATAGGAGTTCAGAATACTTATTTACTTTAGGCGGTATATGGTGCACAGCGGGATCGACCCGATCGCAGCTTCAGTCGAGAATAGATCTCCATGTACTCAAATTTCAAGGGAGGTGAATGTCACGACAGCTCCTGCTTTTCCTGGCGTAAAGACAAAATCAAGAATCCTCGAGCAATTTCACCAATACTAGTACGTGCCCGAGGCTAATACGGTTGAGTACTATCAAAAGCAGATTTGACGTCTCCTATGATTGCTATAGCGAGGCCAACACAAAGCTCCATGTACATTTGCTAATACAGTTGATTATTTTTGAAAGAAAAAAGGGAAAGGAGCCCATGAAGAAAATCTACCTCATGTGGGAATAAAAAAAGAAGAAAGAAGCAGACCACGACTTGGAGACGGATATGACCGCGGTTTCGCCTCGCGTCGCCACAACTGTTTTGACCACGGACTCTATTCCCGTCGCAGCTACAAGAGTGATTATTGCACCACGGATATGGCGAGCACGCTGCTGACATTATTCTATGCTAGCGTTCGTCCGTGCCGCACTACACAATGGACATTCGTGAGTCGCACTACACAATGTAAGACGGTCTACATTTACTCGCCGGTACCGCACGTGCTCACCCGTCAGTATGAGCCACCCAATGGATGCGGCAAGCCGCCGTATCCGCGGTATGGTTTTCACCAATAGCGCCATGGCCGACTCGCGTCTTCGCCGGCTTACAACGCCGCAGCCGTCTCTCAAGGCCACGCCGGCTTAACAACGCCACCGCGACTCATCGTCCATGCTGGTATCCAACGCTGTGGGCAACCCTCGCGTCTGCGCCTGCTTGCAACGTCGTGGCCGTCTCTTGACATCCGCGCCGGCTTACAATGTCGTGGCCATCTCTCGCCATCCGTGCCGGCTTACAACGCCGTGGCCGTCTCTCGCCATCCGTGCCGGCTTACAACGTCGTGGCCGTCTCTTGCCATCCGCGCCATCTTACAACATCGTGGCCGTCTCTCGCACTCCACGTCAGCTTACAATGCCATGGTGTCTTTCACAAACAGCAACGGCTTACAATGTCACGGCTGGTTGCTACGTCTACATCAACATGCCAATGGATGCATACACCAGCAAGCCACCCATTGGATGGTACTGAATCGCCGCCCCGCGGTCCAATCTACATTGGCATAATAGTATCGGGCTCGCCTATATGATCCGCCCAACGGACGAGCACAAGATGCCGCCCGCAGTCTGATTCTATCTCAACATGTCGGTGCAGTGCTCGCATGTATGATCCGCCCAACGAACGCGCACACGATGCCGCCCACAGTCTAATTCTACCTCAACATATCGGTGCAGTTTTCGCATGTAAGAGCCGCCCAACGGACGCGCGCACGATGCCGCCCGTAGTCTGATCTACAGCATATCGGTGGAGTGTTCGTCTATAAGAGCCGCCCGACGGACAGGCGCACAAGTCGACGCCACTTCAGTTTGGTTAACTTCAACAACCAGCGGGACAAACTATCGACCGAATTATTAAAACAATTCATATGGGTTCATCTATAACCCGCCAATATCAACATCACCCTTCAGTGGAGATTATCAAGCCGCCTCTTCGAGTCAACTTAAGACTCGGGGGCTACAGAGATAGCTCGACGCATTTGATCACTTTCTCAACAAGAACCCCGGGTCATTGCAAGAAAAGTTAACTCAATCCTGGGGGCTACCACATTATTGGTGGAAGAATTAAAAATTTGCCCAAGAGGACGAATTGCCAAGATACACCGTTCAAACATGGGTGCACTACCTTATCAGCGAAAGAGTTAATGTCGCCCAAGAGGACGAGCCGTCATGATGTGACCATGGGTGCCCGGATTTATCGGATCATCATAAAGTCACTTGGAGGTTCCATCATTTCTTCAAAAAAATTGGCGGCTTACAAGATTCTGCAAAAAAGTTGACTCCATCAACAGGTCATCTAGGGGGCTTCCAACCCACTGGGTTTAGCTTATCGGACCCTATTGATTGGCTCTTAAGCAAAAAAAGTTGACTCCATCAACATGTCATCTAGGGGGCTTCTAACCCACCGGGTTTAGCTTATCAGACCCTATTGATCGGCTCTTAAGCCAAAAAAAGTTGACTCCGTCAACAGGTCATCTAGGGCGCTTCCAACCCACCGGGTTTAGCTTATTAGACCCTATTGATCGGCTCTTAAGCCAAACAGTTGACTCCGTCAACAAGGTCATTTGGGGCCTTCCAACCCACCAGGTTTAGCTTACATACCCTCTTGATCGGCTCTTAAGCCACCACAAGCTCGGGTTAAACCTGCGTGTAAGCTGATGCTGCTCCGCTATGTGACCCGCCGAACTCTTGCCAGTTAATCTCGCTTAGAGACCATGAGCCATTTCAAAGAAATTTACGACCAATCTCGATAGAGACCCTGTACTGGTTAGGGTTAAACCGGCGGTTTTTGTCACGTGAGGGTCGGCTTTCGGAAAGTGAGGATAAACTCTCTCATCTACTGCCGACTCTCCGCTATGTGGCCCGTTCATACTCTTAGACAGTTAATCTTTTAAAGACCATGCACTGTTTAAGGTTAAAACAACGGATTTATGTCACGTGAGAGGCAGTTTATGGGCTACCAGGGTACTCATGCCCTGTCGTGTCTCTTTGTGGGACGTTACACTTCCTGTCAGTTAGTCTCGCTTAGAGACCCTGAGCCATTCTAAGAAATTGAAGGCTAATCTTGATAGAGACCTTGTACTGATAAGGAGTTTTAATTAGCGAGTCCACCCAAAAGAACCGGCACATAAGTTTTTGAAAAAGCAAGATCATCATACATTACATCATACATAGCATCATACATTGCATCATATTCACGTGTCATGCCGGCTTATCAAGCCGGGTCAGAGTAAGATTATGAAAAATAGGAGCAAGGCTATGAAAGATTTTAAGATCTCCGGTTTATGCTTTTTCAAACCCGCCCTTACAACAATGGAGAACATATTCTATCTTGTTTATTTTTGCAGGTCTTGTCTATTAAGATGAGCCGCCGTTAGATTGGAAAGTTGATTATTCTTGAAGAGCCGTCCTATCGGATATAATGTCGTGTCATCTAATTAACCGGTTCTCAGAATTTTTTCAGTTGTGCTCTGTAGTAATCAACAACACTCATGGATTTATCAAATATATATTTGTCGGGTTGCACCGCAACCGTGAGTAGGGATTTCATGTCAAGGACAAAGGAATTATTCTAGGATATTCATTCTGGGTTATATTATAGCCGCGATCAAAGACTCTTTCAAATCAGATCAATATCAGTTCAAGAGAACTTCTGAGGTGCATTATCATGGGTTATTATCACACTGTCCCAAGTCTCCGTAGGCGTGCGACCCGGCACTTGGGGGCTACACTATTCAGATCAAAATTGCTAAAGTTTGCAAGTCGCCGCAGGCGTGCGGCCTGGCCCTTGGGGGCTACATTATTCAAGTCCATTTTATATCAAGTATGCAAGTCCCATGTCGCTACAAGCATGCATCACGGTATTTGGGGGCTAATGCAAGCCAGTTTTCAAATAATTACATTGTTGGCAAGACCCTATTATCTCAAGGATATTAGCCGGCCTTTCTATATTTTTCTAAGTCCCAGCCCAGTACTTCTTACTGACCCGACACTTGGGGGCTACACCGCTCAGATCAAATTTTCTTAAAAGTCCCAAGTCGCTACACGCATGCGACCCGGCACTTGGGGGCTACAGTATTAAGTTGTTCAAACAGATTATATGGTTCAAATTGAAGATCCAGCCCACCACATTCTGATGAGCCGGCCCTTGGGGGCTACACCTGTTGAAGTTGTATAAGGTATAAGACACTTATAAGTCCCAGGTTGCAGCAGGCAGGACAACCCGACACTTGGGGGCTACACAGTCCAAAATATTATTGCAAAGCACCGAGTTATCATGGATAATCTCGGAGCTTGGGGGCTAGAGGTAATATGGACATATCAAAAACTTTGAGGAGAATTTTTTAAGATGTTAATTATGGAGTTCAGTTGTTAGACCCGACGTCATCAACATTCATGACCCGGCGTTATCAAAAGATCATAACCTGCCAGAGTTTATATAAGCCGCCCTGTTTTACAACAATGAAAGTCAGGATCTATGTCAGGAGGATTTATTATTTTTAAGATTTTCATTAAGTCAAAGTATTGGAAGCCGACTCAATGGCATATGTGTATTTTATTCCCAATATTTTTTCAAAGGACACTGACAAGCAAGATGATTTTCAAGACGACTCATTCATATGCAGAAAAGACCCGGATTTTTGAGGAGCCATTTCATAAACCGACCAAAGGAGCAAGCCAATCATTAAACATATTTGCTATTCCTATTTTAGGAGGTTACCATGAATAAATTCAAGCTAACCTGGGGGCTAATGTCGGGGATATACCCCGCGGTATGACCCGCCTGGCGACTCACAGGAGACCTGGTGAAGACATGGCATGTTATTGATGACCCGGCAGGCGTGTCACATGACGTCTAGGCCCAAGACCCGGCATGCAAGCCGGCGCCAGGCAGCTCACAAGAGAAGGCCCAATGAGAGAAAGGATTCCTTCACAAAGGAAACAAGACCCGGAGTAGGATTCGTGAAAAACTAGTCCTAGTCCTACTGGGAGTAGGACTCTATTTGTAAACCTACCCTCTCCAGTTATATAAGGAGGGGTAGAGTGCCCTTAGGGGGAGAGGTTCACAAGTCCACAAGTTTAGACAGATACAAGAGATTAGAGATAGACAGAATAGAGGCTCTCGCGATTAGAGGTAGCAAAACAACACCCTTGAAACTGAGAGATCTTCCTCATCATCAATACGAGATAAGAAGGACGTAGGCTTTTACCTCTTCTAGAGGGGCCGAACCTGGGTAAACTCGCGTCTCTTGATCCCGACCAACCCCTTCAAGCCGCCACATAGTTGCGCTTCCACCCCGAACCTAAGTCCGTTCACCCGGACATCTGCCGTGACAAAACCACGACAAAGGTGGTCCTTGAGGAATTTGACACCTTCAATGCCAATGACATGCTTTTTCTTCACGAGCATGTGCAAGTTCCTCATACCAACATGTCCAAGTCATCGATGCCACAACCAGCCTTCTGAGGACTTTGCAAGTAGGCATGTGGCAGGCTGAGGACCTGTACAAAAATCAACAATATACAAGTCTCCTCTCCTAAAGCCTTGAAAACTTTGGAATTGTCAGATTCCATGATGACAACACACCGATATTTTCTAAATACGACAATCATATCAAGCTCACAAAGCATTGAGACAGACATAAGGTTGAACCCGAGGGATTCGACTAACATCACCTTATCCATGGTTTGGTCCTTTGAGATTGCAACCTTACCTAGAACCAATACCCTTCTTTTTCCTTTGTCTGTGTAGGTGATATGCTTCAGATGAGATGGTGCAAGTGGCAGATTCATCAGTAGATTCTTGTTGCCAGTCCTGTGGTTTGTGCATCCACTATCGAGGACCCACTCAGTAGCTTTTGGAGGTTCATCCTTGGAACCTTTTGCCATAAGACAAAGTGAGGAAGATGAATCAGGACCTGATTCCTGGGTTTTGAGACTTTTCTTGAGTTTGATGAACATGGGGTCTTGACGAGTGCGATAGCCTTCATTGATGTCCAAGATCCTATCCCAGATGAGCTTGGCATTTTGAAGATGACAGATGCCTTTGAACATGACGCTTGATAGGCTTGAGCAGATCATGTTCCTCGCCTGAGCATCAAGTTGAGTGTACTTACGAATTTCCTCAACATTTACCATCTTGCAAAGTTCAGTCAGTCCATGTTTTGTAACAGTCCATAGCTAGTTGTTCATAGTCATCAGGTGCTTCTTCATCAGAACCTTCCACCTAGGATATTCAATGTCATCAAGATTGGGACATTCTGTGACTGCCTTGACGCCTTTTGACATGAAACAGTAAGTAGGAGCATAGTCATCATTGACTCTGCCAGAGTCATTGGAGTAGTCATTTTCTTCATCGTTGAAGATGGACTTGCTGACGAAGGAAGTAGCGAGAGCAAGGCTAGCGACACCAGATTTAGATTCCACCTCAGATTCTTCCTCTTCTTCAAATTATTTAGATTCTTCTTATGAGTCCATTTCCTTTCGAATGAAAGCAAGAGCCTTTCTGGAACCATTCTTCTTGTGCATTGACGACTTTGAAGATGAGGACTTTGTAGATGAGGATTTTGAAGATTTCTTCTTTTTCTTCGAGTCATCAGAACTATCGTCCTTGTACTTCTTCTTCTTCTTCTTTTATTCTTTTTCCCAGAGAGGACAGTCAGAGATGAAGTGACCAGATTTCTTGCATTTGTGACAAGTTCTTTTCTTGTAGTCATCTGAGGAATCTGATTTCCTCAAACCACTTTTTGATGACTTTCCAAATCCACCTCTCCTTGAGAACTTCCGGAATTTCCTCGCGAGCATTGCTAGCTCCTGACTCAGTTCTTCAAGATCACCAAGGCTATATCAGACTCTTCGCCTTCGGATGAGGAAATTGCTTTTGCCTTCAGAGCACCAGATCTTCCATAGCTTGGCCCGTAGAGGTCTCTCTTCTCAGCTTGTTGGAATTCATGAGTATTGAGTCTCTCAAGAATATCAGTAGGATCAAGTGACTTGTAGTCTCCATGTTCTTGAATCATCAAGGCCAGAGTATAGAATGAGGAATCAAGAGATCTTAGTAGTTTCTTCACTACTTCATGGTCGGTGATATCAGTGGCACCTAGTGCTTGAAGCTCATTGGAGATATCAGTGAGATGATCAAAAGTTTGCTGAACATTTTCATTGTCGATTCTCTTGAAGCGGTTGAAGAGATTGTGAAGAACATCAACACGAGAGTCACATTGAGTGGAAACATCTTCGTTGACTTTGGACAACCTATACCAGATAAGCTTAGCAGACTTAAAAGCACTCACTCTGCTATACTGACCTTTGCTCAGATGGCCACAGATGATATTCTTCGCTTGAGAATCGAGTTTCTTGAATCTCTTCGTATCAATAGTAGTGACAGTCAGAGAAATGTGGGGAACACCATTTTCCACAACGTACCAAATATCGTTGTCAATAGCCTCAAGATGCATGCGCATCTTGTTCTTCCAGTACGGGTAATCCGTCCTATTGAAGGTAGGACACCCTGCGGAAACCTGGATCATACCTGCAGTCGACATAACTAGAACTCCAGGTGGTTAAACCAAAATCACACACAACAACGGAGTACCTTGCTTTGATACCAATTGAAAGTGCGTTATATCGACAAGAGGGGGGGTGAATAGGCGATTTTTACAAATTCATCACTTGGGGAATTTCAACTTGAGGAATTTGAAATGTGATGAATAACTAGCAGCGGAATAAGTAATCAAGTGCATATGAAACACAGTGACAGCATAATCAACATGATGAAATAAAACATGCACAAATTACAAGTAGCGTGATATAGGATAAGCAGGTGAGGAACAAGGTAACTTGAAGAATTTGAGGTGAGGAAATTGTGAAAGTCTTGAGTCAAATTCTTCAAACAGTAAAGATCAATTTCATCAACAAGTATACAAGGAATAGAGGGGTTGAGGAAATAGAACCAGGTAGCTTGATGAAGACAATGGTTTGATGACCCAGTTCCAACTGCTGTGACAGTCGTATGTCTGGTTTGGAGCGGCCTGTTATTTAAACCAGAGGACACACAGTTCCAGGACACACAGTCCTTACCGTATTCTCCTTGAGCTAAAGTCACAAAGTCCTCGTCCAACACTCGTGGTCACAAAGTCCTCGTCCAACACTTCCAAAACCCTCACAAACTGGTCACCCAGTGATCCATAATTGAATGTTGGATGCTCTAGACCAAGGTCACTCCATGATCCCCAATTGACTGCAGGATGCACTAGACCATGACGCTTAACCGTCTAGAGGATACACAGTCCTCAAAGGTAACAAGCATCGGTTCCACACAGGAACAATCTCTTAAGTGATGCTTAATCACTTTGGGTTTGGTGGTTTGGATTTGGGTTTTTCCTCACTGATGATTCTCTCTCAAAGCCCTCGGAGGATGGGTTGCTCTCAAATGACAAGTGTTAGTTCTCTCTCGGAGCAGCCAACAAACTAGTGGTTGTGGGGGTGGCTATTTATAGCCAGGGTGCAACCTAACATGATAAGACATAAATGCTCCCAATGATATAACCATTATGTGGATGTGATGATTAGGGATAGCTGGTGCTAAGCACAACAACGGTCGGAATTTCGAACTATGAAAGTCCTCAGGCTTATCATGTTCCTCACTTGTAGGCAATTCGCACTAGCGAAATCCTAACTCCTTAGTCAGATCAATTTCATCAGAGACCAGAAGAACATCGTCTCTGTCACTGAAGAACTTGCATGTCCTATGACTCAAAGAAAGGAAATGATACTACGAAAACAAAAGTCTTCACGCTTCATAGTCCTCATTCATATCTTCAAGGTCACACCAACTTCTTCATTTTCAAAGTCTTTAGGTAATACCAAAGTCTTCACCAAAGTCTTCACCAAAGTCTTTAGTTGAAGACATACATTTTTAGGGGTCGGTAATCTCCGAATATATCAAACTCCTCATCGACTTATAGAGCTTGTGTACACTCATAAACACATTAGTTCCTTAACCTATAAGTCTACAATACACCAAAATCACTAAGGGGCACTAGATGCACTTACACCTCCATATTCTATTCCACCTATAATGCTATATCCATGGCTCACTCTCATGTATTCTGTAGGAGTTGAAAAGGTTTGAGAACACCAAAAGTGTGAAACAATTGCTTGACTTGTTCATCGGGGTTGTGCACGATTTAGATACTTCGTGTGGGGAAGATGGAGCATAGCTAGACCATATGATTTTGTAGGGATAACTTTCTAAGGCCATGTTATTTCGAAAGGACATGACTGCCTTGTTGGTGTGCTCGAAGTATTACTGTTTTTATGTCAATATTAGACTATTGTTTTGAATCTAACAGATTTTAATATTCATGCCACAATAAAGAATATTACATGGATAAATATGTCGGGTAGCATTCGAAATCAAAAATTCTGTTTTTATCATTTACCTACTCGAGGACGAGCAGGAATTAAGCTTGGGGATGCTGATACGTCTCCAACGTATCTATAACTTTTGATTGTTCCATGCTATTATCTTATCTGTTCTAGATGTTTTATATGCATTAATATGCTATTTTAGATTATTTTTGGGACTAACCTATTAATCTAGAGCCTAGTGCCAGTTTCTGTTTTTTCCTTGTTTTTGAGTTCTGCAGATAAGGAATATTAAATGGAGTCCAAACAGAATAAAACCTCTAGAATGATTTTTCTGGAATAAAAGGAAGCCACGAGACTTGAGAACCAGAGCAGAGGAGCTGCCACGGGGCCACAAGCCCGCTTGTCGCGGCCAGGGGGCACGCACGCCGGGCAGGCTTGTGGGCCCCTGGCAACTCCCCTAACCCTAATTTTGGCCTATAAATTCCAAAATATTCCCTCATTATCAGAACGAGCCATGAAAACACTTTTCCACTGCCAAAACCCTCCATTCCCGAGAGATCCAATTTTGGAGCCTTATCCGGTAATCTGCCAGATGGGGATTCGATCACGGAGGGCATCTACATCAACTCCATTGCCCCTCCGACGATGCGTGAGTAGTTCACCATAGACCTACGGGTCCATCGCTAGTAGCTAGATGGCTTCTTCTCTCTCTTTTCTTCTTAATACAATGTTCTTCATGATCTTCATGGAGATCTATCTGATGTAATACTCTTTTGCGGTGTGTTTGTCGAGATCCAATGAATTGTGGGTTTATGTTCAGATTATCCATGAATATTATTTGAGTCTTTCCTGAATTCTTATATGGATGATTTCATATCTTTGCAAGTCTCTTCGAGTTATTGGTTTGGTTTGGCCAACTAGATTGGTAATTCTTGCAATAGGAGAAGTGCTTAGTTTTGGGTTCAATCTTGCGGTCTCCTCACCCAGTGACATACCAGGGGTAGCGAGGCACGTATTGTATTGTTGCCATCAAGGGTAAAAATATGGGGTTTTCATCATATTACTTGAGTTTATCCCTCTACATCATGTCATCTTACCTAATGTGTTACTCTGTTCTTCATGAACTTAATACTCTAGATGTAGGCATGAGTCGGTCAATGTGTGGAGTAATAGTAGTAGATGCAGAATCATTTAGGTCTACTTGTCACGGACTTGATGCCTATATGCATAATCATTGCCTTGGATATCTTCATAACTATTCACTTTTCTATCAATTGCTCAACAGTAATTTGTTGACCCACCGTAATACTTGCCATCATGAGAGAAGCCATCTAGTGAAACCTATGGCCCCCGGGTCTATTTTCCATATTATATTTTCAGATCTAAAAAAATACCAAAAACACTTGATGCATTGTTTTTACTTTTAGTTTTACTTTCTGTTCAAGCATCCTATTATATTTATCTCTACTAGATCTCATCCTTGCAAATAACTATGAAGGGATTGCCAACCCCTTTATTGAGTTGGGTGCAAGACTTTGATTCCTTGTGCAGGTATATCTATTGGTGGCTCGCTTGTATATCCTACTGGATTGATACCTTGGTTCTCGAAAACTGAGGGAAATACTTATCTACTTTTCTACATCAAACCGTTCCTCTTCATGGGAAACCAACGCATGCTCGAGAAGTAGCAGAGCACTATAGAATTTATGATAAGTATATGTGGATGACATATTTTTGATTGGAAATGATGTAGAATTTATGGAAAGCATAAAGGGTTGTTTGAAAGGTATTTTTCAAAGGAAGACCTAGATAAAGCTACTTAATTGTTGGGCATCGAGATCTATAGAGATAGATCAAGACGCTTGATTAGACTTTCAATGATTACATACCTTGACAAGATTTTGAAAGAGTTAAAAATGGATCAGTCAAAGAAGGAGTACTTTCCTGATTTTTAAGGTGTGAAGTTGAGTAAGACTCAAAGATCGACCATGATGGAAGAAAGAGAAAGGTTGAAGGCCGTCCCCTATGCCTTAGTCATAGGATCTATATAGTATGTCATGTTGTGTACCACACCTGTCTGTGCCTTGCCATGAGTATGTCAAGGGGTACAAGAGTGTTCCAGGAGTGGATCACTGGACAGCGGTCAATATTATCCTTAGTAACTGGAGGACTATGGAAATGATTCTCAATTATGAAGGTGATAAAGAGTTCGTTGTAAAGGGTTAAGTCGATGCAAGCTTTAACACCAATCCGGATAACTCTCAGTAGCAATCCAGATACGTATAGTGGAGTAGCCATTTGGAATAGCTCCAAGTGGAGCGTGGTAGCAGTGTCTACAATATGACATAGAGATTTCCAAAGTACACATGGATCTGAATGTCACAGACCCGTTGACTAAAACCTCCTTCACATGCAAAAGATGATCGAACCCCGTAACTCATTGGGTGTGAGATTCATAACAAATCACATATCAATGTGAGCTAGATTATTGTCTCTAGTGCAAGTGGCAGACTGTTGGAAATATGCCCTAGAGGCAATAATAAATTGATTATTATTATATTTCCTTGTTCATGGTAATCTTTTATTATCCATGCTAGAATTGTATTGAGCGGAAACTCAGATACATGTGTGGATACATAGACAACACCATGTCCCTAGTATGCCACTAGTAGACTGGCTCGTTGATCAAAGATGGTCAAGGTTTCCTAGCCATACACATGAGATGTCATTTTATAACGGGATTATATCATTAGGAGAATGATGTGATAGACAAGACCCAAATTATAAACATACCATATGATTGTGTCAGTTTATGGCTATAGTTTTCTGCATGTCAAGTATCTGTTCCTATGACCATAGATCATGCAACTCACTGACAATGGAGGAGTGCCTTGTGTGTATCAAACGTCGCAACGTAACTGGGTGACTATAAAGGTGCTCTACAGGTATCTTCGAGAGTGTCTATTGAGTGAGTATGGATCAAGACTAGGATTTGTTACTCTGTGTGACGGAGAGGTATCTCAGGGCCCACTCGGTAATACAACATAACAACAAGCCTTGCAAGCAATGTAACTAAAGTGTTAGCCACGGGATCTTGTATTACAGAATGAGTAAAGAGACTTGTCGGTAACGGGATTGAACTAGGTATGGAGATACTGACGATCGAATATCGGGCAAGTAACATAATGAAGAACAAAGGGAACAGCATACGGGATTAACTGAATCCTTCACATAGAGGTTCAACCGATAAAGATCTCCATAGAATATGTAGGAAACAATATGGGCATCCAGTTCCTGCTATTGGTTATTGACTATGGAGGTGTCTCGGTCATGCCTACATGGTTCTCGAACCCCACAGGGTCTACACACTTAAAGTTCGGTGACGTTTCGGTAGTATTGAGTTATGCATGGTGGTGATGAAGGTTGTTCGGAGTCCTAGATGAGATCCTGGACATCGCGGGGAGCTCCAGAATGGTCCGGGGGTAAAGATTGATATATAGGAAGTCCTATTTTGGTCACCAGAAAAGTTTCATGTACTTCGGTAGTGTACCGGGAGTGCCAGGAGGGTACTAGGGACCATCGGGATGGGTGTCTCGACCCAAAAGACCTCATGGGCTATGGCAGGAGACAAACCAGCCCCTAGTGGGCTGGCCAACTCCCCCCCCCCCACTAAAGGCCCATGTGGCTAGGGGTAGGAAAACCCAAAGGAGGAAATGTGGAAAGGGTTTCCAAGTGGAGAGGAGGAATCCTACTCCTAGTATGATGGGAGTAGGACTCGTCCACCTCCAATTTCGGCCAAACCTTGAGGGTTTGAGGCTTCCTCCTCCCCTCCCTCCGTCCTATATATACTAGAGGATTTAGAGGGGAGAGCTAACCCTAATTGCCACGTGCTGCCCTCTTCCTCCCTAGATCAGTTTCTTCTCTAGATTAGTTCTACGGTGCTTAGGCGAAGCTCTGCAGGATTAGTTCACCACCATCGCCACCACGCCATTGTGTTGCTGGAGAACTCATCTACCTCTCCGCTCCCTCTTGCTGGATCAAGAAGGCGGAGATCATCATCGAGCTTTATGTGTGCTGAATGTGGAGGCGCCATTCGTTCGGTGCTAGATCGGAAGGACATGATTTGTGGGATCGCGAGATGGATCATGATGGGATCGCGGGACAGATCATGATTGGATCGCGAGATGTATCGTGATGGGATTGTAGGACGCTCGGCTATTTGGATCGTGGAGACATTTGACTACATCAACCATGTTTCTTAACGCCTCCCGCTTAGCGATCTACAAGGATATGCAGATCCACTCTCCCTCTCGTAGATGCTCATCACGATGGATAGATCTTGCGTGTGCGTATGAATTTTTCTGTTTCCCATGCAACGTTCCCCTACAACTTCCTCACACAACTCACCAATATGAAAGGCAGTCTTAACATCAAGTTGAGGTACAAACCAGTGGCGAACAGAGGACACAATGAGAACTGTGCGAATAGTGGTCATATGGGCAACAAGAGCAAACGTTTCATCATAATCATCACCATGCTCCTGCTGAAATCCAAGCACAACAAGACGCACACTAAACGCTCAAGAGAACCATTAGAACAAGTATTAATCTTATAGACCCACTTTCGAGTGATGCGACGGACATGGGAGGAAGAAAAACTAGATCCCACATGCGGGCGCACTCAAGGGTAGCAATATCCTCTTCCATGGCAAACTGCCATTCATGATGAACAAGAACATCCCTATAAGAAGTCGGCTCAAGAATGGTCGAAACATCATAGCGAGAAGGAGAATATCAATCAAGGGGCGGACAAGGCCGAGAACGAAGACCACACGTCGACTGAGAGGAGGAAGACGACACATCAAAAGTAGAGAGAACATCAGTAGACTCATTGACAACACGTCGACGACGAGTATAATGAAAAGGAAAGGAGGGGTAGGTGGAATCACTGGAGGTGAAGACGGTTAATGTATCAGTGATGAAGGTAGAGAATAGGAAGGCATCGGTGATGAAGGTGGAGAGTCATGCGATGAGGGAAGAGAATAAACCATAGGAGAGAACCAAGCTAGATCTGCAATAAGGGCACGAGGAATAAGAATACTAGGCACGGATGGAGATGTATCCGGAAACATAAGAAAATAGATATCCTCCATGGAAAAGTCCGAGGAGGATGGGCACAGGTAGAATGGACGAGACTCATGAAAGGTGACATCCCGGGGAATACACGTCTAGCGACTGATATGATCCCAAAACTTGTAGCCCTTATACTCATCTTTGTATCTGACAAAGACTCACTTAACAAATTGAGCTATTATTTTGGTGCGTTCACATGGGGCAAGGAATACATAGGAAACACAGCCAAACAAATGAAGTGCTGAATAATTAGGAGAACAAATAACTGACGAAGTACATGGAATGTTCGGAGTGTACTAGAAGCGTGTGAAGACCTCGAAGACTTGGCTGAGCCAGGCAAGCAGCCCTTTGACCATGACTAAGAAACCAATTATTGCATGGCATATAGCACACTATTTCTTGATGATGATGATCATGTTGATGTGGTATTCCCCTTCGGTGGGAAGCCTCCAATACCTTACCATTGACCTTGAATCGTGCATGACCCTACCTCCTTATGAGGGTTGTGCGGGTGGGAGTAGATAGGATGCTTAGTAGATGCTACGCAAGTGGGATCGGGAATATGCATGGTGATGGAAACAAAATGATTTCAAAGACTTCTTGAAAACCACGTCGGGTGCCACTAATGCCCGAGGGAGATGACGATGAGCTAGGTAACCACTTGATAAAGAAGTGGTGTACTGGAGCAAGTGAGTTTGTGTGGTTTTCGAAAACGGTTTGGTGTAAGTTGCGGTCGTTATTTGAACCTTACATGTACAACCACAATACACTTTATGGGATGGAGCATTGTTGATTACCTTGGTGGGTACTAGCATAGAGCCTGCATTACTAGTGGTAGGAGTGGCGTGGTTACTCTCGATACAGGGTCGTGCCTGGTAGGGCGACCATGCACTGTCTTTACAGGCACCGGGCACACTGTTGAGTGCCCTCAAGGATGATACGCGTGATGTATATCATAAGGGATGGCACCAACGAGTGGACTCTTAGTTTAGTATTGCTAGGCGAAAGGCAATGTTTGGGTACTTACCTCGGGTATGAACAATACCGCGAGTCATGGCTTCACACGGAAGTTTCCCTAATCTTGTGGGTAAAGTGTGCAACCTCTACAGAGTGCAAAACTATTTGAATATCCATGTCCACAGTCACGGACAGTTGGATGACCACTCTTGTGCTACGTCCAGTGTTTACTAAACTTGGTGTGTGTGTATGTGTGTTGGTGACAAAGATGATACTTGAGTTAAGTCTGATGACTTGGCATGATGATTGAACATGACATTTTCACACCCGCTGCTTATGATGATAACTACGACTTGTTCACATGAATACCTGCCAACTGTTGATGCATGCTTACTTAAGTTACTTAATGATGTCATTGCACTTAAAAATAGCTTTCTGCAAAACTTACCTACGTAGTGCAACATCATGCATTTTAATACCTTGTTCAGAAACATGGGTTGCTTGCGAGTTCATTCAAAGTACTCATTGGCTTGCCACTGGTTATTTAATTAGCCAGGCATGGAAGAGCAAGAATATGGTGAAGAGTTTGTTGGTGACGAACATGCGAACTAGGATGCTTCCCAGTCAGAATGCCTATAGATTAAGGCAGACGGCATGGGTTCATGCTAGCGTTGAATATTTCCGCTGCGAGATTATGAAGACTTGGCCATAAAGGCCATATTTTAGTACAAACGGTATTTGACGGATGTAAGACTCTTGTTATCCAGTTTATATGTGTTCAGTGAGCACTGATCTCTAGGATCACCGTGCATGTACATTCGGTCATCATGACTTATGAGTCGGGGTCCCCACAGTAAGGTACGCATTAGGCTTGGAGAGATCAATGCAATGGCTAGGAAATAGACAATGATGCCATCGAGATTACCATCCTTGCTTACAGTTGGGGTGCCAAAAAGCAAAGTGGTCGTTGCCGATGTTGAGGCCAAGGTGATGATGAGTGACGATATTGTCGATGTAGAACCGTCCCTAATGAGCCGAAACACCTTAGGAAATGGAAACTGAAACTCAAAATCTCTAACAAAATTGGATTAAAATGGTGGAAGTTTATGGTGGAACGGTTCTGCGAAAGTTATGGTGGTGGCGTAGGCAAAGATGCCAAATATGAATTTTTTTTCATAGAGTTAAATGGTTTTGGAAGTATTTTTGGTGGATGGGGATGTCAATAGCTATCCAACGAGCTAAAGAACGTCAAAATAGGACTCCGGATGAATTAGTTACGACCGGAACAAGAATCAGCCGATGTAAGTTTCTACACGTTGCGAATGTCCGGAAAGTGACGGATGTTCAGAGGTCGGACGTCCGGAAGGTCTAGAAATCTGAGATTTCAGTGTTGTTTTGGGGTTCCGGACGTCCGGTGCTTCAGACAAGTCCGAACATCCGGAAAACATCGGACCATGTTACTTGTGCACCATACTGTTACTCTTATGTTGCATAGCTACATTGTACCATAAGTCTCTTCGGTGCATATCCATCCTACTTGTCGCATATCTTGGTTAGAGCATAAATCATAGACAAAAAGAGAAGAAAAGAGAAAGAAAGAGAAAAAGCTTTTAAGCAACAAAGGGATAGCAATGGGAAAAGGTCGGGCATCCGGTGTCTTGGATGGGTCCGGACGTCCTGAAAACAACGAACGTCCGGCGGGTCTAGGTAAACTCGAGAACTCCGATCCGGGACGCTATTTGGGCGGAAATATCGATTTTCGGGGGATGGGGGAATTGGCGCGGTGGGGGTATTTAGCGGAGGGAAAGCTAGATATACTTATCAAACACGAATTCCATGGATGAAAATCAAAAAAAATCTCACAAGAACCAATGAATCACACAAAAATAGGTGAGGCTATTTTTGGGGGCGATTTTCAAATTGGGACAAAAACACACAAAATTAGGCTAGAAAACAAAAGGATGACTCCAAATTCGTGAGGAACGTGGCTCTTGATACCAATATGATATGGGGCAAACCCGTAGGTGTCAGTCTTTCACGAATTGGAGGAGATTCCACAAAGAACATGAAAAACATGGGGAAGAACAAGGAGAAATCACAAGATGAAACACTCAAGAACAAGCCCAATCACACATTCACTAAATTCAAAACCACACAAGATCCACAAGGTACAAGAACAGCAAAGGGAAAGAGGATACATCGTAGAGTTCATCCCAAATCCCATGGGGAGATGGGGCCTAGAAAGCCCGGAGGATGCTCCCCCACAAGAGGGGTCTTGACATCCACTTGGATCTTCTCAAATATATGTAGTCATCTCCATGGGAGGAGGAAGTGGAAGGAGCAAGGCTCAACTATCTATGAGCTAAACCATTGCTAACACTAGGAAGGAGGTGGGGAAGAGTATATATAGTCTTAACCATGAAGGGGTAGTGGAAGAGAGATACAATGCCATGAGCGACGGCTGCGCATAGATGGGTCTGGACGTCCGGAGGTTACCGATCGTCCGGTGGCTTGCGAGGAACCGGACGTCCGGAGGTCTTCGGACTTCCGTATATTCGGCTCTGGTCGGTTTGCACCGGATTTCACGAGAGGCTCGATTGTCCGAATGCTGGGAGGTGTCAGACGTCCGGAGGGCATCTGTCGTCCGGCCGCTGTAGAGTGCCGAATGTCTGATGGTTTCCGACCATTCGGTCGCTGTAGACTTCCACAACTCTGTCTTCTTTTGTCTTCTCTTCCAAGCTTCCCTCATATATGGTGTAGTTGTTCCTTGGTGCTTGCATTCCTCCTCGTCATCCATGTAGCTTCAATAATACCTATGTATGCACACAAGAGGAGTGTCAAGTAGTATACCATCCTCGAAGGGGTCAAGAGAACACCTGTAAAGTAGATGATTCACCTTTATGTATGTGGAGTGGGTGTGGCACGTGTCACTTGCCAAATAGACTCGTGCCATGGTGAAGTTCATAGGATGTTCTACATCATAAATCAAACAAGCACACATGAGAATATAAAACCCGTGCTATTGCTACCCGGCAAAGGTGCTAGAAAAAGGTCATGATAACCCTCAATCACAGGGGATAGTTTTTAGCCTTTTTGAATAGGTAAGAGTGTCGAACCCAACAAGGAGCTAAAGGGAGAATTACTATTCCCTTCAAGTTCTATCGACCACCGATATAACTCTACGCACACTTAGTGTTCGCTTTACCTAGAACAAGAATAAAACTACCTTGTAGGAAGAATACTAGAAGCACTTAGTTGGTGTAAAAAGATAGGTTTGCAAGATAAAAATGAATGAGTAAATAAAAGATAGGAGTTGTTTAGGTAAGTATTAATTAACTTAATTGTTTAGTAGAAAGCTTTTTGTAGTACAAGAGAATAATTTGTCGCTAGGCAATCGATAACTAGGCCGGTAATCATTGTTGCAGTTTTATATGAGGGGGAGGCACACGCTAACATACTTTTCATACATGGATCATATGCACTTATGATTGGAACTCAACCAAGTGTCCACAACTACTAAAGATCATTAAGGTAAAAGCCAACCATAGCATTAACACATCAAGTCCTCTTTACTCCTATACGTAAATAACCCCCTTACTTGGGTGTAAGCTTTTGTCACTCTAGCTGCCCATTATAAGCGAATCATAAATATATTGCAACACCCTACAATGGGGATCGCCCACGTGTGTGCGGCACGGAAGGCACCGTAGGACAGCACCAATATAAAACATAAAACTCAAGCCAATCATGATCATCAATCAACCCATAGGAAAAAAAGAAATCTAAGCAAATATCATAGGGTAGCCACACATAATTGGGTAATAATATATAGCATTAAGCACCATGTTTAAGTAGATATTACAATGGGGAGAAGAGATGTTACACTGCTTCATAGAGGAGGAGAGAGTTGGTGGTGACGTCAGCAAAGTTGTTGGTGTAGATCGTCCCGGCAGCGTTCTGGTGCCATCGAGAGAGAGAGGGATAGGGCATCCCTCCTTCTTGATCTTCTTCCTTGGTCTCCCCTATATGGGAGGAGATTTTCTCCTCTTTTACATGGTCGCCATGCCTCCCGAAGGGTAGCAGCCCCGCTAAGTTTGGATCTCTCTCTCTCTCTTTGTGTGTGTGTGTTTCTCTCCTATTTTTGTGATTGTTTTCTGTCCCTTCACCATTTCTTAAATATCTAGAGATCCGTAACACCGATCGGGCTCAAATAATGAGGGGATTTTTATTGGAAAAATATCTTTCTTGTAGTGAAAGAAGGGCTCAAACGGACTTACGGAGTGTCCTTTAGCCATCAGGGTGCGACCATCGCCCTCATCGCGCACTATTGGCTTGTGGGCACCTCAGGGAACGTGTTGAGTTTATTCTTCTTCCCAAAATTTACATAAGTTCCAAAAAATATCTCCATTATTTTTTATCACGTTTGGACTTCGTTTGATATGGATTTTCTACAAAAAAAAACACACACAATAAAACAGGAACTGGAATTGGGCATTGCATAAGTAAGTTAGTCCCAAAAATAATATAATATGTTGCCAAAAGTATATGAAAGTTGTAGAATAATTGTATGAAATAATCGAAAATTATAGATACGACGGAGATGTATCAGAATCCGCCATGGATGATCCCGCACCCAATCTCTTCATCACTGGATCTCACGAACCAAGCGTTGCCGCACCCCCTCGTTGTCCAAAATGGATGGATAGGGAGGATCCTATCCGGATTCACAAATACTATAAGTTGCTTTCGACCTCATTTAAAATGGCTAGATGATGTAGTTGTCTATGCTTCACCTCTTGCCATATTTAACAACATTTAAATAAATGAGAGCAAACTAAATAATTCGAACATTGAGTTTTGTCAATATGCAACACGTTGCATATTCAAATTCACTTAATTCGTAGTGTTTGATTTTTGCATCTTATGATGGCATGCCTATTTAAACCAAACATGCATCAAACTTGCTTGTGCACCATGCCATGTATATGTTGTGGTCTTTACCATGTCATTTTTTGTTTCTGGATTTGCGTCTCCTTGCTAGAGGTCCGATTCATTTCGGAGTGTTTGGATACATTCGACTATGCCCATTCATCTACTTCACATGTTCATTCTTCTTCCAAGCAGCATTTCAGGCAATATGATCATTTCTTGGATACCACTACTATCATTGCTATGCTAGTTGTCTCGGGTCTACCACTATGTCTCGCTACCTACCACTTGTTTGTCAAGCCTCTCAAAATACCATGATAAACCTCTAACCCTCCACATCCTAGCAAATTTTTGTTTGGCTAAGTTACCGCTTGCCCAACACCTCTTATAGCATTGTTAGTTGCAAGTGCAGGTGGATCCATGTGATGACATGAATATCTTGGGATATCACATATTATTCTTGTTATTTAATTTAATGCATCTATACACTTGGTAAAGGGTGGAAGGCTTGGCCTTTTGCTTGGTGTTTTGTTCCACTCTGGCCACCTTAGTTTCTGAGTATCGGTGTTGACCCCCTTAATTTTTGTCTTGGGTTAAAACTCTTTCGGAAAGGCCCAACATTGGTACTATATTTTCTTAATAACTAATAAAATTTGCATCGGGCATGATCATCCCGTGGGTAATTAATCAACCCCCCTCGCCACTGCTCCTCATGAGTGTTGGTCCAAACTAGAGTTATATATGGGGCCAACCCGAGGCAACTCGGGAGATTTCGAGCAGGCCACTATACGTTGTGCTCATCCGGTTGTGTCGTGGGAATGAGATACACTGCTCCTATAGGTTTCATCGACACGTCGGGCGGTCTTTCTGGATTTGCTTGACCCTTCTCAAATGTCTTGTGCACCGTGATACGTCCATTTTGCATCATGATTTTATATATATATTTATTACATCATGGGCTGTTATTATGTGGGGACCCCAACTCTTAAGTCATGATCATCGAATGTACGTGCATAGTGATCCCAGAGATCAATGCTGACTGAACACACAGAAACTGGAATACAAGAGTCTTACATCCTTACATCTTGCCTTACACAAATAGGGGCCAGATAGGCCAAGTCTTACATAGATAGGGCCGCAAGGGCCAAATACTTAATCATAAAAAGCAGCGGAAATCTTGATCAATAGCGTGAACCCTTGCCATCTGCCTTAAACATACATGCATTCTGACTGGGAAGCCTCTTGGATCGCATGTTCATCACCAACGATCTCTTCACCATACTCCCGCTCTTCCATGCCTAGCCAAATAAATAACCAGTGGCATGCCAATGAGTACTTTGAATGTACTCGGAAGCAACCCATGTATGGAACAAGGTACAACGATGCAGGATATAGCACTAAGTAGGTAAGTTTTGCAGAAAGCTAATTTGAGTGCAATGACATGATCAAATATCTGTGTAAGCATGCATCAACAGTTGATAGATATTTGAGTGAACAATTTACTGATATCATCATAAGCGGGGGTTGAACATATCAAGTTCAATCATGTCATCAAGTCATCTGAATTATCTCCAGTACCATCTTGTCACACGCTCACACTAAGTTTTGAGGAAACATCTGGACGTAGTTTAAGAAGGACCTCCAACTGTCCATGACTGTGAACACGGCTATTCGAATAGTTTTACACTCTGTAGAGGTTGCATCATTTACCCACAAGACTTAGGGAACTTCCATGTCATCCATGACTCGTGGTATATTTCATACCCGAGATAAGAACCCGAACAATGCCTTTCCCCTAGCGATACTAAACAAAGAGTCCACTCGTTGGTGCCATCCCTCATGATATACATCATACGTATCACCCATGAGGGCACGCAATAGTGTGCCTGGTGCCTGTAAATACATTGCATGGTCGCCCTACTAGGCACAAACCCATATCAAGAGTGACTACGTAACTCCGGCCACTAGTAATGAGGGCTCTATGCTAGTACCCATCAAAGTAATCAACAAAGCCCCATCCCATAAGGTGTATCGTGGTTGTGCATGTAAGGTTGGGATGGTCAACAGACCTTAACTCTAATCCGTTTTCGAAAACACACACACACACACTCACTTGCTTCGATACACCACTTCTTTCTCATGTGGTTAACCAACTAAATCATCATCTCCCTCGAGCATTAGTGGCACCCAACGGGGTTTTCAAAAAGTCTGTGAAATCATTACTTTGTTTCCATCACCATGCATATTCCCGATCCCACTTGTGTAGCATCTACTAGCATCCTATCTACTCCCACCCGCACAACCCTCATAAGGATGGTAGGGTCATGTGCGATGCAAGTATCAATGGCAAAGTACTGGGGGCATCCCATCGAAGGGGGTCACCCCATCAACATGATCAATTCATAGAAACAACAAGTGCTATATGACATGCATGAAAAGTTTCTGAATATGGTCAAAGGGCTGCTTGCCTGGCTCAACAAATTCTTCGGGGTCTTCAAAGTCTTCGGGTCTAACTCCCTCGTCAACAATGTAATCTATCATCGCAATAAAATAACGGTAATAATAAGAATCAACACAAAAACAGAGCACAAACTCTACTTCTAAAATGCTACCCTACACTGATAAATACTACAAACTATTCTAAAAACATCTATCTATAGTGTTGGTGTGAGAAACATTTTTAAAACTATTTAAACATAGGCTAAAAATATTAAAAACTAGGTTTTAATTAAAATCATTTCGTAAAACATTCATACAAAAATGCACACGTGGCACTGTTAAATTCTATAGAATATCCTAATATTTATGGTGGAAAAATATCTCGCACTGGATTTTTACTTAATCCTGTGGGATTTTTGGAAAACCTTTTGAAAAATAAAAATAAAAATGCCTTTGTGCCTTGGGCCAAATGTCCAACCTTCTGGGCCGGCCCAGTCGCCAACCAGGCCAGGCGAGCCGGTGCCCCCACGCGTCTCAAGTTTCAAACCTGACATGCGGGGCCTGATGGCCAGTGACAAAGAGGGGGGAGAGAAAGGCGAGGGAGAGACTGACAGGTGGGGGCCACCTGTCGGGTCCTTCTTCCTCCTCTGGACTGAGAGGGGAGATGCTCACCGGCGTGGCTACCGGTGACGATGAGGATGAGTGGCTTGGGAATGGGCATAGGGAGGCGGCGCCGTCCTTCTGGAGGTGGAAGGGGAAGGCGGGGAGCAGGGGGTCACTGGTGACGAGGTCCCGTGGCGGAGGTGCTTCGGGAGGTGGTCGCCGAGGTCATCTCACACAACAAAACGAACGGGAAAGAAGGGGAAAGCATCAAAGGAGCATTGGAGGCTCGATGGAGAAGAAATTAGGGTCGGAGGGGGACCTATACCCAGAGATCACTGAAGACCCGACACAGCGGAGCTCCGAGTCGATCTATGCACAGGAACCTCGGGGGCTTGCTTGGGAGCTTGGGCTGGTCGGATAGGAGTGGGAGAGGGCCAACAAAGGAGAGGGGGAGCTCGAGGGTGGCTTATATAGCATGCCCACGGTCCACCGAATGGTGGTGCCCCAGTGAGCATGTGTTGGGACCCCGATCCTAAGCCATAAGAATCCAGCCCGTAACACGTCACATCACTTTGCGGTCTCACGCACGGTTATCTCCACGGCTGCCACCTTACATGGGCCGGGACCGTTTGCGTCTTTTGACTCATGTATGTGAATGTGTTGCTGGCATTCAAATGTCAAAGAACACGGGTCGACATGACTAGTCATAGAACCCAAGTACATACCCGTACAGGGACAGGCATACGTAACCCAGCAATGCAGGTGTCGATCTCTAGCGTGTTTAGACGAGTCATAGCAAGCTACAAGGACTCCATTACGCTGTGGCACATAAGTGTCATCACTGCACGTAGACGAGTCATAGCACGCTACAGGGACTCCATTACACTGCGAGACATTTCCCTGAAGGGACAGACACAGCAGCAAAGAAGGATACATGCCAGTCAATCAATGAGTCCGGAGCAGTAGCGAGCTACCAAGGCTCAGTGGAAGCACAAAGAGGCATTTCCCTGTAAAGAGTACTACTAAAGTCACACAACTAAGTGTCGAATCCCACACATACCAATGTAGTTCAAACATACACGCAATATGCATGATATGCATAGATACAACATGGCATCACAACATAACTCTATGACTCAAGTATTTACTAATGACTCATAGGAGCCAACATAGTGTGATATTACAAACAGGGGTTACATGACCCAACACTCGAGTCATACAAGCAACAAGCGGAAGCAACACATGTCTGGGGACAGACATCTACTTAAAAGTGGCTGGAGGAGCCTAAAAAGCTACAACGACCCTACCAAAGGAACGAAACCTCTGTCTGGGATTCCCAAGCTAATCCGGTCAACATCGCACTTCAAGTTGTAAAGATCACTAATGATACTGGCGTCTCCTCTACAAAACATAAATTAAGCGAATGTGAGTACAAAGGTACTCAACAAGACTTACATCAGAACTAACTACATATGCATTAGTATCAATGAAGGGGGTTGTGGTGTTTATTGCAGCAAGCCAGCTTTGACTCTTGGCTAACCCGTACTATGACTACAAGTGCTTTCTTTGAGGCGGGATAGCGCACACGAGTCCACATATTCACCAATCAATACACCAATATGGATCCACTCTCGTCTCCCTACGAGAAGGCCATCCATAGCACTCACACTTATCTTGTGTATTTTAGAGTATCCACTTCATGTTGTCTATGAACCACATAAGTTCTCCAAGTAGACCATATCCGAGGACGCAGCTATTCGAATAGATTCATAACCCTACAGGGGTGTAATTCTTCACACATGCTCCTGCCACTTATCGCCATGTGCACGTAAAAAGGCACCTCGACAACCTTCAAGCGGAAGCCCAGCGAGGGAGTTGGCCACGACCGTCAATCACACTAGATCCTAGTCCAGGTTTATCGCCTATTTGAGACTGAACCCGCACGGAAGTCCGGCCGAAATTTCTGCTACGACCTCAAACGATGTGCGCTGGGTTCCCAAGCCCACCGTTCGGGTGCCACTTGGTACACTATGCCACTGTGCCTATACCGCATCACAACTCACCTTGTCGGGCAACACTTTGCACGTCCGCCAACACTTTTCCTACAAACACCAGAAACTAGTTGCAACTCCTGGACAGAGGTCAAGGCAATTAATAGGCCGAGAGGGTCAATTAAGTATCCTAATGTGCGGTACTATCTTGTCTTGGATAACATACACATAACTCAGTTCTTAAGGACAGTCCCAATGAGACAACCCGCCATGTACTCCTACATGGCTTCTCATCGCTACCTTCACCAAATCGTGTTCACACACTTAGCTCTCACACGGTAGGACATGAACACTGCCATTCCGATTCATCGTCGAGATGGATCAGACCCGACATGACACGACTCTAAGCATAGCAGGCACAACACGTAAGAAAGCATGGATGAGTAGGCACAACAAGGCTCACGCAGTTGCTACACATGCTAAGTGGTTCCAACTATTTACTATGGCAAAGACAAGTCATGCAAAGGAATGGGTTCAACTACCGATGGCATGTAACAGTTGAATCATTGTTGTCCTAATGCAGTAAAAAAGAGCAGGAGTGAGAGAGTGGGTTCATATCAGTATGCTCAAGGGGTTTTGCTTGGCTGACACTTCTAAAGATGGTAAAGGTCTTCATCGATGACATCGATTTCATCGTCGGAACAACGGCTACTTAGAGAAAACGACACCGACAACTCACAAATGAACACATTCAATGTGATGCAACAAACATGATGCATGAAATGGCATGTTAAGGTACTGAATTGACCTAGTGCTATAGGTAGTCATATTATGTGAAGTGGAATTCAAATATATATTGAATTTGAATTCCAACTCTATTTGTTAAATTGTCCTAGTCACCATTTTCCCTAGTTGGTGATGTTAACTTGTTCAAACATGCATGATCATGGCATAAACAGATTCATTGGATTTTTTCTAATCATTTTTCATATATAAATTATTTTCATTTGAATTACAGATTATTTTCTGTGATTTTTAGAAGTTTTAAACATTTTGTAGAATTTCCTTATTAATTTAAATACCAGAAAAGCTTTAATGCATCAAGATTGCGTCACAGTGACCTCAGCAGGTCAACAGGGCCGGTCCAGGTCAAACCTGATGTGCGGGGTCCACACGTGAGTGACACTGGATATTTAACTGGGTTAATTAACCTAATTATTTAACTAAATGGCGTTGGGGCCCACTGTTAGTGGCTAAGTGGTTAATTAGCGGGTGGTTAGGCGAGTAATGGTTTGCCACGTCAGTGTCGCCGACGACGAGTCGCCGGTGACCAAAAACTATGGCGGTGACTTCGAAAACCACCGTCTGGCGATGGTTTCGAGCGCGGTTTGGCCCTACAGCGAGCTGGCGATGCTGCTCATCGAGAGGAGCAACTAGAAGGTCATGGGGAGGCCTTCAATGATGGGAGCAATAGCTAAGGCGGCCGCCGGAGCACGGGGTCGACGGAGCCAAGGCACAGGAGCACTTCGAGAGCATCAGGGATGAGGGGTTACCAAGAGGGGTTCACAGCGATTCACCTCGAGTAAACAGAGGAACCGGGGGTGCTCTACAGGTGGTGAATTTGGCGACGGCGTCCGGCGACCGTAGGTTGAAGCGGCGGCGCTGGCATTGCTCAGAGTGTTCCGGATTGCATGGCTTGTCTAGGAGGTCCATGGGGTCTAGGCAGGGCTCGTGGATAGCAAGAGGGGGTGAGAGGGGTGCGGTGGCTACGGTTGTGGCGACACCGAGCTCGCGGATGCCTCGTCCATGGCGGAGAGAAGGCGAAGTAGGGCAGATGGGAAAATGGAGGGGTCCTCCAGATCAGGACGAAAGAGGGGAGGTCAATCCCCTCGTCGCGCTGGCCTGAGGAGGGCCAGGCAGGCTGCTGGCGTGGCCGCACACGCGAGCACCGTCCCCTACTAATCCTCTGCCTTCTGGCAAGAGGTAGAAGACAGGGATGCCCCTGATGGGCTGGGCTTGCCAAGTGGGCTGTAGGTACTCCCTCTCTCTTTTCTAATTTGCCTTTGTTATTTATTTCTAACATTTGTTTCATTTTTATTTGGGCCATAATTACCTAGCACAAAAATACCAACACATTTTCTGGAGTGTAGTTTGAATATTTCAGACCTCCTAAAAATGTTTCAGCATTTTTGTATGACTAAAATAATTGAAATGCTTTATTTGACAATTTCAGTAGCATTAGGACTCATCTTTGAAATGCTAACACTATTGTGAAAATTCAAATGTCACCTGAAATGGTGTTGCCAACATTTTTAACAATAGTGAACATTTTTAAGGCATTTTAGATTCATTGAAAATTCACAACTGTTTGAATTGTTTGGTTAGGTGAGGTGCTAGGGTTTCTTATAATCCCCATTTCAGATTCACTTGAATTTAAACATGATGCCATGAATGCTCATTGATGCCACTGATACAAGCTAGGGCCGTGACAACTCACCCCCACTAAACAAGAATCTCGTCCCGAGATTCAAGCATAGGGAAAGAGGAACATGGGACACTAACTAACACAATCTTCACGAACCAATTTCCCTTCTTGAAGATGTTGATTCATTGTATCATGTTGATCTTGAAATCTTTGCTCTTGAGATCTTCATCTAAACACAATGACAAAGGAACACGAAAACTCTACAAGATTCGATATTCTCGAAGATCGAACAACTCATGATCAACTCATAGAGTGAGACATGAGAATGTCTCTTGAGCTGAGACACAAAACAAAATTAGAGAACAATGGAATAGGGTAGATGACGGAGGTCCAATTGGTAGGGAAAAATTCCACGCTAAAACAGGTGGTGAAGAGGTTTCAACGCGGCGAGGAGTTAATTGCGATAATACCAATACGGGGCACCTTAGGGGAGGTGACTCATAGGATTATCCCTTAAGTGGCAAAAAGAATTACTGTTGATACAGAGATCATTAAAACTCTTCATACCAGCCTAAGGAAAATCACAACGATCGGTTGAAAGAGTTTAAAGGAATGGCATACTTAGTTGGAAAGGAAACTAGGGTTATAGGTTAGCTCGCCAAACGGAAGGCACATTCGAGTTGATACCGAGGATATAACCCAACGTCTGATCGTGCGCTCAAGAACTTGAGCATCTTCGTATTCATCAAAGTTTTACCAACATCCATGCCAAGGATTCTAGCAACACGACATACTACATTGATGAATAACAATGGAGGATGCAGATGCAAAGGAAGACATCACTTTCTCAAATTTCACCTTAGCTATGCCAAGGGAACGAAACCTGGACGATCGATCGAGAGACATTTAGCACTCCACTTCTAATGTTCTCCTTGATGAAATAGCATAACCATTTATCGGAAATGCTTAATATCTATAACATCAAGTAAAGATCGGACTTCAAGGGATCAAAGAGGTCCATAAAGAACAACTTCTAAAATAAATCATACAAAGTCCTCATGGGGAGATGGCTAATGTTACTGATACAAGTTATTCTAATAGTAGGTCTTCTGGCGAAGTGCCTTAGCCCCAACATCACTCTACCGGGTTACAAAGATACCAATATTATAACTCTTGGGAAATGTTCCAACCATCATATTTGCCTGATATTCGGATATGGTTGGTGTCAGGATATTCCAGACTCAGCATGTGTAAAAGTGAAAGGTTACAACACAAATCGAAGAGATGACATTGCAAGATTCTCAGGAAATGAACTACGGGCGCCAACTCCAAAACATGAGCTAGATTGCAAGACAATTGTGACCACATAGAATCTAACAACAAAACAGTACTGAGTTCTGGATGGAACCATCATTGGAGGTAGCAAAGTCCGGTGCAAGTCCGTCTGGGCCCTTCAGAATAGCACATAACTTCTTTTCCTTGAGCAAATCAATCAGTGGCTTGGTGTGCTAGGAGGTACATGTGGATTGGAGGTTGCAAGTCTACCAACCCATAAAACACTTCGCACGTCCATAACTGATTTGGGATGATTCTAAAGGAAGCAAGATAACTTTCCTCGAATTCATGGTGGCAACTTGCATCTACTGCACATGAACTAAGAGGGAGTCACTTCTTACACCTAACATATACTTCACGAACAGAACATGTAGATATGCCTACAAAGTTTCCAATGCTAGCTTTTTGTTCATCATGAATCATGGAACACATGAAAATGTTGTCAATGGGATCAACAACAATACATCAAGGTACCCCAATGGACGGAATTCCACAACTATGAAAACAAGGTGACAGCCTTGGTCAGACCAAAAGATATAACAGTGTATGCTCGAGGATACATCCACGAGTAAAACCAACATTAGGAAAATCTTTGGTTCTAATTTTGATATGATGATATCCCACACTCAAATCAATGGTTGTACAAGATGATAGGTGCATCAATTGGTCACAAGGATCAATCTATGAAGATATCATCTTTCTTCTACACACACAAGCACAAAAACACAAGATATCCCTTTAACATGAGCTAAGTTAGATCAAGCTTCTATCTTCCAACTCTCCAAGTTGTTGTTTAGCCTAACCAAGTAGTTAAGGGGTATCCAACACAGAGTCTTCGAGAAGGGGTGACTTATAGAAAAACCACCGTGATCACGAACTCAACATAATGGTCAAGGAACACCTTGGTAATACTTCCAAGAAGATATTCGGAAAATCACGATCCACCGATATGTTATCAAGATCAAGAACAATCTTTCTTTTCAAGGCAAGACGATATGATCAACAGAGCGAAGGATTGACACAATCCTAACTCATTGATCGAAAAGTGCACCATGAAGAATGGACTAGGTAGCACGATCAATCTTTTGACTCGTGGCTCAAAAACCAACACACCAAGAATGAAATTATTGTCCATTAACTACCAAGCAACAGAGTTGCTACGAGTGTTGATTACACACATCACGATTCACTTGTCGGTGTTCTGGTTATAGACAACACAGAGACCGGGGAATGAATGATGATGGCGGGAAGTATCACTACATCAAGATTTCATAAGAGGGAGTTCAGTTCTCATGATAATCTTGACATGAACAGGGTAATACCTCAAGGTATAACAGAGCAAAAGCTGAATTGGCATTTTGATCTGCGGAATACAACTGCTTTGACCCAATCCAAAAAAGGGATTGGGTACGGGAGTTTGTTTCTCCAAGTCCTTCTGGAGTAGAATGGCTTGAGAGACCACAAGAATAGCCAACATCGATGACACAATGCATGACATACTCTTGACTATCCATTGATAGATAAAGGTCAAAATACAATTGAAGAAGGACAACTCAAGAGCACTTGATTTTTCCTGAGTTGTAGATCCATAGGTTAACATGTCAGACGATTTCAACACAATTCTTTCGGATAACCCATGCAGAAGAGTAGGATTGGCAGAGTCACAACTATGGAATGGAAAACTCACCACGAGCACTCATATTATGATCTTTCGTCCACAAAGAACTTCTGCCATAACTGGTTCATGGTATTGGAAGAATGATACACCACGAACCTTGAAGGCTATAAGAAGGTTACTAACCATCCTAAAGGAATGAGAAAATACTATCAACGGAGTGAGCAAAGTGATCCTTGGGTTCAAGAACCTGGATTTAGAATACCTACTAACTAGGTAGCATCACAACATGCTTTTGATTACGATGGCCAGAATTATCACACTGGGAACAAAAGACACAACTAGACTGTTGGATGGTTCACTTGAGTAACATGGTTTCCTAAACACCTTCATCAAACACGTCGAGGTAATAGAGTACCTCAACTCAACAATTGGTGTGCTTTGTCTGGCCTGAAAGACATTGACTCAAGATGAAAGAGTTTTGCAATTGCATCAGATGGTTTAGAAACCTTGGACATCTCGGACAACATAATGTCTACACGGCATGAAATATGAGGCAACCCGCAACACAACTAATAACATAACACTGAATTCTTATGGAGACACGGATCTAGGAAGACAACAACTTTCCTATAGGTCTCCAGCATAGTAACTCATCATCTTGATAGATAGATAAGAAAGCCTAGTTCTTAATCCCCATAGAAAATAAGAGGGTGACTCAGAATTAGAGTGACACAAGGAAAGGAGTAAAAAGAGCCTTATATTCCCTTTCAAAATCAATTCACTTATATAACTAAAGAAGTTCTAGACTCAACATCAACCAGTTTGGCTTGGTGGTCCTACAGGTAGTCAAGCTCTGATACCAACACTGTCGGGACCCCAATCCTAAGCCATAAGAATCCAGCCTATAACACATCACATCACTTTGCAGTCTCACACACGGTTATCTCCATGGCTTCCACCTTACCTGGGTCGGGACCGTTTGCCTCTTTTGACTCACGTATGTGAATGTGTTTCTAGTATTCAAATATCAAAGAACCTGGGTCGACATGACTAGTCATAGAACCCAAGTGGCATATTTCTACAGGGACATGCATACGTAACCCAGCAATGCAGGTGTCGGTCTCTAGCCTGTGTAGACGAGTCATAGCAAGCTACAAGGACTCCATTACGCCATGGGACATAAATGTCATCACTACACATAGACGAGTCATAGCAGGCTACAGGGACTCCATTACACTACAAGACATTTCCCCGAAGGGACAGACATAGCAACAAAGAAGGATACATGTCGGTCAATCAATGTGTCCGGAGTAGTAGCAAGCTACCAAGGCTCGATGGAAGCACAAAGAGGCATTCTGCTGTAAAGAGTACTACTAAAGGCACACAACTTGGTGTCGAATCCTACCCATACCTATGCATTTCAAACATACACACAATATGCACGATATGCGTAGATACAACATGGCATCACAACATAACTCTATGACTCAAGTATTCATTAATGACTCATAGGAGCCAACGTAGTGTGATATTACAAACAGGGGTCACGTGACCCAACACTCAACTTATACAAGCAACAAGTGGAAGCAACACATGTCTGGGTACAGAAATCTACTTAAAAGTGGTTGGAGGAGCCAAAAAAGCTACAATGACCCTACCAAAGGAATCAGACCTCTGTCTGGGATTCCCAAGCTAATTTGGTCAACATCGTACTTCATGTTGTAACGATCACTAATGAGACTGACGTCTCCTCTACAAAACATAAATTAAGCAAACGTGAGCACAAAGGTACTCAACAAGACTTACATAAGAACTAGCTACATATGCATCAGTATCAACGAAGGGGGTTGTGGAGTTTATTGCAGCAAGCCAGCTTTGACTCTTGGCTAACCCATACGAGACAACGCACACGAGTCCACGTATTCAGCAATCAATAAACCACTATGGATCCACTCCCGTCTCCCTACGAGAAGGCCATGCGTAGCACTCACACCTATCTTGCGTATTTGAGGGTATCCACTTCAAGTTGTCTATGAACCACATAAGTGCTCCAAGTAGTCCATATCCGAGGACGCGTCTATTCGAACAGATTCCTAACCCTGCAGGGGTGTAGTTCTTCACACATGCTCCCGACACTTATCACGCATGTGCACGTAAAAAGGCACTTCGGCAACCTTCAAGCGGAAGCCCAGCAAGAGAGTCGGCCATGACCGTCAATCACATAAGACCCTAGTCCAGGTTTATCGCCTATTTGAGATTGAACCCGCACGGAAGTCCGACCGAAGTTTCCGCTATGGCCTCAAACGATGTGCGCAGGGTTCCCAAGCCCACCATTCGGGTGCCACTTGGTACACCGTGCCACTGTGCCTATACTGCATTGCAGCCCACCCCGTCGGGCAATGCTATGCACGGCCGCCAAAACTTTTCCTACAAACACCAGAAACTAGTTGCAACTCCTGGACATAGGTCAAGGCAATTAATAGGCTGAGAGGGTCAATTAAGTATCCCAATGTGCGGTAGTATCTTGTCTTGGATAACATACATAACTCAGTTCTTAAGGACGGTCCCAGTGAGACAACCCGCCATGTTCTCCTACATACCCTCTCATCGCTACCTTTAGCAGATCGTGTTCACAGACTTAGCTCTCACACAGTAGGACATGAACACTTCCATTCTGATTCATCGCCGAGAAGGATCAGACCCGACACGACATGACTCTAAAATAGCAGGCACAACAAGTAAGCAAGCATGGATGATTAAGCACAACAAGGCTCAAGCAGTTGCTACTCATGCTAAGTGGTTTCAACTATTTACTGTGGCAAAGACAAGTCATGCAAAGGAATGGGTTCAACTACCGAGGCATGTAACAATTGAATCGTTGTTATCCTAATGCAGTAAAAGAGAGCAGGAGCGAGAGAGTGGGTTCATATCAGTATGCTCAAGGGGGTTTGCTTGCCTGACACTTCTGAAGATGGTAAATGTCTTCATCGGTGACATCGATTTCATCGTCGGAACATCGGCTACCGAGAGGGAATGACACCGGCAACACAGAAATGAACAAATTCAATGTGATGCAACAACATGATGCATGAAATTGCATGTTAAGGTACTGAATTGACCTAGTGCTATAGGTAGTCATATTATGTGAAGTGGAATTCAAATATATACTAAATTCCAATTCCAACTCTATTTGTTAAATTGACTTGATCACCATTTTCCCGTGTTGGTGTTGTTAACTTGTTCCAACATGCATGATCATTGCATAAACAGATTCATTGGATTTTTCTGATCATTTTTCATATATAAATTATTTTCATCTGAATTATAGATTATGATCTGTGATTTTAGAAGTTTAAATACCAGAAAAGCTTTAATGCGTCAGCATTGCATCATAGTGACCTCAGCAGCTCAACAGGGCCGGTCCAAGTCAAACTTATCGTGCGGGGTCCACACGTCAGTGACACTGGATATTTAACCGGGGTTAATTAACCTAATTATTTAACTAACATGCGCTGGGACCCACTGTCAGTGGCTAAGAGAGTAATTAGCAGGTGGTTAGACGATTAATGGCTTGCCATGTCAGCGTCGTCGGCGATGAGTCACCGGTGACCAAAAACTACGATAGTGACTTTGGAAACCACCGTCCGACGATGGTTTCGAGTGCGATTTGGCCCTACGGCGAGCTGACGATGCCACTCATTGAGAGGAGCAACCAGAAGGTCATGGGGAGGCCTTCAACGACGGGAGCAACAGCGAAGGCGGCCGCTCGAGTGCAGGGTCGACAGAGCCAAGGCGTAGGAGCACTTCGAGAGCATCAGGGATGAGGGGTTAGCAAGAGAGGATCACAGCGATTCTCCTTGAGGAAACGGAGGAACCGGGGGTGCTCTGCTGGCGGTGAATTTGGCGACGACGTCTGGCGACCGTAGGTTGAAGCGGTGGTGATGGCGTTTCTCCAGAGCATTTCGGCTTCTATGGCTCATCTAGGAGGTCCATGGGGTCTACGCGGGCTCATGGATAGCAAGAGGGGGCGGGAGGGGTGCGGTGGCTATGGATGCGGTGATGCCGAGCTCGCGGATGCCTCGGCCATGGCGGAGACAAGGCGAAGCAGGGCGAATGGGAAAATGGGGGGGGGTCCTCCAGATCCGGACAAAAGCGGGGAGGTCAATCCCGTTATCACGCTGGCCTGAGGAGGGCCAGGAAGGCTGCTGGCATGGCCACACACGCGAGCGTCGTCCCTTGCTTCTCCTTTGCCTTCTACCAAGAGGTAGAAGACAGGGATGCCCCTGGTGGGCTGGGCTTGCCAGGTGGGCCGCAGGTGCTCCCTCTCTCTTTTCTAATTTGCCTCTATTATTTATTTCTGACATTTGTTTCATTTTTGTTTGGACGACAATTACCTAGCACAAAATTACCAACACATTTTCTGGAGTGTAGTTTGAATATCTCAAACCTCGT
Organism: Hordeum marinum; assembly: GCA_022496015.1. Classification (NCBI taxonomy): domain Eukaryota; kingdom Viridiplantae; phylum Streptophyta; class Magnoliopsida; order Poales; family Poaceae; genus Hordeum; species Hordeum marinum. Next base: position 137,945,006 of record CM039672.1, read on the forward strand.
AAAAATGTTTCAACAGTTTTGTATGACTAAAATAATTGAAATGCTTTATTTGACAATTTTAGTAGCATTAAGACTCATTTTTGAAATGCTAACACTATTGTGAAAATTCAAATGTCACCTGAAATGTTGTTGCCAACATTTTTAATAATAGTGAACATTTTTTAAGGCATTTTAGATTAATTGAAAATTCACAACTATTTGAATTGTTTGGTTAGGTGAGGTGCTAGGGTTTCTGTTAATCCCCATTTCAAATTCACTTCAATTTAAACATGATGCCATGAATGCTCACTGATGCCACTGATACAAGCAATTTCTAGGGCCGTGACAGCTTGCAGCGCTTGCCGAAGGGCATGGGGGAGAGAAGAAGAGTGTCTGGGGCGTTGCTAGGGCACGATCACAACCAGGGGATGAAGAGGGAGAGCGGGGGAACGCGCGCGTGCGAGCGCATGCACTCGCGAAGCTAGGTGGCGGCGGTCACATGCGACAGAGGTCACCAGAGAGAGAAGGAGGAGGGGGGCGACAGGGTGGCGGTTAGCGGACGTCAAGGGCATCTTGGGGATGGCTCCCTGTATCCCTAGGATGTCAGGAGGCTCGGGATGGGTACGGCTATAGTGCGGGAGCACATTGTAGCATGCTCCATCGCGTGCAAATGGCCGACATTGCCGTTGCTCGCGCGCTCTAGGGTGCCCCACCTTGTCCAGTAGCTCCTGGGGGTTGCTTAGATGCTCCTAGTATGCTCTGGATCTAGGGTGAGGGGAGGGGAAAAGAAAAATGGAGGTGTGGGGGCCTTTGCCATAATGAATCAGAAGGGTAAATGGTTTTTTTACCCTACCCATCATTGAGCTGAGGCCACACATGCTGTACTGGAGGTGAACAATATCATAGAGGAGATGTGGTAAAAAGTTGAAGTGAAGGAGAACAGAGAAAGGGGGTTAAAAATGTTGTTATCAATCATGTAGAACGTGTTTAATGATGATGAGGGCAAGCAAATGGGCTTTTCTTGCCATAAGATTTGATAGGGTCAAATGGTGAATAGAAATAGGGTTGATCACCAAGGTTGAGCTTGATTGAAGAAAATTTACAATGTAACTTTGTGAAACCCTATAAATCAATAGAATGAGATTTCTATAGATCTAGGAATGCATTTCAGTTCCCACAAACCCACTACTTGGTGTGGTATCATTATTTGGAGATTAGAACATGTCCACAAAGATTGGGGTCAAGGGAAGAAACTTCACAATGTAAAGTTGTTCAAATTTGGCTCTGGACAGGAATGGTTTTGTAATCTTTTGATGAATCAAATCAATTGGGATTGAGATGAAACGTTGCAAGATCTTCACATATGACAATTTAGACTTGCTGGAATTTTCCTATAATTTATTGAAAATATTTCTTATAAAAATATTTCAAAAGCTTGATTTAGGCAAAAAGGGTTTTGAGGGTTTTTGCCCATTATGTTGAACATGTCCATGTGTTGAAACTCGTATATATGGAAAATATATGTCCACCGAGTTTCCCTAAATTTTCTCAAATATTTTTAAAGCATTTAAATATATTTTTCCCTATGAAAGACCATTTCTATCCTTAATAAAAAGCCTTTAAATAAAATAGTAAACTAATCTTTAAAATTAATATTTGGTGGTTTGGAAAGTCATATATACAGTAGGTTCCAAATAAAGCCTTTGGGGAAAAAGGATCCACCCAATTTGAGGACTTGCAGTGCAAACTTCAACTCAGGGGGTTTTGAAAACCTAATTTGAATAAATCCCTTTTGGTCAAAATAAATTTCGATAAAAATAGCTTTAGGTTCTACACACATGGCAACGCGACACTCACGTTTGCTGTAGATGTCGCCCACCAGCAACAGAGGAGGTCGCTTGAGGAGCTCATCATCGTGGCGGTAGGCCACGCTGTCGATGCGGCGATCTCCAAATCAGTACCTCTCGCAGTCGAGCAGGCGCTCGGCTCCATGGTCGATGATCTCCAGGCCTACACCTACTGCGCTGAGCAGAAGCAACACAAGCAGATCGGCAAACTCCGAACATCGACTGGTCTCACCTCCAACACCGAAGCGGCAGCGGCAAAACCGTCGACTCCATGGGGTACGACGGAGCTTGGCCCTTATGGGCACTATGGACAGTCGACTATAGGGGGTCGGGATCTGGGGTATCTCTACCCTATATTCCACCTCTGATGCGAGGTATCACAGATCAGCCCTCATCCTCTTCATTCGTAGTCTGATTCATAGCGAGCACCGTGCATCTCAAAAGTCACAGCCTTCTCATTCTCGTCCACCAAAATGTGATTTCCCCCATTTCGATAGCGACAATCCCAAATTCTGGCAAGCTAGGTGTGAGGATTACTTTGCTCTCTTTGATACGGATCCTGCTTTGTGGATCACTATTGTTGCGATGTAGTTGGAAGGACCTACAGCATGCTCGCTGGCTTCAGTTTTGTCTAAATTTTCGCATGCCTCTTTGTTGGCGTTCTGGGAACGGGGGTACCTAGACTTGTCTGCCTACGGCCTAGGGCATGGCCCGCTTGATCGACCGAACACGGCCGGGCATGGCCTCATTCAAGACAAGGCCCTCGCGAGGGCCCTAGCCTCGCGAGGAGGAGCAGCGTCAGAATTGGCGACGGAGGGGCCTCCTCAGGCCCCCTCCAGGGAGGCGGAGATCTCTATGCAAGGCCTAGCCTCTGGAGTCAAGGGTGACGCAAGGAAGGACAGGCGGGCGCTAGCGTGCCAGGCGATGAAGTTTCCTCTTTGGTGCAAAGGAGGCAAGGATGTACACAGGTTCCCAAAGCACCCCCCAAAGGTTTCCATTCCAGTGCAACAAGACCGCAACCACCCGCCCCGCAGGGCGGATATCATCGCTGAGCCCATCCGTGCATCGTCGAATCTACTTTGCAGGCGAAGGCCGCCTTTGGGCAGGACGAGCACGTACACCTGTCCCCCTTCAAAATTGGCCATTGTGGGATCCCTTCCCACCATTGTGATAAGGGAAGAGGACCCGAGATTCCACTATATATAGAGGATAAGTTGCACTATAGAGGGGGATCCCGATCCATTTCATCGTCCACCCACCACTGGGCCACAGAGAGCCTCGAACACATCAAAGGGATCCCTCGTGAGGCCCTAAAACACTGTGCAAGTTCATACACACCACCTCCTCAAGAGGAAATCCACCAAAGCAGGAGTAGGCTATAACACTTTGCAGGGGCCCAAACCTAGGTAAACTGTCGTGTCCATCTTCCCTCGTCATCATGCGAGTTTGATGTTACGTTCATCGAGTAGCGAGCTAGGTTGGGTGAGGTTGTAGGGGCTCTTCGCACACGCCCCTGTGTTTGAATCTTAAGGGTTTTGCGGAGCCGGAAATCCAACATTTGGTGTCCTAGGTAGGGGGCATGTTGGAGTCTCCCTCGAGCCAAGATCTTCTACCACCTCGCTGCTCTAATGTCTGACGCTCGCCAAGCCCGCGCTGAGCGCCGAGCCACCCGCATCACCGAGATGGCGCCGGCGGGCCGAGCCAGTGTGCAAAGGTCGCCCTCGCTTGTGGCAAATGATGCCACGAGCCCCGACACCCACAAGCAACAGGACTCCTCCCAAACGGTCACCGCGTAGCAAGACGTCCACACCGCCACTTTGTCGATCGTCCCAGTTTCCGGATCATCCTCCCATGTTCGGCCCAGGCCGGTGCATGGCCAGGGAACACTCACCATGGCTAACGAACTGCTTTACTACCGGCCCGCACCCGACCACTTTGACGACTGGCTTCGGCGCATCACGGAGCTCATCAGGGCTGCCGGCGACGCTTCGACGCTCTCCAACTCGCTTCGGCCACAACCATCCATGGCAGACGACGTGCCACACGATGCGCAGCCTCCACCACCGCGATGTGACGCGAACCCCAAGCCTAGGCGGGAAGCGTGCCCCCGCAACCGGCCACATGAACCACAGGCAAGGCTGGGAGATGAGGTGAGTTGCCTGGTGGTTCCCAGACCGCGTGTCGCCGCGCGCGCGTTCCCCATGCTGCCGACCCAGCGTCGCGACTAGATACCTCTCCAGGAGGCCTCGCACGAGAGTCGAGGCCAAGATCCTCCCACGCACGCATTACCCGTAGAGCCGGTGGGGTGCCTTGCTATCACCCCGGGGCTCTACCCAACTGCATGGCCTTGCAAGTTCAAGCCTGACCTGCCCCGTGCTACGATGGTACCCTAGACCCAGTGGAGTTCCGGCAGCTCTACTCCCTAAGCATCCGGGTGGCTGGAGGAGACGACAAGTTCATGGCGTGCTGGTTTCCCATGGTGCTCAAGGGCAGCACACTCTCCTGGCTCTTCAATCTCCCACAGGCAAGTATCACCTCCTGGGAAAGCCTGTGCAAACGCTTCATCGCCAACTTCCAAGGCATCCGCGACCGCGCGCCCACCGTCAATGACCTACGGAGAATCAACCATCAGGAGGGAGAGACCCTGCACAAGTTTATACAATGCTTCATGACTACGCACCTCAAGATCCCAAGGGCTTCAGACGAAGCCATCATCTCAGCATTCGCCGATGGAGTCACCGACCTCAAGATGAAGGAGGAGCTCGCCATGAATGACGAACTATGCTCCGCCATGGAGATGCTCAATTTGGTGAACAAGTGCGTCAAGGCGGAGGAGGGACGCCTGTCACTTCGTGGGCCTCCGGCGACGGAGCTAGAAGAAAACAAAGACAAAGGCTAAGGTGGAGAAGCGCAAGGCCCCAACCATGCTTGTGTCCGAACCCGAGGCGAAGCGCAGCCGGGGCGAGGAACACCCCATAGGAGGAAGGCACATCTACATCTTCCATGGCACCAACAACCACGACACTGCCAATTGCCAGGAACTCAGCCTGATCCGCGTCGAGCACTTCAGCAGGCGCCCGGGACGAGCTGACCGAGGCTTCAGCCGCGGCGGTGGCCGCGGAGGAGGCCGCTGGTACAACCGAGAACCTCGCCAAGGGTGGCGCGATCAGCCTCGGGAGGACCCCTGGCATGATCAGGCTCAGGATGACCGCTGGCGCGACCAGCCTCGTGAGGACCGCTGGCGCGATGACCTTCCGAAGGGGTCGCGACGTGGCCAGCCTCGCTAGGTTCGCCCTCATGAGGTCGTCCTACCATCGCTACCACCTCCACCCAGAAGGAAGGAAGAGTACACGTAGGACGACAGGGCTGGGGGCTTCCAGGAGATCAGGGTCGTGGCATGTATCCTTGGCAATGCCCAGACCTCCGCACGGGAGGTGAACGCGGCTCTCTCGAAGCTCGAAGCCATGCATCCCCTCAATTGGTCCTAGACCACCATCACCTTCGACTCGAGGGACCAACTCAGGTGCTCGGCCATGGCGGCAAGCTCCCAATGCTATCCACTCCAACCATCAACAACGTCCTCGTCACCAAGACCCTCATCGATAGCGGGGCGGAGCTCAACGTCCTGTCCATTGAGACCTTCGAGACGCTCCAGGAACCGTATGAGTAGCTCCTACCTACCAAGCCTTTATTAGGGGTCACGGACGGATCCACCATGCCCATCAGGCACGTGCGTCTCCCTGTCACCTTTGACAGGCACCAGAACTACCACACCGAGATCATCGTCTTCGACGTCACGCACATCCACCTTCCGTACAACGCGATCCTCGGGTACCCAGCCCTTGCCAAGTTCATGGCCGTGAGCCATCACGGCTACAACATCCTCAAGATGCCAGGGAGTGGAGGAGTTATCATTGTTGCTTGCGATGACAAGGATGATGTCTGCACCCTCGAGTTTGCTTACCGCGTCGTGGCGGCCGAACGCTCGGACAACAAGGAGAACGCCCCGCCCCGTGAAGACCCGCACAAGAAGAAGAAGCGGCTCACTTCCACAGGGTGCCCGGGGGCCTCGAGCTCTTCACCCAGGGATGGGGTCCCACCCCCCATCACATAGGAAGACACACTCGGCACCGCTCTTGGGTCGAACCCGAGGACTCCCACCCAAGGAGCTTCAGGCCCGACCGATGAGACAAGACAGGCCCACGAGCACAACCCGAAGGCGCGGCGTGGGGCACCAAGCTCGCAGGAGTCCGTCATCAGGGCGATCGAGGAGCTTCGAGAAGCACAGGCCATGCAAAGCGGGGGCTGCCCAACACCATCAATCGCAGTAGCCATTATTGGCATGGTCGACCAGCCGCGCGTCTGCGTCAATGCCTCGCGATTAACAGTGCCGCAGCCCATGGCCCCTTCTGGCCAGCGCATGTCAATCATGGATGGGTCAACCCAAATGCCTACATTTGCATCCCCTTCAGAATGGCGAACGCAGGCATCACGTTCCACCGCCTCCATCGAGCCATGCTCGTGCCTAGCCTAGCGAGGCGCGATGAGGATTTGGAGGAAGTGCTCGGACCTAGCGAAGGTTCCGAGCCTCGGGAGACGATGGACCCATGAAGGTCGCGCTTGTGAAGGTGAAAGATCAGGCCAATATGACAGCTTCAGCTCTTCAGCGGCGTGGCCGCCAGGTGACCTTTTTGTTTGTTGTTGCCAGGTAATTTTTTGGTTTACTCCATTTGAGGGCGCCCACTGGCCGCATTATCCTCACATGATCAGGGCGCACCCCTGCAGTCGCCACTTTTATGCGTATTCCAATAGTTTCTCATGAATTTGGTCTTCTTTCTAACGTTTTGCCTTGATTACATGGCTCCTTGCTAGCATGAATGCGTCGTACCACCCCCTATGGGTAGGTTACTTGCGAGGGGTTGTGCATTATGGCCCTTCCTAGGGATCCCCGGAGCTGGGATGCAAGGCCCTATCTCCTCAGAGGCTTGCATCTTGGGGCGGTCGACCCTCGCTCGGGGCCCAGGACGCCACACGGTGCCCCGCGGAGTCTCGGGAGGCCCCATGGCCTCCTGAGGCAGTAGCAAACAGGGCGTACTGGGGGTCGCTCGGGCATGAAAGGGGGTTCCTGAGCACCGCGCCTCAGGAGCCTTACCGGTCACATAGCGACTCGCCCCCTCGGTGTTGTCCTTGGTTTCCAGCCGGCAATAGGGGTTTCAGATTTATGATATTCAATTCATTCAACCATTTACTCATAGCATATAAGTGAAGCACGAGAGTAAATGACGAAATTACTCCAAAACATATAAGTGAAGATCAATGAGTAGTCAAACAATTAAGTAGATATGTGAGGACTTTCTCTCTCTCTCTCTCTCAATAAAGATTTTCAAATCTGAATATTTTATTTAAACAACAATAAAAATAAAAATAGCACTCCAACAATAGCACACATCATAAAAACAAATTAAAATTTAGGCTCAACATAGGCTAACTGATAATTGTTGATGAAGAGAGGTGGCATGCGTAGCATCCTCAAGCTTAGATGCTTGAGACTTGTTGAAATATTTAATTGGGGTGCCTTAGGCATACCCAAGATTGAGCTTTTTTATCTCTTTCAATCATCTCATATCATGGTTTCACCTATTCTGAAAAACTTCATCCACACAAAACTCAAAAAGGAGCTCTTGAGATAGGTTAGTACACATAAGAACAAATCAACACTTCATGCACTATCAAGACAAGTTTCACAATAATTTTTCAAACATTAGGTACTGTATACTATCATTTCCACAATTTATATCCACCAATATAGGCTGTGGAAACTATAGGTTAAGTAGATAACAAAACTATGACAGCAATCTGTCCAAATAGAACAGTCTGTACAAAATTATGAAAACAGTGTACTTCTGTAACTCGAAGAATTATGAAAATTTAGGAAATGATATAAAATTTATAGTAAAACGCTGTGTAAAAATTTCAGAAACTTTCCATGTTCCAGTAAAATATGAAAATTCAAACACTACAGCAGAAGTTTCTGTTTTTACACAGCACCTATCAAAACATGCAATACAAGTATCCTAAGGCAATTCTTGGAAATTTTATTGAAAAACAAGAATATAAATATCACCTAACATAGAACAAAAAAATTAAAATTATGCTCCAATCAAAACTCATATTATGTGATGAATAAAAATATAGCTCCAAGTAAGATATACCGATAGTATTGAAGACAAGGGGATGCCTTCCGGGGCATCCCCAAAATTAGACGCTTGAGTATTCCTTGAATATCACCTTGGGGTTGCCTTGGTCATCCCCAATCTTAGGTTCTTGTCACTCCTTAATCTCCTCATATCACTATCTCACCTGAAACTTGAATCAATCACACAAAACTTAACGAAACTTCGTGAGATGGGTCAGTGTAGTAAATATAGATCATTCACTTAGGTACTGTCAAGAAAAGATTCATAATTGTTACCACATTATAACTACTATGTTACATCATTCCCATAATTTATATTACTCAATATAAGCTATAGGAACACTTGAAACAAGCAAACTATGCATGCAAAATAGAATCTGTCAAAAACAGAACAGTCTGTAAAGATTTGAATGATCACCATACTTACCTAACTCTAAAATTCTGAACCATTAGGAGAACTCAAGGAATTTGCATATAAATTTTTTGTAAAAAATTCAGAATTGTTTGAATCTCCAGTAAAATCAGATAATTCAAATACTATACGCAAAACTTTCCGCTTTTGCATAGAATCAAACAAGCAAGTATCCTCACTATCCCAAAGGCTTTACTTGGCACTTTATTGAAATAAAAGACACAAAACATGATTAATACAGTAGATTAATCATCTGAACTCATAAAAACATAAGGTAAAAGTGTTGGGTTGTCTCCCAACAAGCGCTTTTCTTTAATGCCTTTTAGCTAGGCATGATGATTTCAATGATGCTCACATAGGAGTAATATTTGAAACATGCAAGAGAGCATCATGAATCTCATGACAATCACATTTAAGTCTAACCAACTTCCTATGCATAGGTATTTTGTGAGCAAACAAATTATGGGAACAAGAATCATCTAGCATAGGAAGGCAAAACAAGCATGACTTCAAAACCTTGAACACATAGAGAGGAAACTTGATATTATTGCAATTCCTACAAGCATATGTTCCTCCCTCATAATAATTTTCAGTAGCATCATGAAGGAATTCCACAATATAACCAGAACATAAAGCATTCTTATCATGATATACAAGCATAGAATTTTTATTACTACCCATACAAGCAAAATTCTTCTTATGCAAAGTAGTGGGAGCAAACTCAAAAAAATAACTATCATGAGATACTTGATAGACATAACCACTTTGAATATTAAAATCATGATGACAAGTTTCATGGTTGTCATTATTCTTTATAGCATACGTGTCATCACAATAATCATCATATACAGGAGGCATGCTATCATCATAATAGTTTTGGTCATCAAAACTTGGGGGAAATATCATCTTCATCAAACATAGCATCCCCAAGCTTGTGGCTTTGCATATCATTAGCATCATGAATATTCAGAGAATTCACACTAACAATATTAAAATCATGCTCATCACTCAAGATTTAGTGCCAAACATTTTAATAACTTCTTCTTCTTCTAACACTTGAGCACAATTTTCCTTTCCATTCTTTTCACGAAAGACATTAAATAGATGAAGCATATGAGGCAACCTCAATTCCATTTTTTTGTAGTTTTACCTTATAAAACCAAACTAGTGAAAAATAGGAAACTAAAAGATTTGATTGCCAGATCTAAATATATACCTTCAAGCACTCACCTCCCTGGCAAGGCGCCATAAAAGAGCTTGATGTCTACTACACAACCTTCTTCTTGTCGACTCGTGTTGGGCCTCCAAGCGCAGAGTTTTGTAGGATAGTGGCAATTTTTCCTCTGTCATAGGTGTAGGATGAATATGGTCTCTCTCAAACAACCCTGCAATCAAATACAAGAAACTCTTGTGTCCCCAACACACCCAATACAATGGCAAATTGTATAGGTGCACTAGTTCGACAAAGAGATGGTGATACAAGTGCAATATGAATAGTAGATATAGGTTTTTGTAATCTGAAAATATAAAAACAACAAGGTAACAAATAGTAAACAGCAAGCAAAACATCGTATAAATGCTTGGAAACAAGGCCTAGGGTCCATACTTTCACTAGGCAATTTATCTCAACAATATTGACATAGTTGAATCATATATAAGTACCTCTCGCGCGGCAAAGATTTCACTCCAAAGTCATAAATAGCGGAGAACTAACAAATAAATTATTGCAGGGTACAAAACCATCTCAAAGTTATCTTTTTTGATCAATCTTATGAGCTATCCCTATAAGTGTCACGGACAGCCCTAGATTTCGTACTAAAATAACACCTTAAGATACACATCAACCAAAACCCTAATGTCACCTAGATACTCCAATGTCACCACAAGTACCCATGGGCTTGATTATACGATGTACATCACATAATTTCAGATTCATCATATTCAATCCAACACAAACAACTTCAAAGAGTACCCAAAGTTTCTACTAGAAAGTCAAGGCAAAAACGTGTGCCAACCCCTATGCATAGATACCCAATGTCACGCAACCCGCATGTTTATCACGAAAACATACATCAAGTGGATCAATAGAACATGCCATTGTCACCACGGATATCCCATCGCAAGATATACATTAAGTGTTCTCAAATCCTTAAAGACTCAATCCGATAAGAAAAGTTCAAAGGGAAAACTCAATTCATCACAAGAAGATAGAGAGGGGAAAACTCCATATGATTCAATCCATATCAATAAAGCTCACGGTACATCAAGATCGTGCCATCTCAAGAACATGAGAGAGAGAGAGATCAAACACATAGCTACTAGTACATACCCTCAGCCCCGAGGGTGAACTATTCCTTCTCATCATGGAGACTGTCGGGATGATGAAGATGGCCTTCGGTGATGGTTTCGCCCTCTGGCAGGGTGCCGGAACGGGCTCCCGATTGGTTTTTCATGGCTCTGGAGGCTTTCGATAGCAGAACTCCCTATCTAGGTTTATTTTCGGAGGTTTCTCTATTTATAGGAATTTTTGGCATTGGAATCACGTCAAGGGGTGCCACGAGGCGGTGACAAGCCTGCTAGGCGTGGCTAGAGGGTGGCCGCGCCTGGCAGGCTTGTGACCTCCTCGTGAATATTCTGGCCCAACTCCAATGCTTCGGGTGTCACTTTTGGTCTAGAAAAAATCATCCTAAATTTTCAGCCCATTCCAAGAACTTTTATTCCTGCACAAAAAACAATACCATGGTAGTTCTGCTGAAAATAGCGTCAGTCCGGGTTAGTTCAAATAAAACCATACCAAAATCATATAGAATCATTTTAAACATGGCATGAATACTTCATAAATTATAGATATGTTGCAGACGTATCACCAGGCAATGTGGAAGCCACAGCCCAGCGCTCGTGGAGAAGTCAACACGACCCACCAATGGCTATGCCCATGCAATGTGGAAGCCACAGCTCTGTGCTCGCGGACGACACGGCCTTCCAATGGCTATGCCCATGCAATGTGGAAGCCCCACGCTCGGTGCAGGGGGATAAACAACTGAGGGCGCCCTGAGTGGCTGCATCCAACCTTAGGAGGGCCCCTAGCGGCCCGCCTTCTCGCTGTATTCCCCGGGGATGCACGCGGGAGGGGGCTACACGGGGGCTGCTACCAGGTCAAGCCTGGCACACGCCGCCTTCCCAGGTCTGCCGAACCTGGTCTTCATGCTCCCATCTCTAGAAAAACTGGCGAGGAAAGGTATGGGAGCCACTCGTACGTCAAGGGGGACTCCTGACCATTGCGACTAAGGAGCCGAACTGGACCCATAGCCCCTCACCCCTTGGGCCATCCTTGGTGATCCGGTCGGTCCAACGGCGGCTGAGGTATGCACAGGCTGGGCCCTACCGACGCAGAGCTAAAAGCGCTCAAAAACTTCTCAAAACCATTAAGGAGGACGCTGGGGCTCGTATGTCAAGGGGGACTCCTGAGCATTGTGACTTAGGAGCCTAATTGGACCCGTAGCCCCTCACCCATTAGACCGCCCTTGGTGATCCAGTCAGCCTAATGGTGGTTGAGGTATGTACGGGCCAGGCCCTACCAATGTTGAGCGCTAAAGTTGTTCGAAAGTTTAAGTTAACCCGATCTCCATCGTGTTCCCTTCATGAGGGTTGTTCACACGTCAAGGGGGACTCCTGAGCATCGTGACTCAGGATCCTAACTGGACCCACAGCCCCTCACCGCTTGGGCTGTCCTTAGTGATCCGGTCGGTCCAACGGCGGCTGAGGTATGCACGGGCCGGGCCCTACCAATGTAGAGCATCACAGCAAACAAGAAGGAAACAAGGCGAAGAGAGCAACCACACAGTTAAATATGTCGGGACCCCGATCCTAAGTCATATGAATCCAGACGGTAAGCTCCACGGCTCCAGCCTTACCTTAGCTAGGACTGTTTGCATCTTTTGGCTCACGTATGTGATCATGTCGCTCGCAATCAAACGACAGAGAACCCAGGCCAATATGAGTAGTCATAGAACCCAAGTGGCACATCCGTACGGAAACAGGCATAAGTAACCCAGCAATGCAGGTGTCGGCCTCAAGCGTGTGTAGACGAGTAAAAGCAATCTATAAGGACTCCATTACGCCGTGAGACATAAATGCCATCACTACACGTAGACGAGTCGTAGCAGGTTACAGGGACTCCATTACACTGCGAGACAATACCTCAAAGGAACAGACACAGCAGCAAAGAAGGATACATGCCGGTCAATCAATGTGTCCGAAGCAGTAGCAAGCTACCATGGCTCGGTGGAAGCACAAAGAGGCACTTTCTCGTAAAGAGTACTACTAAAGGCACACGACTAGGTGTCAGATCCGATACATACCGTTGCACGTCACCCATACGCACGACATGCCCGATATGCATAGATACAACTATGGCATCACAACATAACCATACAACAACACAACTTTTATTTAAGAGGCTCAAACGAGCCTTGGATAATATGTTCTTAAAGGTAGGGGTCACATGACTCGACACTCAAGGCATTCAAACAAGTTCATACAAACCAAGCGGAAGCATACCTTGTTTGAGTACAGACAAATGAAAGGGTAAAAAGGCACATGGCCTGACTATCTACCGCCCACCACAGGGCATAGGTAATAGCTGGGACACCAGCTATTCGGCATCGTCGACATCTAGAAATAACCCACCTGATGGGTACTGGGTCTCATCTGCAACATTTATTTAGGCAAACGTGAGTACAAACATACTCAGCAAGTCTTTGAAACTGACATAGTCTATTCATGCTCATGTATCAACAAGGGGAGTGGTGGAGTTCATGCAGCAATGCCAGCTTTGACTCATGGCTAACTTACACTACACAATTTTAACTCTTTGTTTAAATTTTAGATATTGCACACGAGTTTACTAACTCCATGACAATACACCACCATGGATTCACTTCCCTCTCTTGGGAGAGTGCCATCCACGTACTCACACTTGTCTTGATATTTTTATGAGTATCCATTTGATTATCTATGAACAGCATAAGTTATCCAAGTAGTCCATATCCGAGGACGCGGCTATTAGAATAGTTTCATACCCTACAGGGGTGTACTTCTTCACACACGCTCTAGCCACTTATCGCCACGTGCTCTTTAAACCATGCACCTCAGCAACCTTCGAGTGGAAGCCCAGCGAGGGAGTTGGCCACGACCGTCAATCACATAAGACTTCTAGTCCAGGCTATCGCCTATTTGAGACTGAACTCGCACGGAAGTCGGGCTGAAGTTTCCGCTATGGCCCCAAACGATGTCCGCAGGGTTCCTAAGCCCACCATTCGGGTGACCCTTGGTACACCGTGCCACTGCCTACCGCATCGTAACCCACCCATAGGGTCAGCGCTACGCACGGCCTCCAGCATGCTATAAACACCAGAAACTACTTACAACTCCTGGACTAAGGACTAAGCGAGTGATAAGTCGAGCGAGGTCATATTTCAGGGCCCAGCATGTGGTAGTATCTAGTCTTGGATCACAAACATGGAACTCAGTTCCTAAGAACGGTCCCAATTAGACAACCCGCCATGTACTCCTACATAACCTCTCATCGCTACCTTTACCAAATCGGGTTCATCACAAGCTTCTCACATCAGAACAACAATGTTTCACTCTAGTTCATCACACGGATGAATCAGACCTGACACAACTCTCAGCATAGCAAGCAAAGTAAGCTAAGCACATCATGGCACAAGCATCTATCAGGTATGCTAGGTTCCAAGGTTTAGCTATTTACTGTGACAATGACAGGTCATGCAAAAGAATAGGTTCATCTACCGTGTATGACAGACATGTGAGCGGTTGTCCTAATGCAATAAACAAGAGCAGGAGCGAGAGAGTGGGATGTTATCGGAATGGTCAATGGGGTTGCTTGCCTTGTTGGGTAGCGGGAAGGTTCCCTCCTTCGTTGGAATACTCTGGGGTATCCTCAGAAGCAGGGCCTACCGCAATGCAAAGAAATAGCATTTAATACATGTAAGTGCAACAATATGATGCATGATCATGACATGGTAGCATGTATGGATGACCTAATGCAACTAGTGTCCAAGTTAATTTGAAGTGAGTTTGAATATAGGTTCAAAATCGTTCTTCATTTCAAATTCCATATGCTAACCTATTAATAAATATCAAGGTTCATCTACATAGGTTGCTCTAACATGCATGATAATAGCACCAGTGGATTCATTGGATTTTTCTGATAAATTTTCATATATAAATTATTTTCATTTGATTTACAGATTAATTTATATGAAGTTTTCAAGTTTTAAACAATTTCTGGAATTATTTTAAAACTGGAAAATGAAATATGACGTCAGCCTGACGTCACTACGACGTTAGCTGGTCGGCTGACCAGGCTAGGTCAAACCAGACTAGTGGGACCCACAGGTCAGTGACCCAGTCACTATCAGGTTAACTAATTAGCTAATTACTAATAAGATTAGGTTAGGGCCCACTGGTCAGTGGGCCATTAACTTAATTAAGTTAGTTTAAATATTATTTTTAACTAATTCTAATTAGAAAGGGGCAGGCCCCACTTGCAAGTTGACCTGGGGTCAAACCTCGTGGTCAGCGCTGGTTGACTCGCCGGCATTGAGCCACCGGCGACGTTAGGGACGGCGGAGGGGGTCGGGGTTCCTCCTCTGGCGACCAAACGAACGGCGGAGGGCACCAAACTACTCTGCTTGCTCGCGCGCGTCGAGCCCGACACTTCCCAGGGGTTGGGATTGCCGGAATCGGCGTCGACGATGAGCATGGCGGCTGCCGGAGCTCGGACGAGCACGGGCTCATCGAACCAGGGCGCGACACGGCCGAAACTTGGCACCTACAAGCACTATGCAGCCTCACGAGTTCGATGGTGGTCTATAATGGATCAACTGGTCACCGAAGCATCACCAGTGATGAGCTCATGCAGCAGGTCATTCGGGAGCCTGCGCAATCGGGGCCTACAAAGGGGGAAAAGGCCGGGAAGAGAGGGGAAAGATCCGGAAGCTCACTATAGGGTCAAACCCGTTGAAGCTTGCTCGGGGAGGGCTCGAAGACGATGATTCAACGACAGCGAAGATCGGGTCCGAGGAGGAAGACGAGCTCAGGGACGACGCTTCGGGGCTCTTGGCGATGCGAGGCTCGGCGATAAGGGAGAAGGCGATGAGGCGGAGCGATTAGAGGGCTCAGACGTGAAGGGGAGCGTCTAGAACTACGACAGTGAACTAACGGCACCGTCGGCCATGGCGAAGCAGAGGAGGAAGAGAGCAGAGGGGGCGAATGCGAGGGGAAGAGAGGTATGGGGACGCAACGTCGTCCTCATCCTCTCGCCAACACGGCAGGGGGGACGCAGGCATGCAGAGAGGTGTGTGGCAGCTCCGGCATGCGCACGCAGCGAGCACACGCACGTCCTCCTGGCCGCTAGGAGGACGACGATGGAGCTGGGCCAGCTGGGTCGTCCCAAGATCATCCTCCCTTTGCTTTCTATTTTATTTTCTTCTTTATATTAATTTCTGATATTTGTTTAATTTATGTTTGGGCCAAATGTTATCATAAAATATCCCCAAATATTTTATAGGATTAAGTTTGAATATTTCAAACTCCTACAAAAAGTTTCAGGATATATTGAAACATAAAATAATGATAATGCTTTATTTGGCATTTTCAAAGGCTTTGTTATTTTTATTTCTAAATTTCTATAATTGTTCAAATATTAAAAATGTCCCCCATTATAATCATGTCCATATTTATCAGACATA
Source organism: Hordeum marinum (assembly GCA_022496015.1). NCBI lineage: Eukaryota > Viridiplantae > Streptophyta > Magnoliopsida > Poales > Poaceae > Hordeum > Hordeum marinum. The sequence goes on from CM039672.1 coordinate 137,961,218, forward strand.
AGGAACATTTTGTAAGGGCATTTTGAATTTGTTGAGTTCTCACAACTTTGAATTAATTTGATTCAAGTATGAGCTTGGGGTTTCTTTTAGTCCCCATTTCATGTTGATGCAAAATTGTAACATGATGCTCACACATGCTATCCTAAGACATCTAGCTAGGGATGTGACAACTCACCCCCACTCAAAAGAATCTCGTCCCGAGATTTTGAGGTCATCGGGAAGAGCGCGGGGTACTCTAGTCGAAGACGATCTTCTATTTCCCATGTGTCCTCCTTTTCACAATGGTGTGACCACTGAACCTTGAGAAACTTGATGTTCCGACGCCGAGTGGTACGCTCAGCTTGATCAAGAATACGAACAGGGTGTTCTCGATATGTAAGGTTATCTTGGAGATCAAGCGCTTCGTTGTCTACTTCACGGACAGGGTCCGAGAAGCAACACCTGAGTTGTGAGACGTGGAAGACATCATGAACCTTGGAAAGATGCGGCGGGAGTTCCAATTGGTAGGCAACCTCCCCTCATTTAGCAACAATGCAAAAATGTCCAATGTAATGAGGAGCCAACTTGCCCTTGATACCGAATCGATGGGTACCCTTCAGAGGCGTAACCCAAAGGTAAGCCTTCTCATCAACTTCATAGGTCACAGCCTTATGATGGCGATCATATTGGCTCTTTTGACGAGATTGGGATGTTTTCAACTTTTCACAAATAATGCGAACTTGCTCCTCTGCATCCTGGATCATATCCGGGACAAAGAGTTGCCTCTCTCCGGTTTCTGACCAGTTAAGAGGTGTTTGACACCTTCGTCCATAGAGAACTTCAAAAGGGGCTTTGCCCAAGCTTGATTGATAACTGTTGTTATATGCAAATTCGGCAAATGGAAGACATTTCTCCCAATTCATACCGAAGGATATAACACAAGCTCGGAGCATGTCTTCGAGAATTTGATTGACTCGCTCAACTTGACCACTTGATTGTGGGTGGAAAGCAGTGCTAAAGGATAGATGAGTCCCATAGCGGTTTGAAAACTTTCCCAAAATCGGGAAGTAAAGATACTTCCATGGTCTGAGTTAATCTCCAATGGAACACCATGAAGAGAAACTATTCGAGAAACATATAACTCCACTAGCTGGCTAGCAGTTATACTCTCCCGAACAGGAAGAAAATGAGCCAATTTGGAAAGGCGGTCAATGACCACAAAGATAGCATTATTCCCTCTCTTTGTCCTGGGAAATCCGGTAATGAAATCCATACCGACATTATCCCATTTCCATTCGGGAATAGCTAAAGGTTGAAGGGTGCCAGCAGTTCTTTGATGTTCTGCTTTCACGCGATGACAAACGTCGCAATTAGCAATGAACTTGGCAATTTCTCTCTTCGTCCTAGTCCACCAGAACCTCTGGCGTAGGTCTAGATACATCTTGGTACTACCCGGATGAATTGTGAGAGGAGAATCATGAGCCTCCTTAAGAATCAGCTGCCGAAGATGTTGGTTCTTGGGAACCACCAAACGGTTCTGAAAGAACACCACACCTTGATCATCAATAGAGAAATCCTTAGTGATACTGCTAACGAGGTTCTCTTTGATCCGGGAAATACCATTATCACGCTTCTGGCCAGCTATAATTTGATCCTTAAGAGTAGGTTTCGCCACCAAGTTCGATAGGAATCCTTGAGGAACAATGTGAAGGTTTAACTTCCGAAATTCCTCATGGAGAAGTGGTTGACCTTGTTTTAACATCAGGTTGTTACAATAAGACTTACGACTTAGTGCATCAGCCATGACATTGGCTTTCCCCGGGGTGTAAGTTATCCCTAAGTCGTAGTCTGTAATCAACCCAACCCATCGTCTTTGCCTGAGATTCAAATCCGGCTGGGTGAAAATATATTTCAGGCTTTGGTGATCAGTGTAAATTTTGCAACGATTACCTAGAAGGTAATGTCGCTAGGTTTTCAGTGCATGGACTACAGCTGCAAGCTCAAGATCACGTGTTGGACAATTATCCTCATGTGGACGCAACTGTCGAGATGCGTATGCAATCACATGACAATCTTGCATGAGAATGCAACCTAATCCATGTCGCGAGGCATTGCAATAGATAACAAAGTCCTTAGAGAAGTCTGGTGCACCAGAACGGGAGCAGAGGTCAGTCGTCTTTCAACTCCTGAAAACTGTGCTCGCATTGTGGAGTCCACTCGAACCTTTTATATTTCTTGAGGAGTTGAGTCAGAGGTTTCGCAACCTTGGAGAAATTCTCAACAAAGTGGCGACAATAGCTCCCTAAGCCAAGGAAACTCCGAACTTGCTTAACCGATTCAGGTTGAGTCCAATCAAGGACGGCCTGAACTCTCTCGGGATTGACAGCAATACCTTTACCAGAGATCACGTGGCCTAGATAGGTCACTTCTGGAAAACAAAATTAACACTTGGAGAATTTGGCATACAGACGGTGCTCTCGAAGTTTCATCAATACAAGCCTTAGATGCTCAGCATGTTCCTGTTCGTTCTTCGAGTAGATGAGTATGTCATCGAGGTAAACCACGATGAATTTATCCAATTACTCCATGAATATCGAATTCATCAAGCGACAGAAGGTGGCTAGAGCATTGGTTAAACCGAAGGACATAATTGTGTACTCGTATTGGCCATAACGAGTAACAAAAGCCGTTTTTGGAATGTCCCCATTCCTGATTTTGATTTGATGGTATCCCAACCTCAAATCCATTTTGGAAAAGACAGAGGATCCAATGAGTTGATCCTACAAATCGTTCATCCTGGGGAGCGGATACTTGTTCTTTATGGTGACCAGATTCACTGGCCGATAATCCACAACCATCCGATCCGATCCATCCTTCTTCTTGACGAAGAGAACGGGGCAAGCCCAAGGAGAAGAACTAGGATGGATGAAACCTTTCTTCAAAGCCTCATCGAGTTGAATTTTAAGTTCGGCTAGTTCTAAGGGTGCCATCTTATAGCCTCTTCTGGCTATTGGGACAGTCCCTGGAATGAGCTCTATCACAAACTCAACATGTCTGACAGGAGGAATTCCTGGGAGTTCTTCTGGAAAGACATCCGGAAAGTCATGGACTACCGGAATATCTTCTAACTCTGGAAGAGGGCTAGCATTGCGGGAATAGAGTTGGAAGTTGCTTGTTCGAGTAGAGACATTAACTATCTCACCCGATGGATGTGTAAGTTGAACATTCCTAGTATGAGTATCAATCTTAGCATAGTGGGATTTCATCCAGTCCATGCCTAAGATGATATTGATGTCCGAAGACTTGAGGGCTATCAAAGATGCTAGGAAGACTAGCCTATCCACCAGAATCTCATTATCATGGCTCACTCTAGAAGTTTGCCACTTTGAACCAGGAGTCTGAACTACTAAAGGAGTAGGCATATCACAAAAAGACATGTTATGCAACTGTGCATAACTTTCTGAGATGAAAGAATGAGATGCCCTAGTATCAAATAGAACAAATGTTGGATGACTATTGACAAGGAGCATACCTAGGATAACATCAGGATCCTCAGAGGCTTCCTCAACAGAGACATAATTCACTCGTCCATGAGCAGGAGTTGGCTTCACATAGAAGGCTTTTCCCGGCTTCCCACGTCCAGCGGGCTTAGCATTGCTCAAAGGACAATCACGAAAGTAGTGTCTTGGTTCCCCACATTTGTAACAAACCACGGTGGCACGGGGAGCAACATTGACAGGTGGACCTCCAAACGGCCTGGCTGGAGGGTTGGGCTGAGCTGGGCGAGGCGCCTGGAAGCATGTCCTCGCAGTGTATCTTGGCGGCAGAGCTGCGTTGGGTACACACACCCGGCGTTTGTTGGATCCTGAGCCAGATGCGGGGCTGAAGTCACGGTTGTGCTTTCTCGTGGCCTCATAGTCAGTCTGTCCAGACTCGGCATTGAAAGCCTTGGTGACGAGAGCCTGGAAGGTTGTGCACTCATGCAGGTGCAGATCTCGACGGAGCTCAGGATTAAGTCCCTTGCAGAACCTAGCTTGTTTCTTGGCATCATTTGAAACTTCCTCCGGAGCATAGCGAGCAAGATTGCCGAACTCACGGCTATATGCATCCACTGACAGTCTGCCCTGGGTGAAAGCACAAAATTCCTCTCTCTTGCGATCCATCAGCCCTTCCGGGATGTGATGGATACGGAATGTCGTGCTGAATTCTGCCCAAGTTGGTGCGGGGCCTGCGGGACGCATGGCTTCATAAATTTCCCACCACAAATTGGCGGGTCCTTCCAGAAAGTAGGTAGCAAAGGTCACCTTGTTGGCCTCGGATACATTGGCAGCCCGGATCTTGCGGAACAGGCTGGTCAGCAAGTCATCCAGGTCGAGTGGGTTGACCGAATGATGATACTTAGGTGGGCACAGCTTGACGAAATCACCGAGTGACATGCCATCATTGTGATCATTGTGGGGAACACGTGTTGTGTTCTACTCAATTCGTTCCAGCAACCTGTTGGTCTCTCTCTTGTTCCTTTCAGCTTCAAGCATCACTTCTGCCAAAGAAGGCACATGTGGCAGGTCCTCTTGCCTTGGCTGGCTTCCCTCGTCCTGCTCGGGGGCAGGCACGGGGTTATTCCTAGTTGCCACCATCCCGGAAAACAAACCCACAGCTTAGCCATAGAGGACATCAACTCAAAGACATGAGATAAGGTATCTACTGGACAACATGGCATGCAGGGTAAACACCCAAACAACATGGTAATAACAACTGCCATATGAACACCATGATTCATACACACCATGACAAAGTTCAGTACAAGCCCAAGCTGAAAACAACACAACTCATCGGAGGCATTATAGCTTCCTATACATTATCTATCTACACCTCCGGAACTCAACTCTCATCATCGGTCATATCCCACAAGACACGCAGGACTGTGGCGATACGACTACTACCATACTAGTACCGACATCCACGTACTCAAGCATCGCCGTAGAATGCCTCATACAGCTTACCTCGTGACCCGGGAGCTGAAACTAAGGATCTGGAAACACTCTAGCCTGTGATCCCTGGAAACCGTAAGGACACGGATGTGGCCTTGGTCCACTTGTTGGCGGCAACAGCGGTCCTCGAAGAGGGGTGATGCCTCCAACATCGGGCCAGTCTACATGTGCTGGCAGATGAGTCCGTGATGGGGCCAGCATCTCCAAATTTCCATAGCCTGTCTACATGACAGGTGCCAACTACGTCAAGGCTGTCCAAAGATGTGCATGGGTGGCATAGAGCTCCATGCGAAGAGCACATGCATCACGATCCCTGTTCTCCAACATCTGAGCGGTCACCTGCAGCCTGGGATCCTTATGGGAATTATCACAGTAGGCTGTGCTAAGATAACCATCCTCTCCTCCCATGGAAGCAGGAACATAACAGAACTCCGTGTTTTGAAGCAGACCATGGTGAAACCTCATGATAGTCAGCATGGTGTAGGCGGCCTCCTGAACTGTCATATCTATGGTGACACCTAATCCGTAGGTCCAGTGAAGTGGCTCTGCAGCTCCAGGATATGAAGGATATATCTTAACAATACACAGATGCTGACTCTGGTTGAAATCTCGATACTATTCCTCCACTGTGTACTCTGGGTACCAATGGTAACCAGCCTCCATCGTAACTCTAACCAACATGGCCGTGTGACCCGGTACATCGATGCACCTGGTCAGACGGACCACCTGACGGGAAGGACGAGGGGGCATCTGAAACAGAGAATGATGCAAAGATATTAGAGATTCTAGCAGAAATTGGACAGCATAACGGTTGTAATTGCTCAAAAAGGATTTTGAGACAACTACAAAAGATTGGAAAAGCACAACCACTTGACTTTCTAGACTCAAATCTCTTCTCCATCTGCTGGTCACACCAACAATACCCTAGTACCGACATTCACTTGCAAACAAGCTAGCTAGTGGTCCATGGTTAGTAACTCGTCATCCTAAGCAATAGATGAGAAGCCTAGTTCTTATCCCCGTAGAAAAGATGAGAATGACTCAGAATAGAATAACTTGGGAAGAGGAGTAAAAAGAGCCTTACGTTCCCTTCCACAATCAATTCCCCTACTTTTCTATAGTGTTTCTAGACTCAACTTCGACCGATTTGGCTTGGTAGTCCTATGGTCAGTCAGGCTCTGATACCAACGCTGTCGGGACCCCGATCCTAAGTCATATGAATCCAGACTATAACATATCACATCACTTTGCGGCCTCACGCATGGTAAGCTCCACGACTGTAGCCTTACCTTAGCCGGGACTGTTTGCATGTTTTTGCTCACGTATGTGATCATGTCGCTAGCAATCAAATGACAGAGAACCTGGGCCGACATGACTAGTCATAGAACCCAAGTGGCACATCTTACGGAAACAGGCATACGTAACCCAGCAATGCAAGTGTCAGCCTCAAGCGTGTGTAGACAAGTCATAGCAAGCTACAAGGACTCCATTACACCATGAGACATAAATGCCATCACTGCACGTAGACGAGTCGTAGAAGGCTACATGGACTCCATTACACTGCGAGAAATTTCCCTAAAGGTACAGACACAGCAGCAAAGAAGGATACATGCCAGTCAATCGATGTGTCTGTAGCAGTAGCAAGCTACCATGGCTCGGTGGAATCACAAAGAGGCAGTATCTCGTAAAGAGTACTACTAAAGGCACACGACTAGGTGTTGGATCCCATACATACCCTTGCACGTCAGACGTACGCATGACATGCCCGATATGCATAGATACAACTATGGCATCACAACATCACCATACAACAACATAACTTTTATTTAAGAGGCTTAGACGAGCCTTGGATAATATGTTCTTATAGGTAGGGGTCACATGACCCGAGAGTCAAGTCATTCAAACAAGTTCATACAAACCAAGCGTAAGCATACGATGTCTGAGTACAGACAGATGAAAGGGTAAAAAGGCACATGGCATGACTATCTACCGCCCGCCATAGGGCATAAGTCGTAGCTGGGACACCAGCTATTCGGCATCATCGACATCTAGAAAGGACCCACCTGATGGGTCCTGGGTCTCATCTGCAACATTTATTAGGCAAACGTGAGTACAAACGTACTCAGCATGTCTTTAAAACAGACCTAGTCTATTCATGCTCATGTATCAACAAGGGGAGTGGTGGAGTTCATGCAGCAATGCCAGCTTTGACTCATGGCTAACTTACACTACACAATTTTAACTCTTTGTTTAAATTTTAGATATTGCACACGAGGCCACTAACTCCATGACAATACACCACCATGGATTCACTTCCCTCTCTTGGGAGAGTGCCATCCACGGTACTCACACTTGTCTTGATATTTTTATGAGTATCCATTTGATTATCTATGAACAGCATAAGTTATCCAATTAGTCCATATCCAAGGACGCGGCTATTCGAATAGTTTCATACCCAACAGGGGTGTACTTCTCCACACACGCTCTCGCCACTTATCGTCGTGTGATCTTCAAACCATGCACTTCGGCAACCTTCAAGCGGAAGCCCAGCGAGGGAGTCGGCCATGACCGTCAATCACATAAGACCTCTAGTCCAGGCTATCGCCTATTTGAGACTGAACCCACACGGAAGTCCGGCCGAAGTTTCCGCTACGGCCCCAAACGATGTGCGCAGGGTTCCCAAGCCCACCATTCGTGTGACCCTTGGTACACCGTGCCACTGCCTACCGCATCATAACCCACCCCTAGGGTCAACGCTACGCACGGCCTCTAGCATGCTATAAACACCATAAACTACTTGCAACTCCTAGACTAAGGACTAAGCGACTGATATGTCAAGCGGGGTCATATTTCAGGGCCCAACATGTGGTAGTATCTAGTCTTGGATCACAAACACGGAACTCAGTTCCTAAGAACGGTCCCAATGAGACAACTCGCTATGTACTCCTACATAACCTCTCATCGCTACCTTTACCAAATTGGGTTCATCACAAGCTTATCACATCGGAACAACAATGTTTCATTCCACTTCATCACCCAGATGAATCAGACCTGACACAACTCTAAGCATACCAAGCATAGCAGGCAAAGTAAGATAAGCACATAATGGCACAAGCATCTACCAGGTATGCTAGGTTGCAAGGTTTAGCTATTTACTGGGACAATGAAAGGTCATGCAAAAGAATAGGTTCATCTACCGTGTATGACGGACATGTGAGCGGTTGTCCTAATGCAATAAACAAGAGCAGGAGCGAGAGAGTGGGATATTATCGGAATGATCAAGGGGGTTGCTTGCCTTGCTGGGTAGCGGGAAGGTTCTGTCCTTCGTTGGAATACTCGGGAGTATCCTCAGAAGCAGGGCCTACCGCAATGCAGATAAATAGCATTTAATACATGCAAGTGCAATAATATGATGCATGATCATGACATGGTAACATGTATGGATGAGCTAATGCAACTAGTGTCCAAGTTAATTTGAAGTGAGTTTGAATATAGGTTCAAAATGGTTCTTCATTTCAAATTCCATATGCTAACCTATTAATAAATGTCAAGGTTCATCTACATAGGTTGCTCTAACATGCATGATAATAGCACCATTCGATTCATTGGATTTTTCTAATAAATTTTCATATATAAATTATTTTCATCTGATTTACAGATTAATTTATATAAATTTTTGAAGTTTTAAACAATTTCTGGAATTATTTTAAAATTGGAAAATGAAATATGACGTCAGCCTGACATCACTACGACGTTAGCTGGTCGGCTGACCAGGCCAGATTAAACCTGACAAGTGGGACCCACTGGTCGGTGACCCAGTCACTATCAGGGTTAACTAAGTAGCTAATTACTAATTAGATTAGGTTAGGGCCCACTGGTCAATGGGCCATTAGCTTAATTAAGTTAGTTTAATTATTATTTTAAACTAATTCTAATTAGAAAGGGGGCGAGCCCCACTTGCCAGTTGACCTGGGGTCAAACCCCGTGGTCAGCGCCAGTTGACTCGCCGGCATTGAGCCGCCAGCGACGTCAGGACGGTGGAGGGGGTCGGTATTCCTCCTCGATGACCAAACAGACGGAAGAGGGCACCAAACTACTCTGCTTGCTCACGCGCGTCGAGCCCAACACTTCCCAGTGGCTGGGATGGCCGGAATCGGCGCCGGTGATGAGCACGGCGGCTGCCGGAGCTCGGACGAGCACGGTCTCGTCGAACAAGGGCACAACACGGCCAATACTTAGCACCTACAAGCACTACGCAGCCTCACGAGTTCGACGGTGGTCTCTAGTGGACCAACTGGTCATCGGAGCATCATCGGCGATGAGCTCGTGCGATGGGTCATTCGGGAGCCTGCGCAATCGGGGCCTACAAAGGGTGAAAAGGTCAGGGAAGAGAGGGGAAAGAGTCGGAAGCTCACTGTGGTGTCGAAGCCATCGAAGCTTGCTCGGGGAGGGCTCGGAGACGACGATTCAACGGCGGCAAAGATCGGGTCCGAGGAGGAAGACGAGCTCAGGGACGACGCTTCGGGGCTCCTGGCGATGCGAGCCTCGATGAGAAGGGAGAAGGCGATGAGGCGGATCGATTGGAGGGCTCAGAAATGAGGGGGAGTGGCTAGAACTACGGCGGCGAGCTAACGGCACCATCGGCCATGGCGGAGTAGAGGAGGAACAGAGCAGAGGGGGCAAATGCGAGGGGAAGAGAGGGATGGGGACGCAACGTCGTCCTCATCCTCTCGCCAGCGCGGCAGGGGGATGCAGGCACGCAGAGAGGTGTGTGGCAGCTCCGGCGTGCGCGCGCAGCGAGCACATGCGCGTCCTCCTGGCCGCCAGGAGGACGACGATGGAGCTGGGCAGCTGGGCCGGCCCAGGTTCATCCTCCCTTTGCTTTCTATTTTATTTTCTTCTTTATATTAATTTTTGATATTTGTTTAAATTATCTTTGGGCCAAATGCTATCATATAATATCCCCAAATATTTTATAGGTTTAAGTTTGAATATTTCAAACTCCTACAAAAAGTTTGAGGATGTATTGAAACATAAAATAATGATAATGCTTTATTTGGCATTTTGAGAGGCTTTGTTATTTATTTCTAAATTGCTATAATTGTTCAAATATTAAAAATGGCCCCCGTTATAATCATGTCCATATTTATCAGACATAGGGAACATTTTGTAAGGGCATTTTGAATTTGTTGAGTTTTCACAACTTTGAATTAATTTGATTCAAATATGAGCTTGGGGTTTCTTTTAGGCCCCATTTCATGTTGATGCAAAATTGTAACATGATGCACACACATTCTATCCTATGACATCTAGGTAGGGATGTGACAAAATAGTTATTACAAGCATTAAAAGTCTTCACGAACACAAACAAGTTTAACGCCTCTACGAGGCACGATGTGAATTGCAGGAAAGAAGCAGGGGAGAGGAATCAGGAGGAGCCACCGCCACAACTCGACCCGTCCTTGGGGGGCTCGTCGTCAATGTCACTGGCGGCGTCGACCTTGCCGCCAACCCCGGCAGCATCGGGAGGCGGAGAAGCCGTGGTGGGAGCGAACCTCTTCACCAGCGTCTCCACAACTCCCTTCACCACCGCCGCGGTACTGACGTGGACCTCAGGAGCGACCGGGTGGATCACGGAGTCGAAGTCAAACCCTGGCTCACGAAGATGAATATGGCTAAAGACACGTGTCGTGACCTCGAAACAGAGGTTGCAGCACTCACTCTCGAGGATCCTCTCCACCTGGACGACGACGCTCTCCAGCGCCTCGACGAGCTTCGAGGCGAGCACAGCAAAGCCGCTCTTTGGAGCTGCTAGGGGCTCCGTGAACCCTTCCCGACAAAGGGCATGAAGCGCTTGGCGAAGCTTGAGATTGACGGTACGGAAGGTGCACAGCTCCGCGGCCTTTTTCTCCATGGTCGTGGCAAGGATTCCCTCCCTGGCATCAAGAAGGACCTTCTTTGAAGCGATTTCCTTCCTCTCTGCGTCCAAGCGCATCTGCTCTGCGTCCTGGCGGATCGCCGCCTAGGACATCTCAGAGTCCCGAGCAGCAAGCTTGTCCTCGTGGGTCTTGAGGTCCTCCCTCTGCTGAAGCTGCCCCGCAAGCTTGGCCTGCTCCTCATGGGAAGCCTTCAGACAGGCTTCCGCCTCTTCGCAATGCTTGGCAGCGGATGCCGCCTTAATTAGCGACTCTACACGCGCTGCCCGGGCGGTCACGGATTCCTCCTTGCTCTTTGCCGCGACAACCTCCGCCTGGTCCCAAGCCGCCTCGACAGAGGCAACGGCCTGGAGCCACCTCGAGAGGAGCTCTAGGCGGACACTCGCGGGGCGATCACTGGCGCTCCCGAGGGCATCACGGACCTGATCCAGAGTAGCAAAGGCCCTGTCTAGGATGTCGAGGCCGCGCACCGGAGGCATCAAGGGCTCCTCTGGAGGAGTCCCCTATGCATTCGCAAGGGGCGACCCCAGCAGGGTGACGACGCGAGAAGCAAGCGGCCCTGGAGGCCGCTCAGTGACCACAGACATGGACGAATCGGCAAGCGGCTGGCCCTCAGGGGCTGCCCCCCATACATCGGTGCCACCGCGCTCTCAAGGGCCGGAGCGACCATGCCGGTGGGCACTAGGGGCTCAGGGGGCTCCGCGACGATGACCAGTGAGGCAGCCTCGCGAGCCTCCTTGCCTTCAGCAGCAGGCGACGACATGTTGGCAGGGGCAGGCAGTGCGTCAGAAGTCGCCTTCGGCTTAACGCCTGCCTTCTTCCTCCTCATCTTTGGCGTAGCGACGTCCCTGGTCACAAAACAACACGAAGGGTGTCAACGCACAAGCCACAAGAATGCGAGCCAAGCCAAGTCAGACCACTTACTCCTCGACGTCGACCCACTTCCTCTTCTTCTCCGCTCCGGCAGCGATGGAGTGTAACACCCTCTAATTTGCCTCATGACTAAGTTAACATGACTCAAAAATTAGGGCCAATTAAAACTTTTTGAGTGCATATGAATGCTTGACTTGTGTGTTATTTGCTTGCTTGTTTGATTGCTTGCTCGTGCTCTATAATTCATAAAACATCCTCCTACCCTCAAGAAATCTTTTCCTTGGTCCCAACTCTTGTCCAATGATCATGCCATGTGAATAGGACTTAAAACTAGTTTTACAGAATATTATTTTGGTAAAAAAGCATTTATTTAAATTAGGTTTTTAAAACCCTCTGGTTTGAGATTTGCACTACAAGTCCCCAAAATGGTGGATCCTCTTTCCCCAAATGCTTTATTTGAAACCCACTATATATAAGACTTCCCAAAACCACCAAATATTTATTTTAAATATCATTTTCCCTATTTTATTTAAAGGCTTTTTCTTAAGGCCAGAAATGGTCTTTTATAGGGAAAAATTATTTAAATGCTTTGAAAATATTTGAGAAAATTTAGGGAAACTCACTGGACATATATAGTCCATATATAAGAGTTTCAACACATGGTCAGGTTCAAAATATTGGACAAAACCCTTCAAAAGCATTTTTGCCTACTTCAAGAATTTGAAATATTTCTATAAGAAATATTCTCAAATAAATCCAGGAAAATTCTGGCATGATATATGTGTTCATCTTGACAAGTTTCATCTCAATCAAAATTGTTTGGTTCACCAAAATATCCCAAAATCCTCTCTGTCCATATCCAAGTTTGAGCAACTTTACATTGTGAAGTATATCAATAAATGATTTAATATTTTCAGAACATATTTAAAACTTCTAAAAATCATAGAAAATAATCTGTAAGTCAGATGAATATAATTTATATATGAAAAATGATCAGAAAAATCCAATGAATCTGTTTATGCCATGATCATGCATGTTTGAACAAGTTAACATCACCAAGTAGGACATTTCATGATTAGGATAAATTAATAAATAATGTTGGAGTTCGAATTTAGTATAAGTTTGAATTCCAATTCACTTAATATGACTACCTATAGCACTAGGTCAATTCAGTAACTTAACATGCCATTTCATGCATCATGATTGTTGCATCACATTGAATGTGTTCCTTCTTCCTGTTTGTCGGTGCTCATTCCCTCTCGGTAGACGATGGTTCCGACGATGTGATCATTGACACTAATGAAGAGAAGTATTATCTTTAGGACAGTCAGGCAAGCAAACTCCCTTGAGCATACTGATATGAACCCACTCTCTCGCTCCTGCTATCTTTTATTGCATTAGGACAACAACGATTCCATTGTTACCTGTTCTCGGTAGTTGAACCCATTCCTTTGCATGACCTATATTTGCCACAATAAATAGTTGAAACCACTTAGCATGATTAGCAACTGCTTGAGCCTTGTTGTGCTTACTCATCCATGCTTGCTTACTTGTTGTGCCTGCTATGCTTAGAGTTGTGTCATGTCGGGTCTGATCCATCCGAGTGATGAATCAGAATGCATGTGTTCATGTCCTACTACATGAGAGCTAAGTGTGTGAACACGATTTCGTAAAGGTAGCGATGAGAGGCCATGTAGGAGTACATGGCAGGTTGTCTTAATAGGACCGTCCTTAAGAACTGAGTTATGTGTATGTTATCCAAGACAAGATACTACCGCACATTGGGATACTTAATTGACCCTCTCGGCTTATTAATCGCCTAGACCTATGTCCAGGAGTTGCAACTAGTTTCTGGTGTATGTAGGAAAAGTGTTGGTGGTCGTGCATAGCGTTGACCGACGGGGTGGTCTGTGATGCGGTATAGGCAGAGTGGCACGGTGTACCAGTGGCACCCGAACGATGGGCTTGGGAACCCCACGCACATCGTTGGATGCCGTAGCGGAAACTTCGGCTGGACTTCCGTGCGGGTTCAGTCTCAAATAGGCGATAAACCTGGACTAGGGTCTTGTGTGGTTGACGGTCGTGGCCGACTCCCTCACTGGGCTTCCGCTTGAAGGTTGCCGAGGTGCCTTTTTACGTGCACATGGCGATAAGTGGCGGGAGCGTGTGTGAAGAAGTATACCCCTGTAGGGTTAAATAAACTATTCGAATAGCCGCGTCCTCGGATATGGACTACTTGGAGAACTTATGTGGTTCATAGATAAGTGAAATGGATACTTCTAAAATACGCAAGATAAGCATGAGTGCTACGGATGGCCTTCTCATAGGGAGGCAGGAGTGGATCGATAGTCGTGTATTGATTGGAGAATATGTGGACTCGTGTGCATTATTCCACCTCAATGATACTACTAGTAGTCGTAGTATAGGTTAGCCAGGAGTCAGAGCTAGCTTGCTGCAATAAACTCCACAACCCTCTTCATTGATACTGATGCATATGTAGATAGTTCTTATTTTAGTCTTGCTGAGTACGTTTGTACTCACGTTTGCTTAATTTATGTTTTTGTAGAGGAGACATCAGTCTCATTAGTGGTATTTTCGATGTGAAGTTTGATGTTGACCAGATTAGCTACAGAATCCCAGATAGAGGTCTGGTTCCTTTGGTAGAGTCTATACCCAGACATGTTTAACTTCCGCTTGCTTGTTTGAATGCTCTGAATGTTGGATCTTGTGACCCCTGTTTGTAACATCTTATTGTATTGGCTCTTCTGAGCCTTCTAAATAAATGTTGTAATGTTGTATGGTTATGTTGTGATGCCATAGTTGTATCTATGCATACCGGGCATGTCGTGCGTACGTGTGGCGTGCAATGGTATGTATGGGATTCGACACCTAGTTATGTGCCTTTAGTAGTACTCTTTACAGGGAACTGCCTCTTTGTGCTTCCATCGAGCCTTGGTAGCTTGCTACTGCTCCGGACACATTGATTGGTCGGCATGTATCCTTCTTTGTTATTGTGTCTATCCCTTCGGGGAAATGTCTCGCAGTGTAATGGAGTCCCTGTAGCCTGCTATGACTCGTCTACGTGCAGTGATGACATTTATGTCCCACGGCGTAATGGATTCCTTGTAGCTTGCTATGACTCATCTACACACGCTAGGGATCGACACCTGCATTGCTGGGTTACGTATGCATGTCCCTATACGGATGTGCCACTTAGGTTCTACGACTAGTCATGTCGGCCCGGGTTCTTTGACATTTGAATGCTAGCGACACATTCACATACGTGAGTCAAAAGACGCAAACGGTCCCGGCCTAGGTAAGGTGGCAGCCGTGGACATAACCGTGGTGAGACTGCAAAGTGATGTGATGTGTTACAGGCTGGATTCTTTTGGCTTAGGCTCGGGGTCCCGACAATGGACGCGATGGTGACAAGAGGTCACATGAGCTGAGTCCGATGACTTAGCAAGGGAATTAAACTAAGTCCAATGGCTTAGCATGATGAATGAACATGAGATGTTCTACCCCTACTTATGGTGATGTATGTAACTTGTTCACATGGACATATGTTGACTGTTAATGCATGCTTACTAGCTACTTGATCATGTCATTGCATACAAAATTAGCTTTCCGCAAACTTACCTACTTAGTGCAATATCATGCATCATTGTTACCTTGTTCCACAACTTGGGTTGCTTGCGAGTACATTCAAAGTACTCATTGGCTTGCCACTGGTTATTTAATTGGCCAGGCATGGAATAGTAGGAGTATGTTGAAGAGTTCGTTGGAGATGAACATGCGATCTAGGACGCTTCCCAGTCAGAATGCCTATAGGTTAAGGAAGATGGCATGGGTTCACGTTATCGACCAAGATTTCCACTGCTTGTTATATTTTAAGTGTTTGGACCGTGTGGCCCTATCTATGTAAGACTAAGACCTTCGTGGTCATTATTTCTGTAAGACGTTAAGTGTGGATGTAAGACTCTTGTTATTCAGCTTCTGTGTGTTCAGTGAGCATTGATCTATGGGATCACTGTACACGTGCATTTGGTGATCTCGACTTATGAGTCAGGGTCCCCATAGAGCTGGTATTAGAGCCATCCTGACGGTAGGAAGCCCTTAGTCAGCATGGACGTTAGACAGGATAAAAGTCGTTTTCAAAACTACATCTAGCATTGGAACTTAGGAATTCTGCACTATTTACCTCTCCTATGCTTCGCCCAACACTTTGCTAACTCTCCTCCTTTCAAACCTTTGTAGATGGCCATCATACCCGAAGCCTTCCTGACATACGGCTTTCCCTTACTCCTTGGGGATAGCCTGGAGAAGTGCCAGTTTTGCCAACCAACCATTTTCCTCTACCACGAGCACTGGGTCGATGTCGTCACAAAGGAGTACCACGTGGATGTGGTCGTGAAGGCAAATGACTCCCCGACTAGTTGGTTCTTTGAAGGACCACGGATGGAGACCATGATAATCGTAGTTGAGACAACTGCATGCAAGGCACTCCTACACCTTTGAGACATCATTCTAGAGATGGATGATGAGCCAGCTACTCGTTACCTTCCCTTTAGGAAGGATGACTTTGGTGAGAGTTGGACGCTAATTCCAACCAAGGATGATGGCGCACCACTCAGGTTCCAGACCTAATTCAGCCTCTCCGCCGATAATCTGGTTCACAACTTGATAAAGGAGTCTGTGAAGCTCCGCGAGGAACTCCACCACACCCGAGAGCTACTTCGACAAGCCAAGATGAAGCCAGACAAGATCAAGAAGGATGGAGTCCCTGATGGAAAACAGGCTAACGCTTATCGAGGAGGAGTACCCCTAGCTAGTGATGCACCCACATGTCGTCATCGCATGAGTGCGAAGGAGTACCGTGAGCTCTTCACCGACCCGCCTGCAAAGCGTCGTCGGGATGGACCTCCTCGTTCCCCGACCCCTTCGACCTGGAACGATGCCCGTTCAGACGATGAATAGGAGGAAGACCTAGAGGAGCGTGACTACGAGACCGAGCACTCCACCACCTGAGTTTGAGAACCCATAGCGTAGGATCAATCATATATCCCTCATGCAAAGTCGAGTCCGTGTAATGGTTCATATGAAACCATGTGTGCTTGTTGTTTGTTTTGTTGTTTGTGTTTCTATGCAAGTCGCGCTTTTGCCTTAAGCAACATGTAAGCGACTCCATCGTCTATCTTAATATATGTTGTTGGTCTTTCAACCTTTGTTTCAACACACTTGCACTTGTCCGACCCCCTTAGGAGCGATTTTCCGTTATTTCTTATCCTCTTGCCAATCCCAGTTGTTTGACTTGACTGCTCCAAACAGGATGGTGACTGCTACCCGCAACAGCTCCTTCACCAACCCTGAAGCCGGCAACTCGAGCCAACAACAGGGAGCTGGTGGGGATGCTCACGCTGGAGGACACCAGGAGCAGCTACAAGGCGACATTCCCCCACCACCACCTCCACCGGAGAACATGACCATAGCTCAGTTTCTCCAAGTTCTCCGGGAGGAGCGCCAAGCCAACAATGTTGCTATCTAGCCGATGTCTCAGGATTTCATGAACAACCAGCAGCAAGTCAAGAACGACAATGTCTGCTCCACGCTGTCTGAGTTCATGAGGAACTCGCCCCCAACCTTCACCGAGACTACTAAACTGTTGGATGTTGATGACTGGATCTACACCATCGAGGACCTCCTTGCATTGGTCAACTGCAATGAGCATCATGAGAAGGTGCTTTATGCCTCTCACTGCCTCGGAGGTACCGCCTGAGCTTGGTGGGATGGATTCAAGGTCATACAGGGAGAACGTGTGATCACGTGGAATGACTTCAAGGAAGGATTCCACACTGCCCATATTCCTTCTGGGATCATGTCTATCAAGAAAAGAGAATTCCGAGCGCTGAAGCAAGGAAGTGGCTCTATCAAGGAGTACTTGTAGAAGTTCAACCTGCTATCAAGGTATGCACACGAAGATGTCAGCACGGAGGCTACCAAGAAGGAGCGCTTCATGGAAGGACTCCAACAGGTCCTGCAGTATCAGCTCATCATCTGTGACTGTCGCACTTTCTTCGACTTGGTGAACAAGGCCCTCATGCTGGAAGACAAGCGTCGTGCCATAGACGACACTCGCAAACACAAGATGATCAGCAAGGGAAGCTCAAGCAACCAGAAGCCTCGCCCCTGGCAGCCAGCCCCAGCCAAGCCAACCTATCAGCCGTAGCAGGCTAGACCTCCTCCACCTCGTCCAAGCTACCAGCCTCAGCAGTATGCCAATCCCAGGCTAGCCTACAACAACAACCCCAATAACATAAATGGTGGCAGGAACTTCAACAACAACCCTGGACAAGTCGCTTGTTTTGGATGTGGTCAGCCAGGACACATCTCTCGGCTGTGTCCCAACAAGAAGCCAGATGCCCCGCGCCCTAATGCCCCAGCTCAAGGTCAAGCCCGTGGAGCACCACCAAGGAACCCCTCTCCCCTCAACCAGCCCAACAACGGCAAGGGTCATGTGAATCACGTCACCGCAGAGGAAGACCAGGAAGACCCGGATGTCATATTGGGTACGTTCCTCGTCAACTCAACCCCAGCAACAGTATTGGTTGATTGTGGAGCTTCGCATTCTTTTGTCACCCAAAAGTTTGCACTAGAAAGTGGCATGAAGCCTACACCCCTGGGTTGCCGTATGTTGATACAAACCCCAAGATCAGTTATGAAGTCTGGGATAGGTTGTAAGGGAGTTGAGATTAACATCAATGGGGTAGACTTCCTAGCTGACCTTATCATCCTGAAGTCAGAAGGCTTGGATGTGATCCTAGGCACGGACTGGTTAACCAAGCACCAAGGCTTGTTAGACTATGCCAAGAGGATTGTCACCATGACCAATAGCCAAGGAGTGGAAGTCAAGTTTGTTCCCAACCCTGCCTCCACTCAAGCCCCTCAGGCTAAATGCCTATCGGGAGTTGAGTTGGATCAAGTGCCAGTGGTATGTGAGTACCCGGATGTGTTTCCTGATGAGCTGCCCAGAATGCCTCCTGACTACGACATTGAGTTCATCATTGAGCTTATGCCCGGATCAAGGCCCATCTATAAGAAGGACTACAGGATGGGTTCCGAAGAGTTGGCTGAGTTGAAGAAGCAACTGGCAGAGAAACTCAGAAAAGGATTTATTCGCCCTAGTGCCTCTCCTTGGGGATCGCCTGTTCTATTTGTGTCAAAGAGGGACGGAACTATCAGACTTTGTGTTGATTACCATTCTCTCAATAAGGTCACAATAAAGAACAAGTACCCACTCCCCAAGATTGAAGACCTATTTGATCAGTTGAATGGAGCCAAGGTGTTCTCCAAGATCGATCTCGGGTCTGGGTACTATCAGTTGAAGATCAGACCCCAAGACATCCCAAAAATGGCATTTGTAACCCGGTATGGCCTGTATGAATACACAGTCATGTCATTTGGGTTAACTAATGCCCCAGCTTACTTCATGTACCTCATGAACAAAGTCTTCATGGACTATTTCAACAAGTTCGTTGTCGTCTTCATTAATTGCATACTTGTCTTCTCCAAGTCTGAAGAAGAACATGCGGGACACTTGAGATTGGTCCTAGAGAAGCTTCGAGAGCACCAACTTTATGCCAAGTTCAGCAAGTGTGAATTCTGGCTGCGTGAAGTTGGATTCTTGGGTCATGGGTTGAATTGAGAAGGATTATCAGTGGATCCTGCCAAGATTGAAGCCGTGACTAAATGGCAAACCCCAACCACCGTGAAGGAAGTCAGGAGCTTCCTCGGACTCGCAGGATATTACCACAAGTTCATGGAAGGGTTCTCAAGCATTTCCCGACCCATGACCCAGCTTTTTAAGAAGGACAAGAAGTTCGAGTGGATAGCCAAGTGCGAGGAAAGCTTCCAGGAGCTCAAGAAGAGATTGACCACAGCCCAAGTTTTGGCCACCCCTGGTATTCACAAGGAGTTTCTGATTTATTGTGATGCATCAAGAACCAGGCTTGGAGGTGTTCTGATGCAAGAAGGCAGAGTTGTAGCATACCTATCGAGACAGCTACAACCCCATGAAGAGAACTACGCAACTCATGATCTTGAGTTAGCAGTTGTGGTTCATGCCTTGAAGACCTGGCGACATTACATTCTGGGGAAGGGATGTGAGATATTCACAGACCACAAGAGTTTGAAGTATATCTTCACTCATAGGGAGTTGAACATGAGGCAGAGAAGATGGTTGGAATTGATCAAGGATTACGACCTTAGTGTTTAGTACCACCCCGGAAAGGCCAACGTGGTAGCAGACGCCTTAAGCAGAAAGGCTGGTTCCTTGAATGCTATGATTAAGGAAAGTCTACCCACCTTGTATGAAGAACTTGAGAGCTTCGGCTTGGAACTGGTTGCACCAGGATTCCTCGCCAACCTCGAAGCAAAGCCTACCCTGATGAATGATATCAAGGAAGCCCAGAAGGGACATGAGAACATTGAAGGCATCAAGAGGAAGATCAAGATAGGCAAGGCCCTAGGATTCTCGGTGGATGAACAAGGAGTTGTATGGTTCGGGACTCGCATTTGCGTACCTAACAAAGAAGAGCTCAAGAACCTGATCTTGCAAGAAGCTCATGACACTCCCTACTCCATCCATCCTAGAGGAATGAAGATGTATCAAGACCTCAGGGAAAGATTCTGGTGGCATGGCATGAAACGGGAGATAGGCACGTTTGTGGCTAAGTGTGACATATGCCAGAGGGTCAAGGCTGAGCATCAGCGACCAGCTGGACGACTGCAGCCCCTCAAAGTGCCTGAATGGAAGTGGGATAAAGTCGGGATGGATTTCATCACCGGTTTACCAAGGTCAAGCAAGGGACATGATTCCATTATGGTCATTGTCGACCACCTGACCAAGGTAGCCCATTTCATTCCCGTCAAGACCACCTATGACGGTAACAAGTTAGCCAGCCTCTACATCGAGCGTATTGTGAGCCTTCACGGAGTTCCAAAGGAGATTCTGTCTGATCGAGGCAGCCAGTTAACCTCAAGATTCTGGAGGATGTTTCAAGAAACTATGGGAACCAAGCTCTCCTTCAGCACTGCTTTTCACCCCCAGACCGGCGGACAAATGGAACGAGTAAATCAGATACTTGAAGATATGCTCCGCGCTTGTGTTTTGGCGTATGGAGCCAAGTGGGAGAATTGCCTGCCCTTCGCTGAGTTCTCATACAACAACAGCTATCAGTCAAGTCTTCAGATGGCACCATTTGAGGTGTTGTATGGACGCAAGTGTCGTACTCCCCTCAACTGGTCAGAGACCGGAGAAGGATTTACTTTTGGACTAGACATCCTCCACGGAGCCGAAGAGCAAGTTCAACTTGTACAAGAGCACCTTGAGACCGCCAAGTCAAGACAGAAGAGCCACGCGGACTCTCACCGCCCAGAACTAAACCTCAACGTTGGAGATTATGTCTACCTCCATGTCATGCCTCTCAAAGGAACCAAGCGTTTTCACGTCAAAGGGAAGCTTGCACCCAGGTTCATCGACCCCTTCAAGATCACCGCAAGAGGAGGAGAAGTTTCCTATCAACTGGAGTTACCTCCCGAACTGTCGGATGTGCACAACGTATTTCATGTTCTCAACTCCGGAAGTGTTTGCAAGTTCCCAACCGCCCCGACCTCTACATGGACATCGACCATCAAGCCATCAATCTTCAGCCAAACCTCACTTATCGTGAGAGGCCAGTTCGCATTTTGGATGAAGCCGAGCGCTGCACCCAAAGCCGCACCATCAAGTACTTCAAGGTCCAGAGGAGCAACCACTCTGAAGCTGAAGCAACCTGGGAGCGTGAAGATTATCTTAGATCTGAGTTTCCTTATGTTTTTAGCGCTTAGCCTAGGAATCTTGGGGACAAGATTCTTGTAAGGGGGGAAGGTCTGTCACACCCTGTGTTTGTAGCACATTGTTATGTTCGGCTTTATAAAATTTGGAGCCAACTAAAAAAATTCATAGTGCTTGTGCTTGATTGCTATGTTGTTTGTTTGCTTGATGATTGTGTTATTTGGCACTACTAGGTTCTATTCCACTTCAAAATAATCTTCTATGTCTCCAAACCACTTGCCCAATGATCATGCCATATGAATAGTGCCCAAAACTATATTTATCAAATTTTGTTTTAACTAAATATGATTTACTCAAATTAGGTTTTCCAAACCCCCTGAAATGAGGTTTGCACTACAAGTCCTCAAATTAGGTGGACCCTTCCTTCCCAAAAGCTTTATTTCAAACCTACTATATATATGACTTCCCAAACTTTGTGGGCATGCTCTAATGGCCAAATAGTGATGATACACTAAGTGGTGCATCAAGGGTAAAAGCCTAGCATCAATGGATCTTTAGAAATCTGATTCTGCTAAATTCTAGGGTTTATCAAATCTCCATTGTAAACTTTTTCCCCTTGGGCTCAAACTTGGTGAATCCCCTCATTTCTACCTAGCCTTTCACCCTCGTAAGTATCTCAGTAAGGTTGTAAAGCTTTCTTGCCCAAATCACTACCAAACACCTTCTGGTGAGTTGGTAAAACCATCATTTCCCCACCTTATCCTTTTAACCTTGGCCCCAACTTTTTACCACAGCCTCTGGTAAGTGCCTTGCAACTCCAGTAACTCCCCCTGGCCAAGGCACCTCAAGTAAGTGGGGTAAATTCCTCATTTTATCCCCTGGACAGGAGTTTTTCCCCTCTCCCTCTCACTTTTCTTCTCTCCTAAGGCATTCCAGAGCACCCAATACCCTATTCTCCATTGTTAACTCCCCCTAGATCCCCTAGGCATGAGAGGCCATGCGGAAGACATCGTTGGCATGCCGTGGCATGCCAAACGCACGCTCTGGAGCGCGCTACAGGCACAGCAGCCATTGGCCACTGCATGGCCCCGACCACCTCGGGCTCCCACCTCTCGCCAGATGGTCGGCCTTGCCGTCCACGCCACTCCACCATGTTGGGCTCCTCCTCTCATCCCCTCCTCTCGCCCTCCTCACACGCGCCACGGCCGCTCGAGCCGGCCAACCGCGGGGCTCGGACGCACGCGCTCCCCTGCCTCTCTCTCCTTCCCCCGCTCGGCGTAGACCAGCCCCAGGAACGCCCCCGAGAAGCCCTACGAGTCTCCCTCTCCCTCTGGCCTTGGCCACGTCCTCCCCACAACACGGCTCGTCGGTGGACTCGTGCCCCTGCTACAAAAAGGCCTCCCGAACCCCTCTCTCCCCTCTGCTCTCTCTCTCTCCTCTACCCAGTAGCCCCCCTGTGCGCTCCGAGGTCCTCCCGTGGCTCCTGCGCTCGGAATCGGTCCGAGGACCACCGCGGCGACCTCATCGTCGATCTCCAGGTATAGAGCCCCTACGGCCTCTCTCTCTCCCTTCGGTTGCTCCTCCCTCGTTAATCTAACGCGTTTCCACCTTGACTCCGTCATCCTTGGAACCTAGAACGGCCACGATGACCTCCTCTTGAAGCCATCTCTGCCACAGGAGCTCGCCGCCGGCGACTCCGGCCACCTTCGGCTTCCCTTTGACCTCCCCTGGAACGATGGCTCCTCCCAGAGTCCATTCCCGCCATCTCCTGCCGCCGCCATGCCCCGTGCCATCGCCGGTGAGCTTCTCCCCTCTCTTCCCCAAGGAAGGAGAAGGACCCGACACGTGGGCCTGTGACAGCCCAAAGTATTGCCCCTACCTTTTATGGCATGTAACCTATGTGAACCTTGTTGTCATGAGTTTAATGGAATGAGTTTGCTCCTTATGCCTTGTCTCATGCATTCATGCATCATGCATCATATCATTCATCGTCATGCCATGCCTTTGTTTTGGATGTGCTCTTGCCTTGTTGCATGTGTGAGTGTTCTTCTGGGTGTTGTGTTTGATTGGAATCTACTCAACTCCCCCCCTCTCTCTTTTGTTTCGAACCCAACCTAATACCTTTTATTCCATTGGCATTTTATCAATAGAATTAACTTGCTACTAAAATTGTTTAAAAATGTTCAGGAGGTAGTCTACAATGTTTTAAAATTGGGTGTGTGGTTCTTTTGTTGTTTTGAGCTATATGAATTTGGGGCTTTAAATAACAAGGGGTTGATGCTTTATAAATTATTTAAATTAGTTGCTCTAAAAGTCAACATGATAATTTTATTAAAAGGGTCTTATTTCTTTGTAGGTAAAAGTGCTTTTGTTTTATCAAAAACCCCTTTTATTTATTTCTGTGGGGTTTTAGTAAGTGAGCTGTTTTTGAAAAAAATAGGAAACCCTGCTGGTGTTTGTGAGAGAGAGAGTTAAGTGGGCTGCCTCCCTTCCCTTGTGGCCCAGCCACAAGCGAGATGGCTACCTGCCGCTGTCTTCCTCCGTCAGAGTGCGCGAGAGAGAGAGCAGAGTTCAGACAGGCGCTCGCGTCGACGCCATGAGAGGAGCTCACGGACGTCGAGGTCGGCCCCTATTTAAAGTGCGGATCCCTAGGTTTCCTCTCCTCCCTTCCTGCTGCCGCTGCTCCTTCCCTCTCCCTCCAATTATTCCTTCTTCTTCCTCCTTCTCCTCGGGTAAGTTCAGAGAGAGAGGTGAAGTTTAGAGACCTCCGCCGGTAATCCTCGCTGTCGTCAGCTCGTCTCCGTCATCCCCCCCCCCCTCCCGTGCGTCAAGGATGTCGTGGCGGTCGGGGATCGTCCATGTGTTCCATTCCCGTTGCTAGGAGGCGCTGGGCTCCCCCATCCTTCCCGGCCTCATTCTTGATGGAGCTCGGGTAGGGTGCTCCAGCGCCATTGTTGCGTCTGCTTCGGGCAGGTGTCGATGCCGCTTCTTCATCCTCTTCGTTGCGATCGGGTCGTCGTCATCCTTCCCTTGGTGAGCCGCCATGTCCCGCCCCGTTGCTTGCTCGCCATCGCCGTGTGTTCCCGTCATTGTCGTTCCGTGCAAAGGCAATGCCTCCGTCCTCCTCGTCGCGAGACAAGCAGGGGACTGGATCCCGTAGGTTCCCGCTTGCCCTGCTGGTAGTTTGCGCCACCGGAGAGCGCCGTTGTCGCGTAGTTTCGCCGCCGTGTAATCCTCTATCGCCGGTGTGGTTTGAGTTTTCAGTTTCGTCAGGTGGTGTCAGGTCAGGTAGTACTAGTGGGCTCGCTGTCCTAATCTATTGTGATCCGACGCAGCAGTGCAGTGACATTTGACTCGGGCATTGACCAGCTGGTCGTGGGATTGAATCCCAGCCCCCCCTTGGGTTTTTCCTTTTTTTTGATTGGCCGGTGTGTAGTGTTGTGTGTGTGGATCTGTTGTGATGACCGGATCCCGTGCGGGTGTTGTGTGTTTGAGCAGATCTAGTGCGGCTGTGTGCCAGATCCGGTGTGGATATGCTAGTGTGTGTGTGTGCTGGTGTGTGTGAGTGTATGTGTGGATCTGCTGTGGCCAGCAGATCTGGTGTGGGGTGTATGTCCTAGTGTGGTGTGTGTATGAGAGTGGGCCTGGCCCCACATGTCATCCACAGAGGGGCCCTGATGAGTATGCCAGGTGGGCCCCCTGGTAATGTGTTTTTTTATTTTAATGATATTGGTGTTTTAAGGGTTTTAATATGTTATTTCTGTTTATAGAAATATTTCCAATTCTGGATATGTTCATTTATGCTCATGTGCTTTTTAGGGATGTTTTCACTTATAAGAGAGGGTGATGATTTTGCGAAATAGTTTTCGTCATGATGCTCCATGTGAATATATGAGTATGATACATGAATTTGGGGTAGAAAAATCTCAGGAATCCATTGGTGGTATTGGTTTGGTATTTTGAGAAAGTTTGACAAAATGTCATTTTATCTCATAATGCCATTTTGTCATTTTTGCTATGTTTAATCCATGCATGCTATGATGTTTGTGCCAACATGAATATGGTAGTCTTTGATGTGTAGAATGCCATGGTATTTATCTTTGTCATGATCAACTTGCAAATAAGTGGGAACCATGCTCTAAAGTAGCCACTAAAATGTTGTTGTTTCGACCATGCCAAATATTTCTAAGTCTGAGACTCTGTTGTTATTTTTATGCCATGAAGAGTGGTTGCTATCTTGTGATATGTGATTTAGCTCAAGCTCAGTGCTAGTGTTTTGAAGTATATGTTATCTTCTAGCATCCTGCTCATTTTCATGCCATGAGGTGGTCTCTAACACCATTAGTTTCTGTTGTCAACTTGCTATCAGATTAACTCAGATTCCAGAAAACTGTTATTTTCACTAAGTCCCGGAAATCTGTTTCATCATGCCAACTTGTGAGATTCTTGCTTATTGATGTGTGCCTCCTTTCCCGATTATGTAGTTGGATGAGTTGATAAGCATGTTATGTAGTTTCTTTCAATGCCTTCTTTGTGGTTGTAGGCTTCCTATAGCTCAAGTTGTTGGTTGTGTAAGTTGCTAGGTTGTTGTTTTGTGGCAGATTGTTTGTTTTATTGTTTTGTGACTTGTGGGATCTATACTCCATGGAATTGCTTGATATTTGACCCTATTGTGGTTGGTTTTTCATTGCCTAACCAGTGGCTACCTTGGAATGCCAAGGAATGGCCCAAGTTCTTCTTGTCTTGTGTTTTGCCTTCGTATCTTGTCGTGATCGTATCGTGAGAACCGTAACTCCGTTTCTTACGTTCTTCACATGCATTTGTATAGTTTTTGCATGATGCATCCATATTTTCCATGTTCATGCATGTCTAAATAACTTAACATAAGGTTCTGTCCAGTTTCATTAATAACCAATCCTTTGCATGTGAAACATGACTAGTTAGGATTGCCATGCTAAAACTCTTCAAATAAGCATGCATCATTCTTGCTTGTGCATTGCACCATGGTTGTTTGTTTATTCTTGCTATTTCTTTTGGGTAGACGTGAACGTTGAACCTGAGTATGAAGAGCCAGGCGAGTACAACTATAAAGATTGTGCTACTTGTCCCTCTGAAGAACCAACAGGCAAGATGATCATACCGGAATCTTGATATTATTTTCTCTTGCTAGTTGTCTCGCTCTTATCGTTACAATTGCGCAACCTACCACTTGAATGTCAGCCTCCTAATTGCCATGATAGCCTCTAACCCTTCACATCATAGCAAACCTTTGATTGGCTAAGTTACCGCTGCTCAACCCCTCTTATACCGTTCTAGTTGCAGGTACAGGTTGTTCCATGTGATAACATGGATTTGGCATATCACAATATTATCTGTTATTTAATTTAATGCACACATATATCTTGGTATTGGTGGAAGGCTTGGCCTTTTGCTAGGTGTTTTGTTCCACTATTACCGCCATAGTTTCTTGTTACTGATGTTATGTTTCCATACTTTGCGCTCCTAACATGCTCGGGGTTGTTATGGGACCCCCTTGTTTATTCGGTTGAGATTAAAACTTATCTGGCAAGACCAGACTTTTGTACTACATTTTCTTAATAACTTAATAAAATTTGCATAGGGCCTTGCAACCCCATGGGCAATTAATCAACAACCAGGGCAAGTGCTCCTCGTGAGTGTTGGTCCAAACTAGAGCACTGTGCGGGGCCAACCCGGGGCAATTCGGGAGATTTCTATCAGGCCTCTATACGCGTAGCTTATCCGTCGTGTCCTCGGAATGAGATACGCAGTTCTTATCGGGTTCGTCGACACGTCGGGTGGTCTTGCTGGATTTGTTTTACCTTTATCGAGTGTCTTGCGTGTGGGCTCTGACTTTCTTCGGGTTATCTCGAGGTGTTGGAATTCCTTTGAAGTTGCCTAGGATGATCACGAGATCCGTGGTAGAGGCCATTCCCGCGGAGTGTGGTTAATTTGTGATGGACTAGTTGGAGCACCCCTGTAGGGTCAAACCTTTCGGAAACCGTGCCCGTAGTTATGTGGCAACTTGGATATTTGTTTAACACCCGGTTATAGTTAACTTGAAGTAAACTCTAATAAAATGCACCAACTGTGTGAGTAACCGTGATCGTCTCTGCTCGTGAACATGATCTGAGAGAGAACATGGTGGGGTTATGATTAACGTAAGTAAGTGTTCAGGATCTCATAGAGGTCATTCTAGATTCGATCATTTATCATAGGCCACATATTTATTTTCATGTAACGTAAGTTTAGCCACCATAAATGCTTAGTGTTGCTGCAAACTAAACACATACCCCATCCCAACCTTTAAGCTTGAATAGTCTCTGTACCCGGGCACATGATTGCTGAGTCCTTGTGGCTCACAGATTACAACAACAATCCAGGTACATGTACAGATGAGTTCGTGCAGGATGATCTGACGCAGCTCCAGTGGGAGTATGACGAGGAAAGAGGTAGGATGTACGTGACTTATCCAGATGAGTAGAGGACCATGGTCATGATCTTCGAGACTAACGAGATAGTGTCATTTGCATTTGCTTTTATCGTTTGTTTTCGTCTGTAGTCGGACCGTGTCTTCATATTAGTGTTTGAACTCTTGTGTGGAATTGTAATTTAGTATGTGGCGAGTGTAAGCCAACTCATATACTCATCTCTTCTTAAATGTATGATATAAGGATGCTATGCCTGCGAACGACGAGATGCGCCTCTATCCCTTGCGAGGCCCCCGTGCCTTAATATGGATAGGCGCGCATCTTGGGCATGACAAGTTGGTATTCAGAGTCATACGACCATGGGAGCCTTTGCTTGTTCGAACTTGGCCGAGTCGTGTCTAGTAAAACTATTTTGAGTCTAGTTATATCGGAGAGTAGGATTCTTTTTACTCCTCTTCTATGCTTTGGTGAGGTTTCCGACTTAGGAATTTTGATTCTACTCCTCTTCTCACTCAAAAGGAATTAGGATCACGCGGGTATTTTGGAGTCTATATGATACCGATGTGACAGGGTTCTGTCTTGGTGCCTCCTATCTGACTTGATTTCTTCCGGGGAGTCGAGCTCCAGGGAATGTTGGCACATCGTTATCATTCAGCTTGCTTGATATCTCAGGACGGAGAGTGTTCGGAATTACTTCAATACTTGTCGTGGTGAGATAAGGTCGGAGTCACCCAGTACTGGGGAGGCGTCCGGAGTACCACTATGGTTTAGTATCGTTGTGATTTCGAGGATTCGAGTTAGATGAATTTGCGAAAGCCTTTGGTTACGTGTTGAAGGATGGATACAGTTGGGGTGTAGGATTGCTAGTTGTGTGAGATATTTCCTCTTTGTATCCCCCACACCGGATTGCATAACCAGAAAGTTTTCAAAAGTTCTTAGGTGGGAAATCTTGAAGTTATCTAGGATCATCTTCTTCAGATGTAAGTGGGCATATACATTTGTTCCGAGCAACATTGGCTCAATACCTTTGTGTTATTGCAAGTGGCTTCTAATATCTGATGATGTTATCATGAACCGAAGAAGAATTCTTACTAATTTTTCAGTAGGAAGGCTATGATGTTATTTGTTCAATTTCTTTCAAAGCATTTGATTCAGCTATTGAGTTCATCTTGTCAATGAGGTGTTGATGTTTTTGTCCATCTCCAGGATGGCTCCACCAACTCGCAACAATCTAGGTTGTGGTGAGGAGCAGGCTGATGTTCCACCACCCCCGCCACCGCCTCCTCCTCCGGAAGCTTGGCAAGATGTGATGTCTGCAACCAATGCGAATGCTTAGATGTTGCTCAGGCTGTTGCAAAAAAGAGATCAGGGTCAGCAAGGTTTTCAAGGGAATTTTCCGAATCAACCTCAGTTTGCGAAGCTAAATCAGTTCCTTGCCAACCAGCCCAAGTTTTTCACCTGTTGTGAGTAGCCTTTTGATGCTGATGATTGGCTTCGTGATATGAGTAAGCATTTTGAGTGCAGCAATGTCAGTCCAGAGGACTTTATCAGATTTGCATCATTCCAGCTCAAGGGTCAGGCAGCTGATTGGTGGCAGCAATACAAGGATTCCAGGGGCAATCGTGTTGTTACTTGGGACGATTTCCAATGCGACTTCAGGGGCCATTACATTCCGACAAGCTTCGTCGAGGAGATGCGTGAGAAGTTCAGGCACCTGAATCAGGGAAGCAAGTCTGTCTATCAGTACAACATCGAGTTCCAGAATCTAGCCTGCTATGCTAAGCAAGATGTTCCAGATGACAAGGCGATGATCTATCAATTCAGGGGTGGTCTCAAGGATGAGCTTCTGCCAGGTCTAGTCCTTCAAGAGCCTCGTGAGTTTGATCAGTTCTACAACATGGATTTGAAGGTCGAGGCAACTCAGCTCAAGTTGGAGAACTCAAGGAAGCGTTCAAGGGATTCATATTCATCTTCTTCCAGCTCTTAGATGGTTCCTAAGCAGCAGAAGTATTGGGCGACAAATCCTCCTCTGTTTCGTCCTCCTCAGCAGCAGAAGCAGTTCGATGGCCGTGGTTCTTCCCACCCACCCAACTGAGGATTTAAGTAGAGACCCCAGGCATCCAAGGCAGCTTTTGTTCCTCCTCCAGGCAACGTTCGTCCTCTTTCTGAGGTTACTTGTCACAAGTGTGGCCAGAAGGGTCACTATGCAAATAAGTGCAACCAGCGGCGTCTTCCGCCTCCTCCTCCAGTTAGACCTCTAGGCAATGCTATGGTGAAGCATAATCCCAAGACCGCAAGAGTAAATATGGTGAATGCAGCAGAGGCAGAGGATTCTTCTCAAGTGATCATGGGTAATCTCTCAGTTAATGATTTTGCTGCAAAAGTGTTATTTGATACTGGTGCATCGCATTCGTTCATTTCTAGACCTTTTGCTTGGAAGCATGACTTGAATTCGGTAGTCCTTCCTAGTTCTTTTCGGGTTGTGTCCCCGGGCAAATTGATGAGTTTGAATGTGGTGTTTCCAGATGTTTCCATTAAGATAGGCAATTATTATTTACTAGCTTCTCCAATTATTCTCGGAAATTCCGACATTGATCTCATTTTGGGCATGGACTTCTTGGCTATGAATAAGGAATATGTTGATTGTCAAGCAAAAGCAGTCAAGCTGACTCATCCTTCAGAAGATGTGATTATTTTTGCGGCACAAAATGACACAATCCGTCTCTTTGCTCTTAATGAGAAGGGTGAAATCTCGGCGATTTCAGAAATTCCGGTGGTTTCTGAGTATGAAGATGTCTTTCCAGAAGAATTGCCAGGAATGCCTCCGCACCGGCCAGTCGAGTTCGTGATTGATCTCGAGCCCGGAACTGAACCGGTTTGCAAGCGCCCTTATAAACTTGGCCTCGAAGAGCTTAAAGAGTTGAAGAAGAAGCTAGATGAACAAGAACGTCTGGGTCTGATCAGACCAAGTTCTTCTCCATGGAGTTGTGGTGTTTTGTTTGTCAAGAAGAAGGATGGCACGGACTGGCTTTGTGTCGATTACCGTCCATTGAACAAGAAGACAATCAGAAACAAGTACCCACTTCCCAACATAAATGAGTTGTTTGAGCAACTAAAAGGTGCCAAGGTTTTATTGAAGCTTGATCTTCGGATGGGTTATCATCAGATTCGCATTCGCGAAGAAGACATTCCTAAGACCGCTTTCAAGACGATTTTTGGCTCTTATGAGTACACTGTCATGTCGTTTGGTCTTGCAAATACTCCTCCAACCTTCTCAAGGATGATGAACTTCATTTTCTCTCCTTTCAAGAATGAGTTCATCTTGGTCTATTTGGATGATATCCTTGTGTTCTAGAAGACAGAAGAAGAGCATACAGAGCATCTCTGCCTTGTGCTTGACAGGTTAAGAGAGCATCGATTCTATGCCAACTTTTCCAAGTGTGAGTTTTGGCTCAATGAAGTGGTGTACCTTGGGCATGTCATCTCCGCCGAGGGAATTAAAGTGCACCCTGAGAAAGTTGAGGCAATCTTGAAGTGGGAGCCTCCTTGGAATGTGAAGCAGCTCCGTAGCTTCCTCGGGCTTGCTAGTTATTGCAGAAGATTCATGGAGAACTTCTCTCAAATTGCTAAGCCTCTGTCCAATCTCCTCCAGAAGAGTGTCAAGTATGTTTGGTCTCCTGAGTGTGATCTGGCGTTCAATACGCTCAACCGGAGACTAACTTCAGCTCCAGTTCTTGTTCCTCCTAAGCAGTAAAAGCCTTTCCAAGTATTTTGTGATGCTTATCTCCAAGGTCTTGTTGGTGTTCTCATGCAAGATAATAAGATTGTTGCTTATACCTCGCGCCAGTTAAAGCCTGCCGAGAAGAACTACCCCACTCATGATCTCGAGTTGGCGGTAGTTATGAATGCTCTAATGACTTGGAGGCATTTGTTGTTGGATAGACTAGTTGAGGTATACACCGATCACAAGAGCTTGAAGTATATTTTCACTCAACCCAATCTTAATCTTAGGTAGTCTCATTGGTTGGAAATGCTTGAGGACTTCAATCCAAGCATTGAGTATACTCTTGGAAAAGCAAATGTCATTGCAGACGTGCTCAGCCGTAAGGCGTACTGCAACAGTCTCATCCTAAAGCCTCTTCAACCCGAGCTTTGTGAAGCCTTCCGCAAGCTCAACCTTCAAATGATTCCGCAAGGATTTATTGCCAATCTTCAAGTTTCTCCGACTCTAGAAGATCAGGTTCACCAAGCGCAGCTTCTTGACGCTATGGTGAAGAAAGTGAAGAAAGGTGTGGCCAAGGGCATTCCAAAGTATAAGTGCTTTCGCGTTGATGACAAAGATACCTTGTTCTTTAAGGACCGTCTGGTGGTTCCAAAAGGTGATCTCAGAAAAGTTATCATGGACGAAGTACACAATTCTCTTCTATTCATTCATCCAGGCAGTTCCAAGATGTATCAGGATCTCAAGCAAACCTTCTGGTGGACTCGCATGAAACGTGAAATTGTTCGGTTCGTGAATGAGTGTGATTTTTGTCGTAGAGTGAAGGTGGAACATCAACGTCCAGCAGGTCTGCTTCAGCCTTTGCCTATCCTAGAGTGGAAATTCGATCATGTGGAGATGGATTTCGTCACTGGGTTTCCCAAGTCCAAGAGAGGCAACAATGCCATCTTTGTGGTTATTGACAAGATGACCAAAGTTGCTCGTTTCCTGCCAGTCAAAGAATCTATCTCGGCAGCTCAGCTTGCAGAGTTGTATACGTCAAGGATAGTATCTTTGCATGGTATTCCTTAGCTCATCTCATCTGACTGTGGAAGCCTCTTTACTTCCAAGTTTTGGGAGTCCTTCCAGACTGCTATGGGTACCAAGATCCATTTCAGCACTGCGTTCCATCCGCAGACAAGTGGTAAAGTTGAGAGAGTCAATCAGATCCTTGAAGATATGCTCAGAGCCTGTCTGATTTCGTTTCAGCATGAAATGGGAAGATTGCCTTCCATATGCTGAATTCTCATACAACAATAGCTTTCAAGCTAGCTCAGGCAAGGCCCCTTTCGAGATTCTCTATGGTAGGAAGTGTCGTACCCCGCTTAACTGGTCTGAAACCGGTGAGCATCAAATATTGGGCAATGACATGATCA
The DNA here is from genome assembly GCA_022496015.1 of Hordeum marinum. Classification (NCBI taxonomy): domain Eukaryota; kingdom Viridiplantae; phylum Streptophyta; class Magnoliopsida; order Poales; family Poaceae; genus Hordeum; species Hordeum marinum. Next base: position 137,994,414 of record CM039672.1, read on the forward strand.
CTGAAGCAGAAGAGATGTGCCGTGTCATTCGTGAGAACCTCAAAGCAGCTCAGTCCCGACAGAAGAGTTATTACAATAACAAACATCGGGATGTTTCCTTTCAAGTGGATGATCTAGTCTATCTTAGAGTCTCTCCCATTAAGGGCACTCAGCGGTTTGGAATTAAAGGGAAGCTAGCTCCTCGCTTTGTTGGTCCTTTCAAAGTTGTTGGCAAGAGAGGTGGACTTGCATATCAACTAGAGCTTCCCCCAAATTTTGCAAATGTGCATCACATCTTCCATGTTTCTCAGCTACGGAGGTGCTTCAAGACTCCCGAGCATACCATTGACCTCCAAAACATTGATCTCCAAGAAGACCTCTCTTATCGTGAGCACCCAGTGGCTATTCTCGAAGAAACTGAGCATAAGACTCGCAACAAGTCTATCAAGTTCCTCAAGGTGAAGTGGTCTCATCATTCTGACAAAGAAGCTACTTCAGAACATGAGGACCTTCTCCATTCCGAATTTCCAGAGTTCTTTCGTTCCTAGATCTCGGGTCAAGATCCTCTTGTAGTGTGGGAGAGTTGTGACAGCCCAAGTGTTGTCCCTACCTTTTATGGCATGTAACCTATGTGAACCTTGTTGTCATGAGTTTAATGGAATGAGTTTTCTCCTTGTCATGCCTTGTCTCATGCATTCATGCATCATGCATCATATCATTCATCATCATGACATGACTTTGTTTTGGATGTGCTCTTGCCTTGTTGCATGTATGAGTGTTCTTGTGGGTGTTGTGTTTGATTGGAATCTACTCAACTCCTCCCCCCCCCCCTCTCTTTTGTTTCAAACCCAACCTAATACCTTTTATTCCATTGACATTTTATCAATAGAGTTAACTTGCTAATAAAATTGTTTAAAAATGTTCAGGAGGTTGTCTACAATGTTTTAAAATTGGGTGTGTGGTTCTTTTGTTGTTTTGAGCTATATGAATTTGGGGCTTTAAATAACAAGGGGCTGATGCTTTATAAATTATTTGAATTAGTTGCTCTAAAAGTCAACATGATAATTTTATTAAAAGGGTCTTATTTCTTTGTAGGTAAAAGTGCTTTTGTTTTATCAAAAAACCCTTTTATTTAATTCTGTGGGGTTTTAGTAAGTGAGCTGTTTTTTAAAAAATAGGAAAACCTGTTGGGGTTTGTGAGAGAGAGAGAGAGTTAAGTGGGCAGCCTCCCTACCCTCGCGGCCCAGCCACAAGCGAGACGACTACCTGCCGCCGTCTTCCTCCGTCAGAGTGCGCGCAAGAGAGAGAGCAGAGTTCAGAGAGGCGCTCGCATCGACGCCGTGAGAGGAGCTCACGGATGTCGAGTCCAGCCCCTATTTAAAGCGCGAATCCCTAGGTTTCCTCCCCTCCCTTCCTGCCACCGCCACTTCTCCCCTCTCCCTCCAATTCTTCCTTCTTCTTCCTCCTCCTCCTCAGGTAAGTTCAGAGAGACAGGTGAAGTTCAGAGACCTCCGCCGGTCATCCTCGCCGTCGTCAGCTCATCTCTGTCGTCCCCCCCGTGCGTCAAGGATGTTGTGGCGGTCGGGGATTGTCCGTGCGTTCCATTCCCATTGCTAGGAGGCGCCGAGCTCCCCCATCCTTGTCGGCCTCGTTCCCGACGGAGCTCGGGCAGGGTGCTCTGGTGCAGTTGTTGCATCTGCTTCGGGCAGGAGTCGACGCTGCTTCTTCCTCCTCTTCGCCGTGATCGGGGCATCATCATCCTTCCCCTGGTGAGCCATCGCTTCCTTCCCCGTTACTTGCTCGCCGTCGCCATGCGTTCCCATCGCTGTCGTCCCGCGCAAAGGCAACGCCTTGAGGGCAACGCCTCCATCCTCCTCGTCGCGAGACGAGCAGGGGACTGGATCCCGTAGGTTCTTGCTCGCACCGCTGGTAGTTTGTGCCACCGAAGAGCACCGATGTTGCGTAGTTTAGCCGCCGCGTAATCCTCTATCGCTGGTGTGGTTTGAGTTTTCAGTTTCGTTAGGTGATGCCCGGTTGGGTAGTACTAGTGGGCTCGCTGTCCTACTTTGTTGTGATCCGGCGCAGTAGCATGGCGGCATTCCACTCGGGCATCGACCAGCCGGTCATGGGATCGAAACCCAGCCCCCCTTGGGTTTTTCCTTTTTGCAAATTGGCCGGTGTGTAGTGTTGTGTGTGCGGATCCGGTGTGATGACCGGATCCCGTGCGGGTGTTGTGTGTTTGAGCAGATCCAATGCAGCAGTGTGCCGGATCCGGTGTGGATGTGCTAGTGTGTGTGTGTGTGTGATGGTGTGTGTGAGTGTATGTGTGGATCTGTTGTGGCCAACAGATCTAGTGTGGTGTGTATGTGCTAGTGTGGTGTGTGTATGACAGTGGGCCTGGCCCCACATGTCATCCACAGAGGGGCCCTGATGAGTAAGCCAGGTGGGCCCCCTGGTAATGTGTTTTTTTTCGTTTAATGATATTGGTGTTTAAGGGTTTTAATATGTTATTTCTATTTATAGCAATATTTCCAATTCTGGATATGTTCATTTATTCTCATGTGCTTTTTAGGGATGTTTTCACTTATAAGAGAGGGTGATGATTTTGCTAAGTAGTTTTTGTCATGATGCTCCATGTGAATATATGAGTATGATACATGAATTTGGGGTAGAAAATTCTCAGGAATCCATTGGTGGTATTGGTTTGGTCTTTTGAGCAAGTTTGACAAAATGTCATTTTATCTCATAATGCCATTTTGTCATTTTTGCTATGTTTAATCCATGCATGCTATGATGTTTGTGCCAACATGAATATGGTAGTATTTGATGTGTATAATGCCATGGTATTTATATTTGTCATGATCAACTTGCAAATAAGTGGGAACCATGCTCTAAAGTAGACACTAAAATGTTGTTGTTTCAACCATGCCAAATATTTCTAAGTGTGAGAATCTGCTATTATTTTTATGCCATGAAGAGCGGTTGCTATCTTGTGATATGTTGTGATTTAGCTCAAGCTCTCTGTAGCGTTTTGAAGTATATGTTGTCTTCTAGCATCCTGTTAATTTTCATGCCATGAGGTGGCCTCTAACACCAGTAGTTTCTACTGTCAACTTGCTATCAGAATAACTCAGATTCCAGAAAACTGTTATTTTCACTAAGTCCCAGAAATCAGTTCTCTATCGGAGCAGCCAACTAACTAGTGGTTTTGGGGGTGGCTATTTATAGCCAGGGTGCAACCTGACATGATAGACATAAATCCCCCCAATGATATGACCATTATGTGGATACTTGTGATTAGGGACACCTGGCGCTAAGCTCAGCAACGGTCGTATTTTCGAACTGTGGAAGTCCTCAAACATATCATGTTCCTCACTTGTAGGCAATTCACACTGGCAAAATCCTAACTCCTCAATCAGATCAATTACATCAGGGACCAGAAGAACTTCGTCTCTATTACTAAAGAACTTGACTGAACCGTAAGAGATTTCGAAAGGCTTCACTCGAAGGATTGGATAGGTTGAGGATTTTGGAGCTGAGCATCAGTTGGGAATTTTCCTTAGTATTACCTCGGCCCCCTTTAATAGTACGGTATTTCCTATGACTCAAAGAAAGGAAATGAAACTACGCAAACAAAAGTCTTCACGCTTCATAGTCCTCGTTCATATATTCAAGGTCACACCAACTTCTTTATTCTCAAAGTCTTCAGGGAATACCAAAGTCTTCAGCAAAGTCTTCACCAAAGTCTTCAGTTGAAGACATACATTTTTAGGGGTCGGTAATCTCCGAATATATCAAACTCCTCATCGACTTATAGAGCCTGTGTACACTCACAAACGCATTAGTTCCTTAACCTATAAGTCTTTAATACACCAAAAATACTAAGGGGCACTAGATGCACTAACAATCTCCCCCTTTTTGGTGATTGATGACAAATAGGTTAAGTTTTCAACGGGGATAAACATATGAAGTGTAAATACTGAGTTTGAGGAATTTTATTGCAAGATATAGAAGAACTCCCCTTGAAGATGTGCATATTTGATGAAAGTGCTTTGGACTGCAAATGCACATGGCAGGTCAAAACATGGAGAACTCCCCCTATATCTTGTAATTCATACACGCATTTGAACATATGATATGAACAATTTGAAATGCATGATGAAAATGGTGTCTGGCGAAATTCAGCATGCATGCATTAAGGTGCTTAAGGAAATAAGCATGCGAGGAAATAGTTCAAAGAGGTCAGACCACCATAGGACTTAAGTTTACAACTCAACCAACCAAAGCTTCAGAAGAGCAAGAGTTGTAACTTAAACAAAAATAGCCCATATATATAGACCCGCTTGAAGACTAACTCAAATTTTCTCCCCCTTTGTCATCGAAGACCAAAAGGGACGAAAAAGTAAGGACTAATGCCCCTTGAAGAATTTCATCATGTTGGTGAGGAAGGAGCGCCAGCATTGTCAGGGTCATTTGTTGATGCAGGGTCTACCGCAGTGTCGTCAATGTCTTCATCCTCATCTCGCTCACGTGATGAATAATATGAACTTGTGACCATCAGAGGAACTTGAACCTTCTTGAATTTCTTCCATGGTTGACAAGCCTAGTCAAGATGTTTCTCAAGGTCCAGCTCCTTCAGTTCTTCAGGAGTCTTGAGGTGAGACAATACGGCCCAAGTGCATTTGAGGTTTTCATGCGCATAGTAGTGATTCCTCTTCACAGTGTTCTGCGTCATAGTCATGTTTTGCACAATGTAACCAAGTTGACGCTTTACCCACTTGTGATTGCGATCGACCTTTTGATGAAGACTTATTAGGAGCTCACGATCAGTCATTACACGTGGGGCATACTCTTGAGGCTTTTGAGCTGAGGTCTTTGCTTCTAAGTCCTGAGTTGTAGTGTCATCATTGGTGGAGAAGGATGCAGCTTTGTGAAACTGTCCATCCAATGGACAAGTGCCTTCATCAATGTGTCATAGCCCTAGCTAGACATTGTATGGCTCTGTTTTGTGCATCATGGCATCATGTTTAAATTCAACTGAATTTGAAATGGGGATGTCAAACCCTAGCATCTCATTGAATAAACAAAATTCCAACAACTGAATTTTCAATGATTTCAAAATGCTCTCTAAAATTGTTCCCCCTCTCTAACAAATGTTGGAATCAACATACCAGGGGTGAATCATATTTTCGTAACTATTTTGGAAATTTTCATAAATCAGCAAAGTTTCTGAAAGTAACCAATAAAGCAATATAATTATTTTAGTTCTTTCATAAATGCAGAAACTTTTTGTGGGACTTTGTAATATTATTTTTGTATTCCATAAATTATTTTAGGGTTTTTGGCTATATGTATTTTGCCCAACAATTAAACAAAAAGCAAAAAAACAGGAAATAAATAAGAAAGCAAAGGGGAGAAGGACTTACCTAGCCGGCCCATTAGTCAGCCCAGCCCACCAGGGGCATCATCGTCTTCTTCCTCCTGCCAGAAGGCAGAGGAGAAGGAGGCCACGGCGCCCGCGGCCTCACGCCACACCAGCAGCAGCCTGGCTGCTTCACTGGCCAGCGTGGCGATGGGGATGAGTTCCCCGTGCCATCTGGATCCCACTGACCCTCTTGCCTCTCTTCCTCTCCTTGCTGCTCTCTCTCCCTCGCACAACCACAAGCACCCGCAAGCTCGCCACCGTAGTGTCGCGCTCTCAGCCGCTCCCCTCGCGTCCTATGCCGCCCTAGAGCTTCGTCCTGTCACCCTCAACCTCTCCAGCTAGCCACCCGAGGCCAGGTGCCGCAGAACATCGAGACTGCCATCGCCTTCAACCTCCGGTTGCCAGATGCCTCCATCAAATTCATCACCTTTGGGTCGTCATCGAGCACAATGTGCCTCTCCTCAGTCTCCCCATGAGTTGTTCTTCCTCTCTCCTCACTCCACGCACCCGATTTCGTGCCATAGCTGTCGCCCCCTTGCTGACCATTCAACATTGTCACCCGAGCTCGTCGCCGGCGCATCTCTTATGACCTACTGGTCCCATGAGCGCGTCCGTTGGGCTTGTGTGAGGGCGTAGGTTCATTTGGTGCTAGATGCTGCCCCTGCCGTGCACCGCAGCACCGACGCGGTCGCACCCATAGCTCCGACCGCCGCCAAGTCGCTCGGTGTTGTCGCCCTAAGTCACCGCAGCCCCTCTCGCTAGCCTAGTTGGATGCGGTCAAGTCCCAGCATTGCGTAGATGGCCTCGGCTACCCATTTGGTGGCCAGACGGTGAAACCCGAGCCCTCCGTCGTTCCTGGACTCACCAGCGGCTTAACGCCGGCAGGTTTGACCCCGCTGACTAGAGGTTTGACCTCCCCGGAGTCAATGACAGGTGGGCCCCGGCCCTGGTTAGTTTTAGATTAGTCAGAGATTAGTGCTAATAATGTTGTCAACTAAATGAGGCACTGACATGTGGGGACAGCCCCCCTGACTGATTAGGTTAGTATTAGATTAGCACTAATTAACCTTGGTAATTAGATGGGACATTGACCAGTGGGTCCCACTGGTCAGGTTTGACTTTGACCAGGCCATTGACCTGCTGACCTCATAGTGACGTCATGACGACGCAGTAAATGTTCTTGGAATTAAAACAAATCAATAAATGATTTAATGTTTTCAAAAAATGTTTAAAACTTCTAAAATTCATAGAAAATAATCTGTAAGTCAGATAAAAATAATTTATATATGAAAAATGATCAGAAAAATCCAATGAATCGGTTTCTGCCATGATCATGCATGTTTGAGCAAGTTAACATCACCAAGTAGGACATTTCATGATTAGGATAATTTAATAAATAGTGTTGGAGTTGGAATTTAGTATATATTTGAACTCCACTTCACTTAATATGACTACCTATAGCACCAGGTCAATTCAGTACCTTAACATGCCATTTCATGCATCATGTTTGTTGCATCTCATTGAATGTGTTCATTTCTCTGTTTGCCGGTGTTGTTCCCTCTCGGTAGACGATGGTTCCGACGATGTGAACGTTGACACTAATGAAGAGAAGTATATTTTTAGGACTGTCAGGCAAGCAAACCCCCTTGAGCATACTGATATGAACCCACTCTCTCGCTCTTGCTCTCTTTTATTGCATTAGGACAATCACGATTCAACGGTTACATGTTCTCAGTAGTTGAACCCATTCCTTTGCATGACATGTCTTTGCCACAGTAAATAGTTGAAACCAATTAGCATGAGTAGCAATTGCTTGAGCCTTGTTGTGCTTACTCATCCATGCTTGATTACTTATTGTGCCTGCTATGCTTAGAGTCATGTCGTGCTGGGTCTGATCCATCTGGGCGATGAATCGGAATGGCAGTGCTCATGTCCTGGTGTGTGAGAGCTAAGTGTGTGAACACGATTTGGTAAAGGTAGTGATGAGAGGTCATGTAGGAGTACATGGCGGGTTGTCTCATTGAGACCGTCCTTAAGAACTGAGTTCTGTCTATGTTATCCAAGACAAGATTCTACCACACATTGGGATACTTAATTGACCCTCTCGGCCCATTAATCGCCTAGACCTCTGTCCAGGAGTTGCAACTAGTTTTTGGTGTTTGTAGGAAAAGTGTTGGCGGCCGTGCATAGCACTGCCTGACAGGGTGGACTATGATGCGGTATAGGCACAGTGGCACGGTGTACCAAGTGGCACCCGAATGGTGGGCTTGGGAACCCTGCGCGTATCGTTTGAGGCCGTAGCGGAAACTTCGGACAGACTTCCGTGCGGGTTCAGTCTCAAATAGGCGATAAACCTGGACTAGGGTCTTGTGTGGTTGACGGTCGTGGCCGACTCTCTCGCTGGGCTTCCACTTGAAGATCGCCGAGGTGCCTTTTTACGTGCACATGGCGATAAGTGGCGGGAGCGTGTGTGAAAAAGTATACCCCTACAGGGTTAAATAAACTATTCGAATAACCGCGTCCTCGGATATGGACTACTTGGAGAACTTATGTGGTTCATAGACAACTTGAGGTGGATACTCTAAAATGCGCAAGATAAGCGTGAGTGCTATGGGTGGCCTTCTCGTAGGGAGACGGGAGTGGATCCATAGTGGTGTATTGATTGGTGAATATGTGGACTCGTGTGCGCTATTCCACCTCAAAGAAATCAGTTGTAGTCGTAGTATAGGTTAGCCTAGAGTCAAAGCTGGCTTGCTGTAATAAACTCAACAACCCCCTTCATTCATACTGATGCATGTGTAGTTAGTTCTGATGTAAGTCTTGCTGAGTACCATTGTACTCACATTTGCTTAATTTATGTTTTGCAGAGGAGACGTCAGTCTCATTAGTGCTACTTATGATGTCAAGTTCGATGTTGACCGGATTAGCTTGGGAATCCCAGACAGAGGTCTGGTTCCTTTGTTAGGTTCATTGTAGCTTTTCGTGCTCCTCCAGCCACTTTTGTAGATGTCTATACCCAGACATGTTTAGCTTGTCACGCCCAAGATGTGCGCCTAGCCATTTTAAGGCACGAGGGCCTCGCAAGGTATAGATGCGCATCTTGCCGTTAGCAAGAATAGTATCATCACTTCATACAATACTGAAAGAGATGAGTATACAAGATTGGCTTACACTCGCCACATGCTAACTTACAATGTCACCCAAATTCATATCATCAAGTTGAACACAGGGTCCGACTACGGACGAAATCAAACGATAAAACAGTTGCAAATGATACTATCAAGCTATCCCAAAGATCACAACCATGGTCCTCTACTCATCCGGGTAAGTCACATACATCCTACCTCTTTCCTCATCATATTCCCACTGGAGCTGAGTGAGATCATCCTGCACGAACTCATCTGAACCTGTACCTGGAGTTGTTGTAGTAAACTGTGAGCCACAGAGGACTCAGCTATCATGTGCCCGGGTACCGAGACTATTCAAGCTTAAAGGTTGGGATGGGGTAAGTGTTTAGTTTGCAGCAGCACTAAGCATATATGGTGGCTAACTTACGCAACATGAAAATAAATATGAGTGGCCTACGATGAACGGACGAAACTAGTATGATCTCTATGAGATCCTGAACACTTACTTACATCAATCATAACCCCACCGTGTTCTCTCTCGGATCATGTTCACAAGCAGAGACGATCACGGTTACTCACACAGTTGGTGCATTTTAATTAGAGTTTACTTCAAGTTTACTATAACCGGGTGTTAAACAAATATCCAAGTTGCCACATAACCGCGGGCACGGCTTTCCGAAAGATTTAACCCTGCAGGGGTGCTCCAACTAGTCCATCACAAATTAACCACACTTTGCGGGAATAGCCTCGACCACGGATCTCACGATCATCATACGTAATTCCAAAGGAATTCCAACACCTCGAGATAACCCGAAGAAAGTCAGACTCCACACGCAAGACACTCGGTAAAGGTAAAACAAATCCAGCAAGACCTCCCGACGTGTCAACGAACTCGATAAGAGACGCGTATCTCATTGTTAGGACACGACGGATAAGCGAAGCGTACGGTGGCCTGATAGAAATCTCCCGAGTTGCCCTGGGTTGGCCCCGCACGGTGCTCTCGTTTGGACCAACACTCATGAGGAGCACTGGCCCGGGTCGTTGATTAATTATCCATGGGGTTGCAAAGCCCTATGCAAGTTTTATTAAGTTATAGCAAATGTAGTACCAAAGTTGGACCTTGCCAAACAAGTTTTAATCTCAACCGAATGAACAAGGGGGTCCCCATAACAACCCCGAGCATGTTAGGAGCGCAAAATATGGAAAACATAACACCGGTAACAAGGAACTAATGGCGGTAACAGCGGAACAAATCACTCAGCAAAAGGCCAAGCCTTCCACCAATACCAAGATATATATGTGCATTAAAGTAAACAACAGATAATATTGTGATATCCAAATCCATGTTAACACATGGAACAACCTGCACCTGCAACTAAGAATGCTATAAGAGGAGCTGAGCAGCGGTAACTTAGCCAATCAAAGGTTTGCTAGGATGTGGAGGTTAGAGGCTGTCATGGTAATTAGGAGGCTGATATCAAGTGGTAGTTAGCGCAATTGTAATGATAAGAGAGAGAAACTGGCAAGCAAAAATAGTATCGGGATCCAGGTACGATCATCTTGTCTGTTGGTTCTTTAGTGGAACAAGTAGCGGGATCCTCGTAGTGGTACTCTCCTGGGTCCTCGTACTCAGTATCGACACTCGCTTCTACCCAAGAGAAACAGCAACAATAAACATTCAACCAAGGTGCAATGCACAACCAAGATGATGCATTATTTATTTATGAAGAATTAACATGGCAACTCAAAACTAGTCATGTTCCACATGCAAAGTTTGTTCATTAATGAATCTGGACAGAACCTCATGATAAGTTATATAAACATGCATTATCATGTCAAATATGTATGCATCATGCAAAATCTGTAGAAATGCATATAAAGAACACAAGAAACGGAGTTACGGTTCTCACGATACGCTCATGACAAGGTACGGAGGCAAAATCACAAGACCACCAAGCTATGGGCTAATTCTTGGCATTTCAAGGTATCCACTGGATAGGTGATGAAACACCAATCACAATAGCCCCAAGAATCAATCAATTCCATGGAGCATAGCTCCCACAAATCACAAAACAATAAAACCCACAATCTGCCACAAAACAGCGCCATAGCAACTTCTACAGCTCACAACTTGAGCTACAGGAACCCTACTGGCACAAACAAGATATGTACATAACCTACTCAACACACACATCAAATTATCCAACTACACAATCAGCAAACGAGGCACACATCAATAAGCATGAAGCAATCAAGTTGACATGATGAAACAGTTTTCTGGGACTTAGTGAAAATTCCAGTTTTCTGGAATCTGAGTTAATAAGTAGCAGGTTGACAGTAGTAGTTAAATATGCTAGAGAGCCCCTATTGGCATGAAAATTAACAGGATGGTAGAAGGCAATATCTACTACAAATAACTAACACTGAGCATGAGCAAATTCCCAACATGTAACTAGATGTCATCCACTCTTCATGGCATAAAACTAATAGCAGATTCCCAGACTTAGCCATTTCTAGCATGCTGAAACAGAAACATTAAGTTGGTCAGTTAACAGCATGTTTCCCACTTATATGGATTATTCTCATGTTAAACAAAAATATCATGGCATACTAGGTACAAAATACTAGAACTTCCTAGTTGACACATATCCCAAAGCAAGCATGGATTAAATCATGCAAAAATAACAAAATGGCATCTCTGCTAAAATGACAGATTTATGAACTTGCTCAAAAGTGAAATCAGAGAGTTCCAATGAGTTCATTGGCTCTTTCTACCCCAAAACCATGGGTCATACTCGTATGCTCATGTGAAACACAAGGCACAAACAAGATGAAAACACAAGGGGTATATCAAGTGGGAAAACCCACTAATCTCCACACACACACACCCTCTCATGCACACACTACCACTAATGCACCACCACACATGCACAAGTGTATGTATGCCTAAGCACACACACACTAGCATCTATGCCTTAGGCACCGATTTTGAATATTTGGCTTTGGACATACTTTTGTGGAAGATCTTGTGGGTGTATGTGGTGACTATCACTTGTGCACGTATGACCATTTTGTTCACCAACAAAACCTTACCCCCTTTTAATATTATTGGCTTTCCTATGGACTCAAGGTGATTTATCACAGATGTAAAATGTAGAGTCCTTTGCTTGAAGCTTTGCCAATCTATTTCCTTGCATCTTGGGTATTCCTCAATCCTTATGCCAACCCATCATTGAACTTTCCTGAAACATACTTAGTGGAATCATTAGTTCAATGACATGTATGTTGTTATTAATTACCAAAACCACCAAGTGAGAAAATGTGCTTTCAATCTCCCCTATTTGGTAATTCGGGACAACATATAGATCAAAGCTTCGACATATGATATAATCAATGAATATAATCATCGCTTTGAGAAGTATGTGATAAGCAAGATCTCCCCCTAAATTTGTGCATTTTTTAAAAAAAATGCATTTGAATGTAAATGCACAATCGATTAGGTACATGGGGCACTTCTTCCATGTCACATACAACTTGGTGGTGTGCAAGAGTAATAAGAGTTAACAACATAGCACAACACATCAAGTAAAGTGAATGATCATCACATAATCATCAAAAGATAGGAAATAGTGGCAACACACATTAAAGCGTATGATCAAACACATAAAAGTATCTCACATCAAACCAAAGAACCAAATGTTTTGTAAAACCAAGCAAATAAAAACAGACGCTCCTCACTCGAAGCCTAAGATCTATATATAACTTCTCCCCCTTTGGCAACAAGTTACCAAAAAGCTCGAAGAGATATAGCTAATGATTCTTCTATGGCTGATCTCCTCCAATAGTCGATGTCAGAGTCGAGAGAACTACGTCAGCGAACACTCCCGTTGAAGTCCTGGATGGAGTTGGTGTAGACACGGGAGGCACTGGAGCTGATGGAGCCGATATCACTGTGGCTGGAGCAGAAGATGAAGGCCTTGTCTCTGGAGCTAGCACTGTAGGTGTCCTGGCCTTAGTAGTGAACTGGGTAGTCGTCCTGACAGGTGCACTATCCTCATCATCATCAGAAGACTCAGATTCTGAAGAGGTGCGATGGATTGGGGCTTCATTAACCTCCTTCTTGAGCTCATTGACTGTCTTAGTCAGCCCATCAACCTTGTCATTTAAAGTTCTCACTCTATTCACAATGATGTTCACAAGGCTCTCCTGAGTGTCCATGATGGTCTTGATATCATTCTTCATGTCCATGATAGTGGTGATCAAGAGATCCATCTGCTCGTTCCTGGACCTGGGGACCTGAGCACTAGTGGCTCGAGCTGCCTCTGCCTCTGCCTCAGCTTGTGCCTGAGCTGCAGTTGATGTGGGATGGTCTGGGTCCATCACCACAACATTGTCCTCTAGATCTGGCTGAAGTGGCAAGTGTGGACTATCCAGAGAAAATATGTGCTTCTCAATCTTAGAATTGATAAGCATCTGAATATAGGGTGCATAACAACATGAGTGCTTCTGATCAGCAGCAACCCTCTTCATAGTCTCTACTATCAAGTCCATCACTCGATTCCTGGTGTGACAATCAAGATGGACGAGCATGTTGACGGAATATCCACGAATCATCTTCTCATCTCCAGAATTGGGCATCAAGGTATGCCTCATGATGGTGTTCATGGTACGGAGGCCTGCCTGGAGGAAGTAAATTGATCCCAACTTGTGAGATTGCACTTTATCAGCAGGGATAGGATTATACATATCCTTCATAGCATTGTGATTATCCTTGGATTCTGAATAGACATCCAAATCACCATCCTCAACCTCAGGGACTCCTAAGATGGTATCCCACTCATCAACAGAAGATTCATATCTTGCTCCTTCAATAATCCAAACAATCCTGCCATCTCCATAAAAATGAGCAGTGGAATAGAACTGCATGATCATTTCATCATTCCAAGCAGTGAACTCCTTCCCAACAAACTTGTCAAGTCCAATGTAGTGGAAGTTATCTTGGTCACATGGGAAATAGTCCACATTATCCTTGATGTACTGCCAGTCAACATATCTCATGTCATTGACTGCAGGACTCTTGTCCAGCAAAATTGTCTCATAAAAGTCTTGCTGCTCCTTGGTATAAAACCTATAGTCCACATTAGTTTTCCTCCTCTAGGCATATGGATCAATAGCTCTCCACGCCCTCAACCCTAAAACCTTCCTCTTCTTCGTATCCTCGGCTATTGGGTGGATGGCATCATGTACAGGAAGGTGAGGTCTGAGCTTCATCAGAACTGACAAAGCATGTTCATCATCATCTGCTTCTCTGAAAGTGGACGTCTTGTTCTTCTCAGAAGTAGGGATATCTCTGGTAGTCCACTTGGACTTCTGTGCAACAGCTTTCTTAGATGCAGCCTTGGTGCTTTTGGAGGGACCAGGCTTAGGCATAGCATCAGTCAAAAGTTTCTTAGCCTTCTTCTTAGGAGGGGCCTGAGTAGCAGGTTCCTCCTCTTCCTCCTCTTCAGCAGCAGCACCAGCAGCGTCCTCTAGATCCTCATACATAGAGGTAGGTCTGCCCATCACACGGATGATCCTCTTCCTGGATGTCTTCTTTTCTCTTGCCTTCTTAAGCAAAGCTTTCTTTGGAACCTCTACAGACATAGTTTCCCTAGCACTCTCATGTGCTTTGAAGGTCTCTGCATGTGCATAAATTTTGCTGACCACCCTCCTAGATGAGGTGGCCTTAGTGGCAAACTTCCTTGTAGCCTTCTCTTGCTTCTTAGCAAGAACTTCCTCTCGAACAAAATCAGAATCTTCTTCTTCTGAGTTGAGTCTCTTCCTCGTCCTAGTGGAAGCTTTAGGAAACCCATGAGAATTGGGAGTGCCTGGATCTATGGAAGAACTGGACTCAGGACTAGTGCCTAAACTCATCTCAACGTTATGCTCCTGCAAATTCTGACTATCTTATGTGCCTGACATGTCTGACCCTATGAATAGGGTATAGAGGAGTGGAATAGGATAAGTCATCACAAAATACAGAAATTTTTGAAAGTTTGAACTAAGAATTTCCTAAGTTTTGCATTCTGTCAAATATATTTCGGTACAGCCGAGGCAATTTTTTTGGTCAGACCGAGACAAACATCCTTCTTTCCAGGAACTTGGCACCATTTTTGCTCGGACCGAAAATAAGCAGTCGGTTCCACCGACGTGTTCTCAGTGTGGCAGAAAAGAGAATCAGTGACACCGATTTTTTTTCACATCGGTTCTACCGAGATACAGGGGGCGGACGGCAAAACCCTAAAAATTCGTCTTTCGATATCCTATGGATTTTTCTTTTGGATAGAAAGATTTCAAACTATGGCAAGACTAGGAATTAACCCTAATGCACATGAATCGAATAGTGCAGTGCAAGAGGAGGGCGAATGCATACCCTAATGTGGCGATGGATCCGCTACGGTAGCGACGTTGGAGAAGAAGACGTCGACGGTGGTGATTCCCGATGACGGAGGCGCTCGGAGAGGCAAGGCAATGACCAGGGGCCTTCAGGGTGGCAGCTAGGGTTGTGGAGGCACGACGTTTGAAGAATGAATTTCAAAATGTTGGGGTCCATCGAATATATACCCATCGCTATCAGTGACACCGAGTTGATATTTTCGGTGTCACCGAGTTTCACAACTGTCACCTGACAGGGAAACTCGGTGTAACCGAGAATATGAAATCGGTATTACCGAGATAGAAAAACCAGATCAACCCTAGGCATTCGGTGATATTGAGAATTTGGAGTTGGTTCCACCGAGATGCACTTGGGAGGTTTTAATGGTCAGTCCTTGATGATACGGAACTCCGAGTGCTCCTCACACAGAGAGATCAAAAAGTACTTGTTCAAATTTTGTGTTGTGGCATGAATAGAATATGAGGTGAGAAAGCATAGATAGCTAAAGGATTGGTCCTAGGCATTCTTGTATATCCAACTGACAAAAGTAAAATCAAAAGCCAAATAGCAACAATTGGATATCCTCGAATGAGTAAATAAATGCAGACCAACATGCTCACACAATAAGATGTCAAATGAAATCATGGCAAACATGCACAAACACAATAGCATCTAACAAGCACTATGGTGATGATGGAGTCATTTATATATGAGTATATTGACTTAGGATCCAAGTAAGAATACTTGATCATAGGTCATACTCATCGTTTAAGCATAAGTGGGGTTACCACTTTTACATAAAGCATTTAATGTTGTCATGTTCTATGAGATGCTTTAACTCAAGTATTAGAGTAAAGCTCCCCCTTGATGTGACATCCCCCATAGGAGGGATAAACTAACCTTGGGTTTGTCGTGAAGACTTCATGTAGGTGAAGTAGTGGTGGATGCTCAAAGTTGATGAAGATCACCAAGAGTTGGGAGCATCCTTGTTGTTTCATTTCTATTCTCACCTACATGGGTTAGTCCCAACACACAAGAGACAAATAGAAGGATATCTATAGACATGGAGTGCAAACCATATGTGATGATGTCCATTGATTTGTTGATTACCTTGTCCCTTGCTTACCTTTGAGGGAATGTGTGACTCCTTGAACTATTGCATTACGTTGATGTTGATTGCAACTAGTTCTTGCCAATAATGAATATGAATGAATTTCATTGGCGGAGTCACCCCTCAAGAACTTCTCTAGTTATTCTTCTTGGGGAACCACATCAAGTTGATGGGGATCCTTGGTGTTGAAGTAGCACTTGTAGAAGTTGAGCTTGTAGTAGCCTTGGGAACCCACTTCACCAAAGATTGGGATTCATCTTCATATGAGTCAATGTCCTCTTCAAGCTTGTTCTTGTCCTTGAGCTTGGGGTCTTATGGTGAAAGGTCATCTTGAGCTTTTGTTCCCTTGGGGAGAGTATTTTCATACTTCTCCTTTTGAGGAACAAACTTGGGATTGGGGTATTGACCTTCTTCCCATTCAACTCCATTAGCATTGAAGTAGCCAACACCACGATTCTTCTGGTATCCTCCGTGCTTGCGTACAATCTCCTCAAATTGTTTGCACCCTTCAAGACTCTTGTAGATACCTTTCTCTATAATCCCTTTCAAGAGTTAATTTTCTTGATCAAATGTAACTTGGCTAAGAGAAGTGTTAGTGGGATCAACAGAACTACTAGAAGCAACATCATTGGATTTATCATTTTTATTGCTACTAGTTGAAGAACCTTTCTTTCCTTTGTTACTAGCTTTCTTAGACTTAACTTGTGGCATGAATTTAGATAAGAGAAGTCGCTTGGCTAGATAAGAGGAAGTCTTCTTTCGAAGATCGTCATTGATAGTTTTAAGGAACTCATGCTCTTGTTCTAAATTGAGCTTCTCGAAGCGTAGCTTCTCATGTGTCCTTACAAGCTCTCTATTATCTTCTAGAGTTGACTCATGAGCTAACTTAAGAGTTTTTAGTACTTGAGTTAGTCGTTCTATTTCCAACTTATCATCATCGCATGACTTATCTACACTAGAGTGAGTACTAGCAAGTCCATTTTGACTATCATTACTAGATTTGTCAAATATCAAGTCATCTTCAATTAACAAGTCATCTTCATCACTATTGAAATCAAGATACTCGGGGTGTGATACCTTGCAGCCTTTAGCCATGAAGCAACGTCCACTCCCTTCATTTGGTGAATCAAATATGTCGTAGGAGTCTGTTGTCACTAGTGCAAGTCCGGCAACACCTTCATATTGACTATAGTCGGAGTTGGAGTGATAACTTCTCTCTGAGTGGTTGTCGGATTCGGAGACGAAAACCCATTCACCAACATGAGCTTGATGTTTCCTTCTTGAGTAGCTCTTGGTGTACTTGTCCTTCTTCTTCGAGTCCCTACTTCTCCTTGAGGGTCTTCGTTCATAACGATCATCTCTACTCCTTCTCTCTCTTCAAGGTGACTCATCTCTTGATCTTCGTCTTCTTGGTGACTCTTCTTTCCTCTTGTAAGGAGTCGTGCACTCATTTGAGTAGTGTTCGGGCTTCCCACAATTGTAACAGTTTCGGTCACGACTTGACGAATGCTTCTCTTCATATCTTGAGTTGGAGCTTCGATCTTTGCTTCTATTCTGTAGAACTTGTTGAATTTCTTGACCATGAGGCTTATCTCTTCATTTGTGACAAGGTTGTCGCTTGAGGAAGCGGGGGTATCACTTGTGGCTTTGTAAGCACCGCTATACATGTGGTGAAGCTCTTCCTTGTCTTTGAGTGTCATCTCATGAGCAAGAATCCTACCAATCACTTCCGTTGGCTTGAGATCTTTGTAGTTGGGAATAATTTGGATCAATGTGCAAACGGTTTCATATCGATCATCCAAAGCTCGAAGTATCTTCTTGATGATGAATTTGTCTGTCATTTCTTTGCTTCCTAAGCCAGCAATCTCATTGGTGATGAGAGCTAGCCTAGAGTACATCTCAGCGACTCCTTCACCATCCTTCATCTTGAATTTGTCAAGTTGACTTTGAAGAACATCCAACTTGGATTCTCTCACAGATTTTGTACCTTCATGCATATCAATCAAAGTATCCCAAATCTCTTTTGCATTCTCAAGACGGCTGATTTTGTTGAATTCTTCGGGGCATAGGCAGTTGAAGAGAATGTCACATGCTTGAGCATTGAGATGTAACATCTTCAATTCATCTGTTGTCGCTTCGCAATTGGGTTCCCTTCCTTCTGCAAAGAATTCACCTTGCATACCAACACGAATAACAGCTCAAATGGCGGGGTTATGAGCAAGCGAACGCATTTTCATTTTGTGCTTCCAACTAGCAAAATTTGTGCCATCAAAGTACGGACCTCTACGGTGATAATTTTCCTCACTAGACGCCATACTCTCCTAGGTTGTGAAACCAATGCAATGGAGACCAAAGCTCTGATACCACTTGTAGGATCGAAAGTAGTGCTAGAGGGGGGTGATTAGACTACTTGACCAAATAAAAATCTAGTTTTTCTAATTTTAATTCTTGACAGATTTTAGCATTCATAGTATGTCAAGTACACCCTATACATGCATGTCTACAAGTATAGCAGCGGAAAGTAAAGACAAGCATGTAAGTAAAGGAAGGGTAGGAAGATCAAACGCAATTGGTGACACGATGATTTTTCCCGTGGTTCCGATAGGTGGTGCTACCGTACGTCCACGTTCATGGAGTCTTCAACCCACGGAGGGTAACGGTCGCGAGAGTCCATGGAGGGTTCCATGAAGAAGCAACCTTGACTATACCATGACGGCCTACGTCCACAGAGGACTAGCCTAACTCGGGGTAGATCTTCACAAAGTAGGCGATCTCCTTGCCCTTACAAACTTCTTGGTTCACTCCACAACACGAAGTAGGAGGCTCCCAAGCGACACCTAACCAATCTAGGAGGCACCACCCTCCAAAAGGTAAAAGGCTCGATTGTGTCGATGAACTCCTTGCTCTTGTGCTTCAAAATGATAGACTCCTCAACACACAATCACTCTCTCATGGATTTGGCTAGGTAGAAGAGATTGATTTGATGGAAAGCAACTTGGGGAGGCTAGAGATCAAGATTCATATGGTAGGGATGGAATGGCATGATCTCAACACATGAGTAGGTGGCTCTCTCTTAGAAAATCAGTAGGTATGAGTGGGGAACTGTTCTGAGTGCTTCTCTTGTGAGTGAGTGGTGGTGGAGGGGTATATATAGGCATCTCCAAAAATCAAACCGTTACACACAAAATGACCAACCCGGTGACACCGATGTTTTAATCTCGATGGTACCAAAGTGACCAAAAGGTGGCAACTTTGGAATCTCGGTGAGACCGATATGTGAAACTTGGTTGCACCGATAAGGTGACCAACGTTCAAATTGCCCAATCTCGGTGACGCCGATCCAACAATCTCGGAGGGACCGATATTGTGAATTTGCGTAACAGAAAGTTGGCAGCCTAACTCGGTGGCACCGAATGCAGAATCGGTTGCACCAAAAAGCTAGGGTTTGGCTGAGTCTATCTAGGATTTAGGATCGGTGGCATCGAGTGGAGAATGTTGGTTGCACAGATTTTGAATATTTGGCTTTGGACATACTTTTGTGGAAGAGCTTATGGGTGTATGTGGTGACTATCACTTGTGCACATATGAGCATTTTGTTCACCAACAAAACCTTACCCCCCTTTTAATAGTATTGGCTTTCCTATGGACTCAAGGTGATTTCTTACAAATGTAAAATGTAGAATCCTTTGCTTGAAGCTTTGCCAATCTATTTCCTTGCATCTTGGGTATTCCACAATCCTTATGCCAACCTATCATTGAACTTTCCTGAAACATACTTAGTAGAAACATTAGTTCAATGACATATATGTTGTTATTAATTACCAAAACCACCAAGGGAGCAAATGTGCTTTCACACTAACGCCCCCCGAATCCAGGCTGCGGCCGATGGTGCCGAGCTGTTGAAGGCCAGCGATGCTAACGGGTGAGAAACCCATGCTTGTTCTTCCTTCTAAGGCTGAGAACATATGATTAGTGAACATGGCCCTTGGTTTTGCCTTGTCTTGCTGGTTGTAACATATCTTGTTGGATATTGTGTGGATATGTGACAAAGAGGAATCCATCCGTGGATGAAGTGGCCACATCACCCCTAACATGTTGATGTGCATGGAGTATTCGTATGATCCACCCAGGAAAGGAAATCTAGCAAGTAATGTTTTGATCAGTTGGGTTATCCCCTTTTGAAGAAAATTTTAATCAGTTCATTGGTTGATTTCATTTCATTAGGTTGCTTCTAATTAGTTTGAATTTGATCAGATTTGTGCTCAAGATTGTTTCTCTCATTGAATAAATTGATTGTTGCCCTATTGGTCCTACCGGCTGGGTTAGAAGCAAACAAGGGTCGCGGTGTGAACTATTGCTAGCTTGAGGAGATGCTCACATGACGACATGGTTGCCGGAGGTTGCATACAGCTGAAGTAATCTTCTATTTGAAATCTCTTAATTGTTTCACTTGCCTTCTTTTTACTGTCTGCAGTTTCTACCTTTTCAAGTTGTTTGGTGGTGTATGAGCCAAGACTAAAGATATGCAAGCTTATTAGCATTACCCCTTTTTCATGTATTTTGGTTACTGTTTTAGTTAGCTAGACGGATGTGCTGCAGTTAAAATAATGACTTCTATTATTATTCATTGTTTGGTTTATGTAATTGTTGGTGCAAATATCTTCACTTGCTAAACAGTGCATGCAGGTTTCTTATTGAAACAAGCACTGAAAATGACAAGCATGGACTGCAATTATTCTGGACCTGCAGCATGGCTGAATGTAACAAGTGGGCTATATTCGACTCACTAAATGTTTCACAGTTTACTACTTTTCATATTTGTGTTATTATGAGCTGAAATGCCCAAAGATAATATGTTTCCGAATCTTTAATCATGTGTAGTCTATGATTCTCATGCACGCTGAAATGTGGGTTTCAAAATTAATGATACATCCTCATGCGCCGAAGGACCATAGGGATATGGATGGCCAATTTTGAAACTTGGAATTGGTGTCTCTTTTTTGAAACTCTAAACTTTGCCACTTGATTGTGCCCAGTTAAAATGGATGAGCAGGCCGACTAGGTGGAGTACTTTGCGACATGTGTATACTGGCAAAAAATGATTTATTTTGTGTGGTGTCTTTACTCCCCTGCCTACCACAACGCCTATAGCTACAGGCTGATGTGAAGAAGCATCTAAATAAGATGTACTTGGACGCGTCGAGTCAGACTTATAATGGTCGACTGCTGTGTAGAAACTAGAATCACCTCTAGCCATCAAGGTAAATAACTCCAGATCCATTGATTCTTTTTGTATTCATTTTTGTAAATACATAGTACTGCAACAAATAATAAAAGAAAGGATCAAAGATAGTTTGAGAAAAAAATTGGCTTAGAAAAAACATAGTGCATGGTACTGAAGACAACCTAGCAAACGAGCGGAAACTTGCAGCAGCATCTTCGACACCTTCTCGACGAGCTGTGGGTAGATCGTAGCTGAGGGTGTGGTGCTGACCACCTCGGTATGTGCTTCTCTCCTTGCCGTTCATGCTGACATCAACAAGGCCGAAAGATCTTCATGCGGGCAATCTGCTAGCGACAGTAGAAATTAACAATGCTCTGTTTGTGTTTTTACATGGTGGGATATATATGCGCAGAACCTGAGTGCATGCATGGCTGCAGAAGAATCAGGGCGCTCCATGCTCAAGAGTAGCTGTCGGACTCAAAAAATCACAACATTCGCAGGTACAACAACCACTTGACGCCAAACCTTAATGTGTTCGTGTTGAAATCACTCATTTCAGTTGAGTGCATGTTTTCTATGTCTCTTAATTGTTGTAGGCCAAGATGAATCCTGAAGTGTTCGATTCTTTAAAATGCCGGTGCATAGAGCTTTTAGCATTTAGCCCATCATATTTTTTGTTAAAATAAGCAGTGAAAATGGTCAGCTTTAATTAGATATGTCTGCTGAAAGCCACATTCGGATAATCTTTTCTCTTTTCTTAGTTTCTTCACCCATGGATCACCTTAGTATCCACATTCGGATAATCTTTTCTGCTGGCACTGCTGTGCTACTTTTATTGTTGTTGTTATTAAGCAGTTTTGTCAAAGCAATTGCTATCTGTATGCCATTTTCATGTTTTAGACGCGTCTGTTTTTTCATATTCTAGAGACAGATATGATGATTAGTCGATCAAGCACTTGATTTCTAATACTAGCAATTGTGTATCTGGAACTTTTAATACTGACAGTTTTGGTTTATTGTCCAGCATTGAGACTATTTATATGATGATGGCTACAGCATAACCATCAGTTGAAGTAGATATCTATAAGGCTACGGCTGGTGCTGCAGTGCAGCTCCGTTCTGACTCGTAATTATCTAAAATTTTGAACGCTTGTGTTCTTCAATACCACTGTGATCGAGTCATCGATGGGAAGGTACATTGATCCATGATATTTCTTATTATTTGCGTCTGATATGTTGCTTTGAAAAACATGAGAAACCTGACCTACAGATGCTAGCAATGATTTATGTTCAAATATGGAACTTAGCTTCGGGACTTGTGTAGGGAGAAGAGACAATTAGTGATGAACAAAATTCCAAATCCTTTTATTAAAAATAGTGATGTATGTCATCCATGAGGGTACTATAGTTTTTTGTTTGACACATTTAATATGAGCCAGTAGAATATTTATGCCATGTTGCAACACACGATGCAATTGCCTATCTCTCCAAAATGCAGTAATATTATGTCGACTCTTCGTCGACTTCAAAAAGGGTAATGTGCCCATCCTATCTCTCGCTTGATTGCAGGCTTTCAAAGGTGAGGCTAGGGCTCGGAGGTGAGGCCAAAGGCATGGATTGTTCTGCAATTTTACGCTCGACGGGGACAACACCCATGCTGCGGTAGATGCTCTTTTCAGCTCACCGACTTCCAGGTGAAATTCAGTTCTTGATCCTAATCTAACTTCACGGACCAGATGTGCATCCGATGATTTGTTTTCATCATGGCCGTACTGCTTGGATTTTTTAAAGCAGGTGACAATTCCTATTGTTTTATTAGAGATTATGCTTCATCCTTCTGCTTTGTGCCACGTTATATGCACATATGAACAAAAGTAATTCTTTTATGTTATTCTGCCAAAATCTGATGACCGACTGATTAGGTGATCTACCAGCGAACAATTCCATTTGATTTTCACAACTACTGCCCAACAAACTGATTTGTACAGGGTGTTCTAGGCAATGTGTCTTTGTTGCTGGGACAACGTGAAACATTTTTCAGTTTCTTTGGTTTTATACTATGATCCCGCAGGATGGGTCAAACAGGTTCAC
The DNA here is from genome assembly GCA_022496015.1 of Hordeum marinum. Taxonomy (NCBI): domain Eukaryota; kingdom Viridiplantae; phylum Streptophyta; class Magnoliopsida; order Poales; family Poaceae; genus Hordeum; species Hordeum marinum. Next base: position 138,017,787 of record CM039672.1, read on the forward strand.
CCCCACAAAACTTTTTTTTGGCTAGCCAATGCATCACAACACATGTCAGGGGACTCATTTCAATTTTCATTTGGTTTGTCATCCTAGCACGACATGGATTAGCAAGGCTTTAATCAGGTGATAGTACACTTTGGTGCCAGTGATGCCAATGGGCATGAAATCAAGGCAAATTGCTCCAACAAGGTGAGAAGTATACGATGGATTGTACAGTAGAACTCCTAGAATTATCTTGCAATTCCAGCCATCAACCCAAGCAACAGAACTTATGTGTGATATTTATGCCTTATCACAGCCACTTACCATCATTCAGCTTGAGACAACCAATTTCGTACATATCAAGGATAACAAGTTGTCCATGTAATAGAACCGATTATTGGCAATTGGGTACCGATGGGCACATTTCTGCATTAGCTAAGCACATGAATGCAATGAACTAATTAATTCAGAAAAAAACCTGAATTTGGGAACAATGGTATTTCTAAAATTCTTGTTGATTGCAGTATTTAAAGATGTTGAGATTTCTCATGTTTTTTTTAAAGTGTACATGTGAAACTTTGTAGGTAATCTTTTCTTGCCAACTTAACGTTCTATGCAGACCATCAGAAACCTTAATGTCGAGACTGAGAGGTGTAATTTCACTATATATCTTACCTATTTTAATAATCTTTGACAAACGTCGTTAAGAATAGAATATATATTTATTTTCAGTTTTTGATCAGCACTGCAGTTATTAGTGAACCTAAATTGTTAACTATAGGTAGTACTGGTGGGTCAACGAAAAGAAGGTTACATGCTTGACTAGATATATACTTGATAAATAATGGCTTGTATATGTTCACCTCGGCTACCAGATTTTCATAATGTAACGTCGTCCGGTGTATTTGAATGTTGCCAGTTTATGTGAGACAAACAGCCAATGAGCTTATGTCATAAGAAACAAAAATCTGTTTGATTATTTTAGGGGTCACTATATTCATAAAGAAGATAATACAATTAAGTGTTTATAAGTTACATCATAATTCTGTAAAAAAGATGGCATCTTCTACAAGGTAATTAAGTGATAATGGTAAAAAGTTACATTCTTCGGGCAATCTCCATGTCTACAAGGTTTAAACGTTGAGATATTAGGATGTATGCATTAGTACTCCCCATGAAAAAATGACCGACAGGAAATGAGAATAGCGACATGAACTCTATATCATATGATGTGTTTGTATTTGAATTAAGAAAGGGACATGGTAATAAAAAATATTCTGTGTCTTGATAAAAGTTTAAAGAGATTTGGAAAACAGTAGGCACACCACCAATACACACAGCAATCACACATGGATGGTACCATCACCATCCTAACCATTTAACTACTGATTGGTTTTAATAACATTTTTTCCAAGTGTGTCGATGGGCTGCTCAGCTTACACGTGAATTGAAAGTGGCAAAACTTATCCTGGAGACAGACACAAAAAATAGTGGCTTCTAAGTTAAGAAGCTATATTGTTAGATCAATCTATGGCCCTATCGCTAAGGAGGTAAATAAGTGCATGCAATCAAGGGAGGAGTACAGGGTGGTGTGGGTGAGATGCTTGGCTAATGGATCTGCTCATTGCTTAGCAAAGGAGGGTTGTGAAGGAGGGTTGTGCGAATACGTTATGTAAAACTTGGTTCGGGTATCTGTCAGATTGTATTCGTGATGCTATGAAATAAAAAAACACATTTTCTATAGTTGCAATAAGATAGCATCTATAGCTGGATTTAGCAAATCCGTCCCCTAGACAAGTCCGATGAGTGAGCCTTCTTTTCTCTCTGCATGCGGTCATGTTTCTCATTTTCTCTTTTTTATGTCTAGTCACTTGTATGTGATTGATGAAGATGAAGAGAAAGAAAGAGAATAAAGAAAGGTGGTCCAGGTGGGCAGTGTCTTGTGGTAGACTGTCCGGGCGCATCCGAAGCCCGCATGCCCTCTCTATATTTTGTGCACATACAAGGGTTTGTGAACAACCCGGTAGTATAGCGATGATATGAGAGATGTGATTGGATCACCTCTTTTTCTTGTCTATCATGTTTGGTCACTGAACGTGGATGTTTGTGAAGGATTTGAGAGGGAGGGTCGTAGATGCTCTAACATTATTGTGTTGATATTATGAAGTGTGTTAGCTGATTGTTGTGTTAGCTGGGATGACACTGTTTTCGATTATTTTAGCTAGCTTTGTCATTAGCATCTTAATTTCTTTTCAAAAGCCCGTAGCCATGCATAGGCGTAGAATCTGTTATCAACATTTTAACTTGTTTTAAAAAGCCATAGCAACACACAAGCGTTTTACTAGTTGGAATAAAGAGAGATCCTAGCTTATTGCTAACACATATCCCCCACTACAGCCCGCGCCCACTCGGCTGGCCACGCCGCATCCCCTGGCGCTACCGACGGCTAGGGCGTTGCACGTGCTGCACCACCGCGCAGGCCTAGCCACCATCACCACCCCAAAGCCCAAACCCAACCCACCTCCACCTCAAACCGCGCGCCTGGATAGAAGGCCAGGAATCCCCGGGATGCCGCCGCATCGCCTCGCTGGGAGAGGTGTGGTGGACGGGAGAGAGGATACGGTGGGGGAAATGAGAGGGAGTGGGTGACATGGTGAGGGAGAGTGAGCTCAGCTTTTTATTCTCTCTGCACAGAACATGCACGAACAATTCTAAAATGTGGCGTGGCATCCTTGCTCTGTAATTCATGCTAGATGATCCAACGGGGAAGAGCGTTCACTCGAATCTAAAAATTCGGAGTCAGAATTTTATCATTTGAGTTTATTATAAAGGATGTGCATCACTCGATGCAGAAGCCAGGGGCATTCTCTTTTCAAGAAAATAAATACAGTTGGCAGGGTGAGGCTCCAGCCTTTGTGCGTGATCTTGTTGCCAACGATTCGACTGTGCTTATTGGTTAATAATGTAAAGCTCTCTTCAGTCTAGCATATTTACACCGGCGAATTCAGTCCATATTTTTCTTTCTTGGCGTAAGGCAAATCGATCCATCATATATAGCATCAGGACATTCCCCAAATGAACCAAAACTACGATTAGATCCCCTCAAGGGTAGACCTGAAATCCATCCATCCATCCATCCATCCCCGCTTATCAAGGGAGAGGTGGCAAGATACCCCACTGGTGCAAGAGCCCCTGTCCGGTTGTTACCTCCAGCACCAGGAGAGCCAACACGGCCAGCATAGCAGCACGTCCATTCCATGTCTCGGCACTCTTCGTCCAGCCCCACTCCCAGACAATCACCGGAGGAGGCAGCATGTCGCGTTTCGAGTCGTAGGCTGCTAGCAGCTCCTCCACGCTTCCAAGTGGCACCAGTGACTGCAAAGATAATTCACCATATTTCACTGGAAATTCTACTGTGAAAGGGTGTAAGTTTGCTTCTTGATTAAATTGAAAATTACGGTTCCTAATGCCAATTCCTTCAGATTTACAAACTACTGGAAGTTCAATTATTTGGGAAATCGTTCAATGAATCACTACTATGCTGACCACGGAGAGTCCGAATGATCAGCGCTTTGACCACAATCAGATTTTCATACAAGGGGTGGTCCATCTAGGGCATTATTTGCATGTCACTTATGTTTAAACAATTTTAACATTACTTATTTTCTGCTGACCCTAATTCAATATTTGGTCTTAAGTTTTAATGCTACTCCCTACGCTCCTATAATTTAAGATGTTATTACAACCAGTATATGAGTACATTGGTTGTAATAACATCTTATATTATGGGACAGAGGGAGTACTAGTTAAACAAAATCGGTTCCAATTTGCACCAGTATATTCCGAGTCATATAAGCTCATTGAATCACCAGGCCTGTGTTTAACTCTAGGTTGAAAAAACCACATGCATATTAGAATATTGGAAAGTGACATGATTGATTATTAACATACAAAACACAAATAGAATGCATATTGCATGTCCTGTGATACTTGTTACCTGCCGAGCCTCAAGGTTGGAAACTGCCATTGCGCCAACATAAGGCAGGCTTTCAATAACAGCATCTGCAAGATCTGAAATGAATGTGGGCTCACAACCTAAAGCAGGAACTCGTCCCCAGTGCTTGATACCAGATTGTAAAGCCAGCTCCTTGTACTCCACGTCGATTTCTTCCAATGTCTCAATGTGTTCGCTGACAAAACTGAAGAGAGAAGACTAGAATAAACAATCATGATTATCAAACAAATAGTTTAGTTTATAAGGGGCATAATGCATACAGAGTATCACTTTAATTACGACAGCAGAAAGTAAGTTAAGAGAAGTATACCTTATGGGAACTGCTAGAAGGCTCTTTACCCCTCTCTGCCCAAGAGCAATAATTGTCTCATCAGTGTAGGGTTTCAGCCATTCCACTGGTCCTACTCGGCTCTGGAAATTTATGCCAATATGTTAGTTTAGAAGGCCAGTCAACACTTCAAATAAGACTAACCATCATGTTTATCTGCTGCTGTAATTGGACTGGAGCAACCACCAAATGGATGTTATGCTAGTGATACACACTACATAGGCTCCCCATTTGGATGGTGATTGCAAAAGCCAAGGAGTACTGTGTAAAATACACATACACGGGGTATCAGCATGTGATGTATTGACCTGGTAAGCAAGTGTACATGGATTTGCCATTCCTCTTTTTTCGAGCTCCTGCATGATAAGATCCACACACTCTTCCATTTCTGCTTTATACGGATCACCGGCTTCTTCAACGTATGCCAGAGGAACTCCATGAGCACTGAAAAATATCATAACCTGCAAATCTCATGTCCCATCAGGTATAATATTTCATTTATCAGAACAAAGAAACTGAAAAGGCTAAGATCTGTCTGAAGTTAAGAAAACAAATGGATGCAAAATAGGAATAATCTAAGATATTTCTTCATCAATCATTAGATTTTTTTGCTTGAAGCTTATCATAACGGTAACTGCTATAGAACTGGATGAGGTGCTTTCTTTGTTGCAGGACTTTCGCCTTGAGCATCAGTCGGACCAAAGATTCATGGTTCATGGCCTCCCCTTCTCCAAGAATGTGCATGCACAAACAATTGCAGAAGATGACGTCGACCCCAACGCAGCACTAATCTGGGTTTCCAAAGCTCCCAACAAGGTGAAGGTATTTGCATGGCTACTGTTCAAAGTTAGGCTCAATAAAATAGCAAATCTACTCCGCAAAGGTATTGGGGGCCCAATAGCTCCTGCCCAATATGTGTTGTTCCTTTAGACGATGTGCTACACTTCTTCCTCCTGTGCCCTTCTACATGTCAGGTTTGGTGGCGGTTGAGGCTCATGCTGCCAAACGGTCTACACCAAGCTTGGGACATCGGTGCACTGGAGGGGCTCAAACCTTCGGTTTGGCCCACTGTCCGCTTCTATGACATCCTGGCTTATTAGGAATGATAGACTACTTGTATCAACAAGGAATTCCTTCTTTTTCAGCAGCCCATCCAAAAGGAACCTCAAAGTTAAGTGTGCTTGGCTTGAACCAGTATGAGAATGGGTGACCGACCTAGAAGTTGATCCTAGATGCGCACGAGTGAGAACAAAGTGCGCAATAAAGACTAGTGTCGGTCTATGGGAATAGTCTAGATCCCGCCGCGCATAACGGCAGGGAACCGGTGGTTGTGGCCAGGCATAACGAATGGCATCAGAGCTGACCCTCACGGTTACATGGGCTTGTGCGGGTCAGTGGTGCAGACATGTACATGGCGCGTGTGGCCCATAGTGGCACACGACATGGGCACAAATGGATGCAGGTGCTGGCGCACATAGATGTGTACTAAGAGGAGACGGTCCTGCTAGGCCGACGAGGACATCGGTTCCTTTGAATGGGTGTGTATATGACATCCTGGCTTAATAGGAGTGATGGACTACTCATATCAACAAGGAATTCTTTTTTTTTTTGGAAAGCCCATCCACAAGGAACCTCAATGTTAGGTGTGCTTAGCTTGGAGCAATTTGAGGATGGGTGACCGATTGAGAAGTTGATCCCAGGCGTGCACACTAGTGAGGACAAAGTGCGCAGAAAAGACAAATGTTGGTCTATGGGGCCAATCTAGATCCCGCCAGACGTAACGGCTAGGAACCGACAGCTATGGTCGGATTGATGGAGTCAAATCCAACAGATCTCGGGTAGGGGGTCCCGAGCTGGTAGTCTTGGCACGATTGTAACAAGGACATAGGAGTTTACCCAGGTTCAGGCCCTTTTGAAGACGTAGTACGCTACGTCCTGCTTTGGTTGTATTGAATTCGAGAGGGTATAGACTACAGATGATCTACTGTGAGATCGTGTGTGTGTATGAGTTGTTGTCTACGGCCCTCACCCCTCGGTTTATATAGATACCAAGGGTGCCTAGGGTTTACATAGGTCTGTTGTATCCAAGGGCAATCATGGAGAAGACTACCTCTAAATCTATGGAGTACACACCAAGTCTATGGAATCTTCCATCCTAGCTCTCCTTGGCCGGACGAACGAGGCCCACTTGGTTTATCTTCATGGGGGTCCTCGACCCAGCCCATATGGCAAGGGGGCGACGAGGCTAGCACCCCTAGTCCAGGACATCATCACGGAGTGTTACAAATCTATGTGACATTTTGTCTTAATACGAATGATAGACTACGCATATCAACAATTTTTCGGTAGCCCATCCGCAAGGAACCTCAAAGTTAAGCGTACTTGGCTTGGAGCAATTTGAGGATGGGTGACCGACTAGGAAGTTGATCCCGGGTGCGCACGAGTGAGGTTATTCAAAAAAAAATACTGAGGATGCATTCTTCAGAAAAGAAACTTCCGGAAGAGTGATTCCTATCGCTCCCGTACAAAGTTAAATATTCTACCCCCTTAAGCAGTTCCAACCAGATCCTGTTTCAGGATGAGTGGCTAAATTTTATTATGTTATTAGTAACCTACTCCCTCCGTCCGGAAATACTTGTCTTAGAAGTGGACGTATCTAGACTTATTTTAGTTATAAATACATCCATTTTATTCATTTTTAGGACAAGTATTTCCGGACGGAGGGAGTAGATGACAACGTTTCTGTCTTAATGTATCCAAGTTTGAAAATATTAAGCATTGGCAATTCGGCACACATGGATTGCCTGAAAGAATGACCTAGTATTATTTTTTGTGTTACAGCAAGGAAATCACCTCCAATGTCAATAGCCTTCTACTACTTTCAGACAAGAGAGCACATCAAGATCATGAAACATGGTTCTTACCTTCTGTGGTTTTGGAAATTTCAACAACTCCTTCTCGATCAAAGTTGCCATGGCCTTAATATATCCTTCACGCTGATACCAAGAAGGAATAACCGTATGTTGCATATTGACCAGATACTCATCCTCTCTAACATTGCAGCCGAATGTGTCACTCGTATAATCTTGAAAAGCGATGGGCAATTCATCATTTCAAATTACTGTACTTACCTGAATATGCTCTCCAGAAGACGGAGACTTGAACCACTGGTTGATATGGAGAACTGAGGGTAAAGAGGTAGTACAACAAGTTTTGTGATTCCATCCTTTTTTATCTACAATACAAAGAGGACAAATTAATGTCTTGTGCAACGAAATACAAGTTACAGTATGATACCTAAGTAATTTACCATATCTATAATAGCATTGATATTGAAAGTTTCATGAACTTTGAATATTCTTTTTAAGTTAGAAGATTTAAAACTGCATCTCAGATTAGCATACTATTGCCAATCACAATCCAACAGTAAATAATGTGTTGAGTATTAGTATAGGTCTAGGTCTCTTTACGTAGTAGCCTAGATTTTCTTCCTTGTACCCCAAGTCTATTGCACTATACCATATTTGTCCCATTGGCCATGCAATACAATCTAAGTTGCCCCTCTAACATGGTATAGTGAGCCCAGGTTTAATGTTTTCTGCTCCGGTGTCACAACTCGTTTCTTCCCAATCGAATTGCTTTTCCCAGTCTCCATGGTCAATCTTGATCTCTCATGGCTGATCAAATTTTGGTCTGACCCCCACCTTTGGAGTTCATCCCTCTCTGTGACCATCAAAGGAACTCCAGACTGAGTCCCCACGGCGGCTGCTTTACCTGGAGCTGTCACTGGCGCTCTTTGCACAATGCTGCTGCTAGCATTCTGCTCTTCCCATTGCTACCGCTAGGTGCTATTGCTCGCCCATCAGCTTGCTGCATCTTGTGCTCCCGTTGCTGTTCCAATGCTATCTTCAGCGACGCTGACATGGCTGGCGACGTTGACAACCGGAAGAGCACCTCAGGCACACTGTTCTTCGGCTATTGCCCGGTGTCTTGGCAATGTCAGAAGCAGAAGGTCATCTCGCTGTCCTCCTGTGAGTCTACATCGCCGCCGCCACAGTGGCATGCCAGGGCATATGGCTTGGACAGCTCCTTGGCGATCTCCTCGGGGCAGATCCTCTCATCACCAGCCTGCTCATGGACAACAAATCTTAGATTCAGCTCTGCAAGAACCCGGCCTTCCATGACCAAAGCAAGCACATCGAGGTGCACTATCGCTTCATCAAAGGCTGCATTGAGGACAGAAAGATTGTCGTCTTTATCGGCACCTGCGATCAGCTCGCGGACATCTTCACCAAGGCACTTGGGCATGTCCGGCTCGAGCTACTTGGGGAAAAGATCAGCGTCATGGAGGTGAAATAATTGAGCAGCAACTAGCTTAGGAGGAGTTTGTTGTAATAATCTAGATGTTTCTCTCATTAGATAGTGCATTAGGCGATTTTCGTTTCCTTGTCATGGCAACACATTTTCTACCATTTGTTACCAGTAACTTCTGATGCTGACAGTATTGAAATCATGCGCCAACCAGTTGCTCCAAAAGTCCAGACTGATGGAGAGAGGCGGGCAATATATTTCACTAGACAGAAACAAATGCTACAAAAGTGATCAATAAAGTAAACAGCAAAACCAAACTAGCGTAATGGACATATGAAAAGCCCCTACTTGTTCTATAGCTTCCTCGGTGAAGGGATGCCAATACCGCATTCCCACATACACCTTAGCAGGGATATCCTTTCCACATAATGCCTCCATAAGTGCTTCTCCCTGTACAAGGTTTCCATAAAATGGTAAAACCATAAAATGAAATATAATATAGGATGCATATAGTTTATGGGAAGATATGATTAATATAGGAGAAGTGAGGAGACCTTAACTAATTTACTTAGCATCATAATGATATGAATAGGTCAACGCCTGAGGGAAACAACATATTTTCTTGCTCAACATCAAATAGAAGTATTCTTGTCAGGTGACTCATTAACCCATCTAGTAGCGCGGCATTGGCTTGAGGGAACATTGTAAGGACGAAATGAGCCTAACTCGGTTGTTTGGGGGAGTGGATTTACAGCCCCACCACCTGAGTTCAAGTCCCCACGGATGCAAAAATGGGTTCCTACATATACTGTATGGTTTTCCCCTATGGTTATTTTCTTCAAAACAAGTGAACATTATAAATGGTTAGAATAAATATTACAATAATTATTCACAACATGCATGATTGTGAATTATGCTGCATCTTACTCATCTTATTCAGATAATGAGCTGCTGAACAGATCGCTATATTGTTTCACTTATGGACTAGGCGTAGGTGATTTCAAGTGATCTTTTTTTTGGAAAAGGAGGGAATACCCCCGGCCTCTACATCTGGGTGATGCATGCAGCCATTTTATTAATTATTCACAAAGACCATATAAAGCAATACATCAGTAAGCCTGAGGCCACCATCTTGGCAACACCTGTCGCTACTCATATCCCCTTAATGAAGGGATGCCGAATGTCCGAGCCGAATACCAAACAAACATCGCACCAGAGCCTAACATCTAAAGCCGGATGCCCCAGTCCAGCCACGATGTCGGGACTGACCGGTCTAGTGCACTCTGAGCAAGTGGCACAACCGGTCCGACAGACCCTTAGCGCGTACCAGCATACATGCTCCAGAAGTCTTCACCGCCGCCATCTTCCGCATAGACATCTTCATCAATGTAATGACCTTGTGAAGCCTGCCATCAACGCTACCATGATGCCAGATGGCGCCACCGCCCTACGCGTGTTCATCATTCCACGTCCGTCGTCAAGACCCCACTACACCATGTCGTCGAGACTCGTCGTCGTAGATGGTAGATGCCCCACCGCCCCACCGTGGTCCCCACCTGACAATCAAACGGAGACCGACGCCCAACCACCAAGCCATCCACATTCCGTCCAGACGGTGAATGTCTCCAAATATGATGCCCCCACGGGGGTGACGACAAAGACGTCGCCATCATCCGATCCAGGAGGCCCCTTCAACGCCTGCAAAGGGCTACGACGCCCACAGGCACCGCCGTCAATGGTGGCCTCCCCCAGATCTGAGGTTCCCCTCGGAAACAATGGAGCGAGGGACGCCCCCACCATCGCCTCCAACGAGGAAAACAACACCCACGGGCGCCGTCGTCGATAGTGGCATCATCACCCACTTCAGCAGCTAGGCCACCATCTCCTCCTCAACTTGATCCACCGCCGGGAAGCCACCGCGAGGCAGCACCCACCGTCCAGATCCCTTTGGACCGACGGTGAAGACAGCCGAAGGTAGAGGAGGACACATCGCTGCGTGACCGGCGCCATGGCCACACACACGTCGTCCCGAGGCGCCCGCTCAAGATCCACCGCCACAACCACACCTCCAAGCCACAACGGACGGACGCCCCGCCGCCGCCATCATCCCCCCGCATTACCCAGCTGGGATCTGGCGGCGGCGGGATTGGGTGGCGGCGGAAACCCTAGGAAGGAAGGGAGGCGGAGGAGAGGAGAGGGGGGTGGGGAGAGAGAAACCCTAGGATGATCTATTGAACTTTCCTAGTGTCGATTTCGAGTGATCTTATATTATGAATAGGATTATGGAGAATCTTTTTCCAACATTTTACTGTGATTTGGGCAGATAGCTTTAATTCCGCTGAACAGTAGTTCAATGTGTGATACAGAACTATTTTTAGTTATGTTGTTCAGTAGTTGAGTGAATTTCAGTAATATCCATAGTGTTAAGAGATTCACAGTGCCGGATCCATGAGAAGTTAGCAATTAATACAATACAAGATTACAATGCACCTGCGCATCAGTAATTTGTCGGAGAGGTGAACCACCACCTATGGATGCATAACCTTCCTTGCTCTTTGGCGCTCTTGCAACAGAAATGAATTGTGCTAGCGGCTTCTGCAGAAAGCGAAACGCCCTAGGAAGACGGATGATATCCTGTCATAATGTATCGTGAGATAGCCAATGAGTAGGAGAAAACAAGTTGCAGTGTGATTTCCTCAAAAGCACTTGTAAGGAGGCACATCTGAACTTCTAAGGCTCTTTATTTTTTAGCTACAAGACCCATCACATGATTGAAGAACATGACGCAAAGCCCAAGGTTGATTTGGCCTTTAAATTCGATGAAAAGTACAAAGTAAATTGTTGTACATTTCCAGAAAACTGATAAATTCCTCCACATAATCTTTTGGGCGAAATGAAGACTAGGAAATATAGCAAGTGAAAAAACTTAGAGGCTCATAATTGCATACGAGGATGGTAATTACTTACGGGATCAGCAAAAAGATTAAACAAGAAAGGCTGGACATCATCAAGGGTCTCTGGGCCTCCAAGATTTAGCAGCAGAACGCCAATTTTCTCATTGGCAACAAAAAGTTTCCGGATATCGGACTGTGCAGTGAGAACCGCCTCTGATGCGGATGAAGATGCACTAAAATGTTGCCTCGAGTCAGGCGGCGGCTGAGAAGACCAACCTAGCTTGCATTTGCAGGACAAAGGCTTGATGCGGCAACATTGTCCAAGACAAAGTCCTGTGGCGCTACCAACCGAAGAAGATTTAAGTGAATATGTCCTCGAGAGATTGTGCCTTGGACAAGGAACGGAACACCAGCTATGTAGGTATCCGCTGGAATCCCATCTCCTGAACCAAAATCCCAAACCAGTAATCCCCATTAGAGGCCACATGCATAGAAACAATTAATCCCATCCGTATTAGGAGCTATTGGTATTACTTAGATAAATTACGCGGTGCAGGCCCAGGAGCGAGCCTAACGTGGAGCATGGATATCGAAATTTGTTTGGAAACCGAGCGGAATTAGTACTCAGCCAAGAGGCAAATCCGCAACGAGCTGCATGGATCGGAGAAGACAGGAGATTCAGGTTAGAGCAAGAAACGTCATCCAGGGAAAAAAAAAGAGGTAATCGGAACAAGCCAGTGCATTTCGGGTTCTTTATCGCCTACCGAAGAAATCAAATCCGAGGAAGCGCGGAGGTACAAGAGAACTCGTCTGAGGTGTTTATGACTGGGAGGAGAGAGAGGATTCGGGCTTCGGGGGAAGAAGAGGAAGGACAAAGTGGCAAGTGGCAGCGGAAGCAAGCAAGAGGATAGGGTTCGAATTTTGGAACGGTGGAAACTTTTTTAGATTTATTATTATTTATTTGACTTTTGATCAAAATATCTTCCAAGGAAGGCTCGAGCTACCGGCCTGCCTGTTCGTCCTCGTGCCCATGCTTCGGGCCCGTCCGCTTTAAATCCGTACATTCGAACAAATGGTTTAATTCGATCAAAAAACTTAAATTAGACGGTATGTCAAATGTATGGTCTGATAGACACATTTTCATATTCAGTTTAATATGAGGTGAATATGGAAAACCCAGGTGACGGGGATATACCCCATGGTATGACCCGGCCTGGCGACTCACAGGAGACCCGGCCGAAGACATGACATCTTATTTATGACCCGGCAAGCAGGTCATAGGATGACCAAGCCCAAGACCCGGCGGGTGAGCCGGCGCCAGGCGGCTCACAAGAGAAGGCCCACAAGAGAAGACCCACAGGAGAGAAGGATTCCCTTAAAGGAAATAAGACCCGGAGTAGGATTCGTGAGAGACAAGTCCTACTCCTAGACTCTATTTGTAAAGCCTACCCTCTCCACCTATATAAGGAGAGGTAGAGCAGCCCTAGAGGGAAGAGGGCTCAAAAGACACAAGTCTACAAGTTTAGACAACATAAGAGATTAGAGATAGATAGATTAGAGGCTCTCGTGATTAGAGGTAGCAATTAACATCCTTGTAACCGAGAGATCTTCATCATCATCAATACCAAACAAGCAGGACATAGGCTTTTACGTCCATCGGAAGGGCTGAACCTGGGTAAAACTCCGTGTCTTCTCGATTCCGATCAACCCCTTCAAGCCGCCACGTAGTTGTGTCTCGCCCCGAACCTAAGTCTGTTGACCCGAACATCTGTCGTGACAAATCCACGACAGCTAGCGTCCACCGTGGGGCCCACGTAGAGTGTTATTGTGTTCTTGAAGGGATCTGGCCTAGGGATCGAGAAGTCTATGACCCACCGGATCAGCAAGAGCCGACATGGAAGAATCTACGTCGGGCCCAAACTCATCAATCAAGGATTAAAAGAGTTTTGACAATTGCACAAATCAGATCAAAAGTCAACCGATGTGGCATACATCAGTTTTGTTAACGGAGTCGTCAGAGATCAAATCAGTTATAGTCTCGGGATTACAAAAACATGAGAAATTTTTTTAACATCGCTCATACGCGGAAGTTATCGTCGGATCATTCGGTTTTTTTCCTACGAACAACGGGATCTCCAAAGGAGATTCATCCGATACCAGCAATAGTGCCCGGTCAAAGTTACAGCCAGTATGCAAGAGGCATAAGATAAAGAGAAAATCTGCTTTGGAATCCATCTCGGTCATGATCCCATCTCTGGCTTGGACTCGCTATGCTAGCTCCTCGTCGTTGTGACCTCGTCTCCGAGCCGTCTGGACGGGCCGTATGCTTTCGTCTAGCTGGCTTCGCCAGACCTCACCACCACTCTTTCGCCTCACCTCACCTCACTTTGAGCCAGACCACGGCCGCGCCTAGGTCGCCACGCCGTCCTACGGCCGTGTCGGCACACTAATCGACTCGTCGTGGCTGCTTGCCTCGCCACTGCCGTCCGCTGCCCCCATGTTGGCTTGCCACTGCCATCCGCCGCACGCGCGTCAAGTCGTCGCTGCCGTCTGCCCCCGCGTCGGCTTGCCGCTACCGTCCACCGCACGTGCGTTGAGCCGCCGCTGTTGTCCGCCCCCGCGTCGGCTTATCGCTGCCGTCTGCTGCCCGCGCGTCGAGTCACCGCTACCGTCCGCTGTCGCCGCTAGCCATGGTCGGCTCTCGACCTTAAGCCCTGCCGCCCCGCGCAGGCCCCCGCCGCGCCCCCGCCGATTTGTGGTGTCACCTCAAACCTCCGCTCGAGCCGTCTCCTTGGCCCCGCTCCCGTCGTCAGCTGGCCGACTGCCGACGCCATGGCTCCTATGCGTTCGTGCCCAGCCGATCTGGCCTCCCTGCTGAGAGCTGCCGTCGTCGCTTTGCCGGACCGCCGCCGCATCCAGCGCCCTTGAGTCGCCTGCAAGCCCTGCTTTTGCCGCTCCCGTTGTGGATCTCACCTCCCTCTTGCCTCTACTTCTGTCGCCAGGGGACTAAACATACGAGCAAGGGAGAGAAAAAAGGGGAGTTGACCCAGTGGATAGAGGAGGAGGGCCGGTTCTTAAAAAAAATGGTCAAACATGACCCGGAGGATCTTTTTTGAGCCGCTCGGTGCCGCGCTTTAAAGCCGCCACCTCTGTCATCGTTGTTGCAAACCTACAGTTGTTAAATTCTTGATAAAACATATCAGGTGAAGTCCATCCTATCAAGTTTTCATTGATATATTTTTATTTTCTTCGAGAAACAATTACTCTTGTCCGTGAAATTTCTTATGCAGAACAATTCAGCATTACAAAGAGACCATCAAGCTATGGCCCTTGCCTACACCAGATGGATCAATGGATATTCGTGAGCCGATGCCTCGTTGTCCAGTCTACATCAACATGCCGGTATCGCGCTTCTTCACCCGCCGAAAACAAGCCGCCTAATGGACGTTTTCAAGCTGCTGTCCCCGTGGTGAAGTTTACATTGATAATGCCACGCCTGTTTCTCGCCACCCGCGCAGGCTGACAACATCGAGGCCGACTCTCGCCACCTGCGCCGGCTTACAAATGCCATGGCCGTCTCTCATCATCCGCGCCGGCTTATAACGCCGTGGCATATTTCACAAACAGGGCCGGCTTACAATGCCGCGATTGGTTTCTACGTCTACATCAACATGTCGGTGCAGTGCTCGCCTGTACGAGCCGCCCAACGGACACATGCAAGACGCCACCCACACTGTGATCTACATCAACATATCGGTGCGATGCTCGTCGATACGAGCCGCCCGACGGACAGGCGCACAAGTCGCCACCACTACAGTTTGGTTCACTTCGATAACCAGCCGGAACGAATCCTCGACCGGATTATTGAAACAATTCATATGGGATCATCTATAACCCGTCACGGCCAACCTTAACTTTCAATGGAGATTCTCAAGCCGCCTCTTCGAGTCAACTTAAGACTCGGGGGCTACAGACATGGCGAGACACATTTGGTCGTTTTTAACAAAAAACCCGGGTCTTGCAAGAGAAAAACCCAATCCTGGGGGCTACTACATTATTGGCGGATGATTAAAAGATTGCCCAAGAGGACGGACCGCCGTGAGGCACCATTCAAACATGGGTGCCCGGATCATTGGGTCATCATAAAGACATTTGGAGCTTTTGTCGTTTTTTCATACAAGATGGCGGCTTACAAGATTGATGCTGCTCCGCTACGTGACCCGCCTGCCTTACCGGTTAATCTCGCCTAGAGACCCTGAGCCAGTTCAAAGAAATTGACGGCCAATCTCGTTTAGAGACCCTGAACCGGCTAAGATTGAGGTGACCTGCTGAACTCTTACCAGTCAATCTCGCCTAGAGACCCTGAGCCAGTTCAAGAAATTGATGGCCAATCTCGCTTAGAGACCCTGAGCCGGTTCAAGAAATTGACGGCCAATCTCGCTTAGAGACGCTGAGCCGGTTCAAGAAATTGACGGCCAATCTCGCTTAGAGACCCTGAGACGGTTCAAGAAATTGATAGCCAATCTCTCCTAGAGACCCTGAACTGGTATGAATTCAAGCATCGAATCATAGTTTGGTTACATTAAGCGCTGTTGTTGATGGAGGCTTCTTACCTTTGGTATAGCTTATAGTACCCTAAGACAACAGCGTGTACACCAAATTCCAGTTGCTTATCAACTGCGGCCATCGAAGGGGGCTTCTTACCGACGGGTATTGCTTATCTCACCCTAATGGCCGGCTTTATGCCACTTCCGTTTACTTATTAACCGCGGTTGTCGAAGGGGGCTTCTTACCGATGGGTTCACTTATCTCACCATAACAACCGGCGTTTACGCCAAAACTCAGTTGCTTATCAACTGTAGCTGTTGAAAGAGGCTTCTTGCCTTCGGGTATAGCTTACATCTCCTTTCAAACAGCCAGCTTTAGGCCGTCTCAAGCTAATCAGTAGCCACGGCTGTCAATGGAGGCTTCTTGCCTCAAGGTATAGCTTACATCGCCCATCGACAACCGGTGTTCGCATACAAAGGTGCAAAATTTGCTGTTAAAAGGAGGCTTCTTACCTTCGGGTATAGCTTACATTACCCTTCATATAGCCGGCTTTATGCCACTCCGGTTGACATGTTAGCCGTGGATTATTCAAGGGAGCTTCCCACCTCCAGATAACACGCCGGCTTATCAAGCCGGATCAGAGCAAGATTATGAGAAAGGAGCAATGTTATGAAAGGTATGAACATCTCCGGGTTGAGCTTCTTCAAGCCGCCCTCACAACAATGCAGAATATACTCTATCTTTTTTGCAGGTATTATCTCTTAAGATGAGCCGCCATTAAGTGTTTGGCAAGAGCAAATGGATCTTTTAATAGCCGCCATGGCTGGATCTTCATGGTTATCATAACCAGTTGGGGTTTTTCAAACCAGTTCAGAGAAATTATTATTTGTCAGATATAATGTCGTGTCATCTAATTGGTCGGTTCTCGGATTTCTTTAATTGTGCTCTATAGTAATCTACAACACTCATGGATTTCTCGAACTTATATTTGCCGGGTTGCACCGCAACCACGAGCAGGAATTTCATGTCAAAGACAAAGGAATTATTCCAGGATATTCGTTCCGGGTTATATTACAACCATGGTCAAAGATTCATTCAACAAATTGTGGTGAGTCATATTATTTTCACATAGTCCCGAGTCGCCGCAGGCAGACGACCCGGCACTTGGGGACTACACTATTCAAGTCTAGTTTTATATCCAATATGCAAGTCCCATGTCGCTGCAAGCATGCACCACGACACTTGGGGGCTAATGCAAGCCGGCTTTCAAGTTATTACATCATCAGCAAGACCATATTATCTCAAGAAAATGAGCCGGCCCTTCTATATTTTTCTAAAAAGTCCCAACCCAGTAATTCTTACTGACCCGACACTTGGGGGCTACACCGTTCAGATCAGATTTTATAAAGTCCCAAGTCGCCGCAAGCGTGCGACCCGACACTTGGGGGCTACAGTATACAGCTGTTCCAACAGATTAAGAGATTCAAATTGAAGACCCGGCGCATCACATTCTGATGAGCCGGCCCTTGGGGGCTACACCCGCCGAAGCTTTCTGATGAGCCGGCAATTGGGGGTTAGACCCGCCGAAGCATTATAAGATATAAGGCAATTATAAGTCCCAGGTTGCTGCAGGCAGGACAACCCGGCACTTGGGGGCTACACAGTCCAAAATGTTATTTACAAAGCACCAAGTTATCATGGATAATCTCGGAGCTTGGGGGCTACAGGTAATATGGACATATCAAAAACTTTGAGAAGAATTTTCAAGATATTAAATATGGAGTTCAGTTGTTAGACCCGGCGTCACCAACACTTATGACCCGGTGTTATCAAAAGATCATAATCCGCCAGAGTTTATATAAACCGCCTTGCTTCACAACAATGGAAGTCCGGTTCTACATCAGATGGATTTTCATCCCAATATTTATCAAGTCAGCAGGATTCTAGTTATTTAAACTGGAGTCACCAACGATAATGACCCGGCATCATCAATGATTATGACCCGGCGGAGATGACCCGCCAAGAGTATTGGAAGCCGACTCAATGGCATATGGGTGTTCTATTCTCAATATTTTTCAAAAGACATTTACAAGCAAGATGATTATCAAGATGACTCATTCATATGGAGAAAAGACCCGGATTTCTGAGAAGCCATTTTACAAGCCGGCCAAAGGAGCAAGCCAACCACTTAACATATTTGTTACTCTTATTTCAGGAGCTTACCATGAATAAATTCAAGCTAACCTGGGGGCTAATGACGGGGATATACCCCATGGTATGACCCGGCCTGGCGACACACAGGAGACCCGGCCGAAGACATGACATCTTATTTATGACCCAGCAAGCGGGTCACAGGATGACCAAGCGCAAGACCCGGCGGGTGAGCCAACGCTAGGCGGCTCACAAGAGAAGGCCCACAGGAGAAGGCCCACAAGAGAGAAGGATTCCCTTAAAGGAAATAAGACCCGGAGTAGGATTCGTGAGAGACAAGTCCTTCTCCTACTCC
This sequence comes from Hordeum marinum, assembly GCA_022496015.1. Lineage (NCBI taxonomy): Eukaryota > Viridiplantae > Streptophyta > Magnoliopsida > Poales > Poaceae > Hordeum > Hordeum marinum. Next base: position 138,036,365 of record CM039672.1, read on the forward strand.
TAGTAGGACTCTATTTGTAAAGCCTACCCTCTCCACCTATATAAGGAGGGGTAGAGCACCCCTAGAGGGAAGAGGGCTCAAGAGACACAAGTCTACAAGTTTAGACAACATAAGAGATTAGAGATAGACAGATTAGAGGCTCTCGTGATTAGAGGTAGCGATTAGCACCCTTGTAACTGAGAGATCTTCATCATCATCAATACCAAACAAGCAGGACTTAGGCTTTTACCTCCATCGGATGGGCCGAACCTGGGTAAAAATCCGTGTCTTCTCGATTCCGATCAACCCCTTCAAGCCGCCACGTAGTTGCGTCTCACCCCAAACCTAAGTGCGTTGACCCGGACATCTGCCGTGACAAATCCACGACACTAGGCATGATCGGGGGCATCCGTCATGTCGGATCCGGCCCACGCTGACCCATCTGACCCTACATATATTCGACCAAACCCTAACCATTCCACTTTACTCCCTTCAGTCTACTCCGACACCCAAGCTCTTACTTGGCGATCTCTGGCCTTCTCCAGCATGGTGGACAGCGGATTCAGGTCCTACACCTCCAGATCTGTCGATCATGAGCGCATCTCACACGGCCCCTAGTAGAGGTGAGGGTCCCGTTCTTTCGATGAAATGATAACTATTGATTTAGTGGAGATGACTTTGACGATCTGACTACAAACGAGCACGGCGTTGCGCCTTAGCAATTGCTAAACCAATCCACAGGCGATTATTGACGATGTTGGAAGCACGATCAGCCTGACCACGAAGGTTTGTTCTTGCAAGCAATCAAAGAACAAATAAGAATATGATAAATCGGTGTAAATATTGCGAATATATATGAAGTATTGATAAGGATGGAGATTCAAAAGTGGTCTTGGCCTGGTCGTTGGATACAAACAAAGTACACGAAATTGCAGTGTCTAACTTTTAACTAAATCTCAAGGAAAAAGTTAGGAGATTGATCTACTTATATAGGATTAAGAGGTGGCGGCCAAGAAGGAGAGAGGACGCCCCAAGGTAGTCTAAAGATAATCCTAGGTCATACAAGACCCATGAGACCAAGTGGAGGTGATGCAACACCTTTTGATTTGAATTTGACTCGGATTATGTAGCACCATCGCACCATTTTGACACTATCTCCTCTCTCATAAGTAATTTAAAGGTCCATCATGTTGATTTGGAAAGTACTCTAAATAAATATTCCAACGCAAAAAGAATGACCCAATTCGGAGTCCAGATGCGGAAGTTGTTAGCGTTTTGAGTCAGGTATGATGTGTAGTCCGAATCTGAGTCCAGAATGTGAGGGACTTCATCTCTATCTTCTCTTGCGCCAAAAGTGACGTGAGAGGACTTCTTGAACAACACCTAATCATTTGCTTTGACCGCAAGAGCACTTCTTGAACAAAACCTAATTATTTTCTTTTTCTTTGTCTTCACATGTGGTTTGTAGAGTGTTCAACAATTCTGCATTTAGGCATGAAATAAAAATAGGTGAAATGTTTTTGTTCCAGATAACATAAATAAATTATTGCATGATTCTTATAAGGTATCACCTCACAAATATGCATATATGCAATATTTTTGGTCATATGCAAGGTAATCATGTTCTCATCATCCTCCTCTTCTGGAAAACAAAGCCATCCTCGGCGTTGCTTAGTCTGAAATGTGGCTAACAAAATTGACAAGGTTATGTTGTATATGTATATGTCATCCATTTTTTACTTTCCTCGGTTTTTGCACGATTGACATATTTATACGTGAGTAACTTGCATATGTCGTGAAACATAAAAACAAACTATTATCAGAAGAAGTAGGAGCATGAAAATATTGCAATTTGGTTTGCATATATAAGTGAAGTGCATATCCATATAAAAACATTTACAATCCTTATCATTAAAGCATCCCCACATTGGTGAATAAACTTTAATTATTTCGAATTTACATTCTACAACATGCTTAATAAGCAAACATGCAACAATTCATTTGACACAGAATCATCACCGAGATTAGAGGTCATATCAAAATGATTACACATTGGCACAATTATTTTGAAATGTATTTGATCCTAACTGATTTATTCCCTCATTCACATAGTTCGTTCTCATCAACAATTAATTCAGTAGGTGCACTCAAAATTGTTGGTATTTTAGTTGTTTGATCACCTGAAACATTCATAACAGTAACATGATTCTCTAAAATGGGTGTTTTTCTCAAATCAATAGGAAACTCAACACATTATGTATTCAAGTCAACCAGGCATTATCATCCTCATGTGAAGTTATATCATCAATACCTTTAGTGTTACCTTGTCGCAATGACTCAGATGATGTAGGTATGGACGATGGCAATGTACCATAGACTTGAGGCAATGTCATGCTCACAATCTGAGATGTGGCCGCTCTAGCAGGCGCATCGGTGGAGGATACAACTAGTAGTGGTGAGTATGAATTGGAATAGTAGTTGTCATAGTCTCCCAATGCATCTTCATGCATTTGTCTCTCAAAGGTACAAGCACGAACATCTATACAAGTAATGCAATGCGGAATACAATGAAATCATGCGTGAATGTCATGGTTCAAACCACGAAAAAAATATTCGTTCTATCATCCTCAGATTCATCAATGTCACAATGATGCATATAAGATTTGAACTCTTGGTAGTAAGCATTAACAGTTTTACTTCCTTGTTTTAATTTTCTAATTTGCAAAGCAATTCACGATGATAGTAAGTAGGAACAAATTGATGTCTCATTATAGCTTTCAAATCTTTTCAAGTTGTGGGTTGATTATCATTGTTTTTCTTACGATACAGACTCCGCCAAACGAAATAAAAACTAGTAAATCCTCGAGTGGAAGCTTGTACTTTCTCAAGTTCAGGAAAATCATAGCTAGTAAAAATGTGTTCTACCTCAAGCTCCCGAGAAATATAAATAGAAGGATTAAATCTACCCTCAAATGGTTGTAGAGAGATAACATGACCATATGCTTTTGTGTGTTGTGGCACCTCTCGTGGTGGTGAAGATGTGTCCGTCGACGAAGAACTTCTATCTCTGGAACCTATCATGATTGGTAGAAACAAGAAACAAATTTGAGAATAATTTTCCTATGAACTACTAGGATGTGGTGGTAAGCACTCACGGTAGAGAAATATCAATATCTTACAAGTTCTTACCATGCGGTAGGTAGTGATAGGGAACCAACGATGTCAAATAACTCAGAAGATTGAGTAAAGCGATTGTGAGGGGAACATATCACTACTGCAGGAAGGCCCAAAGAAAACACATCAATCAGGGACCCTTCGGGCAAACTATGTGCGATGCATGAATCGCAAACGATAAAGTTCTAGCTCAGTGGCCAATAAAATGAATTGTGTGTGATGGCGGATCCATCAACCACGATTAGGATAAGACATTCGCGTGCGATATGTGGCATACATTTGGTCCTTATGAACTGTTTGCAATTATCCAAAATAACACAAACGGTTAACCAAATACATATATGTGCGATGTACGACATACATGTGTAATGCCTAAGATGCGATCCTATACTTATTTTGGCTCGTGGGCTTCGATAGGGATAGAAGCGCATCTTGTTGTTTTGCAAGAATGAATATCATTACAAGTAAAGAGGAGATGAGTATATGGAATGGGCTTACACTCGCCCCAAGCTAATTCAAGACCATCTCAAATACAAACATACATTGCAATCATCATACATAAAATCAGGGTCTGACTACACACGAAATCAAACGATAAAAGCGACATCCATCCTTGCTATCCCAGGCTGTCGGCCTGGAACCCATCCTATGATTGATGAAGGAGAACAAGAACTCCAAATCAAACAAGCATCACTCTCACGTCAAAGCATCACCTTACTATACCTGCAACTATTGTCGTAGTAATCTGTGAGCCACAGAGACTCATCAATCTCATTTCCAAGGGTATCAAGACTAGCAATGCTTAATGGGTGAAGTATGATTAAGTGGTGAGGCTGCAGGATGCACTAAGCATTTATTTGAGTGGCTAACTTACGAGTACAAGAATAAGAATAGTGATCTACGCATAAACGGATGTGAACTAGTAATGATCAAGAAGTGATCCTGAACACCTACTTACGATTCAATCATAACCCCACTGTGTTCCCTTCTTGGCTCAAACCTCACAAGAAGACACGATCATGATTACGCACATGGTTGGTGTATTTGATTTGAGTTTACTTCAAGTTTGCTTTGACTGGATGTTAAAAAAGAAATTTCAACTTGCCACATAACCATGGGCACGGCTTTGAGAAAGATTTAACCCTGCAGGGGTGCTCCAACTCATCCCTCACAAACTAGCCACAACCTGCCCCGGAAAACCTCAACCTCGAGATAGCCCAAGGCATCCTTGAAATCCTGGTGCACAAGACATTCGAGAAAGGTAAAACAAATCCAGCAAGATTGCCCGATGTATCGACGAACTCTAGAGGAGCCGTGTATCTTATTCTCAGGACGCGACTGGATTGGCTAAGTTTTCGGCTGGCACACCTGTTGGTAGCCCCGGCTACTATCATTTTGGACCAACACTCATGAGGAGCACTGGCCGGGGTTGTTGATTAATTATCCACGGGGTCCGGAAAGTCGCTATGCAAGTTTTATTAGGTTGGGTAATGGTAAAACCAAAGTTGGTCCTTGCCAGAAGTGTTTTATCCCAAAACGAAAATCAAGGGGGTCCCCATAACAACCCCAAACATGTTAGGAGCGCTTAATATGTAACATAACACCGGTAAACAAGTAACTACAGCGACAAAGGTGCAACAGAATACCGAGCAAATGGCCAAGCCTTCCACCTTTTACCAAGTATATATGTGCATTAAATTGAATAGCAATAATATTGTGATATCCCAAGATATCCATGTTCTCACAGGGAACAACATGCACCTGCAAGTAACAACACTATAAGAAGGGATGAGCAAGCGGCAACATAGCCACACAATAGTTTTCTGGGATGTGGAGGGTTAGAGGCTTATCATGGCAATGTTGGGATGCTTGGCATTCAAGTGGTAGGTAACGAGACATAACGATAGAAGCGAGACAGCTAGCATAGCAATGATAGTAGTGGTATCCAGGGAAATGATCATCTTACCTGAGATCCCGCTTGGAAGAAGGCGAATCCGTGAAGTAGACTAACGGGTGTAGTCAAACGAACCCTCACACTCCGAATCGGTTTCGAAACTCTATCGGGAAGAAACAAGCTGAAAGCAAACAATCAACACACGATAAACACCACAACATATACATGGCATGATGCGCAAACAAATATGATGCATGTCCATTTGATTATGCATGGCATGGAAGGGCACAACAATCAAATACTACACATTAAGTGAAGTTCAATATGCAACGGGTTGCATATTGACGAAACTCCACATTCAAATAGTTAGTTCACTCTCGTTTAGGTACTCAAGAATTTTAAATGTTCATAAACATGGCAAGAGGTGAATCATAATTAAACTATATATCTAGGCATTTTAAATGAGGTCGAAAACAACTTATAGTATTTCCGAAACGACCCCATATGTTAATTTCGAAATTGGTCCAGATCTGAAGTAACCACAATTTATATTTATTAAATAGGAAAACCAATTACACCATGTGATTCTACTCGTCATTCTAGGCATTGTACATATATAGATCATTTAAAATGGAGCTAGACCCAAAAGATATGACTAACATAAGATAAATATGCCACGAATGCAAAATGCATGTAAACAACACCCACAAACATATTAAAACAAGGATGCAACAAGATATTATGAAACTACATGAAATTCTAGGCAAGTTTCATGTATTGCATGTTCAAAATTGAGCAACGGATCAACAATAGCAAGCAACAGAAGGTTTTGATAAAATATATCCAAATCAGCAACATGGCATTTTGTACACATCAAAACAACAAGCTACATTAACCTATAATTCACAAACAAGAGATGGGTTGGTATCTTACACGATGCACACCAATTCATCTCATAACAGCAAATTGAATAGAGGCATGTATCAATTGCTGCTAGACCCAGATTCCAGACTTAGTGAAATTTGACTATCTGTAACGCCCAAGATGCGCGCCTAACCATATTTGGGCATGGGGGCCTCGACAGGGATAGAGGCGCATCTAGGCATTTCGCAAGTTTAGTATCATCACATACATTTATGAAGAGACGAGTATATGAGTTGTCTTACACTCGCCACATGCTAAATTACAAATCCACACGGTTTATTCAAACATCATTCAAAAGACAGGGTCCGTCTACGGATGAAACCAAACGAGAAAAGATGCAATGAAACTGTCTTGCTAGCCCCGAAGATCACGACCAAGGCCTCTCTACTCATCCGAATATATGACATACATCCTACTATGTTCCTCGTCAGACTCCCACTAGAGCTGTGTCACATCATCTGGCACGATCTCATCTGCACCTGCACCTGTATTTGTTGTAGTAATCTATGAGCCACGAGGACTCGGCAATCTCGCAACCGGGTACCGAGACTATTCAAGCTTATTAGGTTGGATGGGGGTAAGTGTTGAGTTTGTAGCAGCACTAAGCATTGTATGGTGGCTAACTATGAGAACATAAATGTAAAATATGGTGGACTACGTTAAACGATCGGGTTCTACCATGATCTCTAAAAGATCCTGAACACCTACTTACGTCAAACATAACCTCGTCGTGTTCTCTTTTGGTTCATGTTCACGAGTAGAGACGATCACGGTTACTCACACAATTGGTGTATTTTGTTGGAGTTTACTTCAAGTTAACTATAACCGGGTGTTAAACAAAATATCCAAGTTGCCACATAACCGCGGGCACGGGTTTCCAAAAGATTTAACCCTGCAGGGGTGTTCCAACTAATCCATCATAAATTAACCACACTCCGCGGGAATAACCTTGACCACGGATCTCGTGATCATCCTAGGCAATCCCAAAGGGAAACCGACACCTCTAGATAGCCCAAAGAATATTAGAGTCCCTCACGCAAGCCATTCGAGAAAGGTAAAACAAGTCCAGCAAGACCTCCTGACGTGTCGACGAACCCGATAAGAGCCGCGTATCTCGTTCTCAGGACACGACCAGATGAACACTACGTACGGTGGTCGGATAGAAATCACTCGAGTTGCCCCGAGGTGGCCCCGCAAGTGGCTCTGGGTTGGACCAACACTCATGAGGAGCACTGGCCCGGGTTGTTGATTAATTATCCACGGGATTGCAAAGCCCTATGCAATTTTATTAAGTTGTTTAAGCAAATAGTACCAATGTTGGGTCTTGCCAGACAAGTTTTAATCTCAACCGAATAATCAAGGGGGTCCCCATAACAACCCCGAGCATGTTAGGAGCACAAAATATGGAAACATAACACCGGTAACAAGTAACTATGGCGGTAAAAGTGGAACAAAACACCAAGCAAAAGGCCAAGCCTTCCACCATACCAAGATATATATGTGCATTAAATTAAATAGCAGTAATTATTGTGATATCTCCAGATATCTATGTTATCACATGGAAACAACCTACACCTGCAACTAAGAACGCTATAAGAGGGGCTGAGCAGTGGTAACTTAGCCAAACAAGGTTGTCAGGATGTGGAGGGGTTAGAGGCTATGATGGCAATGTAGGAGGCTTGACATTCAAGTGGTAGGTAATGCATACATAATGATAAGAGCGAGACATCTAGCAAAGCAAAAATAGTGTCGGGATCTGGGCACGATCATCTTGCCTGTTGGTTCTTCAGAGGGACAAAGAGCCGGGTCCTCATAGTGGTACTCTCCTAGATCCTCATACTCAGGTTCAACACTTATGTCTACCCAAGAGAAACAGCAACAATAAACAACCAACCAAGGTGCAATCCACAAACAAGATGATGCATGATTCATTTGAAGTATTTAACATGTCAATCCTAAGCTAGCCATGTTTCTTATGCCACAGTTATGTTATTTACAATTCTGGACATCACCCCATGTTAAGTTGTTTAAATATGCATGATCATGGCAAATATGGATGCTTCATGCAAAAATGATGCGAATGCATATGTGGAACGTAGGAAATGGAGTAACGGATCTCACGCTACGCTCACGACAAGGTATGAAGGAAAAATACAAGACAATGAAGGCCATGGGCTATTCCTTGGTATTCCAAGGTATCCACTGGTTAGGGAATGAAAAACCAACCACAATAGAGCCAAATATCAAGCAAAACAATGGAGCATAGCTCCCAGAAGTCACGAAACACTAACACACACAATCTGTCTCAAAACAACAACATAGCAACTTCCACAGCAATTATCTAGAGCTACAAGAAGTTTCCAACCTAAAAAAAAACATGTACAGAAACTACATAACATGCTTATCAAATCATCCAACTACACAATCTGGAAAGGAAGCACATATCACTAAGCATGAAGCTCACAAGATGGCATGATGAAACAAATTCTAGGGACTTAGTGAAAATCACAGTTTTTTGGAATCTGAGTTAAGCTGATAGCAAGTTGACAGCAATAAATAATGGTTCTAGAGACCACCTCATGGTATGAAAATTAACAGGATGGTATAAGACAACATCTACTACGAAACACTAGCACTAAGCTTGAGCTAAATCACAACCTATCACTTCGTAGCATCAACTTAACATGGCATAAAAATATTAACAGATTCTTAGACTTAGAAATATTTAGCATGTTTGAAATCAGCAACATTTTAATAGCCACCTTGGAGCAAGGTTCCTACTCATATGCAAGATTATCATGTCAAAAGAAAATACCATGTCATTCTACTCATGAAATACTACCACTTCCATGTTGACACCAATATCATAGCATGCATGGATTAATTCTAACTAAAATGATAAAATGGCACTTTGGGACAAAATGATATTTTGTCAAACTTGCTCAAACGACCAAACCAATTGCACCAATGGACTCATTGGAAAATTCTACCCCGATTCCATTTATCACGCTCATATCTTTGCTTTTGCAAAGCTCCCAAAATCATTCCCAAAATAAACATGCCAACCTCATAAGTTAAAACTTACTATATATGCTCATAGCCAAAAATGGCCTAGTCCAGATTTAGACATATCCGGAAATGGAATTAAACTAAATAAACACAATAAAACAATAAACAAATAACAAAAAGAAATATAGGAGGGGACCCACTTGGCATGACACCAGGGCCCCTCTATGTGGATGACAAGTGGGCCATGGCCCACTGTCATACACACACACACCACACATACACACCGCACACACACACACACTCACACTAGATCTCCCTACCACACGGGATCCTACCCACACCTACACACACGCTGGCACACACACAAGCATAGCACACTCAAACCAGATCCGGTGTAGCCACACCGGATCCTGGCACACCACACATCACATACCCAAAACCCATCGAAAAATAAAACAAAGGGTGCGGGGGGGGGGGGGGGTCAAACCCGTGATATGCTGGTCGTCTGCGGGTCGAACGACCACTGCGTTATGCGGCGCGCTTCTGACCAAGGGGGGCCTTGCTACTTATCTACTATCTGCCTACGCGTAACTAGTGAATCTGAAGAAAATCGACAACGAGGACAGCACGACGACGACACGACTCCGGCGATAGCGAGGAAGGGCGACGACGACGTGGGGCTCAGAGCAGAGGAAGAAGAGGCGGCTTCGCCTTTGAGAGCACGTCGAAGTAGAGCAAGAGGCCGTTGACAGGGGGGCTTCCTCCATGCCTTATCGTCGGGGACGGAGCGCGAGAGGCACCTTGGAGCCCCACGACATCTCCGGCAACGAGGAGGGCTCACCGACGACGAGGACAATGACTGTAGGCTTCAACGGAGACAATCCTCCCTGAAACTAAATCTCTCGCTCTCTCTGAACCTACCCGAGGAGGAAGGAAGGGAGAAGAAGGGAGAAGGAGGGAGAGAGGAGTGGCGGCGGCGAGGAGGAACAGGGGGAACCCTAGCGACTGCTCTCTTAGCGAGCTCTCTCTACACCGACGGGAAGGGGAACGGGAGCAGGTAGCCGCTAGCGCGCGGGCTGGGCTGAGGCCGCTCGGGCTAGCTGGGCCGCGCAGGGGAAAAGAGGCCCATGCGCCCGCTCTCTCTCACAGGAAAAACAAAATAGGTTTTTCTGTTAAAATAAAGCCTGGAACAAAATAATTCACAACAGAAAAAGGAAGGGGTCTTTACCCAAAATAAAAATACTTTTGGGCTCACAAAAATGCAAGCCATTTAATAAAAATGGTTTGGGCATTTTTAGATCAAGAAAATATTTTACCTAATATTTAACTATGCATGGTTTTCAAAATTATAAGACAAGAATAAAACCCCAACCATGGCATAGGACTACTCTAGAAATTTTAGTAGAATATTTAGAAGGTGACCAACATTTTAAACAAGGGAAACAACCAGCAAATACTTTAACAAGCGAATAAATTTGAATAAAGAGAGCGAGATGGAATAGTTTGGAATGGGAGGAACTAGAATGGCACTCCAACACACACATCCATCACCCACATCACAACACTTCACAAGCAAAAGCAAGCAATAGTAGTTATGCATATGATATGATGAGCATGATGCATGATGCATAAAATGGAAATGGCAATGAAGCAAAATCATAATTCATTCAAGAACATGGCAAACATAGAGGTTCATATGGGTACATGACCATAAATGGCAAGGGTAGCACTTGGGCTGTTACAACTCTCCCACACTACAAGAGGATCTCGACCCGAGATCTAAGAACGAAAGAACTCTAGAAATTCGGAATGGAGAAGATCCTCACGTTCCCAAGTAGCTTCTTTGTCGGAATGATGAGACCACTTCACCTTGACAAACTTTATTGATTTGTTACGAGTCTTATGCTCAGTTTCTTTGAGAATAGCAACTGGATGCTCACGATAAGACAAGTCTTCTTAGAGATCAATGTCTTGGAGGTCAATGGTACACTCGGGGGTCTTGAAGCACCTCCGGAGCTGAGAGACATGGAAGACATCGTGCACATTTGCGAAGTTCGGAGTAAGCTCTAGTTGATAGGCAAGTTCACCTCTCTTGCCAACAACTCTGAAAGGACCCACAAAGCGAGGAGCTAGCTTCCCCTTAATTCCAAACCGCTGAGTGCCCCTCATGGGAGAGACTCTGAGATAGACTAGATCATCAACTTGAAAGGAGACATCCCGATGTTTGTTAACATAATAACTCTTCTGTCAGGATTGAGCTGCTTTGAGGTTCTTAAAAATGACATGTCACATCTCTTCTACTTCGGTGATCATGTCATTGCCCAGAATTTGACACTCGCCGGTTTCAGACCAATTGAGCGGGGTATGACACTTCCTGCCATAGAGAATCTCGAAAGGGGACTTGCCTGAGCTATCCTGAAAGCTGTTGTTGTATGAAAATTCAGCGTATGGAAGGCAGTCTTCCCATTTCCTGCCGAACGAAATCACACAGGCTCTGAGCATGTCTTCAAGGACTTGGTTAACTCTCTCAACTTGACCACTTGCCTATCCTTGACGTATACAACTCTGCTAGCTGAGCTGTCGACATAGATTCTTTGAACAGAAGGAAATGAGCAACTTTGGTTAGCTTGTCGATAACCACAAAGATGGCATCGTTACCCCTCTTGGACTTAGGAAAACCAGTGATGAAATCCATCTCCACATGATAGAATTTCCACTCTAGAATAGGCAAAGGCTGAAGGAGACCTGCTGGACGTTGATGTTCTGCCTTCACTCTGCGACAAATATCACACTCGTTCACGAACTGAGCAATTTCACGTTTCATGCGAGTCCACCAGAAGGTTTGCTATCTTGGAACTTCCTGGATAAATGGATATGAGAGAATTGTGTGCTTCGTCCATGATAACCTTCCTGAGATCACCTTTCAGAATCACTAGATGGTCCTCAAAGAACAAGGTATCTTTGTCATCAATGCGAAAGCACTTATACTTTGGAATGCCCTTGGCCACACCTTTCTTCACTTTCTTCACCATTGCATCAAGAAGTTGAGCTTGGTGAGCCTGATCTTCCCGAGTCGGAGAGACTTGAAGATTAGCAAGAAATCCCTGCGAAATCATTTGAAGATTGAGCTTGCGGAAGGCTTCACAAAAGCTCGGTTGAAGAGGCTTCATGATAAGACTATTGCAGTACGCCTTTCGGCTGAGCGCGTCTGCAATGACATTTGCTTTTCTAGGAGTATACTTAATGCTTGGATTGAAGTCCTCAAGCATTTCCACCCAACGAGATTGCCGAAGATTGAGATTGAGTTGAGTGAAAATGTACTTAAAGCTCTTGTGATCGGTGTACAACTCAACTGGTCTACCCCAACAACAAATGCCTCCAAGTCATCAGAGCATGCACAACTGCTGCCAACTCAAGATCATGAGTGGGGGTAGTTCTTCTCGACAGGCTTCAACTGACGTGAGGTATAAGCAACTATCTTCTTATCTTGCATGAGAACACCACCAAGACCTTGGAGAGAAGCATCACAGAAAACTTGGAAAGGCTTTGTTTGCTCGGGAGGAACAAGAACTGGAGCTGAAGTCAGTCTTTGCTTGAGCGTATTGAACGCCACATCACACTCAGGAGACCAAACATACTTGACATTCTTCTAGAGGAGATTAGACAAAGGCTTAGCAATTTGAGAGAAGTTCTCCATGTATCTTCTGTAGTAACTTGCAAGCCCGAGGAAGCTACGAAGCTGCTTGACATTCTGAGGAGGCTCCCACTTCAAGATTGCCTCAACTTTCTCAGGGTGCACTTTAATGCCCTCGGTAGTGATCACATGCCCAAGGTACACCGCTTCATTGAGCCAAAACTCACACTTGAAAAACTTAGAAAAGAATCAATGCTCTCTTAACTTGCCAAGCACAAACCGAAGATGCTCCGCATGCTCTTCTTCAGTCTCCGAGAACACGAGGATATCATCGAGATAGACCAAGACGAACTCATTCTTGAAAGGATAGAATATGAAGTTCATCATTCTTGAGAAGGTTGCAGGAGCATTGGCGAGACCAAACGACACGACAGTGTACTCATAAGAGCCAAAAGTCATCCTGAAAGCAGTCTTTGGAATATCTTCTTCGCGAATGCGAATCTGATGATAGCCCATGCGAAGATCAAGCTTCGAGAAAACCTTGTCACCTTTCACTTGTTCAAACAACTCATTGATGTTGGGAAGTGGGTACTTGTTTCTGATTGACTTTTTATTCAATGGATGGCAATTGGCACAAAGTCGGCCTATTACATCCTTCTTCTTGACAAACAAAACACCACAACCCCATGGAGAAGAACTTGGTGTGATCAGACCCAGACGTTCTTGTTCATCTAGCTGCTTCTTCAACTCTTTTAGCTCTTCGGGGCCAAGTTTATAAGGATGTTTGCAAACCGGTTCAGTTCCGGATTCGAGGTCAATCACAAACTCGACTGACCGGTGCAGAGGCATTACTAGCAATTCTTCTAGAAAGACATCTTCATACTCACAAACCACCGGAATTTGAGAAATAGCCGAGATTTCACCCTTTTCATTAAGAGCAAAGAGACGGATCATGTCATCGCGAGCTACGAAAATGATTACATGTTCTAAAGGATGAGTCAATTTGACTTATTTGGCTTGACAATCAACGTATGCCTTGTTCATAGCTAGAAAGTCCATGCCCAGAATGAGATCAATATCGGAATTACCGAGAACAATAGGAGAGGCCAGAAAAGAATAATTGCCCATCTTGATACACACATCCGGAACGCACACATTGGAAGTCATTTGCAAACGAGGAGAAAGAACATTTAATGGCCTAGGGGTCTTCAACGTCACAAAATCATGCTTAGCAACAAAAGGCCTAGATATGAATGAATGCGATGCACCAGTATCAAACAAAACTTTTGCAGGAATAGAATTGACTGCGAGATTACCCATAATCACTTCATGAGACTGCTCTGTTTCAGCTGCATTCACATATTTCACTCGTGCATACTTGGGGTTGTGCTTCACCATAGCACTGCCTGGGGGCTTGACAGGAGGAGGAGGTGGAAGACGCCGCTGGTTGTTGCACTTGTTTGAGTAGTGACCCTTCTGACCACACTTGTGACAAGTAACCTCTGATAGCGGACAAAAGTTACCTAGAGGAGGAACATTAGCTGACTTGGGTGCCTAGGGCCTCTGCTGAAATCCTGGGTTGGGTGGGTGGGAAGAACCACGACCACCGAACTGTCTCTGCTGCTGAGGAGGACGAAACGGAGGCGGATTAGGAACCCAATATTTCTGCTGCTTAGGGACCATCTGAGAGCTAGAAGAAGAAGAATAGGAATCCCTGGAACGCTTCCTTGAGTTCTCTAACTTGATCGAGTTGCCTCGACCTTCAAATCCATGTTGTAGAACTGATCAAACTCACGAGGCTCTTGAAGGACCAGACCCGGCAGAAGCTCATCCTTGAGACCACCTCTGAACTGATAAATCATGGACTTGTCATCTAGAACATCTTGCTTAGCATAGCAGGCCAGATTCTAGAACTCGATGTTGTACTGGTAGACAGATTTGCTCCCCTGCTTCAGGTGCTTGAACTTCTCACGCATCTCCTTGACAAAGCTTGTCGGAATGGAATGGGCCCTGAAGTCACGACATAAATCGTCCCAAGTGACAACACGATCGCCCCTGGAGTCCTTGTATTGCTGCCACCAATCTGTTGTTTGACCCTCGAGCTGGAATGATGCGAATTTGACATAGTCCTCCGGTTTGACATTACTGCACTCAAAATGCTTACTCATGTCACAGAGCCAATCATCTGCATCAAAAGGCTGCTCACAACAGGTGAAAGACTTGGGCTAGTTGGCAAGGAACTGGTTGAGCGTCGCGAACTGAGGCTGATTCTAAAAATTCCCTTGAAAGCCTTGCTGACCCTGATCTCTTTCTTGCAACAGCCTGAGCAACATCTGAGTATTCGCATTGGTTGCAGCCATCACAGCTTACCAAGCTTCTGGAGGAGGAGGCAATGGTGGGGGTGGTGGAGGATCAGACTACTCCCCATCACGACCCGAACTCCCGCGACTTGTTGGAGCCATCCTTGAGATGGACAAGAACATCAGCACCTCATTGGCGGAGATGATAGCAATCAGCTGAATCAAATGACTTGAAAGAAATTGAACGAATAACATAAACAGCCTTCCTACTGAAAAATTAGTAAGAACGCCTTCTTCGGGTTTGCGAAAACATCATCAGATATTAAAAGCCACTTGCAATAACACAAAAGTATTGAGCTAATGTTGCTCGGAACAAATGTATATGCCCTCATACATCTGAAGAAGATGATCCTAGATAACTACAAGATTTCCCACCTAAGTACTTCTGAAAACTTTCTGGTTATGCAATCCGGTGTTGGGGACACAAGGAGGAAATATCTCACACAGCTAACAAACCTACACCCCAACTGTATCCATCCTTCACCACATAACCAGAGGCTTCACAAGTCCATCTAACTCGGATCCTCAAAAGCACAACGATAGTAACCATGGTAGTACCCCGGACGCCTCCTTAATACTTGGGGACTCCGACCTTATCTCACCACGACAAGTATTGAAGCAATTCTGAACACCCTCCGTCCTAAGATACTAAGGAAGCTGAATAATAACGATGTGCCAAGAATTCCCTGGAGCTCGACTCCTCGGAAGAATTCAAGTCAGACAGGAGGCACCAAGACAGAACTTTGTCACATCGGTATCATATAGTTTCCAAAATACCCGCGTGATCCTAAATTTATTTAGCGAGAAGAGGAGTAGAATCAAAATTCCTAAGTCGAATACCTCATCAGAGTATAGAAGAGGAGTAAAAATAAACCTACTCTCCGATATAACTTGATCCAAAATAGTTTTACTAGACTCGACTCGGCCAAGTTTGATCAAGCAAAGGGCTCCTATGGTCGCATGGCTCTGATACCAACTTGTAACGCCCAAGATGCGTGCCTATCCATATTTGGGCACGGGGCCTCGACAGGGATAGATGCGCATCTAGTCATTTCGCAAGTTCAGTATCGTCACATACATTTATGAAGAGAGAAGTTAGTTGGCTTACACTCGCGACATGCTAAATTACAAATCCACACAGTTTATTCAAACATCATTCAAAAGACAGGGTCCATCTACGGACGAAAACAAACGAGAAAAGATGCAATGAAACTGTCTTGCTAGCCCTGAAGATCACAACCAAGGCCTCTCTACTCGTATGGATATGTGACGTACATCCTGCCACGTTCCTCGTCATACTCCACAACAATTATCTAGAGCCAAAGATCAAGCAAAACAATGGAGCATAGCTCCCACAAGTCACAAAACACTAACACACACAATCTATCTCAAAACAACAACATAGCAACTTCCACATCAATTATCTAGAGCTACAGGAAGTTTCCAACCTCAAACAAAACATGTATAGAAACTACATAACATGCTTATCAAATCATCCAACTACACAAACTGGAAAGGAAGCACATATCACTAAGCATGAAGCTCACAAGATGGCATGATGAAACAGATTCGAGGGACTTAGTGAAAATCATAGTTTTCTGGACTCTGAGTTAAGCTGATAGCAAGTTGACAACAATAAATAATGGTGCTAGAGACCACCTCATGGAATGAAAATTAACAAGATGGTAGAGGACAACATCTACTACAAAACACTAGTAGTGAGCTTGAGCTAAATCACAACCTATCACTTGGTAGCATCCACTTAACATGGCATAAGAATATTAACAGATTCTCAGACTTAGAAATATTTAGCATGTTGGAATCAACAACATTTTAATAGCCACCTTGGAGCAAGGTTCCCACTCATATGCAAGATTATCATGTCAAAAGAAAATACCATGTCATTCTATTCATGAAATACTACCACTTCCATGTTGGCACCAATATCATAGCATGCATGGATTAATTCTAACTAAAATGATAAAATGGCACTTTGGGACAAAATGATATTTTGTCAAAGTTGCTCAAATGAACAAACCAATTGCACCAATGGATTCATTCGAAAATTCTACCCCCATTTCATATATCACGCTCATATCTTTGCTTTTGCAAAGCTCCCAAAACCATGCCCGAAATAAAAATGCCAACCTCATAAGTTAAAAGTTACTATATATGCTCATAGCCAAAAATGGCCTAGTCCAGATTAAGACATATCCAGAAATGGAATTAAACTAAATAAACACAATAAAAATAAAAAAAATAACAAAAAGAAATATAGGAGGGGACCCACTTGGCATGACACCAGAGCCCCTCTATGTGGATGACAAGTGGGCCATGGCCCACTGTCATACACACACACCACACACACACCGCATACACACACACACACTCACACTGGATCTCTCTGCCATAGGGAATCCTACCCACACCTACACACACGTTGGCACACACACAAGCATAGCACACTCATACCAGATCCGTCGTAGCCACACCGGATCCTGGCACACCACACAGCACCCACCCAAAACCCATCGAAAAAGAAAACAAAAGGCGCGTGGGGGGGGGATCGAACCCGCGACCTGCTGGTCGTCCGCGGGACCAACGACCACTGCGATATGCGGCGTGCTTCTGACCGAGGGGGGGCTTGCTGCTTATCTACTATCTGCCTACGCGTAACTGACGAATCTGAAGAAAATTGACAGCGGCGACAGGACGGCGGCGACGTGACTCCGGCGACGCAGACATGCTGAGGGGGAAGAGGGATCCTATGGGAACCCATCCCTGCCCTTAACTACAGCTAGGCGCGGCGGCTACGAGTGGCTCGAGCACGAGCTTGCGCTCGGCCAGACCATGGCAGCGGCGAGCTCTTTGGCAAATCTACATGCTACGCACGACAACAAGGAAGGGGACGTGGCGATGCTCATCGAGAGAGGGGCGATGATGGTTCGAACACGCGAGAAGAGGAGGAAGGGCGACGACGACACGGGGCTCGGAGCAGAGGAAGAAGAGGCGGCTTCGGCTTCAAGAGCATGCTGGAGTCGAGGAAGAGGTCGTCGGCAGGGGGGCTTCCTCCATGCCTTATCGCCAGGAACAGAGCGCAGGAGGCACCTTGGAGCCCCACGACATCTCCGGCGATGAGGACGACGACTACAGGCTTCGGCGAAGACGATCCTCTCTGAAAACTGAATCTCTCGCTCTCTTTGAACCTACCTGAGGAGGAAGGAAGGGAGAATAACGGAGAAGGAGGGAGAGAGGAGTGGCAGCGGAGAGGAGGAACAGGGGGAACCCTAGGGATCCGCACCCTTTTAAAGGGGCTGGCCTCGACATCCGTGAGCTCCTCTCATGGGGACAACAACTACTCTCTCAGCGAGCTCTCTCTGCACTGATGGAAAGGGGAACGGGAGCAGGTAGCCGCTAGCGTGCGGGCTGGACTGAGGCCGCTCGGGCTAGCTAGGCCGCGCGGGGGAAAAGAGGCCCATGCGCCTGCTCTCTCTCACAGAAAAACAAAAGAGGTTTTTCTTTTAAAATAAAGCCGAGAACAAAATAATTCACGACAGAAAAAGGAAGGGGTCTTTACCCAAAATAAAAATATTTTTGGGCTCACAAAAATGCAAGCCATTTAATAAAAATGGTTAGGGCATTTTTTGATCAAGCAAATATTTTACCTAATATTTAACTATGCATGGTTTTCGAAATTATAAGACAGGAATAAAACCCCAACCATGGCATAGGACTACTCTAGAAATCTTAGTAGAATATTTAGAAGATGACCAAAATTTTAAACAAGGGAAAGAACCTACAAATACTTTAACAAGCAATAAATTTGAATAAAGAGAGAGAGATGGAATAGTTTGGAATGGGAGGAACTAGAGTGGCACTCCAACACACACATCCATCACCCACATCACAACACTTCACAAGCACAAGAAAGCAATAGTAGTTATGCATATGATATGATGAGCATGATGCATGATGCATAAAATGGAAATGGTAATGAAGCAAAATCATAATTCATTCAAGCACATGGCAACCATAGAGGTTCATATGGGTACATGACCATAAATGGAAAGGGTAGCACTTGGGCTGTTACACTATCCCCCAAAACAACAGTTTGACTAGGCATGTTTACATGGAAATATCAATATCATAATAATCACTTAGAGGCATGGGAAAGATACTAGCAGCAAGTAGACATGGTATACTACAAATTACTCCATTGACACAAGTGCAAAAGAGGCATGGATTTTCTTGCAATCATCCACACAAGTTTGATTAAAGTAACACCGTTATGCGGTTAATTCAGAACACTTTTGTAACAGAGATTAGACCACCTAAATGATTTCTAAAATGCATGAAAATGCTAACAACATATAGAGCTTGAAGAGGCGAAGAACAAATGATTTTCCATATATAACTCATTACAAACAGATGCATGGTTTACAACATATCATCATCACAAAATGCACATATGATGTATTATCTCGGGGACTTGGAGAAAAGCTCACCCCGCAGAAATGGGATGGAGTGGTGCACCAGGACGAGCCGGTCTAGGGCTGAGCAGGGTGTTTGGCTCTAGGGACATGCAGGTCCCGAGATGGGGCGGTCTTGATGGTTAGGCGAGGCCAAGGCCAGCGGCGGTGGGCATGGTGCCGGCGGCAGGGCCGGAGGTGACCTAAGGCGTCGGGGAAGGCCGAAGCTTGTGGCGGCGGCCTCGGATCTCACCGGATCCGGACGGCAGCAACGAGGGGATGCGAGGCCGACGGCTTGCGAGCCCGCGGGGCCAACAAGGCCAAGTGGTAGGGCGAGGTTGCCGGCGTGGTGACACAGAGGGGCCGACGTTGGGGAGGCGACAACAACATGGCGGCTAGGGTCCGACGGGGTCTATAGGGCCGGGAGGGAGGTCGGCCAGCGGCGGTCTCTTCGGTCGTCGGAGAAGCTCTGGTGCGACGCCTAGGAGCTCAGCCCCGCAAGGAAGATGGCGCGGGGGCACGTGGGCTCGTTTATCCCAGTTCGAACCCGGGGCGGGCTGGATGCTGTCTCGGGCAGGCCACGGCGAGTGGAAGCGTTGGCGGCGATGCGTGACGGCCCATGGAGTGGTGGAGGCGGCAGCTCGAGGTGACGTGTCGGCCTTCGGTTGGCCGAGGCACGAGCTCAGGTGGCAGTGCAGGTGGGCGGCTGGCTAGACAAGTGGCGGAGGTGGGTTCGCCAGTGCGGAAAATGATGTGCATGATGGCGGCTGTGTGGGAGGCTAGGGTTTAGGGGTTGGTTTTCCCAAAAATGGCATGGGGAAGGGTTTAGATAGGGAAGGGGGCTAGGGTTAGCTGATTCAGTCTGTTTTCGGACTGTTGATCTTGATCGAACGGTCTAGAAGTGGAGGGTTAGGCTTGGTGGGTTGTTGGGCTAGGAGGGGAGGAGAGGGAGATTTGTGGCCTGAGAATAATTTTTTAAAATACCGAAACGTCTACGATCTGACCGGCTATAGTGTCGCTATAGGTTTATCTGTTAGGGTATCAAATGACCTCTGAATGCAACGAAATTTGGCAGGCAGTCTACCTACACTATATTAAGACCGCACACCAACTTTCGATCCATTCGAAGAATGTTTTATATGCGGTTTTAAAAACAAATTTTATGATGCCGCAGGCGCAATCGTTTGTGGTTAGTCATGAAACGGTCAATGGCGAGAACCGGTAACTACGGACGAATGCAAGTTTAAAAAAATGATGGAAACAGATTGTCGATACAATGTCGATGATGCGATGATGAAAGCTACAACCAAATGGAACACACGACGACAACGGAATAAAACAGGAATCCTCTAGAGCATCGGTGTCGGGCTGTTGGAATAGGTCACTCGGATAAACGTTTGTGTTGATCCAGCAGAATCCAAATGATTCGGCGTCACAAGATGTGTGGGATACACGGAAAACAGGTCGCTCAAACGAACTATTCGTGATGATCAAAAGTAACAAAAATGATTCAGCGTAACAAGATATGTGTGATACTCGACAAACAGGTCGCTCGGACAAACTGTTTGCGATTATTAGAAGTCAGACAAATGATTCAGCGTAACAAGATGTGTGTGATACCCGACAAACTATTGAGTAATCACAATTGTGTGGGAAAACCGATAAAAATACAGATGATTGCTGTAATAAGTTGTGTGCTATGGGCAAACGCTTACTCGCACCCAATTGTTTGTGATTGTTGCAATCATCACCGATGTGTTCCTTTGTTCGTAAATGATGTGATTTGCTATGTCTGCACAACACCTACGCCCTGTCTATAGTACAACAACATATACACTTATAACAACATGATTGCATAACCAAAATAAACATCTGATTACACTACTAACTGCAGGTAACATTTGCACACCTCAATTAACAAGTACATGCATACTAAACTAGTAGTAACGATCATCAAATCATCTATACTTCTTGTGACGAGGGGTGACGATTGGCGTAGGACGGAGGCACTTCCTCATGTCAGCGATCCGCCTGCACAACTCATAGGTTATATACACGTCCTTGGCTGCATACTTGACATGATCTTCATCGAGTCTTTGGACCCAGGTGCGGTGCCAGGCAACCTTCTTCTTCTTCTTCTTCTTCTTCTTCTTCTTATCCTTGCAGACATCCTTCATGTCTCCGTAGTATGGGTCCATGATGGCCATCGTGAGATCAACCAGGGAGTCATTCTACTTCTTCTTGACACCCAAGACCCTGTACCGGCCTTGGATGTTGACAAGATTCCAACAAGCCAATCCCGTGGTCTTGAGCACCTTTTCATTGTTGGTGGTGTCCAATGTAGGTAAATATGTAGTCGGGGTTATTGACAAACCTGGCGAAACGCTCGCAAGGCCTTGTGTCCAGGTAGTAGTGGTAGACGAGGACATGATGGTGGACGTACAGTTGGGAGACAACAATCTTCTGATCATATCCGACACGACCACCAGTGTACTCGAGGTCAAAGCCGACCACTTTGTACATGTCCTCATCAAAGCAACTACTCCATGGTGTGGATGGAGTTCTCCACTCAGACCGGGTCATTAGTGTACACCATCGAGAGATCCGTGAACCTTACGTGGGTGTCCACGGAGGCACGAATGGTGAACTGCCTCTCAGCATCGGTATCTACTGGGAGTGCCGCCATTAGAGCCAAGCAGGATATCATCTCTGCATTTGACGTTGTGGGTGTGCTTCTTGCGTTATGGGAAAAGGTTGAAGAGATACAAGATGTTAACTAAGCGGTGTAGTAAATGAAAGCTAACGGACTGTAATGAACATGTCTTGTCATCGCGTTCCAAGTGGAGGATTGCAGTGCAAGCTTGACGAGCACGTGCACACGCTTGTCATTTGGCCACACGCCGGCTCGAAGAGGTGCCAACATACGATTGGTGAGCTCGTTCCTGTGTAACCGCGCAAGTTCCCGTGCAACCGCAAAGCTTGCCCGCCTGGATCGTTTGGCTCAGAGGACGAATACGAGAGCCCAGAGGAAGATTCCATCTTAAAAAAAGAGGGTTTGATTGAGCATCGAGGAACAAAAGAATTTAGTCTAAAATACCAAAAAGAAGTAGATCGGTTTTCCACTGGCCAGCTAGAAGAATCTTCCATTTTTGTTGGTTTTAGATGGCAAACGGTTGGCAAAAACGAAGTGTGTACAATGACTTAAAGCAACACACACATTCAACACTCAGCAGCGTGTGTGATGAGGTGAATGTTTCACACACGGGTAATGAATGACAGTCGTGTGCGATAATGGGAATGATCGCTGTCAGTTATGTCGTACAGATTGTTTGCGTTTAGATTTACATGGGAAATACAATCCAGAATGGTAATTAAATCAAGTTGTTTACATGTTAAGGTCCAGATATCAGTCATCCATTGCATATTAAAGTCAAAATAGTACTGCCAAAATACGAGTCTCCTACAATGTTAATACACTAATTGTATCACAAATGGCAGAAATATGACAGGGCTTAGATTTGATGATTACAAGGTTCAAACTGATATTAGAAATGAAAATGAACATACGAAAGGTCCAAATTAATATTTACAAGTCATCTTGCAATTTCATTATTTCTAAGAAGGGACCAGCTAGTGACAAGTCATGTATGGGCTTGATATAACGATTTCCTATTACTTTGAAATATGAACTTTGAAAATGCGGCTCAACTTCTGCAGAGCCTTTTCCATTCTGCTGAAGACACCGGCGCTAATCAGCAAACCATTCATTTTTCTGCTCTAAATGCCCAACCTCATTACCTTTAGCACACTTTCTTTCGCAACAAAGAACCTGGCGAATTCAATCTCCGGTAAGGTCCCCTCATAGGAGATCAAAGTAATTTCGGGGAGATGGAGATCAAGGCATTCAATGGGAATGCCATAATATTGCGTCACATTATCCGCTGCTTTCCCCACTCGGATCTGCAAAAGAGAAGATAATAGGGTATTTTCAAGATGCAATTTTGAACACCATGAGACTCTTTGATTTGCAGGATTTCTAAAATAAAAGAATAGAGCGGCATACCATCTTCGATCCAACATGATTAGCATGGCTTTTGATTATGCTCTAGGAAATCGTAGGATTCTTCAGAAGAGGTTTGTGTGGATGGAAACTTTGTAATGAAAACTAGTACAAATGAACCCGAAGGAGAAATTCATATGGAATGTAATCATATGAATCAATCAACCACTATAGGAAAAAACATATATGTATTGAAGTCCTCCAAATATTCCCATAGAAATCATAGTACAGTTGTCATTGTAAACTGGGGGGAAGTTACCAAAAATTGAAATCCGTTGTGGTTAAACTTAACAGGATAGGAGCATCACCTCGATATATAGCTTCTCCATGCATGGAAAACATTTGAGGAATCTAGCAACTGGATCCAGGTTGGGGCCCATATATTCTAGTGCCAAGACATTTACTGAGAGCAAAGCCGGGGTAAAGCTTCTTAGAATTAAAGCTTCTTAGAATTACTTTTTGGATGGAAGACAAATATACATTTTTAAAATTAGGAAACATTAATTTGAAGAATAAGGAGAAGAAGAAGACTGGTGTACCTGAATATTAATGTATCCAATAACAAGTTTGGAGAATGTGGAAGATGATTAGCCCAACACTGTTAATTTTAGCGCATAAATGATACCGATTCTTGTTGGACCTTGTTGATCAACTAGAACCAATATCTCAAGTAAAGGCGCGTCCTCAGTGACAATATAATGACACACCTTAACTGATCTGTGTTGGAGCACCAACAAACCCGAAGATTCATGGAGGCGATGGTGAGGCTACTCAACCCATTGGCAACATCAAGATGAAGGTGCTCCATGTCCTCTTTGAAGATGCAGGCACCAAAGAATATGAGCAAGTTCAATAGAGGGAGAACAAGAGTGGGTGTGTTGTTAATATGGGGGAAAATGCAACTTATGAAACGGGCGCAATGCAGCATGGGCGCGGCGTGGAGTGGGGACCTTGGCGACAAGTGCATGTATCCATAATTTAACTTGAGATCCTCGAGCTGATCTAGGGAGGGGGTAGGAACCACTCATCAAGATTGGCTTCAATCTTGTTAGTGCACCAAAACTTGTTGATTTGAAGGCTTCTGATTGGGCCAAGGTGCATGCGGAGGATGTGTGATAATATGCCAATGCGACTATGATAGTTACTACTAAGCTTCTGGTCGTTAATGATATTGAGGTGGGAGATGCGCTATTGGGGGCGCCACCTCTAGGATAGGACAGCTGTGTGCGTACCATTTTTTAATGGGAGGAGGGAGATGATGACTATCAACATATCATCGAGGAGGCCGTTGGTAATATCTGGGCCCACCGGAGCCTCTTGCAGTTCTGGTTCAACCCTCCTTTACTTGTTGGTAGCCCATCTTCCACCTCTGTAGGTGGCGACAAAGGCAACTCCGGAGTATCCTTAGCAATGGTGTTTTTTGATAGGTGTGGAGGAGTGGGAGGATAGGCATCATTTAGTTAAAACAAGGCAGAAGAATAGTGCATTGGTAATTAGAAGTTACTAGGTAGTGAAAGTGCATTATATCGACTAGAGGGGGGTGAATAGGCGATTTTTACAAATTCATCATTGAGGAATTTCAACTTGAGGAATTTGAAATGTGATGAACTACTAGCAGCGGAATAAGTACTCAAGTGCATCTGAAACAAAGCAATAACATAGTCATCATGATGAAATATAACATGCACAGATTACAAGTAGCGTGATACAGGATAAGAAGGTGAAGAATAAGGTGAATGTTGAATTTGAGATGAGGAAATTGAGAACATCTTCCATCAAAATCTTCAAACAGTAATGATCAATTTCATCAATAAGTATTTGAGGAAATAGAAGGGTTGAGGAAATGGAACTAAGTAGCTCGATGAAGATAATGGTTTGATGACCCGGTTCCAATTATTGTGATAGTCACACGTCTCGTTTGGAGCGGCTTGGTATTTAAACCAAAGGACACACAGTCCCAGGACACATAGTCCTTACCGTATTCTCCTTGAGCTAAGGTCACATAGTCCTCGCCCAACACTCGTGGTAAGTATTTAGGGTAGACTTTCAAAACCCTCACAAACTGGTCACCCGGTGATCCACAATTGACTAATGGATGCTCTAGACTATGATACCTAACCGTATGGAAGATACACAGTCTTAAAAGGTAACAAGAGTCGGTTCCTCACAGGAACAATCTCTTTAGTGATGCTCAATCACTTTGGGTTTGGTGGTTTGGTTTTGGGTTTTTTCCTCACTGGTGATTTTCTCTCAAAGTCCTCAGAGGATGGGTTGCTCTCAAATGACAAGTGTCAAGTTCTCTCTTGGAGCAGCCAAGCAACTAGTGGTTGTGGGGGGTGGCTATTTATAGCCAGGGTGCAACCTGACATGATAAGACATAAATGCCCCCAATGATATGACCGTCATGTGGATAACATGACTGGGGACAACTGTCGCTAAGCACAACAACAGTCGGAATTTGAACTGTCAAATTCCTCAAGGCTTATCATATTCCTCACTGTAGGCAATTTGCACTGGTGAAATACTAACTCCGTAGTAAGACCAATTTCCTCAGAGACCAGAAGAACATCGTCTCTATCACTGAAGAACTTGACTGAACCGCAAGATTTCCAGAGTCTTCACTCGAAGGATTGGTTGTGTTGGGGCTTTTGAGTTGTGCATCAGTTGGAATTTTTTCCTTAGTATTACCTCGGTCCCCTTTAATAGTATGGTGTTTCCTATGACTCAAAGAAAGGAAATGAAACTACAAAAACAATAGTCTTCACGCTTCATAGTCCTCGCTAATAACTTCAAGGTCACACCGAATTCTTCAGCTTCAAAGTCTTTAGGGAATACCAAAGTCTTCACCAAAGTCTTCAGCTGAAGACATTCATTTTTAGGGGTCAATAATCTTCGAATATATCAAACTTCTCATCGACTTATAGAACCTATGTATACTCACAAACACATTAGTTCTAACCTATAAGTCTTCAATACACCAAAATCACTAAGGGGCACTAGATGCACTAACAATCTCCGCCTTTTTGGTGATTGATGACAAATAGGTTAAGTTTTCAACGGGGATAAACATATGAAGTGAAAGTACCGTGTTTGAGGAATTTGATTGCAATATATAGATGAACTCCCCCCGAAGATGTGCATATTTGAGGAATTTGCTTTGGACTGAAAATGCACATGGCAGGATAAAAACATGGAGAACTCCCCCTATATCTTGTAATTCATACACGCATTTAGTATATAACACGTGGAATTCAAATGCATGATG
Organism: Hordeum marinum; assembly: GCA_022496015.1. NCBI lineage: Eukaryota > Viridiplantae > Streptophyta > Magnoliopsida > Poales > Poaceae > Hordeum > Hordeum marinum. The sequence continues at coordinate 138,063,133 of CM039672.1, forward strand.
AAAAATGGCGTCTGACAAAATTCAGTATGCATGCATTAAGGTACTTGAGGAAATAAGCATGTGGAAAGTAGTTCAAAAAGCGTCAGACCACCATCGGACTTAAGTTTACAACTCATCAAACAAAAGCTTCAGAAGAGCGAGAGTTGTAACTTAAACAAAAACATCCCGTAATATAGAGACCCGCTTGAAGACCAACTCAAATTTCTCCCCCTTTGTCATCTGTGACCAAAAGGGACGAAAAATGAGGACTAACGCCCCTGAAGAATTTCATCTTGAAGGTGTGTGACGCCCCCAATTTGACCGTACACTAATCATACACGCAAATGCATACGACCAAGATTAGGGACTCACTAATCAATATCACAAGACAACTCTAGACACAAATTAAAGTCATACAACTTCATATTACAAGCCAGGGGCCTCGAGGGCTCAAATACAAAGCTCGACAAGCACGAGTCAATGGAAGCAAAAATATCTGAGTACAAACATAAGTTAAACAAGTTTTGCCTTAAGAAGGCTAGCACAAACATAACAATGGATCGAACGAGACTGTCAGCATTCTCAGAACAGGGGTACCCAGACCTGCCTACCTGCAGCCCAAGACGTGGCCCACTTCATCGACCAAATGGGACCAGGTGTGGCCCCACTCAGGGCAAGGCCCTCACGAGGGCCCAAGCCTCGCGATGATGAGCAGCATCAAGACCCGCGAAGGTTGGGCCTCCTCAAGACCCCTCCGGAGCGGCGGAGGTTTCTATGCAAAGCCCGACCTCGTGAGTCAAGGGTGACGCAAGGAAGGACACGCGAGCACCAGTGCGCCAGGCAGCGTAGTTTCCCCTTTCGTGCAAAGGGAGCAAGGCCGTATGTGGGTTCCCAAAGCGCCCCCAAAGGTCTCCATTCCGGTGCAAGAAGACCCATCCCGCAGGGTGGATTCATCACTGAGCCTGTCCTTGCAGCGTTTATAGCTACTTTGCAGGCCAAGACCGCCTTTGGGCAGGGCGAGCACGAACCCCTGTAACCCTTTAAAATTGGCCGTTGTGGGATCCCTTCCCGCCATTGCGATAAGGGAATAGGACCCGGGCCACCGCTATATATAGAGGGTAGGCTACTTCGTAGAGAGGGATCCGAACCCCATCAACCAACTCCACCACTCGCCAAACCACACGGAGCCTAGGACACCACTAAGAGCCCTTAGGAGGCCCGGAAACACTGTACTAGTTCATCCACCCCACATCCTCGAGAGGCAATCCACCAAAGCAGAAGTAGGGTATTACGCTTCGCAGTGGCCCGAACCTGGGTAAACTGTCGTGTTCATTGTCTTCCTCATCATCGTGCGAGTTCTTTGGTGTGTTCATCGAGTAGCGAGCTAGGTTGGGTGAGGCTGCAGGGGATCTTCGCACATGCCCCTGTGTTCAAATCTTAAGGGTTTTGCGGAGCCTGAAATCCGACATTTGGTGCGCCAGGTAGGGGGCATGTTGGAGTTCCCCCCCTACGGCAAAGGTCAAGCCCCGACTCAGCAACTCCATGGCGAGCATGATCCCCCATGACCGTCGGCTCCCGGCGCAAGATGTTGTTTGGGCACGCAAGGCCGCCCCTGTGGTCGCCTGCATCCTTGGCGGGTCGCAGGCGCCACCTTCTGTACGCCATGTCAAGTGCTTCCTCCACCATGTGGGAGCGGTTCAGCCATGGCCCGAGCCTGCGGAGTGCCGCGCATGGCTGGAAATCGACATCACCTTCGGCCCCGACGACCACCCCCAGACCACGTCGGCTGCCAGGGCACTTCCCATGTTGTGCACGCCGACCATATGCGGCGTGGCCGTCTCCAGGACCCTCATCGACGATGGTGCTGACCTCAACGTCATCTCTGTGGAGGCCTTTGACACGCTGCAGTTACCCTGCGAGCAGCTCACACCTTCAAGGCCCTTCTTTGGGGTGGTGGTCGGGTCTGTGGTTCCCGTGGAGTGGGTTCACCTCCCCATCACCTTCGGCACCCGCTCCAACTTCCACACTGAGTAGGTCGACTTTGATGTTACTCACATCCACCTCCCGTACAATGCGATACTTGGCTACCCTGCCCTCTCTTAGTTCATTGCGGCAACTCACCCGGGCTACAATGTCGTCAAGATGCCCGGGAGTGGCGGCGTCCTCACCATCATGGGGGATATCAAAGATGCCTTCCACTCACTCAAGCTCTCCTACAAGACCGCGACCGCGGCGCGCACTAGCCTCGGGGGCGCAGCCCAGGCCGCGGAGAACCCGGGGGGCGTGCCAAACGAACTAGCAGTTGTTCTCCCAGAACTGGGAAGAAACGAAGCAAGTACCGGTGGACGAGGAAAACCCAGGCCCAACTTTCACCATCGGCACCGACTTGCCTCAAGACCAAGAGGAGGCGTTGGTGACCTTCCTCAGGGCGAACAAGGACGCGTTTGTGTGGAGCGCCTCCGACTTGGTGGGGGTCCTGAGGGACATAATCGAGCACCACCTCATGGTGTGCTCGAACGCGCGCCCGGTGAAGCAAAAGGCGAGGAGGTAGGCTCCGGAGAAGCAGACATTCATCGCTCAGGAGGCCGGCAAGCTGAAGGAGGCAGGGGTCATCCGGGAGGTGTGTTACCTAGAGTGGGTGGCCAACCCGGTGGTCGTCCCAAAGAAGTGTGGGAAGGAGCATATGTGCGTTGACTTCACGAGCCTCAACAAGGCTCGCCCCCAGGACCCGTTCCCATTGCCACACATCGACCAGATCGTGGACTCGACCGTGGAGTGCGATCCCCTGTGCTTCCTGGACGCCTTCTCGGGTTACCACCAGAAAAAGATGGTGGTGGAGGACGTGGAGAAGACGGCCTTCCTCACCACGTTTGGGGTATTCTGGTACAAGTGCATGCCTTTTGGGCTATGGAACGCTAGGGCAACCTTCTAGCGATTGATGCACATCGCCCTAGGGCCGTAGATCGGGAGGAATGCAGAAGTCTACGTTGACGACATTGTAGTCAAGTCCAGGGCGGCCAAGACCTTGGTCGAGGACTTGGAGGAGACATTCGCCAGCTTAAGGGAGGTAAATTTGAAGCTCAACCCCGAAAAGTGCGTCTTCGGGGTCCCCTCGGGCAAGTTGCTCGGTTTCCTGATGTCACACCGAGGAATCGAGGCGAACCCAGAGAAGATCAAGGCCATAAACAAGATGAGCACGCCCCAAACTGTCACACCCCGTGTTTTGCCTCTCATGGTTATGATATCATGACTCAAAAATTAGGGCCAATTAAAACTTTTAGAGTGCATTTGAATGCTTGACTTGTGTGTTATTTGCTTGCTTGTTCGATTGCTTGCTAGTGCTCTATAATTCATAAAATCCCCCTACTCTCAAAACTCTTTTCCTTGATCCGCACTCTTGTCCAAGGATCATGCCATGTGAATAGGACTTAAGCATATTTTTACAAAATATTATTTTGGCTAAAAAGCAATTATTCGAATTAGGTTTTCAAAACCCCCTGATTTGAGATTTGCACTACAAGTCCCCAAACTGGGTGGATGCTTTTCCCCCAAATGCTTTATTTGAAACCCACTATGTATAAGACTTCCCAAAACCACCAAATATTTATTTTAAATATTGATTTCACTATTTTATTTAAAGGATTTTTGTTAAGGCCAGAAATGATCTTTTATAGGGAAAAATTATTTAAATCCTTTAAAAATATTTGGGAAAATTTGGGAAAGCTCAGTGGACATATATCGTCCATATATAAGAGTTTCAAGGCATGGTCATGTTCAAAGTATTGGACAAGACCCTTCAAAACCACTTCTGCCTATTTCAAGCATTTGGAATATTTCTATAAGGAATATTCTCAAATAAATGAAAGAAAATTCTAGCATGTCACATATGATATAAGTGGTCATCTTGACAAGTTTCATCTCAATCCCAATTGTTTTGGTTCACCAAAATATCCTAAAACCATTCCTGTCCAGAGCCAAATTTGATCAACTTTACATTGTTAAGTATTTCCTATTGATCCCAAACTTTGTGGGCATGCTCTATTACCCGAATGATGATTCTACACTAAGTGGTGCAGCAAGGAGAATATATTTGCAGACTTAGATCTACAGAAACCTGATTCTGTTGATTTCTAGGGATTACAAAGTTTACATTATCAACTTTCTTCATTTGAGCTAAAAACTTGTGATCTGGACCAAATGGACTTACCATCTACCCCTGGTAAATCTCAAGGTCATAGGATTCCCCTGCCTAGCCCAATCACGGCACAAACACCTTCAGCCATAAACTTGTGGACAAGCAAAGTGGGCCCCAAAAGATTCCCCTTGCCCCCAACTTTTTACCGCACCATATTATAACCCTCTTCTACCTCCAGTAACTTTGCCATGGTCTCTGGTCAATTATTTGGGGGGTGACTCTCTCTTATTCCCTCTCTTTTTACCATAACAACACCTCTCCTTCCCTTCTGATCATGCTAATGACCCCAAACTTTTCCGCAACCCCACTTGCATACCTATGCATCAAACCAATCCCAAATATGGCAGGCTCATGTGGAAAATATGAGCAGTTCATCTAAACCTACATTATGGCAGAAATAGTGCCCTTGCACTGCAAGTACTCTGTAGAATCATCTCCCTGAGTTGAAAATTGGTGGACTTGTAGTCCCTCCATAGCTTAGTCCACTAGACATGGTTTTGTTCCAAGTAGACCATAGTAGAAACCCCTTAGATGAACCTCCAGTTTGCTGTTGCAAACTTACACCCTGTAAAAACCCCATCTACCCAGCTCCATTTACCCTCCCACTTCCCCATGCAGCTTTACCATGCGTGCCTCACAGGGTAGACATGTTTGGCCAACCTAAAGGATGATCTGGACACGAAGTGGCGTGGTGACCATGCTGCTGACCTGCAGAAACGGTGCTCTGTCGATGAGCCGTGTCGGGTAGCTCACGTCTGGCCTTTGCAGGGCATCCGCACTCGCCTGGGAACCCCTTTCATGCTCCCACGCCCCTCCCTGACGACCGGATGCAGCCGAAGGAGCCCAGGCACGCGCGAGCCCGGAGCCCGAGGGCATCCTTGGCGCACCCGAGCTCCCCCTGGTCGCCCCGCCTATTAGCTCGTTCCCGAGCCTCCCTCTCGCCCCCTGCGCTCTCCCACACTCCCTTGAACCCCCCAGACCATCCCATGGCTTCTCCCATGCCCTATGTGCACCCTTTGGCTAACGTGCTTCCGTCGTCCGCGGCTCAAATTTGGTGCCAACCTGACCCTCCCTCCCCCTCAGGACCTCACCAGAGCTAATCAGTGTCGAAAGCCCCCCTTTGCATCATCCTCTTGCCTCCTATCCTCGACCAGACCCTCCTGACCGGGCTTGCCATCCCCGCCATCTGTCGGCCGCCGTTCACGTCACGCCGGAGGGCCTCGGTGTCCGCACAATGCAGGGATGGACGCGCCGTGGCTCCCTGCGCCCAAGGGTGGCCTGGGAAACGTCGGAGGTGGTCGGAGTTGCCGATGCAAGCGGCAGCGCCGCCTTGTTCCACCTCCTCCGCCTCTCCCTGCTCGAGCGGGAGGTGGAGGAAGGTCCCGACAGGCGGGCCCCACCTATCAGCGACCGGCCGGTCGCCCCCCGGTTTAAGTGGAAGCAGACTTCCCTGGGGCCGCTTTCCCGCACGAGAGGCACACTCCAGTGAATACGCCTTCGACGTAAGCGCTGCGCGTGGGGAACTATGCTACTGGGCCGGCCTTGCAGCTATTGCTCACCCGACGCACTGTTTTCTTTTTTGGGTAAATCACTTTTCCTTTTCCTTTTTCTTTTTCATAGGCAATCAAAAAATTCATAATAAATTCATATGACCTCCAATTTTGATGATTCAAATTTCTAAATACTCCTGGAAATTCCACCTATCTAATGATACTACTCCCATAATTTTCCACCACAAGTCTCTGCCCTATCCATATTCAAATTCAAATTTGAATTATTCGTGCCCCTCTTGCAAAATCCCTAGAGAGTTCAATTTAACTCCAATTTGGGCGATCCAAATTCCTAGATGGCTATAATGTCATTACCTATTTATCTAGGCATGGTTAACATTTTTACCATGCCCCTATTCTGTTGGATCTAATAAATGACCCAGTTTCCATTATTCCATCTTTGGAAAATCATAGGAACTTCATACCAACTCCAAATCCAATGAAGCCACTTCCCACATGTTTCTAAAATCATGCCCTATTTTATGAGTGCCTCCACTTATTTTAATGAAAATATTTTATGTTGACATCTTGAAGGATTCATCATTTCCATCATTCCCACCATTCAAAATTCCCCTTTGACCCACATCCACCAAAGCCTCCTTGGTTATTTTTCTCATGACGAGAGGAGTCCTAGAAAAATAAAGCTCCTATTTATAGTGCACATTTATTTTACGCTTGTTGTGTTGCTTATTGCAGTTGTTTCCGGCAATAGTTGACGAAGTAGAGGAAATGCTCGGAGTGGACAAGAAGCGGGTGAAGACCTCGAAGACATTGCTAAGTCAGGCAAGCGGCCCTTTGACCATAACTATGAACCATTTTATTGCATGTCATATAGCACTTCATTTTATTGTATTGATCATGATGATGTGGTGTCCACTTTAGTGGGATGCTTCCGATACTTTGCCGATGACGCTTGCATTGTGCATGACCCTACCACCTTATGAGGGTCGTGTAGGTGGGTGTAGATAGGATGCTAGTAGATGCTATGCAAGTGGGATCGGGAATATGCATGGTGATGGAAACAAAAAGCTTTCAAAGACTTTTCAAAACCCCCATCGGGTGCCACTAATGCCCGAGGAGATTACGATGAGTTGGGTAACCACTTGAGAAAGAAGTGGTGTACCGGAATAAGTGAGTGTGTGTTTTCGAAAAAAGAGGGTTTAAGATTTGTCGACCATACCAACCTTACATGTACAACCACTCTACCCCTATATGGGAAGGGGCTTTGTTGATTACTATGGTTGGTGCTAGAAAGGATCCTGCATTACTAGTGGCAAGATTGAAGAGGTCACTCTTGAGACGGGGTCGTCCTAGAGTGGAAGGTCATGCGCTGTCTTTACAGGCTCCGGGCACACTGTTGCGTGAGCTCTTGGATGATACGTGTGATCTATATCATGAGGGACGACACCAATGAGTGAACTCTTTGTTTAGTATCGCCATGGGAGAGGCATTGTTCGGATGCTTACCTCGGGTATGTAATATATCGTGAGTCGTGGATGACACGGAAGTTCCCCGAATCTTGTGGGTAAAGTGTGCAACCTCTGCAGAGTGTAAAACTATTCGAATAGACGTGTCCACGGTCAAGGACAGTTGGGTGGTGCTGCCTATGCCATGTCCAGATGTTTTCGCAGAACTTGGTGTGTGTGGATGACACAGAGATGACACTTGAGATAAGTCTGATAACTTGACGTCATGACTGAGCATGAGATGTTCAACCCCCTATTTATGATGATATCTGTAACTTGTTCATATGGATATCTGCAACTATTGATGCATGCTTACCTAGTTACTTGATCATGTCATTGCATTCAAAAATTAGCTTTCTGCAAAATACCTACTTAGTGCTACATCATGCATTATTATTGCCTTGTTCCAAACATGGGTTGCTTGCGAGTACATTCAAAGTACTCATTGGCTTGCCACTGGTTATTTTATTGGCCAGGCATGAAAGATCAGGTTATGATGAAGATTACCTTAGTGACGGACGTGCGAGCTAGGACGTTTCCCAGTTAGAATGCCCGTAGGGTTAAGGCAAATGGCATGGGTTCATGCTATCATTGAAGATTTCCGCTACAATCATATGAAGACTTGGCCACGAAGGCATATTTGAGTAAACCGGTATGTAATGGATGTAAGACTCTTGTTATTCAGTTTCTGTGTGTTCAGTGAGCATTGATCTCTGGGATCATTGTGCACGTACATTCGGTGATCACGACTCATGATTCGAGGTCCCCACAGAGCTGGTATCAGAGCCATCCTGACTATAGGAAGCCCTTAGTTATCATGGACGTTAGTTAGGACAAAATTGTTTTCCCAGACCCTTGAAAACACTTGCAAAGGCTACCATATTTCTTAGCTCTTCTGAGCTTTCAAATAAACTGAAGGATTGTGCCTAGCACTTCCACCATTTTTTCTTTTTGGCTCTCCTCGTCTACTTTTCAAAACTTTGCAAATGGTCGCTACTACCTTCATGCCCCTAACCACAGGATTCCTTGTAATCCTTGTGGGTAACCTGGAAGGAAGCCACCTTGCCAAACGATTTCCGACATATCTTGGACCCAAGTTGGCGACACTAGACAAGGAGCTACCAGCAGAGGATACCTTCTTGAAGGACGAGGATGTCAAGACTTAGACGATGGTGACACCCTCGACACTGCCCCAGGATGATGCCACCCTAGCCTTCGAAGACCAAGGCACAGGACCTGCAATGTTAGGATATGCATCGCTAATAGAGCAATCCTGTCCTTTTCGTTGTTATATCGGTAACCACCGGTGGATGAGAACCTCGCCATTTGGTCCGCCTCACCATAGTGAGCAGGAAAATGGTTCTCATCATCCCCCACTCTTGGTGCCGATGATATCATCAACATGACCGACAGGATACAACTCTACCATGCCTTGTTAACGACATTGCATAAAAGGTTGCCTACCTGGAATGCTCGATGCCTCAGAAGACAAGAAGGCATTGTCATGACCACGAGGACACCAGAAGACCCTGTCAACAACAACCGTGAAGAATCACCTTCGACGTCAACTCAACAGACCCGAAGTCGTCAAGGACTCTTCAGGTGCAACCAGGATCATTTTGATGAACAACTGGAGAGATAGCGACACCTGAAGAAGACCTAGAAGACTAAGCAGACTCCTCTCCAAGACACGAAGCAAGCACGACTACTAAGTACGAGGACCCTTAGGGTAGGATAGGTCGTGCGTGCCCTATGCGAAGTCGAGTACGTATGATGGTTCGAATGGAACCATGATATGTGTTGCTTGTTTTGCCTGTTTGTGCTTTGGTGTAAGTCACACTTTTCCCTAGGCAACAAGTGTGCCACCATATCACCTACCATACCTTGAGGTTTGTGTTTGGCCTTTTCGGCACTTGCTTGATTGCACTTCCACTATACCACCCCCTTAGGCATGCTCCTCTATGCTACTTTCCCTCTCCCCAATCTCGTCAACTAAAGACCATCAAGACAAGATGCACCAAGGATCCACCTCGATGGGTAGCTAGCGTGGAAGACTTCGACTACAACAAACTCAACCAGACGCAACCTCGTAGAGCTATGCTTTCCCTCAAGACTGGAAACCCCTCCCTTTCCCAACCTATACCTCACAAGCTCCCCCAGCACAAGCCTCTAATCACGTGTTTAACACACGGATTTGCCAAAGCACTTATTGAGCATCAATAACCCCTGCTTTGCACTGGGTTCATTATGAAGCTAGTGATCATAGTGAACAAACATGCTTCATTCTTATGCTAGCACTAGAACCTTGATGCCATTGGAAGGATCGTTCTAAGGGTATATGATTTGTGAATAATTATTTGATTTAGCCATAATGAATGTCTTGAGGAAACATGGACTTGGTGAATCAAGATTGATAGAGTAGCATAACTTACTTGTCCCTTGAGCGAATTGGATTGGTAGGGAAAATATGGCCACATGCTGAAATTCTTACTGGATTAATGACTTGACTTTGGCAAGTAATGTTGATTGTGGCATGATGGTGACTCGCATAACTAGTAGGGAGCTCTTACTAGATGTAAAACTTGGATTTAAATAGGTGATCCTACTAGGTGCTCGAGATCAATTAAACCACATGGTTTGGAGTAACTTGGATTTAGTCCAAAGATCTTGATCATGATACCATGTTTCTCGGTGGATGATAGTAGAAGGAATCGGATGATGTTAGGGATAATTTAGGGATCTATATAAGCTCGACCTTGGGGTTTAGTTGGCCATGGGATTGGAAGTTCATGGATATATTGTGATAATAGTCCTTGCAATGATTTGTGGATTATATGAACTCGAGGAGATTATGCTGGACACCATCGATGCTAGATTTTAGCAGTAATGGATCACATAATAGTGGATGATATTCGTGGATCAATTAAATTGGATTCGTAGGAAGGAAACAAGATCTTGGAGTGGTTTATTACATGTTTCCTTAGCATAGTAATGCTATACCTTAGACCTTGGGTAGGTCAGTAGGACAATTGGATTGGTAGTGTCATGATCAAGCTTAGCGGCTTGTAAATTATCCTGAGGATTTTTATATAGGGATATATGTGAGATGGCTATAGTATACATACGAGATTTTTAGAATAGTCCTTCTCTCAAAACCTTGGAACATATGAGTAGCATGTGTAATGTTGGAGTTGACTTATATGAAATGATACCTTCGAGGATATAGGGTGATTTTGTTTGAAGTAATAGGCGGTAATATTGACATCTAATAGTTGTGCTCAGGATAAGATGTTAGACATTCACTCACATCCTAAGCTCCTTGAAAATCCCTAAGCTTTGCTAAGTCGTAACATGGTCGGATCATGACCATAGGCCTTGGACTATAAGTCCTTAGACCACGGTCGATACTCCACCTTGACCACCACCCACCCCTTTTCATAAGGAAGGTGGACATGCAAAACTAGTTTTCAATGGACCACAAACCCTTGATACTAGTGACCACATGGGACAGACGACTGCCTCTCTCACACATCCCATGAGCAACGTATTTATGTGGTATTGGAGGAATATGATGTTATCCTCACGGATGACATACTTATTTACCCAATGAGAGGAAGGAACACCTTAGTCCTGTTTGGAACAGCCCCAAGAACACTAACTATCATGCCTCTCAAGTATAAGGTCTCACCTTGAAGAAGTTGGACTCCACAGAGCACCCTCCCTATAGGAGAAGACTTTCTTGCCCAAGCAAGATGAAGGACCACTGCAATTGCAAAGCCACGACAATGACAAAGAAGAAACAAAAGAAGTCAAGCTCCACTCCTCTACCAGCTACCTCAACTAGACTATATCCAGAAGCACCGACGTTCAAGCCCGATGAAGCGCTTGGTCATCAAGAGGATTAAGGATCCCCTCACTTTAAATGGTCATCTATCATTTCCTAACTAGGATGGAACTGAGAAGTTGATGACACCCTCACTCCACTACCCTGAAGGTGTACGTTGAGCACAACGTCCCTGCTCCCTCTAGATACCTGGAACGGAGTAGAACGACTGTCATGACCTCATTGCTAGCCCCTTATTTGGTTCAATCAGGGACATGATCCTGACTTGATCATGGTACATCCCATGTAAAAGATAGTTCACCCCTCTTGCCAAGCCTCAGACCCTGGGGATTGGATGGCTGGTCTATACTTTTGGATAGTCAGCTTACCTAGAACCCCACTGAAACCTTCCCATATGGTAGAACCCATTTTTGACACCAAGTCTCTAAGCTCAGCCTTAGGGACGAGACTCAGCGCAGACCTTGCCACGAAGAGACGGGTAGACCAAACACTCAAAGACCCTCTAGAAACATGCGTCCATGACGATGAAGACAAACGACCAAAGAAGAATGAAGGATCTACCTACTCAAGCAAAAGATCTCGACGAGAAGCCCACGATGATGCACCTCAACACTCATAAGGATGGAGACCACCTACAACCGAAGACCTCCTGCTTTAAGGAAGATAATGAATTCCCCGTCAACTAGAAGCTACACCGAGACTCGACCCTTCTATTCTAATGTGAGACATCTAGATGTCACCAACCCACGTGAGTACTCCCAGGACCAGCACACAGACACACTACTTGACCACATATTCCGACTTTGGGATACACACGCAAGCCAGGCCCTTGCTAGAACCCTGTTCACCCTTAGACGAAGTCAATAGTGCACTCGAAGACATCATCAGGCACTTCAAGATCCAGAAGGACAGTCATGCCGGTGCAGGAATAACATGGAACTTGAAGACTACCTCACCTCTGAATTTCCGCATCTCTTCTACGCCTAGCCTAGGAATCTCGGGGATGAGATTCTTGTAAGGGGGGTAGGTTTGTCACACCCCGTGTTTCGCCTCGCATGACTACGATATCATGACTCAAAAATTAGGGCCAATTAAACTTTTGAGTGCATTTGAATGCTTGACTTGTGTGCTATTTGCTTGCTTGTTCGATTGCTTGCTAGTGCTCTATAATTCATAAAATCCCTCCTACTCTCAAAACTCTTTTCCTTGATCCCCACTCTTGTCCAATAATCATGCCATGTGAATAGGACTTAAGCATATTTTTAAAAAATATTATTTTGGCTAAAAAGCACTTATTCAAGTTAGGTTTTCAAAACCCCCTGATTTGAGATTTGCACTATAAGTCCCCAAATTGGGTGGATCCTTTTCCCCCAAATGCTTTATTTGAAACCCACTATATATAAGACTTCCCAAAACCACCAAATATTTATTTTAAATATTGATTTCACTATTTTATTTAAAGGCTTTTTCTTAAGGCCAGAAATGGTCTTTTATATGGAAAAATTATTTAAACGCTTTAAAAATATTTGGGAAAATTTGGGAAAGCTCAGTGGACATATATGATCCATATATAAGAGTTTCAAGGCATGGTAATGTTCAAAGTATTGGACAAAACCCTTCAAAACCACTTCTGCCTATTTCAAGCATTTGAAATTTTTCTATAAGAAATATTCTCAAATAAATGCAGGAAAATTCTAGCATGTCACATATCATATAAGTGATCATCTTGACAAGTTTCATATCAATCCCAATTGTTTTGGTTCACCAAAATATCCTAAAACCATTCCTGTCAAGAGCCAAATTTGATCAACTTTACATTGTGAAGTATCTCCTATTGATCCCAAACTTTGTGGGCATGATCTATTACCCAAATGATGATGCTACACTTAGTGGTGCATCAAGGAGAATAGATTTGCAGACCTAGATCTACAGAAACCTGATTCTATTGATTTCTAGGGATTACAAAGTTTACATTATCAACTTTCTTCATTTGAGCTGAAACCTTGTGTTCAGGACCAAATGGACTTACCATCTACCCCTGGTAAATCTCAAGATCATAGGATTCCCCTGCCTAGCCCAATCACAACACAAACACCTTCAGCCATAAACTTATGGACAAGCAAAGTGGGCCCAAAAAGATTCCCCTTGCCCCCAACTTTTTACCACAACATATTATAACCCTATTCTACCTCTAGTAACTTTGCCATGGCCTCTGGTCAATTATTTGGGGGGTGACTCTCTCTTATTCCCTCTCTTTTTACCATGACAACACCCCTCCTTCCCTTCTGATCATTCTAATGACCCCAAAATTTTCCACAACCCCACTTGCATACCTATGCATCAAACCAAACCCAAATATGGCAGGCTCATGTGGAAAATATGAGCAGTTCATCTAAACCTACATTATGGTAGAAATAGTGCCCTTGCACTGCAAGTACTCTGTAGAATCATCTCCCTGAGTTGAAAATTGGTGAACTTGTAGTCCCTCCATAGCTTAGTCCACTATACATGGTTTTGTTCCAAGTAGACCACATTAGAAACCCCTTAAATGAACCTCCAGTTTGCTGTTGCAAACTTACCCCCTATAAAACCCCCATCTACCTAGCTTCGTTTACCCTCCCACTTCCCCATGCAGCTTTACCATGCGTGCCTCACACGGTAGACATGTTTAGCCGACCAAAAGGATGCTCTGGACACGAAGTGGCGTGGTGACCATGTTGCAGACCTACAGAAATGGTGCTCCACCGATGAACCGTGTTGGGTAGGTTAGGTCTGGCCTTTGCAGGGCATCCACGCATGCCAGGGAACCCCTTTCATCCTCCCATGCCCCTCCTTGACGACCGGATGCAACCGAAGGAGCCCAGGCATGCGCGAGCCTGGCGCCGGAGGGCATCTGAGGCGCACCTGAGCTCCCCCTGGTCGCCCCTGCCTATTAGCTCGTTCCCGACCATCCCTCGCGCCCCTTCGCTCTCCCACACTCCCTTGAACCCCCTAGACCATCACATGGCTTCTCCCATGCCCTACACCCACCCATTGGCCGACATGCTTCCGTCGTCCGCGACTCAAATTTGGTGCCAACCGGACCCTCCCTCCCTCTCTGGACCTCACCAAAGTAAATCAGTGTCAAAAGCCCCCTCTACATCACCCCCTTGCCTCCTATCCTTGATCAGGCCCTCCTGGCTGGGCTCGCCGTCACCTCCATCTGCCGGCCGCCGTTCGTGTCGTGCCGGAGGTTCTCAGTGTCCGCACGGTGTAGGGATGGACGCGTTGTGGCTCTCTACGCACAAGGGTGGCCTGGGACACATCGTAGGTGGCCACAGCTGATGGTGCGAGCGCCGGCACCGCCCTGTTCCACCTCCTCCGTCAATCCCCGCTCGAGCGGGAGGTGGGGGAAGGTCCTGATAGGCAGGCCTCGCCTGTCAGCGACCGGCCGGCCGATCCCCCGGTTTAAGTGGAAGCGGGCTTCCCCGGGTGTCGGGACCCCGATCCTAAGCCATAAGAATCCAGCTTGTAACACATCACATCACTTTGCGGTCTCACGCACGGTTATCTCCACGGCTGCCACCTTACCTGGACCGGGACCGTTTGCGTCTTTTGACTCACGTATGTGAATGTCTCGCTAGCATTCAAATGTCAAAGAACCCGGGCCGACATGACTAGTCGTAGAACCCAATTGGCACATCTGTACAGGGATAGGCATACATAACCCAGCAGTGCAGGTATCGATCTCTAGCGCATGTAGACAAGTCATAGCAAGTTACAAGGACTCCATTACGCCATGGGACATAAATGTCATCACTGCACGTAGACGAGTTGTAGCACGCTACAGGTGTTGGAAATATGCCCTAGAGGCAATAATAAATTAGTTATTATCATATTTCCTTGTTCATGATAATTGTTTATTATCCATGCTATAATTGTATTGATCGGAGACTTAGATACATGTGTGGATACATAGACAAAACCATGTCCCTAGTATGCCTCTAATAGACTAGCTCGTTGATCAAAGATGGTTAAGGTTTCCTAGCCATGGACATGAGATGTCATTTGATAACGGGATCACATCATTAGGAGAATGACGTGATGGACAAGACCCAAACTACAAACGTAGCATATGATCGTGTCAGTTTATTGCTACTGTTTTCTGCATGTCAATTATATGTTCCTATGACCATGAGATCATGCAACTCACGAACATCGGAGGAGTGCCTTGTGTGTATTAGACATCACAACGTAACTGGGTGACTATAAAGGTGCTCTACAGGTATCTCCGATGGTGTTGTTGAGTTGGCATGGATCGAGACTGGGATTTGTTACTCCGTGTGACGGAGAGGTATCTCGGGGCCCACTCGGTAATGCAACATCACAATAAGCCTTGCAAGCAATGTGACTAATTGTTAGTTGCGGGATCTTGTATTACGGAAAGAGTAAAGATACTTGCGTGTAACGAGGTTGAACTAGGTATGGAGATACCGACGATCGAATCTCGGGCAAGTAACATACCGAAGAACAAAGGGAACGTTATACGGGATTAACTGAATCCTTGACATAGAGGTTCGACCGATAAAGATCTTCGTAGAATATGTAGGAACCAATGTGGACGTCTAGGTCCCGCCATTGGTTATTGACCGTAGAGGTGTCTCGGTCATGTCTACATAGTTCTCGAACCCGCAGGGTCTGCACACTTAAGGTTCGGTGACGTTTCGGTAGTGTAGAGTTATGTATGGTGGTGACCGAAGTTTGTTCGGAGTCCCGGATGAGATCCCGGACGTCATGAGGAGCTCTGTAATGGTCTGTAGGTAAAGATTCATATATAGGGAAGTCCCAGTTTGGTTTTGGGAAAAGTTTTGGGCTCATCGGTAGTGTACCGGGAGTGCCGGTAGTGTACCGGGAGACCTCCGGGAGGGGTACTTCGACCCCAAGAGGTCCATGGGCTGTGGGAGAATAATAACCATCCCTTAGTGGGCTGGGAAAACAGCCACAAAGGCCCATGGCGCAGGAGAGAAAGTCCTAAAGCAAAAAGTAGTAAATCAGCCAATAGGAGGCAATCCTACTCCAACTAGGATTGGAGGTGAAGTAGGATTGCTTCCCACCTCCTATTTTGGCCGACCCAAAGGCCTTGGCTGCCTCTCCTCTCCTCTCCTCCTATATATACTAGTGGATTGGGTGGTTTTTGGACAGAATTTCTGGCCACGTGCTACCTGTTACACCGGTGCATAGTTTCTCCTCTAGATCGGTTTTCTGCAGCGCTTAGGCGAAGCCCTGCCGGAATTGCTCCACCACCATCACCGGAGCGCCGTCACGCTGCCGGTGAACTCTCTCTCCTCTCCACCTCCTCTCGCTGGATCGAGACGGTGGAGATCGTCATCCAGCTGCACGTGTGCTGAACGCGGAGGTGCCGTCCGTTCGGCGCTAGATCGAAAGGACCGTGATCGAGATCGCGAGACGGTTCGTGATGTGATCACGGAACGGATCGTGATGAGTTTGCGGGACAGATCGTGATCAAGATCGTGAGACGGATCGTGATGAGTTCGCGGGACGGATCATGATGTGTTCGCGGGACGGTTCCGTGATTGGATCGCGGGACGCTCGGCGATTTGGATCGCGAAGAAGTTCGACTACACCAATCGCGTTTCTTAACGCTTCCCGCTTAGCGATCTACAAGGGTACATAGATCCACTCTCCCTCTCGTAGATGCTCATCACCATGGATAGGTTTGCGTGTGCGTAGGAAATTTTTTGTTTCCCACGCGACGTTCCCCAACAGTGGCATCATGAGCTAGGTTGATGGTTCGATGAGATCTCGAGTAGAACACAAAAGGTTTGTGGGCATTGATGCTTAGATTGCTTCCTCCCTTGGTCGTATTTTGGTTCAGAGGGATTGTGAGATGAAGCGGCCCGGACCAACATTACTCGTACGCTTACGGGAGACCGGTTCCCTCGACGCAACTTGTTGCCTAGATGGCTTGCGGGTGACAGTTTCTCTCACTTTAGTTGGATCGGATTCGACAAAGGCGGTCCTTGAGAAGGTTGAAAAGCAACTAGTGTATCACCGTTGTGGTTTTTGCGTAGGTGAGAATTGTTCTTGCAAGATACCCGTAGCAGCCACATAAAACATGCAACAACAATTAGAGGACGCCTAACTTGTTTTTGCAGGGTATGTTGTGATATGATATGGCCAATTACATGATGTGATATATGTGATGTATGAGATGATCATGTGATGTATAGATTATCACGACTTGCATGTCGATGAATACGGCAACCGGCAGGAGCCATAGGGTTGTCTTTAATTATTGTATGACCTGCGTGTCAATCATTAAGCGCTATGTAATGCTTTACTTTATCGCTAGAAGCATGGTGGCGTGACAACCCCGATGGCAACACGTTGATGGAGATCAAGATGATGGAGATCATGGTGTCATGCCGGTGACAATGGAGATCATGCCGGTGCTTTCTAGATGGAGATCAAAAGCACAAGTTCATGGCCATATCATGTCACTTATGATTTGCATGTGATGTTAATCCTTTTTATGCACCTTGTTTTGCTTAGGTCGACGGTAGCATTATAAGGTGATCCCTCACTTGAATTTCAAGATGAACTGTGTTCTCCCCGAGTGTGCACCGTTGTGAAAGTTCGTCGTGTTGAGACACCATGTGATGATCGGGTGTGATAGACTCTACGTTCACATACAACGGGTGCAAGTCAGATTTGCACGCGCAGAACACTCGGGTTAAACTTGACGAGCCTAGCATGTACAGACATGGCCTCGGAACACGAGAGACCGAAAGGTCGAACATGAGTCATATAGTAGATATGATCAACATAATGATGTTCACCATTGCAGCCACCTCAACTCACGTGATGATCGGACTTGAGTTGGTGAATTTGGATCATGTATCACTCGAATGATCAGAGGGATGTCAATTTGAGTGGGAGTTCTTAAGTAATATGATTAATTGAACTCATTATCATGAACATAGTCAAAGTGTCTTTGCAAATTATGTTGTAGATTACAAGCTCGCGTTGTAGCTCCCTTAAATTTTTATATGTTCCAAGAGAAATGGAGTTGAAAGATGTTGGTAGCAATATTGCGGACTGGGTCCGTGATCTGAGGATTGTCCTCATTGCTGCACAGAAGGCTTATGTCCTTAATGCACTGCTCGGTGCGCCACCCCCTCTAGCATCGTCTGTAGATGTTGTGAACATCTGACAGGCACGTTTCGATGACTACTTGATAGTTTAGTGCGCATGCATTACGGCTTAGAATTGAGGCTCCGAGACGTTTTGAACGTCATAGAACATATGAGATGTTCTAGGAGCAGAGATTGTGATCTCAGGCTCGTGCCTGTGTTGCGAGATATGAGATCTCCAACAAGATTCTTTGCCTGTAAGATGAAGGAGAATAGCTCAATCGTTGAGCATGTACTCAGATTGTCTGGGTACTACAATCACTTGAATCAAGTGGGAGTTGATCTTCTAGATAAGATAGTGATTGATATAGTTCTCCAAGTCACTGTCACTAAAGCTACTATAACTTAGTGATGAACTATAATACACCAGGGATAGAAGTATTGATCCCTGAGCTGTTCGCGATGTTTGACACCGCGAAGGTAGAAATCAAGAAGGAGCGTCAAGTGTTGATGGTTAATCAAACCACTAGTTTCGAAAAGGGCAAGAGCAAGGAGGGAAACTTCATGGATAACAAGTCAGCTGGTGCTCCAGTGAAGCAACCCAAAGTTGAACTCAAACCCAAGACTAAGTGCTTCTATTATGAGGTGAGAGGTCGCTGAAGCGGAACAACCCTAGATACTTGGTAGATAAGAAGGCTGGCAACATCGACAGAAGTATATTTGATATACGAGTTATTGACGTGTACCTTGCTAGTACTCCTAGTAGCACCTGGGTATTGGATACCGGTTCAGTTGCTAAATGTTAGTAACTCGAAATAAAAGCTACAGAATAAACGGAGAACTAGCTAAGGGTGAGGTGACGATGTGTGTTGGAAATGTTTCCAAGGTTGATGTGATCAACATCGCACGCTCTCTCTACCTTCAGGATTAGTGACGAACCTAAATAAATGTTATTTGGTGTTTTGCGTTGAGCATGAACATGATTAGATCATGTTTGTTGCAATACGGTTATTCATTTAAGTCAGAGAATAATAGCTATTCTGTTTACATGAATAATACCTTCAATGGTCATGCACCCAATGAGAATGGTTTGTTGAAATCTTGATCGTAGTAATACACATGTTCATAACATTGATGTCAAAAGATACAAAGTTAAATAATGATAGTACCACATACTTGTGGCATTGCCGCAAAATGTCATATTGGTATAAAGCGCATGAAGAAACTCCATGGTGATGGATATTTGGACTCATTCGATTTCGAATCGGTTGAGACATGCAAACCATGCCTCTTGGGCAAGATGACTAAAGGACCCCGTTGGATGGAGCGGGCAAGTGATTCATTGGAAATGATACATGTTGATGTATGCAATCTAGTGAGTCTTGTAGCGTGCAGTGGATATCGTTATTTTCTTACCTTCACTGATGATTTGAGTAGATATAGTGTATATTTACTTAATGAAACACAAGTCTGAATCGTTTGAAAGGTGCAAGCAAATTCAGAGTGAAGTTTAAAGATCATCGTGACAAGAAGATAAAAATGACTGCGATATGATCGTGGAGGTGAATATCTGAGTCACGAGTTTGGCATACAACTTAAGACAATGTGAAAGTTGTTTCACAACTAAACGCCACCTGGAACACCATAGTGTGATGGTGTGTCCGAACATCATAGTTATGCTCTATTGGACATGGTGCGTGCTATGATGTCTCTTGTCGTTTTACTACTATAATTTTGGGGTTATGCATTAGAGACAACTACATTCACTTTAAATAGGGCACCATCTAAATCCGTTGAGATGACACCATGTGAATTATGGTTTGATAGAAACCTAAGCTATCATTTCTTAATATTTGGGGCTGCGACACTTGTGTGGAAAATGTTTTCGCCTAATGAGGTCGAACCCAAGGCGGACAAATGCATCTTCATAGAATACCCTAAGATCAGTTGGGTGAACCTTCTATCTCAGATCCTAGTGCAAAGTGTTTGTTGCTTAAACGGATCCTTTCTCGAGGAAATGTTTCTCTCGAAAGAATTGAGTGGGAGGAAGATAGAACTTGATGAGGTTGTTAAACGTTTGTTCAACCAGAGAGTAGCGCAGCGCAGAAAGATGTTTCTGTGAAGCCTACGTTGGTTGAAGAGGAAGTTAATGATGATGATCATGAAGCTTCAGGATCAAGTTACTATCGAACATCGTAGGTCGACAAGGATGTGTATTGCTCCTAAGTGGTACGACAACCCTGTCTTGGAGGTCATGTTGTTGGACAACGATGAACCTACGAGCTATGGAGAAGCGATGATGGGCCCGGATTCCAACAAATGGTTGGAGGCCATGAAATCCGAGATAGGATCCATGTATGAAAACCAAGTATAGACTTTGGTAGACTTGCTCGTTGGACGATAGGTCGTTGAGTACAAATGGATCTTTAAAATGAAGACAGACACTAATGGTAATTGTCACCATTTGTAAAGCTCGACTTGTTGCAAAGATGTTTGTGACAAGTTCAAGGAGTTGACTGCGATGAGACTTTCTCACTCGTAGCGAAGCTAAAATTTTGTTGGAATTATGTTAGCAGTTGCTGCTTTTTTCCATTATGAAATCTGGCAGATGGATGTCAAAACATCGTTTCCTTAACAGTTTACTTGAGGAACAGCTGTATGTGATACAACCAGAAGGTTTTGTTAGTCCTAAGGATGCTAAAAGGTGAGCAAGCTTCTGTGATCCTTCTATGGACTGAAGCAAGCATCTCGGAGTTGGAATATACGCTTTGATGAGTTGATCAAAGTTGTTGAGTTTATACAAAGTTTACGAGAAACTTGAATTTGCAATAAAGTGAGTGGGAGCACTATAGAATTTCTGATAAGTATATGTGGATGACATATTGTTGATCGGAAATAATGTAGAATTTCTAGAAAGCATAAACAGTTATTTGGAAAGTGATTTTCAAAGTAAAACCTGGATAAAACTACCTAATTGTTGAGCATCAAGATCTATAGAGATAGATCAAAGATGACTTGATGAGACTTTCAATGAGTACATACCTGGACAAAGATTTTGAAAGAGTTCAAAATGGATCAGTCAGAGAAAGAGTTCTCGCCTGATTTGTAAGGTGTGAAGTTGAGTGAGACTCAAAGCTCGACCACGGCAGAAGAAAGAGAAAGGGCGAACGTCGTCCCCTATGCCTTAGCCATAGGCTCTGTATAGTATGCCATGCTGTGTACCGCACCTGTGTGTGCCTTGCCATGAGTCTGTCAAGGGGTACAAAAGAGATCCAGGAGTGGATCACTGGACAACGGTCAAGATTATCCTTAGTAACTGAAAGACTAAGGAGATGTTTCTCGATTATGGTGGTGATAAAGGGTTCGTCGTAAGGAGTTACGTCGATGCAAGCTTTAACACTAATCCGGATGACTTGTAGTAGCAATCTGGATACGTATAGTGGAGCAGCCATTTGGAAAAGTACCAAGTGGAGTGTGGTAGCAGTGTTTACGGTTTGACATAGAGATTTGCAAAGTACACACGGATCTGAATGTTACAGACCTGTTGACTATAAGACCTCTCTCACATGCAAAGCATGATCGAGCCCCAAAACTCATTAGGTGTTAGATTCACATGGTGATGTTAACAATGCGAATCACATGGTGATGTGAACTAGATTATTGACTCTAGTGCAAGTGGGAGACTGTTGGAAATATGCCCTAGAGGCAATAATAAATTAGTTATTATCATATTTCCTTGTTCATGATAATTGTTTATTATCCATGCTATAATTGTATTGATCGGAGACTTAGATACATGTGTGGATACATAGACAAAACCATGTCCCTAGTATGCCTCTAATAGACTAGCTCGTTGATCAAAAGATGGTTAAGGTTTCCTAGCCATGGACATGAGATGTCATTTGATAATGGGATCACATCATTAGGAGAATGACGTGATGGACAAGACCCAAACTACAAACGTAGCATATGATCGTGTCAGTTTATTGCTACTGTTTTCTGCATGTCAAGTATATGTTCCTATGACCATGAGATCATGCAACTCACGGACATCGGAGGAGTGCCTTGTGTGTATCAAACATCGCAACGTAACTGGGTGACTATAAAGGTGCTCTACAGGTATCTCCGATGGTGTCTGTTGAGTTAGCATGGATCGAGACTGGGATTTGTTACTCCGTGTGACGGAGAGGTATCTCGGGGCCCACTCGGTAATGCAACATCACAATAAGCCTTGCAAGCAATGTGACTAATTGTTAGTTGCGGGATCTTGTATTACGGAACGAGTAAAGAGACTTTCCGGTAACGAGGTTGAACTAGGTATGGAGATACCGACGATCGAATCTTGGGCAAGTAACATACCGAAGAACAAAGGGAACGTTATACGGGATTAACTGAATCCTTGACATAGAGGTTCGACCGATAAAGATCTTCGTAGAATATGTAGGAACCACTGTGGACGTCCAGGTCCCGCCATTGGTTATTGACCGTAGAGGTGTCTCGATCATGTCTACATAATTCTCGAACCCGCAGGGTCTGCACACTTAAGGTTCGGTGACGTTTCGGTAGTGTAGAGTTATGTATGGTGGTGACCGAAGTTTGTTCGGAGTCCCGGATGAGATCCCGGATGTCATGAGGAGCTTCGGAATGGTCCGAAGGTAAAGATTCATATATAGGAAGTCCCAGTTTGGTTTCGGGAAAAGTTTTGGGCTCATCGGTAGTGTACCGGGAGTGCCGGTAGTGTACCGGGAGACCTCCGGGAGGGGTACTTCGAACCCAAGAGGTCCATGGGCTGTGGGAGAATAATAACCAGCCCTTAGTGGGCTGGGAAAACAGCCACAAAGTCCCATGGCGCAGGAGAGAAAGTCCTAAAGCAAAAAGTGGAAAATCAGCCAATAGGAGGCAATCCTACTCCAACTAGGATTGGAGGTGAAGTAGGATTGCTTCCCACCTCCTATTTTGGCCGACCCAAAGGCCTTGTCTGCCTCTCCTCTCCTCTCCTCCTATATATACTAGTGGATTGGGTGGTTTTTGGACAGAATTTCTAGCCACGTGCTACCCGTTACACCGGTGCATAGTTTCTCCTCTAGATCGGTTTTCTGCAGCGCTTAGGCGAAGCCCTGCCGGAATTGCTCCACCACCATCATCGGAGCGCCATCACGCTGCCGGTGAACTCTCTCTCCTCTCCACCTCCTCTCGCTGGATCGAGACGGTGGAGATCGTCATCCAGCTGCACGTGTGCTGAACGCGGAGGTGCCGTCCGTTCGGCGCTAGATCGGAAGGACCGTGATCGAGATCGCGAGACGGTTCGTGATGTGATCACGGAACGGATCGTGATGAGTTCGCGGGACAGATCGTGATCAAGATCGTGAGACGGATCGTGATGAGTTCGTGGGACGGATCATGATGTGTTCGCGGGACGGTTCGTGATTGGATCGCGGGACGCTCGGCGATTTGGATCGCGAAGAAGTTCGACTACACCAACCGCGTTTCTTAACGCTTCCCGCTTAGCGATCTACAAGGGTACGTAGATCCACTCTCCCTCTTGTAGATGCTCATCACCATGGATAGGTTTACGTGTGCGTAGGAAATTTTTTGTTTCCCATGCGACGTTCCCCAACAACAGGTACTCCATTACACTGCGAGACATTTCCCTAAAGGGACAGACACAACAGCAAAGAAGGATACATGCCGGTCAATCAATGTGTCCGTGGCAGTAGCAAGCTACTAAGGCTCGGTGGAAGCACAAAGAGGCAGTTCCCCGTAAAGAGTACTACTAAAGTCACACAACTAGGTGTCGAATCCTATACATACCGTTGCACATCACACGTACGCACGACATGCCCGATATGCATAGATGCAACTATGGCATCACAACATAATCATACAACATTACAACATTTATTTAGAAGGCTCGGAAGAGCCAATACAATAAGATGTTACAAAGAGGGGTCACAAGACCCAACATTTAGAGCATTAAATCCAACAAGCGGAAGTTAAACATGTCTAGGTACAAACATCTACAAAAGTGGCTGGAGGAGCCTGAAAAGCTACAACGACCCTACCAAAGGAACCAGACCTCTGTCTGGGATTCCCAAGCTAATTCGGTCAACATCAAACTTCACGTCGAAAATACCACTAATGAGACTAACGTCTCCTTTGCAAAAACATAAATTAAGCAAACGTGAGTACAAGGGTACTCAGCAAGACTTACATCAGAACTAACTACACATGCATCAGTATCAATGAAGGGGGTTGTGGAGTTTGTTGCAGCAAGCCAGCTTTGACTCTTGGCTAACCTGTACTTCGACTACAAGTAGTATCTTTGAGGTGGGATAGTGCACACGAGTCCACATATTCTCCAATCAATACACCACCATGGATCCACTTCCGTCTCCCTACGAGAAGGCCATCCATAGCACTCACGCTTATCTTGCGTATTTTAGAGTATCCACTTCAACTAATCTATGAACCACATAAATTCTCCAAGTAGTGCATACCCGAGGACGCGGCTATTCGAATAGATTCATAACCCTACAGGGGTGTACTTCTTCACACATGCCCCCGCCACTTATCGCTATGTGCACATAAAAGGCACCTCGGCATCCTTCAAGTGGAAGCCCAGCGAGGGAGTCAGCCACAACCGTCAATCACACAAGACCCTAGTCCAGGTTTATCGCCTATTTGAGACTGAACCCGCATGGAAGTCCGACCGAAGTTTCCGCTATGACCTCAAATGATGTGCGTAGGGTTCCCAAGCCCACTGTTCGGGTGCCACTTGGTACACTATGTCACTATGTCTATACCGCATCACAGTCCACCCCGTCGGGCAGCGCTATGCACGGCCGCCAACACTTTTCCTACAAATACCAGAAACTAGTTGCAACTCCTAGACAGAGGTCAAGTCAATTAATAGGCCGAGAGGGTCAATTAAGTATCCCAATGCGCTGTAGTATCTTGTCTTGGATAACATACACCGAACTCAGTTCTTAAGGACGGTCCCAATGAGACAACCCGCCATGTACTCCTACATGGCCTCTCATCGCTACCTTTACCAAATCGTGTTCACACACTTAGCTCTCAGACAGGAGGACAAGTTCACCACCATTCCAATTTATCGCCCAGATGGATCAGATCCGACACGACACGACTCTAAGCTTAGCGGGCACAGTAAGTAAGCATGGATGAGTAAGCACAAAAAGGCTCAAGCAGTTGCTACTCATGCTAAGTGGTTTTAACTATTTACTGTGGCAAAGACAAGTCATGCAAAGGAATGGGTTCAACTACCGATGACATGTAATAGTTGAATTGTTGTTGTCCTAATGCAGTAAAAGAGAGCAGGAGCGAGAGAGTGGGTTCATATCAGTATGCTCAAGGGGGTCTGCTTGCCTGACAGTCCTGAAGATATCATTTCTCTTCATCAGTGTCAACGATCACATCGTCGGAACCATCGTCTACCGAGAGGGAACAAACACCGGCAAACAAGAAAGGAACACATTCAATGTGATGCAACAATCATGATGGATGTAATGGCATGTTAAGTTACTGAATTGACCTAGTGCTATAGGTAGTCATATTAAATGAAGTGGAATTCAAACTTATACTAAATTCCAACTCCGACACTATTTATTAAATGATCCTAATCATGAAATGTCCTACTTGGTGATGTTAACTTGCTCAAACATGCATGATCATGGCATAAACAGATTCATTGGATTTTTCTGATCATTTTTCATATATAAATTATTTTCATTTGACTTACAAATTATTTATGATTTTTAGAAGTTTTAAACATTTTCTGAAATTTCCTGATTTATTTTTGTTATAAAAAATTAATTACTACATCATCATGACGTCATCAAGTCAATAGGGCTAGGTCTAGGTCAAACCGGAGCGCCATCTGCGCTCCGGCTCATGCCGCCGACACCTTCCAGACCTCAAGCCGGGCCACGGCGTGCTCCAGTCACAAGGCCACACAGTTCTCCGGAGCTCCACGGCCCGGCTAACGGCGGCGATGACCTCCTTGCCAACCGTCTTCAGCCGCTCCACGCTCCGCTCGAGGTGGATCAGCCGGTTCTCTATGGCCAGCCCAAGCTCCGCCATATCCCAGGCGGAGTCCTCCTAGATGGAGTGTCCGTGTGCCTAGAGACACTCCCGGTGCTCCTCGATAGCATGCTCAGTGTGGCGCTTGGTTTCACGGAAGCGCCTTGAAGAGGAAAGGAAGGAAGGAGAAGAAGGCAAATCAAGGACAAGAACTGGCAAGAATAAAGAAGCTGGCCAAAAATAGCAAGACGGGTACTTACACTCGAGGGAGTCGTCCAGCTCGACGGCGAAGTGGAGTGTCGAGTCCCGCTCCAACACCCGCGCCGCCTCCGCCTTGGCAAGAGCCACCCTACGCTCCTCGAGCGTCCTCTCGAGGCGGGTCACCTCGTTTTGGAGGGCGGTGGTGCGTTGGGTGGCTTCGGCCGTTTCCTTGACGTCCTTCTCCTTGGTCGTCGCCTCCCATGCCACGTCAGCCTTCAGGCGGTCTTGGGCTGCCTGTCCGTTCGCCAGCTGGGCGCTAAGCCGGTCCCTCTCTTGGGTGACCTCATGACACTCTGCGCCGGCCGGTCCCGCTTGGAGACCGCCCCGATCTTCTCCGCCCGGAGGGTGGTCAGATCCTCTGCAAAAGAAAACGGGCATCATCCGGACATTCCCGGCCCGTTCCGGCTGCCAGGCAGCCGGCCCAGCTCTGGGGGTTTACGTGCCCCCCGAAACCTGACATACCTCGCACCTGCGCTAGCTCCTCCTCCATCCGGTAGAAGCCGTGCTTGCCACGGTTGTGGATGGAGACCACCTCATCAAACAGCTTCTCCCGCTAGGAGTTCCCCTCCTGCCACAGGAAATCAAAATCAAAAGACGCACAAGGAGATCCCGCATGGCTGCCCCACAGGCGGTCAGCCAGCCCGCATCTCGAGGGCTACACCTAGTGGGTGCCCTTGCGCGCTCCCACTGAAAATTTCAACAAGGATAACAACGCTTACCTTCGCGCGCCGTAGGGTGGTGTCGGCCGCCTCAACGAGCCAGGCCAGCTCCTGGCGACTCCGATCCAAGACGCACCCCAACTCCCTGAACAAGGGGACCGGGCCGCCTCCCGGGGGAGCCGGAAGGGTAGGGACGCGTGCCAGCGCCTCCCAGTCCCAGATCACATTGACCATGGACCTTCGGGCCCGGCTATCATCGCCGCCCGTCCCGACGCTTGCCACAGTGCCGGCCGCTGTGGGAGGTTTGATGACGGCAAGGGCACAGGAATCGGTCCCCAGTTGCCCCTCGCTTGGCGCCCGCGCTGCCTCCTCCTCCTGTCGGCCTGACGTGGCGACCGCGATGCACGGTGCCTCCATCTCCATGGCCGCCACCTCCGGGGCCGCTGGAATCTCCGGCATGTCAACCCGAGCCGGCTCGGCCGCGGGTGGCGTCACCTCCGGCCCCGTCGACCGAGTCTCCTCCAGGGCCGGCTCCGTAGCTTCCGCCCCCGATCGGGCCGCCTCCTTCGCGAGCGGGGCCACGGCCGGCTCCGTGGCCGCCCCTCATGGCTCGCTCGATAGGAGCCTCGACAGGAGGGTCGATTCCGCCGCCGAGACGGACGCCCATGCGGGGTCCGCGGTCCTCCTGCGCCTCCCGCCGCTCGAGGTCCCGGAGCGTGAGGCCCCTCCTTGCGCTCCGGACTTCGAGGCTCATAGCTCCACGAGCCTCTTCTTCTCTTTGCACTGGGTGGCCGCATGCTCGCGGGTCAGCCGGCTGGCGGCGTCTGTTGGGTCAACCATCGACTCCATGTCATGGAGTTTGGTGGGGTCCCTGAGAAGCATAAGGGTCAAATACCCACCGACCCACGGCTTGGAAAGGAACACACGTAAGAAAGAAAGGTCACGTACCCGGTGACAATGGGCAGAACCTTCCCGGCGCGTGCCGGTGGCTTTTGCACGGCCACTTTCACCCACTTACGCGCAAGTGGCGGGGCCACCGGCTCCTCCTGAGATGGCCACTTCCCCCGGCTGGCGGCTTGGACCGTCGGGGCCTGAGCCGGCTGCTCCTTGCTCCGCCTGCGCCGACCCTGCTGAACTGAGGGGGGAGGTGCTTTCAGGATCATCACATCATCATCATCATCATTGTCGTCATTGGTCCAGTCCCTGATCGTGGGATTGATAGGATACTCATCGGCTCCGCTGGGCTCTCTGACTGCGCCGGACCCTCTTGCTCCGCTGGGCCCGCTGGTTCCCGGGTCGGCCGCCTCCTCGACCCCTCCCCGAGGAGTCAACCCCCTCTTCGGGCAGGCCTCCCTGCTCGTAGTCTTCAGAGTTGGAGTGGTCACGCTCCGCCTCGAAGATCTGGGGGTGCGGGCCATCCGGCGTGTTCTTTCGCACGAATAACTATGGTTAGCATGGAGAAGTAAGGTCGGATGCCAGCTACCGGATGCGGGGATTCAAACAAAAAGGACCACCTTGACAAAACATACCAGGGGAGGTCGGTTGAGGCGGTCGTATGGCTCCTTGCCGAAGTTCCATGACGCCGGTGCCAGCTTGAACGTCGTGATGGTGCTCACCCGCTTCGCCACCTGAGCCGGCGTCAGGTCGACGATCGTCAGCCGACAGGGGTCCTGACGGCCGGACAGATCACAGATCCGGTGCGGCCTCATCTGGAGAGGTAGCACCCAGCGTGCGATGAAGGCCGCCACCAGATCGGAGCCGACCAGCCCCTCCCTGCTCCTTAGCTGCACAAGCCGGCCGAGCTCCGCAAGAGCCACTCCACGCGGGGCGGCTCCCGACCAGTTCACTCCAGAGGAATGTGCGTAGACGAACGTCGGCAGCCGGATGTAATCCCGCTGTGGTTCGGCGTTCTTAATGTAGAAGGACATCCGATGCCAGCCCTTGACGGAGTCAATGAGGCAGAAGTGGGGGAAGCACGTGTCACGGCAACACACCGCCGCGCCCCCGCATGCATTGCTCTTCAGCGCCTTGAGGTAGAACATCGTGTTGAAGAAGTCGATGAAGGGGAGAATCCCCAAGTACCCCTCGCACAGCATCACGAAGCCCGCAATGTAGAGGATGGCATTGGGGCCAAGGTGGTGTGGTTGGAGGACAAAAGTATCCATCATCAGACGGAAGAAGTGACTCACCGGGAGCCCGAAGCCACGGGAGAAGTGCCAGGCGAAGACAACGAACTCTCGGGCCTGCGGCTCGAGCACCACCTCATCGCCCAGTGCGCCGGCGATCAGGCGCTCCGCCGGTGGCAGAATGCACACACTGCGGAGATCCGCAATGGTGGCCTCCATGACGCGAGGGAGCAGAGAAGACAAGAGAAGAGGAAATGAGGGGGCAAATGGGGTGCGGGTGCTTCCGCCCTCCACCCTCCCTCCCCTTTTAAATGGAGAGGCCACGACCGGGGGACGTGGGGATTAACTGTGCCCACTCCCCTGGAATCTCCACGCACACATTGGCATTATGGGCCATTACCACCGCGTCGGGGCACAGAAGATCCTTGCCTGCGCCCCGAGGCCTACTGGGCTACGCTCGAGGCCTAGCGGGCTAGGCCCAGGGCGATGTCCCGTCTGTCCGCGTGCGCGGGACCCACGACATCATTACTCGCTGTGTGGCGCGCGGCAGGCTGGCCTGGGTCCCGGGGCGTCGCGTCCGTCAGGGAGAAGCTGCCGGCTCCCCTCCGTCAGCCGGACACGGGCCCCCGCTGGTTGTGGGGACTACTGACGGGGTTATTACCCCTAGGTAGGCCAAAGCAATGGGGGTTCTCTCCCCCGCTTCAAAGAAATTAGCGCATGGCCGACTGCTTATGGCCGGCTGGCGCGTAGCCGGCAGACGCGTTGCCGGTCGGCTCGAGGCTGGCTAATCGAGGAGCCGGTCCGGCCCCCGACCGGTTGAGCGTGGCCAGCTGCCTTTGAGCCTCCACCTTGGTTGACCCTCGGGCGGACATGCTCCTGTCCTATCCCTCTACAGTCAAGTACAGCAACACGACGGGACGCCCACGATGGACGCCAGTGTAGCCACAATGGCTGCTGACGTGCGAGCACGCTTGGCTACAGTGCGGCCGTCCGGGCCGCTGACCTTGGCAACTGCGACCAGGCGGGGGAATAGTGCAGGCATGCCCCGCCCACTCGATTACTTGTGCCGGCATGGCTATAGTGCAGCCGGCCATACGGGAGACTTTGAACGGCTGACTCTAGACGCCGCCACCCGGGCGACCCAGGCCATAGCAGGTGGGCGGGGGCCAATCACAGAGCCGGCTAGCGGGCCCTAGTGGGCAACGAGATCGCACAACTAGTGGACCCTACGGGCGAGAAGACGGTTCGCAAGGCAGGGCCCCATGGCCATTCGGAGAGGCTGCTAGTCGCCCCCCCACTTTGTACCTCAGGAATATTGTAAGCCAGGGGGTTGGCCTATAAAACCCCCCGACCCCCCATGCAACAGGGACGACAAGTCTCACGCACACACATCCACTTAACACTTCCCTCACATTCATACTTCGTAGCATAGGAAGGCGAGCCGTCTGCTCCCTCTTCCTCCTATAGACACAGCTCCAGGAGCAACCATGTAAACACACCCATCCATCAACTAGACCAAGTAGGACTAGGGGTATTACCTCCCATGGAGGGCCCCGAACCTGGGTACATCGCGTGTCACCACTTCTTGTGCCTAATCCCGCACCTAGAGCACTTTGGCATCCTCCGGCCCCAACCACCTACGATAAGCCTAACCATGGCATCTGTCGTGAGAAAACAACGACAAATGTTGCGCAGAACTGAAGAATTAGCTCTTCATTCCAGTCACATATGTCAACATAGAAGGGCAGTAGTCCAACATCATGAAGGACAATGAGTACTGGGGTCAAGCAAGCAATTGACTCCATATCCACATGAGGAATTTTCTGATGCTCGAAGATTTTCTATTTGTTGAACAGAACTACAACATAGAAATTTATCTGGGAAGAAGTCCAGAATCTTTAGCGTCCTACCCTTGCTGAGGCATATGGATTTGGCCCTCTGAAGAAAATGTGTTCATCTTAGAAATTTGCCTTGAGGAATTTGGGGTGCATTGTGCCTTTGAATGACAATTTTGGCTTCGGCTGAAGATTTTGGCTTGAAGTGGCCCACAATTTCCTTAGGCATGACATGAATTTCTTCAGTTCGAGGAATATGAGAAGCAGTTTTCTCAGGAGCGGTCTGGACATGGACTTCTTCAGTTGATGCAACTGGAATTTCTTAAGGAATAGTCATGAGAGGAATGTCCAATCCTTCAGATCCCGTTTGAATTTCTTTAGTCTGAGCAAGCGACTGAGGAATTTGTGTGAGGGGAGTGGTTATTGGCGAATTGGGATGTGCAGCCTCCCAATATTCATCATTAATTAGTGGAGTTGTATTTCCAATGTCCACATCCTCATTAATTTCTCCAACACCAGCCTCTTCAGCAGTTAACTGAGGCCGGGGCGATGATACCTGAGGGGTTGAAGCATTTGCTTCCACCTCTATTTCTTCATGAATCTGCTCTGAGGAAGCAACAGAATGATTGTCTTCATCTTGCTCATTTGGGATGATGTAATCAATGCCAAATGGAACAATTTCATACGCAGACACGAAGGAGATAGGTGTTGCATCAATGGGCTCAGTTGAAGAACTAGGCATAATGTTCAACGTCTTCATAGCTGAGGAATCTGAATATGATGCTTTTCTTTTCTGTGCAGCCTTCTTCCCCGCTGCCTTTGTTTTCTTCACTTCTGATGGAGAAGGAAGGTTGATATTCTTCACCCTTGAAGACTTTCCAGTTTGAGCATGGGGTGAAGTTGGAGCAGTTTCTTCAGGCACGATTGATGTAGTCGCCCTTGTAGTCTCAGTTTCATGAGGTGCATGAAAAGCTTCAGCTAGCATGGCAATTTCTTCAGGCACAACAGTGGACGTTGCCCTGGCAGTTTCTTCAGCAGCTTGAATTTCTTCAGCTGCTATTGCAGTTTCTTCAGCAGGCTGAGCAGAAGTTTCAGCCTGAGGAATTTGTGGTTGCGATCGAGTTGCAACCCTCCTGTTGTGGTCCTTGATGGCTTTGTGAGCCACTTTGACGAAACGGACCTTGGCTTCTTGCCAATCAGCATAATAGCAATCGAATTCATCGCTAAGGCCTTTGATCTCCTTTTGCACAATGACCAGTTGTTCTGGAGACAGCTTTAGAACGTTATTCTTCATGAAGCGCTCCTTCTTGTACTGAGCTTGCTTGGCCTATCTGGCTTGCTCATACTTCCATTTTTCTTCACAAATGAAAGTAGTGATGACATGGCTTGGACCAGGAGGCAAATTCTAATCATTAATTGGAGTGTTTGGGTTCTGGTGCCAAATGTCGATGAAGTTGAGCATAGTCTTTGGGTCCAACAAGAGAGGAATTTGAGTGCCCTTTGCTTGAGCCACTATCTCTTGCTTGTTTCTTATGATTTACGCAAGTTCCTCATCATCAGCTTCATCATCCTAAGAATTTGAAGGAAGTTCGAACACCAGTTTCTTTGGATGAGGACTTGGGCGAGTACCTCGTCCAGCAGCAGACTTCTTCTTAAGCACTGAAGGGCTGGTTGATGAATATGCTTGGGCTGATGAACTTGCAGAGGCCCTGAAGCAATTGAAAAACTAGTAGTCCTCTGACATGTTGCGTGATGCACTAGAGTTGAAGACTTTGTGGCAGTAGCTGAAGATTGTGCAGCTATTGAAGGCATTGCATCAACCTTTGAATAAGTGACTTGAGGATTTTGCAGTGAGGACTTTGACTTTGAGGTGCTTGGTGGTGAGGGCATTGAGCTTGAGGACTTTTCCTTCACTATTGATTTCTTTGGCATAGCAGTCACTAAGGCAGAGGCAACAACAGAGGAAGCAGCTGCGGTAGCAACAGATTCTTCATTGAATTTCTTCGTTGTTGCTTTGGAAATCTTCTGAAGTTGTTTCTGATACTTTGCCCATTCGACAGGAAAGTCCTCACTAGGAGCAATGCTAGTTGAATCAACTTCTTGATTAGCAGCATGAGGAGCTCTTTTGCAAGGAGGTTTGAGGGAAAATTTATTCATGTACTTCAGGGTGACATAACGGTATTCTCTCCATTCCTTCACCCACCTCCTTTCAACCCTCTGAATACAGATTTTGCGTTTTCCACTGGTTTCCTTCCCATAGGATTCCTCATCAGCGGTGCAGTACTCAGCATATATATGCTCAGAGATATCTAATGTAGTGTTGGAGGCTGGTTTCTTTCCACCTTTCTGAGGCCTTTTGCCATCTGCCATTTTCTTCACTTGATGACTTTGAACTTTTGAAGATTCTGAAGATGTATGCAACTTTTCTTCAAGGAACACTTTAAATGAGTTAAGTTGATGAGAACCTAGTGATTCATCCGCAGACATTTTGTACATGTGAGAAGAGTATATGTGTGAAGAATTTGAAGAGGTCATATGCATTCTCAGAAATTTTCAAAATATATCAAGTTGAGGATTTTGACCATGGATGGCTTGAGGAGTTTCATGAAGTGTTCTTGTCTCAGGTTCCAGATTTGTGCAGATTTGTGGACCCACACAATTGAGGAATCTTGAAGACAATCATAACCTAGAGAAACACATCAAGGGAATGAAACATATGAGGTGTTTCAGAAGTGGATTCATCAAGAATAAACACCTTTTTAGGATATTGTGAAAATCATGAAGATCAAAGTAGGGCAGTAAAATTAGATTTTAATTACCCCGATGAAGAACACGATGAAAAAAGAAGTGAAATGGAGGAGTTCATTAGTCTAGATCTCCCACGCCCTAGCTTGGGAGAGGGAGATAGCTACAACGGAGGTGGAGTGAATACTTTCGTGGTTGATGCGAGTACGACGATGACGAGGTCGAGGCAACAAAGCTCTTCCTCTTCGGCAACGATGATGTTAGCGGTGGCGCTAGGTCTTGAGCTTGGGAGAGATGGAAGTGAGGAGTAACTCATGCAAGTGGAAGGGCGGGGGTATTTATAGCAGCAGTAAAAACCAACCAACACGAGGATTTTGGACTAGATTACCCTTGACCCTGGATCTCCACGTGACATGTGTCACCCACATACTAAGAGGTGGAGATCGTGGGGGATCTTGGGTTATCCAATCGTGGGAATAGGATTCGGTTGGAGCGGCAACCGCCAAAAATTTGAAAGTGAAACTTTTAAAGTTTCCGTTCGCAAATTCTTCAGCTGACAAGGACTCAAGGAAGACTTTGAACGAGTTTCAAAGTAGTACGCATATGAAGAATTTGTGAACAGACTGGGTTGTGTTTAGCATAGAGGGGGAACGGGTCCGATCACATTCACTTAGAAGAAAACCAACTTGAAGATTTAGCAATAAGTGAATACCGGTGAGCACATTGAAAACTCAATTATATATATAGTCATATAGTCAATGAAGAACACCAATTGCATAGTTTGAAGAATTTGAAAGTTTGAGGAATTCACAACTTGAGGAATTTGAAAATTTGAAGAATTTGTAAAATGATAAAAAAACTCAATTTTGAAGAATTTCAGCTAAGGTAAGAATCATGATTTCAGACACCGTGTACAATTGTAGGAGGGTTCTGAGAATCAAATTCTTCATTAATTTTCGGGACCCCGATCCTAAGTCATATGAATCCAGACTATAACATATCACATCACTTTGCGGCCTCACGCACGGTAAGCTCCACGGCTCCAGCCTTACCTTAGCCAGGACCGTTTGTGTCTTTTGGCTCACGTATGTGAACATGTCATTGGCAATCAAACGACAGAGAACCCGGGCCAACATGACTAATCATAGAACCCAAGTGGCACATCCGTACGGAAACAAGCATACGTAACCCAGCAATGCAGGTGTCGACCTCAAGCGTGTGTAGACGAGTCATAGCAAGCTACAAGGACTCCATTACGCTGTGATACATAAATGCCATCTCTACATGTAGACGAGTCGTAGCAGGCTACAGTGACTCCATTACACCACGAGACATTTCCCCAAAGGGATAGACACAGCAGCAAAGCAGGATATATGCCAGTCAATCAATGTGTCCGGAGCAGCAGCAAGCTACCATGGCTTGGTGGAAGCACAAAGAGGCAGTTTCCCGTAAAGAGTACTACTAAAGGCACACAACTAGGTGTCGGATCCCATACATACCATTGCACGTCACACGTACGCACGACATGCTCGATATGCATAGATACAACCATGGCATCACAACATAACCATACAACAAGATGACATTTATTTAAGAGGCTCAGATGAGCCTTGCATAATATGTTCTTACAGATAGGGGTCACATGACCCGACACTCAAATCATACAAACATGTTCAAACAAACCAAGCGGAAGCATAAAGCTGTCTGAGTACAGACAGATGAAAGGGGTAAAAAGGCACATGGCCTGACTATCTACAGCCCGCCACAGGGCATAGGTCGTAGCTGAGATACCAGCTATTCAACATTGTCAACATCTAGAAAGAACCCACCCGAAGGGTCTTGGGTCTCATCTGCAAGATTTATTAAGCAAACATGAGTACAAATGTACTCAGCAAGTCTTTAAAGCAGACCTAGTCTATCCATGCTCATGTATCAACAAAGGGAGTGGTGGAGTTTATGCAGTAATGCTAGCTTTGACTCATGGCTAACCTACACTACTTAATTTTAACTCTTTGTTTACATTTTATAAATCGCACACGAGTCCACTAACTCCATAACAATACACCACCATAGATTCACCTCCCCCTCCTGGGAGAGTGCCATCCACGGTACTCACACTTGTCTTGATATTCTTATAAGTATCCATTTGATTATCTATGAACAACATAAGTTCTCCAAGTAGTCCATATCCGAGGACGCGGCTATTCGAATAGTTTCATACCCTGCAGGGGTGTACTTCTTCACACACGCTCTCGCCACTTAACGCTCAGTCCTCATAAAACGATGCACCTCGGCAACCTTCAAGCGGAAGCCCAGCGAGGGAGTCGGCCACGACCGTCAATCACATAAGACCTCTAGGCAGGGAGGAGGTGGCCGGCGTGTGCTCGCACGCGGCGAACGCAAGCCCCTGTCCTCCTGGCGAGAGGACAGGTATGACTGGCCTGGCCTGGGCTTTTCTTTTTTTCCTTTTTAGTTCTTTGTGTTTCCCATTTTCTAACATTTGTTTATTTTCTTTTCAGGTACAAATGACTTTATAGAATATCCCATATATTTTCTATAATGAAGTTTGAATATTTCAAACTTGTCTAAAAAGTTTCAGGATATTTTGAAAACAGAAATAATGATAGTGCTTTATTTAATGATTTCAGGAGCCTTATCCATTATTTTTGAATTACTTTGATTGTTCAAATAATTAGAATGGTCCCTGTTATAATCATGCCCAAATTTACCAGACATAGGGAACATTTTTAATGGGCATTTTGGATTTGTTGAAATTTCACCAAATTTGAATTGTTTTGATTCGAAGTTAGCTTGGGGTGTCTTTTTGTTCCCCATTTCATGTTAATGAAAAATGAAACATGATGCAAGCACAATACTATTCCTAGGACATCTAGCTAGGGTTGTGACAACTCACCCCCACTCAAAAGAATCTCGTCTCGAGATTTTGAAGTCGTCGGGAAGAGCGCAGGGTACTCTAGTCGAAGACGATCTTCTCTTTCCCATGTCACCTCCTTTTCCGAATGGTGTGACCACTGAACCTTAAGAAACTTGATGTTCCGATGCCGATTGGTACGCTCAGCTTGATCAAGAATACGAACAGGGTATTCTCGATATGTAAGGTTATCCTGGAGATCAAGCGCTACGTGGTCTACCTCACGGATAGGGTCCGAGAAGCAACGCCTGAGTTGCGAGACATGGAAGACATCATGAACCTTGGAAAGATGCGGCGGAAGTTCCAATTGGTACGCAACCTCTCCTCGTTTGGCAAGAAGGCGAAAAGGTCCAATGTAACGAGGAGCCAACTTGCCCTTGATACCGAATCGATGGGTACCCTTCAGAGGTGTAACCCGAAGGTAAGCCTTCTCGTCAACTTCATAGGTCACAGCCTTATGATGGCGATCATATTAGCTCTTTTGACGAGATTGGGCTGTTTTCAAATTTTCAGAATAATGCGAACTTGCTCCTCTGCATCCTAGATCATATCCGGACCAAAGAGTTGCCTTTCTCCGGTTTCTGACCAGTTAAGAGGTGTTCGACACCTTCGTCCATAGAGAACTTCAAAAGGGGCTTTGCCCAAGCTTGATTGATAACTATTGTTATAAGAAAATTCGGCAGATGGAAGACATTTCTCCCAGTTCATACCGAAAGATATAACACAAGCTCGGAGCATGTCTTCGAGAATTTGATTGACTCGCTCAACTTGACCACTTGATTGCGGGTGGAAAGCAGTGCTAAAGGATAGATGAGTCCCCATAGCGGTTTGAAAACTTTCCTAGAATCGGGAAGTAAAGATACTTCCATGGTCTGAGTTAATCTCCAAAGGAACACCATGAAGAGAAACTATTCGAGAAACATACAACTTCGCTAGCTGGCTAGCAGTTATACTTTCCCGAATAGGAAGAAAATGAGCCACTTTAGAAAGACGGTCAATGACCACAAATATAGCATTATTCCCTCTCTTGGTCCTGGGAAATCCGGTAATGAAATCCACACCGACCTTATCCCATTTCCATTCAGGAATAGCTAAAGGTTGAAGGGTGCTAGCAGGCCTTTGATGATCTGCTTTCACGCAACGACAAACGTCATAGTTAGCAACGAACTGAGAAATTTCTCTCTTCATCCTAGTCCACCAGAACCTCTGGCGTAGGTCCTGATACATTTTGGTACTACCTGGATGAATTGTCAGAGGAGAATCATGCGCCTCCTTAAGGATCAACTGTCGTAGATGTTGTTTCTTTGGGATCACCAAACGGTTCTCAAAGAAGACAACACCTCGATCATCTTCCGAGAAGCATTTAACATTGCCCTTCTTAATGTTTTTCTTGATCTGAGATATCCCGGCATCATGCTTCTGGGCTTCTAAAATTTGATCCATAAGAGTAGGTTTCGACACCAGGTTGGATAGGAATCCTCGAGGAACAATGTGAAGGATTAACTTCCAAAATTCCTCATGGAGAAGTGGTTGACCTTGTTGTAACATCAGGTTGTTACACTAAGACTTACGACTTAGTGCATCAGCCATGACATTGGCTTTCCCCGGGGTGTAAGTTATCCCTAAGTCGTAATCTGTAATCAACTCTACCCACCGTCTTTGCCTGAGATTCAAATCCTGCTAGGTGAATATATATTTTAGACTTTGGTGGTCAGTGTAAATTTCGCAACGATTACCCAGAAGGTAATGTCGTCAGGTTTTCAGTGCATGGACTATGGCTGCGAGCTCAAGATCATGTGTTGGATAATTATCCTCATGTGGACGCAACTGTCGAGATGCGTATGCAATCACATGTCGATCTTGCATGAGAATGCAACCTAATCCTTGTCGCAAGGCATCGCAATAGATAACAAAGTCCTTAGAGAAATCAGGTGGCACCAGAACGGGAGCAGAGGTCAGTCGTCTTTTCAACTCCTGAAAACTATGCTCGCATTGTGGAGTTCACTCGAACTTTTTATCTTTCTTGAGGAGTTCAGTCAGAGGTTTGGCAACCTTGGAGAAATTCTCGACAAAGCGGCGACAATTGCTCGCTAAGCCAAGGAAACTCCAAACTTGCTTAACCGATTCAGGTTGGGTCCAATCAAGGATGGCCTGAACTCTCTCGGGATTGATAGCAATACCTTTACCAGATATCACGTGGGCCAGATAGGTCACTTCTGGCCACCAAAATTCACACTTGGAGAATTTGGCGTACAGGCGGTGCTCTCGAAGTTTCATCAATACATCCTTAGATGCTCGACATGTTCTTGTTCATTCTTCGAGTAGATGAGAATATCATCGAGGTAAACCATGACGAATTTATCTAAATACTCCATGAAGATCGAATTCATCAGGCGAGAGAAGGTGGCTGGGGCATTGGTTAAACCGAAGGACATGACGATGTACTCATATTGGCCATAACGAGTAACAAAAGCTGTTTTTGGAATGTCCCCGTTCCTAATTCTGATTTGATGGTATCCCAACCTCAAATCCATTCTGGAAAATACAGAGGATCCAGCGAGTTGATCATACAAATCGTTGATCCTGGGGAGCGGATACTTGTTCTTTATGGTGACCAGATTCACTGGCCGATAATCCACAACCATCCGATCCGAACCATCCTTCTTCTTGACGAAGAGGACGGGACAAGCCCAAGGAGAAGAACTGGGACGGATGAAACCTTTATTCAAAGCCTCATCGAGTTGGATCTTAAGTTCGGCTAGTTCTAAGGGTGCCATCTTATAGGGTCTTCTGACTATTGGGACAGTCCCTGGGTTGAGCTCTATCACAAACTCAACATCTCTGACAGGAGGAATTCCTGGCAGTTCTTCTGGAAAGACATCCGGAAAGTCACGGACTACCGGAATATCTTCTAACTCTGGAAGAGGGCTAGCATTGAGGGAATAGAGTTGGCGCTTGGTTGTTCGAGTGGAGACATTAACTATCTCACCCGATGGATGTGTAAGTTGAACATTCCTAGAATTAGTATCAATCTTGGGATAGTGGGCTTTCATCCAATCCATGCCTAGAATGATATTGATGTCTGAAGACTTGAGGGCTATCAAAGATGCTAGGAAGACTAGTCTATCCACCAAAATCTCATTATCATGGCTCACTCTAGAAGTTTTCCATTTTGAACCCGGAGTCTGCACTACTAAAGGAGTAGGCATATCACAAAAAGACATGTTATGCAACTGTGCATAACTTTCTGAGATGAAGGAATGAGATGCACCAGTATCAAATAGAACAGATGCTGGATGACTATTAACAAGGAGCGTACCTAGGATAACATCAGGATCCTATGGAGCTTCCTCAGCAGACACATAGTTCACTCGTCCACGAGCAGGAGCTGGCTTCACGAAGAAGGCTTTTCCTGGCTTTCCACGTCCATCGGGCTTAACATTATTCTAGGGACACTCACGGGAGTAGTGTCCTGGTTCTCCACACATATAGCAAACCACGGTGGCAAGGGGAGCAACATTTGCAGGGGGTCCTCCAAATGGTCTGACTGGAGGGTTGGGCTGAACTGGGCGAGGCGCCTGGAAGGATGGCCTCGCATTGTATTTTGGTGGCAGAACTGCGTTGGGCACCCAGATCCGGCGTTTATAGGAGCCCGAGCTAGATGCATGGTTGAAGTCACGGTTTTGCTTTCTCGTGGCCTCATAATCAGTCTGGCCAGTCTCGGCATTGATAGCCTTGTTGACGAGAGCTTGGAAAGTGGTGCACTCATGCAGGCGCAAATCTCGGCGAAGCTCAGGGTTAAGTTCCGTGCGGAACCTAGCCTGCTTCTTGGCATCAGTAGAAACTTCCTCAGGAGCATAGCAAGCAAGGTTTCCAAATTCGTGACTATAAGCATCCACTGACAGTCTGCCCTGGGTGAAAGCATAGAATTCCTCTCTCTTACGATCCATCAGCTCTTCCGGGATGTGATGGGTATGAAATGCAACACTAAACTCTGCCTAAGTTGGTGCGGGTCTTGCGGGACGCATGGCTTCAAAATTCTCCCACCACAGATTGGCGGGACCTGCCAGTAAGTAAGTTGCAAAGGTCACCTTGTTGGCCTCAGTCACATTGGCAGCCCGGATCTTACGATACATGCTAGTCAGCCAGTCATCCGCGTTGAGTGGGTCGACTGAATGATGATATTTGGGTGGGCTCAGTCTGATGAAATCACCAAGTGATACGCCATCATTGAGATCATTGAGGGGAGCACGTGCTTTGTTCTGCTCGATTCTTTCCAACAGCCTATTGGTCTCCCTCTTATTCCTTTCAGCTTCTAGCATTACTTTCGCCAGAGAAGGCGCATGTGGTAGATCCTCTTGCCTTGGCTGGCTTCCCTCGCCCTGCTCAGGGGTAGGCACGGGGTTATTCCTAGTTGCCACCATCCTGGGAAAACAAACCTACAACTTTGTCATAGGGAACAACAACTCTAAGACATGAGATAAGGAATGTACTGGACAACATGGCATCCAGGGTAACCACCAATCAACATGGTAAAACAACTTCCATATGAACACCATGATTCATACACACCATGACATAGTTCAGTACAAGCCAAGCTGAGATACAACTACAGAAAGATGACACAACTCATCGGAGGCATTACAAGCTTCCTATACATTATCTATCTACACCTCCGAAACTCAACTCTCAACCTCATCATATCCCACAAGACACGCAGGACTGTGGCGATACGATTACTACCATACTAGAAGTAACATCCACGTACTCAAGCATCGCCATAGAATGCCTCATACAGGTTACCCCCATGACCTGGGAGCTGAACCTGAGGATCTGGAAACACTCTAGCCTGTGATCCCTGGGAGCCATAAGGACATAGATGTGGCCTTGGTCCCCTTGTCGGCGGCAACAGCGGTCCTCGAAGAGGGGTGATGCCTCCAACATTGGGCCAGTCTACGTGTGCTAGTAGAGGAGTCCGCGATGGGGTCAGCATCTCCAAATCTCCATAGCCTGTCTGCACCACAGGTGCCAACTGCGTCAGGGCTGTCCAAAGATGTGCACGGGTAGCATAAAGCTCCATGCAAAGGGCACATGCATCACGATCCCTGTTCTCCAACATCTGAGCGGTCACCTGCAGTCTAGGATCCTCATGAGAATGATCATAGTAGGCTGTGCTAAGATAACCATCCTCTCCTCCCATAGAAGCAGGAACATAGCAGGACTCAGTGTTCTGGAGCAGACCATGGTGAAACCTCATGATAGTCAGCATGGTGTAAGCAGCCTCCTGAACTGCCATATCTATGGTGACACCTAATCCATATGTCCAGTGAAGCGGCTCTGCAGCTCCAGGGTATGAAGGATAAATCTTGACGGTACACAGATACTGGCTCTGGTTGAAATCTCGATACTGTTCTTCCATTGTGTACTCCGGGTACCAATGGTATCTAGCCTCCATCATCACTCTAACCAACATGGCCGTGTGACCCGATACATCGATGCACCTGGTCAGACGGACAACCTCACGGGAAGGACGAGAGGGCATCTGAAACAGAGAAAGATGCAAAGTCATAAGAGATTCCAGCAGAAATTGGACAGCATAACGGCTGTAATTGCTCAAAAAGGATTTTGAGACAACTGCAAAAGATTGGAAAAGCATAACGACTCAACTTTCTAGG
This sequence comes from Hordeum marinum, assembly GCA_022496015.1. Taxonomy (NCBI): domain Eukaryota; kingdom Viridiplantae; phylum Streptophyta; class Magnoliopsida; order Poales; family Poaceae; genus Hordeum; species Hordeum marinum. The sequence continues at coordinate 138,105,573 of CM039672.1, forward strand.
CTCAAATCTCTTCTCCATCTGTTTGTCACACCAACAGTAATTGAGTACCCACATTCACTTGCAACAAGCTAGCTAGTGGTCCATGGTTAGTAACTCGGCATCCTAAGCAATGGATGAGTAGCCTAGTTCTTATCCCCGAAGAGAAGATGAGAATGACTCAGCATATAATAACTTGGGAAGAGGAGTAAAAAGAGCCTTACGTTCCCTCCCACAATCAATTCCCCTACTTTTCTATAGTGTTTCTAGACTCAACTTTGACCGGTTTGGCTTGGTAGTCCTATAGGCAGTCAGACTCTGATACCAACGCTGTCGGGACCCTGATCCTAAGTCATATGAGTCCAGACTATAACATATCACATCACTTTGCAGCCTCATGCATGGTAAGATCCACGGCTGCAGCCTTACCTTATCCGGGACCATTTGCGTCTTTTCGCTCACGTACGTGAACATGTCGCTGGCAATCAAACGACAGAGAACCCGGGCCGACTTGACTAGTCATAGAACCCAAGTGGCACATCCGTACGGAAACAGGCATACGTAACCCAGCAATGTAGGTGTCGGCCTCAAGCGTGTGTAGACGAGTCATAGCAAGCTACAAGGACTCCATTACGCCATGAGACATAAATGCCATCACTGCACGTAGACAAGTCGTAGTAGGCTACAGGGACTCCATTACACTGCGAGACATTTCCCTGAAGGGACAGACACAACAGCAAACAAGGATACATGCCGGTCGATCAATGTGTCCAGAGCAGCAGCAAGCTACCATGGCTCGGTGGAAACACAAAGAGCCAGTTTCCCGTAAAGAGTACTACTAAAGGCACACAAATAGGTGTCGGATCCCATACATACCGTTGCACGTCACACGTACGCACGACATGCCCGATATGCATAGATACAACCATGGCATCACAACATAATCATACAACATTACAACATAATCACATGACCCGACACTCAAATCATACAAACATGTTCAAACAAACCAAGCGGAAGCATAAAGCTGTCTGAGTACAGACAGATGAAAGGGGTAAAAAGGCACATGGCCTGACTATCTACAGCCCGCAACAGGGCATAGGTCGTAGCTGGGACACCAGCTATTCGGCATCGTCGACATCTAGAAAGAACCCATCCGAAGGGTCCTGGGTCTCATCTGCAACATTTATTAGGCAAACATGAGTACAAATGTACTCAGCAAGTCTTTAAAGCAGACCTAGTCTATCCATGCTCATGTAACAACAAAGGGAGTGGTGGAGTTTATGCAGCAATGCCAACTTTGACTCATGGCTAACCTACACTACTCAATTTTAACTCTTTGTTTACATTTTATAAATCGCACACGAGTCCACTAACTCCATAACAATACACCACCATGGATTCACCTCCCCCTCCTGGGAGAGTGCCATCCACGGTACTCACACTTGTCTTGATATTCTTATAAGTATCCATTTGATTATCTATGAAAATCATAAGTTCTCCAAATAGTCCATATCCGAGGACGCGGCTATTCAAATAGTTTCATACCCTGCAGGGGTGTTCTTCTTCACACACGCTCTCGCCACTTAACACTGAGTGCTCATAAAACCATGCACCTCGGCAACCTTCAAGCGGAAGCCCAGCGAGGGAGTTGGCCACGACTGTCAATCACATAAGACCTCTAGTCTAGGTTATCGCTTATTTGAGACTGAACCCGCACGGAAGTCCGACCGAAGTTTCCGCTACGGCCCCAAACGATGTGCGCAGGGTTCCCAAGCCCACGATTCGGGTGACCCTTGGTACACCGTGCCACTGCCTACCGCGTCGTAACCCACCCCTAGGGTCAGCGCTACGCACGGCCTCCAACATGCTACGAACACTAGAAACTACTTACAACTCCTGGACTCAGGACTAAGCGAATGATAAGTCAAGAGGGGTCGAGTTACCGAAACCCAATGTGTGGTAGCAACTAGTCTTGGATCACAAACATGGAACTCAGCTCCTAACAACGGTCCCAATGAGACAACCCGCTATGTACTCCTACATAGCCTCTCATCGCTGCCTTTACCAAATCGAGTTCATCATAACATCATCACATCAGGCAACATTGTTTCACTCAGTTCATCACCCAGATGAAACCGACCTGACACAACTCTAAGCATAGCAAGCATACCATGCAAACTAAGCTAAGAACATCATGGCACAAGCATCTACCAGGTATGCTAGGTTGCAAGGTTTAGCTATTTGCTGTGACAATGTCAGGTTATGCAACAGAATAGGATCATCTACCATGTATAACTGACATGTGATCGGTTGTCCTGATGCAATAAACGAGAGCAGGAGCGAGAGAGTGGGATATTATCGGAATGATCAAAGGGGTTGCTTGCCTTGCTGGGTAGCGGAAAGGTTCTCTCCTTCGTCGGGATACTCCGGGGTATCCTTAGAAGTAGGGCCTACCGCAATGCAGATAAGAATTACTCAACACACGCAGGTGCAACAATATGATGCATGATCATGGCATGATAGCATGTATGGATGAGCTAATGCAACTAGTGTTCATGTTGATTTGAAATGAATTTGAATATAGGTTCAAAATTGTTCTTCATTTCAAATTCCATTTACTAACCTATTAACAAATGTCAATGTTCACCTATTTAGATTGCTCTAACATGCAAGACAATAGCACCATTGGATTCATTGGATTTTTCTGATAAATTTTCATACATAAATTATTTTCATCTGACTTACAGATTAATTTATATGAATTTTTGATGTTTTGAATAATTTCTGGAATTATTTTTAAACTAGAAAATGAAATATTGACATCAGCCTGACGTCACTGTGACGTCAGCTGGTCAGCTGACCGGGCCAGAGTCAAACTTGACATGTGGGGGCCACATGTAAGTGACTCAGACACTTAACTAACTAATTAAGCTAAATCCTAATTAATTAATAGAAATTGGACCCACATGTCAGTGATAGATTAGGTTTAATTAATCTAATTAATTAATTTCTTGATTAACATAATTAACAGGACCCTGCCCCACTTGCCAGCGACCCAGGGTCAAACCCCTGTCGGTCAGACAGGTTGACTCGCCGGCGTTGAGCCACCGGCGACGTCAGGGACAACAGAGGGGGTCGGAATCCCTCCTCCGGCGATCAAATGGATGGCGGAGAGTGCTAGGAGGGCCTACGCTCGACCGCGCGTCGATCTAGCCCCAAACCAGAGGCTGGGGTGGACGGGATCAACGCTGGCGTTGAGGGCAGCGGCGGCCGAAGCTTGGGCAAGAAGGGCGCGGCGTCTACGGGGCACGAGAGAGAAGGGGAGAAGGGGAGGAGCACCAGCAGCTCATCGTGGTTCCGGCAGAGGCGACGACAAGGTCGGAGGAGGTTCGGACGGGGCAGAATGTCGCGGCGGGGCTTCGGTGGCCGGCGGGGAGGAACGGCGATGGCGCGGCGTAGAGAGGCTCCTGCCGTCTTCTGGGGTCACGGGGAGGATGAGGCGGTCACGGTGGTTCTCGTGGGCTACCTTGCGAGGCGAGGGGGCGGCTAGCGCGATGGCGGCGAGCTCGAGTAGAGCTCGACTATGGCGAAGCAGGGGAAGAAAGGGAGCAAGAGAGAGAGCTCGCAGGGGGGAGAGGGAGAGGAGAAGGAGGCCACAACGATGGCCTCGCGCTGGCGCCCTCCCAGCTCTCCAGGCCAGCAGCTAGGCAGGGAGGAGGTGGCCAGCGTGTGCCCGCGCGCGCGAATGCACGCCCCTGTCCTCCTGGCGAGAGGACAGGGATGACTGTCCATGGGCCAGGTGGGCTGGCCTGGCCTGGGCTTTTCTTTTTTTCCTTTTTAGTTCTTTCTGTTTCCCATTTTTTGACATTTGTTTATTTTTTAGGTACAAATGACTTTATAGATATCCCATATATATTCTATAACGAAGTTTGAATATTTCAAACATGTCTAAAAAGTTTCAGGATATTTTGAAAACAGAAATAATGATAGTGCTTTTTTTAATGATCTCAGGAGCCTTATCCATTATTTTTGAATTACTTTGATTGTTCAAATAATTAGAATGGCCCCTGTTATAATCATACCCAAATTTACCACACATAGGGAACATTTTTAGTGGGCATTTTGGATTTGTTGAATTTTCACCAAATTTGAATTGTGTTGATTCGAAGTTAGCTTGGGGTTTCTTTTTGTTCCCCATTTCATGTTAATGCAAAATGAAACATGATGCAAGCACAATACTATTCCTAGGACATCTAGCTAGGGTTGTGACATTAATTCCTTCACACTTGGTGGGTTATTCTTCATTTATTTAAAAAAATGTTACTTCATGTGTTGCACATCAAAGTCATCAATTTTGCATAAGGGTTAGGATGTGTGTCTTTTCAAAGAACATTTGAAGATTCTAAGATATTTAGCTCACATCAGAACTTGCAAAATCTCTTTTCATCGAAGTTCTTAGTGAAGATATTAGCTAGTTGTTCTTAAGTGTCCACGTGGTCGATGGAGATGTCGCCCTTGAGTACATGATCTCGAAGAAAATGATGACGGATCAGGATGTGCTTGGTCTTGCAATGTTGAACTGGGTTGTAAGCAATCTTGATAGCCCTCTCTTTGTCGAAGTAGAGATGCACATTCTTCACCTTGATGCCATAGTCCTTGAGTGTCTGCTTCACCCACAACAACTGAGTGCAACAAGAACCAACAACAATGTACTCGGGTTCAACAGTAGATAATGACACGTAGTTCTGCTTCTTTGAGGACCAATATACTAAGGATCGTCTGAGGAAATGACATGTGCCAGAGGTTGACTTGCGATCCACACGATCACCAGCATAGTCAGCATCGAATGATCAAATGAGGTGAAGATTTGAGCCCATGGGATACCATAATCTAAGCGTTGGTGTGTGAGATAAGTATCGAAGAATATGTTTCACAGCCTTATGGTGTGATTCCTTCTATTTTGCTTGGAATCGGGCACACATGCAAACACTAAACATAATATCTGGCCTAGATGCACATAGATATAATAAAGAGCCAATCATGGAGCGATATACCTTCTGATCAAAATCTTTAGCATTTTTGTCAGTGTAGAGGTGGCCTTTTGAAGGCATTCGTGTTTTGGCGCCTTTGCAGTCTTGCATGTTGAATTGCCTAAAACCATCCTTGAGGTATTTCTATTGAGAGATGAAGATGCCATTGTGTTGCGGACAAATTTGAATACCTAAGAAGAATTTCAACTCCCCCATCATAGACATCTGATATTCTTCACTCATCATATAAGAAAATTTGTCACTATAACGTTTGTTAGTACTGCCAAAGATAATATTGTCTGCATATATTTTGCACATGAATAATTCATTGTCATAGGATTTTGCGAAAATAGTTGGGTCGAGTGAACCGGGTTTGAATCCTTTCTTCATGAGGAATTCCTTCAGAGTGTCATACCATTCTTGAGGGGCCTATTAGAGGCCATAGAGGGCCTTGTTGAGTCTGAATACTTTGTCAGGATGCTCGGGGTCTTCAAAACCTGGGGGTTGAGCAACATATACCTCGTCCTCAAGGTTACCATTGAGGAATGCACTTTTTTCACATCCATTTTATATAATATGATATCATGATGGTTAGCATAAGCAAGAAATATGCGAATAGCGTCAAGTCTAGCAACAGGTGCAAACATTTCATCAAAGTCAATTCCCTCAACCTGTGTGTAGCCCTGAGCTACAAGATGAGCCTTATTTCTCAACACTACACCATTTTCATCTTGTTTGTTGCGGTAGATCCACTTTGTACCTATGATGTTATGCTTGCGAGGATATGTCTGCTTGACGAGTTCCCACACGTTGTTGAGCTTGAATTGATGCAATTCCTCTTGCATAGCTTGACTCCACTCAGGCTCCATGAATGCTTCACCAACTTTGGTGGGCTCTATGATAGAGACAAAAGCAAAATGCCCACCAAAGTTAGAAAAATGTGATGCTTTTGAGCGAGTGAGGGGACCTGGTGCATTGATGCCGTCGAGGATTTTGTCAATCTGCACTTCATTTGCCACTCTTGGATGAGCAAGTTGACAAGGCTGAGGATTTTCTTTAGCACCATTTTCTTCAGGTGTATCACCATGAATGTCTTCATTGATTGGGATGACTTCCTCATTAGGTTGAGGTTCTTCTGTGGGTATGATATCTTCAATATCCTTCGACTTAATGGATTCCCCAGGAGACATTTTGTCCAACACAGGAGGCAAATGCTCTCTTTGTGAGCCATTAATTTCATTGAGCCGCACATCTATAGTTTCAACAACCTTGTTGTGATAGGTGTTGAAGACTGTGTAGGTGTGCGAGTCCTTTCCATAACCAAGCATAAAACCTTCATGTGCTTTCAGTGCAAATTTAGAACTGCGGTGAGGATCTCCAATCCAGCATTTAGCACCGAAGACTTTGAAATAACTCACATTGGGTTTCTTGTTTGTGATGAGTTCATATGAAGTCTTATTGAAGAATTTGTGAAGATATACCCTGTTGATGATGTGACAAGCAGTATTGATTGCCTTAATCCAAAAGCGACGAGGAGTCTTGTATTCATGAAACATAGTGCGAGCCATCATAACAAGAGTCCTGTTCTTGTGCTCCACAACGATATTCTGCTTAGGAGTATATGGGATAGATAGCTCATGAGTAATACCAAGTTCATCAAGATATTCATCAAGACTAGTGTTCCTGAACTCAATCACATTGTCACTCCTGATGTGCTTGATCTTGACGTCGAAGCTTGTGGAGGTCCTTGAAGCAAATCGTCTAAAGACATCCTGCACCTCAAACTTGTACAGAATGATATGCACCCAAGTGTAACGGGAGTAATCATCAACAATAACAAAGCCATACAAACATGTAGTATTTGTTAGTGTGGCATAATGAGTGGGGCCAAACATATCCATGTGAAGCAATTCAAAGGGTCAAGAAGTGGTCATGATAGTCTTCGAGGGATGCTTGGATCTGGTCATCTTTCCAGACTCACAAGCACCACAGAGATGGTCCTTGAGGAATTTGACACCTTTAATGCATATGACGTGATTTTTCTTCGGAAGCGTGTGCAAGTTCCTCATGCCAACATGCCCAAGTCATCGATGCCACAACCAGCCTTTTGAAGCTTTTGCAAGTAGGCATGTGCCAGGCTGAGGACTTGTAGAGAAATCAACAATATACAAGTCTCCTCTCCTAAAGCCTTCGAAGACTTTGGATTTTTCAGATTTCATGAAAACAACACAACAATAATTTCCAAAGATGACAAACATATCAAGATCACAAAGAATTGAGATAGGCATGAGGTTGAATCCGAGGGATTCGACAAGCATCACCATATCCATGTGTTGGTCCTTTGACAATGCAACCTTACCTAGGCCCAATACCTTGACCTTTCCTTTGTCAACGTAAGTGATATTGAAAGCACAGTGTGCTCCCTTGGTGGTTTTGATAATTCATGACAACATACATTATCTCATGGACTAATACTTTCACCTAGTGTATTTCAGATAAAGTCCATAGAGAGATATGGGTTGGCAAAAAGGAGTGTGGAGAGTATCCCCATGAAGAAGAAGGAGAAGGAATAGCATTGGCCAAGCTTCAAGCAAGAGGACTCTTCATTTTACATTTGTGAGAAATCACTTTGAGTCCATAGGAACGCCAATACTATTAAAAGGGGTAAGGTTTTGTTGGTGAACAAAATGCTTATACGTGCACAAGTGATAGTCACCACATACACCCTCAAGCTCTTCCACAAAAGTCTGTCCAAAGCCAACTACTCAAAATCGGTGAAACCAACATTCTGCACTCGGTGCCACCGATTCCAAACCCTAGACAGACTCAGCCAAACCCTAGCTTTTCGGTGCAACCGATTCTGCATTCGGTGCCACCAAGTTAGGCTGCCAACTTTCTGTTACGCAAGTTCACAGTTTCAATCCCTCCGAGATTGTTGGATCGGCGTCACCAAAATTGGACATTCTGACCATTGGTCACCTTATCGGTGCAACCGAGATTCCTATATCGGTCTCACCGAGATTCAGAAGTTGCTACCTTTTGGTCACTTCGGTACCACCAAGATTAACACATTGGTATCATCAAGTTGGTCATTTTGTGTGTAAAGGTTGGACTTTTGGAGATGCCTATATATACCCCTCACCACCACTCACTCGAAAGAGAAGAACTCAGAACAGTTCCCCACTAATACCTACTGATTTTCTGAGAGAGAACCACCTACCCTTCTGTTGAGGTCAAGATCTTCCACTCCAACCATATGGATCTTGATTTCTAGGTTTCCCAAGTTGCTTTCCACCCAATCAATATATTCTACCAAGCCAAATCTGTGAGAGAGTGATTGTGTGTTGAGGAGTCTATCATCTTGAAGCACAAGAGCAAGGAGTTAATCGCATTACCGAGCCTATTACCTTTTGGAGGGTCGTGCCTCCTAGATTGGTTAGGCGTCACTTGGGAGCCTCCTACTTCGTGTTGTGGAGTGAACCAAGAAGTTTTTAAGGGCAAGGAGATCGCCTACTTCGTGATGATCTACCCCGAGTAAGGCTAGTCCTTCGTGGATGTAGGCCATCATGGTATAGTCAAGGTTGCTACTTCGTGGACCCTTATGGATGGAGCCCTCCGTGGACTCTCGCGACCGTTACCCTCCATGGGTTGAAGATTCGATGAACATGGATGTACGATAGCACCACCTATAGGAACCACGGGAAAAATCTTGTGTCCCTCATGCGTTTGATCTCTCTATCTCTACTCCTTACTTCCATGTGCAATGTCTTTACTTTCCACTGCTATACTTGATGACTTGCATGTGTTGGGTGTCATAGACTAATTATGTATGCTAAAACTGCCAAAATCTTGTCTTATGCTTGAGGTAGTTTTAAATTCCTGTTTGTAGTCTATTCACCCCCTCTAGACATACACTTCTAGTGATCCTACAGATATGCTTGAGATGAGATGGGGCAAGTGGTATATTCATTAGTAGATTGTTGTCACCAGTCATGTGGTTTGTGCATCCACTATCAAGTACCCACTCAGTAGCTTTTGGAGTTTCATCCTGCAGATGAATTAGTACAACTTACAAACTCATATGCTTCAGAGTGAAGAATATGACATCAAATTCATCAGACAAAATTTCATCACACAACATAGTAAGTAAAGTAGTGTTAGGACGTGACAAATGAGGAATTCATTTCTCCATGATTATCTTGCGTCCTTTAAAGCATTTCCTCAAGTCTCCAGCAAATTCATCAGACGTTTAAGTTTGTTTGGAGACCTGACCCTGCATAATATATTAGCTCAGTTTCTTCACCACCCACAACTGAAGGGGTGGCAAAGAATTCATCATGATGCGAGCTCCATATAAGAAGGGAGGCATTGAAGCTAGTGCACTTCGTTTCACAGTAGAGGAGTTAGAGTACTCATATGAATAAGCAGAGAAATTCTTCAAGGAATTATGAACATAATGATTTGAAGAATAATGCACCTATTCAGAACTCTTAGATTTTCCCTTTGAAACAGATGTATTAGCACGAGAATGAAACTTTTGACCATTTGAGGAATTGGTCCATGTGAAGACTTTGGTCCATATGAGGAATTTGATCTGGGGTTCCTTTTCTTCACACGTGGTGTCATGAGGACATTCAACTGGAGATTTTCCAAGCAGCTCTCAGGAACCTAGATTTTTGTCATAGGAGAACCATTCCTGTAGTTAGTTCAAACATATCTCACGAATACTTCACCATTCTGATTTTTGAATAGGTTATAGTTGGAGTCAAATGACTCATCAAAGGAATATGGAGTTTCACAAGTAAAGCTAGATAAAGTAGATGGATCTACATGAGGTCCTTTTGCAGCAACCCATGAGGTTTTGGGATACTGCTCAGGTTTCCAGTAGGATCCATCAACATTGAGTTTTGTTTCAAATGCAATACCCTCTTTCCTAGGGTTCCTGTTCAGAATCTTCTTTTTTGAGCACATCGCAAAGGGTTTCATGCCCTTTGAGACTTTTGTATATGCCTATCACATACAATTCCCTCAACCCTGCATTTTTGTCAGTGATACTTGTGGTATCCTCAGCTGAGGAATTTGTGACCATGGAGATAGTTGAAAAATTTGCAGCAATAGAAGCATTTGTACATTCAGGTGAAGAATTAGCAGTTTCACGTTTGATGCATTTCAAACAAGGTGGAACGAAATCTTCTTGAGCAGTACGGATCTATTGAGCAAGTAAGAATCCTTATCCCTTCGAAGATCCTTATGAGACACTCTTAGTTTCTCAAGATCTTGCTTTATTTGAAGAAATTCATAAGAAAGCTTCTCATGATCAACTAAGAGAGCATTATGATAACTTTGAAGGTTATCATACTTTGACTGAAGACTTTTGATATCACTAGTCAGAGTTTGAGTCTGATCCACTTCCTCATTCAACAAATTATCATGTTTGTCTAACAGTTTCTGAAGATTTTCAAAGTGCACTTTGTTGCTTAGTGGCAATATTAGCAAGTTTGGAATAGCTAGGTTTCACATATTCATCAATTTCACCTTCACTAGATTCAGAGGAGGAATGATGTTTGAGTACCATGGATCCTTTTGCCATAAGGCACATAGATGAAGAAGATGAAACAAGATCTGTTTCCTAGGTTTTGTGGAATTTCTTGCGTTCGATGAACATGGAGTCTTGACAAGTACGATAGCCTTCATTTATGTCCGAGATCCTATCCTAGATAAGCTTCACATTTCAGAGATGACAGATGCCCTTGAACATGACCCTTGATAGGCTAGAGTTTATGATATTCCTCGCCTGAGCATCCAGTTGAGTGTACTTATGAATGTCCTCGGCATTTGCCATCTTGTAGAGATCAGTCAGTCCTAATTGTGTAATAGTCCATAACTCACTATTCATGGACATGAGATGCTTCTTCATCAGGACTTTCCACCTAGGGTATATAGTGCCATCAATGTTGGGGAACTCTGTGGATGCCTTGATGCCTTTTGTCATGAAGAAATAGGTGGGATCATAGTCATCGTTGCTGACGTGAGAGTCATTGGAGTAGTCATTTTCTTCATCATTGAAGATGTTCTTGCTAACGAAAGCAGTAGCGAGTGCAAGGCTAGCAACATCGGATTCTGACTCCACCTTAGACTCTTCCTCTTCTTTATATTCTTTAGAATCCATTTCCTTGCCAATGAAAGTCTAAGCCTTTCTGGAGCCATTCTTCTTGTGCGATGAGGACTTTGAAGATGATGACTTCGAAGATTTCTTATTTTTCTTCGAGTCATCAGAACTGTCATCCTTGTATTTCTTATTCATTGATTCTTTTTCTCGGAGAGGACAGTCAGCCATAAAGTGACTAGATTTCTTGAATTTGTGACAAGTTCTCTTCTTGTAGTCGCTTGGTTAAGAATCTGATTTCTTCATGCCACTTTTTGATGACTTTCCAAACTGACCTCTCCTTGAGAACTTCTGGAATTTCCTCACGAGAATTGCAAGCTCCTGACTCAGTTCCTCAGGATCACCAAGGCTACTGTCAGATTCTTCACCTTCGGATGAGGAAATTCCCTTAGCCTTCAATGCACGCGATCTTCCATAGCTTGTCCCGTAGAGGTCTCTCTTCTCAGCTTGTTAGAATTAATGAGTATTGAGTCTCTCAAGTATATCCATAGGATCAAGTGACTTGTAGTCTCCCTGCTCTTGAAGCATCAAAGCCAGTGTATCGAATGAGGAATCAAGAGTTCTCAGCAGTTTCTTCACCACCTCATGGTCGGTGATGTCAGTAGCACCAAGTGCTTGAAGCTCGTTGGAAATATCAGTGAGATGATCAAAAGTTTGCTGAACATTCTCTTTGTCGAGTCTTTTGAACGGTTGAAGAGATTGCGAAGAACATCAACTCGGGAGTCATGTTGAGTTGAAACACCTTCGTTGACTTTGGGCAGCCTATCCCAGATAAGCTTAGCAGATTCCAAAGCACTCACTCAACCATACTGACGTTTGCTCAGATGGCCACAGATGATATTCTTCTTTGAGAATCGAGTTCCTTGAATCTCTTCACATCAACAACATTGATCGTGGGAGTAATAAAGGGAATACTATTTTCCACAACATACCAGAGATTGTTGTCAATTGCCTCAAGATGCATGCGCTTCTTGTTCTTCTAGTAGGGGTAGTCCGTCCCATCAAAGGTAGGACAACATGCGGAAACCTTGATCATACCTATAGTCGATATAACTAGAACTCCAGGTGGTTAAACAAAAATCACACAGAACAAGGGAGTACCTTGCTTTGATATCTATTAAAAGTGAGTTATATCGACTAGAGGGGGTGAATAGGCAATTTTTACAAATTCATCACTAAGGAATTTCAACTTGAGGAATTTGAAATGTGATGAACTACTAGCAGCAGAATAAGTACTCAAGTGCATGTGAAACAGAGTAATAGCATAGTCATCATGAGGAAATAGAACATGCATAGATTACAAGTAGCATGATACATGATAGGCAGGTGAAGAACAAGGTGACTGAAGAATTTGAGATGAGGAAATTGAGAAAGTCTTCAGTAAAAATCTTCAAACAGTAACGATCAATTTCATTAATAAGTATTCGAGGAAATAGAAGGGTTGAGGAAATGAAACCAGGTAGATCGATGAAGACAATGGTTTGATGACCCAGTTCCAACTGTTGTGACAGTCGTACGTCTTTTTTGGAGCGGCTTGGTATTTAAACCAAAGGACACACAGTCCAAGGACACACAGTCCTTACAATATTCTTCTTGAGCTAAAGTCACACAATCCTCGCCCAACACTCGTGGTAAGTCTTAAGGGTAGACTTTCGAAACCGTCACAAACAGGTCACCTGGCGATCCACAAATGACTGGTGGATGCTCTAGACCATGACGCCTAACGTCTGGAAGATACATAGTCTTCAAAGGTAACAAGCGTTGGTTCCACATAGGAACAATCTCTTCAGTGGTGCTCAATCACTTTGGGTTTGGTGGTTTGGTTTTGGGGGTTTTCCTCATTGATGATTTTCTCTCAAAGTCCTCAGAGGATGGGTTGCTCTCAAGTGACAAGTGTCAAGTTCTTTCTCGGAGCAGCTAACCAACTAGTGGTTGTCGGGGGGGGGGGGCGACTATTTATAGCCAGGGTGCAACTTGACATGATAATACATGAATGACCCAATGATATGACCGTTATGTGGATAACATGATTGGGGACAGCTAGCGCTAAGCACAACAATGGTCGAAATTTGAACTGTCAAATTCCTTAGGGCTTATCCTATTCCTCACTAAAGGCATTTTGCACTGGTGAAATCCTAACTCCTCAGTTAGACCAATTTCCTCATAGACCAGGAGAACATCCTCTCTGTTATTGAAGAACTTGACTAAACCGCAAGAGATTTCCAAAGGCTTCACTCAAAGGATTGGGTTGTGTTGAGGCTTTTGAGTTGAGCATCAGTTTGAAATTTTTCCTTAGTATTACCTCGGCCCCTTTAATGGTACGATGTTTCCTATGACTTAAACAAAGGAAATGAAACTACGGAAATCAAAGTCTTCATGGTTCATAGTCCTCGTTAATATCTTCAAGGTCACACCGAATTCTTCAGCTTCAAAGTCTTCAGGGAATACCAAAGTCTTCACGAAAGTTTTCAGCCGAAGACATTCATTTTTAGGGGTCGATAATCTTCGAATATATCAAATCCTCATTGACTTATAGAACATGTGTATACTCACAAACACATTAGTTCCTTAACCAATATGTCTTCAATACACCAAAATCACTAAGGGGAACTAGATGTACGAACACGTAGGAATAGACTTAACAAAGTCATGAAATGAAGTCACAATTGGTTGCTTAAATACTTCACAATTACTTCAACATTCCTGCGTAGATAAACATGCAAATACTTTAAAGAACACTTGCTTCAAAAAATATCTGGACAGGTGATGTCATTGGGGAAGATAACATCTATGGTAGGACCATGCTCCTTTAGGTGCAGTATAATTTCGATGTCAGCTTTCAGTACATAAAACATAGAAATGTCTCCCCAAAAGCCCACGTGAAAATAGGCGTGACCATCTCAATCAAGTTCTACATGGACAATGATTGTAAATGCATGGTATGTGGTCAATATGATATCGCTGGAGTCTTCAGTTATATGATGGCCAAGATTTTGTAGTACATATTTTGTTGCAAATCAAGGGATGTGCTGCAGGAAATGATAAGATTGCTAAAGAATAGGGTGACATGATTTTGTGAGAGTAATTGAAAGAATAGTACAATAGTTGAAACCGAAGCCTCAACGAGAAAAATATATAAGTAAACAAATAATGTAACCATGAATCCATGATGTCATGCAAATATGAGAGTAGTCAGAAGAACAATACAACATTATTTTGCCTAATATAAAAGGGAACTAAATCCCCTTCGACGTTGATGCTGCATATGTCACCTTTTATCCAAATCTAGCAATAGTTGGTATAAGTTCACAAAAGTAGGCTAGGCGAACCGTAGTAGGGTGAAATTGAACATATCGTGCGCTTCGTGAAGTCATCTGGTACGCTGAGATGGAATTTCACGATTGTCTACCCATGGCCACATAGGCCGATGTGTCCTTTCACTGCACACTCTATGACTAAAAACCCTCGAATCAGCTATAAGAAAAATGAATTCACCATGATTTCAGTCAGGTTCTTAACGGGGACAAATGGACTAGGATAGGAGATAAGCGAATATTTCCGCAAATTGTTTACCTAGTTCTCCATGAGAGAAACCCCAAATACCGCAGATTCTCCAATCAAGCGAAGCTGGGTCCACGACAAGCAGCATCGAGAAAGTTTGTGCAAATTGGCGGCGGCAAGTGGTAATAGCAAAATGCGGTAGGGTTTGGTAGCAGCCGGCAGAGGCGAAAGGCATCGAGCCAACTAGTTGTCGTGATGATAAGAAGTGACAAGTAGAGTTGGGGAGGAGTGCATGTGCAACTAGGGAGGTGAGTGAGATTTTTGTGACGTGGGGGCGGTGAGGGTTTTCTAGGCCAGATTAATAATGCACTTCGCAGGTGACGGTTCAGTAGACACAACCATGTGTGCAGATCCACTCCGTTGTGAGGGGTATGGACTACCGTTAGATTTGTGTAAATCCTATGGTTGCAGTCATGTGATCGGCGAATTGTGTGTTGGAAATATGTCCTAGAGGCAATAATAAATTAGTTATTATCATATTTCCCTGTTCATGATAATCGTTTATTATCCATGCTATAATTGTATTGATCGGACACTTAGATGCATGTGTGGATACATAGACAAAACCATGTCCCTAGTATGCCTCTAATAGACTAGCTCGTTGATCAAAGATGGTTAAGGTTTCCTAGCCATGGACATGAGATGTCATTTGATAAACGGGATCACATCATTAGGAGAATGGTATGATGGACAAGACCCAAACTACAAACATAGCATATGATTGTGCTAGTTTATTGCTACTGTTTTCTGCATGTCAAGTATATGTTCCTATGACCATGAGATCATGCAACTCACGATACCAGAGGAGTGCCTTGTGTGTATCAAATGTCACAACATAATTGGGTGACTATAAAGGTGCTCTATAGGTATCTCCGATGGTGTCTGTTGAGTTAGCATGGATCAAGACTGGGATTTGTTACTCCGTGTGACGGAAAGGTATCTCAGGGCCCACTCAGTAATACAACATCACAACAAGCCTTGCAAGCAATGTGACTAAGTGTTAGTCACGGGATCTTGTATTACGGAACGAGTAAAGAGACTTGCCGGTAATGAGGTTGAACTAGGTATGGAGATACCGACGATCGAATCTCGGGTAAGTAACATACCGAGGAACAAAGGGAACGTCATACGAGATTAACTGAATCCTTGACATAGAGGTTCGACCGATAAAGATCTTCGTAGAATATGTAGGAACCAATATGGGCATCCAGGTCCCGCTATTGGTTATTGACCGTAGAGGTGTCTCGGTCATGTCTACTTAGTTCTCAAACCCGCAGGGTCTGCACACTTAAGGTTCGGTGACGTTTCGATAGTATAGAGTTATGCATGGTGGTGATCGAAGGTTGTTCGGAGTCCCGGATGAGATCCCGGATGCCACGAGGAGCTGCGAAATGGTTCGGAAGTAAAGATTGATATATAGGAAGCCCTATTTTGGTCGCCGGAAAAGTTTCGGGCTTATCGGTAGTGTACCGGGAGTGCCGGTAGTGTACCGGGAAACCACCGGGAGGGGTATTTCGACCCAAGAGGCTTCATGGGCTGTGGGAGATTTAATACCAGCCCTTTATGGGCTGGTGGAAGTCCCACACAAGGCCCATGCGGCTGGGAAGAAAAGCCCAAAGATAAAAAGGTGGAAAAAGGCAAAAAAAGTTAAAAATAAAGGAGGAGTCCTAGTCCTACTAGGATTGGAGGAGGAATCCTCCAATCCCACTAGGTTCGGCCTACCCAAGGTCTGCCTATTTGGAAGCCAAGCCTGCTCCTCCTCTCCTCCTATATATACTTTAGGATTTTAGGGTTTTGGCACAAAATTTTCAGCCACGTGCTACCCATTCCTCTAGTGCATAGTTTCTCCTCTAGATCGGATTTCTGTAGCGCTTAGGCGAAGCCCTGCCAGAATAGCTCCAACACCATCTCTGGAGCGCCGTCATGCTGCCGGAGAACTCTTCTATCTCTCCTCTCCCTCTTGATGGATCAAGAAGGCGGAGATCGTCATCGAGCTGTACGTGTGCTGAATGCGGAGGTGCCGTCCGTTCGGTGCCAGATCGGAAGGACCGTGATCAAGATCGCGAGACAGATCGTGATGAGTTCACGGGATGGATCGTGATGAGTTCGTGGGACGGATTGTGATGAGATCGCGGGACGGATCGTGATGAGTTCGCGGGACGGATCGTGATTGGATCGCGAGACAGATCGTGATGAGATCACGGGATGCTCGGCGATTTGGATCGCGAAGACGTTCGACTACACCAATTGCATTTCTTAACGCTTCCCTCTTAGCGGTCTACAAGGGTATGTAGATCCACTCTCCCTCTCGTAGATGCTCATCACCATGGATAGATCTGCGTGTGCGTAGGAAATTTTTTGTTTCCCATGCAACGTTCCCCAACAGTGGCATCATGAGCTAGGTCTATGTGTAGATGAGATGTCGAGTAGAACACAAAAGGTTTGTGGGCGTTGATGCTTAGATTGCTTCCTCCCTTGGTCGGATTTTGGTTCAGCGGTATTGTGAGATGAAGCGGCCCGGACCAACATTACTTGTACGCTTACGAGAGACCGGTTCCCTCGACCGCAACTTGTTGCATAGATGGCTTGCGGGTGCCAGTTTCTATCACTTTAGTTGGATCGGATTTGACAAAGGTGGTCCTTGAGAAGGTTGAAAAGCAACTAGACTATCATCGTTGTGGTTTTTGCATAGATGAGAATTGTTCTTGCTAGATTCCCGTAGCAGCCACGTAAAACATGCAACAACAATTAGAGGACGTCTAACTTATTTTTGCAGGGTATGTTGTGATGTGATATGGCCAATTACATGATGTGATATATGTGATGTATGAGATGATCATGTGATGTATAGATTATCACGACTTGCATGTCGATGAGTACGGCAACCTGCAGGAGCCATAGGGTTGTCTTTAATTATTGTATGACCTGCATGTCAATCATTAAGCGCTATGTAATGCTTTACTTTATCGCTAAACGGTAGCAATAGTAGTAGAAGCATGGTGGGCGCGACAACCCCGATGGCAACACGTTGATGGAGATCATGGTGTCATGCCGGTGACGATGGAGATCATGCCGGTGCTTTTATGATGGAGATCAAAAGCACAAGTTCATGACCATATCATGTCACTTATGATTTGCATGTGATGTTAATCCTATTATTCACCTTGTTTTGCTTAGGACGACGGTAGCATTATAAGGTGATCCCTCACTTAATTTCAAGATAAATTGTGTTCTCCCTGAGTGTGCACCGTTGCGAAAGTTCTTCGTGTCGAGACACCACGTGATGATCGGGTGTGATAGACTCTACGTTCACATAAAACGGGTGCAAGCTAGTGTTGCACATGCAGAACACTCGGGTTAAACTTGACGAGCCTAGCATGTACAAACATGGCCTCGGAACACAAGAGACCGAAAGGTCGAACATGAGTCATATAGTAGATAGGATCAACATGATGATGTTCACCATTGTAACCACCTCAACTCACGTGATGATCGGACTTGAGTTGGTGAAGTTGGATCATGTATCACTCAGATGACCGGAGGGATGTAAATTTGAGTGGGAGTTCTTAAGTAATATGATTAATTGAACTCATTATCATGAACATAGTTTGTAGTGTCTTTGCAAAATTATGTTGTAGATTACTAGCTCACGCTATAGCTCCCTTGAATTTTTATATGTTCCTAGAGAAATAGAGTTGAAAGTTGATGGTAGCAATATTGCGGACTGGCTCCGTGATCTGAGGATTGTCCTCATTGCTGCACAGAAGGCTTATGTCCTTAATGCACCGCTCGGTGCGCCAACCCCTCTAACATCGTTTGTAGATGTTGTGAACATCTGTCAGGCACGTTCTGATGACTACTTGATAGTTTAGTGCGTCATGCATTACGGCTTAGAATTGAGGCTCCGAAACGTTTTGAACATCCCGGAACATATGAGATGTTCTAAGAGCTGAAATTAGGATCTCAGGCTCGTGCCCATGTTGCGAGATATGAGATCTCCAACAAGATTCTTTGCCTGCAAGATGAAGGAGAATAGCTCAATCGTTGAGCATGTGCTCAGATTTTCTGGGTGCTACAATCGCTTGAATCGAGTGGGAGTTGATCTTCTGGATAAGATAGTGATATATACAGTTCTCCAAGTCACTGTCACTAAGCTACTAGAACTTGGTGATGAACTATAAAATGCCAGGGATAGAAATAATGATCCCTGAGCTGTTCGTGATGTTTGACACCACGAAGGTAGAAATCAAGAAGGAGCATCAAGTGTTGATGGTTAGTAAAACCACTAGTTTCGAGAAGGGCAAGAGCAAGGAGGGAAAATTCATGGATAGCAAGTCAGTTGCTGCTCCAGTGAAGCAACCCAAAGTTGAACCCAAACCCGAGACTAAGTGCTTCGATAATGTGGAGAGCGGTCGTTGAAGCAGAACAACCCTAGATACTTGGTAGATAAGATAGGCTGGCAACATCGACAAAAGTATATTTGATATACGTTTTAATGATGTGTACCTGGCGAGTACTCCTAGTTGCACCTGGGTATTGGATACCGATTCGATTGCTAAACGTTAGTAACTCGAAATAAAAGCTACAAACGGAGCACTATCTAAGTGTGAGGTGACGATGTGTGTTGGAAATGTTTCCAAGGTTGATGTGATCAACATCACACGCTCTCTCTACCTTCGAGATTAGTAATGAACCTAAATAAATGTTATTTGGTGTTTTTGCGTTGAGCATGAACGTGATTAGATCATGTTCATTGCAACACGGTTATTCATTTAAGTTAGAGAATAATGGTTATTCTATTTACATGAATAATACCTTCAATGGTCATGCACCCAGTAAGAATGGTTTGTTGAAACTTGATTGTAGTAATACACATGTCCACCACATTGATGCCAAAAGGATACAAAGTTAATAATAATAGTACCACATACTTGTGGCACTGCCACTAAATGTCATATTGGTATAAAACGCATGAAGAAACTCCATGCTGATGGATCTTTGGACTCATTCGATTTCGAATCGGTTGAGACATGCAAACCATGCCTCTTGGTCAAGATGACTAAGGACCCCGTTTTCTATTTTGATGAAGCGGGCAAGTGATTTATTGGAAATGATACATGTTGATGTATGCAATCCAATGAGTCTTGTAGCGTGCGGTGGATATCGTTACTTTCTTACCTTCACTGATGATTTGAGTAGATATAGTGTATATTTACTTAATGAAACACAAGTCTGAATCGTTTGAAAGGTTCAAGCAAATTCAGAGTGAAGTTTAAGATCATCGTGACAAGAAGATAAAAATGTTTGCGATATGATCATGGAGGTGAATATCTGAGTTACGAGTTTGGCATACAATTTTAGACAATGTGAAAGTTGTTTCACAACTCACGCCACCTGGAACACCATAGTGTGATGGTGTGTTCGAACGTCATAGTCGTGCTCTATTGGATATGGTGCATGCTATGATGTCTATTATCGTTTTGTTACTATAATTTTGGGGTTATGCATTAGAGACAACTACATTCACTTAAATAGGGCACCATCTAAATCTGTTGAGATGACACCATGTGAATTTTGGTTTGATAGAAACCTAAGCTATCATTTCTTAATTTATGGGGCTGCGACGCTTGTGTGGAAAATGTTTTCACCTAATGAGCTCGAACCCAAAGCGGACAAATGCATCTTCATAGAATACCCTAAGAACAGTTGGGTGAACCTTCTATCTCAGATCCAAGCATAAAATGTTTATTGCTAAAACTGGGTCCTTTCTCGAGGAAAAGTTTCTCTTGAAAGAATTGAGTGGGAGGAAGATAGAACTTGATGAGGTTATTGAACCTCTGTTTCAACCAGAGAGTAGCGTAGCGCAGGAAGTTGTTTCTGTGAAGCCTATGTTAGTTGAAGAGCAAGTTAATGATGATGATCATGAAGCTTCGGCTCAAGTTACTATCAAACTTCGTAGGTCAACAAGGATGTTTACTGCTCCTGAGTGGTGCGGCAACCCTGTCTTAGAGGTCATGTTGTTGGAAAACGATGAACCTACGAACTATGGAGAAGCGATGATGGGCCCGGAAACCAACAAATGGTTAGAGGCCATGAAATCCGAGAAAGGATCAATGTATGAAAACCAAGTATAGACTTTGGTGGACTTGCTCGTTGGACGGTAGGTCGTTAAGTACAAATGGATCTTTGAAATGAAGACAGACGCTGATGGTAAATGTCACCATTTTTAAAGCTTGACTTGTTGCAAAGAAGTTTATGACAAGTTCAAGGAGTTGACTCCGATGAGACTTTCTCACTCGTAGTGATGCTAAAGTCTGTTGGAATTATGTTAGCAGTTGCTGCATTTTTCCATTATGAAATCTGGCAAGTGGATATCAAATGTCGTTTCCTTAACGGTTTACTTGAGGAAAGGTTGTATGTGATACAACCAGAAGGTTTTGTCAGTCCTAAGGATGCTAAAAGGTGTGCAAGCTTCAGTGATTCTTCTATGAATTGAAGCAAGCATCTCGGAGTTGGAATATACACTTTGATGAGGTGATCAAAGTTTTTAAATCTATACAAAGTTTATGAGAAACTTGTATTTACGATAAAGTGAGTGGGAGCACTATAGAGTTTCTGATAAGCATATGTGGTTGACATATTGTTGATCGAAAATGATTTAGAATTTCTAGAAAGCATAAACGGTTGTTTGAAAAACAGTTTTTCAAAGGAATACCTGGATAAAGCTACCTAATTGTTGAGCATCAAGATCTATAGAGATAGATCAAGAAGCTTGATGAGACTTTTCAATAAGTACATACCTTGACAAAGTTTTTGAAAGAATTCAAAATGGATCAGTCAGAGAAAGAGTGCTCGCCTGATTTGTAAGGTGTGAAGTTGAGTAAGACTCAATGCCCAGTGACTGCAGAAGATAGAGAAAAGATGAAGTGTCATCCCCTACGCTTCAGCCATAGGCTCTATCATGTATGCAATGCTATGCACAACACCCGATGTCAGCCTTGCCATAAGTATGTCCGGAAGGTTTCAAAGTGATCCTGGAATGGAGCACCGGACAGTGGTCAAGATTATCCTTAGTAACTAAAAGACTAAGGAGATGTTTCTCGATTATGGAGGTGATAAAGAGTTCGCCGTAAAGAATTACATCGATGCAAGCTTTAACACCAATCCAGATGACTCATAGTAGCAATCTGGATACGTATAGTGGAGCAACCATTTAAAATAGTACCAGGTGGAGTGTGGTAGCAGTGTTTACGGTTTGACATAGAAATTTGCAAAGTACACACGGATCTGAATGTCGGAGACCCGTTGACTATAAGACCTCTCTCACATGCAAAGCATGATCAAGCCCCATAACTCATTGGGTGTTAGATTCATAACAATGTGAATCACATGGTGATGTGAACTAGATTATGACTCTAGTGCAAGTGTGAGACTATTGGAAATATGTCCTAGAGGCAATAATAAATTAGTTATTATCATATTTCCTTGTTCATGCTAATCGTTTATTATCCATGCTATAATTGTATTGATCGGAGACTTAGATGCATGTGTGGATACATAGCCAAAACCATATCCCTAGTATGCCTCTAATAGACTAGCTCGTTGATCAAAGATGGTTAAGGTTTCCTAGTCATGGACATGAGATGCCATTTGATAAACGGTATCACATCATTAGGAGAATGGTGTGATGGACAAGACCCAAACTACAAACATAGCATATGATCGTGTTAGTTTATTGCTACTGTTTTCTGCATGTCAAGTATATGTTCCTATGACCATGAGATCATGCAACTCACGGATACCAAAGGAGTGCCTTGTGTGTATCAAACGTCACAACATAACTGGGTGACTATAAAGGTGCTCTACAGGTATCTCCGATGGTGTCTGTTGAGTTAGCTTATATCAAGACTGGGATTTGTTACTCCGTGTGACGGAGAGGTATCTCAGGGCCCACTTGGTAATACAACATCACAACAAGCCTTGCAAGCAATGTGACTAAGTGTTAGTCATGGGATCTTGTATTACGGAACGAGTAAAGAGACTTGCCGGTAACGAGGTTGAACTAGGTATGGAGATACCGACGAACGAATCTCGGGCAAGTAACATACCGAAGAACAAAGGGAACGTCATACGGGATTAACTGTATCCTTGACATAGAGGTTCGACCGATAAAGATCTTCGTAGAATATGTAGGAACCAATATGGGCATCTAGGTCCCGCTATTGGTTATTGACCGTAGAGGTGTCTCGGTCATGTCTACATAGTTCTCGAACCCGTAGGGTCTGCACACTTAAGGTTCGGTGATGTTTCGGTAGTATAGAGTTATGCATGGTGGTGACCGAAGGTTGTTCGGAGTCCCGGATGAGATCCCGGACGTCACGAGGAGCTTCGGAATGGTCCAGAGGTAAATATTGATATATAGGAAGTCCTATTTTGGTCGCCGGAAAAGTTTCGGGCTTATCGGTAGTGTATCGGGAGTGCCGGTAGTGTACCGGGAGACCACCGGGAGGGGTATTTCGACCCAAGAGGCTTCATGGGCTATGGGAGAGTAAATACCAGCCCTTTGTGGTCTGGTGGAATTCCCACACAAGGCCCATGCGGCTGGGAAGAAAATCCCAAAGAGAAAAAGGTGGAAAAAGGCAAAAATAAAGGAGGAGTCCTAGTCCTACTAGGATTGGAGGAGGAATCCTCCAATACCACTAGGTTCGGCCGACCCAACAGCTGCCTCTTTGGCAGCCAAGCCTCCTCCTTCTCTCCTCCTATATATACTTGAGGATTTTAGGGTTTTGGCACGGAATTTTCTGCCACGTGCTACCCGTTCATCTAGTGCATTATTTCTCCTCTAGATCGGATTTCTGCAGTGCTTAGGCGAAGCCCTGCCGGAATAGCTCCACCACCATCTCTGGAGCGCCGTCACGCTGCCGGAGAACTCTTCTACCTCTCTGCTCCCTCTTGCTGGATCAAGAAGGCAAAGATCGTCATCAAGCTGTACGTGTGCTGAACGCGGAGGTGCCGTCCGTTTGGCGTTAGATCGGAAGGACCGTGATCAAGATCGCGAGATGGATCATGATGAGTTCGCGGGACGGATCGTGATGAGTTCGTGGGACGGATCATGACGAGATTGCGGGACGGATTGTGATGAGTTCGCGGGACGGATCGTGATTGGATCGCGGGACGGATCGTGATGAGATCACGGGACGCTCGGCGATTTGTATCGCGAAGACATTCGACTACACCAACCGCGTTTCTTAATGCTTCCCGCTTAGCGATCTACAAGGGTACGTAGATCCACTCTCCCTCTCATAGATTCTCATCACCATGGATAGATCTGCGTGTGCGTAGGAACTTTTTTGTTTCCCATGCAACGTTCCCCAACATTGTGTTCTGGCCAATTAGGACACGCGTGTCGTGGCACAATGTTAGTCATCACACATGGTTTCAATCTGGGAAAATAACCAAGTTTGTAGATGGGGTCCACATTTCCAATTTCATGTGACACTTGAATTTGTTACCACATTCAACAAGTTTCAAGCTAAGTCTAGCATTTTTACAGTAATATGCATGGTGTTATTTTTTTGCCAAGATTCACATGCAGTTGTGCGTGTTCTAGGCAAGCGGTTCCTAGTAGTAATTAAATTGTTTGGGAAGTCTAACATAAGCATAAGTATTCCATCAGCCAAACTGATTGCGGCTAAAGATTGCATTTACATTACATAGTTCATAACACAAAGTCTCAACAACATATAGATCAACACATAATAAACATACTCAAGTATAGACATAAGACATACAAACTCGATAGGTAGGGTAGTGCTGGACGTATATATGTAACTCAATCCTGATCGAACCCATGAACAACGTAAACTTTCTATAGGTACTCCGCATACGCGGCGTGTGCCACCCTCCAATAATACTTCTGCCTAAATGAGCCAACAACTCTTACTCTTACATGCGATAGTACACTTGCAAACGTGGTGCTAATTCTACGGTTGTACAACGGGCATCCGAAGCCCCCATTCTAGGTCCTAATAACCCACAAGTATAGGGGATCACAACAGTTTTCGAGGGTAGAGTATTCAACCCAAATTTATTGATTCGACACAAGGGGAGACAAAGAATATTCTCGAGTATTAGCAGCTGAGTTGTCAATTCAACCACACCTGAAAGACTTAATATCTACAACAAAGTATTCAGTAGCAAAGTAATATGGAAGTAACGGTAACGGTGGCAAAGTGATAGTAGCAGTTTGTAGTGATTGTAACAGTAGCAACAGAAAAGTAACTTTGCAAAGATCAATATGTAAAAAGATCGTAGGCAATGGACCAGTGACGGATAATTATGTCAGATAGCATTCATCATGCAACGGTTATAAAACTAGCTCCAATTCATCAATGTAATGTAGGCATGTATTCCGTATATAGTCATACGTGCTTATTGAAAAGAACTTTCATGACATCTTTTGTCCTACCCTCCCGTGGTAGTGGGGTCCTACTGGAAACTAAGGGATATTAAGGCATACTTTTAATAGAGAACCGCACCAAAGCATCAACACTTAGTGAATACATGAACTCCTCAAATTACGGTAATCACCAAAAAGAATCACAGTTATTGTCACCTTGGGGGATGTGGAACATAGCTCATAATAGGTGTCTACAACTTGAAAGATAGGACCAGGAACACATATGTATTCATGATAACATAATAGGTTCATATCTGTAATCATGGCACTCGGGCCCTAGTGAAAATATGATAACATAATAGGTTCATATCTGAAATCATGGCACTCGGGCCCTAGTGAAAAGCATTAAGCATAGCAAAGTCATAGCAACATCAATCTCAAAACCTAGTGGATACTCGGGATCAAACCCTAACAAAACTAACTCGATTACATGATAAATCTCATCCAACCCATCACCGTTTAACAAGCCTACGATGAGCTTACTCAAGAATCGTGGAGAGCATCATGAAATTGGTGATGAAGGATGGTTGGTGATGACGAAGGCGTCGATTTCCCCTCTTCGGAGCCCAAAACGGACTCTAGATCTGGTCTCCCGAGGAAGAACAGGAGGTGGCAGTGACTCTGTATCGTGAAACGCGATGAACTCTTCTCCTTAATTTGTTTCTCCCCTAATAGGAATATATAGAAGTGGAAACAAGGTCGGAGGAGCGACAGGGGCCCCACAAGCCACAGGGGGGCGCCTTAGGGGGGTGGGCACGCCCCTAGCTTGTGTCCAGGTGGTGCCCCCCTGTAGTTGATTCTTTTGCCAATACTTCTTATTAATTCCAAAAAATA
Source organism: Hordeum marinum (assembly GCA_022496015.1). NCBI lineage: Eukaryota > Viridiplantae > Streptophyta > Magnoliopsida > Poales > Poaceae > Hordeum > Hordeum marinum. Next base: position 138,131,602 of record CM039672.1, read on the forward strand.
TTCTCCGCAAATTTTCAGGTTAATCCGAAAACTTCTATTTCTGCACAAAAATAACACCAAGGCAATTCTGCTGAAAACAGCGTCAGTCTGGGTTAGTTCCATTCAACTCATACAAATTAGAGTCCAAAACAATGGCAAAAGAGTTTGGAAGAGTAGATACATTGGTGATGTATCAAATCCCCCAATCTTAAAACTTTGCTTGTCCTCAAGCAATTCAGTTGATAAACTGAAAGTGATAAAGAAAAACTTTTACAAACTCTGTTTGAACTTGATGTTTTAAATATGTCTAACTTATGTTCAGTTTTTCAGCAAAGATTATGAACTAACCAGATTCACAATAACATTTAGGTCTCACATTTACACATATCGATGGCATAATCAACTAGCGAGCAATAATAATAAGTCTCGGGTGACAACAATTTTATCAAAACAATCATGATACAATATGACAAAATGGTATCTCGCTAGCCCTTTCTGAGACCACAAAACATAAATGCAGAGCACATCTGGAGAACAAGGACTGACTAGACATTGTAATTCATGGTAAAAGAGATCCAGTCACACTCATAGTCAACATCAATTAATTGCAAAGCATACAAATGACGTTGAAGACTCGACAGTAAAATAAAATAGATAGGCCCTGCACAGAGGGAAGCATTGATTTGTAGAGGTGCCAGAGCTCGAATTTTTAAAATAGGGATGAATAATAATCTTGAGCGGTATGCTTTCATTGCCAACATAACAACTAAGAGATCTCGTTATCTTCCATGCTAGATACATTATAGGCGGTTGCCAAATAGAATAGTACATTTTTTACTCCCCCTCCACCAAATCAATGACACTCCACGGCGGGCCGAATCCATGGGTACAGTCCATACAAACACAATCCTGGGGGAGTTTTGTTTATTATACTTTTGATTTGATTTTTTAGCATGGGATTGGGCATCCCTAATACAAGCTACTTCCTCGTGAATGATAGTGAATCAACACGTATCGTGAGAATAACCCACCTAGCATGGAAGATACTGACAGCCCCCAGTCACTACATGAGCAATTTGGGCATACAAAATGGAATAGTTTTTTGAAGGTTTGGAGAGTGGACATGCAAATTTACTTGGGACGCAGGTAAATACCGAATATAGGTAGGTGTGGTGGACTCATATGGAACAACTTTGGGTTTATGGATATGGATGCACAAGCAGTATTCCCGCTTAGTACAAGTGAAGGCTAGCAATAGGCTGGGGAGCGGCCAACTAGAGAGCGACAATAGTCATAAACATGCTTTGAGATTGACCAACATTAAATACAAGCATGATTAGGATATAAATCACCATGAACATAAACATCCTTGAGGCTATGTTGGTTTTGTTTCAACTACATGTGCAAACATGTGCCAAGTCAAGCCACTTGAATCATTCAGAGGAGGATACCATTCTATCATACTACATCACAACCATTTTAATATGCATGTTGGCACTGAAAACAAACCATTATTATCTCTTAGCTAATTAAGCATGGCATGAATAACTATAATCTCTAATTGTCATTGCAAACATGTTCAACCCATAATGAGCTGAATCCCAAATGATGAGCTAATCATATTTAGAAAAACAAGATAGTTAGAGTTCGAACCAGCTTTTCTCCATCTCGGTCATTTCATCATATATCGTCATTATTTCCTTTCACTTGCATGACCGAACGACGTGAATAATAAGAGTGCACATGCATTGGACTAAGCTGGATTCTGCAAGCAGTAACTGAAAGGAGAAGACAAGGCAATATGGGATCTATGTAAGAAAAACAATAATGCATATGAGAGCCACTTAACATTTCATCGTGGTCTTCTCCTTCCGACCCAAAGAAAAGAAGTTTCAAAGCAAGAACGAGAAACACTATTTACACAGGAAAACTCCCAACAAGCAAAATAAGAACGAGAAATCTTTTTTGGGTTTTCGTTTAATGCTACAACTAAACAAACTAAAAGGTAAAGCTAGAACTATTTTTTTGGATTTTCTTAAAGATTATTCAAACACACAAGAAGAAAGCATAAAGAAGAAATAAACTACCATGGATAGTACAATGAAAAAGTATGAACACCGACAACTGAAATGAGTGTGTGAACATGAATGTAATGTTGGTGAGATTGATTGGTGGAGGGGGAGTAAAAACTTTACCATTCTATTTGGGAACCGCCTATAATGTATCAATCATGGAAGATACCGAGATCTCTCAGTTATTATGGTAACAATGAAAGCATACTGCCCAAAATTATTATTCATGTCTATTTTAAATGCTCGAGTTTTGGAACCTCTGCAAATCAATGCTTCCCTCCGCGAAGAGCCTATCTTTTACTTTCTAGTACTTACCTTTGTGCAACAATCATGGTGATCTTCACCACTTCCTATATTTCTCCTTTTTCTCCTGGCAAGCGTCATATGTTGGGGAAATATCCAAGAATATATGGCCATTCAAATATATTTGATCATAAATTATTATTGTTGACAATTATCTATATGATAAATAAGTTGGGAGGCAAAACTTTAAGCCCCTATGTTTCTTTGTGTTCGACAGATGCCATTTGCTCCAAAAATATGCTTTGAGTGTTAGCAATCATGGAAGACTATATGATAGTTGAGTATGTGGAATTTGTTAAATCAAAGCTCTTACATAGACCCTTCCTGAAAATAAGATGAATTACAATTGTTTGGTGACTGAAAGCATAGTTTCTTAGTCTATACTTTAACATGTGGATAGCTTGTTATTTCATCATGAGACGGTTTATGAGATGAGATGTTGTTTATGATATATAATGATGCTAGAAAAAGTGTTTGGAATTATCATTGATCAAATTTATGCACTATGATAGCATTCACACTTCATAAATTATTTATTTTATCATTTACCTAATCGAGGACGAGCAGAAATTAAGCTTGGAGATGCTGATACGTCTCCAACATATCTATAATTTATGAAGTATTCATGCCATGTTTGCAATAATTCTATATGATTTTGGTATGATTTTATTAGAACTAACCCGGACTGACGCTATTTTCAGCAAAACTACCATGGTGTCATTTTTGTGTAGAAATAAAAGTTCTTGGAATGGGCTGAAAATTTAGTATGAATTTTTCTGGACCAAAAGAGACCCCTGAAGCATTGCAGTTGGGCCAGAAGAGCCACGAGGAGGTCACAAGCCTGCCAGGCGGCCACCCCCTGGTCGCGCCTAGCAGGCTTGTCACCGCCTTGTGTCACCCCTTGACGTGAGATGACGCCAAAAATTCCTATAAATATAGACACCTCTGAAAAGAAACCTAGATCAGGAGTTCCGCCGCCGCAAACCTCCAGATCCATGAAAAACCAATTGGGAGCCCATTTCGGCACCCTGCCAGAGGGGGAATGTCACGCCCAAGATGCGCGCCTATCCTTTTTAAGACACGAGGGCCTCGCAAGGGATAGAGGCGCATCTTGCCGTTAGCAAGTATAGTATCATCACATCATACAATACTGAAAAGATGAGTACACAAGATTGGCTTACACTCGCCACGTACTAAATTACAATCCACTCAGAGTTCAAATAATCTAGATGAAGACAAGGTCTGACTATAGACGAAATCAAACAATAAAAGAGATGCAAATGATACTATCTCGCTATCCCAAAGATCACGACCATGGTCCTCTACTCATCCGGATAAGTCACGTACATCCTGCCTCTTTCCCTCATCATATTCCCGTCGGAGCTGGGTAAGATCATCCTGCACGTACTCATTTGTACCTGTACCTTGAGGGTTGAGTAATCTGTGAGCCACAACGACTCAACAATCAAGCGCTCGGGTACTGAGACTATTCAAGCTTAAAGGTTGGGATGAGGTAAGTGTTTTGTTTGCAGCAACACTAAGCATTTATGGTGGCTAACTTACGCAACATGAAATTAAGTGTGAGTGGCCTACCATGAACGATCGAAGCTAGTATGGTCTCTATGATTTCCTAAACACTTACTACGTCAATCAAAACCCCATCGTGTTCTCTCTCGGATCATGTTCACGAGCAGAGATGATCACGGTTACTCACACAGTTGGTCTATTTTAGTTAGAGTTTACTTCAAGTTTACTATAACCGAGTGTTAAACAAATATCCAAGTTGCCACATAACCACGGGCACGGCTTCTCGAAAAGTTTTAACCCTGTAGGGGTGCTCCAACTAGTCCATCACAAATTAACCACACTCCATGGGAATATCCTCGACCACGGATCTCGCGGTCATCATAGGTAATTCCAAAGGAATTCCAACACCTCGAGAAAACCCGAAGAAAGTCAGACTCCACACGCAAGACACTCGATAAAAGTAAAACAAATCCATCAAGACCACCCGACGTGTCGACGAACCCGATAAGAGCCACGTATCTCGTTCTCAGGACACGACGGATAAGCTAGTGTACAGTGGCCTGATAGAAATCACCCAAGTTGCCCTAGGTTGGCCCCGCACAGTGCTCTATTTTGGACCAACACTCATGAGGAGCACTGGTCCGGGGGTTGAATAATTATCCATGGGTTTGCAAGGCCCTATGCAATTTTATTAAGTTGTAAGCAAATGTAGTACCAATGTTGGGTCTTGCCAGATAAGTTTTAATCTCAACCGAATAAACAAGGGGGTCCCCATAACAACCCCAAGCGTGTTAGGAGCGCAAAATATGGAAACCATAACACCGGTAACAAGAACCTATGACGATAACAGCGGAACAAAACACATAGCAAAGGGCCAAGCCTTCCACCAATACCAAGATATATATGTGCATTGAATTAATAACAGATAAATATGGTGATATCCAAATCCATGTTAACACATGGAACAACCTGCACCTGCAACTAAGAACACTATAAGAGGGGCTGAGCAGCGGTAACTTAGCCAATCAAAGGTTTGCTAGGATGTGGAGGGTTAGAGGCTTTCATGGCATTTAGGAGGCCGATATCAAGTGGTAGGTAGTGCAATTGTAACGATAAGAGCGATAAACTAGCAAGCGAAAATAGTATTGGGATCCGGGTACGATCATCTTGCGTGTTGGTTCTTCAGTGGAACAAGTAGCGGGATGCTCGTAGTACTACTCCCCTGGGTCCTCGTACTCAGTATCAGCACTCGTGTCTACCCAAGAGAAACAGCAAAAATAAACATCCAACCAAGGTGCAATGCACAACCAAGATGATGCATGATTCATTTAAGAAGAATTAGCATGGCAATCCAAAACTAGTCATGTTTCACATGCAAAGTTTGATTATTAATCAATCTGAACAGAACCTGATGTTGATTTATTTAAACATGCGTGAACATGACAAATATGGATGCATCATGCAAAATTGATAGAAATGCATATAAAGAACGCAAGAAACGGAGTTACGGTTCTCACGATACGCTCACGACAAGGTACGAAGGCAAAACACAAGACAACCAAGCCATGGGCTAATTCTTGGCATTCCAAGGTATCCACTGGTTAGGCAATGAAAAAAACCCACAATAGACTCAAAAATCAATCAATTCCATGGAGTGTAGCTCCCACAAGTCACAAATTAATAAAACAATAAATCTGCCACAAAACAGCAACATAGCAACTTACACAGCCCACAACTTGAGCTACAGTAATCCTACAGCCACAAACAAGATACTTACAGAATCTACATAACAAATTCACCAACTTATCCAACTACACAAACTTCATAGGATGCACACATCAATAAGCATGAAGTTATCAAGTTGGCATGATGAAACAGTTTTCTAGGACTTAGTGAAAATTCCAGTTTCCTGGAATCTGTGTTAATAAAGTAGCAAGTTAACAGCAGTAGTTAAATATGTTAGAAGCCACCTCTTTGCATGAAAATTAACAGGATTATAGTAGAAAACATCTAATCCAAAACACTAGCACTGAGCATGCTCAAATTCAAAACACATCACAAGATACCATCCACTCTACATGGCATAAAAATAACAGCAGATTCTTAGACTTGGTAGTTTTTAGCGTGCTGAAACAGAAATATTAAGTTGACTACTTAACAGCATGGTTCCCACTTAAATGGGTGATTATCAGGTTAAACAAAAATACCATGGCATACTAGATATAAAACTCTAGCACTTCCTAGTTGGCACATGCCCCAAAGCAAGCAAGGATTAAATCATGCAAAAATGACAAAGTGGCATCTCAGCTAAAAAGACAGTTTTATGAACTTGCTCAAAAGTGAAATCTGAAATTTCCAATGGATTCATTTTCTCTTTCTACCCCAAAAACATGTGTCATACTCATATGTTCATGTGAAACAACAAGGCACAAACAAGATAGCAACACTACAAACTATTCACATGAGGGGATCATACTCTATCTTGAACATGAGAAAATATGATCCAAGTAGATTGGAACCTCAGCTAGAGATGGAAATGTGCTTAACAAAAACCACATGCACATAATCATCAAGGGGTGAGTCAAGTGGGAAAACCACTAGTCACCCACACACACATCCACTCCACACACACACTTAACAAGGCACACACACACACACATGCTCCATATGTCTAAGGGCATATGAGCACAAGCTCACTCATGACCATACCACCCAAGAGGGGGGTTTCATCCACACACTTACTCACAAGCACCAATATGCACAATGCATAAGGCACTCACACCACTCACATGCACAAGTGCACATGGCACATACACTCACATACACACAAGCTCATGTGTGTGTGGGTGTTCATACAAACATATGCACACATATATGCACAAGGCATATATGCATATGCATATGCATATGATACACACACACATCCTCACCGACTTGCACATATATACACTAGCACACATGCATGTGTATGCACCACCTAGGTGGCACATAAACACACAAACATACATACATCTCCCACCTATGTGTATGCATCACCATGTGACACAGACACACACACTACAGCAACAGGGAAAAAAAATAAAGTAATCAAATTCCTACACATACATACATACACACATGTATACAAGAAAGAAAAAACAAAATAAAACAAGGCAAAAAGAAACAGCAAAAAAGGGGAGGCTCGGGTTCGAGCCCATGACCTCATGGTCATCTCCCCCTAGAGCCTACCACTCGGCTACAGGCGCGACACTTAACAGGGAGGGGGAACCACAGCTCTAATACACGTGCACACAGACACTACAAAACTGAAACCATAACACCTCAATCTAACAGAGACGGAGGCGGCAAACTCCAGCGACGGCGGGGCTACCAGGCACCTCTGGCGAGGGGGGGGGGGGCGCAGGAGGGCGGCTGCACCTGCGGGGTTCGATTCCCGCCCCTGGATGGGATCTAAGAGAGGAAGGAGAGGCACAAGCTCCAAGCTTGTCCAACCCTAGCGATGGTGCAAATAGAGCAATAGAACGGCGGAAACCACGAGCTCGATGGCAACTACGCGAGGCAAGGAAGGAAGAGGAGACGCCGATGCTCACTGAGGGGCGACGATGACGAGCCGGTCGAAACGAAGACGACTGAGGGGAAGGAGAGGAGGAGACGCGGCGCGCGAAGGGGAAGAAGACCCAGTGATGCTCCAGCGGCGAGGAGGAAGAAGAAGACCTCCCAAGGCCTCCTAGCACCGGGAATGGATCGCGGGCGATGGCGGCTTGCTCCACGCCATCTCCCCCGACGACGAGGCCCGCCGGAGGCGTTAAGACGACGGCGAGCTCTCGCTCTCTGAAATCCACTGCTACTGAAACCTTACCGGAAGGGGAAAGAAGAGCGGACGAGGAGGAATAAGAAGGAGGGGAGAAGGGGAGCGGCGACGGTGAGGAGGGAGAAGAATCCTAGGGCTACGCGCTCTTATAAAGGGGGGAGGGCGGCCTCGACGTGCGTGAGCCCTGACGGCGATGGCGTCGGCTCCCCGTGCTCTCACCTCTCTGAACCTGCTAACAGAGGAATATGAGAGAAGGTAGGCGTTAACTACCTGCTGGGCTGAGTGGGCCGGGAGGGCACAGCCCACATGCACAGACTCCCTCAAAAACAATAAACCAGAAAGCTATTTTCTTTTAAAAGCACCACAGAAAAAAGGAAAAACCCTAGGGATGAAACAGAGTAGTTTTTGGGCAAACAAAAAAACCTTTGTAGAGAAAATACTATGCCCCATTTAATAACTATATTAAGTTGAATTATAGGGCCAGTAATTACAAATATTTTTAAAATATGTAGCCCATGTTATTTAAAGCATAAAAGCAAACCAACTTCAAACATCAAAACAACCACACTCACAATCCATAAGACATATAGGGCTACCTCTTTAACATTTTAAATAATTTAAATGGCAACTTAAATTTGATTATAAAATAACATGGGAATTAAGTAATATGATGGGGTTTTGAAGATGAAAAGAAAAGAGAGGGGAAGAAGGAGGAGATTGCACACATTAGCTTCACCCACACACAAACCAAACCAAAACACTCACATACCTAGCCACTTCACAACAAGACAAGACATGATGGATGCATGATGCATGATGCGTGAATGCAAGAACAAGACATGGATGAAAAGTTGCAAAAAATCATTAAACTCATGGCACAAGGTTCATACAATAGGCTACATGCCAAATAAGGTAGGGACATCACTTGGGCTGTCATAGGGAAACCATTATCGGAGGCCATCTTCATCATCCCGATGCTCTCCATGACGAGGAGGGAGTAGTTCACCCTTGGGGCTGAGGGTATGTACCAGTAGCTATGTGTTTGATCTTTCTCTCTCTCTCGTGTTCTTGAGATGGCACGATCTTGATGTACCACGAGCCTTATTGATATAGATTATATCATATGGAGTTTTCCCCTCTCTATCTTCTTGTGATGAATTGAGTTTTCCCTTTGAAGTTTTCTTATCGGATTGAGTCTTTAAGTATTTGAGAACACTTGATGTATGACTCTCGATGGGATATCCATGGTGACAATGGGATGTTCTATTGATCCACTTGATGTATGTTTTGGTGATCAACTTGCGGGTTCCATAACCTTGGGAATCTATGCATAAGAGTTGCACACATTTTTGTCTTGACTTTCCGGTAGAATCTTTGGGGCACTCTTTGAATTTCTTTATGTTGGATTGAACATGATGAATCTGAAATTGTGTGATGCATATCGTATAATCAAGCCCATGGGTACTTGGGGTGACATTGCAGTATCTAGGTGACATTAGGGTTTTGGTTGATGTGTATCTTAAGGTGTTATTTTAGTATGAACTCTAGGGCTGTTTGTGACACTTATAGAGACAACTCATAAGATTGATCAGAAAAGATAACTTTGAGGTGGTTTCGTACCCTACAATAATTTCTTCGTTAGTTCTCCGCTATTTGTGACTTTGGAGTGAACTCTTTATCGCATGAGAGGTACTTACATATGATTCAACTATGTCAATATTGTTGAGAGAAATTGCACTAGTGAAAGTATGGACCCTAGGCCTTGTTTTCAAGCATTGCAATACCGTTTATGCCCACTTTTGTCACTTGCTACCTTGCTGTTTTTTATAATTTCAGATTACAAAAACCTATATCTACCATCCATATTACACTTGTATCACCATCTCTTCGCCGAACTAGTGCACCTATACAATTTACCATTGTATTGGGTGTGTTGGGGACACCAGAGACTCTTTGTTATTTGGTTACAGGGTTGTTTGAGAGGTACCATATTCATCCTACACATCCCACGGACTGATAAACCTTAGGTCATCTACTTGAGGGAAAATTGCCGCTGTCCTACAAAACTCTGTGCTTGGAGGCCCAAAATGAGTCTACAAGAATAAGGTTGCATAGTATACATCACTTCTTCGTGGAACTCTCTGTGGGTAGATCCCTCCATGGACTCTCGCGACCGTTACCCTTCGTGGGTTGAAGACTCCATGAACGTGGTTGTACGATAGCGCCACCTATCGAAACCACGGGAAAAACCTTGTGTCCTTCATGCGTTTGATCTCTCTATCTCTACTCCTTACTTCCAGGTGCAATGTCTTTGCTTTCCGCTGCTATAGTTGATGACTTGCAATTGTTGGGTGTCCTAGACTAATTATGTATGCTAAAACTACCAACATCTTGTCTTATGCTCGAGGTAGTTTTAAATTTCTGATAGTAGTCTATTCACCCCCCTCTAGACATACACTTCTAGTGATACTACAAGTGGTATTAAAGCATTGGTCTCAATTGCTTCATTTTCAACACTGTGGAGGAAGATGGATGTTTCTAGTGTGGAAAGTTTGTATTGTAGAGTGCCCATTCTTGATGGAGAGTACTATAGTCAATGGAAGAATGCCATGATTGATATATTTGATGAATTCCATCTGACAAGATATATTGAAAACCCCTATGTGCTCCCCATTGATGAATTGCATCCCACACACGAAGAGGAAATTGACATGCTTGGTAACCTAAGAACTGTCAATCTTATTGTTAGAGGTTTACCAAGATTCGTGCTTTCTCAATTGAAGTACTTTGCATGTGCTCATACTTTGTGGACTGATTTGGAGGAACAATATCCAAATCTTTCATTAGGAAATCTTGATGAAATTCTTCATAGAACTGTTGCTTTTCACAAAATGAAGCCTAGTGATCCAAACCTTGATAAATGCCTATTTGAGCTCCGTGATCTTATGCGTGCTAATGGATGTCACATCCCTAGATAGATGCCATAGGATAGCATGTGTGTGTGCATCATGTTACAATTTTGCATCAACATGAAATGGGGACTAAAAGAAACCCCAAGCTCATATTTGAATCAAATTAACTCAAAGTTGGGAAAACTCAACAAATTCAAAATGCCCTTACAAAATGTTCCCTATGTCTGATAAATATGGACATGATTATAAAAGGGGCCATTTTTAACATTTGAACAATTATAGGAATTTAGAAATAAATAAGAAAGCCTATGAAAATGCCAAATAAAGCATTATCATTATTTTATGTTTCAATATATCCTGAAACTTTTTGTAGGAGTTTGAAATATTCAAACTTAATCCTATAAAATATTTGGGGATATATTATGATAGCATTTGGCCCAAACATAAATTAAACAAATATCAGAAATTAATATAAAGAAGAAAATAAAATAGAAAGCAAAGGGAGGATGAACCTGGGCCGGCCCAGCTCACCTAGCTCCATCGTCGTCCTCTTGGCGGCCAGGAAGACGCGCGTGTGCTCACTGCGCGCGCACGACGGAGCTGCCACGCAGCACTCTATGTGCCTGGATCCCCCCTGCCGCGCTGGCGAGAGGATGAGAACGACATTGCATCTCGATCCCTCTCTTCCCCTCGCATTCACCCCCTCTGCTCTCTTCCTCCTCTGCTCCGTCATGTACGACGGTGCCGTTAGCTCGCCGCCGTAGTTCTAGCCGCTCCCCCTCGCTTCTGAGCCCTCCAATTGCTCCGCCTCATTGCCTTCTCCCTTCTCGCCGAGCCTCGCATCGCCAGGAGCCCCGAAGCATCGTCACCGAGCTCGTCTTCCTCCTCGGACCGGATCTTCGCCGCCGTTGAATCGTCGTCTCCGAGCCCTCCTCGAGTAAGCTTTCGACGACTTCGACCCCACAGTGAGCTTCCGGCTCTTTCCCCTCTCTTCCCAGCCTTTCCCCCTCTGTAGCCCCGATTGCGCCGGCTCCCGAAAGACCCACCGCACGAGGTCATCGTTGGTGATGCTCCGGTGACAAGTTGGTCATTAGAGACCACCATCAAACTCATGAGGCTTCGTAGTGCTTGTAGGTGCCAAGTTCCGGCCGTGTCGTGGCCTGGTTCGACGAGCCCATGCTCGTTCGAGCTCTGGCAGCCGCCGTGCTCATCGCCGGCGCCGATTCCGGCCATCCCATCCCCTGGGAGGTGTTGGGCTCGACGCGCGCGAGCAAGCAGAGTAGTTTGGTGCCCTTCACCGTCCGTTTGGTCTCCAAAATAGGAATTCCGACCCACTCCCCCGTCCCTGACGTCGCCGGCATCTCAACGCCGGTGAGTCAACCGGCGCTAACCACGGGGTTTGACCCCGGGTCAACTGGCAAGTGGGGCCTGCCCCCTTTCTAATTAGAATTAGTTTAAAAATAATAATTAAACTAACTTAGTTAAGTTAATGGCCCACTGACCAGTGGGCACTAACCTAATCTAATTAGTAATTAGCTAATTAGTTAACCGTGATAGTGACTAGGTCACTGACCAGTGGGTCCCATTGGTCAGGTTTGACCTAGCCTGGTCAGCCGACCAACTGACGTCGTAGTGATGTCAGGCTGACGTCATATTTCAATTTCTAGTTTTAAAATAATTCCAGAAATTGTTTAAAACTTTAAAAATTCATATAAATTAATCTGTAAATCAGATGAAAATAATTTATATATGAAAATTTATCAGAAAAATCCAATGAATCCAATGGTGCTATTATCATGCATGTTAGAGCAACCTATGTAGATGGACCTTGACATTTATTAATAGGTTAGCATATAGCATTTGAAATGAAGAACGATTTTGAACCTATATTCAAACTCACTTCAAATTAACTTGGACACTAGTTGCATTAGCTCATCCATACATGCTACCATGTCATGATCATGCATGATATTGTTGCACTTGCGTGTATTAAATGCTATTTATCTGCATTGCGGTAGGCCCTGTTTTTGAGGATACCCCCGAGTATTCCAACGAAGGAGAGAACCTTCCCGCTACCTAGCAAGGCAAGGAACCCCCTTGATCATTCCGATAACATCCCACTCTCTCGCTCCTGCTCTTGTTTATTGCACTAGGACAACCGCTCACATGTGTGTCATACACGGTAGATGAACCTATTCTTCTGCATGACCTGTCATTGTCACAGTAAATAGCTAAATCTTGCAACCTAGCATACCTAGTAGATGCTTGTGCCATGATGTGCTTAGCTTAGTTTGCCTGCTATGCTTGCTATGCTTAGAGTTGTGTCAGGTCTGATTCATCTGGGTGATGAATTGGAGTGAAACATTGTTGTTCCAATGTGATAAGCTTGTGATGAACCCGATTTGGTAAAGGTAGCGATGAGAGGCTATGTAGGAGTACATAGCGGGTTGTCTCATTGGGACCGTTCTTAGGAACTGAGTTCCGTTCTTATGATCCAAGAATAGATAGTACCACATGCTGGGCCCTGAAATATGACCCCGCTCGACTTATCAGTTGCTTAGTCCTTAGTCCAGAAGTTGCAAGTAGTTTCCGGTGTTTATAGCATGCTGGAGGCCGTGCGTAGCGCTGACCCTAGGGGTGGGTTACGACGCGGTAGGCAGTGGCATGATGTACCAAGGGTCACTCGAATGGTGGGCTTGGGAACCCTGCGCACATCATTTGGGGGCCATAGCGGTAACTTCGGCTGGACTTCCATGCGGGTTCAGTCTCAAATAGGCGATAGCCTGGACTAGAGGTCTTATGTGATTGACGGTCGTGGCCAACTCCTTCGCTGGGCTTCCCCTTGAAGGTTGCCGAGGTGCATGGTTTAAAGAGCACAAGACGATAGGTGGCGAGAGCGTGTGTGAAGAAGTACACCCCTGCAGGGTATGAAACTATTCGAAAAGCCGCGTCCTCGGATATGGACTACTTGGATAACTTATGCTGTTCATAGATAATCAAATGGATACTCATAAAAATATCAAGACAAGTGTGAGTACCGTGGATGGCACTCTCCCAAGAGAGGGAAGTGAATCCATGCTGGTGTATTTTCATGGAGTTAGTGGAGTCGTGTGCAATATCTAATATTTAAACAAAGAGTTAAAATTGTGTAGTGTAATTTAGCCATGAGTCAAAGCTGGCATTGCTGCATGAACTCCACCACTCCCCTTGTTGATATATGAGCATGAATAGACTAGGTCTGTTTTAAAGACTTGCTGATTATGTTTGTACTCACATTTTCCTAATAAATGTTGCAAATGAGACCTAGGACCCATCAGGTGGGTTCTTTCTAGATGTCGACTATGCCGAATAGTTGATGTCCCAGCTACGACCTATGCCCTGTGGCGGGCGGTAGATAGTCAGGCCATGTGCCTTTTTTGTAGGGGAACGTTGCATGGGAAACAAAAAATTTCCTACGCACACGCAGATCTATCCATGGTGATGAGCATCTATGAGAGGGAGAGTGGATCTACATACCCTTGTAGATTGCTAAGTGGGAAGCGTTAAGAAACGCGGTTGGTGTAGTCGAACGTCTTCGTGATCCAAATCACCGTGCATCCCGCTATCCAATCATGATCCATCCCGTGATCCAATCACGATCCATCCCGTGATCCAATCACGATCCGTCCCGCGAACTCGATCACGATCCGTCCCACGAACTTGATCACGATCCTTCTGATCTAGCACCGAACGGACGGCACCTCCGCGTTCAGCACACGTATAGCTTGATGAAGATCTTCACTGTCTTGATCCAGCAAGAAGGAGTGAAGGGGAAGAGTTCTCCGGAATCCTGACGGCGCTCCGGCGATGGTGGTGGAGCAACTCCGGCAGGGCTTCGTCTAAGCACTACAGAAAACCGATCTAGAGGAGAAACTATGCACTGGAGGAACGGGTAGCACGTGGCTGAAATTCTGGTGCAAAACCCCTAAAACCTCTAGTATATATAAGAGGATAGGAGGAGAGTCCTTGGCACAAGGGCCAAGGACTCCTTGCTTTGGCCGAAGGAGAGAGGGAGAGGTGGAGTCCACCTCCAATCCTAGTAGGACTAGGATTCACCCTATTTTGCCCCTTTTTTCCACTTTTCTCTTAGGCCTTTTTCCTCCAGCCACATGGGACTCTTGTGGATGTTCCACCAGCCCACTATGGGATGGTTTACACCCTCCTACAGCCCATGTAGCCTCTTGGGCCGAAATACCCCTCCCGGTGGCCTCCAGGTACACTTCCGATGAGCCCGAAACTTTTTCGGTGACCAAAACAGGACTTCCTATATATGAATCTTTATCTTTGGACCATTCCGGAGCTCCTCGTGATGTCTAGGATCTCATCCAGGACTCCGAACAAACTTCGGTCACCACCATACATAACTCTATACTATCGAAACGTCACCAAACCTTAAGTGTGCAGACCCTGCGGGTTCAAGAACTATGTAGACATGACCGAGACACCTCTACAGTCAATAACCAATGGCAGGACCTCTACGGTCAATAACCAATGTCCACATTAGTTCCTACATATTCTACGAAGATATTTATCGTTCGAACCTCTATGTCAAGGATTTAGTTAATCCCGTAAGATGTTCCCTTTGTTCTTTGATATATTACTTGCCCGAGATTCGATCGTCGGTATCTCCATACCTAGTTCAACCTCGTTACTGGCAAGTCTCTTTACATGTTCCATAATACAAGATCTCGCAACTAACACTTAGTCACATTGCTTGCAAGGCTTATTGTGATGTCGTATTACCGAGTGGGCCCTGAGATACCTCTCCATCACACGGAGTAACAAATCCGAGTCTTGGTCCATGCCAACTCAATAGACACCCTCGGAGACACCTGTAGAGCACCTTTATGGTCACCCAGTTATGTTGCGACATTTTATACACACAAGGAACTCGTTCGATATCTGTGAGTTGCATGATCTCATGGTCATAGGAACATATACTTGACATGTAGAAAAACAATAGCAATAAACTGACACGATCATAAGGTACGTTTGTAGTTTGGGTCTTGTCCATCACATCATTCTCCTAATGATGTGATCCCGTTCTCAAATGACATCTCATGTCCATGGCAAGGAAACCTTAACCATCTTTCGATCAACGAGCTAGTTCACTAGAAGCATACTAGGGACATTGTGTTTGTCTATGTATCCACACATGTATCCATGTTTGCAATTAATACAATTATAGCATGGATAATAAACGGTTATCATGAACAAGGAAATACAATATAAACACTTTATTTATTGCCTCTAGGGCATATTTCCAACATTTTTATCCTTTCATCTGTCTGTACTTAGACAGCGTATGCTTCCGCTTGGTTTGTATGAACTTGTTTGAATGACTTGAGTGTCGGGTCATGTGACCCCTACCTGTAAGAACATATTATCCAATGCTCGTCTGAGCCTCTTAAATAAAAGTTGTGTTGTTGTATTTTTATGTTGTGATGCCATAGTTGTATCTATGCATATCGGGCATGTCGTGCGTACATGTGATGTGCAACGGTATGTATGGGATCCGACATCTAGTTGTGTGCCTTTAGTAGTACTCTTTATGGGAAACTACCTCATTGTGCTTCCACCGAGACATGGAAGCTTGCTACTGCTCCGGACACATTGATTGAACTGCATGTATCCTTCTTTGCTGCTGTGTCTATCCCTTCGGGGAAATGTCTCGCAGTGTAATGGAGTCCCTGTAGCCTGCTACGACTCGTCTACGTGCAGTGATGGCATTTATGTCTCACGGCGTAATGGAGTCCTTGTAGCTTGCTATGACTCATCTACACACGCTTGAGGCCGACACCTACATTGCTGGGTTACGTATGCCTGTTTCCGTACCGATGTGCCACTTGGCTTCTTTGACTAGTCATGTCGGCCCTGGTTCTCTGTCGTTTGATTGCCAGCGGCATGATCACATACGTGAGCCAAAGACGCAAACGGTCCCGCCTAAGGTAAGGCTGCAGCCGTGGAGCTTACCGTGCGTGAGGCTGCAAAGTGATGTGATATGTTACAGTTTGGATTAATATGACTTAGGATCGGTGTCTCGACAGCGTTGATACCAGAGCCTGACTGACTGTAGGACTACCAAGCCAAACCGGTCTAAGTTGAGTCTAGAAACACTATAGAAAAGTAGGGGAATTGATTGTGGAAGGGAACGTAAGGCTCTTTTTACTCCTCTTCCCAAGTTATTCTATCCTGAGTCATTCTCATATTTTCTACGGGGATAAGAACTAGGCTTCTCATCTATTGCTTAGGATGACGAGTTACTAACCATGGACCACTAGCTAGCTTGTTTGCAAGTGAATGTCGGTACTAGAGTATTGTTGGTGTGACAAGCAGATGGAGAAGAGATTTGAGTCTAGAAAGTCGAGTGGTTATGCTTTTCCAATCTTTTGCAGTTGTCTCAAAATCCTTTTTGAGTAATTACAGCCATTATGTTGTCCAATTTCTGCTAGAATCTCTAATATCTTTGCATCATTCTCTGTTTCAGATGCCCCCTCATCCTTCCCGTCAGCTGGTCCGTCTGACCAGGTGCATCGATGTACCGGGTCACACGGCCATGTTTCTTAGATTTATGATGGAGGCTAGTTACCGTTGGTACCTAGAGTACACAGTAGAGGAATAGTATCGAGATTTCAACCAGAGTTAGTATCTGTGTATTGTTAAGATATATCCTTCGTATCCTGGAGCTGCAGAGCCGCTTCACTGGACCTACGGATTATGTTGGGGATATAACCCCGTGATATGACCCGGCTGGAAGGTTCCGGTTGATAAGCATTGGTTATGAGCCAGCCCAGAAAGATATGTATCAGCTGGAGGCCCAAGAACTTTGGCGGCTCTTGAGGTGGGCCGGACGACATAGACCCGGATGCGCAAGACCTTCCAAAGGATAACTTGGTTGGTAAGATAGAGATGGATTCGGAGATGTAAAGCGTGATCCGGGTGTACAATTGTAAGACCCGATGGCTCTGACCTCTTATATAAAGGCAGAGCCGGGGCGGCTTAGGGAGAGGTGATCGAAAACTGGGTCAAGCGTCTAGCCCCTTGTAATCGACACAACAAGAAATAACAACACAAGCAGGACGTAGGCTTTTACCTCGGCTTGAGGGGCCGAACCAGGGTAAACTCGTGTCCTTTGTCTCAATCAACCCCTTTGAGTCCACTACCATGGCGATGGCTCCGAACTCAACTCTGGTAACCCGGACATCTGCCGTGACAAAACCACGACAGATTAGGTGTCACCATAGATATGGTAGTTTAGGAGGCCGCCTACACCATGCTGACTATCATGAGGTTTCACCATGGTCTGCTTCAGAACACGGAGTTCTGTTATGTTCCTGCTTCCATGGGAGGAGAGGATGGTTATCTTAGCGCAGCCTACTGTGATCATTCACATGAGGATCCTAGGCTATAGCTGACCGCTCAGATGTTGGAGAACAGGGATCGTGATGCACGTGCTCTTCACATGGAGCTCTATGCCATCCGTGCAGGTCTTTGGACAGCCTTGACGTAGTTGGCACCTGTCATGCAGATAGGCTATGGAGATTTGGAGATGCTAACCCCATCGCGGACTCATCTACCAGCACACGTATACTGGCCCAATGTTGGAGGCATCACCCCTCGTCGAGGACCGCTGTTGCCGCCAACAAGGGGACCAAGGCCACATCCGTGTCCTTATAGATTCCAAGGATCACAGGCTAGAGTGTTTCCAGATCCTTAGGTTCATCTCCCGGGTCATGGGGGTAACCTGTATGAGGCATTCTACGGCGATGCTTGAGTACGTGGATGTTGGTACTAGTATGGTAGTAGTCGTATCGCCACAGTCCTGCCTGTCTTGTGGGATATGACCGAGGATGATAGTTGAGTTCCAGAGGTTTAAATAGATAATGTATAGGAAGCTTGTAATGCCTCCGATGAGTTGTGTCATCTCTCTGTAGTTTGTTTTCAGCTTGGGCTTGTACTGAACTTTGTCATGGTGTGTATGAATCATGGTGTTCATATGGAAGTTGTTTTACCATGTTGATTGGTGGTTACCCTGGATGCCATGTTGTCCAGTACATACCTTATCTCATTTCTTTGAGTTGATGTCCTCTATGGCTAAGCTGTGGGTTTGTTTCCCAGGATGGTGGCAACTAGGAATAACCCCGTGCCTGCCCCCGAGCAGGGTGAGGGAAGCCAGCCAAGGCAAGAGGACCTGCCACATGCGCCTTCTTTGGCAGAAGTGATGCTTGAAGCTGAAAGGAACAACAGAGAGACCAACAGGTTGCTGGAACGAATTGAGAAGAACACAACACCTGCTCCCCGCAATGATCACGATGATGGCGTGTCACTCGGTGATTTCGTCAAGCCGTGCCCACCTAAGTATCATTATTCAGTCGACCTACTCGACACGGATGACTAGCTAACCAGCATGTTCCGCTAGATCCAGGCTGCCAATGTATCCAAGGAAAACAAGGTGACCTTTGCTACCTACTTTCTGGAAGGACCTGCCAATCTGTGGTGGGAAAATTATGAAGCCATGCGTCCCACAGGCCCCGAACCAATTTGGGCAGAATTCGGCGCGACATTCCATACCCATCACATCCCGGAATGGCTGATGGATCGCAAGAGAGAGGAATTTTGTGCTTTCACCCAGGGCAGACTATCAATGGATGCCTATAGCCGTGAGTTCGACAATCTTGCTTGCTATGCTCCGGAGGAAGTTTCAACTGATGCCAAGAAACAGGCTAGGTTCCGCAAGGGACTTAATCCTGAGTTCCGTCGAGATCTACGCCTGCATGAGTGCACAGCCTTCCAGGCTCTCGTCAACAAGGCTATTAATGCCGAGTCTGTACAGACTGACTATGAGGCCACGAGAAAGCACAATCGTGACTTCAGCCTCACATCTGGCTCAGGCTCAAACGCCGGGTGTGGGTGCCCAACGCAGCTCTGCCGCCAAGATACACTGCGAGGCCATCCTTCCAAGCGCCTCGCCCAGCTTAGCCCAACCCCCCAGCGAGGCCATTTGGAGGTCCGCTTGTCAATGTTGCTCCCCATGCCATCGTGGTTTGTTACAAATGTGGGGAACAAGGACACTACTCTCGTGATTGTCCTCAGAGCAATGCTAAGCCTGCTGGACGTGGGAAGCCGGGAAAAGCCTTCTATGTGAAGCCAACTCCTGCTCATGGACGAGTGAATTATGTCTCTGCTAAGGAAGCTTCTGAGGATCCTGATGTTATCCTAGGTAGGCTCCTTGTCAATAGTCATCTTGCATCTATTTTATTTGATACTGGGGCATCTCATTCTTTCATCTCAGAAAGTTATGCACAGTTGCATAACATGTCTTTTTGTGATATGCCTACTCCTTTAGTAGTTCAGACTCCTGGTTAAAAGTGGCAAACTTCTAGAGTGATCCATGATAATGAGACTCTGATGGATAGGCTAGTCTTCCTAGCATCTTTGATAGCCCTCAAGTCTTCAGACGTCAATATCATCTTAGGCATGGACTGGATGAAAGCCCACTATGCTAAGATTGATACTCATACTAGGAATGTTCAACTTAGATCCATCGGGTGCGATAGTTAATGTCTCTACTCGAACAGCCAAACGCCAATTCTATTCCCTCAATTCTAGCCCTCTTCTAGAGTTAGAAGATATTCTGGTAGTCTGTGACTTTCCGGATGTCTTTCCAGAAGAACTGCCAGGAATTCCTCCTGTCAGAGATGTTGAGTTTGTGATAGAGCTCATTCCACGGACTGTCCCAATAGCCAGAAGACCCTATAAGATGGCACCCTTAGAACTAGCTGAACTTAAAATTCAACTCGATGAGGCTTTGAAGAAAGGTTTCATCCGTCCTAGTTCTTCTCCTTGGGCTTGCCCCGTTCTCTTCATCAAGAAGAAGGATGGATCAGATCGGATGGTTGTGGATTATCGGCTAGCGAATCTGGTCACCATAAAGAATGAGTATCCGCTCCCCAGGATCAACTATTTGTATGATCAACTCGCTGGATCCTCTATCTTTTCCCAAATGGATTTGAGGTTGGGATACCATTAAATCAGAATCAGGAACGGTGACATTCCAAAAACTGCTTTTGTTACTCGTTATGGCCAATACGAGTACACCGTTATGTCCTTCGGTTTAACCAATGCTCCAGCCACCTCCTCTCGCTTGATGAATTTGATCTTCATGGAGTATTTGGATAAATTCATCATGGTTTACCTCGACGACATACTCATCTACTCGAAGAACAAACAGGAACATGTCGAGCATCTAAGGCTGGTATTGATGAAACTTCGAGAACACCGTATGTATGCCAAATTCTCCAAGTGTGAATTTTGGTTGCCAGAAGTGACCTATCTAGGCCACGTGATCTCTGGTAAAGGTATTGTTTTCAATACCGAGAGAGTTCAGGCCATCCTTGATTGGACTCAACCTGAATGGGTTAAGAAAGTTCGGAGTTTCCTTGCTTAGCGAGCTATTGTTGCCGCTTTGTTGAGAATTTCTCCAAGGTTGCAAAACCTTTGACTGAACTCCTCAAGAAAGATAAAAGGTTTGAGTAGACTCCACAATGCAAGCATAGTTTTTAGGAGTTGAAAAGACGACTTACCTCTGCTCCCATTCTGGTGCCACCAGACTTCTCTAAGGACTTTGTTATCTATTGCGACAAGGATTAGGTTGCATTCTCATGCAAGATCATCATGTGATTGCATACGCATCTTGACAGTTGCGTACACATGAGGATAATTATCCAACACATGATCTTGAGCTTGCAGCTGTAATCCATGCATTGAAAACTTGGCAACAGTACCTTCTGGGTAATCGTTGCGAAATTTACACTTATCACCAAAGCCTGAAATATATTTTCACCCATCCGGATTGCAATCTTAGGCAAAGACGGTGGGTTGAGTTGATTACAGACTATGACTTAGGGATCACTTACACCCCGGGGAAAGCCAATGTCATAGATGATGCACTAAGTCATAAGTCTTATTGTAACAACGTGGTGTTAAAACAAGGTCAACTACTTCTCCATGAGGAATTTCGGAAGTTAAACCTTCACATTGTTCCTCAAGGATTCCTATCCAACTTGGTGGCGAAACCTACTCTTAAGGATCAAATTATAGCTGGCCAGAAGCGTGATAAGGGTATTTCCCGGATCAAAGAGAACCTTGTTAGCGGTATCGCTAAGGATTTCTCTATTGACGATCAAGGTGTGGTGTTCTTTCAGAACCGTTTGGTGGTTCCCAAGAACGAACATCTTTGGCAGCTGATTCTTAAGGAGGCTCATGATTCTCCTCTCACAATTCATCCGGGTAGTACCAAGATGTATCAGGACCTACGCCAGAGGTTCTGGTGGACTAGGATGAAGAGAGAAATTGCCCAGTTCGTTGCTAATTGCGAAGTTTGTCGTCGCGTGAAAGCAGAACATCAAAGGCCTGCTGGCACCCTTCAACTTTTAGCTATTCCCGAATGGAAATGGGATAAGGTCAGTATGGATTTCATTACCGGATTTCCCAAGACCAAGAGAGGGAATAATGGTATCTTTGTGGTCATTGACCGCCTTTCCAAAGTGGCTCATTTTCTTCGTGTTCGGGAGAGTATAACTGCTAGCCAGCTAGCGGAGTTATATGTTTCTCGAATAGTTTCTCTTCATGGTGTTCCTTTGGAGATTAACTCAGACCGCGCAAGTATCTTTACTTCCCGATTCTGGGAAAGTTTTCAAACCGCTATGGGGAGTCATCTATCCTTTAGCACTGCTTTCGACCCGCAATCAAGTGGTCAAGTTGAGTGAGTCAATCAACTTCTCGAAGACATGCTCCGATCTTGTGTTATATCCTTTGGTATGAATTGGGAGAAATGTCTTCCATTTGCCGAATTTGCATATAACAATAGTTATCAATCAAGCTTGGGCAAAGCCCCTTTTGAAGTTCTCTATGGACGAAGGTGTCGAACACCTCTTAACTGGTCAGAAACCGGAGAGAGGAGACTCTTTGGCCCGGATATGATCCAGGATGCAGAGGAGCAAGTTTGCATTATACGTGAAAAGTTGAAAACAGCCCAATCTCGTCAAAAGAACCAATATGATCGCCATCATAAGGCTGTGACCCATGAAGTTGATGAGAAGGCTTACCTTCGGGTTACGCCTCTGAAGGGTACCCATCGATTCGGTATCAAGGACAAGTTGGCTCCTCGTTACATTGGACCTTTTCGCATTCTTGCTAAATGAGGGGAGGTTTCCTACCAATTGGAACTCCCACCGCATATTTCCAAGGTTCATGATGTCTTCCACGTCTCGCAACTCAGGCGTTGCTTCTCGGACCCTGTCCGTGAAGTAGACCACGAAGCGCTTGATCTCCAAGATAACCTTACATATCGAGAATACCCTGTTCGTATTCTTGATCAAGCTGAGCATACCACTTGGCGTCGGACCATCAAGTTTCTCAATGTTCAATGGTCGCACCATTCTAAAAAGGAGGCCACATGGGAAAGAGAAGATCGTCTTCGACTAGAGTACCCAGCGCTCTTCCCGACGACCTCAAAATCTCGGGACGAGATTCTTTTGAGTTGGGGTGATTTGTTACGTCCCTAGCTAGATGTCATAGGATAGCACGCGTGTGCATCATGTTACAATTTTGCATCAACATGAAATGGGGCCTAAAAGAAACCCCAAGCTCATAGTTGAATCAAATTAATTCAAAGTTGTGAAAACTCAACAAATTCAAAATGCCCTTACAAAATGTTCCCTATGTCTGATAAATATGGACATGATTATAACATGGGCATTTTTAATATTTGAAAAATTATAGCAATTTAGAAATAAATAACAAAGCCTCTGAAAATGCCAAATAAAGCATTATCATTATTTTATGTTTCAATATATCCTGAAACTTTTTGTAGGAGTTTGAAACATTCAAACTTAATCCTATAAAATATTTGGGGATATATTATGACAGCATTTGGTCCAAACATAAATTAAAAAATATCAGAAATTAGAAAGAAAAGGGAGGATGAACCTGGGCCGGCCCAGCTGGCCCAGCTCCATCGTCGCCCTCCTGGCGTCCAGGAGGACGCGCGTGTGCTCGCTGCGCACGCACACCGGAGCTGTCACGCACCTCACTGCGTGCCTGCGTCCCCCCTGCCGCACTGGCGAGAGGATGAGGACGACGTTGCGTCCCCATCCCTCTCTTCCCCTCGCATTCGCCCCCTCTGCTCTCTTCCTCCTCTGCTCTGCCATGGCCGATGGTGCCGTTAGCTCGCCGCCGTAGTTCTGGCCGCTCCCCCTCGCTTCTGAGCCCTCCAATCGCTCCACCTAATTGCCTTCTCCCTTCTTGTCGAGCCTCGCATCGCTAGGAGCCCCGAAGCGTCGTCCCCGACCTCATCTTCCTCCTCGGACCTGATCTTTGCCACCGTTGAATCGTCGTCTTCGAGCCCTCCCCGAGCAAGCTTTCGACGGCTTCGACCCCGTAGTGAGCTACCGGCTCTTTCCCCTCTCTTCCCTGGCCTTTTCCCCCATTGTAGGCCCTGATTGCGCCGGCTCCAGAATGACCCACCGCACGAGCTCATCGTCGGTGATGCTCCGGTGACAAGTTGGTCCATTAGAGACCACCATCAAACTCGTGAGGCTGCGTAGTGCTTGTAGGTGCCAAGTTCTCGCCGTGTCGCGCCCTGGTTCGACGAGCCCGTACTCGTCCGAGCTCCGGCAGCCGCCGTGCTCATCGCCGGCGCTGATTCCGGCCATCCCAACCCTTGGGAAGTGTCGGGCTTGACGCGCACGAGCAAGCAGAGTAGTTTGGTGCCCTCCGCCGTCCGTTTGGTCGCCGGAGGAGGAATCCCGACCCCCTCCGCCGTCCCTGACGTCGCCGACAGCTCAACGCCGGCGAGTCAACCGGCGCTGACCACGGGGTTTGACCCTAGGTCAACTAGCAAGTGGGGTCCACCCCCTTTCTAATTACAATTAGTTTAAAAATAATAATTAAACTAACTTAATTAAGTTAATGGCCCACTAACCAGTGATCCCTAACCTAATCTAATTAGTAATTAGCTAATTAGTTAACCCTGACAGTGACTGGGTCACTGACCAGTGGGTCCCACTGGTCAGGTTTGACCTGGCCTGGTCAGCCGACCAGCTGACGTCGTAGTGACGTCACGCTGACGTCATATTTTATTTTCCAATTTTAAAATAATTCTAGAAATTGTTTAAAACTTTAAAAGTTCATATAAATTAATCTGTAAATCAGATGAAAATAATTTATATATGAAAATTTATCAGAAAAATCCAATGAATCCAATGGTGCTACTATCATGCATGTTAGAGCAACCTATGTAGATGAACCTTGGCATTTATTAATAGGTTAGCATATGTAATTTGAAATGAAGAACGATTTTGAACCTATATTCAAACTCACTTCAAATTAACTTGGACACTAGTTGCATTATCTCATCCATACATGCTACCATGTCATGATCATGCATCATATTGTTGCACTTGCATGTATTAAATGCTATTTATCTGCATTGCGGTAGGCCCTGCTTCTGAGGATACCCCCGAGTATTCCAATGAAGGAGAGAACCTTCCCACTACCCAGCAAGGCAAGCACCCCCCTTGATCATTCCGATAACATCCCACTCTCTCGCTCCTGCTCTTGTTTATTGCATTAGGACAACCGCTGAGATGTCTGTCATTCACGGTAGATGAACCTATTCCTTTGCATGACCTGTCATTGTCACAGTAAATAGCTTAACCTTCCAACCTAGCATACCTGGTAGATGCTTGTGCCATGATATGCTTAGCTTACTTTGCCTGCTATGCTTGCTATGCTTAGAATTGTGTCAGGTTTGATTCATCTGGGTGATGAACTGGAGTGAAACATTGTTGTTCCGATGTCATAAGCTTGTGATGAACCCGATTTGGTAAAGGTAGTGATGAGAGGCTATGTAGGATTACATAGCGGGTTGTCTCATTGGGACTGTTCCTAGGAACTGAGTTCCTTGTTTGTGATCCAAGACTAGATACTACCACATGTTGGGCCCTGAAATATGACCCCGCTCGACTTATCAGTCGCTTAGTCCTTAGTCCAGGAGTTGCAAGTAGTTTCTGGTATTTATAGCATGCGGGAGGCCATGCGTAGCACTGACCCTAGGGGTGGGTTACGATGCGGTAGGCAGTGGCATGGTGTACCAAGGGTCACCCAAATGGTGGGCTTGGGAACCCTGCGCACATCGTTTGGGGTCGTAGCAGAAACTTTGGCCGGACTTCCGTGCGGGTTCAGTCTCAAATAGGCGATAGCCTGGACTAGAGGTCTTATGTGATTGACGGTCGTGGCCGACTCCCTCGCTGGGCTTCCGCTTGAAGGTTGCCAAGGTGCATGGTTTAAAGAGCACACGGCGATAAATGGCGAGAGCGTGTGTGAAGAAGTACACCCCTACAGGGTATGAAACTATTTGAATAGATGTGTCCTCGGATATGGACTACTTGGATAACTTATGCTATTCATAGATAATCAAATGGATACTCATAGAAATATCAAGACAAGTGTGAGTACCATGGATGGCACTCTCCCAAGAGAGGGAAGTGAATCCATAGTGGTGTATTGTCATGGAGTTAGTGGACTCGTGTGCAATATCTAAAATTTAAACAAAGAGTTCAAATTGTGCAGTGTAAGTTAGCCATGAGTCAAAGTTGTCATTGCTGCATGAACTCCACCACTCCCCTTGTTGATACATGAGCATGAATAGACTAGGTCTATTTTAAAGACTTGCTGAGTGTGTTTGTACTCACGTTTGCCTAATCAAGTGGGTTCTTTCTAGATGTCAACGATGTCGAATAGCTGGTGTCCCTGCTACGACCTATGCCCTGTGGTGGGCGGTAGATAGTCAAGCCATGTGCCTTTTTACCCTTTCATCTGTCTATACTCAGACAACGTATGCTTCCGCTTGGTTTGTATGAACTTGTTTGAATGACTTGAGTGTCGGGTCATGTGACCCCTACCTGTAAGAACATATTATCCAAGGCTCGTCTGAGCCTCTTAAATAAAAGTTGTGTTGTTGTATGGTTATGTTGTGATGCCATAGTTGTATCTATGCATATCGGGCATGTTGTGCGTACGTGTGACGTGCAACGGTATGTATGGGATCCGACACCTAGTCGTCTGCCTTTAGTAGTACTCTATACGGGAAATTGCCTCTTTGTGCTTCCACCGAACCATGGTAGCTTGCTACTGCTCCAGACACATTGATTGACCGACATGTATGCTTCTTTGCTGCTGTGTCTGTCCCTTCGGGGAAATGTCTTGCAGTGTAATGGAGTCCCTGTAACTTGCTACAACTCGTCTACATGCAGTGATGGCATTTATGTCTCACGACGTCATGGATTCCTTGTAGCTTGCTATGATTCGTCTACACGCGCTTGAGGCCGACACCTGCATTGCTGGGTTACGTATGCTTGTTTCCGTACGGATGTGCCACTTGGGTTCTATGACTAGTCATGTTGGCCCGGGTTCTCTGTCATTTGATTGCCAGCGACATGATCACATACGTGAGCCAAAAGACGCAAACGGTCCTGGCTAAGGTAAGGCTGCAGCCGTGGAGCTTACCGTGTGTGAGGCTGCAAAGTGATGTGATATGTTACAGTCTGGATTCATATGACTAATGATCGAGGTCC
Organism: Hordeum marinum; assembly: GCA_022496015.1. Classification (NCBI taxonomy): domain Eukaryota; kingdom Viridiplantae; phylum Streptophyta; class Magnoliopsida; order Poales; family Poaceae; genus Hordeum; species Hordeum marinum. Next base: position 138,158,882 of record CM039672.1, read on the forward strand.
CGACAGCGTGTATGTGAGAGCCTGGCTTAATAGGAATGATAGACTACTCATATCAACAAGGAATTCCTTCTTTTCCGGGAGCCCACTCGAAAAGAACTCCAAAGTTAAGGGTGCTTGGATTGGAGTGATTCTAGGATGGGTGACCGACCGGGAAGTTGGTCCCGGGTGCGCACGAGTGAGGACAAAGTGCACAGGAAAGACTAGTGTTGGTATGTAGGGCCAGTCTAGATTCCGCTAGGCGTAATGGGGTGTTACAATTGGTATCAGAGCCGACGCTTGCGGTTACATGGGCATGCGCGGGTCAGGTGCACGGGCTCGTGTGGCCAGTCGTGGCACACAACGTGGCACATGTGCTGGACTGGACGCGCATACGTGTGCCAAAAGGGAAGATTCCTGATGGGCCGACAGACGTTGGTTCCTTTGAGTGGGGGTGTATGTGAGAGCCTGGCATTATAGGAATGATAGACTACTCATATCAACAAGGAATTCCTTCTTTTCCAGGAGCCCACTCGAAAAGAACTCCAAAGTTAAGCGTGCTTGGCTTTGAGCGATTCTAGGATGGGTGACCGACCGGGAAGTTGGTCCCGGGTGCGCACGAGTGAGGACAAAGTGCGCAGGAAAGACTAGTGTTGGTCTGTGGGGCCAGTCTAGATTCCGCCAGGCATAATGGGGTGTTACAAAGGAGATGTCACAACTATCAATAATATCATTATAGAAGCACTTCACATTCATAAGATTGAACATTATCATGATCATGATTCTAACGAATCTCTTGTTCTTTATGACGAGGATTTCCCACTTCACGATGACAATGTGGAACATGGCTACTATGATGAAGATGAGCCGTTCAACATCGAGCATGAAAAGATCATGAGGAATCTAAGTCTAATGGCGAGCTTCAAGGATTACATGTGCAGCGGAAAGGAGTGGATTCTCGATAGTGGATGCACGGATCACATGACTGGTGATAAATACATGTTCCAAGAGATCATGCCTAATCAAGGTCCTCGGAGGTACGTGACCTTTGGAGACAATTCTAAGGTAAGGTACTTGACCTTGGTAAGGTGGCCATATCTCATGATAGCTTAATTCAAAATGTGATGCTTGTTGAATCCCTTGGCTACAATCTTCTTACCGTATCTAGACTAGCAGACTTTGGTTTCAATGTGCTATTTACTAAAGTAGATTCCCAACTGTTTTGGTTTGATAATCATAAAATTGTCTTTACTGGTATTCGTAGAGGTGATCTATACACTGTGGATTTCACTAAAAAGGCCCAACATCGTACTTGTCTTGTCGTCGTTTTCTCATGACAAATGCCTTGGGGTAGGCTTATCGAAGATGTTTGGGGCCGTAGGATGCCGATGGGCTCCGGGAATGAGATTAGGCACAAGCGGCAGGGGACACACGATGTACCCAGGTTCAGGGCCCTCCGTGAGAGGTAATACCCCTAGTCCTGCTTGGTCTAGGTTGATAGACGAGGGTGGTTACAATGGTGCTCCTGGAGGTGTTCTCTAGAGGTGGAATAAGGAGCAGCCGACTCCTCTTCCCTTGGTACGTGGATGAATATGGGACAAAGTGTTCCTTCGCGCGTGTGTGAATCTGCCTTCCCGGTGGATGGCAGGCTCGGGGGGGGGGGTGTTTATAGGCCAACCCCCCGATTTACAATATCTCTAAAGTACTAAGCGGGGGGACCCGGCTGTGGCCTCTCTGGCTGGCCAGGGGCCCCACCTACTACGCCATCTTGTTGTCTGTAAGGCCCGCTAGCTGCATGGTCCCATCGCCTGCTGGGGTCCGCCAGCCAGCTCTGCGATTGGCCCGCGCCCACCTGCCACGGCATGGGCTGCCCAAGCATTGTCGCCTTCCGCCAGTCGGCCGAGTTCTCTGGTATGACCGGCGGCCCTGTAGCCATGCGGGGATAGGTAATGGAGTGGGTCGAGGCATGCCGACACTATTGCCATGCCCGGTCACGGTCAACCAAGGTCAGTGGTACGACCGGCTGGACTATAGCCACGCGCGCCTGTGCGTTAGCGATCACTGTGGCAATGCTTGGGGTCATCGTGGGGGTCTTGTCTTGTCGCCGTACCCGCACGTAGAGTGATGGGATGGGAGCCTGATCGCTCGAGGGTCAATGGAAGAGCCGGCCTGGAAGCAGCCGGCCAGGGCCATATCGGCTCCTCGGACAGCCGGCCATGGGCCAGCTGGCAACAGGCCTACCAAACCCGCGCCAGCCGGCCGCGAAGCAACTGCCAATGTGCCCGGCAGTCAAGGATGATTCGGCGATGTAATTTTTCTTGAAGCGGGGGAGAGAACCCCGTAGCTTTGGCCTACCTAGGGGTAATAACCCCTTCATGTCTCATTGCAAAATCATCTAAAGGTTGGCTATGGCATAGAAAAATTGGACATGTAGGCATGCACAATCTAGATAAGCTTATCAAGGGCGATCACATTCTTGGTGTTAAAGATGTAATCTTTGACAAAGATAGACTTTGTAGCACTTGTCAAGCAGGAATGCAAGCAGGTTCAAGTCATCCCGTTAAGAATATCATCACTACTAGGAGACCAGTAGTTACTTCACATGGATCTTTTTGGTCCCAATGCTTACAAGAGTCTCGGTGGAAATTCCTATGGTCTAGTTATAGTTGATGATTTTTCTAGATTTACGTGGGTATTCTTTCTTGATGATAAGTCGTAGGTACAAAAGATCTTCAAGAACTTTGCACGCAAAGCGCAAAATCAATTTGAAGTGAAGATCAAGAAGGTTCGAAGCGATAATGGATCGGAGTTCAAGAACACCCATATGGATACCTTTCTTGACGAAGAAGGTATTTCACATGAGTTCTCGGCTACGTACACGCCTCAACAAAATGGAATTGTTGAGAGAAAGAACCAAACCCTCATTGAGATGGCAAGAATGATGCTTGACGAATGCAAGACGCCAAGACACTTTTGGGCAAAAGCCGTGGAAACAGCATGCCATGCCATAAACCGACTCTACTTGCACAAGCTTCTCCGTAGAATAGGCATACGAGCTTCTCACCAGTAACAAACCCCAAGTTGGATACTTTCGAGTATTCGTCTCCAAGTGTTACATTCTCGATAAGCATCGTCATGCTAAATTTGCTCCCAAATCTCATGAAGGTTTCTTACTTGGTTATGGATCGAACTCTCACACTTACTGTGTCTACAACAACTTCACTCGAAAAGTTGAAGAGACAGTAGATGTTAAGTTTGATGAGTCTAATGGTTCGCAAGTCGAACAATTGCCAAATGATGTAGGTGATAAAGATCGTTCGGAACCTATCCAAGACTTGCCTATCGGCAAGATTCGTCCCACAAAGGTGAAAAAGTACTTCATCAACCCAAGTGCAAGCTCCAACTTCGGACCAAGGCAACCAACAACATGACATGGAAGCATCCACAAGTGGTACACAACGAGATGAAGAGGAGGAGGAAGTACATCCTGAAGATCCACCACAACCTCCTTCACCACCACCTCAAGGTAACAACACCTTCAAAAACAACAAAGACGAAGGAGATGATGATGAAGAAGAATCTCCACCATCTAACAATCGGAAGCTGACCCGAGCTCGAGCACAAGTGACCAATAACCATCCCATAACCCAAATCTTTGGTGATATACAAACCGGGAGGATCACTCACTCTAAAACTCGCTTGGATAACTTTTGTGAGCATTATTCTTTCATCTCGAGCATTGAACCTTTGAAGGTAGAACAATCTCTTGAAGACACAGAATGGGTGAACGCTATGCATGAAGAGCTTCACAACTTCGAAAGGAACGAAGTGTGGACACTCGTGGAGAAACCCAGGAACGAGTAAAACATAATCGACACGAAATGGGTTTTTCGCAACAAGCAAGATGAAGACGGTCAATTCATACGCAACAAGGCTCGCCTCGTAGCTCAAGGATATACACAAGTCGAAGGTATGGACTAAGGTGAGATCTACGCCCCTGTTGCTAGACTAGAAGCCATTCGAATCCTTCTTGCTTATGCTAATCACCATGATATCACGCTTTACCAAATGGATATTAAAAGTGCCTTTTTAAATGGTGAAATTGAAGAAGAGGTTTATGTTAAGGAACCACCTAGTTTTGTGAATCCTAAGAAACCTAATCATGTTTACAAGCTTCGTAAAGCCCTTCATGGTCTTAAGCAAGCCCCTCGTGCTTGTTACAAATGCTTAACGTAGTTTCTCATTGAAAAAGGTTTTGAAATTGGAAAAATTGATCCAAGCTTGTTCAATAAGAGAGTCAATGGTGAATTATTTGTGCGCCAAATCTATGTGGATGATATTATCTTTGGTTCCACTAACCTTCAATTTAGTGAAAGATTTGGAAGGTTGATGTCCGAGAAGTATTCGATGTCCATGATGTGCGAGATGAGCTTCTTTCTTGGATTACAAATCAAGCAATAAAAAGAAGGAACTTTCATCTCTCAAACTAAGTATACCAAGGACTTGATCAAGAAGTACAACATTCAGGAGTGCAAAGGTATGAAAACTCCCATGCCAACTAGTGGACATGTTGATCTTACCAAGGAGGATGAAATGGTTGATCACAAGGTTTATCAATCTATGATTGGTTCATTGCTATTATCTATGTGCATCTCGTCCCGATATTATGCTTAGTGTTTGCATGTGTGCTAGATATCAAGCTGCACCTAAGGAGGGTCATCTTTTGGCCGTGAAACGTATTGTGAGATACTTGATACAAACACCAAACTTTGGCATTTGGTATCCCAAGGGTTCTTCTTTTAACCTTGTTGTCTATTCCGATTCGGACTATGCCGGTCACAAGGTTGATAGAAAATCCACCTCGGGTACTTGTCAATTTTTGGGTAGATCTCTTGTGTCTTGGTTCTCCAAAAAATAAAACCCAGTATATCTATCTATTACCGAAGCTAAGTATATTGCAGTTGGATCTTGTTGTGCGCAATTACTATGGATGACACAAACGCTGAAGGATTATGGAATCTATGTTAAAAATGTTCCATTACTTTGTGACGATGAAAGTGCTATTAAGATTGGTCATAATCTTGTGCAACATTCTTGAACTAAGCATATTCATGTTCGACATCATTTCATTTGTGATCATGTGCCAAAGGAGGTATTAAAAGTGCATTTTTAAATGGTGATCTTGAAGAAGAGGTCTATGTTAAGCAACCACCTGGTTTTGTAAATCCTAAGAAACCGGACCATGTTTAGAAACTTCGCAAAGCTTTATATGGTCTTAAGCAAGCTCCTCGTGGTTGGTATAAATGCCTAACGAAGTTTCTTGCTCAAAAAGGATTTGAAATTGGTAAAATTTACGCAACCTTATTCACAAAGAGAGTTAATGGTGAACTATTTGTGTGCCAAATTTATGTGGATGGTATTTTCTTTGGATCTAGTAAACCACAATCCAGTGAGAATTTTGGAAGGTTCATGTTCGAGAAGTATGAGATGTCTATGATGTGTGAACTGAAATTCTTTCTTGGTTTACAAATCAAACAAACGAGAGAAGGTACATTCATCTCTCAAACAAAGTACGCCAAGGACTTAATCAAGGTTCAACATGCAAGAGTGCAGAGGTATGAAAACTCCCATGCCCACTAGCGGACACGATGATCTCACTAAGGAGGGGGAAATGGTTGATAAAAAGGTTTATGGATTAATGATTTCTTAATTGCTTTATCTATGTGCCTCCCGTCCCGATATTATGCTTAGTGTTGCATGTGTGCTAGATATCAAGATACGCCTAAAGAATATCATCTAAAGGCTGTGAAATGCATTGTGAGATACTTGATTCATACACCAAACTTTGGCATTTGGTATCCCAAGGGATCTTCCTTTAATATTGTTGGCTACTCTGACTCGGACTATGCCGGTGACAAGGTTGATATAAAATCTACCTCGGGTACGTGTCAATTTCTTGTTAGATCTCTTGTGTCTTGGTCTTCCAAGAAACAAAACTCGGTATCTCTATCTACCACCAAAGCTGAATATATTGCTGCTAGATCATGTTGTGCGCAATTGTTATGGATCACACAAACGCTTAAAGATTATGGAATCTATGTTAAACATGTGCCATTACTTTGTGACAATGAAAGTGCTATTAAGATTGGTCATAATCTCGTGCAACATTCTCGAACCAAGCATATTGAAGTTCGACATCATTTCATTCATGATCATGTTGCCAAAGGAGATATTAATCTTAAACATGTTCATACTAACAAGCAATTGGACGATATCTTTACTAAGCCACTCGATGAAAAAGTGTTTTGTCACTTGAGGAGTGAATTGAACATCATTGATGCTTAAAACTTGAGCTAAGCTCACTCGGATGCATGCAAGGAGATGAGCTTCATTAATTATTCTATGCTATTACCTTGAATATCATATCTTGGAATTCCATGCTCCCTTGTATTGCATCTAAACCTTTTGTAGGTACTTGGAAGAACTACACTCCACAAGATTTACATAACTCTTATCTTGAGCAATCTTGTCATGACCAAGTATCCACAACCTCACTTTGATGATGGAAGGAAGAAGACAACGATATATATCCTTGACATATATCCCTTAATTGCTAAATCTCAAATTGGAATCTTGTCAATTGGATATATTATATTTTCCTTGCGTGACTAACCCATGTAGGTGAAAAGTGAACGAAAAAGACAAGGATTGCTCCCACCTCTAGATGATCTTCATCAACTTCAAGCATCCTCATCAAGTTCACCTACAAGCCATGTCATCAACATCACTCAAAGGTATGTATTCATATCCTTGAAGAAGGTTTTACTCCAAGTCATGAGCTAAAGCAAATCAAGTGATATGAAGACATTGAAATGCTTAATTTAAAAATGGTATCCCCGTTTTGAGTTTAATGGTGAGTATGACCTATGATCAAGCAACATTGCTTGGCTCCTAAGTCAATATATTCTAATATAGGTGACCTAGTCACCGCCCATCATCTATTTAAGTTTTTGCTTGGTTCACTCTCAAATCACAAAATTTCTTGGAACCACTCAAATCTTTCCTAGTTGATACCTATCTGTATATATTCACAATTGGTACACATCTTTTGATTCTCTTCCTTGTTGATTTTCATTTGAAATTTTGTCTTTGATCAATTTTCAAATTCATCCAAGTTTCTGAGTTACACCTCGGAGCCTCCGATACAAAGAACTCGTTTCTACCGATTTAGTAGATGAGCTGCATAACAATACCTCGGTATGACCGATAAATCTGTATCGGAGCCACCGACTTTCTGTCATATTTCTGCTGGTGCTTCTAATTGTAAATATTCCTTGTGCTCCTTTATGTATTTTACCCATCCTTCGATGATCCCTTTTATTTAAAAAAATTCAGGTGGAGAAATACATTCAAGGATCCCTAACATAAAGGAGGAGAAGTTCTGCAAGATCTTAGTTTATCCAGAGGGATAGAAATTAATTTCAATCATTCTCTCAATTTTTTTTGTTTTTCATTTTCTCCAACTCCTACATTCAATGACCCTTGTTCTCCAGGATCCGAGTTTATTCAATGATCCCTCTATCTGACCCTACGTCTGACCTTTTTGGAAATTAATGCCAAAGTGAGAGAGATATACAAAGCTTCAAAGCTAAAAAGGGAGATACACACTTATGCAAAAGGGGGAGATAAAATTTAGGGGGAGAGGAGAATATGAAATTTACCATTACATTTACAAGGGGAGAATACCAAAGTAAGGGAGAAGAATTTTCTCACCCTATCCAAACTTAATATCTACATGCTAAGATTCCGGGGAGAGGACGATCCACCATTTTCATATCTAAAGGGGAGAAAGTTCTAAATGACCTTGGAGACATATCAATTCTAAGGAATACTATTTTCTATATGTTCTCCATATCTAAAGTACCAAGATATAGTGTTTCCTTTTGAGTTCTATTGCCTTTGATTAGTACCATACTCTTGTGTTTCCTAACATTGTTTTCTCAAGTGTGTTTCTACTACTAGAATGCTCAAGAACTCAAGGTAAGTATATGCATCATATATTTGATCAAGATGATCTGTTGCTTCTTGCACATATTGTTTGCAAGAGTGATGTATTGAACGAGGATACATCTCACTCACATACATTTGATGCATATAACCAAGATACACATGACACATTTTTATCCTTTCTACTACATGTGTGTCCATGGAGTCCAAAGCAACTATCCTTTAAATGGATTGCACACATTTAGGGGGAGCAATTCTAATTCATGTGTCTCTCAAAGTCTTCATTATATACATGCATATCTTTATTTGAAGCTTTGATTGTATGTTGGCATCAATTACCAAAAAGGGGGAGATTGAAAGCACAATGTTCTCCCTTGGTGGTTTTGATAATTCATGACAACATACATTATCTCTTGGACTAATACTTTTATCTAGTGTATTTCATATAATGTCTATAGAGAGAGATGGGTTGGCAAAAATGAGTGTGTAGAGTATCCCCATTGTCGGGACCCCGATCCTAAGCCATAAGAATCCAGCCTGTAACATATCACATCACTTTGCGGTCTCACACACGGTTATCTCCATGGCTGCCACCTTACCTGGGCCGGGACCGTCTGCGTCTTTTGACTCACATACGTGAATGTGTTGCTAGCATTCAAATGTCAAAGAACCCAGGCCGACATGACTAGTCGTAGAACCAAAGTGGCACATCCGTACAGGGACAAGCATAGGTAACCCAACAATGCAGGTCTCAATCTCTAGCGTGTGTACAGAAGTCATAGCAACCTACAAGGACTCCATTACGTTGTGGGACATAAATGTCATCACTGCACGTAGACGAGTCGTAGCAGGCTACAGGGACTCCATTACACTGCGAGACATTTCCTTGAAGGGATAGACACAGCAGCAAACAAGGATACATGCCGGTCAATCAATGTGTCAGGAGCAGTAGCAAGCTACCAAGGCTCGATGGAAGCACAAAGAGGCATTTCCACGTAAAGAGTACTACTATAGGCACACAACTAGGTGTTGGATCCCATACATACTGTCATGGATTTATCACGGCAGATGTCTGGGTGAACGGACTTAGGTTCGGGGCAAAGATGCAACTATGTGGCGGCTTGAAGGGGTTGATCGGAATCAAGAGACACGGAGTTTACCCAGGTTCGGCCCCTCCAATGGAGGTAAAAGGCTACGTCCTGCTTGTCTGATATTGATGATAATGAAGATCTCTTGGTTACAAGGGTGCTAATGGCTACCTCTAATTACGAGAGCCTCTAATATGTCTATCTCTAATCTCTTGTGTTGTCTAAACTTGTGGACTTGTGTCTCTTCTCCCTCTAGGGGATCTCTACCCCTCCTTATATAGGTGGAGAGGTTAGGCTTACAAATAGAGTCCTACTAGGTGTAGGAGTAGGACTAGGCTCTCATGAATCCTACTCCGGGTCTTATTTCCTTTAAGGGAATCCTTCTCTCTTCGGGCCTTCTCTTGTGAGCCGCCAGGCACCGTCTCACCCGCCGGGTCTTGGGCTTGGTCATCCTGCGACCCGCTTGCCGGGTCATTAATAAGATGTCATGTCTTTATGGGGTCTCCTGTGAGTCGCCAGGCCGGGTCATACCGCGGGGTATATCCCCGACATTAGCCCCCAGATTAGTTTGAATTTATTCACGCTAAGCTCCTGAAATAAGAATAATAAATATCTTAAGTGGCCGATTTGCTCCTTTGGCCGGTTTATAAAATGTCTCCTCTGAAATCCGGGTCTTGAAAATTGCCTTGATAATCATCTTGCTTGTCAATGTGCTTTGAAAAATATTGAGAATAGAACACCCATATGCCACTGAGTCGGCTTCCAATACTCTTGGCGGGTCATCTCCTTCGGGTCATAATAATTGATGATGTCGGGTCATTATCGTTGGTGACGCCGGGTCAAATAACTAGAATCTAGCAGAGTTTATAAAAATATTGGGATGAAAATCCATCTGATGTAAACCGGACTTCCATTGTTGTGGCGCAGGGTGACTTATATAAACTCTGGCGGGTTATGATCTTTTGATGACGCCGGGTCATAAATGTTGGTAACGCCGGGTCTAACAATTGGACTTCATAATTAACATCTTGAAAACTCTCCTAAAAGTTTTTGATATGTCCATATTACCTGTAGCCCCCAAGCTCCGAGATTATCCATGATAACTTGGTGCTTTGCAATAATATTTTGGACTGTGTAGCCCCCAAGGGCCAGGTTGACCTGCCTGTAGCAACCTGGGGCTTATAACTGTCTTATACCTTATGAAACTTCGGCAGGTGTAGCCCCCAAGGGCCGGGTCATCAGAATGTGATGCGCCGGGTCTTCAATTTGAACCTCATAATCTGTTTAAACAGCTGAATACTGTAGCCCCCAAGTGTCGGGTCAGTAAGAATTGCTGGGCTGGGACTTTGAAAAATAATAAAAGGCCGGCTCATCTCCTTGTGATAATACGGTCTTGCTGATAATATTGATTTGAAAACTGGCTTGCATTACCCCCAAGTTTCGTGGTGCGTGCTTGCAGCGACATGGGACTTGCATAATTGATATAAACTGGCTTTGAATAGTGTAGCCCCCAAGTGCCGGGTCACCTGCCTGCGGCGACTTGGGACTATGTAAGAATAATATGGATCACCACAATTTGTTGGATGAATCCTTTACCGTGGTTGTAATATAACCCAGAATGAATATCCTGAAATAATTCCTTTGTCTCTAACATGAAATCCCTGCTCATGGTTGCGGTGTAACCCTGCAAATATATATTGGAGAAATCCATGAGTGTTGTAGATTACTACAGAGCATAATTGAAGAAATCCGAGGACCAGCCAATTAGATGACACGGCATTATATCTGATAGGGCGGTTCTTCAAGAATAATCAACTTTCCAATATAACGGCGACTCATCTTTAATAAACAAGACATGCAAAAACATGACAGAATATGTTCTGTGTTGCTGTAAGGGCGGCTTGAAAAAATCACAACCCGGAGATGTTATATCTTTCATAACATTGCTCCTTCTTTCATAACCTCGCTCTGAACCGGCTTGATAAGCCGGCATGACATGTGAATATGATGAAATATATGATGCAATGTATGATGCCATGTATGATGCAAGATGCAATGTATGATGTAATGTTAACTTGTTAGTATTTTTTGGCATAAAGTCGGCGGATAGACGTTAGAAGCTATACCCGAAGGTAGGAAGCCGCCCTCACCGCGACTCATTTTCCTGAGCCGGAATTATGGGCCTCTATGGCTGGCTAATAGGCATTAGAAGCTGTACCCGGAGGTAAGAAGCCGTTGTTCACCGCGACTCATTTTCCTGAGCCAGAATTTTGTTGCATAAAGCCTGGCTAATAGGCGTTAGAAGCTTTACCCGAAGGTAGGAAGCCGTCGTTCACCGGTTGTTAGTTGTTAGATACTCATCGATAAAACCCTTCACAACCGTGACTAAGCATGTTTTTAGCCGGAGATTTGGCATGAAGCCAACCGATTGGGTGTTAGAAGAGGTACCCGTCGGTAAGAAGCCCCCTTTTCAGCAATTACGACGCAAAAGGTAGGCATTAGAAGCTGTACCGGGTAAAGGTGGATTTATCACGGCAGATGTCCGGGTGAACGGATTTAGGTTCGGGGCAAAGACACAACTATGTGGCGGCTTGAAGGGGTTGATCGGAATCGAGAGACACGGAGTTTAGCCAGGTTCGGACCCTCCAATGGAGGTAAAAGCCTATGTCCTGCTTGTCTGATATTGATGATAATGAAGATCTCTTGGTTACAAGGGTGCCAATGGCTACCTCTAATTACAAGAGCCTCTAATATGTCTATCTCTAATCTCTTGTGTTTTCTAAACTTGTGGACTTGTGTCTCTTCTCCCTCTAGGGGTGCTCTACCCCTCCTTATATAGGTGGAGAGGGTAGGCTTACAAATACAGTCCTATTAGAAGTAGGATTAGGACTAGCCTCTCTCGAATCCTACTCCCGGTCTTATCTCCTTTAAGGGAATCCTTCTCTCTTCGGGCCTTCTCTTATGAGCCGCCAGGCGCCGTCTCACCCGTCGGGTCTTGGGCTTGGTCATCCTGCGACCCGCCTGCCTGGTCATTAATAAGATGTCATGTCTTTATGGGGTCTCCTGTGAGTCGCCAGGCCGGATCATACCGCAGGGTATATCCCCGACAAATACCGTTGCACATCACACGTACGCACAACATCCCCGATATGCGTAGATACAACTATGGCATCACAACATAACCATAAAACATTACAACATTTACTTAGGAGGCTTGTAAGAGCCAATACAATAAGATGTTACAAACAGGGGTCACTAGACCCAACATTCAGAGAATTCAATCAAACAAGCGGAAGTTTAAATATGTCTGGGTATAGACATCTATAAAAGTGGCTAGAGGAGCCTGAAAAGCTACAACGACCCTACCAAAGGAACCAAACCTCTGTCTGGGATTCCCAAGCTAATCCGGTCAACATTGAACTTCACATTGTAAATACCACTAATGAGACTGACGTCTCCTCTGCAAAAACATAATTAAGCAAACATGAGCACAAGGGTACTCAGCAAGACTTACATCAGAACTAACTAAATATGCATCAGTATCAATGAAGGGGGTTGTGGAATTTATTGCAGCAAGCTTTGACTCTTGGCTAACCTATACTATGATTACAAGTAGTATCTTTGAGGTGGGATAGCGCACACAAGTCCACATATTCTCCAATCAATATACCACTATGGATCCACTTTCATCTCCTTACGAGAAGGCCATCCATAGAACTCACACTTATCTTGCGTATTTTAGAGTATCCACTTCGAGTTGTCTATGAACCACATAAGTTCTCCAAGTAGTCCATATCCGAGGACGTGGCTTTTCAAATAGATTCATAACCCTATAGGGGTGTACTTCTTCACACACGCTCTCGCCACTTATCACCATATGCACGTCATGCATCTTGGCAACCTTCAAGCAGAAGCACTGGCGTGGGCGTCGGCCATGACTGTCAACCACACAAGACCCTAGTCCAGGTTTATCGCCTATTTGAGACTGAACCCGCACAGAAGTCCAGCCGAAGTTTCTGCTATGGCCTCAAACGATGTGCACAGGGTTCCCAAGCCCACCATTCGGGTGCCACTTCGTACACCGTGCCATTATGCCTATACCGCATAATAGTCCACCCCGTCGGGCAGCGCTATGCACGGCCGCCCACACTTTTCCTAGAAATACCAGAAACTAGTTGCAACTCCTGGACAGAGGTCTAGGCAATTAATAAGCCGAGAGGGGTCGAGTTACCGAAGCCCAATGTGTGGTAGTATCTTGTCTTGGATAACATGCATAGAGCTTAGATCTTAAGGACGGTCCCAATGAGACAACCTGCCATGTACTCCTACATGACCTCTCATCGCTACTTTTACCAAATCGTGTTCACACACTTAGCTCTCACACTATAGGACATGAACATTGCCATTCTGATTCATCACCCAGATGGATCAGACCCAACACGACACAACTCTAAGCATAGAAGGCACAGTAAGTAAGCAAGCATGGATGAGTAAGCACAACAAGGCTCAAGCAGTTGCTACTAATGCTAAGTGGTTTCAACTATTTAGTGTCGCAAGGATAGGTCATGCAAAGGAATGGGTTCAACTACCGGTAACATGTAACAATTGAATCGTTGTTGTCCTAATGTAGTAAAAGAGAGCAAGAGCAAGAGAGTGGGTTCATATCAATATGCTCAAGGGGGTTTGCTTGCCTGACACTTCTGAAGGTGGTAAAGGTCTTCATCGATGACATCGATTTCATCATCGGAACAACGTCTACCAAGAGGGAACAACACCGACAAACAGGAAGAAGGAACACATTCAATGTGATGCAACAATCATGATGCATGAAATGGCATGTTAAGTTACTGAATTGACCTAGTGCTATAGGTAGTCATATTAAGTGACGTGGAATTCAAACTTATACTAAATTCCAACTCCAAAATTATTTATTAATTTATCCTAATCATGAAATGTCCTACTTGCTGATGTTAACTTGCTCAAACATTCATGATCATGGCATAAACAAATTCATTGGATTTTTTGATCATTTTTCATATATAAATTATTTTCATCTGACTTACAGATTATTTTCTATGATTTTTAGAAGTTTTAAACATTTTCTGAAAATATTAAATCGTTTATTGATTTTTTTTTAATTTCAGAAATACTTTACTGCATCAACATGATGTCATAATGACATCAACAGGTCAACATGACTGGCTAGGGTCAAACCTGACTAGCAGGAAAAACCTGTCAAAGACACGTGGGGTTAATTAAGTTTAGCTAAATCCTAATCAAAATTATTAATGGTTGGGCCTATTAGGCAATGGGTGATTAGGTTAATTAAGCAATTTAGTTATTTTTAATCTAACCCAAAATTAACGCGGGCTAGGCCCCACCTGTCAGTGTCTCTAGGGGTAATTAACAGGGCCATTAGTCACTAATGGCACATCCACGTTGGCATCACCAGCGACCTAACGCCACGCGGAGAGGTCCTATGGGGAGCTGGACGTGCAGCGTGTCGACTGGTGTATGTGGTTGGTCGCGGGGACGCCGGAGTCGATACCGGTGACAAGGGGGGCGGCAACAGGGGCTCGGGCTTGCACGATTGCGGGATTTGGGGGCATGGACGAGCTCGACTGATGGTTCTACGCCTTCTGAAGAGCTTCAGGAGCTCAAATTTGAGCTTGGCCATGCCGGTGGAAGACCATAACGACGGTCGAGAGAAGCTCAGCGGCGGCAAGCTACAGTTTCGGCAGGGAACGACACTGGGCACACTAGCGAGCACGTGGGGATGAGGGGTTTGCAAGAGGGGCTCATAGCGATTTCGATGAGCTGGCCAGCAGGCTTGCGGACGACCGGGACGGCGCAAATCGACAGCGGGGATCCACGGCGGCCGATGGTTTCGGTCAGGAGGGGGGAAGGCAGAGGAGAGCGAGGGGAGAGAGATGGAGAGGGGGGAAGGATCCAGACGGCTCTAGGGGTCGCGTGGCGCTCTTAGGCGACCTCCGGGCCAGCAAGCAGGCTGGAGGTGGCCGGCACATGGTGACCACACGCCTCGCGTTCTCCTGGCGCGAGGTGGGAGACGACTGGCAGCGCTAGGTGGGCTGGGCTGGCTACAGAGCTGGGCTAACAAGTACTCCCTCTCTCTTTTTTCTATTTTCCTCTCTTATTTATTTTTGACATGTGTTTCATTTTCATTTGGGCCACACGGACCTAGCACAAAAATACCAACAGATTTTCTGGAGTGTAGTTTGAATATTTCAAACCTCCTAAAAATGTTTTAGTTTTTTTGGATGACTAAAATAATTGAAATGCTTTATTAGTGATTTTCGGAAACTTTCCTATTTTATTTAATTTACCAAAATAGTTGTTAAAATATAATTCACCCCTGGTATGTTATTTCCAACATTTAATATAAATGGTGAACATTTTTGAAGGCCATTTGGAAACATTGAAAATTCAGCTGTCAGTGTTTGGTTTAATCCATGAGTTGCTAGGTTTTGTCATCCCCATTTCAAATTCATTTGAAGTTAAACATGATGCGATTAATGCTCAATGATTCAACTAATACAAGAAATTTCTACAGCTGTGACACCCATGAAGAAGAAGGAGAAGGAATAGCATTGGCCATGCTTCAAGCAAAGGACTCTACATTTTGCATTTGTGAGAAATCACTTTGAGTCCATGGGAAAGCCAATACTATTAAAAGGGGGTAAGGTTTTGTTGGTGAAAAAAATGCTCATATGTGCACAAGTGATAGTCACCATAGACACCCACAAGCTCTTCCATAAAAGTTTGTCCAAAGCCATATACTCAAAATCGGTGCAACCAATATTCTACACTCGGTGCCACCGATTCCAAACCCTACATAGCCTCAGCCAAACCCTAGCTTTTCAGTGCAACTGATTCTGCATTCAGTGCCACCAAATCAGGGTGTCAACTTTCTGTTACACAAGTTCACAGTGTCGGTCCCTCCGAGATTGTTGGTTCGGCATCACCGAGATTGGACATTATGACCATTGGTCATCTTATTGGTGCAACTGAGATTCCTATATTGGTCTCACCGAGATTCAAAAGTTTCCACCTTTTGGTCACTTCGGTATCACCAAGATTAACACATAGGTGTCACCGAGTTGGTCATTTTGTGTGTAACGGTTGGATTTTTGGAGATGCCTATATATACCCCTCCACCACCACTCACTCGCAAAGAGAAGCACTAAGAATAGTTCCCCACTCATACCTACTGATTTCCTGAGAGAGAACCACCTACCCTTGTGTTGAGGTCAAGATCTTCCACATCAACAATGTATATCTTGATTTCTAGCCTCCCCAAGTTGCTTTCCACCCAATCAATCTCTTCTACCAAGTAAAATCTGTGAGAGAGTGATTGTGTGTTGAGGAGTCTATCATCTTGAAGCACAAGAGCAAGGAGTTCATCGCATTACCAAGCCTTTTACCTTTTGGAGGGTGGTGCCTCCTATATTGGTCAGGTGTTGCTTGGGAGCCTCCTACTTCGTGTTGTGGAGTGAACCAAGAAGTTTGTAAGGGCATGGAGATCACCTACTTCATGAAGATCTACCCCGAGTAAGGCTAGTCCTCCGTGGACGTAGGCCGTCATGGTATAGTCAAGGTAGCTTCTTCATGGAACCCTCCATGGGTAGAGCCCTCCGTGGACTCTCGCGACCATTACCCTTCGTGGGTTGAAGACTCCATGAATGTGGATGTACGATAGCTACACCCATCGGAACCACGGGAAAAATCTTGTATCCTTCATGCTTTTGATCCCTCTATCTCTACTCCTTAATTCCATGTGCAATGTCTTTACTTTCCGCTGCTATACTTTATGACTTGCATGTGTTGGGTGTCATAGACTAATAAAACTGCCAACATCTTGTCTGATGCTTGAGGTAGTTTTAAATTTCTGCTAGTAGTCTATTCACCCCCCTCTAGACATACACTTCTAGTGATCATACAATGTAACGAGACACTGGCTTGGATCCAAACCTTGGAATTCACGGATGACTCAACCCCGGCCTATCGTAAGATCAGGCTCGAGGCCGCCCATAGAATTTTGTTTCCCACCCACCACCCACTTGGTAACCACCATCGAAGATTTAACCAATGTGTTGGATTTCTCCTCGAATGACGTTGAGGACGCATACGTGAATGTCGACACAACTACTCCTCCCACAATTGGATGATGGACCACCACCTCCACATACAATATGTATACGGTAGACACCTCTGACAACAAGGGCGATGGCAGTCCAAAGAAGAGTGGCGACGACACCTCAATGAAAAACAGTGGCGATGAACCACTCAAACACCGACGTTAGCGTAAAAAACCAACAGACATAAAGGTAGGAAAGGCAATACGGGCTCCGACAACGTCACATCAGACACTCCTGAAGATCCCGTTGACCCGGCTGCGGTCGAACATCAGAACGATAATCTCGAAGGGCACATAGACCCCGAGGAGGCGGCAAACCCGAGTGACTCCAAACGTAGCAATTACCTCCCTCTTTCCAAGGACAAGGTTAGTGTCGGTGTCAAATACGGCATATCTCGTAGTAGGGGTCCTAAGCTAGGCATCGTGGAGCGATGGTAACATGGACACATGATTTTACCTAGGTTCGGGCTCTCTCAAATAGATAATACCCTACGTCCTGCTTTTCATTGTATTGATATGGGGGATAATACATAGTACATGTATCTACTACGAGATTGTAGTAATGAATATGAGATTGAGACTATCTATTGACTAGCCTGGCCTCGGTTTATATAAGGCACCGTCGGCCTAGGGTTTAGAGGAGTCCTTGTCTTTTCCGCCAAGTCTTGTGGAATCTCCATTGTATGCATCATGGGGTATCTGAACTGACCCATTAGTGAGTCTCCCTGGGGGTCCTCGTCTCGACCCACTAGTCGGGAGACGATGTGGTGAGTACCCCCTAGTCCAGGACACCATCAGTAGCTCCTTGAACCGGTCTTCAACTTGGGGACGCTCCTCGATTCTTCCAAACTGTTCTTCACCTTCAGCCGTCGGTCTTGAAAACTGCTTCAACAAATCTTCGCATCTCCGATCTTGAGGATTGTTGAGGTGTATCTGAAGAGTTCACATGTCGAGCATCCGAGGTGCCCCTTTAAGTTATCGGCCTTTACCAACGCCTTGTAATTTTTTACACCACACCTAGGGTTTGAAGTGTTTCCTGTGTTGCGTCGTCCTTATGCATTTGATCTACCATGCCAAACTGTATCTAAGGCGTCTTCTGACAGCCGAGCTCCAGCACTATTCGGCGTTCAAGGTATCATCTTGCGTCCGAGCTCTGACGTCGGACTACATCCAAGGTGTGTTTTGCAGCTGAGCTCTGACGCTGATCGGCATCTGAGCGCCAATGTCGGCTTGCATCCAGGTGTCATAAATAAACTCGATCACCGAAAATTTGAAGGACATTATCCAAGCTTAACTACCGGAATAGTCTTTTATGGAGCCAGCCATTCGCATCCGAGCTTTATGCAGACTTCTTCTGAGGTGTTTTGCGCAGCCGAGATCCAACACTGGTCGGCATCCGAGGTGTCATATATTACTTTGGTCTTTTAAAAGGTTGAACGAGTTCATCTGAGCTTAATGCCGACAATTCCCTTTATTGAGAAAACCACATGCATCCAAGTATTACACTAGACTGTTTCAGAAATAGTGCACCACCTCAGTAGCGAGCTGATTTTTTGTGGAAATTATTACCAATCATTACAGTTTATTCTCTACCTAGAATTATACCCAGTAGCCCTCAAGGTGTGTATCAGTCTATTACCCGAGATGCACCTGAAGGAAAAAAATAAAGAAAATAAAACCACCGATCCTAGTAGCCCCTAAGACTTAGGTCGATTTGCAAAATCGGCCTGAGGATCAGGTTCTTGCTCGGCGGCATACGTTAGGTATGGAAACATGGTACACAATAGTATCCGAGACTCGGGTTGGGTGAGGCCGACCAACCTAAGGATCGAATCTCCTCGGAAACCATACTGCACTTTGGATTTGCTACATTGAATAGGTAATGCAGTGTCCCCCGAGCCTTAATTTAGGCATGGGTGGTCGAATTAAGGATCGATGTTTGTTTGACACAAACTTTGTTACGGTCGATGCAATTTGTGTGTAACGATTCTATGTATCCAAGTACTTTACATCATTAATGCTCAGATTCGCATTGTACAAGACTTTGTTGACCAACCATCAGCTTCAACCTCCTCGGCCAGTAGCCCAGGAGTGTTTGTCATACTTTATAAAGCCTTTAGAACGACAAAGATTTACGACAAACAAGGCAATACGGCCATACAGTTTTATAAACAAAACATAAGAAACATCTTCTGGGAAAAATAGTTCCTGAAAGGATCGATATGATTGACTAGAGGGGGGGGGGTGAATAGGCAACTAATACTTCTTAACTTTTCCTTAATAAATTAGGCTTAGCATCAAATAAGTTGGCTAGATGTGCAACTAGGGGAGGAACCTACATGATGCTACACACAACAAGCACACAAGCAAGCACGGTATACAACACAATAATAGCTTGCAAGAAGTAAAGGTAAGAGATAAACAAAAGTGGAGCCGGTGGAGACGAGGATGTGTTACCGGAGTTCCTTCCCTTGAGAGGAAGTATGTCTCCGTTGGAGTGGTGAGGAGGCACAATGCTCCCCAAGAAGCCACTAGGTCCACCATATTCTCCTCACACTCTCACACAATGCGAGAAGCCGTGATTCCACTATTGGTGCCCTTGAAGGCGGCAACCGAACCTTTACAAACAAGGTTGGGTCTATTTCCACAACTTAATTGGAGGCTCCCAATGACACTACGAAGCTTCACCATAATGGAATGTGGCTCCAAGGTGACCTCAACCGTCTAGGGTGCTCAAACACCCAAGAGTAACAAGATCCGCAAGGGATTAGTGGGGGGAATCAAATTTCTCTTGGTGGAAGTGTAGATCGGGGCCTCCTCAACTAATCCCTAGGAAATCAACAAGTTTGATTGGCTAGGGAGGGAGATCGGGCTAAAATGGAGCTTTGAGCAACAATGGAGCTTGGGGAAGGAAGAGGTGGTCTTCTTGAAGAAGAAGACCTCCTTTTTATAGTGGGGGATAAGATCCAACCATTATCCCCACACTTAGCCCCGCGGATCGCGGTACTACCGCATATGACCCCGGTACTACCGCAAGGCCTTGTGGTACTACCGCTGCAATATGTTGTACCATCGCTTGCACGGAAGTGTCAGACGCAGTCCAATTGCACTAGGCAACTAGCGGTAGACCCTGCCGGAGCGGTACTGCCATGAGCCCAGGTGATACTACCGCGTGGTCGGTAGTGACTCGCACTGGAGATGCACGAAAGTAAAAAGTTACTTATGTGCCTACCTCTGCTAAGGGTGGAGCTGCAAAAAAGTCCGGCACGATAGTACCGAAGACTACATCACGGTACTACCACCAGACGGTGGATGTAAAAAATTACATCCGCGCCTACTAATGCAGGCGCACGTACTAGGGCAGGGGACAGCGGTACTACCGCTCCACCGAGCGGTACTACCGTAGGCTCCTGCGGTACTACCGGTCCCTTGAGCGGTACTACCGTAGGCTCCTGCGGTACTACCGGTCCCTTGAGCGGTACTACCGTTGGCCACTAAAAGCAAGTACCCCCGCAGGCGTCACTTTGCACAGACAAGGAAAACGAGCTGAAGCGAAGGAAAGGTGGTGCAATAGAATAGATGTGTACGTGTTGATTCCACCCAAACCTTTCCGAAGCGGACCCCCTCTTAATAAAATGGCTTTCCTACAACTCAAATCCACCGAAAGGAAACGTAGAGAACAACCGTCTTCGATAATCTCCGAGGGGCACCGAACCGTATCGTGCCTAGACATGAGATATCTGAAATGCTGAGTACACATGATTAGTTCGCAAAGGCATTGCCATCAATCACCAAAACCACTTAAGGAGAAATATGCCGTTACAATCTCCCCCTTTTTGGTGGATTGATGACAATACGAGATTTGCGCATAAAGATATAAGATGAGAATATGCAAACCCAAGATCTATAAAATATAGACAGGCTCCCCCTAGATGTGTGCATTCTATAGATATGCTTTGGACAACAAAGCACACACACTAGGATCAACACTCCCCCTATATTTTATAAAGAAGGCAATCCTTGTAAGAGAATGTATAACACTAAATACGAAAACAAGGCATAGCATGTGAGCATGAAGATAAGGGTACATAAGAGATAGACTCACAAGCTACGAATCATACTGGACAATAATAAGATAAGAGAGATATCATATGTCTCACACCATATGATAGAAGAAGTCTCCTAGTCTCATAAACAAACGACATAAACTAAAGTTAAACGAAAGCAAAGAGACGACAAAAAACAACGCAAACACTCACAAATCCTACACTTTCTCCCCCTTTGGCATCGAGACGCAAAAACGGCAGAGAGGACACCTAACACACAAGTGGCACCTCCCATGCAGAAAGATCAGTCATCAGGCTCCTCCTTTGATGTAGCTAGAATGGACTCCTCATCTGAATCAGCCTACTGGAACTTCTGCTTCGCCATCCAAGTAGCCTCAGGAGTGATGTCCTTCTCAGACCCACTCGAGATGGTCTCGCCAAGCTTCCTCAGAATTCGCTTGTCATGCTGGCGACTCTCCTTCTGAGCAATGTGAGTCTGATACTGTCCCTTGGCCTGCATGAAGAACAGAGTCTTCATCTTGTGTGAGAGCTTCTTGGCCCAACATGGCTCAGAAGATGGTGGCACATACATCTCTGAGATGTCAGATTCCTCCTCTTCGATCTCATACTCATCAACCTCGATATGAGCAGGAGCTGGCTTAGTGGTGTGGTTGGCCCACTTGTCCTTCATTCGCAGTCAAATGGGCTCATGAAGAAACCAGTGAGCCTGAAATTCCTTATCCGAAAGGGTCTTCTCCCAAGTTGTACGAATCAAGAGGAACAAGTAGGGCCCATAAATGGGGACTTTATGGTGAAACACAGCAGTGCGAAGCTCAGCCCACATAATGTGAGAAACATCAAGGGGGTCAAGTTCTTCAGTTCGTCCTTTCTCATAGAGTAGTAACATATCCACCAGGTAGGAGCGCACCTTGTCCTTGTCTCCCATGTGAGCAAACAAAGTGTTGCGGAAGATCCGGTGCATGACATCAAGGAATGGGTTGAGCACAGAAACATGCTCACCAGAGGGTAAAGTCTTCAGAATATAGTAGGGCATGAGCTTCTCCTTACGTGCAGGCTGGGGGTTGCCGTGAGGGTGCAAACCAACGTGCTCCTCAAGCCCCTCATCATGAACATGCAACAGATCCATGAACTCCTTGCAGTTAGCAGACAACCTCTCTCCATTGGTCATCCAAGTCATGGTCCGCTACACATCAGAGTGGAAAAGGACAAAAGCAAAGAACTGGCCCACAATCTCGGGACCAAAGTCAAGATGGAACGAGATGATGTCCTCGATAGCAAACTGCTCCACCATACTCAGAGCCTCACCAAAGTATGCCTGGTTCTTCCTCATATGAGCCATGTCAATCCATTGGACAGGAACATAGAGTTTCTTATTGCCCTTGATCACATCGATATGGATGAGATTTTGTTGCTTGGTCCAAAACAACTCATTGGCCCTGGAATGTTCCCTAGGTTTGATATAGGGGTCGATCAACCGACGAGATAGAAACTCATCTTGAGGCATGTCTTCCCAATTGTCAACTGGCTCCTTGAGCTTGGATGCGGTTCTCTTGAAACGGCGTTGCGGGGCATTGGACCCCTCAGGAGCATCTGGATTGCGAAGACGCTTTCAACTAGTGTCGCGCTAAGGATTCGAGCATCTTGGACCTGAATCGGAACCGGAGCCAGCACCTATGACACACAACGCAAACATAAGAGACGAATGAAAAAGGAGTCAATGCAAAGACCAAAGCAGACACGAAAACAATATAGATGTGAGAATGAACAAGACAGAACGAGGTAGATTTTTATTGAGCGGTAGTACTGGGAAGTAAAAAATTACTACCGCTGCAGACGCGGTAGTACCGCTGTGAGCGGTAGTACCGAGGCAGGAGCGGAAGTAAAATTTTAATTCTGCTCGACAAGCGGTAGTACTGCACCAGGTGCGGTAGTACTGCACCAGGTGCAGTTGTACCGCATAGGGCAGAGTTCACATGAACATGGATCTGAAAACCAGATTGGTACTACCGTGGATCAAAAGATATCACGTTGTATCCTATCAATAAGCACTTCTATGACACACACACTCTCAAAACATCCCCTCATGCACAGATTTCGCCAAAAATCACTAGACCAACTCATATTTCCCCTAAACGTAGATTCAAAAAGAGAGAAGCAAAAAGAGGAGAGCTCGGGGAAATACCAAGGTCCATGGCAAGAGGACGAGGTGGGGAACGATCCCACCGGTGGGAATGAAAGGACAGTGGCCGGAGATGGAGATCCGGCAAGGTCCTCCGGCGCCGGTTATGAGGAGAGAGAGTGAGACGTGAGGGGAAGAGATAATGGGTATGGGGGGAGTTTGAAATCACCCTGCTGGCTCTTAACCCCCACACAGACTCGACAACACGGTAGTACCATAGGTCATTGCGGTAGTACGCTCAACGAGCGAAAGTAATTTTTTACTTCTGTGCGATAAGCGGTAGTACCGCTCTAGGAGCGGAATTAATTTTTTTTACTTCCGTGTTTTGGGGCGGTAGTACCGTGCCAGGGATGCACCTTTGCATGCACAGAGGCAGTCCAACTCCAGCGATAGTACCGTGGATTACCATGGTAGTACCATGCTGCCGACAAAATGCAAGATTTCACAGAGAAAAGAGAAGAAGAAAAAAACCTTTTTCGCACAAAATGAGAGACACAAGAAGACTAAGATGCAAGTCAAAACAAGAGCATGGTCCAACAGAGTAGAAAGTAGAAATGAGGACCAAATAATGAAGCACTACTTCGAATTAAGAGAGGGCGGTGGCCCTAGAGCCACTATGTTTGAGTCAAATGGTATGGCACCATGAAGAATTATCCTTGGGCCCATGAGCAAGACTCATCTTCTGAAGCACAGTAACCATAAAAAAATGGCGGATGTGAAAGACTTTGATTAGTTTATGCATAATAAGGGGATGCGTAATTCATTGAGAGAACTAGACTGCCCCTAAATCAATGCCTACACCTAGACAAGACATAATGATGAGTGTGGTGAGGTGTGCACTAAGTCAATCCACATTGCTCGAATCAATGATATTTACCTCATGCCTTAACTCGCGAAATCTTGCTTCATCGAATGGGTTTGTAAATATATCTGCAAGTTGTTCATTAGTGCTCAGATCAATAAGATTGATGTCTCCTCGCTTGCCATGTTCCCGGAGGAAGTGATGACGAATATCAATATGCTTTGTCTTGCAATGTTGAACTGGGTTGCTGGAGATCATAATGGCACTTTCATTATCACAATAAAGAGGCACTTTGTCTCAATTGACACCATAATCCTTTAAAGTTTTCTTCATCCAAAGAATTTGTGCACAGCAACTGGCAGTAGCTACATACTCGGCCTCTGTCGTGGATTTGTCACGGCAGATGTCCGGGTCAACGGACTTAGGTTCGGGGCGAGACGCAACTACGTGCCGGCTTGAAGGGGTTGATCGGAATCGAGAAGACACAGAGTTTTACCCAGGTTCGGCCCCTCCGATGGAGGTAAAAGCCTACGTCCTGGTTGTCTGGTATTGATGATGATGAAGATCTCTCGGTTACAAGGGTGCTAATCGCTACCTCTAATCTCTTGTGCCTCTAGTCTCTGGTGTTGTCTAAACTTGTAGACTTGTGTCTCTTGAGAACTTCTTCCTCTAGGGATGCTCTACCCCTCCTTATATAAGTGCAGAGGGTACGTTTACAAGTAGAGTCCTACTAGGAGTAGGATTAGGACTAGTCTCTCACGAATCCTACTCCGGGTCTTATTTCCTTTAAGGGAATCCTTCTCTCTTGTGGGCCTTCTCCTATGGGCCTTACTTTGTGAGCCGCCTGGCTCCGGCTCACCCGCCGGGTCTTGGGCTTGGTCATCCTGTGACCTGCTTGTCGGGTCATAAATAAGATGTCATGTCTTTAACGAGTCTCCTGTGAGTTGCCTGGCCGGGTCATTAATAAGATGTCATGTCTTCGGCCGGGTCTCCTATGAGTCGCCAGGCCTGGTCATACTATGGAGTATATCCCCGTCATTAGCCCCCAGGTTAGCTTGAATTTATTCATGGTAAGCTCCTGAAATAAGTGTAACAAATATGTAAGTGGCCGGCTTGCTCCTTTGGCCGGCTTATAAAATGGCTCCTCAGAAATCCAGGTCTTTTCTGCATATGAATGAGTCGCCTTGATAATCATCTTGCTTGTCAATGTGCTTTGAAAAATATTGAGAATAAAACACCCATATGTCATTGAGTCGGCTTCTAATACTCTTGGTGGGTCATTTCCGCCGGGTTATAATTATTGATGACGTCGGGTCATTATCATTGGTGACTCCGGGTCAAGTAATTAGAATCCAACTGACTTGATAAAAATATTGAGATGAAAATCCATCTAATGTAAAGCCGGACTTCCATTGTTGTGAAGCAGGGCGGCTTATATAAAATCTGGCGGTTTATGATCTTTTGATAACACCAGGTCATAAGTGTTGGTGACGCCGGGTCTAACAACTGAACTCCATATTTAACATCTTTGAAAATTCTCCTCGAAGTTTTTGATACGTCCATATTACCTGTAGCCCCCAAGCTCCAAGATGATCCATGATAACTTGGTGCTTTGCAATAATATTTTGGATTGTGTAGCCCCCAAGTGTTGGGTTGTCCTGCTTGCAGCAACCTAGGACTTATAATTGCTTTATACCTTATAATGCTTCGGCGGGTGTAGCCCCCAAGGGCCGGCTCATCAGAAAGCTTTGGCGGGTGTAGCTCCCAAGGGCCGGCTCATCAGAATGTGATGTGCCAGGTCTTCAATTTGACTCTCTTAATCTATTGGAACAGCTGAATACTGTAGCCCCCAAGTGTCAGGTCGCACGCCTGCGGCGACTTGGGACTTCTTAGAAAGTTTGATCTGAGTGGTGTAGTCCCCAAGTGCCGGGTCAGTAAGAATTTACTGGGCTGGGTCTTATAAAAATATAGAAAGGCCGGCTTATCTTCTTGAGAAAATATAGTAGGGCCGGGTCATCTCTTTGACAATGTAATAATTTGAGCGCCAACTTGCATTAGCCCCCAAGTGCCGTGGTGCATGCTTGCAGCGACATGGGACTTGCATAAAACTTGGACTTGAATAATGTAGCCCCCAAGTGCCGGGTCGTCTTCCTGCGGCGACTCGGGACTATGTGAGAATAATATGACTCACCATAATTTGTCTGAATGAATCTTTGACCGTGGTCGTAATATAACCCGGAATGAATATTCTGTAATAACTCCTTTGTCTTTGACATGAAATTCCTGCTCGTGGTTGCGGTGCAACCCGGCAAATATAAGTTTGAGAAATCCGTGAGTGTTGTAGATTACTACAGAGCAAAATATCTGATAGGGCGGCTCTTGAAAGATAATAATTTCTCCGAGCTAGTTTGAAAAAATCCAATCATTTATTACTGGTTGTGATAAACCATGAGGATCCTACCATATTGGCTATTAAAAGATCCATTTGCTCTTGCAAAACACTTAATGGCGGCTCATCTTTTAAGAGATAGTACCTGCAAAAAATAAACAAGACAAGATATATTCTGCATTGTTGTAAGGGAGGCTTGAAGAAGCTCAACCCGGGGATGTTTATACCTTTCATAACATTGCTCCTTTTCTCATAATCTTGATCTAAGCCAGCTTGATAAGCCGGCATGTTATCTGGAGGTGGGAAGCCCCCTTGATAATCCATGGCTCCACCTTTTAGCTCCCATTTGAGAGCACCTTTGTAATAGCTTTAAGGATAATTCTGCCTTTCTTGAATGCAGCTCCGGATGTATATATTTCCGTCTCTCCGTGTTTTTGTTTTACCGGCTCTTTATTGATTGATCCCCCCTTTGTATAAATCCATCTTGAAGTTTTAGATCCGGCACTTGTCTTTGAAGATTTCACGCCTTCTCCAGTAATTTAGAGCCGGCCGAGCACTTTGAAACTTGTTAACCGGAGTAGTATGACTCCGGCTCTTGTAAGATGAACTTTGTCGAGAACCGGTTGTCGTAGGGTAATGTAAGCTATACCTAAAGGTAAGAAGCCTCCATCGACAACCGCGACTAATAATGAGCCGGAAGTGGCGTAAAGCCGGCTGTTTATAGGGCAATGTAAGCTGTACCTAAATGTAAAAAGCCTCTTGTTAACGTTTGGATTGTTGGGAGACGTAGTAGTAAATCAAAATTTTCCTACGTTCACCAAGATCTATCTATGGAGAAACCAGCAACGAGAGGGGAGAGATTGCATCTTCATACCTTTGAAGATCGCTAAGCGGAAGCGTTACAAGAACGCGGTTGATGGAGTCGTACTCGCAGCGATTCAGATCGCGGTAGATCCGATCAAGTGCCGAACGGACGGCACCTCCGCGTTCAACACACGTGCAGCCCGGTGACGTCTCCAACACCTTGATCCAGCAAGGAGGAAGGAGAGGTTGGGGAAGGGCTCCAACAGCAGCACGACGGCGTGGTGGTGGTGGAGTAGCAAGGTATTCCGACAGGGCTTCGCCTAAGCGCTGCGGAGGAGGAAGAAGAGAGGTAGGGCTTCGCCGTGAGAGAGAGAGATCAAATCTCGTCTCAAAACATCCAAAACCTCAAGTATATATAGGAGGAGGGATGTGGAGGGCTGGCTTGGCCTCTACTCCAAAGAGGAGATGGCCGGCCGAATTAAAGGGAGAGTCCACCTCCCACAAGGGAGGTGGATCTCCTCCTTTTAAATCCTTTTTGCCTTATCTCCTTATCTCCAGCCACATGGGCCTTTAGCAAAAGTATTTCCCAGCCCAATAAGGGCTGACTCACTTTATCTAACAGCCCATGAAGTCCTCTGGTCGTCACACCCCTCCCGGGGGTCCTCCGGCACCCTCCCGGCACTCCCGGTACAATACCGATGAGCCCGAAAACTTTCCGGTGACCGAAACTGGACTTCCTATATATCAATCTTTACCTCCGGACCATTCCGGAGCTCCTCGTGACGTCCGGGATCTCATCCGGGACTCCGAACAACCTTCGGTAATCACGTATACCTTTTCCCTATAACCCTAGCGTCATCGAACCTTAAGTGTGTAGACCCTACGGGTTCGGGAGACACGTAGACATGACCGAGACACCTCTCCGGTCAATAACCAACAGCGGGATCTGGATACCCATGTTGGCTCCCACGTACTCCACGATGATCTCATCGGATGAACCATGATGTCAAGGATTCAATCAATCCCGTATACAATTCCCTTTGTCTATCGGTATGGTACTTGCCCGAGATTCGATCGTCGGTATCCCTATACCTTGTTCAGTCTCGTTACTGGCAAGTCTCTTTACTCGTTCCGTAATACATCATCCCGTGGCTAACTCCTTAGTCACATTGAGCTCATTATGATGATGTCTTACCGAGTGGGCCCAGAGATACCTCTCCGTCACACGGAGTGACAAATCCCAGTCTCGATTCGTGCCAACCCAACAGATACTTTCGGAGATACCCGTAGTGCACCTTTATAGTCACCCAGTTACGTTGTGACGTTTGGCACACCCAAAGCATTCCTACGGTATCCGGGAGTTGCACAATCTCATGGTCTAAGGAAACGATACTTGACATTGAAAAGCTTTAGCAAACGAACTACACGATCTTGTGCTATGCTTAGGATTGGGTCTTGTCCATCACATCATTCTCCTAATGATGTGATCTCGTTATCAACGACATCCAATGTCCATGGTCATGAAACCGTGACCATCTATTGATCAATGAGCTAGTCAACTAGAGGCTCACTAGGGAGATGTTGTGGTCTATGTATTCACACATGTATTATGGTTTCCGGTTAACACAATTATAGCATGAACAATAGACAATTATCATGAACAAGGAAATACAATAATAACCATTTTATTATTGCCTCTAGGGCATATTTCCAACAGTCTCCCACTTGCACTAGAGTCAATAATCTAGTTCACATCACCATGTGATTAACACTCACATCACCATGTGATCATATCATCATGTGATTAACACCCAATAAGTTCTGGGGTTTGTTCATGTTCTGCTCGTGAAAGAGGTTTTTAGTCAGCGGGTCTGCGACATTCAGATCTGTGTGTACCTTTGCAAACTTTCCATTTCATATTTGTAGATACTGCTCCCACGCTCCACTTGGAGCTATTCCAAATGGCTTCTCCACTATACGTAGCCAGATTTCTACTAAGAGTCATCCGGATTGGAGTTAAAGCTTGCATCATCGTAACCCTTTACGATGAACTCTTTATCACCTCCATAATCGAGAAATATTTCCTTAGTTCTCAAGTTACTAAGGATAACTTTGACCGTTGTCCAGTGATCCACTCTTGGATTACTCTTGTACCCCTTGACAGACTCATGGCAAGGCACACACAGGTGCGGTACACAGCATGGCATACTATATAGAGCCTATGGCTAAAGCATAGGAGATGACACTCATCTTTTCTTTATCTTCTGCCGTGGTCGGGTATTGAGTCTTACTCAATTTCACACCTTACAATACAGTCAAGAACTCCTTCTTTGACCCATCTATTTTGAACTCCTTCAAAAACTTGTCAAGGTATGTCTTCGTCGAAAAAACTTATCAAGCGAATATATCTATCCCTATAGATCTTGATGCTTAATAAAATAGTAGCTTTATCTGGGTCTTCCTTTGAAAAAAAACTTTTCAAACAACCCTTCATGCTCTTCCAGAAATTCTACATCATTTCCGATCAATTCTACATATTCTTATAAGAAATTCCATAGTGCTCCCACTCACTTTCTTGCAAATACAAGTTTCTCATAAACATTGTATAAACTTAAACACTTTGATCACCTCATCAAAGCATATATTCCAACTCCGAGATGCTTGCTCCAGTCCATCGAAGGATCGCTGGAGTTTGCATATTATTAGCATCCTTAGGATTGACAAAACCTTCTGGTTGTATCACATACAACTCTTCCTCACAGAAACCATTACGGAAACCTTGTTTTGTCATCCATCTGCCAGATTTCATAATCGAAAAATGCAGCAACTGCTAACAAAATTTTAATAGACTTTTAGCATCGCTACAGATGAGACAATCTCATTGCAGTCAACTCCTTGAACTTGGCGGAAACTTCTTTGCGACAAGTCGAGCTTTATAAACGGTGACATTTCACCATTAGCGTCTATGTTTATCTCAAAGGTCCATTTGTACTCAATGACCCGCCATTCAACAGGCAAGTCTACCAAAGTCCATACTTGGTTTTCATACATGGATCCTTTCTCGAATTTCATGGCTCCTAGCCATTTGTTGGAATCCGGGCCCACCATCGCTTCTCCATAGTTCGTAGGTTCATCGTTGTCCAACAACATGATTTCCAAGACAGGGTTGTCGTACTACTCAGGAGCAGTACGCGTCCTTGTCGACCTACGAGGTTCGATAGTGACTTGATCCGAAGCTTCATGATCATCATCATTAACTTCCTTTTCAACTGAGTAGGCTCTACAGAAACATCTTTCTGTGTTGCGCTATTCTCTGGATGAAACAAAGGTTCAACAACCTTATCAAGTTCTATCTTCCTCCCACTCAATTCTTTCGAGAGAAACTCTTTCTCAAGAAAGGACCCGTTCTTAGCTACAAATACATTTTGCGCTTGGATCTGAGATAGAAGGTATACCCAATGTCTCATTAGGGTATTCTATGAAGATGCATTTGTCTACTTTGGGTTCGAGCTCGCTAGGTGAAAAACCCATTTTCACATAAGCGTCGCAGCCCCAAACATTAAGAAATGACAGCTTAGGCTTCTATCAAACCATAATTCTCACGGTGTCATCTCAACAGACTTAGATGGTGCCCTGTTAAAGTGAATGGATTTGTCTTTAATGCATAACCCCATAACGATAGTGGTAAAACGATAAGAGACATCATAGTACTCACTATATCCAATAGAGCACGACTACGACGTTCGAACACACCATCACACTATGGTGTTCCAGGAGGTGTGAGCTGTGAAACAATTTCCACATTGTCTAAAATTGCATACCAAACTCGTAACTTAGATATTCACCTCCATGATCATATCATAGACATTTATCTTCTTGTCACGATGATCTTTAACTTCACTCTGAAACTCCTTGAACCTTTCAAACATTTCAGATTCGTGTTTCATTAAGTAAATATCCCCATATTTACTCAAATCATCAGTGAAGGTAAAGAAAAACAACGATATCCACTGTGTGTTTCAACACTCATTGGACCACATACATCAACATGTATTAATTCCAATAAGCCACTTGCCCGCTCCATCATATTGGATGACGGGGTCTCAGTCATCTTGCCCAAGAGGCATGGCTCGCATGTCTCAACCGATTCGAAATCGAGTGAGTCAAAAAAAAATCCATCATCATGGAGTTTCTTCATGCGATTTATACCAATATGACATTACGTGGCAGTGCCACAAGCATGTGGTAATATCATTATTAACTTTGTATCTTTTGGTACCAATGTTATGAATATGTGTACTACTACGATCATGATTCGATAAACCATTTCGAGTGGGTGCATGACCATTGAAGGCATTATCCATGTAAACAGAATAACCATTATTCTCTAACTTATATGAATAACCGTATTGCACTAATCATGATCTAATCACGTTCATGCTCAACGCAAACACCAAATAACATTTATTTAGGTTTATCACAAATCCTGAAGGTAGAGAGAGCGTGCGATGGTGATCACATCAATCTTGGAAATACTTCCAACACACATCGTCACCTTTCACCTAGCTAGTCTCCATTTACTCCGTAGCTTTTATTTCGAGTTGCTAACACTTAGCAACCGAACCGGTATCCAATACCCAGGTGCTACCAGGAGTACCAGCAAGGTACACATCACTAACACGTATATCAAATATACTTCCATTGACATTACCAGCTTTCTTATCTACCAAGCATCTAGGGGTTTTCCGCTTCAGCGAACATTCTCCTCATAACAGAAGCACTTAGTCTCGGGTTCGGGCTCAACCTTGGGTTTCTTCACTAGAGCAACAACTGGCTTGCCATTCCTGAAGTTTTCCGTTCTTGCCCTTGCCCCTTTTGAAACTAGTGGTTTCACTTAACCATCAACACTTGATGCTCCTTCTTGATTTCTACCTTCGTGGTGTCAAACATCACGAACAACTCAGGGATCATCTTATCCATCCCTGGCATGTTATAGTTCATCACGAAGCTCTAGTAGCTTGGTGGCAGTGACTTGGAGAACTGCATTAATCACTATCTCATCTGGAAGATAAACTCCCACTTGATTCAAGTGATTGTAGCACCCAGACAATCTGAGCACACGCTCACCGATTAAGCTATTCTCCTTTATCTTGCAGACAAAGAATCTTGTTGAAGGTCTCATACCTCTCAACATAGGCATGAGCCTGAGATCACAATCTCAGCTCCTAGAACATCTCATATGTTTCGTGACGTTCAAAACGTTTTGGAGCCTCAATTCTAAGCCGTAATGCATGACGCATTGAACTATCATGTAGTCACCAAAAAGTGCCTGTCATATGTTCACAACATCTACAGACAACGCTTGAGGGAGTGGTGCAGTTAGCGGTACATCAAAAACATAAGCTTTCTGTGCAGCAATGAGGACAATCGTCAGATCACGGACTCAGTCCGCATTATTGCTACCATCAACTTTCAACTTACTTTTCTCTAGGATTGTATCAATAAAACTGTGGAGCTACAGCGCGAGCTATCTACGACATAATTTGCAAGGACATTTTTAGACTAAGTTCATGATAATTAAGTTCACTTAATCAAATTATTAATGAACTCCCACTTAGATAGACATCTCTCTAGTCTTCCATGTGATACATGATCCATGTCAACTAGCCCGTGTCCGATCATCACGTGAGACGGACTAGTCATCCATGGTGAACATCTCTATGTTGATCGTATCTTCTATACGACTCATGTTCGACCTTTCGGTCTTCCGTGTTCCGAGGCCATGTCTGTACATGCTAGGCTCGTCAAGTCAACCTAAGTGTTTCGCATGTGTAAATCTGGCTTACACCCGTTGTATGCGAACGTTAGAACCTATCACACCCGATCATCACGTGGTGCTTCGGAACGACGATCCTTAGCAACGGTGCACAGTTAGGGTGAACACCTTTCTTGAAATTTTATTGAGAGATCATCTTATTTACTACCGTCGTTCTATGCAAATAAGATGTAAACATGATAAACATCACATGCAATCAATATAGTGACATGATATGGCCAATATCATTTTGCTCCTATGATCTCCATCTTGGGGGCACCATGATCATCACTGTCACCGGCACGACACCATGATCTCCATCATCATGATCTCCATCATTGTGTCTTCATGAAGTTGTCTCGCCAACTATTACTTCTACTACTATGGCTAACGCTTAGCAATAAAGTAAAGTAATTACATGGCGTTTATGATTGACACGCAGGTCATACAATAAATAAGACAACTCCTATGGCTCCTGCCGGTTGTCATAATCATCGACATGCAAGTCGTGAATCCTATTACAAGAACATGATCAATTCATACATCACAATGCATCACATCACATCCTTTGGCCATATCACATCACAAGGCACATGCTGCAAAAACAAGTTAGACGTCCTCTAATTTGTAGTTGCAAGTTTTTACGTGGCTGCTATAGGTTACTAGCAAGAACGTTTCTTACCTACGTCAACACCACAACGTGATTTGCCAATTGCTATTTACCCTTCATAAGGACCCTTTTCATCGAATCCGATCCGACTAAGGTAGGAGAGACAGACACCCGCTAGCCACCTTATGCATCTAGTGCATGTCAGGCGGTGGAACCGGTCTCACGTAAGCGTACGTGTAAAGTTGGTCCGGGCCGCTTCATCCCACAATACCGCCGAATCAAGATAAGACTAGTAGCGGCAAGCAAATTAACAAACTCGACGCCCACAACTGCTTTGTGTTCTACTCGTGCATAGATTCTACGCATAGACCTAGCTCATGATGCCACTGTTGGGAGACGTAGTAGTAAATCAAAATTTTCCTACGTTCACCAAGATCTATCTATGGAGAAACCAGCAACGAGAGGGGAGAGATTGCATCTTCATACCTTTGAAGATCGCTAAGCGGAAGCGTTACAAGAACGCGGTTGATGGAGTCGTACTCGCAGCGATTCAGATCGCGGTAGATCCGATCAAGTGCCGAACGGACGGCACCTCCGCGTTCAACACACGTGCAGCCCGGTGACGTCTCCAACACCTTGATCCAGCAAGGAGGAAGGAGAGGTTGGGGAAGGGCTCCAACAGCAGCACGACGGCGTGGTGGTGGTGGAGTAGCAAGGTATTCCGACAGGGCTTCGCCTAAGCGCTGCGGAGGAGGAAGAAGAGAGGTAGGGCTTCGCCGTGAGAGAGAGAGATCAAATCTTGTCTCAAAACATCCAAAACCTCAAGTATATATAGGAGGAGGGACGTGGAGGGCTGGCTTGGCCTCTACTCCAAAGAGGAGATGGCCGGCCGAATTAAAGGGAGAGTCCACCTCCCACAAGGGAGGTGGATCTCCTCCTTTTAAATCCTTTTTGCCTTATCTCCTTATCTCCAGCCACATGGGCCTTTAGCAAAAGTATTTCCCAGCCCAATAAGGGCTGACACACTTTATCTAACAGCCCATGAAGTCCTTTGGTCGTCACACCCCTCCCGGGGGTCCTCCGGCACCCTCCCGGCACTCCCGGTACAATACCGATGAGCCCGAAAACTTTCCGGTGACCGAAACTGGACTTCCTATATATCAATCTTTACCTCCGGACCATTCCGGAGCTCCTCGTGACGTCCGGGATCTCATCCGGGACTCCGAACAACCTTCGGTAATCACGTATACCTTTTCCCTATAACCCTAGCGTCATCGAACCTTAAGTGTGTAGACCCTACGGGTTCGGGAGACACGTAGACATGACCGAGACACCTCTCCGGTCAATAACCAACAGCGGGATCTGGATACCCATGTTGGCTCCCACGTACTCCACGATGATCTCATCGGATGAACCACGATGTCAAGGATTCAATCAATCCCGTATACAATTCCCTTTGTCTATCGGTATGGTACTTGCCCGAGATTCGATCGTCGGTGTCCCTATACCTTGTTCAATCTCGTTACTGGCAAGTCTCTTTACTCGTTCCATAATACATCATCCCGTGGCTAACTCCTTAGTCACATTGAGCTCATTATGATGATGTCTTACCGAGTGGGCCCAGAGATACCTCTCCGTCACACGGAGTGACAAATCCCAGTCTCGATTCGTGCCAACCCAACAGATACTTTCGAAGATACCCGTAGTGCACCTTTATAGTCACCCAGTTACGTTGTGACGTTTGGCACACCCAAAGCATTCCTACGGTATCCGGGAGTTGCACAATCTCATGGTCTAAGGAAACGATACTTGACATTGAAAAGCTTTAGCAAACGAACTACACGATCTTGTGCTATGCTTAGGATTGGGTCTTGTCCATCACATCATTCTCCTAATGATGTGATCTCGTTATCAACGACATCCAATGTCCATGGTCATGAAACCGTGACCATCTATTTATCAATGAGCTAGTCAACTAGAGGCTCACTAGGGACATGTTGTGGTCTATGTATTCACACATGTATTATGGTTTCCGGTTAACACAATTATAGCATGAACAATAGACAATTATCATGAACAAGGAAATACAATAATAACCATTTTATTATTGCCTCTAGGGCATATTTCCAACATGGATATTGTATGCGCGGACGCCGGCTGTCGGTGGGAGATGTAAGCTATACCCTAAGGCAAGAAGCCTCCATCGACAAGCGCGGCTAATGATTAGCCTGAAACGATATAAAGCCGGCTGTTTGAAGGGAGACATAAGCTATACCCGAAGGCAAGAAGCCTCCTTCAACAGCTACAGTTGATAAGCAACTGAGTTTTGGCGTAAAATGCCGGTTGTTAGGGTGAGATAAGCGAACCCGTCGGTAAGAAGCCCCCTTCGACAACCTCGGTTAATAAGTAACCGGAAGTGGCATAAAGCCATCCATTACGGTGAGATAAGCGATACCCGTCGGTAAGAAGCCCCCTTCGATGGTTGTAGTTGATAAGCAACTGGAATTTGGTGTACACGCTGTTGCCTTAGGGTCATGTAAGCTATACCAAAGGTAAGAAGCCTCCATCAACAACAGCGCTTAATGTAACCAAACTAGGCATAAAGCCAACTGTGCAAGGGAGATGTAAGCTATACCCGAAGGCAAGAAGCCTCCTTGCAACGGTTTAATAACAGCTGGCTATGCAAAGGAGATGTAAGCTATACCCGAAGGTAAGAAGCCTCTTTGCAATAGTGCTTAATTGGGCATTACACCGGCTGTGCAAGGGAGATGTAAGCTATACCCAAAGGCAAGAAGCCTCCTTGCAACAGCATAAAAGCAGACTGCGCAGGGGAGATGTAAGCTATACCCGAAGGCAAGAAGCCTCCCTGCAACAGCGCTTGATAGGGCATAAAGCCAGATGATAGATCAACTGTTTTGACGGTGAACAAACCACTTCAACTCAAATTTCTAAGCCGGAAAATTTCATCTTGGAAAGACCCAGGCTTCTCATTGAAAACGACCAAATGTGTCTTGCCATGTCTGTAGCCCCCGAGCCTCAAGTTGACTTGAAGAGGCGGCTTGAGAATCTTCATCTGAAAGTTGAGGTTGACCGTGGCGGGTTATAGATGATCCCGTATGAATTGTTTCAACGATCCGGTCGATGGTTCATTCCGGCTGTTTGTTTGAAGTGAACCAAACTTTAGTGGCGGCAATTTGTGCGCTTGTCCGTCGGGCGGCTCATATCGATGAGTATCGCACTAATATGTTGATGTAGATCAGACTGTGGGCGACATCTTGCGCGCGTCCGTTGGGCGGCTCGCACTGGTATATGCAGCCGTTGTTGGGTTGATGTAGACATAGCGAACACCCACAGATATTGTAAGCCGATGCTGTTGTCAAGACGCAACAACATTGTAAACCGGCGCGGATGGCGAGAGACGTCCACAACATTGTAAGCCGACGTGGGTAGCAAGAGACGGCCACAACATTGTAAGCCGGCGCGGGTGGTGAGAGACGGCCACGGCGTTGTAAACCGGCGCGGGTGGCGAGAAACGGCCACAGTGTTGTTGGTGAAGACCATAAAGCGGGTACGGCAGCTTGCCGATATCATCGGCGGCTCATGCTGGTGGGTGAACGCATGCGGTACCAGCAAATTGGTGTAGACCGTCTGCAGGGACGGCGACTCCCGCGCGTCCATCGAGCAATGTAGCACATTGGTGTGCGCTCTAACTCCGTGGTAACATGCCACATAAACAATTGTCCTGCATAAAAATATTGCAGAAGACGAAGTAATTGTCCTCGGATGGATCAAATATGCATGAAAAAATATATATGATAAATATCACCTGGCTTTTTTGTCGGATGAATATGGACACCGGCATCAAATAATGGATGAAACAGATGCTCATCTATATTTTTTTACCTAGCATTTACCTCTCTTTTGCCTTATCTTCTCCCTCCCGTACTACCATAGCAGAGGCGAAGGGGAGAGGCTGCATCAGATGGCTCCTCGAGCGGCGACTTGCAGTGGAGAAGAGGCCACCGCGGCAAAATGCGGGGATGGTGAGGGTGCATGAAAGCAGGGGCGGCGTGACGACTCGTGGAGGCCGAGGGACGGCGCTAGCGCAGCAGGGAGAGGCTATGGCGGAACCGTCCGGCCGAGCGGCTTGAAGCGACGGAGGTAGGTCACGGCGTAATGAGGACAGCTGTGGAGCCCCGAGCTAGAGCCGGCCTGGCATCTCGTGGTGATGGAAATAGCGCGCGGAGGCATGGCAGCGGCCAGGGGGCAAACCGACCGGCCGAGCAGGAACCGGCGCTGAACAGGCATGCGAAGGTGATGGGACGTCTAGTGATGTGGGCGCGTAGAGGTGATGTGCAGAGGGGGCACGGGCACGACACAGCAGGCAGAGGCCATGGCGGAGGGGTGAGGCCAACCGCGGATACGAGGTGGCTAGGCAAAACAGCCATGGCGCGGCGGCAGAGAGAGGCTATCAAGGTACGGCAATGGGCTGAGCCGGTGCGCTGAACCGGCAGGGCCAGCAGGTACAGCAGCGGCGGCTCAAGGCAGAGTGCCTATGAAGAACTGGTGATGGCGAGTTTCGGGCGGATCAGCGTGAAAGGTCCCTCGGCTGTGGCGACTCGTGGCATAGGCGGAACGGGGCTGGAGGAATCAGGCCGGCTCTTGGGGCGCGGTGGGCTTGGCACACGGCGGTGGCTCGCTGGACGGGTGTGATGCAGGCGAAGAGGATGGGTGCTTGGTGTGGCGGCGTGGAAGCAATCTCCAGCGAAGGCGATGGGAGGCCGGCGGCTTTTGGCCACGGTGAGGGCGGTTCGTTTGGGCCGCTACCGGTTAGGTCTTGGTGGAGCCCAGCGGCGCAGCTGGCTGATGCAAAAAGCGCGATCATGGCATCGATGGCTCAGCACGAGCCCGGCTTGGACACGACAGCAAGGACAGGCAAGGCGAGGCGGAGGCGAGCGGGCATGTAAGCTCATCGCGGCCGGAGCAATGCTGCGGTGGCAGCGGAGCCGGTGGGCTGGCGTAGCAGGGCGATCCTCTGGTCAACGCCGACGCGGTTTGGTGAAGCCGGTAAGAGCTCGGGTCGGGGGTAGAGGCATAGTGGTGAGAGGATGGCTCAGACGCCGTGGCGATGAAGGCACGCGAGGGGAAGCGAGCCCGATGGGACGACGTCGCAGCGGCTGAAGCACGGGTGCGGTGAGTCAATCCGCGTTTTGTTCTAGTCCGGGTTCGTTCCTGTTTGCATATGCAATCACATACATGGCGAGGCCGTGACGGCTCTAGGCGCAGCCGTTTGACCCGACGGCGGAGGCAGCTCAGCACGAGCGAGCGGAGGCCGGGGGCGGCTCGGCCAGCAGGCCTCAATGGTGGGCTGGCGCGAGGCCGTGTGAGGCGGGAGCAGAGGGCCGCAGATGAGCTAGCAGGCGCGCTGAGCCAGCCTTGGCATGGCGGGGCAGGCGGCTGCGGAGGTGGATGAGCACAGCGCGGAGGAACGCGCGGAGGTGGAGAGGGCGAGGGCGAGGCAGAGCAAAGCCGGCCGATGGGCCACGGCTATGGAGGCGGAGAAGGGAGCTGGCTCGGTGGGGCTGCTGCTGTGGAGGCAGAGCACAACGGGGCAGACCACCCTGGTGGAGGTGAGGCGTTGGCAGTACGGAGGCTGACACAGCGGAACGACGGCTCGCAGTGCGTTGGAACGGAGGGGTACACCTACAGAGGGGTGGCGAGGCCACGATGGGGGGCCTGCTCAACGCGGCGGTTGAAGCAGAACGGCTGCTAACACAGGTGAACCGGTGGTGGTTCGGAGCAAGCCGTCGGGGGATGGAGTTGGGAACGACCCGGAGCTGTGCGTGGTGGCGGGCGTAAACATAGCCATGAGCCGACAGGAACAACGCAGAGGCAGCTCACACGGGGAAAGTCGTCAGCAGGTGCGATGCGCGGCAGGGTGGCTCCGCCGTGTAGAGAGGTAGGAGCGAGATCGACTCGGACTCTAGGCGAGGATGGAGCCCGTGTCCAGGTCGTGGCCGGTTCGCCGTATCCAGCCCGTGTGCCCGTGTTTTTTTCTGAACATCCGCAAACGTCCGTGTGTTGAATCTTGTGAGGAGCCGGTGGGAATTTCCTCTTCTCTTAATCTTGAATCATTCCCTGTTTGGTCCATTGTTTGCTCGTAGCAATTGGAGTTTCACCAGAAAATTGATTTTGTTCCACGTGATGTATTGGACTTGATGCATGTCCCTACCTCTGGTAGTCTTGATGACATGTCATTATGTGGCATAGAGCAACTTTTTTGGCAGTGTCAATTTGCGTTTGGATCGATCAGGAACACATCTTCGACTTGTGCTGATGACACTCGACGCAACCCTAATTTGTCCTAAAACCAAAACCTGCGTGATTGATCCCTGTCGACTTTTCCATCTTCGCCAATCATGATCTTCTTGATTCCTGAGAATTTCCCATCAAAAACATAACACCACCATGCGCAGGCCCCACGGTGGGCGCCAACTGTCGTGGATTTGTCACGATAGATGTCCGGGTCAATGGACTTAGGTTCGGGGCGAGACGCAACTACGTGGCGGCTTGAAGGGGTTGATCGGAATCGAGAAGACACGGAGTTTTACCTAGGTTCGGCCCCTCCGATGGAGGTAAAAGCCTACGTCCTGCTTGTCTGGTATTGATGATGATGAAGATCTCTCGGTTACAAGGGTGCTAATCGCTACCTCTAATCTCTTGTGCCTCTAGTCTCTGGTGTTGTCTAAACTTGTAGACTTGTGTCTCTTGAGAACTTCTTCCTCTAGGGGTGCTCTACCCCTCCTTATATAAGTGGAGAGGGTACGTTTACAAATAGAGTCCTACTAGGAGTATGATTAGGACTAGTCTCTCACGAATCCTACTCTGGGTCTTATTTCCTTTAAGGGAATCCTTCTCTCTTGTGGGCCTTCTCCTGTGGGCCTTCTTTTGTGAGCCGCCTGGCGCCGGCTCACCCGCCGGGTCTTGGGCTTGGTCATCCTGTGACCCGCTTGCCAGGTCATAAATAAGATGTCATGTCTTTAACGGGTCTCCTGTGAGTTGCCTGGCCGGGTCATTAATAAGATGTCATATCTTCCGCCGGGTCTCTTGTGAGTCGCGAGGCCGGGTCATACCATGGGCTATATCCCCGTCAACCTCGGTGGACGAGAGAGAAACACGGTTTTGTTTCTTTGATAACCAACTTACCAAAGACCGGCCAAGAAATTGGCAGCCTCCGGAAGTGGACTTTCTATCCAGATGGTCTCTTTCCCAATCCAAGTCAGTATATCCAACAAGATCAAACGAACCCCCTTGGGATACCATAAGCCAACGTTTGGGGTATTAGGCAAATATCGAAAGATTCACTTGATAGCCACATGGTGACTCTCCTTAGCTGCGGATTAAAATCGTGCAAAAATACCCAAACTTAACACGATATCCAGTCTAGATGCACAAAGGTAAAGCAAGGATCCAATCATGTAGCGATATACCGGTTGAATAGGCAACTAACACTTTTTAACTTTTCCTTAACAAATTAGGCTTAGCATCAAATAAGTTGGCTAGATGTGAAACTAGGTGAGGAACCTATATGATGCTACACACAACAAGCACACAAGCAAGCAAGGGATACAACACAATATTAGCTTGCAAGAAGTAAAGGTAAGAGATAACCAAAAGTGGAGCCGATGGAGACGAGGATGTGTTATCGGAGTTCCTTCCCTTGAGAGGAAGTACGTCTCCATTGGAGCAGTGTGGTGGCTCAATGCTCCCCAAGAAGCCACTAGGGAAGCCGTATTCTCCTCACGCCCTCACACAATGCGAGAACTCGTGATTGCACTATTGGTGCCCTTGAAGGCGGCAACTGAACCTTTACAAACAAGGTTGGGGCTATCTCTACAACTTAATTGGAGGCTCCCAATGACACCACGAAGCTTCACCACAATGGAATGTGGCTCCGAGGTGACCTCACCCATCTAGGGTGCTCAAACACCCAAGAGTAACAAGATCCGCAAGGGATTAGTGGGGGGAGTCAAATTTATCTTGGTGGAAGTGTAGATTGGCGCCTCCTCAACAAATCCCTAGGAAATCAACAAGTTTGATTGGCTAGGGAGGGACATCGGGCTAAAATGGAGCTATGAGCAACAATGGAGCTTGGGGAAGTCAGAGGTCGTCTTCTTGAGGAAGAAGACCTCCTTTTTATAGTGGGGGATAAGATCCAACTATTATCCCCACACACAGCCCCGCGCGTCGTGGTACTACCGCATATGACCACGGTACTACGGCAAGGCCTTGCGGTACTACCGCTGCAACATGCGGTACTACCGCTTGCACAGAAGTGTCACATGCAGACCGATTGCACTGCAACTAGCGGTAGAACTGCCGGAGCGGTACTACCGCATGGTCGGTAGTGACCAGCACCGGAGATGCACGGAAGTAAAAAATTACTTCTGTGCCTACCTCCGCTGAGGGCGGAGCTGCAAAAAAGTCCAGCACGATAGAACCAGAACTGCATCATGATACTACCGCAAAAGGACGAATGTAAAAAATTACATCCGCACCTCCTACCATAGGTGCACGTACTAGGGCAGGGGACAGCGGTACTACCGCTCCACTGAACGGTACTACCGCGGGCTCCTGCGGTACTACCGCTCCCTTGAGCGGTACTACCGCTGGCCACTGAAAGCAAGTACCCCCGCAGACTACACTTTGCATAGCTAAGGAAAACGAGTTGTAGCTCCATTGAAGAGAAGGAAAGGTGGTGCAATAGAATAGATGTGTACATGTTGATTCCACCCAAACCTTTCTGAAGCGGACCCCCTCTTAATAGCACGACTTTCCTACAACTCAAATCCACCAAAAGGAAACGTAGAGAACAACTGTCTTCGATAAGCTCCGAGGGGCACCGAATCGTCTCGTTCCTAGACATGAGATATCTGAAATGCTCAATGCACATGATTAGTCTACAAAGGCATTGTCATCAATCACAAAAACCACTTAAGGAGAAATATTCCCTTATAGTTCCTCTATAAGTTTCTTTTCCCAGGATGTCATGTTGACCATGATCGTGAAACCTCAACTCCGATCAATGTGGGAGGAAAATATTGAAGATTTAGTTTGGCGAATGTTCCCGAACTCTATGGTCATTAATCAACCAAAATTTTCACTTCTGTCATTATCGACAAATTGTAGTCTTAAGATGGCTAGCTTTCGGCTTCACCTAGTCTGAGGTACTAACCCGGATGACCCAGAAGTAACAATCACAAAGGTGCTCCCTTTACCTCCTAGCCGAACAATCAGAAACTTAGCGGGTAAGCACAGGAGCCAGGCAACCCAGCTTGGCCAAAATCTTAAGTCAAATTGATGCATATTTATGGCTTTACGATGATGATTATGGAAGGCAACACTTGCATATTGAATACGAATGTTTTTATGCTATATGCTATTTTGACTCCTTTGTGACTGTTTATCATATCATAGTGGCCCATCGTCGGCTTCTACCCCTTTGTAAGTGCTATGCAGGGTGGTTCCGCAGTAACAAGACAACCCTTAGGTGATGTCTCGGTGCCCAGAGGCCGTTTTGTTAGCGGAAACGAGGCTATGTGATATCTAGGCTTTATAACTTTCACTTAGTCATAGGAGCTTAAAGTTTGGGAGGCCAGTTACTAGTCCCCGGTTAGTGCTCGACATCATTCAAGTTTAAGTCGTTAACACTTTGGCCAAATTTATGAAAGCCCGTGGGGTAAACTCTATCGGTCTATAGTTTGACAGAGTCATCGGATCATTTTCCAGTTTACGGTCATTGTGACGGTCAGTTTTTGGCTTTCTCCACAGAGGTACTTAACCAGTTAAAATAAAGTACAATCACAATGGTTCTCCCTTTTCACACCTTGGCCGAACAATGCGGAACATAACAGGCAATCATGGGAGCAGGGTAACCCAACTATTGACCAAAGACACAATTCAAAACTGATGCATATAGAGCAATATCCGAGACGTCGAGGTGGAGGTCGGCAGAGAAGATGCCAAATAGAAAGTCAATTTTTTTTCCGAGCTGAATTATTACATAGGGCACCTCAGTCAAGATGATGTCCATCCTCCTAAAAACATGCAAATAGCTTAAAAGTGCCATAAG
Organism: Hordeum marinum; assembly: GCA_022496015.1. Classification (NCBI taxonomy): domain Eukaryota; kingdom Viridiplantae; phylum Streptophyta; class Magnoliopsida; order Poales; family Poaceae; genus Hordeum; species Hordeum marinum. The sequence continues at coordinate 138,202,906 of CM039672.1, forward strand.
CTCGAAAAGCCAAAAAACTTATGTAAAAACTTTGACGTTCATACTAAATCAAGTGTTTTGGTGCCAATCCAAAAATTGATCTTAAAATTAACATGTGCTTTGGTCGTGCTTTAACATGACACATCAGATCTCTTAGACTTAAAGCGGGCCAGCCTTTGATTTCAACCTCCATATCCCAAGGGCGGAGTGTGTCGTGGTTTTATCAAGGCAGATGTCTGAGGACTTATGTTCGAGGCCATCGCTAAGGTGATGGACTAAAAGGGGTTGTTGGGACAAAGGACATGAGTTTACCCAGGTTTGGCCCCTCGATATGAGGTAAAAGCTTACGTCCTGCTTGTGTTGTATTGATTGGAGTATCGATTACAAGGGAGCGGATTCGCTTGACCTAGTTCTTGATTGATTGATTTCTGTCAAGGTCGCCCCAGGTCTCGCCCTTATATAGGAGGCCAAGACCATGGGTTACAAGTCTCATACCGATTCTTACAATGTATCTGACTCTATCTCTATGTCGGCTTGCCTTCCTGGGCAAGCCGTCTCCGGGCGGCTTAACCGCCCTGGTCTTCATGCCTTCTTGGTCTTGGCCTCGCCTAGGGCCATCTTGGTAAACCGCCATATGTCTAAGCTAACGTCTCCAGGCCCATCGGCCTTGGTCTGGTATATGAGCCGCCAGGTATAACCTGACCCCACCTGGGCGGGTCTCACCACGGGGTTATATCCCCAACATTAGGCCCGAGGTTGATTTGAGCTTGCTCATGTCAATCGTCCATTTTGCTTGGTGGCAAGTCTCTTCCTTCAACACCTGACAGTAAGAAAATGTAAACCGCCGTGACGTCATATTGGATATGCCAAAAAGATTCCCTAATGACCACAACGGATCTTTCATCATTAAACTGATAGCACGAAAATTGAGGCATCCATCTCGGTCGGTCAGTTTCGGTCACCTGGATTCTCGCACCCGTTTCCTCTTTCCAGCCTCTTAAATAGGATTGCGAATAGTCCTTCTCATTTCCTCCATTTTCTTCTCAACTTGCGCCTCTTCTTCTTCCTCTCGACGCCGTCGCCCCCGAGCTCTCTCGCTTCGGTGAATCCTCTACTCCGTCATCGCCCGAGGCCGCTGCATCAACCTCAACGGGACAGAGCATCGTTCGTGCCCAGCGCATCTCCTCTGGTACATCCTTCTTTGTGCCCTAGATCTGTAGTTTAGGGTAGCAAATCCATGGAGTTCCTCAGTCCGCTCAAAACACGAGTTCCTCGTAATGCCCAATGACATGTACCACATGAATCTTGTAATTAATCTCTCCCTGACGCGGTAGACCGTAGGAGATTATCAGTAATTTAAGTCAGATCGATAGTTGCTTCCTTTTACCATCTGCGAATATCACCAGTTCCTCTGTTCCATGTTAGGTTTAGAATAAATATGTTTTTCCTCTGTCCATAGATCTGTCACAGCAACAATAACATGTGAATCCTGTTTTTCACACTTAGCAGTATTTTGCTCCATTGCCCTGCAACGTAACTCGCCATTTTAAACTGTCAGCTTTCGCCCTGAACTGCACGGGCAGTCGAGGCTCGTAGAACTTAGATTTCATCAGCTGCCCTAAATTGTCTGTCACCTTCTAACTCGCCGTGTGCTGCATGGCTGCAGCCTTACCTTAGCCGGGACCATTTGCGTCTTTTGGCTCACGTATGTGATCATGTCACTGGCAATCAAACGATAGAGAACCGGGGCCGACATGACTAGTCATAGAACCCAAGTGGCACATCCGTACGGAAACAGGCATACATAACCCAACAATGCAGGTGTCGGCCTCAAGCATGTGTAGACGAGTCATAGAAAGCTACAAGGACTCCATTACGCCATGAGACATAATGCCATCATTGCACGTAGACGAGTCCTAGCAGGCTACAGGGACTCCATTACACTACGAGACATTTCCCCGAAGGGACAGACACAACACCAAAGAAGGATACATGTCGGTCAATCAATGTGTCCGGAGCAGTAGCAACCTACCATGGCTCGGTGGAAGCACAAAGAGGCAGTTTCCTATAAAGAGTACTACTAAAGGCACACGACTAGGTGTCGGATCCCATCCATACCGTTGCATGTCACACGTACGCATGACATGCCCGATATGCATAGATACAACTATGGCGTCACAACATAACTATACAACAACACAACTTTTATTTAGGAGGCTCAGATGAGCCTTGGATAATATGTTCTTATAGGTAGGGGTCACATGACCCGACACTCAAGTCATACAAACAAGTTCATACAAACCAAGCGGAAGCATAAGCTATTTGAGTACAGACAGATGAAAGGGTAAAAAGGCACATGGCCGGACTATCTACAGCCCACCACAAGCATAGGTCATAGCTGGGACACCAGCTATTCGACATCGTCGACATCTAGAAAAAAACCACCTGATGGGTCCTGGGTCTCATCTGCAACATTTATTAAGCACCCGTGAGTACAAACGTACTCAGCAAGTCTTTAAAAGAGACGTAGTCTATTCATGCTCATGTATCAACAAGGGGAGTGGTGGAGTTTATGCAGCGATGTCAGCTTTGACTCATGGATATCTTACACTACACAATTTTAACTCTTTGTTTAAATTTTAGATATTGCACACGAGTCGACTAACTCCATGACAATACACCACCATGGATTCACTTCCCTCTCCTAGGAGAGTGCCATCCACGGTACTCACACTTGTCTTGATATTTATATGAGTATCCATTTGGTTATCTATGAACAGCATAAGTTATCCAAGTGGTCCATATCCAAGGACGCGGCTATTTGAATAGTTTCATACCCTGCAGGGGTGTACTTCTTCACACACACTCTCGCCACTTATCGTTGTGTGCTCTTAGAACCATGCACCTTGGCAACCTTCAAGAAAAAGCCCAGCGAGGGAGTCGGCCACGACCGTCAATCACATAAGACCTCTAGTCCAGGCTATCGCCTATTTGAGACTGAACCCGCACGGAAGTCCGGCCGAAGTTTCCTCTACTGCCCCAAATGATGTGCGGAGGGTTCCCAAGCCCACCATTCGGGTGACCCTTGGTACACTGTGCCACTGCCTACCGCATCATAGCCCACCCCTAGGGTCAGCGCTACGCACGGTCTCCAGCATGCTATAAACACCAAAAATTACTTCCAACTCCTGGACTATGGACTAAGCGACTGATAAGTCGAGCGGGGTCTTATTTCAGGGCCCAGCATGTGGTAGTATCTAGTCTTGGATCACAAACATGGAACTCAATACCTAAGAACAGTCCCAATGAGACAACCCGCTATGTACTCCTACATAGCCTCTCATCACTACCTTTACCAAATCGAGTTCATCATAAGCTTATCACATCGGAACAACAATGTTTCACTCTAGTTCATCACTAAGATGAATCAGACCTGACACAACTCTAAGCATAGCAGGCAAAGTAAGCTAAGCACATCATGGCACAATCATCTACCAGGTATGCTAGGTTGCAAGGTTTAGCTATTTACTGTGACAATGACAGGTCATGCAAAAGAATAGGTTCTTCTACCATGTATGACATACATATGAGCGTTTGTCCTAATGCAACAAACAAGAGCAGGAGCGAGAGAGTGGGATGTTATCGGAATGATCAAGGGGGTTGCTTGCCTTGCTAGGTACCGGGAAAGTTCTCTCCTTCTTTGGAATACTCGGGGGTATCCTCAGAAGTAAGGCCTACCGCAATGCAGATAAATAGCATTTAATACACGCAAGTGCAACAATATGATGCATGATCATGACATGGTAGCATGTATGGATGAGCTAATGCAACTAGTGTCCAAGTTAATTTGAAGTGAGTTTGAATATAGGTTCAAAATCGTTCTTCATTTCAAATTCCATATGCTAACCTATTAATAAATGTCAAGGCTCATCTACATAGGTTGCTCTAGCATGCATGATAATAGCACCATTAGATTTATTGGATTTTTCTGATAAATTTTCATATATAAATTATTTTCATCTGATTTACAAATTAATTTATATGATTTTTTCAAGTTTTAAACAATTTCTGGAATTATTTTAAAACTAGAAAATGAAATATGACGTCAGCCTGATGTGACTACGACGTCAGCTAGTCGGCTGACCAGGCTAGGTCAAACCTGACGTGCAGGGCCCGCACGTCAGTGACACGGGCCTAATCCCCGTGTTGACCAAAGGTTTGTCCCACCTGAGGGCCCACAGGTCAGTGACTGGGGCCTAACTAATCAGGGGGATTAGCCCCTGATGGTCGGCCACGTCGGCGCCCACGGAGCGGGTCCGGCGACGACCAATAACACGGTGACGACCATTTGGCGCGCGACGGGCACCAGGAGGTAGCCCGTGCACGCGCGCGTCTAGCAGGGTAGCAGAGGGGGCTCGGGGTCGCCGGAGATGACGACCACGTCGAGCTGAGCGGCGGCGACGGCTCGGGCAAGAATGGGTACGGCGATACAGGCTGCGGGAGGAGGAGCTACGGGCGGCTACGGGCTCCTAGGGACGCTACGAGCACGAGCCCATGGTCGAGAGCGAGCTTTGGCCGCTGTGGCCACGGCTACGCCGTGGCCGACGGCGAGCTGCACTCGGCTCTGGCTACCGACGGGGCTAGAGAAGGGGAACGATGATGGAACCAGGGGGAAACGGACCGGGTCCTCACCGGAGGGGCTCCTGGCGCCGAGGCGTGGTCGGGGACGCACGGAGGGCGGCGAATCACCAGTGGTTTCAGTCCAGCGAGGGGGGAGTAGGGGAGAGGGGAAGAGAGGAATGGTGAGGGGTAAACAGATCCAGGCGGCGGCGAAGCCTATCCTCTTGCCAGCGCGACGAGGAGGCGGCTAGGTAGGCAGGGAGGAGGTGACCAGCGCGCGGCCACGGTCGGCTGCGGTGGAGGCACGCAGCTGCTTCTCCTCCTGGTAGGAGGAAGAAGATGTTGCTGCCCCCCGTGGGCTAGGCCTCTTCTTCAGCTAAGCCCAGGTGGGTTTTTCTCCCCCCTTTTATTTATTTGCTCTGTTTTCTAATTTCTGACATTTGTTTTATTTTATTTTCAAGCACATAAGCTATTTTAGAATATCCCAAATATTTTATATATTGCAGTTTGAATATTTCAAACTTATCTAAAAAGTTACAGGATATTTTGAAAACTAAAATAATGATAATGCTTTATTTGATATTTTCAGAAGCTTTATCATTTATTTTTAAATTGCTATAGTTGTTCAAATAATTTAAATGACCCATTGTATAATCATGTCCATATTTATTAGACATAGGGGACATTTTAGATGAGCATTTTGGATTTGTTGAATTTTCACAAACTTTGAATTGGTTTGATTCAAATGAGGGTTTGGGGTTTCCTTTAGTCCCCATTTCATGTTGATGCAAAAATGATATATGATGCACACACATGCTATCCTATGACATCTAGCTAGGGATGTGACAACTCACCCCACTCAAAAGAATCTCGTCCCGAGATTTTGAAGTCGTCGGGAAGAGCGCGGGGTACTCTAGTCGAAGACGATCTTCTGTTTCCCATGTGGCCTCCTTTTCAGAATGGTGTGACCACTGAACCTTGAGAAACTTGATGTTCTATCACCGAGTGGTACGCTCAGCTTGATCAAGAATATGAACAAGGTATTCTCGATATGTAAGGTTATCTTGGAGATCAACCGCTTCGTGGTCTACTTCACGGACAGGGTCCAATGTAACGAGGAGCCAACCTGCCCTTGATATCGAATCGATAGGTACCCTTCAGAGGCGTAACCTGAAGGTAAGCCTTCTCGTCAACTTCAAAGGTCACAACCATATGATGGCAATCATATTGGCTCTTTTGATGGGATTGGGCTGTTTTTAACTTTTCATGAATCATGCGAACTTGCTCCTCTACATCCTCGATCATATCTAGGCCAAAGAGTTGCCTCTCTCCGGTTTCCGACTAGTTAAGAGGTGTTCGACACCTTCGTCCATATATAACTTCAAAAGGGGCTTTGCCCAAGCTTGATTGATAACTATTGTTATATGCAAATTCGGCAAATGGAAGACATTTCTCCTAATTCATACCGAAGGATATAACACAAGCTCGGAGCATGTCTTCAAGAATTTGATTGTCTCGCTCAACTTGACCACTTGATTGCGGGTGGAAAGCAGTGCAAAAGGATAGATGAGTCCCCATAGCAGTTTGAAAACTTTCCCAGAATCGGGAAGTAAAGATACTTGCGCGGTCTGAGTTAATCTCCAAAGGAACACCATGAAGAGAAACTATTCGAGAAACATATAATTCCGCTAGCGGGCTAGGAGTTATACTCTCCCGAACATGAAGAAAATGAGCCACTTCGGAAAGGCGGTCGATGACCACAAAGATAGCATTATTCCCTCTCCTAGTCCTGGGAAATCTGGTAATGAAATCCATACTGACCTTATCCCATTTCCATTCAGGAATAGCTAAAGGTTTAAGGGTGCCAGCAGGCCTTTGATGTTCGGCTTTCACGCGATGACAAACGTCGCAATTAGCAACGAACTGAGCAATTTCTCTCTTCATCCTAGTCCTCCAGAACCTCTGGCGTAGGTCCTGATACATCTTTGTACTACCCGGATGAATTGTGAGAGGAGAATCATGAGCCTCCTTAAGGATCAGTTGCTAAAGATGTTGGTTCTTGGGAACCACCAAACGGTTATGAAAAACACCACACCTTGATCATCAATAGATAAATCCTTAGCGATACCGCTAACGAGGTTCTCTTTGATCTGGGAAATACCCTTATCACGCTTCTGGCCAGCTATAATTTGATCCTTAAGAGTAGGTTTCGCCACCAAGTTGTATAGGAATCCTTGAGGAGAAATGTGAAGGTTTAACTTCTGAAATTCCTCATGGAGAAGTGGTTGAACTTTTTGTAACATCAGGTTGTTACAATAAGACTTACGGCTTAGTGCATCAGCCATAACATTGGCTTTCCCCAGGGTGTAAGTTATCCCTAAGTCGTAGTCTGTAATCAACTCAACCCACCATCTTTGCCTGAGATTCAAATCCGGCTGGGTGAAAATATATTTCAGACTTTGGTGATCAGTGTAAATTTTGCAACGATTACCGAGAAGGAAATGTTGCCAGGTTTTCAGTGCATGGACCACAGCTGCAAGCTCAAGATCATGTGTTGGATAATTATCCTCAAGTGGACGCAACTATCAAGATGCGTATGTAATCACATGACGATCTTGCATGAGAATGCAACCTAATCCTTGTCGTGAGGCGTCGCAATAGATAACAAAGTCCTTAGAGAAGTCTGGTGGCATTAGAATGGGAGTAGAGGTTAGTCGTCTTTTCAACTCCTGAAAACTGTGCTCGCATTGTGGAGTCCACTCGAACTTTTTATCTTTCTTGAGGAGTTCAGTCAGAGGTTTCACAACCTTGGAGAAATTCTCACCAAAACGGCGACAATAGCTCGCTAAGCCAAGGAAACTCTAAACTTGCTTGACCGATTCAGGTTGAGTCCAATCAAGGACGGCCTGAACTCTCCCAGGATTGATAGCAATGCCCTTACCAGAGATCACGTGGCCCAGATAGGTCACTTCTGGCAACCAAAATTCACACTTGGTGAATTTGGCATACAGACGGTGCTCTCGAAGTTTCATCAATACCAGCCTAAGATGCTCGACATGTTCCTGTTCGTTCTTCGAGTAGATGAGTATGTCATTGAGGTAAACCACGAAGAATTTATCCAAATACTCCATGAAGATCGAATTCATCAAGCGAGAGAAGGTGGCTGGAGCATTGGTTAAACCGAAGGACATAACGGTGTACTCGTATTGGCCATAACGAGTAACAAAAGCCGTTTTTTGAATGTCCCCGTTCCTGATTCTAATTTGATGGTATCCCAACCTCAAATACATTTTGGAAAATACAGAGGATCCAGTGAGTTGATCATACAAATCGTTGATCCTCGGGAGCGGATACTTGTTCTTTATGGTGACCAGATTCACTAGCCGATAATCCACAACCGTCCGATCCGATCCATCCTTCTTCTTGACGAAGGGGACGGGACAAGCCCAAGGAGAAGAACTAGGATGTATGAAACCTTTCTTCAAAGCCTCATCGAGTTGAATTTTAAGTTCGGCTAGTTCTAAGGGTGCCATCTTATAGGGTCTTCTAGCTATTGGGACAGTCCGTGGAATGAGCTCTATCACAAACTCAACATCTCTGACAGGTGGAATTCCTGGCAGTTCTTCTGGAAAGACATCCGGAAAGTCATAGACTATCGGAATATCTTCTAACTCTCGAAGAGGGCTAGCATTGAGGGAATAGAGTTGGCGCTTGGCTGTTCGGGTAGAGACATTAACTATCTCACCCGGTGGATGTGTAAGTTGAACATTCCACGAATGAGTATCAATCTTAGCGTAGTGGGCTTTCATCCAATCCATGCCTAAGATGATATTGATGTCAAAAGACTTGAGGGCTATCAAAGATGCTAGGAAGACTCACTCTAGAAGTTTGCCACTTTGAACTAGGAGTCTGAACTACTAAAGGAGTAGGCATATCACAAAAAGACATGTTATGCAACTGGGCATAACTTTCTGAGATGAAAGAATGAGATGCCCCAGTATCAAACATAACAGATGCTAGATGACTATTGACAAGGAATGTACCTAGGATAACATCAGGATCCTTAGAGGCTTCCTCAGTAGAGACATAATTCACTCGTCCATGAGCAGGAGTTGGCTTCACATAGAAGGCTTTTCCCAGCTTCCCACGTCCAGCGGGCTTAGCATTGTTCTGAGGACAATCACGAGAGTAGTGTCCTGGTTCCCCACATTTGTAACAAACCATGATGGCACGGGGAGCAACATTAATAGGCGGACCTCCAAATGGCCTGGCTGGAGGGTTGGGCTGAGCTGGGCGAGGCGCCTGGAAGGATGGCCTCGTGGTGTATCTTGCCGGCAGAGCTACGTTGGGCACCCACACCCGACATTTGTTGGAGCCTGAGCCAGATGCGAGGCTGAAGTCATGGTTGTGCTTTCTCGTGGCCTCATAGTCAATCTGTCCAGACTCGGCATTGATAGCCTTGTTGACGAGAGCCTAGAAGGTTGTGCACTCATGCAAGCGCAGATCTCGACGGAGCTCAGGATTAAGTCCCTTGCGGAACCTAGCCTATTTTTTGGCATCAGTTGAAACTTCCTCCGGAGCATAGCGAGCAAGATTTCCGAACTCATGGCTATAGGCATCCACTGACAGTGTGCCCTAGGTGAAAGCACAAAATTCCTCTCTCTTGCGATCCATCAGCCCTTCTAGGATGTGATGGGTACAGAATGCCGCGCTAAATTCTGCCCAAGTTGGTGCGGGGCCTGCGGGAGGCATGGCTTCATAATTTTCCCACCATAGATTGGCGGGTCCTTCTAGAAAGTAGGTAGCAAAGGTCACCTTGTTGGCCTCGGACACATTGGCAGCCCGGATCTTGCGGAACATGTTGGTCAGCCAGTCATCCGCGTCGAGTAGGTCGATCGAATGATGATACTTAGGTGGGCACAGCTTGATGAAATCACCGAGTGACACACCATCATTGTGATCATTGCGGGGAGCACGTGCTGTGTTCTGCTCAATTCGTTCCAACAGCCTGTTAGCTCTCTCTCTTGTTCCTTTCAGCTTCAAGCATCACTTCTGCCAAACAAGGCGCAGGTGGCAGATCCTCTTGCCTTGGCTGGCTTCCCTCTCCCTCCTTGGGGGTAGGCACGGGGTTATTCCTAGTGGCCACCATCCTAGGGAAAACTACCCACAGCTTAAACATAGAGGACAACAACTCTAGGACATGAAATAAGGAATGTACTGGACAACATGGCATGTAGGGTAAACACCCAAACAACATGGTAATAACAACTGCCATGTGAACACCATGATTCATACACACCATGACATAGATCAGTACAAGCCCAAGCTAAAAACAAACTACAGAGAGATGACACAACTCATCGGAGGCATTACAAGCTTCCTATACATTATCTATCTACACCTCCGGAACTCAACTCTCAACCTCAATCATATCCCACAAGACACGCAGGACTGTGGCGATACGACTACTACCATACTAGTACTAACATCCACGTACTCAAGCATCACCGTAGAATGCCTCATACAGGTTACCCCCATGACCCGGGAGCTGAACCTGAGGATCTGGAAACACTCTAGCCTATGATCCCTAGAAACCGTAAGGACACGGATGTGGCCTTGGTCCCCTTGTTGGCGGCAATAGCGGTCCTCGAAGAGGGGTGATGCCTCCAACATCGGGCCAGTCTACACGTGCTGGCAGATGAGTCCGCGATGGGTTCAGCATCTCCAAATCTCCATAGCCTGTCTACACGACAGGTGCCAACTGCGTCAGGGCTGCCCAAAGACATGCACGGGTGGCATAAAGCTCCATGCAAAGGGCACGTGCATCACGATCCTTGTTCTACAACATCTAAGCGGTCACTTGCAGCCTGGGATCCTCATGGGAATGATCACAGTAGGCTGCACTAAGATAACCATCCTCTCCTCCCATGGAAGCAGGAACATAACAGAACTCTGTGTTCTGAAGTAGACCATGGTGACACCTCATGATAGTCAGCATGCTGTAGGCGGCCTACTGAACTACCATGTCTATGGTGACACCTAATCCATAGGTCTAGTGAAGTGGCTCTCCAGCTCCAGGATATGAAGGATATATCTTAACAATACATAGATACTAACTCTGGTTGAAATCTCGATGATGTTCCTCCACTGTGTACTCTGGGTACCAACGGTAGCCAGCCTCCATCATAACTCTAACCAACATGGCCCTGTGACCCGGTACATCGATGCACCTGGTCAGACAGACCATCTGACGGGAAGGACGAGGGGGCATCTGAAACAAAGAATGATGCAAAGACGTTAGAGACTCTAGTAGATATTGGACAGCATAATGGCTGTAATTGCTCAAAAAGGATTTTGAGACAACTGCAAAAGATTGGAAAAGCATAAACACTTGACTTTCTAGACTCAAATATCTTCTCCATCTGCTTGTCACACCAACAGTACTCTAGTACCGACATTCAATTGCGAACAAGATAGCTAGTGGTCCATGGTTAGTAACTTGTCATCCTAAGCAATAGATGAGTATCCTAGTTCTTATCCCCGTAGAAAAGATGAGAAAGGCTCAGCATAGAATAACTTGGGAAGAGGAGTAAAAAGAGCCATACGTTCCCTTCCACAATCAATTCCCCTACTTTTCTTTAGTGTTTCTAGACTCAACTTCGACCGGTTTGGCTTGATAGTCCTACAGTCAGTCAGGCTCTGATACCAACACGGTCGGGACCCCTATCCTAAGTCATATGAATCCATACTGTAACATATCACATCACTTTGCGGCCTCACGCATGGTAAGCTCCACGGCTGTAGCCTTACCTTAGACGGGATCATTTGCGTCTTTTGGCTCACGTATGTGATGATGTCGCTGACAATCAAGCGACAGAGAACCCAGGACGACAGACTAGTAATAGAACCCAAGTGGCACATCCGTACGGAAACAGGCACACGTAACCCAGCAATGCAGGTGTCGGCCTCAAGCGTGTGTAGACGAGTCATATCAAGCTACAAGGACTCCATTACACCGTGAGACATAAATGCCATCACTGCACGTAGATGAGTCGTTGCAGGCTACAAGGACTCCATTACACTGCAAGACATTTCCCTGAAGGGATAAACACAATAGAAAAGAATGATACATGCCGGTCAATCAATGTGTCCGGAGCAGTAGCAAGCTACCATTTCCCGGTGGAAGCACAAAGAGACAGTTTCCCGTACAGAGTACTACTAAAGGCACACGACTAGGTGTCGAATCCCATAAATACCGTTGCATGTCACATGTATGCACGACATGCCCGATATGCATTGATACAACTATGGCATCACAACATAACCATAGAAGAACACAACTTTTATTTAGGAGGCTCAGACGAGCCTTGGATAATATGTTCATACAGGTAGGGGTCACATGACCCGACACTCAAGACATACAAACAAGTTCGTACAAACCAAGCGGAAGCATAACCTGTCTGAGTACAGACATATGAAAGGGTAAAAAGGCACATGGCCTGACTATCTACAGCCCGCCACATGGCATAGGTCGTAGCTGGGACACCAGCTATCCGGCATCGTCGACATCTAGAAAGAACCCACCTGATGGGTCCTGGGTCTCATCTGCAACATTTATTAAGCAAACGTGAGTACAAACGTACTCAACAAGTCTTTAAAACAGACATAGTCTATTCATGCTCATGTATCAACAAGGGGACTGGTGGAGTTTATGCAGCAATGCCAGCTTTGCCTCATGGCTATCTTACACTACACAATTTTAACTCTTTGTTTAAATTTTTGATATTGCACACGAGTCCACTAACTCCATGACAATACACCACCATGGATTCACTTCCCTCTCCTGGGAGAGTGCCATCCACGGTACTCACACTTGTCTTGATATTTTTATGATTATCCATTTTGTTATCTATGAACAACATAAGTTATCCAAGTGGTCCATATACGAGGACGCGACTATTCGAATAGTTTCATACCCTGCAGGGGTGTACTTCTTCACACACGCTCTCGCCACTTATCACCGTGTGCTCTTAAAACCATGCACCTTGGCAACCTTCAAGCGGAAGCTCAGCAAGGGAGTGAGACACGGCCGTCAATCACATAAGAACTCTAGTCCACGCTATCGCCTATTTGAGATTGAACCCGCACGGAAGTCCGGCCAAAGTTTCCGCTATGGCCCCAAACGATGTGCGCAGGGTTCCCAAGCCCACCATTCGGGTGACCCTTGGTACATCGTTCCACTGCCTACCACGTCGTAGCCCACCCCTAGGGTCAGCACTACGCACGGCCTCCAGCATGCTATAAACACTAGAAACTACTTGCAACTCCTGGACTATGGACTAAGTGACTGATAAGTCGAGCGGGGTCATATTTCAGGGCCCAGCATGTGGTAGTATCTAGTCTTGGATCACAAACACAGAACTCAGTACCTAAGAACGATCCCAATGAGACAATCCTCTATGTACTCCTACATAGCCTCTCATCGCTACCTTTACCAAATCGAGTTCATCATAAGCTTATCACATGAGAACAACAATGTTTCACTCCAGTTCATCACCAAGATGAATCAGACTGACACAACTCTAAGCATAGCCAGCATAGCAGGCAAAGTAAGCTAAGCACATCATGGCACAAGCATCGACCAGGTATGCTATGTTGCAAGGTTTAGCTATTTACTGTGACAATGACACGTCATGCAAAATAATAGGTTCTTCTACCATGTATGACATACACATGAGCGTTTATCCTAATGCAATAAACAAGAGCAGGAGCGAGAGAGTGGTATATTATCGGAATGTTCAAGGGGGTTGCTTGCCTTGCTAGGTAGCGGAAAAGTTCTCTACTTCGTTGGAATACTCGGGGGTATCCTCAGAAGCAGGGCCTACCGCAATGCAAATAAATAGCATTTAATACACGCAAGTGCAACAATATGATGCATGATCATGAGATGGTAGCATGTATGGATGAGCTAATGCAACTAGTGTCCAAGTTAATTTGAAGTCAGTTTGAATATAGATTCAAAATCGTTCTTCATTTCAAATTCCATATGCTAACCTAGTTATAAATGTCAAGGTTCATTCAAATAGGTTTCTCTAACATGCATGATAATAGCACCATTGGATTCATTGGATTTTTCTGATAAATTTTCATATATAAATTATTTTCATCTGATTTACAGATTAATTTATATGAATTTTTAAAATTTTAAACAATTTCTGGAATTATTTTAAAACTGGAAAATGAAATATGACGTTAGCCTGACGTCACTACGACGTCAGCTGGTCGGCTGACCAGGCCAGGTCAAACATGACGTGCGAGGCCCGCACGTTAGTGACACAGGCCTAATCCCCGCGCTGCCCAGGGGTTTGACCCACCTCAGGGACAACTGGTCAGTGAGTGGGGCCTAACTAATCAGCGGGGCCGATGGCGACCAACAGCACGACGGTAACCTGCCGGAGTTGCGCCTCCGGTGATCATTTGGCGCGCGGAGGGCACCAGGAGGTAGCCCGTGCACGCGCGCTTCTAGTAGGGAAGCAGAGGGGACTCGGGGTTGCCGGAGATGATGACCACGTCGAGCTGATTGGCGGCGACGGCTCGGGCAGGAACGGCTACGGCGGTACAGGCTATGGGAGTAGGAGCTATGGGCGGCTACGGGCTCCTGGGTTGCTACGAGCATGAGCCCATGGTCGGGAGTGAGCTTTGGCCGCTATGGCCAGGCTACGCCATGGCCAGCGGCGAGCTACGCTCGGCTCTGGCTATCGACGGGGCTAGAGAAGGGGAACATCGTTTTAACCAGGGGGAAACAGACCGGGGCCTCACCGGAGGGGCTTCTGGGACCAAGGCATGGTCGGGGACACATGGAGGGCGGCTAATCACAGGCGGTTTCAGTCCGGTGAGGGGGAAACAGGGGAGAGGGGAAGGGAGGAATGGCGAGGGGGAAACGGATCCAGGCGGCACCAAAGCCTATCCTCTCGCCAGCACGACGAGGAGGCGGCTAGGCAGGTAGGGAGGAGGTGGCCAGCGTGTGGCCACGGCCAGCTGCGGTGGAGGCACGCAGCTGCTTCTCCTCCTGGCAGGAGGAAGAAGACGCTGCTGCCCCCCGTGGGCTGGGCCTCTTCTTCAGGTAAGCCCAGGTGGGCTTTTCTCCCCCTTATTTCATTATTTGATTTCTTTTAGAATTTCTAACATTTGTTTTATTTTATTTTCAGGCACATAAGCTATTTTAGAATATCCTAAATATTTTATATATTGCAGTTTGAATATTTCAAACTTATCTAAAAAGTTACAGGATGTTTTGAAAACTAAAATAATGATAATGCTTTATTTGATATTTTCAAAAGCTTTATCATTTATTTATAAATTGCTATAGTTGTTTAAATAATTTAAATGACCCGTTGTATAATCATGTCCATATTTATCACACATAGGGGACATTTTAGATTGGCATTTTGGATTTGTTGAATTTTCACAAACTTTCAATTGGTTTGATTCAAATGAGGGTTTGGGGTTTCCTTTAGTCCTCATTTCATGTTGATGCAAAAATGATATATGATGCACACACACATGCTGTCCTAAGACATCTAGCTAGGGATGTGACATACAGCCAAAAACGTCATTCATTGGCGGGTTCCAGGCAATAAGAAGAAACCCATCCCCCAAGAGGGTGAAGTGATTGTATTCGCAGACCACCTCACACGCGGTTTCAGCCCGCCCGACTCAAAATTCTTCCGAGACATCCTTCACTTCTTCAAACTGCGTCCTCAAGACATTGCACCAAATTCCGTTCCAAACATGTGCAACTTCAAATTCTCTATGAAGTTTACTTGCAAGAAGAGCCATCGGTTGATCTCTTTCGTGAGTTCTTCTATGCCAACCGCTAGACAGAAGTTGCATCTGGCCCAAGCTTGGAACTCGGCCGTACCTCCATCCAAAGAAGGAAGGACATGGCCTTTCCAGCTATTCGTATGCCAAGTCATCCTAAGGATTGGAACAAGACCTGGTTTTACTGCAAAGATACCTCCACAGAAGGAGAGCATCCATTACCGTGTTATCGACCGTCCTGACTCAAGACCACGATCGAGCTCCCTGACCGAATGTCAGCTTCTCAACGGGCAAAATATGCCCCGGCTTATGCCAAAATCAAAGCCCTCATGGCCAACGGTCTGACAGGAATTGATCTGACCCGTTGCTGGGTCTCTTGGCGAGTCATGCCTCTAAGCCGGAGAAGCCGCCTCATGTGTGAACATATGGGTGACGCCAACGGTCCCATCTGTTTCAATCGTACCATTTTGTCAAAAGACGACATCGTTGCTGCCGTCAAAAGCCTTATCCATGATTCTCAAGATTCTTGTTGCACCATCGGATTATACCCTTCTGTGCTGCAAACCCGGCCATGGATGTACCAGTGACTCTTAATCTCCCGACTTCCGTGTTTAGGTATCCATGCATGTTTTCTAATATCTGACCTCTTTCGGCTGCTTTTTCTACCAGGCTAACTCCAGCTTCTGGAAAAAGAAATAAGTTCCTCCTCCGAAGAAGTTGAAGGAGAAGGCCGTCAGCCAAAAGAAGAAACATGCACCTCAAGAGCAGCCTGAAGCTAACAACTCAGAGGTAAAACTTGACTCTCTTGGCCGTCTCTTCATACACCTTACTGATACTAATAACTTCACCGGACGAGACGGAAACAAACCACGCCAACGCCCCTGAGGTAACCTATGTCTCATTTGACTCAGAACATCTTGCACCACAGAAGATACGGCGGGTCGTCCAAAAAACCCATTTTCTCATCCTCTTACATACCTATACCCCAACTTTCTTTTGAAAAAGCAACAACAAGTCTCAGGGCGCCAGACCCGGAGCATCGGCTCTGAAGATCTCATGGCCGGGTTATCTCACTCGCCGGTTGTCACAACCCTAGATTATTGCCCATAATTAGTTGCATTGTGATCATTCATGTAATCATGTTTATTTTTGCTAAAAGTGAATTGAGGGAATTTCTCAAATCCTCATAAATCATATAAAAAGAAATGATTAACTTCAACATTTTCAAATCTGTCTAAGAAAATGTTCCTGCTAAACTCTGAAATTATTGGGAAGGGTTAAAATTCAAATCAATAATTCTGTGATAGCATAAGCATTTATTTGGTGGCATTTGATTTAATTCATAGCTTTTTGAATTGAAATTTTATCTAGTATAAAAGAAATACAAGTCCAATAATTCTGAATCTGTTTGTGGGGCTCTAGATTAATTCATATGGCATCCATAAAATTTTCAGGATTTATCCAAAATGATCTATTATTTTTCTAGATCAAAACAAAGAAGAATTAAATAGAAAAGAAAAAAGGAAATAGGAAAGTTCTTACCTGCGAGGCCTAGAACCGGTCCAGCCCACCATGGCCTCCCCTGGTCGTCCTCTTCCTTGAGCAGCTGCGTGGGAGTAGCACGGCGACCGCGGCCACCTCCTGCTTGCCACGGACGACGTGCCCCAAACCTATCTCCAGGCCTGGAGACGCCCAGAGGCTCCCTCTCTTCCCCCCTGAGCTCATTCTCCGTCCTCCTGCTCTCTGCTTTCTCCCCCTCGCCGCCCGAAAGCCACTGGCTGCCGTGGATCTTCGCCGCCGATTGCCAGCCTACGCCGTTCCCGAGCTTGATGAGGTCACCGACTGATTCGCAGTGACCTTCTCCCCCTTTCCCCTAACCTCTTGCCCTCGCACACACCCTCTAGCTAGCCCCCCTACCATGGCCGAGCTCCGGCCGTTGCCGTAGTCGATGCCATGCTCGAACCCGACCACCCCGCATCCTCTCATTGCCATAAGTTGATGCGCGCGAGCCTGAGCTTCACGCAGATGTTCCCCGCTGCGTGAATGCTCACCGGAGGGGGTTTTGTGACGACCCCCACCACGGTTTTGGTCCCCGGTGGTCGAGCTCCGACAAAGCCGATGTGGCACCATCATTACCTGATAATGACACCCCTAATTAAAACCTTGACCCACTAAGACTGGGACCCACCCGCTAATCTAAACCTATAGTTAATTAGGTAAGTTAAAATAACCCTGTGATTAGCAATGAGTCGATGACAAGGGGGTCCCACAGGTCAGTTTGACCTGAAACGGCCAGCTGACCAGGATGATGTCATGCCGACGTTTAGTTGATGCAATAATTACATTTCTAAGATTTAAATAAATTCCAGAAATTGCTGAGAACTTCTTAAAATCATAGAAAATAATCTGTAAGTCAGATGAAAATAATTTATATATGAAAAATGATTAGAAAAATCGAATGAATCTGTTTATGCCATGATCATGCATGTTTGAGCAAGTTAACATCACCAAGTAGGACATATCTTGATTAGGTTAAAATAATAAATATTGTCGGAGTTGGAATATAGTATATAATTGAATTTCACTTCACTTAATATGATTATCTATTGTACTAGGTCAATTCAATGCTTTAACGTACCAATATCATGCATCATGTTTGTTGCATTGCATTGAATGTGTTCATTTCTCTGTTTGCCGGTGTTGCTCCTTCTCGATGGAGAATGGTTCTGATGATGTGATCGTTGACACCAATGAAGAGAAGTAATATCTTCAGGACTGTCAGGCAAGCAAACCTTCTTGAGCATAATGATATGAACCTACTCAATCGCTCTTGCTCCCTTCTATTGCATTAGGACAATCATGATACAACTATTACATGCTATCGGTAGTTGAACCCATTCCTCTCCATGACCTGTTTTTGCCACAGTAACTAGTTGAAACCACTTAGCATGAGTAGCAACTGCTTGAGCCTTGTTGTGCTTACTCATCCATGCCTACTGACTTACTGTGCCTGCTATGCTTAAAGTCGTGTCGTGTCGGGTGTGATCCATCCGAGTGATGAATCAGAATGGCGATGATCATGTCCTACTATGTGAGAGCTAAGTGTGTGAACACAATTTGGTAAAGGTAGCGATGAGAGGTCATATAGGAGTACATGACGGGTTGTCTCATTGGGACCGTCCTTAAGAACTGAGTTATGTGTATGTTATCCAAGACAAGATACTACCGCACGTTGGGATACTTAATTGACCCTCTCAGCCCATTAATCGCTTAGACCTCTGTCCAGGAGTTGCAACTAGTTTCTGGTGTTTATAGAAAAAGTGATGGCGGCCGTGCATAGCGCTGCTCGACGGGGAGGGCTATGATGCGATAGATGCACAACGGCACGGTGTACCAAGTGGCACCCGAACGATAGGCTTGGGAACCCTGTGCACATCGTTTGAGGCCATAGCGGAAACTTCGGCCGGACTTCCATGCGGGTTCAGTCTCAAATAGGCGATAAACCTAGACTAGGGTCTTATGTGATTGACGGTCGTGGCCGACTCCCTCGCTGGGCTTTCGCTTGAAGATCGTCGAGGTGCCTTTTATGTGCACATAGCGATAAGTGGCGGGAGCATGTGTACAGAAGTACACCCTTGCAGGGCTATGAATCTATTCGAATAGCCGCATCCTCGGATATGGACTACTTGGAGAACTTATGTGGTTCATAGATAAGTTGAAGTGGATACTCTAAAATGCGCAAGATAAGCGTGAGTGCTATGGATGGCCTTCTCGTAGGGAGACTGAAGTGGATCCATAGTGGTGTATTGATTGGTGAATATGTGGACTCGTGTGCGCTATCCCACCTCAAAGAAAGCACTTGTAGTCGTAGTACAGGTTAGCCAAGAGTCAAAGCTAGCTTGCTATAATAAACTCCACAACCATTTCACTGATACTGATGCATATGAAGATAGTTCTGATGTAAGTTTTGCTGAGTATCTTTGTACTCACGTTTGCTTAATTTATGTTCTGCAGAGGAGACGTCAGTCTCATTAGTGGTATTTCTGATGTGAAGTTTGATGTTGACCGGATTAGCTTGGGAATCCCAGACAGAGGTCTGGTTCCTTTGGTAGGGTCGTTGTAGCTTTTTAGGCTTCACTAGCCACTTTTGTAGATGTTTGTACCCAGACATGTTTAACTTCCCCTTGTTGTTTGATTGCTCTGAATGTTGGGTCATGTGACCCCTGTTTGTAAGATCTTATTGTATTGGCTCTTCTGAGCCTTCTAAATAAATGTTGTAATGTTGTATGGTCATGTTGTGATGCCATAGTTGTATCTATGCATATCGGGCATGTCATGCGTACGTGTGACGTGCAACGGTATGTATGGGATCCGACACCTAGTTGTGTGCCTTTAGTAGTATTCTTTACGGGGAAATGCCTCTTTGTGCTTCCACTGAGCCTTGGTTGCTTGCTACTGCTCCGGACACATTGATTGACCGGCATGTATCCTTCTTTGCTGCTGTGTCTGTCCCTTCGGGGAAATGTCTCGCAGTATAATGGAGTCCTTGTAGCCTGCTATGACTCGTCTACGTGCAGTGATGAAATTTATGCCCCACGGCGTAATGGAGTCCTTGTAGCTTGCTATGACTCGTCTACAAAAGATAGAGATCGACACCTGCATTGCTGGGTTACGTATGCCTATCCTTGTACGGATGTGCCACATTGGTTCTACGACTAGTCATGTCGTACCGGGTTCTTTGACATTTTAATGCTAGCGACACATTGACATACGTGAGTCAAAACACGCAAACGGTCCCGGCCCAGGTAAGGTTGCAGCCGTGGAGATAACCGTGTGTGAGACTGCAAAGTGATGTGATGTGTTACCGGTTGGATTCTTATGGCTTAGGATCGGGGTCTCGACACCAATTCAACGGAAACGGCCGACTAAGGTATTTGTTTCACCTAGCTTAATTTTGTCAACCTTGCCTTACAACTTGATTATGTATTTATAATGCTTTAACTTCTTTCAGGAATCACCCACTTCTTCCGGTGAGTCTACGACAACCAAGATGCCGCCTCTGAAGTTCAACCTAGAGTACGTGCTTCCATATTTGTATCGTATCCTTTGTCATGCTTTGTCCTTTATATAATATCTTTCTATGCCTTCCAAGGGTCAAGCCAAGCAAAGAAAAACCATTTGGTCTACCTCGGCCCCCACTGCTCAAGAACCGGAGGGTGCCAAGATGGACTCTCCGGTTGCACATGCTGATCCTTCTCTTGCCTCGAAGGATGCACCTAAAGACACTCGTCGTTCTGCTGAGTCGGTGGCCCATGAGGCAGCTAACGAGAGCCCTCCATGGACCAATTCTAAGCCTCCAAGCCCTTCAACGACTGCTGACGATTCAACTACTCCAGATGTCATCATCACCAGGACCGACTTTCAAAGTCCTGAACCTCGTGTGTTGACAAAACATACTAAGAAAACTGAAGCCTCTGACAAGCTGGACCTTGAACTCCCCATGTTGGAGAAGTTAAATGCTAACAAGCTGCACGCCGGTTATCTGAACCGCCTCACCACAAGCCAGAACATGGAACTCAAGCTCGTCAACCTGATGAAGAAAAAATACGAGGTACTCTTTCCTTTCCTTATATTCTTATGTAGCCCCCAAGAGCCGGTTTAGTATTTGTTAATGGTAAACTGGGTCTTCCAAACCATGCCTTCAGTAGAACCACTTAACCTATTGCCCCCAAGTATCAGCTTAATATGTAAATATTGAGCTGGTACTCAAGTTTAAGTAGTTGATCAACTGTAGCCCCCAAGTTCGGGTCAGTATAGCAATAATGGGCCGAATTTCCTCATGGAAAGAGCCAAATGTAGCCCCCAAGTGTCGGCTTATCTTTGACAAATATGAGCCGGATCTTCAATGTAAACTTGAACAAAGAGCCAATTTTAGCCCCCAAATGTCGGCTTATCTTTGAAAAATATGAGATGGAACTTCAATGTAAACTTGAATAAAGAGCTAATTGTAGCCCCCAAGTGCCGGCTTAACTTGATAAAGATGAGCCGGAACGTACTTGTAGTCTTGGAGAGCAAATAAACAGTAGGCCCCACATGCTGGCTTGACGTGATGAAGATGAGTCGGAACGTACTTGTACTCTCGAAGAGCAAATAAACATTAGCCCCCAAGTGTCAAGTATATTGCTTGCAATCTGCTGGTGACTTGCATTATATTTGTTAACTTAACCATCTGACGACATGCTATCCTGGCGACTTACCTTTCTTGTACCTTTGTTTGTCACAGGAAGCTTTAAATAATGCCGAGTCTGAACTGACCTTCTTGAAGAGCAATCTGGCCTCCCAACAGGCCGCCAGGAGTGTAGCAGAAGAGAAGTGCCGGCTTGAAGCCGAAGAGCTTGTAAAAGCTAAAGCTGATTTCGCCGCCTTCATGAAAGCTATTGAGACAGAGAAAACTGCCCTGGCTTAGCGTCCAGATAACGCTGACCAGCGGCTCATGGAAGTATCCGATGAACTTCACGCCCTGAAGCGCCATATTGCAAAGATGTCTGGTGCTATCTTTGGTAAGTACTTTAGCTAATATCCTTGTGTGAAAACTTATACAGGCAGATTATAACAAAAAAGCCGTATTATACAGGTCCAAGGAGCCGTCAACTCGTCGCGGACAACCTGTTGTCTCTGAAAGCTGTCTATACCCTTTCAGAACAGCTGTACTGTGAAACACTTTGCACCATCAAGGCGATGCTTAACAAGGAGAGTATCCCTCAGTCCATGAAGGGATTCATAGAAATTTTGTCCACCCTTCCCAAGCAAATCCAGGAGCTCAAGAAATCATCCGCTAGAAGGGGAACCATTGCGTCCATAAGACGGGCTTTAGCATTCGCCCCCGAGCTGACTCCTGAAGAGATGATGGATGGGTTTCCATCAAAGAGGGACGACGGCTCGGAGTTCACAGAAGCCGACTATGCCCGTTGTATGAAGGTCTCCACAGTCCTTGCATCGGTATTAGCGGAAGAAGTGAACCTGTCAGCATATCAGGTGTCTTACAATGCCGAGAACAAGCGAGTGCACGGCCCAACCTTCAAGGCCACGGACTTAATCCCTCCACGCCGTAAGCACTTCTTTGCTCCCGAGCTTGAGCCGTCTTCCCTCTTTTAAGAGGCAAACTTTGAAGCTTTAGGCAACTGCAACTAGGACGTGGACAATCTCCAGATCGAGGAGGTCAAAGACGGACGCATGGTGACTCGCCATCCTGCTGAGCCCTTTTGACAATGCCATGGATAATCCAGGTCTCGTGACCCGCCAAACTTTGGGTCATGTAAAAAACTTGAAGTCCTTGCTTTTGAGATCTGTGGAGAGCATTGTAATAGGATTTTAGTAAAAACTTTGTCTTACCTGAACTGTGCCATCGTGCACTGCTTTAACATATTGCAGTGCTCCAATTCATACCAGCTATTGTGGCGGCTCTTCTTGAGATAACCAACCTATGGAAATAGAATATGTTACATGCTGTTTATTAGGGTGGCTTCAAACCGCACAACCTGGAGATGTTATATCTTTCCGGATTTGTTTTTTGAAAAAAATAACTCATGTGCCGGTCCTTCTGGTTGGACTCGCTAATTAAAACTCCTAATCAGTACAGGGTCTCTATTGAGATTGGCCATCAATTTCTTAGAACGACCCAGGGTCTCTAAGCGAGATTAACCAATAGGAAGTGTAGCGTCCCAGAGAGAGACACAGCAGGGCATGAGTACCCTAGTAGCTCAAAAACTGCCTCTCACGTGACATAAATCTGTCGTTTAAACCTTAAACAATTCAGGGTCTTCAAAAGATTGTCTGTCTAAGAGTATGAACGGGCCACATAGCGGAGAGTCAGCGGTAGATGAGAGAATTTATCCTTGCTTTCCATAAGCCAACCCTCACATGACAAGAGCCGCCAGTTTAACCTTAACCAGTACATGGTCTCTAACAAGATTGGCCGTCAATTTCTTTGAACCGGCTCAGAGTCTCTAAGCGAGATTAACTGTAAGAATTCGGTGGGTCACCTAGTGGAGTGGCAAGTTGCAAACGGGCAGGTTTAACTCTGGCGGCTTAAGAGCTGATCAAGAGGGTATGTAAGCTAAACCTAGTTGGTTGGAAGCCCCCAAATGACCTTTGTTGACGAAATCAACTGTTTGGTTTGAGAGCCGATCGACAGGGTGTGATAAGCTAAACCCGGCGGGTTGGAAGCCCCCTAGACGACCTTTGTTGACGAAATCAACTGTTTGTCTTGAGAGCCGATCGATAGGGTGTGATAAGCTAAACCCAGCGGGTTGGAAGCCCCCTAGACGACCTTTTTGCACAACTGAGATATGTGAAACGACAGAGGCCCCGGCTTGCAGGGACGCCAACTTTATTCATATATATATATATGTGATATGTACAATGATGGTGTATAATGTTGAGTCTCAACGACTCAGGTGTAGTAAGGCCGCAGATGAGCTATGTTCCACGACCGGCGGGTCTCCTACCCAGAAGTATTTGAGTCATCCCGGATGTCAATGAGGTAATACGACTCGTTGTTGAGATTCTTGCTGACCACGAAAGGCCATTCCCATAGAGGGGACAAGTTGTGTGCATCTATCTGATCTTGAATCAAGTGCAACACTAAATCGCCTTCTTGAAACGTGTAGGTCTTAACTCTACGGCTATGGTAGCGACACAGGTATTGCTGATAGATCGCCCATCGAGCCGCCACGAGATCACGTTCTTCCTCCAAGGCCTCCAATTCGTCTTGATGTGCTGTTTCGTTATCTTCCTCAATGTAAGCCGCCACTTGTGGCGAGTCATGATGGATATCGCTTGGTAATACGGCTTTTGCACCATAAACCATGAAGAAAGGTGTATAACATGTTGATCTATTGGGAGTGGTTTTGATACTCCATAAGATGGACGGCAACTCCTCCACCCAACAACCCGGTGTGCGCTGCAAAGGAACCATAAGTTAGGGTTTGATACCTCTCAAGATTTCCTGGTTAGCACGTTCTGCCTGACCATTTGATTGCGGATGAGCCACCACAGAAACATCAAGTCGGATGTGCTCACTTTCCGAGAACGCTTGCATAGCCCCCTTGGATAAGTTTGTGCCATTATCTGTGATGATACCATGAGGATAACCGAAGCGGTAGATCAACTTCTTAATAAAATGAACCGCCATAAGGGCGTCACACTTGCTGACCGGCTCAGCTTCTACCCACTTGGTAAATTTGTCCACCGCCAATAAGAGGTGGGTCTTCTTGTCCTTGGATCTCTTGAAACGCCCAACCATATCAAGCCCCCAGACTGCAAATAGCCAAGTAATTGGAATCATGCATAACTCTTGAGCTGAGACATGAGTATGCCGACCGAACTTCTGACATCCATCACACTTGCGAACCAAGTCCTCTGCATCTTTATGAGCCGTCAGCCAGAAGAAACCATGTCGAAAAGCCTTGGCCACCGGAGATTTTGAGCCGGCATGATGACCACAATTGCCAGCATGAATTTCATTCAAGATTTCCTTGCCCTCTTCAGGTGAAACACAATGTTGGAAAACGCCAGTAACGCTGCACTTATGTAACTCACCATTGATTGTGGTCATAAATTTAGACCGCCTGGTGATCTGTCTAGCCAGATTTTCATCATCAGGTAATTCGCCGCGAGTTAAGTATGCCAAGTAAGGCACAGTCCAGTCAGCAATAGCATGTAGAGCCGCCATTAGCTGTCCCTCTGGGTTAGGTACGACCAAGTCTTCTTCTGAAGGTAACTTAACCGATGGGTGATGTAACACGTCTAAGAAAATGTTAGGCGGTACCGGCTTACGCTGAGAACGCAACCTTGACAGGGCGTCAGCCGCCTCATTCTTGCGACGATCAATATGATCCACCTAATAACCCTTGAGATGACCAGCGATGACATCCACCTCCTGACGATAAGCCGCCATCCGCGGGTCCTTGGAATCCCAAGTGCCTGAAACTTGCTGAGCCACCAAGTTTAAGTCACTGAGACACCTAACATGGCTCAGGTTCATCTCCTTGGCCACCCGGAGGCCATGAAGCAGAGCTTCGTACTCAGCTGCATTATTAGTACAAGGAAACATCAACCTTAACACATACCAGAATTTGTCACCTTTGGTCGAGGTTAAGACAACCCCTGCCCCTGATCCTTCCAGCTGCCTGGATCCATCAAAGTGGATTTCCAATATGTGTTATCTAGCTTTTCCTCGGGTGCCTGACACTCCGTCCAGTCGTTTCTGAAATCCACCAGGGCTTGAGACTTGACCGTCGCGCGAAGCACATATTTCAGATTAATAGGACCAAGCTCCAATGCCCACTTAGCAATCTTGCCGGTGGCCTCTCTGTTTTGAATTATGTCTTCCAACGGGGCAGAGCTAACCATTGTGATCTGATGCTCCAGGAAGTAATGCTTCAGTTTACGATTGGCCATGAACACCCCATATAGGAGATTCTGCTAATGCGGATATCTCTGCTTGGACTCTGTCAGGACTTCACTGATGTAATAAACCGGCCTTTGAACCGGATATTCCTTCCCTACCTCCTTACGCTCAACAACGATCGCGGCGCTGACTGCCCTCTTATTAACTGCCACGTATAAGAACAAAGGTTCCTTTTCAGCCGGAGCTGCTAAGACTCGCGGCTCTACGAGCTACCTCTTGAGAGCCTCAAATGCTTTACCTGCCGCCGCACTCCAGACAAAATTATCTATCTTCATCATCATTTGGTACAAACGAATGGCCTTCTCACCAAGGCGGCTGATAAACCGGCTTAACGCAGCGATCTGTCTCACCAGGCGCTCAACATCATTGATGCATGACAGCTCACATAGGGAAGTGATAGCCTTGATTTTATTTGGATTAGCCTCAATGCCATGCTCAGAAACTTGGAATCCCAAGAGCTTCCCTGTAGGAACACCAAAAACACACTTAGCCAGGTTAAGCATCATCTTGTAGACTTGTAAATTGTCAAAGGTCTTCTTTAGGTCATCCAACAAAGTCTCCTTCTTCCTGGACTTAATCACAATGTCATCTACGTATGCATGAATGTTACGCCCAATTTGGCTATGAAGACAATTTTGCACACAACGCTGGTAAGTCGCGTGGGCACTCTGGAGCCCAAAAGGCATAGACACACATCAGAAAGCACCAAAAGGCATTATGAAAGCCGTCTTCTCTTAGTCCTTGACTGCCATCTTGATTTGATGACATCCATAATAAGCATCTAGGAAACATAAACACTCACAACCCGCCGTTGCATCAATGATCTGGTCGATACGGGGAAGAGCAAACGGGTCAGCTGGACAAGCCTTATTAAGATCCGTGTAATCCACACACATACGCCACGTGCCGTTCTTCTTAAGCACTAGTACCGGGTTAGCAAGCCACTCTGGTTGAAACACTTCACAGATAAAACCCGCCGCCAGGAGCCGGGCCACCTCTTCCCCAATGGCCTTGTGCCTCTCTTCATTGAACCGCCGTAGAAACTGTTTCACCGGCTTAAACTTAGGATCCACATTAAGGCGGTGCTCAGCGAACTCTCTCGGTACACCCGACATGTCAGAAGGCTTCCATGAAAAGATTTCCCAATTCTCACGAATGAATTTGATGAGTGCACTTTCCTATTTGGGATCCATATTGCCCCAAATAGTAAACTGCTGCGATGAGTCGCCTCGAGTAAAATCCAGTAGCTCAGTGTCATCCGCTGAGAACTTGAGGGGCGGCTCAAATTCCGTGGTGGGTTTTTTGAGTGGAGTCATGTCCTGTGGGTCAATATTTTCCTTATAGAATTTGAGCTCTGCTTCCGCACAACTTGACTCTGCATAAGCTACATCCCCTTCCTCACACTCAATAGTCGTCTCTCGATCACCATGCACTGTAATCGTCCCCTTTACGCCCGGGATCTTGAGTTGCAAGTACACATAACAAGGCCTAGCCATGAACTTAGCGTAAGCTGGACGTCCAAACAGAGCATGATACGGAGTTTTGATCTTGACCACCTCAAAACACAAGGTCTCTACCCTGTAGTTGTATTCGTCACCGAAGACGACTTCCAAACAAATCCTCCCCACTGGATAAGCTGACTTGCTAGGCACCACACCGTGAAAATCTGTCGAGGAAGGCTTAAGATCCTTATCAAGCAACTTCATCCGACAGAAAGTGTCATAGTACAAAATATTGATGTTGCTGTCACCATCCATAAGAACCTTGGTAAACACGTAACCTCCAAGTTGGGGGCAACTACCAACGCCAGCCATCCAGGGTCATCAACATGCGGCGGGTGATCCTCTCTGCTCTAGGTTATGTCGTACTCTGACCACTTCAAGTACTGCGGGAGAGCCGGTGTGATAGCATTGACCACCCGCTTGCGCAACTTCTGGTCCCGCCTGTTAAGGATGGTTGTGAAAACGTGATACTAACTCAAGCTGAGTGGCTTCAGATTACTCTGATACCCAGACTGATTATTTTGCTGCTGATTATTGCCATTGGTTTGCTGATGATGCCCTCCTTGGCTGCCCTGGCCTTGGTTGCCAGATCTTGAACTGCTAGACCCCAAACCGGCACCTGACCCGCCTGGCCCTGAGCCGCCTGGCGGGCCTCCGCCATTGTTGTTATGCTGCCGCACACTATAATCCCGAAACTTGTGCATAATGTGGCAATTTCTCCATGAGTGATTTGCCACCTTATCGGGTCGGCTGTGCTCTGGGCAAGGTTTATTGAGCATCTCCAAATTAAAAGGAGTTTTACCCTTATTAAAGGTTTGTCTGAAGTTCCCATTGCCTTTAGCACGATTGTTCTCGGTGCTGGCGTTGGCCACCAATTCTCACCCGCTGTCTGGATTCTTCCTCTTGCCTTGGTTGCCATTGCCTGCCGGACCCCTACTATTGTTACTCTTCTTGCCCTGACCAGGCTTCTCCTCATGAGAGCATGGATCCTTCATATTGTCAGAGTTAGCGTACTTCACGAGTGCCGCCATGAGCTCCCCCATGTCCTGACACGAGCGCTTGAGCCGGCCAATCTTCTGTTTGAGAGATGTGAAATGGCAATTCCTCTCCAGAATTAAAACTGCTTGAGCCGCCGTAATCTGTTCAAGCAAGTGGATGATGGTTGAGACCCTTCGGACCCAATGATGAGCCAACTCATTCTCCTGCTGCACGCAATGATCCAAACCCACAATCGTCATTGGCTGCCTCCATGTTCCCTGGAAATTTTGGATGAACTTCGATTTTAACTCAGCCCAGGAATTATTGGTGTTGGGTGGCTAGGCCTTCAACCACGTGCGAGTCAGCCCTTCCAGCATCTTGATAAAATACTTGGCACACACCGCATCGCTGACGTCTAACATCTCCATCGCCAGCTCATAGCTCTCAATCCATGCCTCCTAAGGCAGATTAGTAGTATAGTTCGGGACCTTGCGAGGGCCCTTGAAATCCTTCGGCAGATGTTCCTTCCGTAAAGACGACACCAAGCACGACACTCCCACGGCCCTGGTGGTTACTCCTGCTCCTACCGAGATAGAAGGTGCCGGTTCTTGATGAGCCACCGTCATTGCCAGAGTCGCTTCCTCACGCCGTGCCCTTGCCTGGTCCACCAGAGCCTGAGCATCCAGAACCGCCTGACCGTCTCGTGGCAGGTTCTGGTGTTGGTCATTGCTAGAAACCGCCGGCGACTCATAACGTCGGCTATAGCTGCGGCTGGGGATGGGGATTGAGTGCACACGACTATAACGTCGGCCATCGTCGTCTGCAGGTATCCAATAGCGTTCCGCACCTCTTCTGCAAAAGGGTGCCTCATCCAGGAATCGTTCCAAGCTAGGTAGCCGCCGCCACCATGTTCTCCGCCGGGTTTGAATAGTGACCCGTCGGCACTAGAAAAGCAATTAGTGAGGGATGGTCCCGTCGGGGCGGGTTAGGGCACTGTTGTTGACACGCCGGTCGACTCTCTCGTGCTTCCACGGTCCGTCCCGCCCCCGGCATGTTAAAAAGATCCCTGGCCTTGAACTGTTCTGGCAAGCGGGACTAATGTCTCATCCGCTGAACTGCCGCCGCGGATTGCAGCTCTAGCTCAAGGCGGAAAGCGTTCGTCTTAAGGCGTTCTGCCTCTGCGTCCATCTGGGCCTTCAGCATGCCGATCCCTTGCTAGGATTTAGTCATCTGGTCCTTTATCCTTGCGATCTCTGCGTTCCGGGCGGCTTGATTCTCTGGTGTGACCTCAGTTGCCATTAGGGTTGTGAGCTCATCCATCAGATCCAGGAGAACTTAAGCCGACGGCGGGTCAGCCCCTGACCCGACTGCCCCAGCGACTGTACTGCTCGCACCCGCCATGAAGACGGATGCATGCACTCGCGGCCCATAGTCCTCCAACTCATGACACTCCGACTTGGGGCAAAGCTCGTCGTAGCCCTCGAGCCTACCATTGTGAAGCGGGTAGATTGATTTCGTCTCTCCGCTCGAAGATTCATCCTCCGAACAGACGAGAGTTTCCTGTGATATGGACCCCTCTAGATCCGCACCTTGAGTAAAACAGACGAAGACATGCTTCCTGCCCGGGTTAACACGGGTGTCACAGCCCTAGAAATTTCTTGTATTAGTTGCTTCATTGAGCATTCATTACATCATATTTAACTTCAAATCAATTTGAAATGGCGGTGATCAAACCCTAGCATAGATAAATTTCAAATAGGTTAAATTATTAAGATAGTTGAGTGAATTCAAAATGCTCTTCAAAAATGTTTCCCCTCTTGGATAAATGTTGGCAACAACATATCAGGGGTGAACTATATTTTAACAAAATATTGGCAAATTAAATAAATTAGCAAATTTCTGAAAGTCACTAATAAAGCAATGTAAATATTTTAGTTGCTTCAATTTTTTTCAACTTTTTGAGTAATTTGGCAATATTCCAAATGTATCCCATAAATTATTTTAGTTTTTTTGGCTATATGTATTTTTCCCAACAATTAAACAGAAAGCAAACAAAAATATACAAAAAGGAAATAAATGAGAAAAGAGAGAGGGAGTACCTGTTGGCCCAGCTCTGAAGCCGGCCCAGCCCAGCAGGGGCGAACCGGTCTTCTTCCACCTCCTGCCAGAAGCACGCCGGGCGCGTGGTCACCGCGCGCCGGCCACCTCCTGCCTCCCGAGCAGGGATAGACTCCAGAGAGCCGTCTATATCGAGCCGACCTCTCTCTCTCTCCCCCCCGAGCTCATTCTCCCCCTCTCCCTGTCCTTCCTCCCCCTCGGACCCGAGCGGACCTCGCCGCCACTCGCAACCACTATGGCCATGGGCCTTCTCCAACCCCTCCAATGAGTCCAGCCACTCCGCCTCAATGCCCTGCTCCTCTTCGACGAAGAAAACCCGCTGGAGACGCCCTATAGAGCCGCCTCGATTTCATCTTCAACCTCCGGCTCCATCGACCGCCGCCGTCGATTCGCCACGCTCCGCCCGTCCCCGAGCTCACTGACCGTCCCGTCCGCCTCCCTGTGAGCCCCTCATTCTTCTACCCCTAACTCTATGGTCTGCCCATCGTCGTAGTCGTCGCCCCCATGTTGCCCCACCCGCCGCCGCTGTATAGCTCGTCGCCGGCCACTACTCCGGCGACCCCACGACCCCTCCGGTGTCCCAAATGGATCAGCGCGTCCAAGGGCTACCCCCTGGTGCTTACTCCGGATGTGCCACTTGGGTTCTGCGACTAGTCATGTCGGCCCGGGTTCTTTGACATTTGAATGCTAGTGACACATTCACATATGTGAGTCAAAAGATGCAAACGGTCCCGACCCAGGTAAGGTGTGAGCCTTGGAGATAACCGTGCGTGAGACCGCAAAGTGATGTGATGTGTTACAGGATGGATTCTTATGGCTTAGGATCGGGGTCCTGACAGCTTTGGTATCAAAGCTTAACTGTCTGTAGGATTACCAAACTAATTGGTCGATGTTGAGTCTAGAACTGCTTTAGTTATATAAGGGACTTGATTGCGGAAGGGAACGTAAGGCTCTTTTTACTCCTTTCCTCGTGTCATTCTAATGCTAAGTCACCCTCTTCTTTTCTACGGGGATTAAGAACTAGGCCTTCTCATCTATTTATTAGGAGGACGAGTTACTATGCTGGAGACCTATAGGAGAAGATGTTGTCTTTCTGGATCGATGTCTCCATATGAATTCATTGTCATATTGTCGGTTCCCTTGTGCAGGTTGCCTCGTATTTCATGCCCGTACAGCCGTTATGTTGTTCGAGCTATCCAAGGTTTCTAATTATCTGATGCAATTGCAAAACCCTTTCATCTTGAGTCAATGTCTTTCAAGCCAGACAAAGCACACTAATTGTTAAGTTGTGGTACCCTATTATCTCGACGTGTTTGATGAAGGTGTTTCGGAAACCATGTTGTTTCAGTGAACCACCTAACAGTTTAGTTTTGTCTTCTGTTCCCAGTGTGACAATTCTGGCCATCATCATCAAAAGCATGTTGTGATGCTACTTAGTCAATATGTATTCTATATCTGGGTTCTTGAACGCAAGAATCATTCCGCTCACTTCTGTTGATAATATTTGCTTGCTCCCTTAGGATTGTTAGTAGCCTTGTTATAGTCCTCAAGGTTTGTGGTATATCATTCTTCCAATACCATGAATCAGCTATGGCAGAAGTTCTTTGTGAACGAAAGATCACAACATGAGTGCTCTTGATGAGTTCTCCATCCCATAGTTGTGACTCTGCCAATCCCTCATTCTGCATGGATTATCTGGAAGAGACATGTTGAACTCTATTTGACATATTCAATCCATGTATCTACAACTCAGGAAAAATCAGGTGCTCTTGAGTTTCCCTTCTTCAACTTTATTCTGACCTTCAGCTATGAGTGGATAGTCAAGGGTATGTCATGCATTGTCTTATCTATTTCGACTATTCTTGTGGTCTGTCAAGCCATTCTATTTTAGAATGACTAGGAGAAGCAAACTCCTGTACCTCATTCATTTCTCGGATTAGGTCAAAGTAGTTGTTATTCCGCAGATCAAAATGCCAATTCAGCTTTTGCTCTGTTCTTCCTTGAGGTATTACCCTCTTCATGTCAAGATTGTCATGAGAACTGCACTCCCACTCATGAAATCTTGATGTAGTGATACTTCTCGCCATCATCATTCATTCATCGGTCTCTGTGTTGTTGAAACCAGAATACCAACAAGTGAATCGTGATGTGTGAAATCGATACTCCAAGCAACTTAGTTGCTCGGTAGTTAATGGACAATAATCTCACTCTTGGTGTGATGGTCATTGAATTGTCATACTAAGAATGATCGTGCTACCTAGTCCATTTTCCATGGTACGCTTTTCAATCAATGAGTTAGGATTGTGTCAATTCTTTGCTCTGTTAATCATATTGTCTTGCCTTGAAAAGCAAGATTGTTCTCGAGCGTGATAACATATCGGGGATCGTGATTTTCCAAATATCTTCTCGGGAGTATTACCAAGGTGTTCCTTGACCGTTATGTTGAGCTCGTGATCCAGATGGGTTTTCTATAAACCATCCCTTCCCCAAGAATCCGTGTTGGACACCCCTGAACTAGTTGGTTAAGCTAAACAATAACTTGGAGAGTTGGAACATAAAAGCTTCGCCTGACTTAGTTCATTCCAAGGGGATGTCTTTGTTGTGGATGTGTGTGTCGAAGAAAGGCGATATTTCACCGAGTGATCCTTGTGGTCAATTATTGGATCTATCATCTTATCCAATCTTTGTTTTGAGTGTGGGCTATCGTCAAATCAAAATCAGAACCAAAGATCTTCCTAATGTTGTTTTTACTCATGGATGTATCCTCGAGCATAAACCATTATCTCCTTTGGTCTGACCAATGCTATCACCTTGTTCTCAGAGTTGTGGATTTCCATCCATAGGGATACCTCGATGAATTGTTGTTAAGCCCATTGACAACATTTTCTTCCCTTCCGTGACTCATGATGAATATGAAGCTAGTGGTGGAAAGTTTTGTAGGCAATATCTTCGTGTCTTGTACATGAAGCATATGCATTGTGTAAGAAGTGACTTACTCGTAGTTCATGGGCTTACGGTGCAAGTTGCCGCCATGAACTTGAGAAAGTTCGTTTTGTTTTCATTGGAATCATTCCAAGTCAAGCATGCACGTGTGAAGTAATCTATGGTTTGGTAGACTAATCATCTCCATTCCACATGCAATCCCTAGCACACCAAGTCACTAATCGATTTGTTTAAGGAAAGAAGTTAAGTGTTACTCCTGAAGGGCCCTGACGGACGTGCACAATACTTTGCTACCTCCAATGATGGTTCCATCTAGAAATCGATAGTGTTTTGTTGTAAGTCCATGTAGTCATGCATGTCTTGGACAGCATGTTCACAAGTGTCTTGCAATCGAGCTCACATTTTGGAGTTGGCTTCCACAGTTCATTTCCTAAGAATCTTGGAACGTCATCTCTTCGATTTGTGTTGCAACCTTTCACTTTCAGACATGCTGAATCTGGAATATCATGACACCAACCATATATGAATCTCATGCAGATATGATGGTTGGGACGTTTCCCAAGGAATTATAATATTGGTCTCTGTGTAACCCGGCAAAGGGATGTTGTGGCTAACATACCTATTTGGAAGACCTACTATTATGATATCTTGTATCAGCAACTTAGCCACTTCCCCATGAGGTTTTCACATGACTTTTTGGAAGTTGTTTCTCATGGACCCTTTGAGATCCCAAAGTCCGACCTTTTACTTGATGTTCTAGATACGAAACATAACCTATAATTGGGTCACGCTAGTTCATCAAGGATAACATTAGAAGCAGAGCGCTAAATGTCTCTCAGTCGATCATCCAGATTTTGCTCCCTTGGCATAGCTAAGGTGAAATCTAAGAAAGTGTTGTCTTCCTTTGCATCTGCATCCTCCATCATTATTCATCATGGTAGTATGAGGTGTGGCCAGGATCCTTGGCACGGATGTTGGTAAAAACCCTGATGAATATGGAAATGCTCAAGTTCTTGAGAGCATGCTCAAATACTGGGTTATACTCTCGGTATTAATTGGAATGTGCCATTCGTTGCCGAGTTGTTTTATAACTCTAGTTCCCTTTCGAATGAGTATGCCATTCTTTCGAATTCCTTATAATGGTCATTGTGAATTTCCTTAGGCTGGTATGAAGAGTTTCAATGATCTTTCTATCAAAAGTAATTCTTTTTGCCACTTAAGGGATAATCTTACGAGTCACCTTCCCTAAGGTGTCGTTATGGTATGAAGGGCAACTAACTCCTCGCTACTTTCAAACCTCTTGACCATCTATTTTACTGTGGAATTGTTGCCTACTAATTGAACCTGCTTCATCTATCTCACTCCATTTTTCAATGTGTGTTTTGTGTCTCAGCTCGGGAGATGTTATCACATCTCATTCTATGAGTTGAACATGAGTTGCTCGATCTCCGAGAAGATGGAATATTGTAGAGCTTTCGTATTCCTTTTTGTCATCGTGTTGGATGACGATCTTGAAAGCAAAGATGCCAAAGTCAAGATGATGAAATGAAGCAATATCTTCGAGAAGGGCAACTGGATCATGAAGATTGTGTTAGTTTTGTGTCCCCTTCTGTCCTCTTACCCTATGCTTGAATCTCGAGACGAGATTCTTGTTTACTGGGGGTGTAACATCCCAAAATTCCATTTTGGAATGTTATGAAATATAGCTATGCTTTCATCTGCATCATTGCTTGAATACATGTATTGTTGAAATGCCCTTTCTAAACTTCTGAAAGCCCTTTCTATTTTTCCCTAGGTTGCTTTCACCTATTTGAAATTTTGGTTAAATGTTCAAAATAAGAGGGGAGTAACACGACACTCCACACCAGGGTCATTTTGGTGATCTATTTGAACAAAAGTAACCAGCAGTTATTTTGAAAATATTTGCAAAAAGGATTTAAAAACAATTAGGCAATTTCTGAAAATATTTTTTTTTCAAAGTGTTCAAATGACAGAATAAAAATGCTCATTAAATAGCATTTATTATTCTGTTAATTTTGATATATAATACCCCTATATTTATAAACGATTTGAATGCTTTAAAGGTTTTTGAAACGCTCTGGAAAAACATTAAACAGAAACCGGTAACGGTTACTGTATTAAACGGGCCGGCCCACGGGCAGTTATTTCGCGTATGGATTAAAAGCCGGCCGACCGATGCGCATTAACCTCCTCCTCTCTCACTGACACCGGGCCCCACCCGACCGACCGTTTCGCCCGCGCGGTCGCCTCCCCCCTCTCGCGCGCGCCGTCGCCGACCGTTTCTCCTCTCACCGGATCTCTCTCCCCTCTCCTCCCCCGCACTCCCTAGCGCCCCTATAAGTACCGGACACTCCCCGCATCCATTTCCCCCCCGAGCCACCTCTCTCCCTCGCCGAGACGCTGCCAATTCCTCGCCGGAGTTGCACCACCACCGGAACTCCCATCGTCCGTAGCCAACGCCTCGGTCATCCTCGCCCCTCTCCGACCCCTCCGTTCGACGCAGGACCCCGCCTGCCGTCGTCTCCCTCAACCACCGGAGACACCTCCGGCGACGTCCTCGACCACCGGCCGCCGCCTCCATCGCCAGAATTTCCACACCCCCTCCGGTAAGACGTCGGACACTCCCCCTCCCTCCGATCCAAACCCAACGACCCAGATTAGAAGCCACTTATCCCCGAACCGTTTTCCTTTTCTGACCGGTCACCCGACCGAAAACATCCAAAGCGCGCACTAGCTAGCCAATAGGACAGTGCCACGTAGCCCCTGGCCGTCCGGTAGATTTTTTCCCTTTTTCTATTTTTGTTTTAGTTAACAGAGTGTATTCAAATTTTGTTTTGCTTATATCTGTTAACCTGTTTAATGTTTTGAGTTGATTCTTTTTGCATTAGCTCACATTTTTCATGTAGTTTCACCCTGTACTTTTAAATTTCAAATTTGAACTATAAAATTTGAATTGAATCAAATTTGCTCAAAATCTTCAAATCTGAATAACTAGAGTTTGAAAATAGATTTTGTTATGAATCTTTTTGCTACTGTTTGGTCTTAGTTAGGACTAACTTTGTGCTTAGTTTGAGGATTTTAAGGATGATTTTGATTAGTGTTCTAGCTATAAATAGAATCTGCTTAGTATTATAGTATAGTTTTATTTACTTAGTTTTAGTTAGTTTAACTTAGATTTAGTTTTAATTCGTTTAGTAGGTTCTGTTGATTATACATTTAGTGTTTTACTTATTGTTAATAAAAATATAAAATTGTTTAGTTTATTACCTTGTTAAGATAGGAATCACAACTTCTTTTCACATAGG
This sequence comes from Hordeum marinum, assembly GCA_022496015.1. Classification (NCBI taxonomy): domain Eukaryota; kingdom Viridiplantae; phylum Streptophyta; class Magnoliopsida; order Poales; family Poaceae; genus Hordeum; species Hordeum marinum. The sequence goes on from CM039672.1 coordinate 138,239,664, forward strand.
TTATTTTGATTAAAACAACTAGTTAGTAATGGTTTTGTTTTCAAACAAAGTTTTATATAATTTAATTTTGTTTTCTAAAACAAGTTTATTTGTAAATTCTTTTCTGTTAAGAACATGTTTTACTAATAAATAATAAGTTTGGTTTTTCTCTCTTGATTAGTAAAACTATAGTTGTTTCATATAGTGGTTATCAAAACTTTTACAAACTTTACAAAAGCTTTCCCAACAAACTTAAATTGATTTTCTTCTGTTTATTAACAAAAATATTTTATTTTTCCTTGCTGTCAACAATTGTTTTGTTATTACAAAATAGTTTTATTATGTTAGTAGTGTTTTATCAATCATCTCCTAGTAAGCAAAACTTTGTGTGTTTCACTTACTTGTGAATTGTGCATTGTTTTGTCTTGTTTTTTTACTAGTTCTTGGTTGGTGTTTGTGAGTTACAATATTTTGGTTGTATGCTTATTTGAGTGCTCTTGTTTGCTTCGTTAGATTATCCGGAGTGCGAAGCTTGTTACTTAGACTCACTCACGTACGAAGATCATCAATCAGGCAAGTCACTTTGATCATGATTACCCATGTTTTATACGTATTAGTTCTACCATCTACCCAATTGCATGCAAGATAGGTTAGTTGGAAACTTCGTTACTTTGTCGTAGTATCATGTGGTAGGTACCCCCCTCAAACTCTTTGACACATTGTCCCCGGGAAACGTTGTTTTACTTTTGCTATGCTATTAGTAGACGGGGTTGGTTGTGTGATTCATGAGAGTTGAGAGAGTTAATAATTTCAAGACCTACATAATGATCAAGATTTCAAGACTCCGAGTTTTCAACATACCTCTAGGTGGATGATGGTTGAACGGCACCCTAGAGAAACCAGTGGATTTGCCTAGGTGATGCTGGAGATGGCCAGTATTCACACGGAAAGGTCCACCCAGGCACAAAGAGATGGATGGCTGCTTTAAAACCCAAGGCTTACCTGCACAGCCACAAGTCATTATGGGCTCTAGCTTGGTTGGATATCGTGGTGACCCTGGACATGCGGTGCTACGAGAGGTAGAAGAACGGTAGGAAAGGATGGGCACCGACAGAGTCGCAGGGAAACCCTTTGGAAGACCATGTTTTGGTCATCCGTTTCTCAAACACCCTGAAGTGCGAGAAATCAAACGGAGGCGACCAAATCTTGTGGGGAACGTGTGCAAAACTCTGCAGAGTATTCAAAACCTAATCGATTAGCCGTGTCCACGGTCATGGACGACTTGAGCCAAAGGAATTGAAACTTCCGGAACTCTCAACACAATTAATAATGATGATGTGGGTATTAATAATTTGGGAATGAGAATTGGTTGGTGGAACCATCTCATTAATCAACCAACTTAGTAATATTTTGCTTAGCCCCTTTCTTGATGTAGGAAAAATTGGCTTTACGCAAAAACTTACCACCCCACCTGCCATATATGCATATAGACTAGATGATTATCTTTTCACCCCTCTCTTGTGACTTTGCCGGCATATTCCATATGCTGACCTACATGGCTGCAACGTATCATGTTGCAGAGTACTTTTCCGACCAGGAGTGAGGACACGTTCTATGCTCAGTGAGATGCCCTTGGAATCAGATGGACTCATCTACCTTCGACGCTTCCGCAAGATTTAGATATTCTCATGAGTTGGCTTTTAGCCACTTTATTGTAATTTTTATTGTAATAAAGGACTCGAAATGAGATTTTGATTAATATATTTGCTGTGTGATTTCCCTTTGATATATACATTGATGTACCGTGTGTGTACCAGCATGATCTTGGGATGGTACGGAAACACCGGAGACTTGACCTTTCAGGTCGGGTCGTTATAGAAATGGTAGCAGAGCACACGCTGACCGTAGTACGTAACCTCTAGGACTAGAAAGCCTTAGGATTGTTTCTCTTTGTCTTTAAAATTGTTATACTCTCATCTACTCGTTTCTGACTCCTCTCCGATTATTTCAAAATTTATAGATGGCCACCTTCATCCCAGTGTTGATCACGAAGTTTTGCCAGCCTGACGCAACGATGCCTTTTGGTAAGGAGCTGATGAGGATCGTCAAAGACGTGAGGATTGCTTTGCCGAGCATCACCGGGACTCCTATCATGTCATTTCCACAAGATGGACGCTACAGGATCGAGGTGCACATCCCAGGGATGACCTTTGGGAATCGGAAGAAACCCATCGACTTCAAGTTCGTGGCACCCAGCTGGATACTTGGAAGAGACATGGCCATTCATCGTGCCCTTGGACGTATTCAGGAGGAATACAGAGGTGGAACCATTTCACCAGGACTCAGCATGGTTTGCCGCAGAGATGCCCATGGCAACATCATAACCCCTCCCACTTGAGACTCCACCATGTCATATATCCAGACCCTGGAGACTCACATCAGGACTCTGGAGCTTCGAGTTCGTGCTGATACGAAGACAATGAAGAATCTGATGAACCACGAGATTGACCTTGAAGCTGACTTACGGGAAGCCGAGTACGAGCATGAGTATGAGGTGAAGGATTTCTTAGAAAGGATCGACAAGCTGAACACTCGCATCGCCACTTTGGAGGAACATATGGACATGGGTGAAAATCTTCATCCTGAGGGAGACTTGGCTCCTTTCATCAGCGACGATGATGACTATGAGGAGAGCACCACTGGAGGAGACTCAGTCACCATGTACTTCTGAGGAAAAAGTTTAGTTATGCCCCCCATGTATCTTTTATTTTTCCACGTTAAAAGCGTAGGTCGATGCTTAGTTGTTTGAGACTTGTATTCCCGATGTTTGACATTGATTGAATAAATGAATGAGTGTTTGGTGTGATATGTTTGTTGTATTGCATATGGGTAGTGAATTTCTCCTTTTAGGCCCTTGTTCTATTCTAATTCTCACCCCTTTGAAAACAGCAAGATGCCTCCACGACGTGAGTCCGACTTCACTTTCCCGCCGGAACTCACGCAACTCCTTCAGCAGCAGAATGCACTGATGCAGCTATTGATCCAGAATCAGACCAACAACCAGAACAACCACAACCACCATCCACCCCAGACTGACAATCTCACCCGTTTTCTGAGGTTGAACCCTCCAACTTTCTCCAGCAGTACTGAGCCCATTGTGGCATATGACTGGCTCCGTAAGATGGAGAGAGAACTTGTCACCGCTGGATGTACTGATGCTGAGAAGGTGCGATTTGCCGCACATCAACTAGAAGGACCAGCAGCTTCATGGTGGGAGAACTACACCACCACATATCCTATTGCTGATGTAACTTGGGAGCAGTTCCAGCAAGCTTTCCGCACCGCACATGTTTCAGCTGGAGCCATGAGTCTGAAGAAGCGCGAGTTTCGCAACTTGCGCAAGGGTAATCGCTCCGTGGCCCAATATGTGGAAGAGTTAAGCATGTTGGCCCGTTATGCACCAGGAGACGTGGCCGATGATGCGGCCAAACAAGAGAAATTTCTGGAAGGACTCAACGATGAGTTGAGCATGCAGCTGGTAGTGGCTAATTTCAACAACTACCAAGAGCTGGTGGACAAGGCCCTCATCTTGGAGGGTAAACAGCAGCAAATTGAGAACCGCAAGAGGAAGTACACTCAGGGGAAGTTTAACTCTGGAGCTCATCATAAGCCCCGCTACTCCCCGTACTCAGGGAATACCGGATCAGGGACCGGTAAGTTTGGAAGGCACACTCATGTTGTGCACAACCATGGAGGAAATGGGAATGCCCATCCCAATCATGGCAATTTCAAGACTGACAATGGGAATGGGAACAACAACCAGCACCGTCACGTTCCTACTCATAAGGATCTGAGTCACATCACCTGTTTCAAGTGCCAGAAGACAGGGCACTATGCTACTGAGTGTCCCTAGAGCAAGCAGGGAAATGGAAGCGGCAACTCCGCAGCCAAGAAGCCAAACCCTTTTCCTCGTGCCCAGGTGAACCACCTCGACATGGAAGAAGTCTATGATCAACCCGAGACTGTGGTTGGTAAGTTTTTATTGCATTCACGTCCAATTACAGTACTTTTTGATTCCGGTGCAACTCATTCATTCATATCAAGGGTAGTTGTGGATAAGTATGGTTTGCCCACGAAAAGCCTTAAACAACCCATTAAGGTCAGTTCCCCAGGAGGTATGATGATGGCAGGAATAGGATGCCATGCTTTGAAACTCAATATAGGAAAACATGTTTTTCCCACCGACCTCATCGTCTTAGAGTCACAAGGACTGGATGTAATCCTAGGCATGGATTGGATGACCAAGTATGAAGGAAATCTTGATTGCCTCAGCAAGTCTGTTTCACTCACCACCCCGGAGAACAAGAGGATTAAGTATGTATCCCGACGCACACGTATGAGTGCTCGGTTAAATGCCCTCACAGGAGTTGTTCAGGAGGAAGTACCTGTGGTAAAAGACTTTCTGGATGTATTTCCGGAAGAATTACCAGGCATGCCACCAGATAGGGAGATTGAGTTCCTAATAGAGCTACAGCCAGGGACAGCACCAATTTCCAAGACACCCTATCGGATGCCCGCAAATGATCTGTTGGAAATCAAGAAGCAAATTAAGGAGTTATTGGACAAAGGTTATATACGCCCAAGTTCTTCACCTTGGGGAGCCCCAGTTCTTTTGGCGGAGAAGAAGGATAAAACCTTGAGAGTGGTAGTCGATTATCGTGCCTTGAACGAGGTGACTATCAAGAACAAGTACCCTCTGCCGATGATTAATGACTTGTTTGATCAGCTAGTAGGCGCAAAAGTATTCTCTAAGATTGATCTTCGATCAGGGTATCATCAACTGAAGATTCGTGAACAGGATATACCCAAAACAGCTTTCACAACAAGGTATGGCTTATACGAGTATACAGTCATGTCCTTTGGTTTGACTAATGCTCCTGCCTGCTTCATGAATTTGATGAACAAAGTGTTCATGGAATATTTGGACAAGTTTGTCGTGGTGTTCATCGATGACATTTTGATATTCTCCAAGAACGAGGAAGAACACAAGGAACATCTGCGTTTAGTTCTGGAGAAGCTGAGAGAGCATCAGTTATATGCCAAGTTCAGCAAATGTGAATTTTGGCTGACGGAAGTCGGATTCCTTGGACATGTTATTTCCGGAGAAGGAATAGCCGTAGACCCCGCTAAGGTTGAAGCCGTCACCGAGTGGAAGTCACCCACCTCAGTTAAGGAGATCCGCAGTTTCCTCGGACTTGCCGGATATTACCGGAGGTTCATTGAGAATTTCTCAAAGATAGCCAAGCCCATGACAGAGTTGTTGAAGAAAGAATCCAAGTATGTTTGGACTGAGGAATGCGAAGCCAGTTTCCAGGAGTTGAAGAAACGTTTGGTCACAGCCCCAGTGTTGATTTTTCCCAATATTCGGAAGGACTTCCAAGTTTATTGTGATGCTTCACATCAAGGACTTGGAGGAGTACTCATGCAAGATGGAAAGGTTGTAGCTTATGCTTCCAGACAACTACGACCTCATGAGTTGAATTATGCCACCCATGATTTGGAACTAGCAGCCGTAGTGCACACACTCAAGACTTGGAGACATTTTTTTATCGGAAATAGTTGTGATGTTTACACCAACCATAAGAGCCTGAAATATATTTTCACGCAGAAAGAGTTGAACCTCAGACAGAGAAGATGGTTAGAGTTAATCAAAGACTATGACATGAGATTACACTACCATCCAGGTAAGGCTAATGTTGTAGCCGATGCCTTGAGTCGGAAAACTTATGTGAACACACTCACAGCGGGAGGATTACCCCAAGAGTTAGCCGATCATCTCAGAGAGCTCAAGCTAGAGATAGTTCCAAGAGGATATGTTGGTACACTAGAGATCCAGTCCACCTTGACCGAAAGAATTCGTGAAGCCCAGAAATCGAACAAGGAGATAGCTGAGATTAAACAGAAAATGGAAGATGGTAAAGCTAAAGGTTTTCGTGAGGATGAGCAAGGAACTTTGTGGTTTGAGAACCGCATCTATGTGCCCAATGACCCAGAACTCAGGAAGTTGATACTTTAGGAAGCCCACGATTCACCTTACTCGATACACCCAGGCAATACCAAGATGTATCTGGATTTGAAAGAAAGTTATTGTTGGACAGGTATGAAGAAAGATATTGCGGAACATGTTGCAATATGTGATGTTTGTCAGCGAGTAAAGGCAGAACATCAGAAACCAGCAGGGTTACTCCAACCTTTGCCGATACTCGAGTGGAAATGGGAAAAGCTTGGAATGGACTTCATCACAGGATTACCCAGGACCCGTTCAGGTTATGATTCCATCTGGGCAGTGGTAGATCTCTTGACCAAGGTAGCTCATTTCATTCCAGTGAAAACCACTTATACCAGTGCTAAGCTAGCCAAGATATATATGACCAGGATCGTATGTCTGCATGGAGTTCCGAGGAGTATCGTGTCAGATAGAGGAACACAATTTACCTCAAAGTTTTGGCATCAGTTACATGAAACTTTGGGTACAAGGCTGGAGTTGAGTACAGCTTTTCATCCACAGACAGATGGACAGACTGAGAGAGTCAACCAGATTCTGGAAGACATGTTGAGAGCTTGTGCGCTAGATTATGGATCTAGTTGGGATACTTACCTTACGCAGAATTTTCGTACAACAACAGTTATCAGACCAGTCTGAAGATGGCCCCTTTCGAAGCTTTATACGGAAGGAGGTGCAGAACACCACTGACGTGGGATGGTGTTGGAGACCGACAACTTTTTGGTCCCGACCTTATGCGAGATTCTGAAGAGAAAGTCAAGATGATTCGTGACAGACTCAAGATAGCTCAGTCTCGACAGAAGAGTTACGCTGACAGCAAACGTAAAGAAGTGACGTATGAAGAGGGAGACCGAGCTTATCTTCGTGTGTCCCCGCTTCGAGGAATCAAGAGGTTTGGTGTTAAAGGAAAGTTAGCACCCAAATTCATAGGCCCCTACAAAATTCTTGAACGTAGAGGCGAAGTTGCATACAAACTGGAATTGCCGAAAGGATTATTCGAAGTTCATAATGTGTTCCACGTGTCCCAGCTGAAGAAATGTCATACTGAGATGGCTGATATCCCTTTGAGAGATACAGTGCCCCTAGAGGCCATACAACTTGACAATGATCTGACCTACGAGGAGAAGCCTGTCAGAATCCTCGAGACAGCCAACAGAGTTACCCGCAGCAGGATCATCAAGTTCTGTAAGGTTTTGTGGAGTCATCACACCGAGGAAGAAGCCACCTGGGAACGCGAAGAAGATCTTCGTAGAGACCACCCGCAACTATTTTCTAGCCAACCCGAATCTCGAGGGCGAGATTCATCTTAAGGTGGGTAGGTTTGTAACATCCCAAAATTCCATTTTGGAATGTTATGAAATATAGCTATGCTTTCATCTGCATCATTGCTTGAATACATGTATTGTTGAAATGCCCTTTCTAAACTTCTGAAAGCCCTTTCTATTTTTCCCTAGGTTGCTTTCACCTATTTGAAATTTTGGTTAAATGTTCAAAATAAGAGGGGAGTAACACGACACTCCACACCAGGGTCATTTTGGTGATATATTTGAACAAAAGTAACCAGGATTTATTTTGAAAATATTTGCAAAACGGATTTAAAAACAATTAGGCAATTTCTGAAAATATTATTTTTTTCAAAGTGTTCAAATGACAGAATAAAAATGCTCATTAAATAGCATTTATTATTCTGTTAGTTTTGATATATAATACCCCTATATTTATAAACGATTTGAATGCTTTAAAGGTTTTTGAAACGCTCTGGAAAACATTAAACAGAAACCGGTAACGGTTACTTTATTAAACGGGCCGGCCCACGGGCAGTTATTTCGCGTATGGATTAAAAGCCGGCTGACCGACGCGCATTAACCTCCTCCTCTCTCACTGACACCGGGCCCCACCCGACCGACCGTTTCGCCCGCGCGGTCGCCTCCCCCCTCTCGCGCGCGCCGTCGCCGACCGTTTCTCCTCTCACCGGATCTCTCTCCCCTCTCCTCCCCCGCACTCCCTAGCGCCCCTATAAGTACCGGACACTCCCCGCATCCATTTCCCCCCCGAGCCACCTCTCTCCCTCGCCGAGACGCTGCCAATTCCTCGCCGGAGTTGCACCACCACCGGAACTCCCATCGTCCGTAGCCAACGCCTCGGTCATCCTCGCCCCTCTCCGACCCCTCCGTTCGACGCAGGACCCCGCCTGCCATCGTCTGAACCCCTCCACTGCCTCCCTCGACCACCGGAGACACCTCCGGTGACGTCCTCGACCACCGGCCGCCGCCTCCATCGCCGGAATTTCCACACCCCCTCCGGTAAGACGTCGGACACTCCCCCTCCCTCCGATCCAAACCCAACGACCCAGATTAGAAGCCACTTATCCCCGAACCGTTTTCCTTTTCTGACCGGTCGCCCGACCGAAAACATCCAACGCGCGCACTAGCTAGCCAATAGGACAGTGCCACGTAGCCCCTAGCCGTCCGGTAGATTTTTTCCCTTTTTCTGTTTTTGTTTTAGTTAACAGAGTGTATTCAAATTTTTTTTTGCTTATATCTTTTAACCTGTTTAATGTTTTGAGTTGATTCTTTTTGCATTAGCTCACATTTTTCATGTAGTTTCACCCTGTACTTTTAAATTTCAAATTTGAACTATAAAATTTGAATTGAATCAAATTTGCTCAAAATCTTCAAATCTGAATAACTAGAGTTTGAAAATAGATTTTGTTATGAATCTTTTTGCTACTGTTTGGTCTTAGTTAGGACTAACTTTGTGCTTAGTTTGAGGATTTTTAGGATGATTTTGATTAGTGTTCTAGCTATAAATAGAATCTGCTCAGTATTATAGTATAGTTTTATTTACTTAGTTTTAGTTAGTTTAACTTAGATTTAGTTTTAATTTGTTTAGTAGGTTCTGTTGATTATACATTTAGTGTTTTACTTATTGTTAATAAAAATATAAAATTGTTTAGTTTATTACCTTGTTAAGATAGGAATCACAACTTCTTTTCACATAGGTTATTTTGATTAAAACAACTAGTTAGTAATGGTTTTGTTTTCAAACAAAGTTTTATATAATTTAATTTTGTTTTCTAAAACAAGTTTATTTGTAAATTCTTTTCTGTTAAGAACATGTTTTACTAATAAATAATAAGTTTGGTTTTTCTCTCTTGATTAGTAAAACTATAGTTGTTTCATATAGTGGTTATCAAAACTTTTACAAACTTTACAAAAGCTTTCCCAACAAACTTAAATTGATTTTCTTCTGTTTATTAACAAAAATATTTTATTGTTCCTTGCTGTCAACAATTGTTTTGTTATTACAAAATAGTTTTATTATGTTAGTAGTGTTTTATCAATCATCTCCTAGTAAGCAAAACTTTGTGTGTTTCACTTACTTGTGAATTGTGCATTGTTTTGTCTTGTTTTTTTACTAGTTCTTGGTTGGTGTTTGTGAGTTACAATATTTTGGTTGTATGCTTATTTGAGTGCTCTTGTTTGCTTCGTTAGATTATCCGGAGTGCGAAGCTTGTTACTTAGACTCACTGACGTACGAAGATCATCAATCAGGCAAGTCACTTTGATCATGATTACCCATGTTTTATATGTATTAGTTCTACCATCTCCCCAATTGCATGCAAGATAGGTTAGTTGGAAACTTCGTTACTTTGTCGTAGTATCATGTGGTAGGTACCCCCCTCAAACTCTTTGACACATTGTCCCCGGGAAACGTTGTTTTACTTTTGCTATGCTATTAGTAGAGGGGGTTGGTTGTGTGATTCATGAGAGTTGAGAGAGTTAATAATTTCAAGACCTACATAATGATCAAGATTTCAAGACTCCGAGTTTTCAACATACCTCTGGGTGGATGATGGTTGAACGGCACCCTGGAGAAACCAGTGGATTTGCCTAGGTTATGCTGGAGATGGCCAGTATTCACGCGGAAAGGTCCACCCAGGCACAAAGAGATGGATGGATGCTTTAAAACCCAAGGCTTACCTGCACAGCCACAAGTCATTATGGGCTCTGTCTTGGTTGGATATCGTGGTGACCCTGGACATGCGGTGCTACGAGAGGTAGAAGAACGGTAGGAAAGGATGGGCACCGACAGAGTCGCAGGGAAACCCTTTGGAAGACCATGTTTTGGTCATCCGTTTCTCAAACACCCTGAAGTGCGAGAAATCAAACGGAGGCGACCAAATCTTGTGGGGAACGTGTGCAAAACTCTGCAGAGTATTCAAAACCTAATCGATTAGCCGTGTCCACGGTCATGGACGACTTGAGCCAAAGGAATTGAAACTTCCGGAACTCTCAACACAATTAATAATGATGATGTGGGTATTAATAATTTGGGAATGAGAATTGGTTGGTGGAACCATCTCATTAATCAACCAACTTAGTAATATTTTGCTTAGCCCCTTTCTTGATGTAGGAAAAATTGGCTTTACGCAAAAACTTACCACCCCACCTGTCATATATGCATATAGACTAGATGATTATCTTTTCACCCCTCTCTTGTGACTTTTCCGGCATATTCCATATGCTGACCTACATGGCTGCAACGTATCATGTTGTAGAGTACTTTTCCGACCAGGAGTGAGGACACGTTCTATGCTCAGTGAGATGCCCTTGGAGTCAGATGGACTCATCTACCTTCGACGCTTCCGCAAGATTTAGATATTCTCATGAGTTGGCTTTTAGCCACTTTATTGTAATTTTTATTGTAATAAAGGACTCGAAATGAGATTTCGATTAATATATTTGCTGTGTGATTTCCCTTTGATATATACATTGATGTACCGTGTGTGTACCAGCATGATCTTGGGATGGTATGGAAACACCGGAGACTTGACCTTTCAGGTCGGGTCGTTACAGGGGGTGAGTTGTCATAGCCCTAGAAATCGCTTGTATTAGTTGCATCACTGAGCATTCATTACATCATATTTAACTTCAAATTAATTTGAAATGGGGATGATCAAACCCTAGCACAGATAAATTTCAAATAGGTGAAATTATTAAGATAGTTGAGTGAATTCAAAATGCTCTTCAAAAATGTTTCCCCTCTTGGATAAATGTTGGCAACAACATATGAGGGATGAATTATATTTTAACAAATATATTGGGAAATTAAATAAATTAGCAACTTTTTGAAAATCACTAATAAAGCATTGTAAATATTTTACTTGCTTTAATTTTTTTTAACCTTTTTGGGTAATTTAGAAATATTCCAAATGTATGCCATAAATTATTTTAGGGTTTTTGGCTATATGTATTTTGCCCAACAATTAAATAGAAAGCAAACAAAAATAAAAAAAGGAAATAAATAAGATAAGAGAGAGGGGGTACCTGTTGCCCCAGCTCTGAAGCCTGCCCATCCCAGCAGGGGCGAACAGGTTTTCTTCCACCTCCGGCCAGAAGGACGCCGGGTGCGTGGTCGCCGAGCACCGTCCTCCTCCTGCCTCTGTGCCTGCCTGGGTGGAGGGATAGACTCTAGGGAGATGTGTAGATCGAGCCAACCTCTCCCCCCGAGCTCATTCTCCCCCTCTCCCTCTGCTTCCTCCCCCTCGGACCCGAGCGGAGCTCGCCGCCGCTCGCAACCACTGCGGCCATGGGCCTTCTCCAACCCCTCCAATCAGTCGAGCAGCTCTGCCTCGATGCCCTACTCCTCTCCGACGAAGAAAACCCACTGGAGACGCCCTGCAGAGACGCCTCGACTTCATCTTCAGCCTCCGACTCTGTCGACCGCCACCGTCGATTCACCGCACTCTACCCATCCCTGAGCTCGCTGACCGTCCCGTCCGCCTACCTGTGAGCCCGTCCTTCTTCTTCCCCTAACTCCGTGGCTTGCCCCCCACTGTAGTCATCGCCCCCTTGTTGCCCAAGCCCCTGCCGCCACATAGCTCGTCGCCGTCCACTGCTCTGGCGAACCCACGACCCCTCCGGTGTCCCAATGGATCGGCGCGTCCAAGGGCTACCCCCTGGTGCTAACCGCGTGACGAACCGATCCCTGTAGCCAACTCCGGTGCTCGGCCGCCGTGGTTTTGGTCGCCGCCAACGAAGTTCCAGCGAGCGCTGACCTGGATGGCCGTTAGGGCTTAATTAGTCGCTAATGACCCCCTAACCACTAACAGCGGGCCCAGGAGCGGGTCAAACCCTCGTCAGCGCGGGGATTAACCCCGTGACGCTGATGTGTGGGTCCCGTCATCAGGTTTGACCTGGACCCGGGGCTGTTGACCCGCTGACGCAATGCTGACGTATTGCTGACGCATTAATTGATTTTCTAATAATGGAATAATTCAGGAAATTCTAGAAAATATTTAAAACTTCTAAAAATCATAGAAAATATTCTGTAATTCAGATGAAAATAATTTATATATGAAAAATGATCAGAAAAATCCAATGAATCTGTTTATGCCATGATTATGCATGTTTGAAAAACTTAACATCACCAAGTAGGAAATTTTATGATTAGGGCAATATAGGAAATATCATTTGGAGTTGGAATTCAAACTTGTTTGAATTCCACTTCAATTAACCTGGCTAATTATTCCTCTAGGTCAATTCAGTACCTTAACTTATCATATCATGCATCATTGCTGTTGCATTGCATTGAATGTGTTCCTTTCTTGCCTGCCGGTGTTTGTTCCCTCTCGGTAGACGATGGTTCCGATGATGAGATCATTGACACAGATGAAGAGGAATGATATCTTCGGGACTGTCAGGCAAGAAAACCCCCTTGAGCATACTGATATGAACCCACTCTCTTTCTCATGCTCTCTTTACTGCATTAGGACAACAACGGTTCAACTGTTACATGTCATCGGTAGTTGAACCCATTCCTTCGCATGACCTATCTTTGCCACAGTAAATAGTTGGAACCACTTAGCATGAGTAGCAACTGCTTGAGCCTTGTTGTGCTTACTCATCCATGCTTACTTACTTTGCCTGCTATGCTTAGAGTCGTGTCGTGTCGGGTCTGATCCATCCGGGTGATGAATCGGTATGGCAGTGTTCATGTCCTACTGTGTGAGACCTAAGTGTGTGAACACGATTTGGTAAAGGTAGCGATGAGAGGTCATGTAGGAGTACATGACGGGTTGTCTCATTCGGACCGACCTTAAGAACTGAGTTCTGTGTTTGTGATCCAAGATAGTTACTACCAAACTCGACCCCTCTCGGCTTCGGAAACTTGTTTGAATTCCACTTCAATTAACCTGGCTCCGGAAACTCGACCCCTCTCGGCTTATTAATCGCGTAGACCTCTGTCCAGGAGTCGCAACTAGTTTTTGGTGTTTGTAGGAAAAGTGATGGCGGCCGTGCATAGCGCTGCCCGACGGGGTGGGCTATGATGTGGTAGATGCATAGTGGCACGGTGTACCAAGTGTCACCCGAACGATGGGCTTGGGAACCCCGCGCACATCATTTGATGCCATAGCAGAAACTTCGGCCGGACTTCCGTGCGGGTTCAGTCTCAAATAGGCGCTAAACCTAGACTAGGGTCTTGTGCGGTTGATGGTCGTGGCCGATACCCACGCCATTGCTTCCACTTGAAGGTTGTTGAGATGCATGATGTGCAAATGGTGATAAGTGGGGAGAGCCTGTGTGAAGAAGTATACCCTTGTAGGGTGAAATAATCTGTTCAAATAGCCGCGTCCTCAGTTATGGAGTCCTTGGAGAGCTTATGTGGTTCATAGATAAGTTAAAGTGGATACTCTAAAATGCGCAAGATAAGCATGAGTGCTATGGATGGCCTTATCATAGGGAGACAGAAGTGGATCCATAGTGGTGTATTGAGTGGAGAATATGTGGACTCGTCTGCGCTATCCCAACTCAAAGATACTACTTGTAGTCATAGTATAGGTTAGCCAAGAGTCAAAGCTGGCTTGCTGCAATAAACTGCACAACCAGCTTCATTGATACTGATGCATATGTAGATAGTTCTGATGTAAGTCTTGCTGAGTACCTTTGTACTCACGTTGGCTTAATTTATGTTTTGTAGAGGAGACGTCAGTCTCATTAGTAGTATTTATGACGTGAAGTTCGATGTTGACCAGATTAGCTTGGGAATCCCAGACAGAGGTCTGGTTCCTTTGGTAGGGTCGTTATAGCTTTTCAGGCTCCTCCAGCCACTTTTGTAGATGTCTATATCCAGACATGTTAAACTTCCGATTGTTTGATTGAATGCCCTGAATGTTGGGTCTTGTGACCCTTGTTTGTAACATCTTATTGTATTGGCTCTTCCGAGCCTTATAAATAAATGTTGTAATGTTGTATGGTTATGTTGTGATGCCATAGTTGTATCTATGCATATCGGGCATTTCGTGCGTACTGTGATGTGCAACGGTATGTATGGGATCTGACACGTAGTTGTGTGCCTTTAGTAGTACTCTTTATGGGGAACTGCTGTCGGGACCCCGGTCCAAAGTCATATGAATCCAGACTGTAACATATCACATCACTTTGTGGCCTCACGCACGATAAGCTCCACGGCTGCAACCTTACCTTAGCCGGGTCCGTTTGCGTCTTTTGGCTCACGTATGTGAACGTGTCGCTGGCAATCAAACGACAGAGAACCCGGGCCGACATGACTAGTCATAGAACCCAAGTGGCACATCTGTACGGAAACAGGCATACGTAACCCAACAATGCAGGTGTCGGCCTCAAGCATGTGTAGATGAGTCATAGCAAGCTACAAGGACTCCATTATGCCATGAGACATAAATGCCATCACTGCACATAGACGAGTCATAGGCTACAGGGACTTCGTTACACCGCGAGACATTTCCCCGAAGGGACAGACACAACAGCAAAGAAGGATACATGCCGGTCAATCAATGTGTCCGGAGCAGTAGCAAACTACCATGGCTCGGAGGAAGCACAAAGATGCAGTTTCCCATACAGAGTACTTCTAAAGGCACACGACTAGGTGTCGGATCCCATACATACCATTGCACGTCACACGTACGCATGACATGCCCGATATGCATAGATACAACCATGGCATCACAACATAACCATACAACAACTTTTATTTAAGGGGCTTAGACAAGCCTTGCATAACATGCTTTTACAGATAGGGGTCACATGACCCGACACTCAAGTCATACAAACAAGTTCATACAAACCAAGCGGAAGCATAAGCTCTCTGAGTACAGACAGATGAATGGGTAAAAAGGCACATGGCCTGACTATCTACAGCCTGCCAAAGGGCATAAGGTCGTAGATGGGACACCAGCTATTCGACATCATTGTCATCTAGAAAGAACCCACCTGATGGGTCCTGGGTCTCATCTGCAACATTTATTAAGCATACGTGAGTACAAACGTACTCAACAAGTCTTGAAAATAGACCTAGTCTATTCGTGCCCATGTCTCAACAATGGGGGTGGTGGAGTTTATGCAGCAATGCCATCTTTGACTCATGGATACACCATTGCGCGTCACACGTACGCACGACATGCCAGATATGCATAGATACAACTATGGCATCACAACATAACCATACAACAACACAACCTTTCTTTAAGAGGCTCAGACGAGCCTTGGATAATATGTTCTTACAGGTAGGGGTCACATGACCCGACACTCAAGTCATTCAAACAAGTTCATACAAACCAAGCGGAAGCATACACTGTCTGAGTACAAACAAATGAAAGGGTAAAATGGCACATGGCCTGGCTATCTGCCGCCTACCACATGGCATAGTTCATAGCTGGGACACCAGCTATTTGGCATCATCGACATCTAGAAAGAACCCACCTGATGGGTCATGGGTCTCATCTGCAACATTTATTAGGAAAATGTGAGTACAAACGTACTTAGCAAGTCTTTAAAACAGACCTAGTCTATTCATGCTCATGTATCAACTAGGGGAGTGGTGGAGTTCATTCAGCAATGCCAGCTTTGACTCATGGCTAACCTACACTACACAATTTTAGCTCTTTCTTTAAATTCTAGATATCGCACACGAGTCCACTAACTCCATGACAATACACCACCATGGATTCACTTCCCTCTCATGGGAGAGTGCCATCCACGATACTCACACTTGTCTTGATATTTTTATGAGTATCCATTTGATTATCTATGAACAACATAAGTTCTCCAAGTAGTCCATATCCGAGGATGCGGCTATTCGAATAGTTTCATACCCTGCAGGGGTGTAGTTCTTCACACAGGCTCTCGCCACTTATCGTTCTGTGCTCATAAAACCATGCACCTCGGCAACCTTCAATTGGAAGCCCAGCGAGGGAGTCAGCCACGACCGTCAATCACATAAGACCTCTAGTCCATGCTATCGCCTATTTGAGACTAAATCAGCACGAAAGTCCGGCCGAAGTTTCCACAACGACCCCAAACGATGTGCGCAGGGATCCCAAGCCCACCATTCGGGTGACTCTTGGTACACCATGCCACTTCCTACCGCATCATAACCCACACCTAGGGTCAGCGCTATGCACGGCCTCCAGCATGCTATAAGCACCTGAAACTACTTGCAACTGCTGGACTAAGGACTAAGCGAATGATAAGTCGAGCGGGGTCATATTTCAGGGCCCAACATGTGGTACTAACTAGTCTTGGATCACAAACACGGAACTCGGTTTCTAAGAATGGTCCCAATGAGACAACCTGCTATGTACTCCTACATAGCCTCTCATCGCTACCTTTACCAAATCGGGTTCATCATCAGCTTATCACATCGGAACAACATGGTTTCAGTCTAGTTCATCACCCAGATGAAACAGACCTGACACAACTGTAAGCATAGCTAGCATAGCAGGCAAGGTAAGCTAAGCACATCATGGCACAAGCATCTACCAGGTATGCTAGGTTGCAAGGTTTAGCTATTTACTGTGACAATGACAGGTCATGCAAAAGAATTCTTCTACCGTGTATGATAGACAAGCGAATATTTGTCCTAATGCAATAAACAAGAGCAGGAGCGAGAGAGTGGGATGTTATCAGAATGATCAAGGGGGTTTCTTGCCTTGCTGGGTAGCGGGAAGGTTTTCTCCATCATTGGAATACTCGGGGGTATCCTCAGAAGCAGGGCCTACTGTAATGCAGATAAATAGCAATCAATACACGCAAGTGCAACAATATGATGCATGATCATGACATGGCAGCATGTATGGATGAGCTAGTGCAACTATTGTCCAAGTTAATTTGAAGTGAGTTTGAATATAGGTTCAAAATCGTTCTTTATTTCAAATTCCATAAGTTAACCTGTTAATAAATGTCAATGTTCATCTACATAGATTGCTCTAACAAGCATGATAATAGCAGCATTGGATTCATTGGATTTTTCTGATAAATTTTCATATATAAATTAGTTTCATCAGATTTACAGATTAATTTATATGTATTTTTGAAGTTTTAAACAATTTCTGGAATTATTTGAAAACTAGAAAAATAGAAATATGGCGTCAGCTTGACGTCACTTGACGTCAGCTGGTCGGCTGACCAGGCCAGGTCAAACCTGACGTGCGGGGCCCACACGTCAGTGACACAGGCCTAATGTGAGAGCCTGGCTTAATAGGAATGATAGACTACTCGTATAAACAATGAATTCCTTCTTTTCCGTAAGCCCACTCGAAAAGAACTCCAAAGTTAAGCGTGCTTGGCTTGGAGCGATTCTAGGATGGGTGGCAAACTGGGAAGTTGGTCCCGGGTGCACACGAGTGAGGACAAAGTGCGCAGGAAAGACTAGTGTTGGTCTGTGGGGCCAGTCTAGATCCCGCCAGGCGTAACAGGGTGTTACAATTGGTATCAGAGCTGAACCTTGCGGTTACACGGGCATGCCTGGGTTAGGGGCACAGGCATGTGGTGCATGGCGTGTGTGGTCCGTCGTGGCACACAACATGGCACATGTGCTGGACTGGATGCGCATACGTGTGCCAATAAGGAATGTTCCTGATGGGCCGACGAGGAGGTCGGTTCCTTTGAGTGGGGGGTGTATGTTAGAGCCTAGATTATAGGAATGATAGACTACTCATATAAACAAGGAATTCCTTCTTTTTCCGGAAGCCCACTCAAAAAGAACTCCAAAGTTAAGCGTGCTTGGCTTGGAGCGATTCTAGCATGCGTGACCGTCCGGGAAGTTGGTCTCGGGTGCCCACGAGTGAGGACAAAGTGCGCAGGAAAGACTATTATTGTTCTGTGAAGCTAGTCTAGATCCCGCCAGGCGTAACAGGGTGTTACACCTAATCCCCGCGCTGACCAGGGGTTTGACCCACCTCAGGGCCCACTAGTCAGTGGTTGGGGCCTAATTAATCAGGGGGATTAGCCCCTGGTGGTCGGCCACGTAGGCACCCACCAAAGCGGGGCCGACAGCGACCAAAAGCGGGGCGGTGACTCACCAGAGTTGCACTTCCGGTGATCATTTAGAGCGTGGAGGGCATCAAGAGGTAGCTCGTGCACGCGCGCACCCAACGCTACGATAGAGGGGGCTCGGGGGCCATCGAAGCTATGGCCGGCAACGACCCGAGCGGCAGCGAGCTTGGGGCAGCAAGGGGAACGACGTCTATGGAGAGCGATAGGCCGCTAGAGGAGGGGGAAACGGAGCAGGGGCTCATGACGGGGTTGCTAGGGGAGTCGGTGAGCTCAGGGACGTGCAAACGACCTCGAATCGCCGGAGGGAAGCTTCGGCGGCTGGTAGGGAAGAAACGAAGACGACGCGTCGTGGAGGGCTCCCGGCGTCGACTGGCTTCACGGGGAGGACGAGGAGTTCGTGGGGAGGCTTTTGGCAGGCTCAAAAAGGCGTGGGGGTGGCAGGAACTACGGCAGCACGGCGGCGACGAAGTTGGCCATGGCGGCCAGAGAGGGGTAGAGCGAGGGAGAGAGGGAGAGGAGAAAGAGGCCACGACGACGAGGCCTCGCGCTGGCGCTCTCCGTGCCCTCCAGGCCAGCAGTGAGGCAGGGAGCAGTTGGCCGGTGTGTGCTCACGCGCAGCGAGCGCGTGCCCCTGTCCTCCTGGCGAGAGGACAGGGATGACTGGCAATGGGCCAGTGGGCCGGCTTCTCCTGGCCTTTCCTCTCTTTTCTTTTTTTTACTTTCTGTTAATAAATCTAACATTTGTTTATTTCTTTTGCAGGTACAATGCTATTATAAAATATCCCAATTATTTTATATAATCAAGTTTCAGGATATTTTGAAATATAAAATATTGATAATGCTTTATTTGGCATTTATATAGGCTTTATCATTTATTTTTAAATTTCTATAGTTGTTCAAATATTTAAAATGGCCCCTGTTATAATCTTGTCCATATTTATCAGACATAGGGAACATTTTGTATGGGCATTTTGAATTTGTTGAGTGTTCACAACTTTGAATTAATTTGATTCAAATGTGAGCTTGGGGTTTCTTTTAGTCCCCATTTCATGTTGATGCAAAATTGAAACATGATGCACACACATGCTATCCTA
This sequence comes from Hordeum marinum, assembly GCA_022496015.1. Taxonomy (NCBI): domain Eukaryota; kingdom Viridiplantae; phylum Streptophyta; class Magnoliopsida; order Poales; family Poaceae; genus Hordeum; species Hordeum marinum. Next base: position 138,259,118 of record CM039672.1, read on the forward strand.
TGACATCTAGCTAGGGATGTGACAACTCACCCCCGCTCAAAAGAATCTCGTCCCGATATTTTGAAGTCGTCGGGAACAGCGCGGGGTACTCTAGTCGAAGACGATCTTCTCTTTCCCATGTGGCTTCCTTTTCAGAATGGTGTGACTAGTGAACCTTGAGAAACTTGATGCTCCGACGCCGAGTGGTACGCTTAGCTTTATCAAGAATGCGAACAAGGTATTCTTGATATGTAAGGTTATCTTGGAGATCAAGCGCTTCGTGGTCTACTTCACGGACAGGGTCTGAGAAGCAATGCCTGAGTTGCGAGACGCGGAAGACATCATTAACCTTGGAAAGATACGGCGGAAGTTCCAATTGGTAGGCAACCTCTCCTCATTTAGCAAGAATGCGAAAGGGTCCAATGTAACGAGGAGCCAACTTACCCATGATACCGAATCTATGGGTACCCTTCAAAGGTGTAACCCGAAGGTAAGCCTTCTCGTCAACTTCATAGGTCACAGCCTTATGATGGCGATCATATTGGCTCTTTTGACGAGATTGGGATGTTTTCAACTTTTCATGAATAATGCGAACTTGCTCCTCTACATCTCTGATCATAACCGGGCCAAAGAGTTGCCTCTCTCCGGTTTCTGACCAGTTAAGAGGTGTTCGACACCTTCATCCATAGAGAAGTTCAAAAGGGGCTTTTCTCAAGCTTGATTGAAAACTATTATTATATGAAAATTCGGAAAATGGAAGACATTTCTCCCAATTCATACCGAAGGATATAACAGAAGCTCGGAGCATGTCTTCGAGAATTTGATTGACTCGCTCAAATTGACCACTTGATTGCGGGTGGAAAGCAGTGCTAAAGGATACATGAGTCCCCATAGCGGTTTGAAAACTTTCCCAAAATCGGGAAGTAAAGATACTTCCGCGGTCTGAGTTAATCTCCAAAGGAACACCATGAAGAGAAACTATTCGGGAAACATATAACTCCGCTAGCTGGCTAGCAGTTATACTCTCCCGAACAGGAAGAAAATGAGCCACTTTGGAAAGGCGGTCGATGACCACAACGATAGCATTATTCCCTCTCTTAGTACTGGGAAATACAGTAATGAAATCCATACCGACCTTATCCCATTTTCATTCAGGAATAGCTAAAGGTTGAAGGGTGCTACCAAGCCTTTGATGTTCTGCTTTCACGCGACGACAGACGTCACAGTTAGCAACGAACTGAGCAATTTCTCTCTTCATCCTAGTCCACCAGAACCTCTGGCATAGGTCCTGATACATCTTGGCACTACCCAGATGAATTGTGAGAGGAGAATCATGAGCCTCCTTAAGAATTAGCTGCCGAAGTTGTTTGCTGTTGGGAACCACCAAACGGTTCTCAAAGAACACCACACCTTGATCATCAATAGAGAAATCCTTAGCGATACCGCTAACGAGATTCTCTTTGATCCAGGAAATACCCTTATCATGCTTTTGGCCAGCTATAATTTTATCCTTAAGAGTAGGTTTCGCCACCAGGTTGGAAAGGAATCCTTGAGGAAAAATGTGAGGATTTAACTTCCGAAAATTCCTCATAGAGAAGTGGTTGACCTTGTTGTAACATCAGATTGTTACAATGATACTTACGACTTAGTGCATTAGCCATGACATTGGCTTTCCCCGGGGTGTAAGTTATCCCTAAGTCGTAATCTGTAATCAACTCAACCCACCGTCTTTGCCTGAGAATCAAATCTGGCTAGGTGAAAATATATTTCAGACTTTGGTGATGACTGTAAATTTCGCAACGATTACCCAGAAGGTAATGTCGCGAGGTTTTCAGTGCATGGACCACAGCCGCAAGCTCAAGATCATGTGTTGGATAATTATCCTCATGTGGACGCAACTATCGAGATGCTTATGCAATCACATGATGATCTTGCATGAGAATGCAACCTAATCCTTGCCGCGAGGCGTCGCAATAGATAACAAAGTCCTTAGAGAAGTCTGGTGGCACCAGAACGGCAGCAGAGGTCAGTCGTCTTTTCAACTCCTAAAAACTGTGCTCACATTGTGGAGTCCATTCAAACCTTTTATCTTTCTTGAGGACTTCAGTCAGAGGTTTCGCAACCTTGGAGAAATTCTCGACAAAGCGGCGACAATAGATTGCTAAGCCAAGGAAACTCCAAACTTGCTTAACCGATTCAGGTTGAGTCCAATCATGGACGGCCTGAACTCTCTCGGGATTGACAGCAATACCTTTACCAGAGATCACGTGGCCCAGATAGGTCACTTCAGGCAACCAAAATTCACACTTATAGAATTTGGCATACAGATGGTGCTCTCAAAGTTTCATCAATACCAGCCTTAGATGGTAGGCATGTTCCTGTTCGTTCTTCGAGTAGATGAGTATATCGTCTAGGTAAACCATGACGAATTTATCCAAATACACCATGAAGATTGAATTCATCAAGAAAGAGAAGGTGGCTGGGGCATTGGTTAAGCCGAAGGACATGACAGTGTACTTGTATTGGCCATAACGAGTAACAAAAGTCGTTTTTGGAATGTCCCTGTTCCTAATTCTAATTTGATGGTATCCCAACCTCAAATCCATTTTGGAAAAGATAGAGGATCCAGCGAGTTGATCATACAAATTCTTGATCCTGGGGAGCGGATACTTGTTCTTTATGGTGACCAGATTCACTGGCCGATAATCCACAACCATCCGATATGATCCATCCTTGTTCTTGACGAAGAGGACGGGACAAGTGCAAGGACAAGAACTAGGATGGATGAAACCTTTCTTCAAAGCCTCATCGAGTTGGATCTTAAGTTCGGATAGTTCTAAGGGTGCCATCTTATAGGGTCTTCTGGCTATTGGGACAGTCCCTGGAATGAGCTCTATCACAAACTCAACATCTCTAACAGGTGGAATTCCTGGCAGTTCTTCTTGAAAGACATCAGGGAAGTCACGGACTACCGGAATATCTTCTAATTCTGGAAGAGGGCTAGCATTGAGGGAATAGAGTTCGCTCTTGGCTGCTCGAGTGGAGACATTAACTATCTCACCCGATGGATATGTAAGTTGAACATTCCTAGTATGAGTATCAATCTTAGCATAGTGGGCTTTCATCCAATCCATGGCTGAGATGATATTGATGTCCGAAGACTTGAGGGCTATCAAGGATGCTAGGAAGCCTAGCCTATCCCCCAAAATCTCATTGTCATGGCTCACACTAGAAGTTTGCCATTTTGAACCAGGAGTCTGAACTACTAAAGGAGTAGGCATATCAGAAAAAGACATGTTATGCAACAGTGCATAACTTTCTGAGATGAAAGAATGAGATGCCCCATGATCAAATAGAACAGAAGCTGGATAACTATTGACAAGGAGCATACCTAGGATAACATCAGGATCCTCAAGGGCTTCCTCAGCAGAAACATAGTTCATTCGTCCACGATCAGGAGATGGTTTCATATAGAAGGCTTTTCCTGGCTTCCCACATCTAGCCGGCTTAGCATTGTTTTGACGACACTCATGAGAGTAGTGTCCTGGTTCCCCGCATTTGTAGCAGACCACGGTGGCACAAGGAGCAACATTGGCAGGCGGACCTCCAAATGGCCAAGCAGGAAGGTTGGGCCGAGCTGGGTGAGGCGCCTAGAAGGATGGCCTCGCGGTATATCTTGGCGGCAGAGCTGCATTGGGCACCCACACCTGGCGTTTGTTGGAGCTCGAGCCAGATGCGGGGCTGATGTCACGGTTGGGCTTCCTCGTGGCCTCATAGTCAGTCTGTCCAGTCTCGACATTGATAGCCTTGTTGACGAGAGCTTGGAAGGTTGTGCACTCATGCAGGCGCAGATCTTGATGGAGCTCAGGGTTAAGTCCCTTGCGGAACCTAGCCTGCTTCTTAGCATCAGTTGAAACTTCCTCCGGAGCATAGCGAGCAAGATTGCCGAACTCATGGCTATAGACATCCATGGACAGTCTGGCCTGGGTGAAAGCACAGAATTCCTCTCTTTCACGATCCATCAGCCCTTCCGGGATGTGATGGGTATGAATTGCTGCATTGAATTCTGCCCAAGTTGGTGCGGGGCCGACGGGACGCATGGCTTCATAGCTTTCCCACCACAGATTGGCGGGTCCTTCCAGGAAGTAAATAGCAAAGCTCACCTTGTTGGCCTCGGACACATTGACAGCCCGGATCTTGTGGGACATGCTGGTCAGTCAGTCATCCGTGTCGAGCGGGTCGACCGAAGGATGATACTTAGGTGGCACAACTTGATGAAATCACTGAGAGACACGCCATCATTGTGATCATTGCAGGGAGCACGTGCTATGTTCTGCTCAGTCCGTTCCAACAACCTGTTGGTCTCTCTTTTGTTCCTTTCAGCTTCAAGCATCACTTCTACCAAAGAAGGCGCATGTGTCAGGTTCTCTTGCCTTGGCTTGCTTCCCTCGCCCTGGTCAGGGGCAGGCACGAGGTTATGCCTAGTTGCCACCATCCTGGGAAAACAAACCCACATCTTAGACATAGAGGACATGAACTCTAAGACATGAGATAAGGAATGTACTGGACAACATGGCATGCAGGGTAAACACCCAAACAACATGGTAATAACAACTGCCATATGTACACCATGATTCATACACACCATGACATAGTTCAATACAAGCCTAATCTGAAATACAACTACGGAGAGATGACACAACACATCGGAGGCATTACAAGCTTCCTATACATTATCTATCTACACCTTCGGAACTCAACTCTCAACCTCGGTCATATCCCACAAGACACGCAGGACTGTGGCGATACGACTACTACCATAATAGTACTAACATCCACGTACTCAAGCATCGCCGTAGAATGCCTCATATAGGTTACCCCCGTGACCCGGGAGCTGAACCTGAGGATCTAGAAACACTCTAGCCTGTGATCCCTGGAAACCGTAGGGACGCGGATGTGGCCTTGGTCCCCTTGTTGGCGGCAACATCGGTCCTCGAAGAGGGGTGATGCCTCCAACATCGGGCCATTCTACGCGTTCTGGCAGATGTGTCCGCGATGGGGTCAGCATCTCCAAATCTCCATAGCCTCTCTGCATGACAGGTGCCAACTGCACCAGGGCTGTCCAAAGACGTGCACGGGTGGCATAAAGCTCCATACAAAGGGCATGTGCATCGCGGTCCCTGTTCTCCAAGATCTGAGCGGTCACCTGTAGCCTAGGGTCCTCATGAGAATGATCATAGTAGGTTGCACTAAGATAGCTATCCTCTCCTCACATGGAAGTAGGAACATAAAAGAACTCTATGTTCTGAAGCTGACCATGGTGAAACCTTGTGATAGTAAGCATGGTGTAGGAGGCCTCCTAAACTGCCATGTCTATGGTGACACCTAATCCATAAGTCCAGTGAAGCGGCTCTGCAGCTCCAGGTCATGAAGGATATATCTTAATAGTACACAGATACTGACTCTGGTTGAAATATCGATATTGTTCCTCCACTGTGTACTCTGGGTACCAACGGTAGCCAGCCTCCATCATAACTCTAACTAACATGGCTGTGTGTCCCGGTACATCGATGCACCTGGTCAGACGGACCACCTGACGGGAAGGACAAGGGGCCATCTAAAATAGAGAATGATGCAAAGGCATTAGAGAGTCTAGCAGAAATTGGACAACACAACGACTGTAATTGCTCAAAACGGATTTTGAGACAACTGCAAAAGATTGGAAAAGCATAACCACTCGACTTTCTAGACTCAAATCTCTTCTCCATCCATTTGTCACACCAACAATACTCAAGTACCGACATACACTTGCAAACAAACTAGCTAGTAGTCCATGGTTAGTAACTCATCATCCTAAGCAATAGGTGAGAAGCCTAGTTCTTATCCTCATAGAAAAGATGACAATGACTCGGAATAGAATAACTTGGAAGAAGAGTAAAATGATCCTTACCTTCCTTCCACAATCAATTCCCCTACTTTTCTATAGTGTTTCTAGACTCAAGTTCGACCGGTTTGGCTTGGTAGTCCTACAGTTAGCTAGGTTCTGATACCAATGCTATCGGGACCCCGATCATAAGTCATATGAATCCAGACTCTAACATATCACATCACTTTGTGGCCTCACGCACGGTAAGTTCCACGGCTGCAGCCTTACCTTAGCCGGGACCGTTTGCGCCTTTCGGCTCACGAATGTGAACATGTCGCTGGCAATCACACGACAGAGAACACGGGCCAACATGACTAGTCATAGAACCCAAGTGGCACATCCGTATGGAAACAGGCATACGTAACCCAGCAATGTAGGTCTCGGCCTCAAGCGTGTGTAGACGAGTCATAGCAAGCTACAGGGACTCCATTACGCCGTGAGACATAAATGCCATCACTGCACATAGACGAGTCGTAGCAGGCTACAGGGAGTCCATTACACTGCGAGACATTTCCCGGAAGAGACAAACACAACAGCAAAGAAGGATACATGTCGGTCAATCAATGTGTTCGGAGCAGTAGCAAACTACCATGGCTCAGTGGAAGCACAAAGCGGCAGTTTCCCACAAAGAGTACTACGAAAGGCACACAACTAGGTGTCAGATCCCATACATACCGTTGCACGTCACACGTACGCACGACATGCCCGATATGCATAGATACAACCTAGGCTTCACAACATAACCATACAACAACTTTTATTTAAGGGGCTCAGACGAGCCTTTCATAACATGATCTTACTGATAGGGGTCACATGACCCGACACTCAGGTCATACAAACAAGTTCATACAAACCAAGCGGAAGCATAAGCCGTCTGAGTACAGACAGATGAAATGGGTAAAAAGGCACATGGCCTAAGTATCTACAGCCTGCCACAGGGCATAAGGTCGTAGCTAGGACACCAACTATTCGGCATCGTCGACATCTAGAAAGAACCCACCTGATGGGTCCTGGGTCTCATCTGCAACATTTATTAAGCAAACGTGAGAACAAACATACTCAACAAGTCTTTAAAATAGACCAAGTCTATTCATGCCCGTGTATCAACAATGGGGGTGGTGGAGTTTATGCAGCAATGCTAGGTTTGACTCATGGCTAACCTACACTACACAATTTTAACTCTTTGTTTAAATTTTAGATATCGCACATGAGTCCACTAACTCCATGACAATACACCACCATGGATTCAGTTACCTCTCCTGGGAGAGTGCCATCCACGATACTCACACTTGTCTTGATATTTTTATGAGTGTCCGTTTGATTATCTATGAATAGCATAAGTGCTCCAAGTAGTCCATATCCCAGGACCCTGCAATTCGAATAGTTTCATACCCTGCAGGGGTGTACTTCTTCACACCTGCTCTCGCCACTTATCATCATGTGCTCATAAAACCATGCACCTCGCAACGTTCAAGCGGAAGCCTGGCGAGGGAGTCGGCCACGACCGTCAATCACATAAGACCACTAGTCCAGGCTATCGCCTATTTGAGACTGAACCCGCATGGAAGTCCGGCCGAAGTTTCCTTACGGCCCCAAACGATGTGCACAAGGTTCCCAAGCTCACCATTCGGGTGACTCTTGGTACACCATGCCACTGCCTACCGCGTCATAACCCACCCCTAGAGTTAGCGCTACGCACGGCCTCCGGCATGCTATAAACACCAAAAACTACTTGCAACTCCTAGACTAATGAATAAGCAAATGATAAGTCGAGCGGGGTCATATTTCAGGGCCCCGCATGTGGTAGTAACTACTCTTGGATAAAAAACATGGAACACGGTTCCTAAGAACGATCCCAATGAGACAACCCGCTATGTACTCCTACATAGCCTCTCATTACTACCTTTACCAAATCGGGTTCATCATAAGCTTATCACATCGGAACAACATGGTTTCACTCCAGTTCATCACCCAGATGAAACAGACCTGATACAACTCTAAGCATAGCTAGCATAGCAGGCAAGGTAAGCTAAGCACATCATGGCACAAGCATCTACCAGGTATGCTAGGTTGCGAGGTTTAGCTATTTACCGTGACAATGACAGGTCATGCAAAAGAATAGGTTCATCTACCATGTATGATAGACAAGTGAACGTTTGTCCTAATGCAATAAACAAGAGCAGGAGCGAGAGAGTGGGATGTTATCGGAATCATCAAAGGGGTCGCTTGACTTGCTGGGTAGCGGGAAGGTTTTCTCCATCGTTGGAATACTCGGGGGTATCCTCAGAAGCAGGACCTACCGTAATGAAGATAAATAGCAATCAATACACGCAAGTGCAACAATATAATGCATGATCATGACATGGCAGCATGTATGGATGAGCTAATGCAACTATTGTCCAAGTTAATTTGAAGTGAGTTTGAATATAGGTTCAAAATCTTTCTTCATTTCAAATTCCATCAGTTAACCTATTACTAAATGTTAATGTTCATTTACATAGATTGCTCTAACGTGCATGATAATAGGACCATTGGATTCATTTGATTTTTCTGATAAATTTTCATATATAAATTATTTTCATCTCATTTGCAGATGAATTTATCTGAATTTTTTGAAGTTTTAAACAATTTCTGGAATTATTTTAAAACTATAAAAATAGAATTATGGCTTCATCTTGACGTCACTACGATGTCAGCTGGTCGGCTGACCAGGGCAGGTCAAACCTGACGTGCGAGGCCTGCATGTCAGTCACACAGGCCTAATCCCAACGCTGACCAGGGGTTTGACCCACCTCAGGGACCACTAGTAAGTGGTTGGGGCCTAATTAATCAGGGGGATTAGCCCCTAATGGTCGGCCATGTCGGCGCCCACCGGAGCGAGGCTGGCGGCGACCAAAAGCGCGGCGGTGTCTCGCCGGAGTTGCGCCTCCGGCCACCATTTGGCACGCGGAGGGCACCGAGAGGTAGCCCGTGCACGCGCGCATCCAACGCTGCGGCAAAGGGGGCTTAGGGACCACCGGAGCTATGGACGGCGATGACCCGAGCGGCGGCGAGCTTCGGGCAGCAAGGGGAACGGCGCCTATGGCGAGGGAAAGGCCGCTAGAGGAGGGGGAAACGGAGCAGAGGCTCACAACGGGGTTGCTAGGGGAGACGACGAGCTCGAAGACGCGCAGACGACCTCGAATCGTCGGAGGGAAGCTTCGGCGGCCGTCGGGAAAGAAACGGCGACGGCGTGTCGTGGTGGGCCCCCAACGTCGACTGGCTTCACGGGGAGGACAAGGATGTCGCGGCGAAGCATTTGGCGGGCTTAGAAAGGCGCGGGGGTGGCTGGAACTACGGCAGTGCGGCGGCGACCAGCTCAGCCATGGCGGGTAGAGAGGGGGAGAGCGAGGTAGAGAGAGCTCGTGAGGAAGAGAGGGAGAGGAGAAAGAGGCCATGGCGAGGAGGCCTCACGCTGGTGCTCTCCGTGCCCTCTAGGCCAGCAGCCAGGCAAGGAGGAGCTGGCCGGCGCGTGCCCGCGCGTGGCGAGCGTGTGCCCATGTCCTCCTCGCGAGAGGACAGGGATGACTGGCAATGGGCCAGTGGGCCGGCTTCTCCTGGCCTTTCCTCTCTTTTTATTTACTTTCTGTTAATAAATCTGACCTTTGTTTATTTCTTTTGTGGGTACAATGCTATTATAAAATATCCCAATTATTTTATATAATCAGGTTTGAATATTTCGAAGTCCCATAAAAAGTTTGAGGATATTTTGAAATATAAAATAACGATAATTCCTTTTTGGCAGTTTTAGAGGCTTTATCATTTATTTTTAAATTTCTATAGTTGTTGAAATATTTAAAATGGCCCCTATTATAATCATGCCCATATTTATTAGACATAGGGAACATTTTGTAAGGGCATTTTGAATTTGTTGAGTTTTCACAACTTGGAATTAATTTGATTCAAATGTGAGCTTGGGGTTTCTTTTATTCCTCCTTTCATGTTGATGCAAAATTGAAACATGATGCACACACATGTTGTCCTATGAAATCTAGCCAGGGATGTGAAAAACTGCCTCTTTGTGCTTCCACTAATCCTTGGTAGCTTGCTACTGCTCCGGACACATTGATTGACCGGCATGTATCCTTCTTTCCTGTTGTGTCTGTCCCTTCGAGGAAATGTCTCGCAGTGTAATGGAGACCCTGTAGCCTGGTATGACTCGTCTACGTGCAGTGATGACATTTATGTCCCACGGCGTAATGGATTCCTTGTAGCCTGCTATGACTTGTCTACACACGCTAGAGATCGACACCTGCATTGCTGGGTTACGTATGCCTGTCCCTGTACGGATGTGCCACTTGGGTTCTATGACTAGTCATGTCGACCCGGGTTCTTTGACATTTGAATGCTAGCGACACATTCACATACGTGAGTCAAAAGAAGCAAACGGTCCTGGCCCAGGTAAGGTGGCAGTCGTGGAGATAACCATGCGTGAGACCGCAAAGTGATGTGATGTGTTACAGGTTGGATTCTTATGCCTTAGGATCGGGGTGCCAACAACGGGCGGGCTGCATGCACCGAGCGGGTTGCGTGCGCCGAGCCAGCTTGACGATGTTCGTGCAGACGTCCGGCCCAGGTGTAGATCTGGCGATCTTGCCGATGAAAACGTGGAGCCCACCGATGGGCACTCGGAAGCCATACCCGACAGAGTTGGCCTCGGGGCCCCAGCCGGCATCATCGATGTAGAGCTGGCCATGGCAACTCTTCGTCCTCTGGTCAACAACGTATCCCTGGATCCCTGGAAGAGAGCCCTTTGAGAACTCAACACCGCCGAGCGCTAGCCCCACGGTGGGTGCCAACTATCGTGGTTTTATCACGGCAGATGTGCGAGGACCTATGTTGGAGGCCATCCCTAAGGTGATGGACTCAAAGGGGTTGGTTGGGATGAAGGAAACAAGTTTACCCAGGTTAGGCCCCTTGAGATGAGGTAAAAGCCTGCGTCCTGCTTGTGTTGTATTGATTAGATTATTGATTACAAGGGAGCGGATTCGCTTGACCTAGTTTTCGATTGATTGGTTTCTGTCTAAGTCGCCCCGGGTCTCGCCCTTATATGGGAGGCCAAGACCATGGGTTACAAGTCTCATACCGACTCTTACATTGTATGTGACTCTATATCTATGTCACCTTGCCTTCCTGGGCAAGCCGTCTCCGGGCGGCTTAACCTGCCGGGTCTTCATGCCTCTTGGTCTGGGCCTCGCTTAGGCTCATCTTGGTAAACCGCCATATGTCTAAGCTTACGTCTCCAGGCCCATTGGCCTTGGTTTGGTATATGAGCCGCTAGATATAACCTAGCCCCACCTGGGCGGGTCTCAACATGCGGTTATATCCCCAACAGAGTGTTTCTCCGAGGCCTGTTTAGTGAACTAAACTCAAGTGGCTTTATAGAGAAACTAGGCTACCTAGCTATTGACCAAACACTCCTGTCAAAAAATGAGTAGTAGAAAAAGACTTTGCAATGACCAAGAAGGAAACAACATTTATTATAAACTTTCTCATATAAATTTAAGAGCCCCCAAGTGACTTGGGTAAAAGAATTTTATGTATAATGATTGTATGTACCGAAGTACTTATATCATATATGTGCTCGCCCGAACTTTAAAAGCGTCCTAACCGACCGTCGGCTTCTCCCTCTTCGGCCAAGGGCCGAAAAGTGTTATCTACTACGCCATCCAAGGCTATCGGAGGTGTTTCGAATAACCAGGCAATCAGGCCATTAGGTTATAAGAGACAAAGCGCGCCCAGGGAACTTATGTTATATTACTATTTAATGTAAGAAGCATGTTCAGAGAAAATAGTTCTGCCAACAGTTCCTTTCTTTGGGTTCTCATGATTAGCATGTGGGGGTGTGCAAATAGATTTATGTATGTTTGTCTTCCGTCGTGGCCGACCATAGTTAAAAACAGTAAGAGCGCTAGCTTTCGGCTTCACCCGTCTGAGGTATGAATTCGGATGACCCGATCGTAACAATCACAGAGGTGTTCCCTTTACTCCCTAGCCGAATAATCATGAACGTAGGGGTAAGCACAGGACCAAGGCAACCCAGCTTTGCAGAACACTTAAGTCAACATGATGCATATATTGGCGTAAACATGAACATGGAAGGGTACAATACTTTAATAATAATATGCAAGAGGAATGGCTTCATATAGGAAGCCCCCAAGTAAACGGGGTATTTGAATTTGTTTGTAAAAACAAAGTTTTGACAAGGAAAGTTTTTCGCAAACAACATTTTGTCAAAAAAGTATAATGCTTGGTCGAAGCGAGCAAATCTTAAAAAATTGAAAGAAGTGGGTATGAAAGCGACTTAGATGGTTAATGTGCTTGTGACATGTGCCGATCTTGTAGTGGGTCAAGGTCCCAGCCCCCAAGGCGACCATGATGTAGCCGAAGAAGGGCTCGGCTTGATGAAATGACAACACAACACTTCCGAAGGTCCGGGAGAAATCCCCGGGCGATTCAAGGAGACGGAGTAGTTTGGTAGCGTGATGGCGAAGCCCCTGGTCTAGCCAAGGTGGTGGAGTAGGTCAGCAAGGTGACGCCGGGGTGACCGTGTGACGGCAGTCAAAGTTGATTTCCTGCACTCATAAAATAGTGCAAGCAAAAAGTAATAACAAAGAAATATAATAATATTTCAAATAATAATGATTATTCTACTTAGTTAATTTAAATGAAGCAAATAAGTAAAGGAATATGGCCTGGGCGCCGAGGTGCCTAAATGAAGAGTTTGGTTTGACGAAGTGGCGACACTGCACGGTCGATGTGGCGAGATGAAGTCCTCACTCGAGTTAACATGGCGAAGCTGTGATCGGCGGACGCCGAAGTCCCATACAGGTCGCCTGGTGACAATGTGTCTCATGCCAGCCAATATGTTGAAGCAGGTCGGTTGGTAACGCCGAAGTCTCACGCCAGCCGATGTGTTGAAGCAGGTCGGCTGGTGACACCGAAGTCTCATGTCAGCCGATGTGTTGACGCAGGTCGGCTGATGCTGCAGAAGTCTCATGTTAGCCGATGTGTTGAATTAGGTCGGTCGGTGACGCCGAAGTCTCATGCCAGCCGATCTGTTGAAGCTGGTCGGCTGGTGACGCTGAAGTCCCTAGAGCAGGTTGATGAAGGGATGCCAAAGCCCCGGTCTAGCTGAGGTGGCGGAGCAGATCTGTAAGGTGACGCTAGAGCCCCATGCCAGCCGACGTGTCAAAGCAGGTTGGCGTGGTGGACGTCAGCTTGAAAAAGAATCGGCATGGCAATGCTGACACGGGTCAGAATTTGTGACGAGGTCAATGCTGGCTTGATGAAGCAATGCAGCGCCTGAACCGTACAACCTGCGGATGACGAGGTTCGTTTGATGATTATTCGGACCTCGCCATGCTGAACTCTTGCTCGGATGACCGAGATGATGAGAAAATTACCTTCAAAAAGGACGTCCGACAACCTGTTCATGAACAAGATGAACTCAAGTCGGATTCATTTTCGTGCACAAAATAGATCCAAAATCCGTTGTACTAATCGGATGTTTCCTCAGATTGGACAGTCGGATCGGGCTGAAATGTTGAGGGGTGATCGGTATAGGAATTCTGCAGCCGATGAACGGTGGGATTTTACAACGGACTTCCGAGCTAGACACTGGACTCCTCGCCCTAAACTCATCCAGATTCAATAAGGCTCCGGTATATTGTAGATCACTGGAGATTCCTCCACCGGAACGCGACCAAATGTTACAAGGTTGTTCTAGACTCAATTGCACACAATTCCATCGAAGCAATCATAGAAGCGACTCTCGAGGAGGCGGGGACGACGAACACGAATTCGCTATCCAGAAAAACTACAGGGTCGCGTGAGGGCAATGTTGACATTGAGCCCCCGAGCACTATGGAGGATTCTTCCATGGTCTTGGTTAAGATTGGAGTTGATGTTGATGAAAACACCTGTCCGATCTAGATGATCCGATGTGATGTGCAGCCCTCGGCCTAGCCGAGGTGACCAGTCAAGCCAGCGACGAAGATGCCGACGTTGACGATGTAGCTCGGTTCCGACGCGTAGATCGCGATGGAGCCGATCTGAATTCCCATCGCACCACAGCGACTACCCAACAGGCTCTCAATGAAAGCACTAATGTCGGTGTCAAATCCGGCATATCTTGTAGTAGGGTCCTAAGCTAGGCGTCTTGGAGCGATGGTAACATGGACACAGGATTTAACCCAGGTTCGGGCTCTCTCAAATAGATAATACCCTACGTCCTGCTTTTCATTGTATTGATATGGGGGATAATACATAGTACATGTATCTACTACGAGATTGAAGTAATGAATATGAGATTGAGACTGTTTATTGACTAGCTTGGCCTCGGTTTATATAATGCACTGTAGGCCTAGGGTTTAGAGGAGTCCATGTCTTGTGCGGCAAGTCTTGTGGAATCTCCCTTGTATGCATCATGGGCTCTCCGAACTGGCACATTAGTGAATTTCCCTAGGGGTCCTCGGTCGACCCACTGGTCAGGATATGACGTGGTGAGTACCCCCTAGTCCAGGACACCATTAGTTAGTATGGGCGACGAGCACTTTATCATTCCCGAAGGCCCGTTGGACCAGGAACGGTTCAAGCGCCAGCTCATCGCCACCGTCCGAAGCCTCAAAATAAAACAATAGCTAATCAAAGCCAAGGAAGATTCCCTCTATGACCGATGGACACAAGTCCTCGCTACCGAAGAAGGGTACAAATATGAACATCAATGTCAGGACAAACTTCACCCGCGCCGCCATCTAATGCCAGAATTTGATGACGAAGCCGTCAAGCCCACGCCCCCTAGACATACCGAGGGGGAGCAGCCGGACCGCCCACCTTGAGGACGGGACAGGACCACTGCCAAACCTTGGGAGCAACATGAACACCTTCGCAAAGGAAGGAAAGCGGCAACATGTCCCGGAGACCCATTCGACCTATGTTAGACTTTGAACACTGGCGTAGGTCAGACACGATCCGTTTATGGGTCTAGAGGGCATACTCATGCTAGATGGGATAGGTACCAAGCCTGCCTTGACCATAATGATAAAGTTCAGGGACACATCGGGTAAGGTTCCCAACCGACCTCCAAAATGACATAGCTAGAGTCAAGGACGACACTCACCCACTATGTTTCACAGACGAGGTGATGCAGCATCAGTTCCCCGAAGGGTTTAAGCCCGTAAACATTGAACCTTACGATGGTACAACAAATCCAACGGTGTGGATCAAAGACTTCCTTCTCCACATACATATGGCCCGCGGAGATGATCTTCATGCCATAAGGTACTTACCATTGAAACTCAGAGAACAAGCACAACATTGGCTGAACAGCCTCCCAGAAAACTCCATTGGGAGTTGGGAGGAGCTCGAGGATGCTTTCCAAGCTAATTTCCAAGGCACTTCTGTTTGGCCCCCGGGCACCGATGACGTGAGCCATATTGTCCAAAATCCCAACGAGTCATCCCGGCAATTCTGGAATCGATTCCCGGCGAGAAAAAATCAAATCATCGATTGCTCAAACACTGAGGCACTAGCCTCCTTTAGGAACAATATCTGGGAGGAATGGGTAGCCCACCAGCTCGCGCAGGATAATCCATGATCAATGGCAGCTCTTACCTCGCTTATGACTGACTTCTGTGCAAGCGAGGATAGCTGGTTAGTCCGTCGTGACAACACCCCCCCCCCCGAAAGCTCGGTACCTCTAAAATTCGGCATAGTAACGGGAAGCCACAACGCAATAAGTACAAATGTCCGTAATCCTGGGTTTCATAATTCAAAACCTCCCGAGCTGAGGAAACCCTTTAAAGGGAACAGGATTGGACCTACTCGGTTAGAGAAAATTATGGAGAGGCCCTGCCAGATCCATGGCCCCCAGGACAAGCCCGCTACTCACACCAACTATAACTGTTGGGTGTTCAAGTAGGCAAGAAAACTCACAGCAGAGGATCATAGTAAAGATACACACAACAAGGACGATGAAGAGCCTTCCATGCTGAATAGCGGAGGACAGAAGCACTTCCCCCCCCTCCCCCGAAGTCAAAACTCTGAACATGATCTATGTCACGCACATACCAAAGAGGGACAGCAAGCGAGCACCCCAGGACGTCTCTGCCTTAGAGCCTGTAGCCCCGAAGTTCAACCTATGGTCGTCATTCCCAATCACCTTTGATCGCATTGACCTCCTGGCCAGTATTCGGCATGGCGGGTCAGTAGCTTTGGTACTCGACCCCATAGTAGACGGGTAATACCTGACAAGGGTCCCCATGGACGGGGCAACAGCCTCTTAACTACGCGGACAAGATGAAGAAAATGGGAATAAACCCGTCAAGGATCAAACCCAGCAACAATACCTTTACAAGAATAATATCTGGCATTGAGGTCCGCTGTTTGGGATCCATAACTATGGAGATGGTGTTTGGCTCGCTCGATAACTTCCGTAGAGAGGATCTGATGTCTAATATCGTCCCTTTCCGCAGCGATTATCATGCACATCTTGGCCGAACAACGTTTTCCCGTTTTCCCGTTTTACATGTAGCTTAAGATGCCCAGACCCAAGGGGGTCATCACGGTCTGTAGCAATACGAAACGATCACTCCGAATTGGAGAACACACCGCAACTCTAGCAGCCAAAGTCCAGCTCAGCGATGAGGCGTCGAACACCCATCCCACCGTAAAGACGCGAAAGGCAAGTAAGTGGACTCGATCTAACATTAAGTTCTTGGAGCCCTCTCATGCTTTGCCAAAATAGGAGTATGCCCCAACAACACGGCCAATCTACCTATGAGGTTCACACCTCAGAGGCATAATTTCGTGCTTACGATAACGTGGGCAGCTGTGTGGACCTTATCTCCAAAGACTTAGTGGTCGGCTAAACCGAACAATGGTTTCACATGTCTTTGGACAGTACTGAGTACCATCAAGGACCTATTTAGTAGCATGAAGCTCCCACAATCCGGCCACTTCTCAAGGTTCTTTCTTACAAAACCTGCTTGCCGACGACAACCTCCTCTAAACGGGGTACCCTACAGGTGAACAAAGGCATAGACGTATAGCAAGACGTAGTAAAGGACATCAAGCCATTCTTTTGAAGTCCTGTATATATCTTTTCCCTGTAAATTTATCTCCGCATGTCTGTAACAATTGCTTGGGTAAACAAGAATGTACGGATCATATGTCAAGAGTAAATTGGAAATAAAGACCGATTTTTATGGTCCACAGGTAGCTATTTATATTGCTTAAACCCTTTTACCTTCTTCCTACATCCGCTTTCCAATACCAAAAACAGGCCAGTTCGATACGTCATTCTAAAATGCGGCCGGCTAACTGACCGGGGGCTTGAACGTTAAAGCTCACCTCAAGCACCATCCCAACACCAATTTTTTCTCAGGTATTTGGCGTCTTGGATATTGCATTATATGCATTGGATCCGTATTATGTCTTGGGCCGGAATTTGTGTTGTCGTGCTCCCGTCTTTAACTTTTTACGTTCTGCTAGTTTGGCTAAAAAGGTGAAGGGAGAACTATTGTGATTGTACTTATAGTTCTTGTGGTTAAGTACGTCAGTAGAGAAAGCCGAAAAGTGACTGGCATAATAAGCGTGAATGGATCTATGATCCGATGACAAGTGTTAAACTAAATCAATTGTTGGAGGTTGCCCGTGTTACGTGAAGGGTTCGTAGTCATACGAATCAGGTGATAATGGTGTCCTCCTTTGGTATATCCAAACACCTCAAACTAGTACTTAATCCCCCACAGTAAAGCTCCTACGGTTAAGTGAAAGTATTAAAGCCGCATAATCTGATTCTGTAGTTTTCTTCCGCACTACCGCCTTCGGGCACCAAGACGTTGGCTAAGGGTAACAGTGTGGAAATAGGACACACTCCTTCTAGCATCTATAAGGGGGTTGAAGCCGATGACTGATAACTTTCAGATTACAACAACCACACATGAGTCAAAATTAAAAGCACAACAAAAAATATATCATGCAAAGTCATAAAACTGAGGCATACAAAGGTTTACACTATTCATGCAAAACAGAACATTCACTCTGGAATTACATCCTTCGTGAATACGGCCTCTATAGCCCAGGCACCATCCATAATGGCGGAAAATATAGCTCAGGGTGCCTATGTTTCATCCCGGGTGGCGGACGGCCGGAAGCCATCTCAGTCAGCTTTATTTTCCACTAATGCACTATGGTCTTCATGAAGGCCATCCGAGCTCCCTCTGTGCATGTGGAACGAACCAAGGTGTCAACCGGGGCATGGTAGCAGTCAACCTGTGGCGACCCCGACTCATAAGTCGTGATCATCGGATGTACGTGCACAGTGATCACAGAGATCAATGCTCACTGAACAATGATATAGCACTAATAGGTAATGTTTGCGCAAAGCTAGTTTGAGTGCAATGACATGTTCAATCAACTTGTAAAAGCATGCATCGACAGGTTGCAGATATTCACACAAAAAAGTGACATATATCAACATAAGGAGGGTTTGAACATCCCATGTTCAATTATTTCATCAAGTCTTCCGACTTAGCTCAAGTATCTCTTTGTCACACCCACACCAAGTTTTGCAAAAAGAATCTGGACATAGTTTAAGTAGCACCACCTAACTATCCTTGATCATGCACACGGCTATTCGAATAGTTTTACACACTGCAGAGGTTGCAAACTTTACCCACAAGACTCGGGGAACTTCCGTGTCATCCACGACTCGCGGTATATTACATACCCGAGGTAAGCACCCGAACAATGTCTTTCCCCTAGCGATACTAAACAAATAGTCCACTCATTTGTGCCATCCCTCATGATATACATCACACGTATCATCCATGTGGGCACGCAACGGTGTGCGTGGTGCCTGTGAAGACAGTGCATGATTGTCCTTCCCGGTACAACCCCGTATCGAGAGTGACAACGTCACTCCCACCACAAGTAATGCGGGCCGTTTGCTAGTACCCGCCAATGTAATCAACAAAGCCCCGTCCCATAAGGGGTATCTTGGTTGTACATGTAAGGTTGGGATGGTCAACAAATCTTAAATCTAATCTGTTTTTAAAAACACACACACTCACTTGCTCCGGTATACCACTTCTTTGTCAAGTCGTTACCCAACTCATCATCATTTCCCTTGGGCATTAGTGGCACCCGACGGAGTTTTTGAAAAGTCTTTGAAATCATTTCTTTGTTTTCATCACCATGCATATTCCTGATCAAACTTGCATAGCATCTACTGACATCCTATCTACTCGTACATGCACAACCCTCATAAGGAGGTAGGGTCATGCACGATGCAACTATCAATGGTAAAAGTATCGAAGGCATCCCACCATAGTGGTCACCATATCAACATGATCAAAACATCGAAACAAAGTGCAATATGACATGCATAAAATGGTTTCTTAACATGGTCAAGGGGCTGCTTGCATGGCTTACAAAATTCTTCGAGGGCTTCACATGCTTCTCGTCCATTCTAAGCACTTCGTCTACTTCGTCAACTATCGCTAGAAACAACCGCAATAAGAAACACAATAAACATAAAATAAAAGTGCTATATAAATAGGAGTTTTATTTTTCTTGACACCACCGTTCATAAGAAAAATAACCAAGGAGGTTTCATTGGATGTGGATCAAATGGTATTTTGGATGATGGAAACAGAGGCAATATTGATCCTATAGGAAATCTATAGAAAATATTTTGTTAAAGATGAGGGGATGCACCCAACAAATAGGGCACACTTTTAGAGACATTTCGGAAGTGGTTTCACTGGATTTGGAGCTGGCATGATTTTCCTAGGGATTTTCAAAGTGGATCATACATGAACAAATGGTCCAATATTTGTCATAGTAGAATAAGTATAATACAAAATGTTCACCTCTTGGTGCATGAATTTGGATACACCTAGGACCTTGAATCACTCCATTTGGAGTTCATAAGAATTCCCTAGGTATTTGGAAATTGTGGTTCTACATCGTTCAAATTCAAATTTGAATTTGAACTTAATAGAAAAGATATATGGAAAAATGTGCCATGCATATATTCGGTTAGGCCAAGATTTTATAAGCTTGTAGGAATTTGAATCACCAAATTTGGAGTCCAAATGAATATTCTATGAATTTCTATAGTTTTACTGGAAAATAAAAATGATATATAGGAAATTACTCAAATGGGACTAAGCTACGCACTGGGCGTAACTTAGCACCGAGGCGCACTAGGCCGACCCAACTGCTCGGCCACGCCTAGAAGCAGGCCACGTCAAAGGTGTACTCTGCGTAGTACGCCTCCTCTGCATGGAGCCAGAAAGCGGCAGGGTGCTTCCACTTAAACATGAGGGTCCAGGGTCGCAGGCACTGACTAGCGGGACCCACCTGGCAGGTCTCCTCCTACCTCCCACTCGAGCCAGGGCGAGACAGGGGAGGCGGGGCAGAGCGCTTGCCGGCGTCTTCCCGACAGCACATGCCACCACCGGCAACGCTCAAGTCATCAGGATGATCAGGATGGAGCCCCGCATCCACCTGGGAGGTCTCAAGCCCCAGGCGATGCCGAGGTTGATGGCGAAATCGGTCATGGCAGAAGCGGCTATAGGCATCGGTGGGCATGGCTCCACGAGCTCCGGAAGAGAAAAATGGAGTGCGGGGGAGTCCTATGAGCCAGTGGGTTTCCTTCGGTGAGGCTTAGACAGGTAGGCAGTGACCGGGAGCTCGAATTTGAGCAGGATTCGTGGCGGCAATTCCGACAATAGGAGGTGGAGGATAGCACGAGAGGTGTCTTGGGATGCCTCGGGAGGTCTATAGAAGGGGGGAAAGTGATCACGCGCAAAGGAAAGGTCCGGGTGATCTTAAATAGCCAGGCGCTGGTGCACTGTGGACCGGAGGTTCAACAAGGTAGGAGCCTATTGCTAGAGGTCATGAGGGCAAGCTCGGGCATGTCTATGCTCTTCGTCGACTTGGTCCCGGACCATGAGAGAAAGAGAGGTAGCGTGGTACCGCAGACTAGTCGGGCGGCCACGACACGTGTGTGAGGAGGCCTCTACAGGGCGAGAGATGAGGGGGACCGGGGTGTTGCGTGTCCTAGTTGTCGAGGCAAGGCTACATGCGAGAGGGGGAGCACGAGGACGTCGGGAGCTTCGGGATGGGGGCGGCTACAGTGCGAGAGCGGAATGTAGCGCTCTCCAGAGCACCCATATGGCCGACATGGCCTACTCCCGCGTGCTCTGGCGTGTCCCCTAGCATCTGGAAGGCATCTTGGGGTTCCTGGAGTCCTTAGGTGCTAAGAGAGAAGGATGGGAGGGAATATGGAGAGGGGGGACAAGTGGAAATGGTGCTGCCATGGCTTGTTCAGGTAGGAATCTTTGACTTTTACCCCTTGAATGATTGACCCATGGCCTTAGGTATTTACTAGAGGTAGAAGAGGTCAAGTAGGGACTGTGGTAAAATTTTGGGATTAAGGAGAAACATTGAAGTGGCCATAATAGTAACTTTGGTAATTCAACAAAAGGTGTTTGATGCAAGTTTGAGCTAGCAAAGAGACTCTACTTACCATGAGACTTAACAGGATATATGGGAGGTAAAAATAAGGTGGACCACAAGATTTGAGCACGACTGAAGAATGTTGACAATATAAACTTGGTAAACCCTAGAAATGGGCAGACATGGATTGGTTTAGATTTAGCTAAGCAAATCCATTCTCCTTGATGCACCACTTGATGTGGGACCATTATTTGGGTATTAGAGCATAGCCAAAAGGTTTGGAACCAAATGGGGAAACTTGCAAATGCACAAATTTCTAATTCCCGAAATCAATAGAAATGGGTTTGAGGGCTTTTGGACAAGTGAATCTATTCCCCTTGATGCACCACTTGGTGTGGATGCATTATTGGAATATTAGAACATGTTCGTAAATTTTGAGACCAATGGAAGAAAGTTGGCAATGTAGAGTTGCTAAAATTTAGATCTGGACAGACAGGGTTTTGTGATATTTTGGTCAACCAAATCAATTGGGATTGATATGAAACTCGGCAATAGGATCACATATATCATATGTGTCATGCTAGGATTTTCCTAGATTTATTTGAGAATATTTCTTATAGAAATATTTCAAATGCTTGAAATAGGCAGAAATGGGTCTGAAGGATTTTGTCCATTATTTTGAACAAGACCATGTTTTTAAACTCTTACATATGGACAACATATGTCCACTGAGTTTTTCTAAATTTTATAAAATATTTAGAAAGCATTAAAATATGTTTTCCTAATAAAAGACCATTTCTAGCCTTAAGAAAAAGCCTTTAAATAAACTATGAAAATAATCTTTAAAAATAACATTTTGTTGTTTTGGGAAGTCATATATATAGTAGGTTTCAAATAAAGCATTTGGGGGGAAATGGTCCACCCAATTTGGGGACTTGCAGTGCAAACCTCAACTAAGATGTTTTTGGAAACCTACTTTGAATAATCCTTCTTTGGTCAAAATAAATTTTCATAAAAATAGTTGTAGGTCCTATAAACATGGTATGATCATTAGACAAGAGTTTAGAGCAAGGAAAAGATTTTTGAGAGTAGGAGGGAGTCTTATGAATATAGAGCACTAGCAAGAAAACAAACAAGCAAGCAAATAGCACACAAGTCAAGCATTCATATGGACTCAAAAAGTTTTAATTGTCCCTAATTTTTGAGTCATGTTAACTTAGTCATGAGGCAAAAAAAAGGTGTGACAGACCTACCCCCCTTACAAGAATCTCGTCCCCGAGATTCCTAGGCTATGCATGTGTCGGGACCCCATCCTAAGTCATATGAATCCAGACTGTAACATATCACATCACTTTGCGGCCTCACGCACGGTAAGCTCCATAGCTGCAACCTTACCTTAGCCGGGACCGTTTGCGTCTTATGTCTCACGTATGTGAACATGTCGCTGGCAATCAAACGACAGAGAACCCGGGCCGACATGACTAGTCATAGAACCCAAGTGGCACATCCATACGGAAACAGGCATACGTAACCCAGCAATGCAGGTGTCGGCCTCAAGCGCATGTAGACGAGTCATAGCAAGCTACAAGGACTCCATTACGACGTGAGACATAAATGCCATCACTGCATGTAGACGAGTCATAGCAGGCTGCAGGGACTCCATTACACTGCGAGACATTTCCCTGAAGGGACAGACACAACAGCAAAGAAGGATACATGCCGGTCAATCAATGTGTCCGGAGCAGTAGCAAGCTACCATGGCTCGGTGGAAACACAAAGAGGCAGTTTCCCGTAAAGAGTACTACTAAAGGCACACAACTAGGTGTCGGATCCCATACATACCATTACACGTCAGACGTATGCACGACATGCTCGGTATGCATAGATACACCCATGGCATCACAACATAACCATACAACAACATGACTTTTTTATTTAAGAGGCTCAAATGAGCCTTGCATAATATGTTCTTACAGATAGGGGTCACATGACCCGACACTCAAGTCATACAAACATGTTCATACAAACAAAGCAGAAGCATAAAGTTGTGTGAGTACAGACAGATGAAAGGGGTAAACGGCACATGGCCTGACTATCTATAGCCCGCCACAGAGCATAGGTCGTTGCTGGGACACCAGCTATTCGGCATCGTCAACGTCTAGGAAGAACCCACCTAATGGGTCCTGGGTCTCATCTGCAACATTTATTAAGAAACCTTGAGTACAAACGTACTCAGCAAGTCTTCAAAGCAGACCTAGGCTAACTATGCTCGTGCATCAACAAAGGGGGAGGTGGAGTTTATGCAGCAAAGCCAGCTTTGACTCATGGCTAACCTACACTACTCAATTTTAACTCTCTGTTTACATTATAGATATCGCACACGAGTCCACTAACTCCATAGCAATACACCAGCATGGATTCACTTTCCCTCCTGGGAGAGTGCCATCCATGGTACTCACACTTGTCTTGATATTTTTTATGAGTATCCATTTGATTATCTATGAACAACATAAGTTCTCCAAGTAGTCCATATCCGAGGACGCGGCTATTCGAATAGTTTCATACCCTGCAGGGGTGTACATCTTCACACACACTCTCGCCACTTATCGCTGTGTGCTCATAAATCATGCACCTCGGCAACCTTCAAGCGGATGCCCAGCGAGGGAGTCGGCCACAACCGTCAATCACATAAGACCTCAAGTCCAGGCTATCGCCTATTTGAGACTGAACCCGCACGGAAGTCCGACCGAAGTTTCTGCTACGGCCCCAAACGATGTGCGCAGGGTTCCCAAGCCCACCATTCGGGTGGCCCTTGGTACACCATGCCACTACCTACTTCGTCATAACCCACCCCTAGGGTCAGTGCTACGCACGGCCTCTAGCATGCTGTAAACACCAGAAACTACTTGCAAGTTCTGGACTAAGGACTAAGCGAATGATAAGTCGAGAGGGTCAATTAAGTATCCCAACATGTGGTAGTAACTAGTCTTGGATCACAAACACGGAACTCAGTTCCTAAGAACGGTCCCAATGAGACAACCCGCTATGTACTCCTACATAGACTCTCATTGCTACCTTTACCAAATTGAGTTGATCATAATATCATCACATCAGGCAACATTGTTTCACTCAGTTCATCACCCAGATGAATCCGACCTGACACAGCTCTAAGCATAGCAAGCATAGCAGGCAAAGTAAGCTAAGCACATCATGGCACAAGCATCTACCAGGTATGCTAGGTTGCAAGGTTTAGCTATCTATTGTGACAATGTCAAGTTATGCAACAGAATAGGATCATCAACCGTGTATGACTGACATGTCATCGGTTCTCCTAATGCAATAAACAAGGCAGGAGCGAGAGAGTAGGATGTTATCGGAATGATCAAAGGGGTTGCTTGACTTGCTGGGAAATGGAAAGCTTCTCTTCTTCGTTGGGATACTTGGGGGTTTCCTCAGAAGTAGGGCCTACGACAATGCAGATAAGAAACAATCAACACACGCAAGTGCAACAGTATCATGCATGATAATGGCATGATAGCATCTATGCATGAGCTAATGCAACTGGTGATCATGTTGATTTGAAATGAATTTGAATATAGGTTCAATATCTTTCTTTATTTCGAATTCCGGATACTAACCTATTCGTAAATGTCAATGTTCACCTATTTAGATTGCTCTAACATGCATGACAATAGCACCATTGGATTATTTGGATTTTTCTGATAAATTGTCATATATAAATTGTTTCCATGTGATTTACATATTAATTTATATGAATTTTATAAGATTTGAACATTTCCTGGATTTATTTAAAATCAGGAAGAGCTTTTATTGCATCAGCCTTAGGTCAGCATGACGCCAGCAGGTCAGCTGGCCGTTGACAGTTCAAATCTGACCAGTGGGGCCCACTCGTCAGTGACACAGTCAATAACCAGAAGATTAGTTTTAATTTAAACTCTAATTAACTAACTGGACCCACATGTCAATGACTAATTAGGATAATTGACCTAATTATTTTAGTTTTAAACTTTAATTAACTAAAACAGGGTTGGGCCCACCTGTCAATGGCACAGGGGGGTTAACTAACCGTACAAGGGGGCCCACCTACAGGGCTCAGGCGACGGGCTCGTCGCCGGCGAGCTCTAGTCGTGGCGGCGTCCGCACTGTCGGCCACGGGAGCGGCAGCCGGAGACACTGGGGTGAAGCCCCTGCTCGCCCGCACCCAGGGAAGCTAGCGGAGGGCGCGGGGAACGCCGGAGCTCGTGGCTATGACGCCGAAGGCGGCGGCCGGAGCTCGGCCAAGGAAGGCCTCGGCGCTAGGGCCTACGGGAGGGGGCGCTAGAGGTCGGAGCGGCATCTACGGGCCCGCGCAAGCACGCCGGGGTGCTCAACTGAGCACGGCGGGTGCTCTGGCTGCGGTGGCCATTAACGCCGGCAGCGGGGAGCTTCGGGCACGACGGGAACAGCGGCTATGGCAGCTAAACGGCAAGGGGAAGGGGGGAATCAACGGAGGGGCTCACGGCGCAGCTGATGATGGAGCTCGCGGGCTCGGGGAGGTGCTGGGGCGACGAATTGGCGGCAGCGACGACTTCAGATGCCGACGGGAGAGAAGAACAGAGAGGAGGAGCGAGAGGGAGAGCAGTGGACGAGAGAGAGAGAGGGAAAAGGCCACGGTGACGGAGGGGGGCGCTAGCGCTCCCAGGGGGCTCCACGGCAGCCAGGAAAGCAGGAGCTGGCCGGCGCGCCGTTGCCACACGCCCTCCTGCCTACTAGCAGGAGGTTGAAGAAGGTGGGGCTGACTGGGCCAGCTGGGCCAGCTCCACCTAGGCCTCCCCTTCTCTTTTTATTTCTTTTCTTCTTTCTGTTAAATGATCTGACATTTATTTATTTATTTGGAGGTACAAATGACTTTGCAAAATATCCCATATATTTTCTATAATGAAGTTTGAATATTTCAAACTTGTCTAAAAAGTTTCAGGATATTTTGAAAACGAAATTAAGGATAGTGCTTTATTTAATGATTTCAGGAGCCTTATCAATTAGTTTTGAATTACTTTGATTGTTCAAATAATTAGAATGGTCCCAATTATAATCATGCCCAAATTTACCAGACATAGGGAACATTTTTAGTGGGCATTTTGGATTTGTTGAATTTTCACCAAATTTGAGTTGTTTTGATTCAAAGTTAGCTTGGGGTTTCTTTTTGTTCCCATTTCATGTTGATGCAAAATGAAACATGATGCAGGCACAAAACTATTCCTAGGACATCTGGTTAGGGTTGTGACAGCGTGCGAAAGATTCAGAAATCCAAGGGCAGGTAGGCTCCACGTTCCATGTTGCTTCTGCTTCGACATGGCTGTCCTTCTGGACCTTGAAGTGCATGATGACATGTCTTCGAGTGCATCATTGACTTCATCGAAGGTTGAACGGGGTTCTTGCAATATGCTAGGCTCGCCTAAATGTCAAGGGCTTGGTGAGGTCCATGCAAGGGTCTGGCTTGCGGGTGTATTCCATAGTCGGAATATGCGGCAAGGTAATGTGTGTGTGCTAGCCCTGGGGCTTGTCACGTTGGTTTGTGACATTTGGATGTCTCGCATTAGAATAGAAGGGTCAAGCCTTGGTGTAGCTTGTTGTTGACGGGGAAGTCCATATCTTCCTTAAAGAATGAGATCTTTAGTCGCGGGTGGTCTTCAACCTTGAGATTGTCAAAGCGCGTCATCGTAGGCTTCTCGTCAAGACCTTCTGCTTGAGTAAATTTCCTAGGTAGATTCTTCATTCTTCTTTCGCCGTTCGCATGTCTTTGTCGGGTCTTTGAGGGTTCGGTCTACTCATCTCTCCGTTGCCATTTGTGGGAAGATTTGGCCTAGGTCTCATCCCTATGACTAAGCTTAGAGACTTTATGCCGAAATGGGTTCTACCATCTAGGAAGGCTTTAGCGGGGTTCTATATAAGATGACTATTCAGAGTATAGATCAACCATCTAATCCCCAAGGTCTAAGGCTTGGCAAGCGGGGTGAACTACCTGTGACGGTGTTTCACCATGATCTAGTCAGGACTTACACCCTTGTCTGGACCATAAAGGGGCTAGTAATGAGGTCATGAAAGTCGTTCCCCTCTATTCTAGGCATCTGAAGGGAGTAGGTACGTCATGCTCAATGTACACCGTCAAGGTGGTGGAGTGAGGGTGCCATCAACTTCTCAGTTCCATCCTAGTCAGGAACTTATAGGTGGCTACTTAAAGGAAGGGGCTCTTTAATCCTCTTGATGTCCAAGGGCTTCATCCGGCTTGAACGTCGGTGCTTCTAGATATAGTCTAGTTGATGTAGCCGACAGAGGAGTGGAGGTTGACTTCTTTTGCTTCTTCTTTGTTTTTGTCGTGGCGCCGCAATCATAGCGGTTCTACATCTTGCTTGGGCAAGAAAGTGTTCTTCTATAGGGAGGGTGCTTCGCGGAGTCCAACTCCTTTCAAGGTGAAGCCTTATACTTGAGAGGTATGATAATTGGTGTTCCTGGGGCTGGTCCAAACATGACTAAGGTCTTCCTTCTCTGATTGGGTAAATAAATATGTCATCCTGGAGGGTAACAACCTATTCCTCCAAGTATCACATAAACACATTGCTCATGGGATAGGTGGGAGGAGTGAGCATGTGTTTCGTATGATCACTAGTCCAGGGGTTCGGGATCGAACGTAATATAGTTCTTCGTGTCCACCTTCCTTATGAGCAGGCTTCGTGGTGGTCAAGGTGGAGTATCGGCCACAGTCTTGCAACTGAGAGCCAAGACATATGGTCATATTCCGACCATGTTATGGCTTGGTAAACTGCGGGGTTTCAAGGAGCTTAGGATGTGAGTGAACGTCTATCATCTCATCCTCGAGCATAGTTATTTAGATGCCAATAGTATTGCCTATTACTCCAAACAAAATCACCCTATATCATCAAAGGTATCGTCTCATATAACTCACTCCAGCATTACACGTGCTACTCATATCTCCAAGTGTTTAGAGAAGGACTATACTGAAACTCTCATATGTATACTATAGCTAACTCACATATATCCCGATATAAAAATCCTCGGGATAATTTACATGCTGCTAAGCTTGATCATGACACTACCAATCCAAGTGTCCTAGTGACCTATCCAAGGTCCAAGGTACTGCATTACTATGCTAAGGAAACTCTTAATATACCAATCCAAGATCTTGTTTCCTTCCTATGAATCCAACTTAATTGATCCACGAATATCATCCACTATTACATGATCCATTACTGCTACAAATCCAGCATCGATGGTGTCCAACATAATCTCCTCGAGTTCATATAATCCACATATCATTGCAACGACTATTATCACAGTATATCCACGAAATTCCAATCTCATGGCCAACTAAACTCCAACGTCAAGCTTATATAGATCCCTAAATTATCCCTAACATCACTCGATTCCTTCTACTATCATCCATCAAGAAACATGGTATAACTATCAAGATCATTGTACTAAATCAAAGTTACTCCGAACCATGTGGTTTAATTGATCTCAAACACCTAGTAGGATTACCTATTTAAATCCAAGTTTTACATCTAATAAGAATTCCCTACGAGTTAGTCCAGTTAATAGCGTAACACCATCAATCCACTATCAATATCACTTGCCAAAGTCAAGTCATTTATCCACCAATAATTTTAGCATGTGATCACAATGGTCCTACAAAATCCAATTTGCTCAACAGGAAAGTAAGTTATGCTTCTCTATCAACCATGATCCACCAAGTTCGTCTACCAACATTAAGCCTCGTAATCCACCAAAGGGTCTCAACTGCTTCCTCAAGACATCTATTATGGCTAAATCAACTCGTTTTCAACAAATAGTATATCCTTAGAATTATCCTTCCTATGGCATCAAGGTTCTAGTGCTAGCATAAGAATGAAGGATGTTTGTTCACTATGATCACTAGCTCCACAACGAACCCAGTGCTAAGCAGGGGTTATTGAAGCTCAATAAGTGCTCTGGCAAATCCATGTATTAAACACGTGATCAAAGGTTTGAGCTATGGGAGCTTGTGAGGTCTAGGTTGGGCTAGGGAGGGGTTTCTAATCTTGAGGGAAAAGTATAGCTCTATGGGTTGCATCTGGTTGAGTACGTTGTAGTCAAAGTCTTCAGTGCCAGTTTCTTGTTGAGGTGGGTCCATGGTGCATCTTGTCTTGCCGGTCTTTAGTTGATGAGAGGGGGAGAGGGAAAAGAAGGATAGAGGGAAGTGCCTAAGGGGGTGTTATAGTGCAAGAGCAATCAAGCAAGTGTCAAAAAGGCCAAACACAAACATCAAGGTAAGGTAGGTGATATAGTTGCGCACTTCTTGCCTAGGGAAAAAGTGTGATATACACCAAACCACAAACAAGCAAAAACAATCAACACACAATCATGGTTCTATCAGAACCATCATACGGACTCGAGTTCGCATGGGGGATACACGACTCATCCTACCCTAGGGGTTTTCAGACTCAATAGTCATGCTTGCTTCATGTCTTAGAGAGTAGTCCGCTTAGTCTTCTGGGTCTTCTTCAGGTGTCGATATGTCTCTGGTTATTGTTTTTCGAAACGATCCTGGTTGCGCCTGAAGATTCCTTGACGACTTCGGGTCAGGTGAGTTGACGACGAAGGTGATTCCTCATGGTCGTTAGTGATGGGTCTTCTGTTTTCTTCATAATCGTGCTAATGCCTTAATGTCTTCCGAGATGTCAAGGGTTCTAGGTAGGCAATCTTTCTATGCAATGATATTAACAAGGCAGGGTAGAGTTATATCCTGTCGGTCACATTGACGATATCATCGGCACCAAGAGTGGGGGACGACGAGGACCGTTTTCCTGCTCACTATAGTGAGGCAGACCAAATGGCAAGGTTCTCATCCACCGATTGTTGCCGTCACAACAACGAAAAGGATAGGGTTGCTCTATTAGCGATGCATATCATGACATTGCATGTCTTGTGCCCTGGTCATCGAAGGCCAAGGTGGCATCATCTTGAAGCAGTGTCGAGGGTGTCACCATCTTCCTAGTCTTGATGCCTTCATCCTTTGAGAAAGTATCTCCTTGTCTAGTGTCACCGACTTGTGTCCAAGATATGTGGGGAAATGTCTGGCAAGGTGGCTCCCTTCCAGGTGACCCACAAGGATTTCAAGGAATCCCGTGGTCAAGGGCACAAGGGTAGTAGCGTCCTTTTGCGAAGTTTTGAAAAGCAGACGAGGAGAGCTAAGATAAAAGTGGTGGAAGTGCTAAGGCAAAAACCTTTGCTTCCTTTGAAATTATGGAGAGGTGAGAATTATAATGGTTTTGTAAGTACTTTTGAAGGGTCCAGAAAAATAGTTTTGTCCTAAATAACGTCGATGCTAACTAAGGGCTTCCTACAGTTAGGATGGCTCTGATACCTACGTTGTGGGGACCCCGACTCATATATCGTGATTACAGGATGTACGTCCATAGTGATAGCAGAGATCAATGCTCACTAAACACAAAGAAACTGCATAATAAGAGTCTTACATCCATTACATACCATTTGATCTCAAAAATGATCTTTATGACCAAGTCTTCACAAACTTGTAGCAAAAATCTTAAACGATAGCGTGAACCCATGCCATCTGCCTTAACCCTACATGCATTATGACCGGGAAGCGTCCTAGCTCACATGTTCATCACCAAGGTAATCTTCATCATGACCTGATCTTTCATGCCTGGCCAATAAAATAACCAGTGGCAGGTCAATGAGTATTTTGAATGTACTCGCAAGCAACCCATGTTTGTAACAAGGTTCAATAGAGCATGCTATAGCACTAATAGGTAATTTTCGCAGAAAACTAGTTTGAGTGCAATGACATGTTCAATCAACTTGTAAAAGCATGCATCAACAGGTTGCAGATATCCACATGAACAAGTTACCGATATCAACATAAGAAGGGTTTGAACATCCCATGTTCAATTTTTTCATCAAGTCTTCCGACTTAGCTCAAGTATTTCTTTGTCACACACACACACAACATTTTGAGAAAACATCTGGACGTGGTTTAAGAAGCACCACCCAAATGTCCTTGACTGTGGACATGACTATTCGAATAGTTTTACACACTATAGAGGTTGCACACTTTACCCACAAGACTCGGGGAACTTCCGGGTCATCCATGACTCGAGCTATATTACATACCCGAGGTAGGCACCCGAACAATGCCTTTCCCCTTGCGATACTAAACAAAGAGTCCACTCATTGGCGCCATCCCTTATGATATACATCACACATATCATCCATGAGAGCATGCAACAGTGTGCCCGGTGCCTCTGAAGACAGCACATGATCGTCCTTCCCGATACAACCCCATATCGAGAGTTACCACGTCACTCCTGCCACTAGTAATGTGGGCCCTTTGCTAGTACCCATCGAGGTAATAAACAAAGCCCCGTCCCATAAGGGGTATCGTGGTTGTAAATGTAAGGTTTGGATGGTCGACAAATCTTAAATCTAATCCGTTGTTGAAAACACACACACACTCACTTGCTTTGGTACACCACTTCTTTGTCAAGTGGTTACGCAACTCATCATCATCTCCCTCGAGAATTAGTGGCACCTGACGGGGGTTTCGAAAAGTCTTTGAAATCATTTCTTTGTTTCCATCACCATGCATATTCCTGATCCCACTTTCATAGCATCTACTAGCATCATATTTACTCCCACCTGCACAACCCTCTTATGGAGGTAGGGTCATGCATGATGCAAGTATCAACGGTAAACGTATCGGAGGCATCCCACCATAGTGGTCACCATATAAACTTGATCAACACATCGAAAGAATGTGCTATATGACATGCATACAAATGGTTTCTTAACATGGTCAAAGGACTGCTTGCGTGGCTTAGCAAAGTCTTCGAGGTCTTCACACGCTTCTCGTCCATTCTGAGCACTTCGTCTACTTCGTCAACTATCACCGGAAACAACCGCAATAAGAAACACAACAAGTAGAAAATAAAAGTGCTCTATAAATAGGAGTTTTATTTTTCTTGGACACCAATGGTCATAAGAAAAATGACCAAGGAGGTTTCATTGGCTGTGGATCAAAGGTTTTTTTTGAATGATGGAAATAGAGGCATTATTGATCCTATAGGAAATCTATAGAAAATATTTTGGTAAAAATGACGGGATGCACCCAACAAATAGGGCACAATTTCAGAAACATTTGGGAACTAGTTTTACTGGATTTCGAGATGGCATGAATTTCCTAGGGATTTTCAAAGTGGATCATACATGAAGAAATGGTCCAATATTTGTCATAGCAGAATAAGTGTAAGACAAAATGTTCACCACTTAGTGCATGAATTTGGATACACCTAGGAACTTGAATCACTCCATTTGTAGTTCATAAGAATTCCCTAGGAATTTGCAAATTGGGGTTCTACATGGTTCAAATTTAAATTTGAATTTGAACTTAACAAAAAATATTTATGGAAAAATGTAAATGGACATGTTTGGTTAGGCCAAGATTTTAGAACCTTGTAGGAATTTGAATCACCAAATTTCGAGTCCAAATGAATATTCTACGAATTTCTATCATTTTGTTGGAAAAGAAAAAGGATAAACAAGAAATTACCCAAATGGGCCTAAGCTACGCACTGGGAGTAACTTAGCACCGAGGCGCACTGGTTCGGCCCAACTACTTGGCCATGTGCTAGAAGTAGGCCACGTTGAAGGCGTACTCCGTGTAGTAAGCCTCCTCTCCATGGATGCGGGATGCGGTGGGGGTGCTTCCACTTAAACAAGGGGGCCGAGGGTCATAGGCACTCACTGGCGGGACCCGTCTAGAAGCTCTCGTCCTACCTCCTGCTCGAGCCAGGGCCAGATAGTGGAGGCTGGGTAGAGCGCTCGCCGGTGTCTTCCCCACAGCACAGGCCACCACCGGCGACGCTCCGACAATCGGGGTGATCAGGATGGAGCCCCACATCCACTTGGGAGGTCTTAAGCCATGGGCGAGGCAGAGGTTGATGGTGATATCGGTCATGGCGGAACAGGTTGTCAGCGTCGGTGGGCACGGCTCCACGAGCTCGGGAAGAGAAAAATGGAGCGCGGGGGTTGTCCTATAAGGCAGTGGGTTTCCTTTGGTCAGGCTTAGAGAGGTAGGCAGTGACTGGGGAGCTCGAATTTGAGCTGGGTCCGCGGGGGCAATGCCGGCAACAGGAGGTGGAGGATAGCACGGGAGGTGCCTTGGGATGCCCCGGGAGGTCTATAGGAGGGGGGGTGATCATGAGCAAAGGAGAGGTCCGGGATGACCTTAAATAGCCTAGGAGCTGGTGCACCATGGATAGGAGGTTCGGCGAGGTCGGAGCCATCGCTAGAGCTCACGGGGGCAGGCTCGGGCGTGTCTATGGTCTTCGTGGACTTGGTCCTCGACCAGGGGAGGAAAGAGAGGGAGCGGGGTAGCACAGACGCATCGTGCATGCGAGCACGCTCACTGGTGCGCTCGGGCATCCATGGCGCGCATGTGAGGAGGCCTCCAGATGGGGAGAGAGGTCGGGACCGGGGTTTTGTGTGTCCCAAACATCAAGGCAAGGCTGCAGGCGAGAGGGGGGAGCACGAGACCATCACGAGTTTTGGAATTTGGGCGTCTACAGTGCGAGAGCGCATTGTAGCACCCTCTAGAGCACCCATATGGCTGACATGGCCTGCTCCCGCGTGGTCTGGCGTGCCCCCTAGCGTCTAGAAGGCATCTGGGGGCTCCTGGAGTCCTTATGTGCTAAGAGAGAAGCAAGGGAGGAAATATGGAGAGGGGGAGAAGTGGAAATGGTGCCGCCATGGCTTGTTTAGGTAGGAATCTTGGACTTTTACCCACCCTGAATGATTGAACCATGGCTTTAGGTCTTTACTGGAGGTAGAAGAGGTCAAGTAGGGACTGTGGTAAAATTTTGGGATCATGTAGAAACATGGAAGTGGCCATAGCAGTAACTTTGGTAATTCAACAAAAGGTGTTTGACGCAAGTTTGAGGGAGCAATGAGACTCTACTTACCATGAGACTTCACAAGATATAACAGGAGGTAAAAACAAGGTGGACCACAAGATTTGAGCATGATTGAAGAAAGTTGAGAACGTAAACTTGGTAAACCTTAGAAATGGGCACAAATGGATTTGTTTAGATTTAGCTAAGAAAATCCATTCTCCTTGATGCACCACTTGATGTGATAGCATTATTTGGGTATTAGAGCATACCCAAAAAGTTTGGAACCTAATGGGGAAACTAGGCAATGCAAACATTTCTAATTCCTGAAATCAATAGAATTGGGTTTGAGGAGATTTGGGCAAGTGAATATATTCCCCTTGATGCACCACTTGGTGTGGGTGCATTATTTGAGTATTAGAACATGTCCACAAATTTTGAGACCAATGGAAGATAGTTGGCAATGTAGAGTTGCTCAAATTTGGATCTGGACACAGAGGGTTTTGGGATATTTTGGTGAACCAAATAAATTGGGATTTATATGAAACTTGGCAATATGATCACATATATCATATGTGTCGTGCTATAATTTTCCTGGATTTATTTGATAATGTTTCTTATAGAAATATTTCAAATGCTTGAAATAGGCGGAAATTGGTTTGAAGGATTTTGTCCAATATTGTGAACAAGACCATATGTTTAAACTCTTACATATGGACAATATATGTCCACTGAATTTTCCTATTTCTTATACAATATTTGGAAAGCATAAAAATATTTTTTCCAAATAAAAGACCATTTGTAGCCTTAAGAAAAAGTCTTTAAATAAAATAGGAAAATAATCTTTAAAAATAATATTTTGTTATTTTGGGAAGTCACATATATAGTAGGTTCCAAATAAAGCATTTGGGAAAAAATGATCCACCAAATTTGGGGACTTGAAGTGCAAACCTCAACTCAAGGTTTTTTGAAAACCTACTTTGAATAATCCCTCTTTGGTCAAAATAAATTTTGATAAAAATATTTTTAGGTCCTATACACATGGTATGATCATTGGACAAGAGTTTAGATAAAGGAAAAGAGTTTTGAGAGTAGGAGGGAGTCTTATGAATATAGAGCACCAGCAAGCAAACAAACAACCAAGCAAATAACACACAAGTCAAGCATGCAAATGCACTCAAAAAGTTTTAATTGGCCCAATTTTTGAGTCATGTAAACTTAGTCATGAGGCGAAACACAGGTGTGACACAACCTCTGCACTAAGCCAAAATAATTTCTAGGCAATGGCTCCATAGGCCATAGCCTAATACAGAGGTCCTTCATAGCTGGCTCGGCTACTTGATTCAGCTGTTTCAGCTGATCTGAGACGAGGAAAGACTGGTCAGAAGCTTCAAACTGTGCCCAGAATAGCCGCTGGTCGGTGTGTCCCTCATGCAATACAAAGTGTCATGCCGCATCTGCAACACACTTTAGGAGATCCAGAAATGCGCGTGGAGAATGCCACATCGGGGTAATTAACATGAACCTTTTTTCACCATAGGGGCACTTTAGTAAGTATCGCTTACCGGCTGCAATCTACTTGATCTGGTGGAGTTCCTTCTGGTAACCATGCACTTCCATGCACGCCTCTTGGATCATTGCGGTAACGATGATTGTTCTGTTGATTACTCCTTAATTTTTTTCTCAAAGACCTCACATTTGGTGATGGCGTCCTTGAGCTCATGCTGCACCTCGGCAACCCTAGCCTCGTGCTTTTCACTTGTAGACCTGGCCGACCATAGATCATCCACAAACCTTTTCGGCTGCTGCCCTTTGTTCGTGTGGGGACCGCGACTCATTAGTAGTGAATACCGAATGCATGTGTATAGTGATCCCAGATATCAATGTTCGTTAAACACACAAAAGCTGAATAACAAGAATCTTACATCCATACATAGCGTGTTACAAAAATAAAGATCATGAAGGTCAAGTCTTATAGGTAGGGTCATGAAAGGCCAAATAGCAAACATAACTAGGAGCGGACATCTTGATTGAAAGCTTAGACCCATGCCATCTGCCTTAACCCTACATGCATTCTGACTGGGAAGCGTCCTACTTGGCATGTTCGTCACCAACAGACTCTTCACCATATTCTTACTCTTCCATGCCTGGCCAATTAAATAACTAGTGGCAAGCCAATGAGTACTTTGAACGTACTCTTAAGCAACCCATGTTTTGGAACAAGGTATAACAATGCATGATATAGCACTAAGTAGGTAAGTTTGCGGAAAGCTAGTTTTGAGTGAAATGACATGATCAATTACTTGTAAAAGCATGCATCGTGAGGTAGAAGGTATCCATGTGAACATGTTACACATATAAATATGAACAGGGGTTTGAACATCTCATGTTCAGTCATCATGCCAAGTCATCGGACTTGGCTAAACCATCATCCTTGTCACACAGACACACAACAAGTTTGTAAACAATGGACTTAGCCAAAGAGCGGCCATCCAACTGTCCTTGGCCGTGGACACATCTATTCGAATAGTTTTACACTCTGTAGAAGTTGCACACTTAACACACAAGACTTGGGAAACTTCCGTGTCAAGACACGACTCGTGGTATTGTTCATACCCGAGGTAAGTACCCGAACAATGCCTTTTCCCTGATGATACTAACAAGGAATCCACTTGTTGGTGCCATCCCTCATGATGTACATCACAAGTACTACCCATGAGGGCACACAATGGTGTGACCGTTGTCTATAGAAACAACCCATGATTGTCCTTTCCGGCACGAACCCATCTCGAATAAGGGGTATCATGGTTGTACATGTAAGGCTGGAACAATAGTCGCAACTTACACAATTCCATTTTCAAAAGCCACACACTCACTTGTTCTGGTACACCACTTATTTATCCAGTGGTTACCTAGCACAACATCCTCACCCTTGGGCATTAGTGGCACCCGACGGGGTTTTCAAAAAGCCTTTAAAGTCATTTCCTTTCAAACACCATGCATATCCCCATCCCACTTGCGTAGCAACTACTTAGCATCCTATTTATTTCCCACCCACAATAGGAGGAGAAGGAGGAGGGGTACAGGAATTTGGTGCATTGCAGACGTCGAGGCCGACCAGCTGGCGAGAGGGAGGAGCTCGAGGCTGTTGGGAGCCTTAGAATGGGAGTGACTACACTACGGGAGTGCACTATAGCATGCTCTAGTGTGCCATTTTGGCATGCCAAACCCGCCTCATGCACTCTGGGCATGACCTGCCTTGTCTACTAGTCACTGGGGGCTCTGGAGATGCTCCTTGGATTCTTATGTGCTAAGCTAAGAGGTAGAAAGTAGAAATGGAGGAGGACAGAGGTGTTACCATGGCTGTCCAGAGGAAAAATAGGGTTTTTACCCCCTCCAATGATTCATACTTGTCCAGGGAAACTTATTGGATGTCGGAGGTAATAACGTGGGACTGTGGTAAAAATCTTAGGTCAAGGAGAATTGTGGAAGGGGGTCAAACAAGGTACTTACTAAACAACCAGAAGGTGCTTGATGATGATTTAGGGAAGTAAATGAATTTTACTTGCCTTGCTATTTAAAAGGATGAAAGTGTAGGTAAAAATAGTGTGGACAAACAAGTTTGAGATGGTTTGAAGAAAGTTGATAGTGCAAACTTGGTAAACCCTAGAATTTAACCGAATCAAGTTTCTGTAGATTCATGCATGCAATTCTATTCTCCTAAATGCACCACTTAGTGTAGAGGCATTATTTAGGGACTAGAACATGCCCACGAAGTTTGGTGTCAATAGGATAAACTTCATAATGTAAAGTTGCTCAAATTTGATTCTAGATAGACTGTTTTTTGGGATATTTTGGTGAAGGAAAACAATTTGTATTGAGATGAAACTTTGCAAGATGCTCACATATAGCATGTGTGACTTGCTAGAATTTTCCTGAATTTTATTGAGAATATTTCCTATAGAAATATTTCAAAAGCTTTATTTAAGCAGAATGGGTTGTGGAGGGTTTTGCCCATTGTGTTTATCATGACGATGTGTTGAACTCATATGTTTGGAAAATATATGTCCACTAAGTTTCCCTAAATTTTTGAAAATATTTTCAAAGCATTTAAATAATTTTTCGCTATGCAAGACAATTTCCGGCTTTAAGAAAAAGCCTTTAAATGAAATAGTAAAATAATCTTTAAAAATAATATTTGATGGTTGAGGAAGTCATATATATATATAGTAGGTTCCAAATAAAGTCTTTGTGCAAAACATTCCACCCAATTTGAGGACTTGTAGTACAAACCTCAATTTAGGGGGTTTTGAAAACCTAATTTGAATAAATCATTTTTGTCCAAAAAAATATTTGAAAAATAGTTTTAGGTACTATACACATGGCATGATCATTGGCCAGGGAGTTTGGGTCAAGGAAGTGAGTTATAGAGGGAAGAAGATCATTGAGTGACAAAACACAATCAACCATATAAGCAACCATCAAACAATTCAAACAAGCACTAATACTCAAAAGTTTTAAATGGGTCCAATTTTTATAAAACCATATGTCACACCCTATGTTTGTACCACTTTGTTATGCTTGAATTATAAAATTTGGAACCAATTAAAACTTTTTGAGTGCATGCTTGTTTGAATTCTTGCTTGTTGGATTGTTTGGTTGAGTTTGTTTGTCACTCTTAGGTTCTAATCCTCTCCATATTCATCTTCCTTGAACCAAACTTCTTGCCCAATCATAATGCCATGTGAATAGTGCCCAAAACAATTTTCAGCAAATATTATTTTGACCAAAGGGGATTTATTCAAATTAGGTTTTCAAAAACACCTGAGTTGAGGTTTGCACTACAAGTCCTCATATTGGGTTGATCCTTTTTCCCCAAAGGCTTTATTTGAAACATACTATATTTATGACTTCCCAAAACCACCAAATCTTAATTGTAAAGATTATTTTAATATTTTATTTAAAGGCTTTTTCTTAAAACAAGAAATGGTTTTTCATAGGAAAAATTATTTTAATGCTTTGAAAATATTTGAAAAAATTTAGCGAGACTCAGTGGACATATATTTTCCATATATATGAGTTTCAACACATGGTCATGTTCAAAATCATGGGCAAAACCCCTCAAAACCCTTTCTGTCCAAATCAAGCTTTTGAAATATTTCTATAAGAAATATCTTCAATAAATTCCAAGAAAATTCTAGCAAGTCAACATTATCATAGGTGATGACCTTGCAAAGTTTAATCTCAATCCAGATTGTTTTGCCTCATTAAAATACTACAAAACCCTCTCTGTCAAGATTCAAAGTTGAATAACTTTACATTTTGAAGTTTATTCCCTTGATACCAAACCATGTGGACATGTTCTAATCCCCAAATGATGATGATACACTAAGTGGTGCATCGAGGAGATTAGTTTAGGTAGTCTACATGTACAGAAAGCAGATTATGTTGATTTCTAGGGTTTTACAAGGTTTCATTGTCAACATTCCTCAAATCCTTTGAAACTTGGTGGCTCTCACTGTTTTTACCTTCTAATTCATCCTGTAAATCCTATGGCCAGCAAACCCCAGTTACTGGCCCATGTGTTGATCAAACACCTTCTCCTTGATTGGTAAAAGCCATGTTTCACCCCCACAAACCTATTCCTCTTGGTCTCAAACTTTTACCACTGCCCCTAGGATGCTCTTTCTACCTCCAGTAAAAGGTCCAAGTCCAAAAGCCTGTGCTAGATGCGGTAAAACTCCAATTTACCCTTCTGGACAGAAGGAATCTCTCTCTCTCTCCTTCTCCCTTGACCCTCCAGAGCATCCTATGCCAGTTCCTACTTGGCTAATACCCCCTGGACCCACTTGACAGGGTTGGCCGCGCCTAGAACGCCGTTGGCATGCCGTCGCATATCATATGCGCGCTACAGTGCCAACCGGCACTGTAGCCGCCGCCCACTGCATGGCGCCGACCGCATTGAGCCTCCCCCTCTTGCCACTTGGCACCCTTGATGTCCGGGACACGCCCCCGCTGTCGGCCCCCTCCACTCTCGTCCTCCTTCTCCCTCCTCCCGCGCGTGCCCAGCACCGCCCGGCTCGGCCAACCCATAGCTTCACACGTGCGTGCTCCCTCTTCTCTTCTCTCCCTCCCCCTGGTCGTGGACAGGTCCCAGGAGGACCGCAGGCACACCAGCTCCTCCTCCCGCGCCTTCTAGCCTTGGCCCCTAGCTCGTCGGGGCACCAACGACTCGGTGGACCGCGGCTTGCCTATAAAAGGGCCTCCCCAAGCCCCTCTTCCCTCCTCTGGCTCTCTTCAACCACCATTCGCACTCTCAAATCACCCGATTGACCACCCGGGGCCCCAGTGCTCGGGATCGGCCGAGGCGCCGCCGTGGCGGAGCTCCGTCGATCCCGGGACATAGGCCCGCTCGGACGCTCCTCTCACCTCCATCAAGCCCGTAGGGTCCCTTGACCCTTTTGCCCTTCCTCCCCATCCATTCCAAGTAGAGAAACACCGCGTTGCTCTGGTGTCCCCTCCACCTACAAAGGAACGACGGTTCGACGTTGGGTCCGTCCCTGCCCTCAGCTCCCCTCGCCATTCCCTCCTTCGCCGCCAGTGAGCGCCACCCCTTCCTGTTGAGAGGAAGGAGATGACAGGTGGCCCTCACCTATGATCTACTCCCCTCTCTCTCTCTCTCTCCCTCTCAATGAGGCTGGTGCCTAGGCGCCGCCTGTCGGGTTTGAACCGAGACGGCCCGCGCGCCCCGGCTTGCCCAAGCCTGGCTCGGCCACATGCCGGTCCAACTGGGTCTGTTCTGGCTTGGTTGGCTGTGGGCCTCTTTTTCTTTTTTCTTTTACTCCAATTTTCCTAGAATCCCGTAGAGCTTAATATTTGTCCAATGCCAAATATTTTTCCACCATAAATCTTAGATTATTCTATAGAAATTAATGGTGCCATTTGTATAATTTGTTAAAAACCTTTTCCTACTGTTTTATTTTAAAACCCCTTTTGGGCACTTTTAGCCTCTCTAGTAAATAGTATTAAAAACCTTTTTCACCCCAAAACCTTAGACAAATAATCTTAGAATAGTTTTTAGTATTTATCAAAGTAGAGTAGCATTTTAGTAGTAGATTTTTGTGCTCTGTTTTTGTGTGTTGCTTATTCTCCCCGTTATTTATCGCGACGATAGATTGCGTTGTTGACGAGGGAGTTGGACCCGAAGACTTTGAAGACCCCGAAGACTTTGTTGAGCCAGGCAAGCAGCCCTTTGATCATGTTAAGAAACCATTTTCATGCATGTCATATAGCACCTTATTCCTTGTTGTTGATCATGTGATATGGAGACCACTTTGGTGGGATGCGTACGTTTCTTTTTTCGTTGATACTTGCATCGTGCGTGACCCTACCATCCTTATGAGGGTTGTGTGGGTGGGAGTAGATAGGATACTAGTAGATGCTACGCAAGTGGGATTGGGAATATGCATGGTGATGAAAACAAAATGATTTGAAAGACTTCTCGAAAACCCCATCGGGTGCCACTAATGCCCGAGGGAGATGATCTTGAGTTGGGTAACCACTTGAGAATGAATTGGTGTACCGGGGCAAGTAAGTGTGTGTGGTTTTCAAAAAAGGATTGGTGTAAGTTGCGATCGTTACTCCAACCTTACATGCACGACCACGATACCCCTTATGGGACGGGGCTTTGTTGATTACTTTGGTGGG
Source organism: Hordeum marinum (assembly GCA_022496015.1). NCBI lineage: Eukaryota > Viridiplantae > Streptophyta > Magnoliopsida > Poales > Poaceae > Hordeum > Hordeum marinum. Next base: position 138,301,205 of record CM039672.1, read on the forward strand.
TACTAGCATGGAGCCCGCATTACTAGTGTGGTAGTGGGATGGTTACTCTCGATACGGGGTCATGCCGGTATGGACGATCATCCGCTCTCTTCATAGGCACTAGGCACACCGTTCGTCCCTGCATGGATGCTACATGTGATGTACATCACGTGGGCTGTGTACCAATCGAGTGCACTCTTTGTTTAGTATCGCCAAGGGGAAGGCATTGTTCGTGTTCTTACCTCGGGTATGTTAAATACCGCGAGTCGTGAATGACACGGAAGTTACCAGAGTCTTGTGGGTAAATTGTGCAACCTCTATAGAGTGTAAAACTATCGAAGAGCCGTGTCGACGGTCAAGGACTGTTGGATGACCACTCTTGTGCTACGTCCAAGAGCTTACTAAACTTGGTGTGTGTGTGTGTGTGCGTGCGTGAGGGTGACAAAGGTGATACTTGAGCTAAGTCCGATGACTTGGCATGATGTTGAACATGAGAAGTTCAACCCCCTTTACTTGATGATAGCTGGGACTTGATCACATGAGTACCTATTAACAGTTGATGCATGCTTACTCAAGGTTACTTGATCATATCACTACACTTAAAATCAGCTTTCGGCAATACTTACCTACTTAGTGCTATATCATCCATTGTTATACCTTGTGTCACATCCCTAGCTAGATGTCATAGGACAACATGTGTGTGCATAATATTTCATTTTTGCATCAACATGAAGTGGGGATTAAAAGAAACCCCAAACCCTCATTTGAATCAAACAAATTCAAAGCATGTGAAAAACCAACTAATTCAAAATGGTCATCTAAAATGTCCCCTATGTCTGATAAATATGGACATGAATATATCAGGGGCCATCTTAAATATTTGAACATTTATAGAAATTTAAAGTACATAACAAAGCTGCTGAAAATGCCAAATAAAGCATTATCATTATTTTAGATTTCAAAATATCCCGAAACTTTTTATAGAAGTTTGAAATGTTCAAACTTAATTATATAAAATATTTGGAATATTTTATAATAGCATTTGTACCTGAAAAAGAAATAAAACAAATGTCAGAATTAGAAAACAGAGAGAAAAAGAAAAAAAAGAGGAAGAAGCCTAGGGGGAGCCGTCCCAACTGGCTCGTGCCAGTCATCCCTATCCTGTCGCCAGGAGGACAGGGGAACGTGCTCGCCGGGCGCAGGCACGCTCCCGGCCACCTCCTTCCTACCTGGCTGCTACCCGGAGGGCTTCGAGAGCGCCAACACGAGGCATCTCGCCCTGGCCCTCTTCTCCTCCCCTCTCTACCCTGCGCGCTCTCTCTCACGCGCTCTCTCTTCCCCCTCCTCTCCTCTATTTCCCCCTCACCGGACTGAAGCCGCCGGCAATTCGTCGTCTCCCATGCGTCCCCGACCACGCCAAGGAGCCAACGGCCCCTCCGGTGAGGTCCTGGATCTTTTCCCCCTATTCCCGTCGTCGTTCCCCTCCTCTAGCCCCATATGTCGCTAGAGCCAAGAAGAGCTAGCCGCCGGCCATGGCGTAGCCGTGGCCACAGCGATGACATCTCGCACCTGACCGCGGGCTCGTGCTCGTAGCGCTCGCAGGAGCCCGTAGCCGCCCCTAGCTCCTCCTCTCGTGCCCTCTAGCACCGTACCCGGTCCTGCCCGAGCCGCTGCCACCGCTAAGCTCGTTGCCGGCATCGATTCCGACCACCCTAGCCCCTTGTTTAGGGCTAGCTCGACGCGCGCTCAAGCGTAGGCCCTCCCAGTGCCCTCCGCCATCCTTTTGGTCACCGGAGGAGGGGTTCCGACCCCCCTCCGCCGTCTCTAACGTCGCCGGCAGCTCAACGCCGGCGAGTCAACCGGTGCTGACCACGGAGTTTGACCCCAGGTCAACTGGCAAGTGGGCCCGCCCCTTTTTAATTAGAATTAGATTAAAATAATAATATCTAAACTAAACTAATTATGTTAATGACCCACTAACCAGTGGACCCAACTCTAATCTAATTAGTAATTAGTTAAATAATTAACCTTGTTAGTAACTACGTAACTAACCAGTGGGCCCCACTGGTCAGGTTTGACCTGTCAACGTTCTGTTGACCAGCTGATGACATGGTGATGTCATGCTGATGCACTAATGACTTTTAAGAATTAAAATAATTCCAGAAAATGTTTAAAACTTCAAAAATTCATATAAATTAATATGTTAATTAGATGAAAATAATTTATATATGAAAATTTATCAGAAAAATCCAATGAATCCAATGGTATTATTATCATGCATGTTAGAGCAACCTATCTAGATGAACATTGACATTTACTAATACGTTAATATGTGGAATATGAAATGAAGTATTATTTTGAACCTATATTCAAACTCCTTCATTTAACATAGACAATAGTTGCGTTAGTTCATCCATACATGTTGCCATGTCATGATCATTCATCATACTTTTGCATTTGCGTGTATTGATTGTTATTTACCTACATTGTGGTAGGCCCTGCTTCTAAGGATACCTCCGAGTATACCAACGAAGGAGAAAACCATCCCGCTACCCAGCAAGGCAAGTAACCCTTTTGATCATTCCGATAACATCCCATCTCTCACTCCTGCTCTTGTTTATTGCATTAGGACAAACGTTCACTTGTCTGTCATACACGGTAGATGAACCTATTCTTTTGCATGACCTGTCATTGTCACAGTAAATAGCTAAATCTTGCAACCTAGCATACCTTTGCCTGCTATGCGTGCTATGCTTAGAGTTGTGTCAGGTCTGATTCATCTGGGTGATGAACTGGAGTGAAATAACGATGTTCTGACGTGATAAGCTGATGATGAACCCGATTTGGTAAAGGTAGCAATGAGAGGCTATGTAGGAGTACATAGCGGGTTGTCTCATTAGGACCATTCTTAGGAACTCAGTTTCGTGTTTGTGATCCAAGACTAGATACTACATCATGCTGGGCCTTGAAATATAACACCACTCGACTTATCAGTCGTTTAGTCCTTAGTCCAGGAGTTGCAAGTAGTTTCTGGTGTTTATAGCATGCTGGAGGCCACGCCTAGCGCTGACCCTAGGGGTCGGTTATGATGCGGTAGGCAGTGGCACGGTGTACCAAGGGTCACCCGGATGGTGGGTTTGGGAACCCTCCGCACATCGTTTGGGGCCGTAGCGAAACTTCGGCCCGACTTCCGTGCGGGTTCAGTCTCAAATAGGCGATAGCCTGCACTAGAGGTCTTATGTGATTGACGATCGTGGCCGACTCCCTCGCTGGGCTTCCGCTTGAAGGTTGCCGAGGTGCATGGTTTTATGATCGTGTGTGAAGAAGTACACCCCGGAGGGTATAAAACTATTCGAGTAGCCGCGTCCTAGAACATGGACGACTTGAAGAACTTATGCTGTTCATAGATAATCAAATGTATACTCATAAAAAAATATCAAGACAATTGTGAGCACCGTGGATGGCACTCTCACAGGAGAGGGAAGTGAATCCATAGTGGTGTATTGTTATGGAGTTAGTGGACTCATGTGTAATATCTAAAATCTAAACAAAGAGTTAAAATTGCTACATAAACTCCACCACTCCCCTTGTTGATACAAGAGCATGAATAGTCCAGGTCTGCTTTAAAGACTTGCTGCATAAACTCCACCACTCCCCTTGTACTCATGTTTGCTTAATAAATGTTGCAGATGAGACTCAGGACCCATCAGGTGGGTTCTATCTAGATGTCAACGATGCCAAATAGCTGGTGTCCCAGCTATGACCTTATGCCCTGTGGCAGGCTGTAGATAGTCAGGCCATGTGCCTTTTTACCCTTTCATCTGTATGTACTCAGACAACTTTATGCTTCCGCTTAGTTTGTATAAACTTGTGTGTATGACCTGAGTGTCAGGTCATGTGACCCCTAACTGTAAGAACATATTATGCAAGGCTCTTCTGAGCCTCTTAGTAAAAGTTGTGTTGTTGTATCGTTATGTTGTGATGCCATAGTTGTATCTATGCATATCAGGCATGTCGTGCATACGTGTGACGTGCAACGGTATGTATGGGATCCGACCGTGTGCCTTTAGTAGTACTCTTTACGGGAAACTGCCTCTTTGTGCTTCCACCGAGCCTTGGTAGCTTGCTACTTCTCTGGACACATTAATTGACCGACATGTATCCTTCTTTGCTGCTGTGTTTGTCCCTTTGGGGAAATGTCTCGCAGTGTAATGGAGTCCCTGTAGCCTGCTATGACTCGTCTACGTGCAATGATGGCATTCATGTCTCAAGGCGTAATGGAGTCCATGTAGCTTGCTATGAGTCGTCTACACACGCTTGAGGTTGACACCTGCATTGCTGGGTTACGTATGGTTGTTTCCGTATGAATGTGCCACTTGGGTTCTATGACTAGGCATGTCAGCCCGGGTTCTCTATCGTTTGATTTCCAGCGACATGTTCACATATGTGAGCCAAAAGACGCAAACGGTCCCGGCTAAGGTAAGGCTACAACTGTGGAGCTTACCGTGCGTGAGGCTGCAAAGTGATGTGATATGTTACAGTCTGGATTCATATGACTTAGGATCGGGGTCCCGACACCTTGTTCCACTGGTTATTATTTGTGACGAGTACGTTCAGAGTACACATTGGCTTGCCACTGGTTATTTAATTGGCCAAGCATGGAAGAGCAGGAGTATGGTGACGAGTTCGTTGGAGACGAACATGCGATCTAGGACGCTTCCTGGTCAGAAATGCCTATAGGTTTAAGGCAGACGGCATGGGTTCATGCTTTCGACCAAGATTTACGCTATTTGTTATGTTTAAGTGTTTGGCCTTGCGTCCCTTTCTATGTAAGACTTGACCTCCATTGTCTTTATTTGTGTAAGACGGTATGTAAGGATGTAAGACTCTTGTTATTCAGCTTCTGTGTGTTCAGTGAGCATTGATCTCTGGGATCACTGTACACGTGCATTCGGTGATCACGACTTATGAGTCGAAGTGCCCATAGAGCTGGTATCAGAGCCATCCTGACTGTAGGAAGCTCTTAGTTAGCATGGATGTTAGTTAGTATAAAAACGTTTTCAAGACTACACCTAGCACCTATACTTAGGAATTCTGCACTATTTGCCTCTGCTATTCTGCACACAATACTCTACGGACTCTCCGCCATTCAAAACCGTGTAGATGGCCCTTGTACCTGAAGCCCTTCTATCCTCCGGCTTTCCCTTACTCCTTGGGGATGGCCTGGAGAAGTGCTAGTTTTGCCAACCTCCTGTTTTCACCTACCACGAGCACTGGATCGACGCCATCACGAAGGAGTATCACGTTGAAGTGTTCTTGAAGGCAAATGACTCCCCGATCAGTTGGTTCTACGAAGGACCATAGATGGAGACCCTGGCACTCGTAGTCGAGACAGCTGACGGAAGACACTCACCCACCTTCGAGGAATCATTCCAGGGATGGCCGATGAGCCCGCTACATGTTACCTACCCATTAGAGTGGATGACATCGGCGAAAGTCAAACACTAGTCCCATCCAAAGGGGATGGCATAGCCCTCGGGTTCAACACCTACTTCAGCCTCTCTATCGATAGTCTAGTTCACAACCTGATTAAGGAATATGTGAAGCTTTGCTTGTCAAAAGCTTCACCACCTTCACGAGCTACTCCGCCAAACCACTAACATCTTGAACCAAGGACGAATAGCGACCTCTAGATTTTCGTCACATATTTCGTGTATGGAAAGCATGGGCATCATGCTAGAAGGAGTCCCAACAAGCAATCAAGTCATCCTTCCTCTTAGGTAGGAAGCAAAGCACTCCACCACCTGAGTTCGAGGACCCCTAGGGTAGGATCAGTCATGTACCCCTCATGCAAAGTCGAGTCCATGTAATGGTTCATATGAAACCATGTGTGCATGTTGTTTGTTTTTGTTGTTTGTGTTCTGATGCGAGTCGTGTTTTTTGCCTTAGGCAACCTGTAAGCTACTCCATCATCTATCTTATATTAGAATATGTCTTGGTCTTTCGAGCCTTGTTTTATCACACTTGCACTCGACCAACCCCCTTAGGCACGCTTTTCCATTGTTGCTTTTCCTCTCATCTATCCGAGTTGTTTGACTTGGCTGCTCCAAACAGGATGGTGACTGCTACCTGCAACAGCTCCTTCGCCAACCATGAAGCCGGCAACTCAAGCCAGTATAAGGGAGCTGGTGGGAGTGCTCAGGCTGGAGGACACCAGGAGCAGCCACAAGGCGACATTCCCCCGCCACCACCTCCATCAGAGAACATGACCATAGCTTGGTTTCTCCAAGTTCTCTGGGAAGAATGCCAAGCCAACAATGTTGCTATTCAGCAGATGGCTCAAGTCCTTGTCAACAACCAGCAACAAGGCAGGAACAGCAATGGCTGCTCCACTCTGTCTGAGTTCATGAGGAATTCGCCCCCAACCTTCATTGAGATCGCTGAAGCCTTGGATGCCGACAACTGGATCCGCACCATCAAGGACCTCCTTGCACTGGTAAATTGCAATGAGGATCGTGAGAAGGTGCTTTATGCCTCTCACTGTCTTGGGGGTACCACCAGAGCATGGTGGGATGGGTTCAAGGTCATGCAAGGCGATCGTGTGATCACTTGGGATGACTTCAAGGATGGATTCCGCACTGCCCATATTCCTTATGGGATCATGGCTATCAAGAAGAGAGAATTCTAAGCGTTGAAGCAAGGAAGTGGCGCTGTCAAGGAGTACGTGTAGAAGTCCAACCTGATGTCAAGGTATGCATCTCAAGATGTCAACACACACAGGCTGCCAAGAAGGAACAATTCATGGAAGGACTTCAATAGACCCTGTAGTATCAACTCATCGTCTGCAACTGTCATACCTTCTTTGACCTGGTGATCAAGGCCCTCATGCTGGAAGACAAGCGTCATGCTATAGATGACACTCGCAAGCACAAGATGATTAGCAAGGGTAGTTCCAGCAACCAGAAGCCTTGCCCCTGGCAACCAGCCCTAGCCAAGCCGACCTATCAGCCACAGCATGCTAGACCTCCTGCGCCTCGTCCGAGCTACCAACCTCAGAAGTATGCCAATCCTAGTCTAGCTTAATACAACCCAAATAACAACAATAGCGGTGGGAACTACAACAACAACCCTAGGAAAGTCACTTGCTTTGGATCTGGTTAGTCAGGACACATCTCTAGGCTGTGTCCCAACAAGAAGCCAGATGCACCGCGCACCAATGCACCAAACCAAGGTGAAGGCCGTGGAGCACAACCAAGGAACCCCGCTCCCCACAACTAGCCCAACAATGGCAAGGGTCGTGTGAATCACGTCATGGTCGAGGAAGCACAGGAAGACCCTGACGTTATACTGGGTATGTTCCTCATTAACTCAACCCTAGCAATAGTATTGTTTGATTGTAGAGCTTCGCATTCTTTTGTCACCCAAAAGTTTGCACTAGAGAGTGGCATGAAGCCTACACCCCTGGGTAGTCATATGTTGATACAAACCCAGTATCAGTTATGAAGTCTAGGATAGGTTGTAAGGCTTTTGAGATTAACATCAACATGGTAGATTTTCTAGTAGACCTCTTCATCCTGAAGTCAGAAGGCTTGGATGTGATCCTAGGCAGGGACTAGTTAACCAAGCACCAAGGCTTGTTAGACTGTGCCAAGAGGATTGTTAACATGACCAATAGCCAAGGAGTGGAAGTCAAGTATGTTCCCAACCCTGCCTCCACTCAAGACCCTTAGGCTAACTGTCTATAGGGAATTAAGTTGGATCAAGAGCAAGTGGTATGTGAATACCCAGATGTATTTCGTGAGAGCTGCCCGAAATGCCTCTTAACCACAACATTGAGTTCATCATTGAGCTAATTCCCGGATCAAGGCCCATCTATAAGAAGACCTATAGGATGTGATCCAAAGAGTTGGCTAAATTGAAGAAGCAACTGGTAGAGCAGCTCAGAAAAGGATTCATTCGCCCTAGTGCCTCTCGTTGGGGATCGCCTGTTCTGTTTGTGTCAAATAGGGATGGGACTATTAGACTCTATGTCGATTACCGTTCTCTGAATGAAGTCACAATAAAGAACAAGTACCCACTCCCTTAGATTGAAGACCTATTCGATCAGTTGAATGAAGCCAAGGTGTTCTCCAAGATCGACCTCAGGTCTGGGCACTAGCAGCTGAAGATCAGACCCCAAGACATTCTGAAGATGGCGTTTGTAACCCGGTTTGGCCTATATGAATACACGATCATGTCATTTGGGTTAACCAATGCCCCTGCCTACTTCATGTACCTCATGAACAAAGTCTTCATGGAGTACTTCGACAAGTTTGTTGTCGTATTCATTGATGACATACTCGTCTTCTCCAAGTCTGAAGAAGAGCATGAGCAACACTTGAGATTGGTCCTAGAAAAGCTTCAAGAGGACCAGCTTTATGCCAAATTTAGCAAGTGTGAATGGTAGCTTCATGAAGTTGGATTCTTGGGACATGTGTTGACTGCAGAAGGATTGTGAGTGGATCCTACCAAGATTGAAGAGTGACTGAATGGCAATCCCCAACCACCATGAAGGAAGTCAGGAGCTTCCTCGGTCTCGCAGGGTATTACCGCAAGTTTGTGGAGGGATTCTCGAGCATTGCCTGGCCCATGACTCAGCTTTTGAAGTAGGACAACAAGTTTGGTTGGGCAGCTAAGTGCGAGGAAAGCTTCTAGGAGCTCAAGAAGAGATTGACCACGGACCCAGTTTTGGGCACCCCCGATATTCACAAGGAGTTTGTGATATATTGTGATGCATCGAGAACCGGGCTTGGAGGTGTTCTGATGCAAGAAGGCATAGTCGTATCATATCTATCCACACAACTACATCCTCATGAAGAGAACTATGCTACTCATGATCTTGAGTTGGTAGCCGTAGTTGACGCCTGGAAAACATGGTGACATTACCTTCTGGGGAAGCGATGTCAGATATACACAGACCACAAGAGTTTGAAGTATATTTTCACCCAAATGGAATTGAACATGAGGCAATGAAGATGGTTGGAGTTTATCAAGGATTATGATCTCAGTGTTCAATACCACCCCGGCAAGGCTAACATGATAGCAGACACCTTAAGCAGGCAGGCTTCTTCCTTGAATGCTATGATTAAGGAAAGGCTATCCACCCTGTATGAAGATCTTGAAAGCTTCGGCTTGGAACTAGTTGCACCTGGATTCCTCGCCAACCTGGAAGCAAAGGCTACCTTGATGGATGATATCAAAGAAGCTCAGAAGGGACACAAGAGTATTGAAGGCATCAAGAGGAAGATCAAGGCAGACAAGGCCCCAAGATTCTCAGAGGATGAACAAGGAGTTGTTTGGTTTGGGAATGGCATCTGCCTACCCAACAAAGAAGAGCTCAAGAATTTGATCTTGCAAGAAGGTCATGACACTCCGTATTCCATCCATCCTGGAGGAACCAAGATGTACAAAGACCTCAAGGCAAGATTCTGGTGGCACGACATGAAATGCGAAATACGCATCTTTCTGGCTAAGTGTGACAGATGCCAGAGAGTCAAAGTTGGGCATCAGCGACCCGCTGGACTACTGCAACCTCTCATCAGCGACCCATTTGGGTCATTGTCGACCATATTACCAAGGTAGCCCACTTCATCCCTGTCAAGACCACCTATAAAGTGAACCAACTAGCCAACCTCTACATTAACCGGATTGTAAGCCTCCATGGAGTTCCTAAGGAGATCGTGTCAGACCGAGGCACCTAGTTCACCTCAAGGTTCTGAAATAGATTCCAAGAAGCCTTGGGAACCAAGCCCTCCTTCAGCACTGCTTTTCACCTCCAGACCGGTGGATAGACGGAACGAGTAAATCAGATACTCGAAGATATGCTTCGCGCGTGTGCTTTGCCGTATGGATACAAGTGGGAAGATTGCCTACCGTTCGCCCAGTTCTCCTACAACAACAACTATCAGTCAAGCATTCAGATGGTACCATTTGAGGTGTTGAATGGACGCAAGTGTCGTACTCCCCTCAACTGTCCGGAAACCGGAGAAGGGCTAGTCTTTGGCCCAGACATCCTCTACGAAGCAGAAGAGAAAGTTCAACTCATCTGAGAGCGTCTTGAGACCGCCAAGACTAGGCAGAAGAGCTACGCCGACTCTCACCGTCGTGACATGAGTTTCCGTGTTGGAGAACATGTTTACCTCTGTGTCATGCCTCTCAAAGGAACCAAGCGTTTCCACGTCAAGGGAAAACTTGCACCAAGGTACATCGGCCCCTTCAAGATCACCGACAGGCAAGGAGAAGTTGCCTACCAACTAGAGGTACCTTCTGACCTATCAGATGTGCACAACGTGTTCCACGTATCACACCTCCGGAAGTGTCTTCAGGTTCCCAACCGCCCCGACCTCTACAAGGATATCGACCATCAAGCCATCGACCTTCAGCCAGACCTCACTTATAGTGAGAGGTCCATTTGTATTATGGATGAAAAAGGGCGTTGCACCCGAAGCCGCATCATCAAGTAATTCAAGGTCCAATGGAGCAACCACACTGAAGGAGAAGCAACCTGGGAGCATGAAGACTATCTTAGATCTGAGTTGCCTTATCTTTTTAGCGCTTAAATTAACCTAGGAATCTCGAGACGAGATTCTTAAAAGGGTCCAATGAAGCAACCTAGGAATCTCAGGACGAGATTCTTAAAAGGGGGGTAGATATGTCACACCCTGTACCACTTTTTTATGCTTGGATTCTATAAAATTTGGAACCAATTAAAACTTTTTGAGTGCATGCTTGTTTGGATTATTGCTTGTTGGATTGTTTGGTTGAGTTTGTTTGGCACTCTTAGGTTCTAATCCTCTCCATATTCCTTTTACATTAACCAAAGTTCTTGCCCAATGATCATGCCATGTGAATAGTGCCCAAAACTATTTTTATCAAACATTATTTTGACCAAAGAGGATTTATTCAAATTAGGTTTTCAAAAACCCCTGAGTTGAGGTTAGAACTACAAGTCCTCAAACTGGGTGGATCCCTTTTCCCCAAAGGCTTTATATGAAACCTACTATATTTATTACTTCCCAAAACCACCAAATAATAATTTTAAAGATTATTTTAATATTTTATTTAAAGGGTTTTTCTTAGGACCAGAAATTTATGGAAACTCAGTGGACATATATTTCCATATATATGAGTTTCAACACAAGGTCATGTTCAAAATAATTGGCAAAACCCCTCAAAGCCCTTTTTGTCCAAATCAAGGTTTTGAAATATTTCTATAAGAAATATTCTCAATAAATTCCAAGAAAATTGCAGCAAGTCAACATTTTCGTAGGTGATGACCTTGCATAGTTTCATCTCAATCCAGATTGTTTTGCCTCCTTAAAATATTACAAAACCCTCTCTGTCCAGATTCAAATTTGAACAACTTTACATTGTGAAGTTTCTTCGCTTGACACCAAACCTTGTGGACATGTTCTAATCCGCAAATGACGATGATACTCTAAGTGGTTCATCAAGGAGATTAGTTGAGCATGTCTAGATCGACGGAAAGCAGATTTTGTTGAGTTATAGGGTTTTACAAGCTTTCATTGTCAACTTTCTTGAAATCCTCTCAAACTTGGTAGCATTCACTGTTTTTACCATGTAATACATCCCGTTAAATCCCATGTCCAGCAAACCCCATTTACTGGCCCAAACCTTGATCAAACACCTTCTGCCTGATTGGTAAAAGCCATGTTTCACGCCCAAACCTATTCCTCTTGGTCTCAAACTTTTCCACTGCCTCTAGGATGCTCCTTCTACATCCAGTAAAAAGTCCAAGTCCCAAAGCCTTTGGTAGATGGGGTAAAACCCCAATTTACCCTTCGGGACAGAAGGAATATCTCTCTATCTCCTTCTCCCTTGACCCTCCAAAGCATCCTATGCCAGTTCCTACTTGTCTAATACCCCCTGGACCCACTGGACAGGGTTGGTCGCGCCTAGAATGTCGTTAACATGACGTGGCATGCGATACGCGTGCTCTGGAGCGTGCTACAATGCCAACAGGCGCTATCGCCATCGCCCACTTGATTGCGCCGACCGCCTCAAGCCTTGCCCTCTCGCCACTTTGCTACCTCGACGTTCGGGATACGCCCCTGCTATAGGCCCCCTCCTCTTTCCTCCTCCTTCTCCCTGCTCCCGCGCGTGCCGAGCCCCGCCCGACTCGGCCAAACTGTAGCTTCACACATGCGCATGCTCCCCCCGGTCGTGTACAGGTCCTAGGAGGACCACAGGCACACCGGCTCCTCCTCCCGCGCCTTCTAGCCTCGGCCCCGAGCTCATCGGCGCACCAGCAACTCGGTGGACCGCGTATCGCGTATAAAAGGGCCTCCACGAGCCCCTCTTCCCTCCTATGGCTCCCTTCCACCCCCATTCACACTCCCAAACCACCAGAGCGACCACCCAGAGCCCAAGTGCTTCGGATCGACCGAGGAACCGCCGGGGTGAAGCTCCGTCGATCTCAGGACATAGGTCCGCTCTGGTGCTCCTCTGACGTCCATCAAGCCTGTAGGGTCCCCCTGGCCCTTTTCCCCTTCCTCCCCGTTGAGTTCCCATAGAGAAACACCGTCGGCGATCTCTTCTCGAAGCGGCTCCGTCGTAGTTCCTCGTCGTCGGCGAAACCGCGATCCTCCGACGTCCCCTCCACCTCCGGAGGAATGGTGGGTCGATGCTGGGTCCGTCCCTACCCTCAACTCCCCTCGCCATGCCCTCCTTGGCCGCCAGTGAGCACCACCCCCTTCCTGTCAAGAGGAAGGAGATGATAGGTGGCCCCCACCTATCATGCTCTCCCCTCTCCCTCTCTGTGAGGCTGGATCCTAGGCCCGCCTGTCGAGTTTGAACCCAGACGGCACGCGCCCCGGATCACCCAGGCCTAGCTAAGCCACAGGCCGGCCCAACTGGGTCTGTTCTGGCTCGGTTGCCTCTGGGGCCAGTTTTTCTTTTTTCTTTTATTCCGGTTTTCCTGAAATCCCACAGAGCATAATATTTGCCCAATGCCAAATATTTTTCCACCATAAATCTTAGATTATTCTATGGAATTTAATGGTGCCATTTGTACAATTTGTTAAAAACCTTTTTCCTATTGTTTTATTTTAAAACCCCTTTTTGGCACTTTTAGTCTCTATTATAAATAGTTTTAAAAACATTTTTCACCCTAAAAGCTTAGACAAATAATCTTAGAATAGTTTTTAGTATTTATCAGAGTAGGGTAGCATTTTAGTAGTAGATCTTTGTGCTCTATTTTTGGGTGTTGATTATGATCCCCGTTATGTATCACGATAATAGATTGCGCTATTGACGAGAAAGTTGGACCCGAAGAATTTAAAATCCCGAATACTTTGTTGAGCCAGGCAAGCAGCCCTTTGACCATGTTAAGATACCATTTTCATGCATGTCATATAGCACCTTATTCCTTGTTGTTGATCATGTGATATGGTGACCACATCGGTGCGATGCCTACGTTACTTTTACCGTTGATACTTGCAACGTGCATGACCTTACCATCCTTATGAGGATTGTGCGGGTGGGAGTAGATAGGATGCTAGTAGATGCTACACAAGTGGGATCGGGAATATGCATGGTGATGGAAACAAAATGATTTCAATGACTTCTCAAAACCCCCGTCGGGTGCTACTAATGCCCGAGGGAGATGATGTTGAGTTGGGTAACCACTTGATAAATAAGTGGTGTACTGGAGCAAGTAAGTGTGTGTGGTTTTCAAAAACAGATTGGTATAAGTTGCGAACGTTATTCCAACCTTACATGCACGACCATGATACCCCTTATAGGACAGGTCTTTGTTGATTACTTTGGTGGGTACTAGAATGGAGCCCGCATTACTAGTGGCGGGAGTGGCGTGGTCACTCTCGATACGGGGTCGTGCCGGTATGGACGATCATGCACTGTCTTCATAGGCATTGGGAACACCATTGGTCCCTACATGGATGCTACATGTGATGTACATCATGTGGGTTGTGTACCAATCAAGTGGACTCATTGTTTAGTATTGCCAGGGGAAAGGCATTGTTCGGGTGCTTACCTTGGGTATGTTAAATATCGTGAGTCGTTGATGACACGGAAGTCCCTCGAGTCTTGTGGGTAAAGTCTGCAACCTCTATAGAGTGTAAAACTATTCGAATAACTATCTCCATGGTCACAAATGGATGGATGACCGCTCTTGTGCTACGTACAAGTGCTTACTAAACTTGGTGTGTGTGGGGGGGGTGAGGGTGACAAAGGTGATACTTGAGCCATGTCCGATGACTTGGCATGATGATGAACATGAGAAGTTCAACCCCCTTTATATGATGATAGCTGAGACTTGTTCACATGAGTACCTATTAACAGTTGATGCATGCTTACTCAAGGTTACTTGATCATATCATTGCACTTAAAATCAACATTCTGCAATACTTACCTACTTAGTGCTATATCATGCATTGTTATACCTTGTTCCACAACTTGGGTTAATTACGAGTACATTCAAAGTACTCATTGGCTTTCCACTGGTTATTTAATTAGCCAGACATACAAGAGCAGGAGTATGGTGAAGAGTTCGTTGGAGACGAACATGCGATCCAGGACGCTTCCCAGTCAGAATGTCTATACGTTTAAGGCAGATAGAATGGGTTCACGCTTTCGACCAAGATTTCCGTTGATTGTTATGTTTAAGTGTTTGGCCTGGCGGCCTTATCTATGTAAGACTTGACCTCCATGGTGTTTATTTGTGTAAGACGGTATGTAAGGATGTAAGACTTTTGTTATGCAGCTTTTGTGTGTTCAGTGAGCATTGATCTCTGGGATCACTGTAGACGTGCATTCGGTGATCACGACTTATGAGTCAGAGTCCCCACACTATAGCACAGCAAAGTGATACAACACATGGTGTGACAATTCGACAACCTCCTGCTTCGCCTTGCTCAACTCGGCCTTGAGGTTCTCGACATCCGCGGCAACGACTAGAGTGTCCATCAAGACATTCCGCATTTCAGGATATACATGAAAATTCCTTGCCTAAAAAAGGGACAATAGTGATAATAATCTAGTGCAGGACTGACCTTGGGCATCGTCAAGCCGCTTGTTCAGGCGGTGGAGCTCATCCTTGGAGTTCTTAAGCTTCTGATTCATCTCAGCCAAGTCCACGACACTGGGGGCTATCTTTAAGGATGGAACCTGCATAAATAATTCACATGTGTCAGGCTCCTAAGTTATTGGATTTCAAAACCTCTTTGCAGATGTTTTCTCCATCCTTACAAAGCCTTGGGGGCTACTGCGCATTTAGAACCAAAAACTATTTTGCTCTATCTGCACTATTTGACCCCCGCATGAGTTTTTCAAAGTCACACATGTCTTGGGGCATGCTAAGTATCGGGATTGCATATAAACCCATCGTTTAAGAATACTTTATAAAAATAAAATAACACTAGCATATTTTACCTTAAAGGCGGTTAGCAGACTGCCCAGAGCTTCCGTCAATCTGTTGTCAACAGATTGAATGCCTTGTAATCCCGCACCTAGTAGGACGCGGTGCTCTTCAACTATCGAGGAGTCATTTAAACTCTCCTCCATCATAGCCGTCCAACCAATCTGAGCCCGCTCTATTACAGGTGGGTCCAAGAACAGTGGTGCGGTTTCTCTCCTTGGAGAAACCAGAACAGACGACTCCGGAGGCTTGGAGGCCTTTAAAACTGATTTCGAGGAGGGACAGAGGTTGCCTAGCCCTTCCTCCTTGTTCGTCATGAGGGATTCACCCTCCTAATCTTCAACGACCATGGTGTTAACCTCGGCCCTAATATCATCATCCCCGCCCCTTGCTTTCGGCACGAGAGGGTCCTTTGTGACACAACCTCCTCGATGACAGGGGGAAGGGAGTTGTGGGATGCGGTACCACTTTTCTCTAGATCGGCTGGCAGAGAATCTCCCTTCGAGTCTTGGTCGACGGGGAGATCACGTGGGGGGCTACACAAAAAGCATACATACGACTCGTTACAAAATCTTTGAGAAACGAATGTCGTAGTATCTGAATTCATACCTCTGCGCTTGGGGCTAGACTTTGAGGGTCCTTCAATGGACCATCTCAAAGTTCTTGGACTCCTTATTGGAGTCCGAAAAGTCTTCGAACAGGGCCACTTTGGGCCTGCACGGTCTCTTTGGGGCAGGGGGAGCCAGACCTCCCTCGTTGTCTTTGGACGCCACCCTTTTCTTCATGTGGGATGAATCACTTTCCTCCCCGTCCTGTTCCATCTCTCCATCGTGAGTACAAGGTGCATGGGTCTCCTTGGATGTAGTCTCCGGGAGGCCCCTTTTTTTACAATGCATTGTAGGGAAAAACCTCATAGCCTTTGAATTTTTATTCCAAGTATACAAAAAGTTACAGAATTTACGTGCTAACTAAAAGAAAATAATAGAAAAGGAATACTAATCTACGGCTTACAAGGAGGAAGGTAAAAAACCTGTCTTACAAGCTCATGCTTGTGCCTAGACTTAATCTTGTGGGATAATAGGGGTATGTCATGAATGAAACAAGCTCTCCATATGTTAAATCTAGGCCTAACATGCCTAAATACTTTAGCATTCTTGGTGATCCAGTTATTCCAGCAAGCTATGAACACCATCTCTGCAAATAATGGTTTATTAAAGTCCCTTTTGGCATGCAAAACAATATCCCGCATGTCAGTTCCTATAGTTCAGACAATCTGCAGGCCAGACTATCCGGTAGGCCCTTTGGACGGAGACACTCTCGGGTTTCCCTCTTCTCTTCTTTCTTCTCCTCCTTCCTCTTAGGCACTGCATACGGCTTATCGACTAGCATGGCCGTCAGCAGGGGTGTCCTGGGGCCTTTGGGCAACGGTGCCAGATAGTCGATCCGCTCAGATTTCTCCCTCCAAACCAATGGACATGGAGAAGACAGGAAATGAGAACCTTGTTAAAAGAAAAATCTGAATGTGAACAACTAAATATTACCGTCCCGGGAGGAATTGTGGCATCTATTACGATGTCCTCCTCTTCGGCGGGCCAGGACTTCCGCACTATGATCGGAACATCTGAACTACGACCACACATTGGGATAGCCCGGTGTTGACAGGGGAGAAGGCGGCGGCGGAGCATGACCTAGACGACGTTGGGTAACCCAATCTTCTTCTCCACCAGGGTGGAGATGCACTTTTGTAGCGCCTTCACCTGCACCGCATTCCCTCAATTGAGACCCTTCTCGGTCCTTGATACCAGCTTGGTGCAGGTGCCGGATGTAAACCAAGGGGTGTTGTCTATCCCTCTTCACGTGGCTCGGTAATGTAGAACCATTCCCGCTGCCAGACTTCGATGGTGTCAATGAATGAATCGTCCAACCATTGGACTAGGGGAAGCTTGCTTATCATCACCCCCATAGTCCGCTTGCTCATAGCTGACGACCTTCAACTTGAGGTTGAATATTTTCAGCCATAGACCAAACTAGGGTTGGACCCGAAGAAAGGCTTTGTAGAGAGTGATAAAGGTGGAAATATGCATAAAAGAATTGGGAGGGAAATCATGACAATTCAACCGATAATAAAACATCACACCCCTCACAAAGGGGTGTAGGGGAAAACCTCGACCCCTGAGAAAGTGGGGGATGAACACTACCCTTTTGCCCTCTCAGGGTGAGGGCACCACATGGTTCTTCTCCGGGGCGTGGTGAACTATGTTCCCCGGCAAGAAGCCAGCTCCCTTCAACTCCAAGATGTCCTTTTCAGTGACACAGGAGGCCTCCTACTTGCCCATAGAGCCTGTGCTACCTCTTGAGCGTGTGTTGGTTTTCCCTTGAAGAGGAAAGGGTGATGCAGCAAAGTAGATAAGTATTTCCCTCAGTTGTTCAGAACCAAGGTATCAATCCAGTAGGAGGAACAAGCAAGTCACCAATGGATGCACCTACACAAACAATCAAACTCTTGCACCCAACGCTATAAAGGGGTTGTCAATCCCTTCACGGTTATTTGCAAGGATTAGATCTGATAGAGATAGATGTAAAAGATTGCGGAAAGTAAAAAGTAAATAAATTGCAGCAAGGTATTTTTGGTTTATAGATCTGAAAATATATTATGGAAAGTAGACTCGGGGGCCATAGGTTTCTAGAGGCTTCTCTCTTGAAGGAAAGTATCACGATGGGTGAACAAATTACTGTCGAGCAACTGATAGAAAAGAGAATAATTATAAATATATCCAAGGCAATAATTATGCATATAGGCATCACGTCCGTGTCAAGTAGACCAAAAATATTTTGCATCGTGCCTGCATCTAGAGTATTAAGTTCATGAAGAACAGAGTAATGCATTAGGTAAGATGACATGATGTAGAGGGATAAACACAAGCAATATTATGAAAACCCCATCTTGTTACTAGGTGATGACACCGCAAGATTGAACCCAAAACAAAGCACTTCTCCCATTGCAAGAATTACCAATCTAGTTGGCCAAACCAAACCAATAACTTGAAGAGAATGCAAAGATATGAAATCATGCATATAAGAATTCAAAAAAGACACAAATAATATTCATGAATAATATGAACTTTTTACCCACAATTCATCTGATCTTGACAAACAAACCGCAAAAGAGTATTACATAGGATAGATCTCCATGAAGCTCATGAAGAACATGGTATTGAAGCACAAAGAGAGAGAATAAGCCATCTAGCTACTAGCTATGGATCTGTAGGTCTATGGTGGACTACTCACGTACCATCAGAGGGGCAATTGAGTTGATGTACATTATCACGCCCAAAATGCACGCCTATCCATTTTATGGCACGAGGGCCTCACAAGGGATAGAGGCGCATCTTGCCGTTTGCAAATATAGAATAATTGCATCATACATTACAGAAGAGATGAGAATACAAGTTGTCTTACACTCGCCACATACTAAATTACAATTCCACACAGAGTTCAAATCATCAAGATGAAGACAGGGTCCGGGTCCGGCTATGGACGAAATCAAATGATAAAACAGATGCACATGATACTATCTCGCTATCCCAAAGATCACGACCATGGACCCCTACTCGTCTGGATAAGTCACGTACATCTTGCCTATTTCCTCATCATATTCCCACTAGATCTAGGTCAGATCATCCTGCACGAACTCATCTGTACATGAACCTGGAATATTGTAGTATTCTGTGAGCCACAAGGACTCAGCAATCATGCGCCCGGGTACCAAAACTATTCAAGCTTAAGGTTGGAAAGGGGTATGTGTTTAGTTTGCAGCAACACTAAGCATATATGGTGGCTACACTTACGCAATATGAAAATAAATATGAGTGGCCTATGATGAACGATCGAATCTAGTATGATCTCTATGAGATCATGAACACTTACTTACGTCAATCATAACCCCACCGTGTTCTCTCTCAGATCATGTTCACGAGCAGGGATGATCACGGTTACTCACATAGTTGGTGTATTTTAATTAGAGTTTACTTCAAGTTAACTATAACATGGTGTTAAACAAATATCCAAGTTGCCACATAACTGTGGGCACGGCTTCTCGAAAAGATTTAACCCTGCATGGGTGCTCCAACTAGTCCATCACAAATAACCACACTCCGCAGGAATAGCCTCGACCAGGGATCTCGTGATCATCATAGGTAACTCCAAAGGAATTCCAACACCTCGAGATAACCCGAAGAAAGTCAGAATCCACACACAAGACACTCGATAAAGGTAAAACAAATCTAGCAAGACCTCCCGACGTATCTTGTTCTCAGGACACGACGGATGAGCGAAGGTTACCATGCCAATCACCGAGTTGCCCCGAGTAGCGTTAATAAGCTGCTCTGGGTTGGAACAACACTCATGAGGAGTAGTAGCATGGGGGTTGATTAATTATCCACGGGGTTGAAAAGCCCTATGAAAATTTATTAAGTAATTAAGCAAATGTAGTACCAATGTTGGGTCTTGCCAGACAAGTTTTAATCTCAACCGAATAAATGAGGGGGTCCCCATAACAACCCCGAGCGTGTTAGGAGTGCAAAATATGGAAAACATAACACCGGTAACAAGAACTATGGCATTAACAATGGAACAAAACGCCTAGAAAAAGTCCAAGCCTTCCACCAATACCAAGATATATACATGCATTAAATTAAATAACAGATAATATTGTTATATGCTAAATCCATGTTATCACATGGAACAACCTGAACCTGTAACTAAGAACGCTATAAGAGGGGCCGAGCAACGGTAACTTAGACAGTCAAAGGTTTGCTAGGTGGTGGAGGGTTAGAGGCTATCATGGAAATTAGGAGCTGATATTCAACTGGTAGGTAGCCCAATTGTAACGATAAGAGCGAGTAACTAGAAAGCGAAGATAGTATCGGGATCCGAGTACGATCATCTTGCCTGTTGGTTCCTCAGTGTAACAAGTAGCAGGATCCTCGTAGTTGTACTCGCCTGGCTCTTTGTACTCAGGTTCAACGTTGACGTCTACCCAAAATAAACAACAAAAATAAACAAACAACCATGTTGCAATGCACAAACATGAATTATGCATGCTTAGGTGAAGAGTTTTAACATGGCAATCCTAACGAGTCAGTTTTCACATGCAAGAATTGGATATTAATGAAACTGGAAAGAACCTTATGTTAAGTTATTTGGACATTCATGAACATGGAGAATATGGATGCATCATATGAAAATGATGAAAATGCATATGAAGAACGTAAGAAACGGAGCTACGGTTCTCACGATACGCTCACGACAAGGTACGAAGGCAAAACACAAGACAACAAGGCCATGTGCTAATTCTTGGCATTCCAAGGTAGCCACTAGTTAGGAAATGAAAAAACAACAACAATAGACCCAAATATAAATCAAATCCATGGAGTATAGCTCCCACATGTCACAAATCAATAAAACAAACAATCTACCACAAAACAGCAACATAGCAACTTACACAACCCACAACTTGAGCTACAGGAATCCTACAGGACAAACACGGTATTGACAGAAACAAAATACCATGCTTATCAAATTATCCAACTACACAATATGGAAAGGAGGCACACATCAATAAGCATGAAGCTATCACGTTGGCATGATGAAACAGTTTTCTGGGACTTGGTGAAAATAACAGTTTTTCTGGAATCTGAGTTAATCTGGTAGCATGTTGACAACAGAAGTTAAAGGAGTTAGAGACCACCTATTGGCATGAAAATTAAAAGGGTGGTAGTAGAAAACATCTACTCCAAAATACTAGCACTAGGCATGAGCTAATTCTCAACATATCACTAGATGTCAACCACTCTTCATGGCATAAAATTAATAGCAGATTCTCAGACTTAGAAATATTTAGCATGGTGAAAACAGAAACATCAAGCTAGCTACTTTGCAGCATGTTTCCCACTTATATGGGTGATTCTCATGTTAAACAAAAATACCATGGCATATTATATATAAAACACTAGCACTTCCGTGTTGGCACATGCCCCAAAGCGAGCATGGATTAAATCATGCAAAAATGAAAAAGTGGCATCACAGCAGAAAATAATAGTTTTATAGACTTGCTCAAAAGTGAAATCTGAAAGCACCAATGGATTCCTTGGCTCTTTCTACCCCAAAAACATGTGTCATACTCATGTTTAGGTGAAGCAACATGGCATAATATACTAGCAAGCAACCATCCACTCTCTTATGAGTTAAAACTTACTTTAAATGGACATGATCATAAATGGACATAAGCAGATTTGGAAACTTAGTTTAACATGGCAAAAAAAACTAATAATCCCTACAAACATGTATATACCAACAAACAAGGTATGGCAAGTGGGGAAAACCCACTAGTCACCTACACACACTCACTCTCTAAACACACACACTACACAAGCATACACACATGCTCCATATGCCTAAGGGCATATGAGCACAAATACACCCATGAACATAACACCCATGAGGGGTGGTGTTCACCCCCCACACACATGCACCATATATGCATATTGCATATAGGCACTTACACACCACCACATGCACAAATGCACATGGCACACACACTCACACACATGCTGATGTGTGTGTGGGTGTTCATCCACACCCATATGCACACATATATGCACAAGGCATATATGCATATGCATATGCATATGACTACACACTCACACACACTCTCACTTACATACACATGTAGCAAATATATACACACACATATGCTACACTCACAACCCATAAACAGAAAAGTAAAACTCACATGCTGGTTTTCTCTACACATACACATATAACAAAGAAAGACCAAATAAAGCAAAAGAAACAAAAAAACAAAAGGGGGAGGGGTTCGCGCTCGAACCCGCGACCTCCTGGTCGATCCCACCGAGCCACACCACTGCACTATCGACGCGGCTGTTAACAGAGGAGGTAACGCTGCCCTCTAATACACACACACGCGTCTAACCTGATGAAACTGGCGGAATCGACACCTACGGCGATAGAGAACGATGGCACGCAATTCCGGCAAACCACACCCTCACCGGCGAGGGAAAAGGGAGCAGGGAGGAGCTGCACCTATGGGGGGTCGCATCCCTACCTCTAACACCGACAAGAACGCACGACAACACCACCTGCAACTACGGCGGAGCTACGACAGACATGAGCACGGGCTCGTCGAGGACGACGAGCTCGCGCACTCATCGGGACAGAGGGGGGGCACGACAGAGGACCATCTGCTCACCATGGGGCTGCCAAAGTCGAAGACAACGACGGAGGGGGGAGACGCGTCGGAGTCGAAGTAGGGTTAGGAGACGACGGAGCAGAACATCTCCGGCAAAGACGAAGACAAGACTGTCGCTACAGATCCTCTGCGGGGCTCCTAGCAGCAGGAATTCAACGCTGGGAGGATCCCCGAGCCCTGGACACCATGGTCGACGACGAGGTCGACGAAGACGACGAGCGGATGCCAGTGAACTACTCTGAACCTCTCTGAGCTCTCTGAAACCTTACCTGACAGAGGGAAATAAGAAAGGAGGGAGAGGAAAGGAGAGGGAGAAGGGAGTTGCGGCGGTGCAAGGGGAGAGAGGAACCCTAGTGGAGGGGGCACGCACATCGAGGGGGTTTAAATACCCTCGGGGTTGACGGCGACGGACGACGAAAAAGGGGACGACGGAGGCGCTTTCTCTATAAACCTGATGGAGACTACGGACGGAGCAGGTGGCCGTTCCCCTCGAGCGGCTGGGCCACGGGGAAGGAAAAGGCCCACTCTAGCAATCTCTCAAAAAACAAATAAAACAGGGAGGCTTTCTCTTTTTTTTAAATGACAACACACAAGAAAAAAACCAGATTAAACTAAAGGATTTTTGTGCAGAAAAAAAGTACTTTTGCAAACAAAATAAAATGCACTATTTACTAAAAATGTCAAGATGATTTTTAGGACAAGTAATTTTGATAGTTTTAAAATAACAGCCCCTGGTTATTTAAACCTCACATGCATAAAAACTCCAAACATCAAAAGAACCCTACTCACAATTGATAAAACATATTAGGCTACCTCTTTAACATTTTTAATTAATTTAATTAGCAATTTAAATCTGTTGATAAAATAACATGGGAAATAAAGGGTATTTTGGAAGAGTTGTTTGACAAGGAAATAAAGAGGGGGGAAAGGAGAAGTATATGCACCACCCACATAATCCAACCACATCACACATCACAAGATCATAACCAAATACACAAGATCACAACAATAGCAAGACATGGCATGATGGATGCTATGATGCATGATGCATGAATGCAAGAACAAGACATGGGATATATAAAGGTGCAAAAATCACTTCATTAAACACATGGAAACAAGGTTCATACAAGACACATGCCATAAAAGGTAGGGACAACACTTGGGCTGTCACAACTCTCCCACACCATAACAGGATCTCGACCCGAGATCTAGGAACGAAAGAAGTCTGGAAATTCGGAACGGAGAAGGTCCTCGCGTTCCCAAGTAGCTTCTTTGTCATAATGATGAGACCACTTCACCTTGAGCAACTTGATAGACTTGTTGCGAGTCTTCTGCTCAGTTTCTTCGAGAATTGCAACTGGATGCTCAAGATAAGAGAGGTCTTCTTGGAGATCAATGTCTTGGAGGTCAATGGTACGCTCAGGAGTCTTGAAGCACTTCCGGAGCTGAGAAACATGGAAGACATTGTGCACATTTGCGAAATTTGGAGGAAGCTCTAGTGTATATGCAAGTCCACCTCTCTTGCCAACAACTTTGAAAGGACCAACTAAACAAGGAGCTAGCTTCCCTTTAATTCCAAACCGGTGAGTGCCCTTCATGGGGGAGACTCTGAGATAGACTAAATCATCCACTTGAAAGGAAACATCCTGATGTTTGTTATCATAATAACTCTTCTGTCGGGACTGAGCTGCTTTGAGGTTCTCACGATGACACGGCACATTTCTTTTGCTTCAGTGATCATGTCATTGCCCAATATCTGACGCTCACCGGTTTCAGACCAGTTAAGCGGGGTACAACACTTTCTGTTGTAGAGAATCTCGAAAGGGGCCTTGCCTGAGCTAGCTTGAAAGCTATTGTTGTATGAGAATTCATCATATGGAAGGCAGTCTTCCCATTTCATGCCGAACGAAATCACACAGGCTCTGAGCATATCTTCAAGGATCTGATTGACTCTCTCAACTTGATCACTTGTCTGCGGATGGAACATAGTGCTAAAACAGATCTTGGTACCCACAGTAGTATGGAAGGACTCCCAAAACTTGGAAGTAAATAGGCTTCCACGGTCAGAAGAGATGAGCTGAGGAATACCATGCAAAGATACTATCCTTGACGTATACAACTCTACAAGCTGAGCTGCCGAGATAGATTCTTTGACTGGCAGAAAATGAGCAACTTTTGATAGCTTGTCGATAACCACAAAGATGGCATCACTGCCTCTCTTGGACTTGGTCAACCAAGTGATGAAATCCATCTCCACATGATCGAATTTCCACTCTGGGATAGGCAAAGGCTAAAGAAGACCTGCTGGACATTGATACTCCGCCTTCACTCTGTGACAAACATCACACTCGTTCACGAACTAAGCAATCTCATGTTTCATGCGAGTCCACCAGAAGGTTTGCTTGAGATCCTGATACATCTTGGAACTTCCTGGATGAATGGATAGAAGAGAATTGTGTGCTTCGTCCATGATAACCTTTCGGAGATCACCTTTTGGAACGACAAGACGGTCCTCAAAGAACAAGGTATCTTTGTCATCAACGCGAAAGCACTTATACTTTGAAATGCCCTTGGCCACACCTTTCTTCACTTTCTTCACCATAGCGTCAAGGAGCTCTGCTTGGTGAACCTGATCTTCTAGAGTCGGAGAGACTTGAAGATTGGCAAGAAATCCTGCAGAATCATCTGAAGGTTGAGCTTGCGGAAGGCTTCACAAATCTCAGGTTGAAGGGGCTTCAAGATGAGACTATTGAAGTACGCCTTACGGCTGAGCGCATCTGTAATGACATTTGCTTTCCCAGGAGTATACTCAATACTTGGATTGAAGTCCTCAAGCATTTCCACCCAACGGGACTGCCGAAGATTGAGATTGGGTTGAGTGAAATGTACTTCAAGCTCTTGTGATCGGTGTACACCTCAACTGGTCTACCCAACAACAAATGCCTCCAAGTCATTAGATCATGCACAACTGCCACCAACTCGAGATCATGAGTGGGGTAGTTCTTATCGGCAGGCTTCAACTGACGCGAGGTATAAGCAACAATCTTCTTACCTTGCATGAGAACACCACCAAGACCTTGGAGATAAGCATCACAGAAGACTTGGTAAGGCTTTGACTTCTCAGGAGGAACAAGAACTGGAGCTGAAGTCAGTCTTCTGAAGGATATTGGACAGAGGCTTAGCAATTTGAGAGAAGTTCTCCACGAATCTTCTCTAATAACTAGCAAGCCCAAGGAAACTCCGAAGCTGCTTCACATTCTGAGGAGGTTCCCACTTCAAGATTGCCTCAACTTTCTCAGGATGCACTTTAATTCCCTCGGCAGAGATCACATGCCCAAGGTACACCACTTCATTGAGCCAAAACTCACACTTGGAAAACTTGGCATAGAATCGATTCTCCCTTCTCAAGCACAAGGCGGAGATGCTCTACATGCTCTTCTTCTATCTTCGAGAACACAAGGATATCATCCAGATAGACCAAGATGAATTCATTCTTGAAAGGAGAGAAAATGAAATTCATCATTCTTGAGAAGGTTGGAGGAGCATTTTAAAGACCAAACGACATGACGGTGTACTCATAAGAGCCAAAACTCGTCCTGAAAGTGGTCTTAGGAATGTCTTCTTTGTGAATGCGAATCTGATGATAACCCATGCAAAGATCAAGCTTCGAGAAAACCTTGGCACCTTTCAGTTGCTCAAACAACTTGTTGATGTTGGGAAGTGGGTACTTGTTTCTGATTGTCTTCTTGTTCAATGGACGGTAGTCGACACAAACACGATCTGTGCCATCTTTCTTCTTGACAAACAAAACACCACAACCCCATGGAGAAGAACTTGGTCTGATCAGGCCTAGACGTTCTTGCTCATCTAGCTGCTTCTTCAACTCTTTCAGCTCTTCAGCGCGAAGTTTATACAGGCGCTTGCAAACCGGTTTAGTTCCGGGCTCAAGATCAATCACGAAGTCGACTGGTCAGTGCGGAGGCATTCCTGGCAATTCTTCTGGAAAGACATCTTCATACTCATTCACCACCGGAATTTGAGAAATCTCCGAGATTTCACCCTTCTCATTAAGAGCAAAGAGACGAATTGTGTCATCATGAGCCACGAAAATAATCACATCTTCTGAAGGATGAGTCAGCTTGACTTCTTTTTCTTTGCAATCAATATGAGCTTTATTCATAGCCTGGAAGTCCATGCCCAAAATGAGATCAATGTCGGAATTACCGAGAACAATGGGAGAAGGCAGAAAAGAATAATTGCCCATCTTGATAGAAGCATCCGGAACAATCATATGCAAACTCGTGCGCATGCCCGGAGAGAGCACATGAAAAGGCTAGCTAAATGCTCCACTGAAAACTCATGCATAGCGTCAAAAGGCTTGGATATGAATGAATGCGATGCAGCAGAATCAAATAACACTTTTGCAGGAATAGAATTAACTGAGAGATTACCAATAATCACATCTTGACACTGCTCTACTTCAGCTGCATTCACCATATTCACCCGAACTGACTTGGGATTATGCTTCACCATAGCATTTCCTAGAGGCTTGACAGGAGGAGGAGGCGGAAGACGCCGCTGGTTGCACTTGTTTGCATAGTGACCCTTCTGGCCACACTTGTGACAAGTCACCTGAGAAACCGGATGAACATTGCCTGGAGTAGGAACAAGAACTGCCTTGGATGCCTGGGGTCTCTACTGAAATCCTGGGTTGGGTGGGTGGGAAGAACCACGACCACTGAACTGCTTCTGCTGCTGAGGAGGACGAAATGGAGGAGGATTTGGCACCCAATACTTCTGCTACTTGGGAACCATCTGAGAGGTGGAAGAAGCCGAATAAGAATCCCTTGAACGCTTCCTTGAGTTCTCCAACTTGAGCTGAGTTGCCTCAACCTTCAAAGCCATGTTGTAGAACTGATCCAACTCACGAGGCTCTTGAAGAACTAGGCCTGGTAGAACCTCATCCTTGAGAGCACCTCTGAACTGATAGATCATAGCCTTGTCATCTGGAAAATCTTGCTTAGCATAGTGGGCTAGATTTTGGAACTCGATGTTGTACTAATAGATAGACTTGCTTCCCTGCTTTAGGTGCCTGAACTTCTCATGCATCTACTTGACAAAGCTTGTCGAAATGTAATGAGCCCTGAAGTCACGACATAAATCGTCCCAAGTAACAACACTATCGCCCCTGGAATCCTTGTACTGCTACCACCAATCAGCTGCTTGACCCTTGAGCTAGAACGATGCAAATCTGACAAAGTCCTCTGGCCTGACATTGCTGCACTCAAAATGCTTACTCATATCACGAAGCCAATCATCAACATCAAAAGGCCACTCACAACAGGTGAAAGACTTGCGCTGGTTGGGAAGAAACTGATTGAGCGTCGCAAACCGAGGTTGATTCTAAAAATTCCCTTGAAAGGCTTGCTGAACTTGCTCCCTTTCTTGCAACAGGCTAAGCAACATCTGAGTGTTCGCATTGGTTGCGGCCATCACAGCTTGCCAAGCTTCTGGAGGAGGAGGTGGCGGTGGCGGGGGTGGCGGTGGCGGTGGAACATGAGCCTGCTCCTCATCATGACACAGATTGTTGCGAGTTGATGGAGCTATCCTGAAGATGGACAAAACACATCAGCACCTCATTGAAAAGATGAATCAAAAGCTAAATCAAATGCTTGAAAGAAATTGAACAAATAACATCACAGCCTTCCTACTGAAAAATTATTAAGAATGCTTCTCCGGTTTATGATAACATCATCAGAAATTAGAAGACACTTGCAATAACACAAAAGTATTGAGCTAAGTGCTCAGACAAATGTATATGCCCACATACATATGAAGAAGATGATGCCAGATAACTACAAGATTTCCCACCTAAGAACTTCCAAAAACATTCTGGTTATGCAATTTGGGGTGGGGGATACAAGGAGGAAATATCGCACACAACTAGCAATCCTAAACCCCAACTGTATCCATCCTTCAACACATAACCAGAGGCTTCCACAAATTCATCTAACTCGAATCGTCGAACTCACAATAATACTACACCATGGTGGTACCCCGGACGCCTCCCCAGTACTGGGTGACTCCGACCTTATCTCACCACAACAAGTATTGAAGTAATTTCGAACACTCTCCGTCCTGAGATATCAAGGAAGCTGAATGATAACGATGTGCCAACATTCCCTGGAGCTCGACTGCCCAGAAGAAAATCAAGTCAGACAGGAGGCACCAAGACAGAACCCTGTCACATCGGTATCATATAGACTCCAAAATACACGCGTGATCCTTAAAAAAATTTTGAGTGAGAAGAGGAGTGGAATTAAAATTCCTAAGTTGAATACCTCACCAGAGCATAGGCGATGAGTAAAAACAATCCTACTCTCTGATATAACTAGACTCAAAATAATTTTTAACTAGACTCGACTCGGCCAAATTCGATCAAGGAAAGGCTCCTATGGTGGTATGGCTCTGAACACCAACTTGTCACGCCCAAAATGCATGCCTATCCTTTTTAAGGCACAAGGGCCTCACAAGGGATAGAGGCGCATCTTGCCATTTGCAAATATAGAATCATTGCACCAAACATTACAGAAGAGATGAGAATACAAGTTGGCTTACACTCGCCACACACTAAATTACAATTCCACACAGAGTTCAAATCATCAAGATGAAGACAGGGTCCGGGTCCGGCTACGGACGAAATCAAACGATAAAACAGATGCAAATCATACTATCTCACTATCCCAAAGATCACGACCATGGACCCCTACTCGTCTGGATAAGTCACGTACATCCTGCCTCTTTCCTCATCATATTCCCACATGAGCTGGGTCAGATCATCCTGCACCAACTCATCTGTACCTGTACCTGGAGTGTTGTAGTAATCTGTGAGCCACAAGGACTCAGCAATCATGCGCTCGGGTATCGAAACTATTCAAGCTTAAGGTTGGAAAGGGGTATGTGTTTAGTTTGCAGCAGCACTAAGCATATATGGTGCCTACACTTACTTAACATGAAAATAAATATGAGTGGCCTACGATGAACGATCGAATCTAGTATGATCTCTATGATATCCTAAACACTTACTTACGTCAATCATAACCCCACCATGTTCTCTCTCGGATCATGTTCACGAGCAGAGACGATCACAGTTACTCACACGGTTGGTGTATTTTAATTACATTTTATTTCAAGTTAACTATAACCGGGTGTTAAACAAATATCCAAGTTGCCACATAACCGCGGGCACGGCTTCTCGAAAAGATTTAACCCTGCAGGGGTGCTCCAACTAGTCCATCACAAATAACCACACTCCGTGGGAAAAGCCTCGACCATGGATCTTATGATCATCATAGGTAACTCCAAAGGAATTCTAACACCTCGAGATAACCTGAAGAAAGTCATACTCCACACGCAAGACACTCGCTAAGGTAAAACAAATCCTGCAAGACCTCCCGACGTGTCGATGAACCCGATAAGAGCTGCGTGTCTCGTTCTCAGGACACGACGGATGAGCGATGGTTACCACGCCAATCACCGAGTTGCTCCGGGCGGCGTTAAGAAGCTGCTCTGGGTTGAACCAACACTCATGAGGAGCACTGGCCTGGGGGTTGATTAATTATCCACGGGGTTGCAAAGCCCTATGCAAATTTATTAAGTTATTAAGAAAATGTAGTACCGATGTTGGGTCTTGCCAGACAAGTTTTAATCTCAACCGAATAAACGAGGGGGTCCCCATAACAACCCCTAGCGTGTTAGGAGTGCAAAATATGGAAAACATAACACCGGTAACAAGAACTATGGCGGTAACAGCAGAACAAAACACATAGCAAAAGGCCAAGCCTTCCACCAATACCAAGATATATGTGCATTAAATTAAATAACAGATAATATTGTGATATGCCAAATCCATGTTATCACATGGAACAACCTGAACCTGCAACTAAGAACGCTATGAGAGGGGCTGATCAGCGGTAACTTAGCCAATCAAAGGTTTGCTAGTAGGTGGAGGGTTAGAGGCTATCATGGCAACTAGGAGGATGATATTCAAGTAGTAGGTAGCGCAATTTTAACGATAAGAGCGAGTAACTGGCAAGCGAAAATAGTATCGGGATCTAGGTATGATCATCTTGCATGTTGGTTCTTCAGTGTAACAAGTAGCGGGATCCTCGTAGTTGTACTCGCCTGGCTCTTTGTACTCAGGTTCAACATTCGCGTATACCCAAAATAAACAGCAATAATAAACGAACAACCATGGTGCAATGCACAAACAAGAATGATGCATGCTTAGGTGAAGAGTTTTAACATGGCAATCCTAACCAGTCAGGTTTCACATGCAAGAATTGGATATTAATGAATCTGGATAGAACCTTATGTTAAGTTATTTGGACATGCATGAACATGGAAAATATGGATGCATCATGTTAAAACAATGAAAATGCACATGAAGAACGTCAGAAACGGAGCTACGGTTCTCACGATACGCTCATGACAAGGTACGAAGGCAAAACACAAGGCAACAAGGCCATGGGCTAATTCTTGGCATTCCAACGTAGACACTGGTTTGGCAATGGAAAACCAACAACAATAGACCCAAATATCAAGCAAATCCATGGAGTAGCTCCCACAAGTCACAAAACAATAAAACAAACAATCTGCCACAAAACAGCAGCATAGCAACTTACACAGCCCACAACTTGAGCTACAGGAACCCTACAGCCACAACCAAGGTATTGACAGAAACTACATACCATGCTTATCAAATTATCCAACTACACAATCTGTAAAGGAGGCACACATCAATAAGCATGAAGCTATCAAGTTGGCATAATGAAACAGTTTTCTGGGACTTGGTGAAAATAACAGTTTTTCTGGAATCTGAGTTAATCTGGTAGCATGTTGACAACAGAAGTTATAGGTGTTAGAGACAACCTATTGGCATTAAAATTAACAGGGTGGTAGTAGACAACATCTACTCCAAATACTAGCACTGAGCATAAGCTAATTCTCAACATATCACTAGATGTCAACCACTCTTCATGGCATAAAATTAACAGCAGATTCTCAGACTTAGAAATATTTAGCATGGTGAAAACAGAAACATCAAGTTATCTACTTTGCAGCATGTTTCCCAGTTACATGGGTGATTCTCATGTTAAACAAAAATACCATGGCATATTATATATAAAACACTATCACTTCCATGTTGGCACATGCCCCAAAGCAAGCATGGATTAAATCATGCAAAAATGACAAAGTAGAATCACAGCAGAAAATCACAGTTTTATAGACTTGCTCAAAAGTGAAATCTGAAAGCACCAATGGATTCCTTGGCTCTTTCTACCCCAAAAACATGTGTCATACTCATAAGTTCAAGTGAAGCAACATGGCACAATATATTAGCAAGCAACCATCCACTCTCTTATGAGTTAAAACTTACTCTAAATGGACATGATCATAAATGGACATAAGAAGATTTGGAAACTTAGTTTAACATAGAAAAAAAACTAATAATCCCTACAAACATTCATATACCAACAGACAAGGTCTGACAAGTGGGGAAAACCCACTAGTCACCTACACACACACAATCTCTAAACACACACACACTACACAAGCATACACACACATGCTCTGTATGCCTAAGGGCATATGAGCACAAATACACCCATGAACATAACACCCATGACGGGGGTGTTCACCCACACACACACACACACATGCACCATAGATGCATATTGCATATAGGCACTTACACACCACCACATGCACAAATGCACATGGCACACACACTCACAGACATGCTCATGTGTGTGTCGGTGTTCATCCACACACATATTCACACATATATGCACAAGGCATATATGCATATGACTACACACTCACACACACTCTCACTCACATACACATGCATAAGTGCACACACACACACACAACACACACAACACATGTAGCAAATATATATACTCACATATGCTACACTCACAACACATAAACAAGAAAGAAAATCTCACATGCTGGTTTTCTCAACACATACGCATATAACAAAGGAAGACCAAATAAAGCAAGAGAAACAAAAAAACAAAAGGGGGAGGGGTTCGGGCTCGAACCCGCGACCTCCTGGTCGATCCCACCGAACCACACCACTTCACTATTGACGTGGTTGTTAACAAAGGAGGCAACGCTGCCCTCTAATACACACACGCACGCCTAACGTGATGAAACTGACGGAATCGACATCTACGGCGACAGAGCACGACGGTGTGCAATTCCGGCGAACCATTGCCTCACCGGCGAGGGAAAAAGAAGCAGGGAGGAGCTGCACCTACGGGGGGTCGCATCCCTACCTCTAACGCCGACGAGAACGCATGGCAACACCACCTGCAACTACGGCAGAGCTACGGGGGACACGAGCATTGGCTCGTCGGGCACGACGAGCTCGCGCATGCATCAGAACAGAGGGGGGGCACGACAGAGGACCAGCTGCTCACCACGCGGCTGCTGAAGTCAAAGACAACGATGGAGGGGGGAGACGCGCCGGAGTCGAATCAGGGGAAGGATACGACGGAGCGGAACATCTCCGGCGAAGACGAAGACGGGGCCGTCACTGTAGAGCCTCTCTGGGGCTCCTAGCGGTGGAAATTGAATGCGGGGAGGATCCCAGAGCCCCTGGACGCCATGGTAGATGACGAGGTCAACGGAGACGACGAGCTGACGCCAGCGAACTACTCTGAACCTCTCTGAGCTCTCTAAAACCTTACCTGACAGAGGGAAAGAAGAGGGGAGGGATAGGAAAGGAGAGGGAGAAGGGAGCTGCGGCAGCGTGAGGGGAGAGAGGAACCCTAGCGGATGGGGCACGCACGCCGAGGGGGTTTAAATACCCTCGGTGCGGCGACGAACGGCAAAAAGGGGACGGCGGAGGTGCTTTCTCTCTAAACCTAACGGAGACGACGGACGGAGCAGGTGACCGTTCCCCTCAAGCGGGCTGGGGCGCGGGGAAGGAAAAGGCCCACTCTGGCGCTCTCTCAAAAAACAAATAAAACAGGGAGGTTTTCTCTTCTTTTTTTAATTCAAAACACACAAGAAAAAACCCAGATTAAACTAAAGGATTTTTGTGCAGAACAAAAATACTTTTGCAAAGAAAATAAAATGCACTATTTATTAAAAATGTCAAGATGATTTTTAGGACAAGTAATTTTAATTGTTTTAAAATAATAGCTCCTAGTTATTTAAACCTCACATGCATAAAAACTCCAAACATCAAAGAACCCTACGTACAATTGGTAAAATAGATTAGGCTACCTCTTGAACATTTTTAAACAATTTAATTAGCAATTTAAATCCGCTGATAAAATAACATGGGAAATAAAGGGCATGTTGGAAGGGTTGTTTGAGAAGGAAATAAAGAGGGGGAAAAGGAGAAGTAGATGCACCACCCACATAATCCAACAACATCACACATCACAAGATCATAACCAAACACACAAGGTCACAACAATAGCAAGACATGGCATGATGGATGCTATGATGCATGATGCATGAATGCAAGAACAAGACATGACATATATCAAGGTGCAAAAATCACTTCATTAAACTCATGGCAACAAGGTTCATACAAGACACATGACACAAAAGGTAGGGACAACACTTGGGCAATCACAACTCTCCCACACCACAAGAGGATCTCAACCCGAGATCTAGGAACGAATGAAGTCTGGAAATTCGGAACGGAGAAGGTCCTCGCGTTCCCTAGTATCTTCTTTGTCAGAATGATGAGACCACTTCGCCTTGAGGAACTTGATAGACTTATTGCCAGTCTTCCGTTTAGTTTCTTCGAGAATTGCAACTGGATGCTCACGATAAGAGAGGTCTTCTTGGAGATCAATGTCTTGGAGGTCAATGGTACGCTCAGGAGTCTTGAAGCACCTCCGAAGCTGAGAAACATGGAAGACATCATGCACATTTGCGAAATTTGGACGACGATCTAGTTGATATGGAGGTCCACCTCTCTTGCCAACAACTTTGAAAGGACCAACAAAATGAGGAGCTAGCTTCCCTTTAATTCCAAACCGCTGAGTGCCCTTCATGGGAGAGACTCTGAGATAGACTAGATCATCCACTTGAAAGGAAATATCCTGATGTTTGTTATCATAATAACTCTTCTGTCGGGTCTGAGCTGCTTTGAGGTTCTCATGAATGACACAACACATTTCTTCTGCTTCAGTGATTATGTCATTACCCAATATCTGACGCTCACTGGTTTCAGACCAGTTAAGCGGGGTACGACACTTTCTGCCATAGAGAATCTCGGAAGGGGCCTTGCCTGAGCTAGCTTGAAAGCTATTGTTGTATGAGAATTCATCATATGGAAGGCAGTCTTCCCATTTCATGCCGAACGAAATCACACAGGCTCTGAGCATATTTGGGTATTTATAGGACGAAGATTAATGCTAGGAGTCCTGCCGGGAGGTGGCAAGCCCGCCAGGCACAACCATGGGGGTGGTCGCGTCCCCCTGGCTTGTGACCTCCTAGCTGCTTCCCTCCCGTGCACTCCGAGCCTGGTAGTTCTCTTTCGTTCTAGAAAAAATCATCGTGAAGATTTTATTCCGGTTGGACTCCGTTTAATATTCCATATCTGCAATACTCAAAAACAAGGAAAGAAACAGAAACTGGCACTAGGCTCTAGATTAATTAGTTAGTCCCAAAAATAATATAAAATAGCATATTAATGCATATAAAACATCCAAAACAGATAATATAATAGCATGACACAATCAAAAATTATAGATACGTTGGACACGTATCAACATCCCCAAGCTTAATTCCTTCTCGTCCTCGAGTACGTAAATGATAAAAACTGAATTTTTGATGTGGAGTGGTACCTAACATATTTATCCATGCAATATTCTTTATTGTGGCATGAATATTCAGGTTCGTAAGACTCAAAACAAAAGCTTATTGTTGATGTAAAAACAATAATATTTCAAGCATACTAGCAAAGCAATTGCATCTCTTCAAAATATAATGGCAAAAGAAAGTTATCCTTTCAATATCGTATAGTCTGGCTATGTTCCATCTTCCCCACACAAAGTATTTATATCATGCACAACCCCGATGACAAGTCAAGCAATTGTTTCACACTTTTATTTTCTCAAACTTTTTCAACTCTCACGCAATACATGAGAGTGGGCCATGGATATATAACTATAGGTGGAACAGAATATGGGAGAGGTTGTAAAAGGAAAAGGAGAAGACAGTCTCACATCAACTAGGCGTATCAATGGGCTATGGATATGCCCATTAATAGATCTCAACGTTAGTGAGTAGGGATTGCGAGGCAACAGATGCACTAGGTCTATAAGTGTATGAAAGCTTAGAAGGAAACTAAGTGGGTGTGCATCCAACTTGCTTGCTCATGAATACCTAGGGAAATTTGAGGAATCCCATCACTGGAATGTAAAAGCCAAGTTATATAACGAAAATTTCCCAGTAGTATATGAAAGTAATAAAATAGGAGACTCTCTATCATGAAGATCATGGTGCTACTTTGGAGCACGAGTGTGGAAAAAGATAGTAGCATTGTCCCTTCTCTCTTTTCTCCCATTTTTTTATTTTGGTCGGCATCTAAGGTCTCTTTTTTTATTTGGGATTCTCTAGCCTCTTTTATTTTTCATGAAGTCTAGAGTCTGATCCCCACTAATGAGGGAATTATAGCTTCCATCATCCTTTCCTCACATGGGACAATCCTCTAATAATGATGGCATCACACTTTTATTTACTTACAACTCAAGAATTACAACTCGATAACTAGAACAAATTATGACTCTATATGAATGCCTCTGGCAGTGTACCGGGATGTGCAATGATCTAGCATAGCAAATGACATCAAAAAACGGACAAGCCATGAAAACATCATGCTAGCTATCTTACGATCATGCAAAGCAAAATGACAATGATGGTACGTGTCATAATAAACGGAACAGTGGAAGTTGCATGGCAATATATCTCATAATGGCTATGGAAATGCCATAATAGGTAGATATGGTGGCTGTTTTGAGGAAAGATATATGGTGTCTGTTTTGAGGAAGGTGGGTTTATCACACCAGCGGAAGTTGCGTGATACTAGAGAGGCTAGCAAAGGTGGAAGGGTGAGAGTGCGTATAATCCATGGACTCACATTAGACATAAAGAACTCACATACTTTTTGAAAAAGTCTATTAGTCATCAAAGCAAAGTATTAGAGGCATGCCCCTAGGGGAGAGGTTGGTAGGAGTAAACCATCGTGCGCTCCCGACCCTCACACAAAGGTCGACAATCTATAAACAAATCATGCTCCAACATCATTAAATAGCGGTTCACCATACATGCATGCTATGGGAATCACAAACCTTTACACAAGTATTTGTACCAATTCACCATTACTTCCTAACATGACTCTTAACATTACCACCTTTATATCTCAAAACTTTATGCAAGGAATCAAACTTCTCATAAAACTCAATGCACTTAATATGGAAGTTTTAATTATATCCCTCTTGGATGCTATTATATTAGGACTAAATTGATAACCTAAACCAATTACCATGCTGTTTAAACACTCTTAAAATAATATAAGTGAGGTATGATAGTTCAATTATTTCTATAAAACCAAACACCGTCGTGCTCTAAAAAGATATAAGTGAAGCACTAGAGAAAAATTGCCCATCTCAAAAGATACAAGTGAAGCACATAGAGTATTCTAATAAATTCACAATTCGCACGTGTCTCTCTCAAAAGATGTGTGCAGAAAGTATGATTGTGGCAAACTAAAACGCAAAGACTCATGCCATACAAGATGCTCCAAGCCAAACACATATCATGTGGTGAATAAAAATATAGCCTCAAGTAAATTTACGGATGGATTGAAGACGAAAGAGGGAATTCCTTTCGGGGCATCCCCATGCTTAGGATCTTTGGCATCCTTGGATATGACTTGGGGTGCCTTAGCCATCCCCAAGCTTAAGCTCTTGCCACTCCTTATTCCATAGTCCATCAAGTCATTAGCAAAAACTTGAAAACTTCACAACACAAAACTTAATAGAAAACTCGTGAGATCCGTTTGTATAAGTAAATAAATCACCACTTTAGGTAATGTTTTGAACTCATTCTTAATTTATATTGGTGTAATACCTACTGTATTCTTACTTCTCCATGGTTCATACCCCCCGATACAACCCATAGATACATCAAACTAGGTAAACAACACAAAGAAAATAGAATCAGTCAAAAACAGAATAGTCTATAGCAATCTGAAAACTTCGTATACTTATGTAACTTAAAAAGTATGAAAATTTTGTAAAACCGGAAAATTGGTATATCAATCTTGTGTAAAAATTTCAGGCTCATTCGACGCTCTGAAAAATTTATAAAATTCCTGGACTGGGTGCAAGAGTTTCTGTTTTTCAGCAAGATCAAATCAGCAACCACCACAGATCATCCCAAAGGTCTTACTTAGCTCAAAAACTAATTAAAACGTCAAAACAGAATTACTACAGAAGTAATAATGTGGGAAACACTCAAAAACATAAGCAAAAACAGAACATGAAAATAAAATTGGGTTGCCTCCCAACAAGCGCTATTGTTTAACACCCCTAGCTAGGCAGAACACAATAGATCTAGGTATTGTCATCTTTGGTACACAACCCATTCTCATCACCTGAATCATCACCATAGATATCATCATATAAAATGCATATCTTATTTTTAATGGGCTTACCAATTTTTCTCTCTAACAAATCATCATTGAATCCTAAATAAATGCCCCTAGTGATCCAACCAGATTCATCATAGGATTCAAGGTAAATGGTTTGGGTATTTTCGGAATCGTGAACTCTTCTTCTAAGATTATCATGGTAAGATTGATAATACCCAGACTCAAATCCATGCAAGGTTTCTTTATCATGTAGGATTTCTTTAATCGGAGGGTGCTCAATATCCTTTTTATAGAAAGCAAAAATTTCCCTAGCTCCTTGTATGATAAAATGAAATTCGTGCATAAGGATGATCGTGGGATTCTTTTGGGCCTTAGGATGATTAATTTTGGGAAGTTCATAAAACACCTCTTGCAAAGCAGGGTGAATGTGCAAAAATTGCTTTCCAATTTTTGAACAAGCATGCAAATAGCATCAACATAACTATTTGTGCTAGGAAGAATAGATTTCTTATTTATAGGCATTACTCCAGTACAATCAAAGAACTCTTGAATAACACTCTTCCCAATAATATTATCGTCTCCCACTTGAAAAGTTTTAACTTTATAATTAGGAGGAGGTTTAGATTCACGATCTAGAGAGCAAGATACAATTTTTTCTCAAGATTAGCATTAGTAATACCCTCAAATTTTTCGATGATAACCTTCTGACATTCAGATATGGTGGCAACAAATCGATAAAGCATCCAAGCAAACAAAAGGCAAACGGAAGAAGGACAAGTAAAAAGGAAAATATTTTTGGTACTTTACGAAAATCATTTTACAAGTGGGGGAGAGAAAAATTAGAGGCAAATGGAAAATAATGTTAATGAAAGAGACGAGTTTGTGATAGGTACTTAGTAGGCTTGATGTGTATCCTCCCTCGCAACAGCGCCAGAAATCCTTCTTGCTACCTCTTGAGCGTGCGTTGGTTTTCCGTTGAAGAGGAAAGGGTGATGCAGCAAAGTAGATAAGTATTTCCCTCAGTTGTTGAGAACCAAGGTATAATTCCAGTAGGAGGAATAACCAAGTCACCAATGAATGCACCTACACAAACAATCAAACTCTTTCACCCAACGCTATAAAGGGGTTGTCAATCCCTTAATAGTTATTTGCAACGATTAGATCTGATAGAGATAGATGTAAAATATTGCGGAAAGTAAAAAATAAATAAATTGCAGCAAGATATTTTTGGTATTTTTGGTTTATAGATCTGAAAATATATTATGGAAAGTAGACCCGGGGGCCATAGGTTTGACTAGAGTCTTATCTCTTGAAGGAAAGTATCACGGTGGGTGAAAAATTTACCGTCGAGCAATTGATACAAAAGCAAATAATTATGAAGATATCCAACGCAATGATTATTCATATAGGCATCACGTCCATGTCAAGTAGACCGAAACGATTCTGCATCTACTACTATTACTCAACACATCGATCGACTCCTCCCTGCATCTAGAGTATTAAGTTCATGAAGAACTGAGTAACACATTAGGTAAGATGACATGATCTAGAGTGATAAACTCAAGCAATATGATGAAAACCCCATCTTGTTACCCTTGATGGCAACAAAACAATACATGCCTTGCTACCCCTACTTTGTCAGTGGGTGAGGACACCGCAAGATTGAACCCAAAACTAAGGACTTCTCCCATTGCAAGAATTACCAATCTAGTTGGCCAAACCAAACCAATTACCAGAAGAAACTTGCAAAGATATTAAATCATGCATATAAGAATTCTTAAAAGACTAAACTGATATTCATGGATAATATGAACATAAACTCACAATTCATCGGGTCTGGACAAACACACCGCAAAAGAATATTAATTACATCGGATACATCTCCATGAAGATCATGAAGAACATGGTATTGAAGCAAAAACAGAGAGAAGAATCCATCTAGATACTAGCTACGGACCCGTAGGTCTGTGGTGGACTACTCAAGCATCATTGGAGGGGCAATGGAGTTGATATAGATGCCCTCCGTGATCGGATCCCCCTCTCGCAGATTACCTAAAAAGGCTCCAAGATTGGATCTCTCGGGAATGAAGACTTCTGGCGGATCAAAAGTAGTTGCGTGGATCTTTTTGGTATTGGGGTAATATTTAGGTATTTATAGGACGAAGATTAGGGCTAGGAGTCCTGCTTGGAGGTGGCAAGCCTGTCAGGCACAACCAGGGGGGTGGCCGCGCCCCCTGGCTTGTGACTTCCTGGCATCTTCCCTGTCACGCACTCCAAGCCCGGTAGATCTCTTTCGTTCCAGAAAAACTCACCGCGAAGATTTTATTCTGTTTGGACTCCGTTTAATATTCCATATCTACACTACTCAAAAACAAGGAAAAACAGAAATTAGCACTAGGCCCTAGATTAATAAGTTAGTCACAAAAATAATATAAAATAGCATATTACTGCATATAAAACATCCAAAACAGATAATATAATAGCATGACTCAATCAAAAATTATAGATACATTGGAGACGTATCAACCTGCTCCGGCAATGGCCTAATTAGAGGAGGGGTCGGAGGAGTTTGGGGGAGAAAAGTGCTTGGAAGCTTACAGAGTGGAATATCAGTGGAGGCAATGGCAACGGCAAATCTAAGAGGTGTGCGAAGGGTGCGGTGGCTATTCCCTTTTCATAAGCCATGGAAATACCAATGTTGGCATTCTGGGAATGGGGTACCCAGACCTGCCTACCTGCGGCCCAGGGCATGGCCCACCACGTCAGCCAAGCATGTCCCAGCACGGATCCACTCAAGACAAGGCCCTCGTGAGAAGCCCAAAGCTCGCGAGGGAAGAAGCATTAAGACCCACAAGGGAGTAGGCCTCCCCTGCCCCCTCCTAAGTGGCGGATATCCCTATGCGACACTCGGCCTCGGGAGGCCAAGGATGACGTATGGCGGGGCAGGCGGGCACCAACGCACCAGGTGGTACAGTTTCCCCTTTGGTGCAAAGGGGGGCAAGGATGTATGCAGGTTCCCAAAGCGGCCCCAAAGGTTTTCATTCATGTGCAACAAGACCATGACCACGGGCCCTCTAGGAAGGATGTCATCGCTAGTCCCACCTCTGCATCATCAACAACAACTTTGCAGGCAAAGACCACCTTTTGCCTGGATAAAGATGTACCCCCTGCCCCCTTCGAATTTGGCCACTGTGGGATCCCTTCTCACCATAGATATAAGGGAAGAGCACCCGGGCCACTATAAACAGAGGATAGGTTGCTCCAAAAATGGGGGACGCAAGACGAGAGAAGAAATGCAAGACCACCAGACCGCCCTCACGAGGCAACTCACCACTGTACTAGTTCATCCACAAACCTCCTCATGAGGCAGTCCACCAAAGCAGGGGTAGGGTTTTACGCTTCATAGTGGACAGATCCTGGGTAAATCACCATGTGCAATCTTCTTCCTCGTCATCGTGCGAGTTCGTTGTCTAAGGCATCACATTGTGAGCTAGGAGGGGTAAGGCTGCTAGGGATTAATGCGTCTCCAACGTATCGATAATTTTTGATTATTCCATGCTATTATATTATCTGTTTTGGATGTTTTATATGCATTAATATGCTATTTTATAATATTTTTTGGGACTAACCTGTTAATCTAGAGCCTAGTGCCAATTTCTGTTTTTCCTTGTTTTTGAGTATTGTAGATAA
Source organism: Hordeum marinum (assembly GCA_022496015.1). Lineage (NCBI taxonomy): Eukaryota > Viridiplantae > Streptophyta > Magnoliopsida > Poales > Poaceae > Hordeum > Hordeum marinum. The sequence continues at coordinate 138,343,271 of CM039672.1, forward strand.
GGAATATTAAACGAAGTCCAAACGGACTAAAATCTTCGGAATATTTTTTCTTGGACCAGAATCAACCCAAAACACTTTAAGATGAAGTCAGGAGAGTAGTCGTGTGGCCACAAGCCACAGGGGCGCGCCATAGTGGGGGCATGCCCCCCTGGCAGGTGGGCCCACGACAACTCCCCTAACGCTATTTCTCGGCCTATAAATTCACAAATATTCCCTGTATACCAGAGAGAGCAACGAAAACACTTTTTCGCCGCCAGGAGCCTCAGTTCCCGTGATATCCAATCTTGGAGCCTTTTCAAGTAATCTGTCGGAGGGTGATTCGATCATGGAGGGCATCTACATCAACTCCATTGCCCCTCTGATGATGCTTGAGTAGTTCACCACAGACCTTTGGGTCCATAGCTAGTAGCTAGATGGTTTCTTCTCTCTCTTTGCTCTGCAATACCGTGTTCTTCATGATCTTCATGGAGATCTATCCAATGTAATACTCTCTTGCGGTGTGTTTGTCGACATCCGATTAATTGTGGGTTTATGTTCAGATTATCTATGAATATTATTTGAGTCTTTTCTGAATTCTTATATGCATGATTTCATATCTTTGCAAGTCTCTTCGATTTATTGGTTTGGTTTGCCCAACTAGATTGGTAATTCTTGCAATAGGAGAAGTGCTTGGTTTTGGGTTCAATCTTGCGGTGTCCTCACCCACTGACAAAGTAGGGGTAGCGAGGCACTTATTGTGTTGTTACCATCGAGGATAAAAAGATGGGGTTTTCATCGTATTGCTTGAGTTTATCCTTCTACATCATGTCATCCTACCTAATGCGTTACTCTCTTGTTCATGAACTTAATACTCTAGATGCACGCAGGAGTCGGTCGATATGTGGAGTAATTGTAGTAGATGCAGAATCGTTTCAGTCTACTTGACACGGACGTGATGACTATATGCATAATCATTGCCTTGGATACCTTCATAATTATTCGCTTTTCTATCAATTGCTCGACAGTAATTTGTCCACCCATCGTAATACTTGCCATCATGAGAGAAGCCTCTAGTGAAACCTATGCCCCCCAGGTCTATTTTACATCTTATACTTTCAGATCTAAAACCAAAAATACCCTTTTTCATTATTTTTACCTTTTGTTTTACTTTCCATTCAAGCAATCTATTCTATCTATCTCTATCCGATCTCATCCTTGCAAGTAACCGTGTAGGGATTGACAACCCCTTTATAGTGTTGGCTGCAAGTGTTTAATTCTTTGTGTAGGTACATCTATTGGGGACTTGTTTGTATTTCCTACTGGATTGATACCTTGGTTCTCAACAACCGAGGGAAATACTTATCTATTTGCAGCATCAACCGTTCCTCTTCACGGAAACCAACGCATGCTCGAGAAGTAGCAAGAAGGATTTATGATGGTGTTGCCGGGGAGATACATAGCAAGTTAGGATAAGAACTCTCTTGTCAACATCCCAATTTCAGGCGCCGTTGCCGGGGAGATCTACATCAAGCCTACCAAGTACCCATCACAAACTCTTCTCTTGCATTTACATTATTTGCCATTTGCCTCTTGTTTTCCTCTCCCCCACTTCTAAAACGATTTTTCAAAAAGATTTCCCTTTTTATTCGCCCTTTTTCCGTTCGTCTTTTTGTTTGCTTTTTTGCTTGCTTGTGTGCCAGATTGCTCATACTCATGGTTTCTATTACTCCCGAGAATGAAATTCATAATTTTAATCAAAGGGAGGGAGAAAACTTAAAGGATGCTAGGTATAGAATTTGCAATGCTCAAAATAGATCTACTTGTAAGCAATCTACTACCATTCTCCTTCACAAGTTTTATGTGGGTGTTTATCCTTGGAATAGATATGTTTTGGGTACATTTATGGGAGGGAATTTCTTGGAAAGCAATACCTTTGATTCTTATAAAGCTATGATAAATTTGGTAGGTTCGCCCCCTCTCATGGTTAATGAAACAATCTTAACTTTGGAACATGTGATGCGAAGGCTAGATATCATTGAAAATAAAGTTGCTACTATAGAGCTCATTGAAAACTTTGATAAAAAGATTCATAATCATATCACTCAATATGGATTTAAGGTAGGAGTTACTCCAAAAACCTAAGGGAAAAGGAACCCATAGTTAATGAAAAATTGGACCAAGATTCCTATAGAATAGGAAAGCTAGAGGACATTATTACCAACTTGGGTTTCGCTTTTTCCGCTGTTCAAACCACCCCAAAATTTACTATTTCTAAGGCTGCCAAGTTTGTTTATGTTCCAAAGAATAACTGTGAATCCTCTAGTAAAGGGGACGAACATCTTAAGATGATAAGTGTTCACCCTAACTTTATCAATATTGTTCGGGAACCGATTGCTACAAGACAATTTCTTGACTTTTTGCCTAGGAGTATGATTATTGATAAAACCAAAGAATCTCCTAGGGTTCTCAAGCGTGCAATTGAGGTATTTCATACAAAAGATGACAATACCTAGATCTATTGTGTTTTGCCTAGCTAGGGGCGTTAAACAATAGCGCTTGTTAGGAGGCAACCCAATTTTACATTTACTTTCTGTTTTGTTTCTGTTTTGGTGTGTTTTTCACATTGTTACTTCTATAATAATTTTCATTTCTTGTTTAAATTAGTGTTTGAGCCAAATAAGACCTTTGGGATGGTCTACGGTGTTTGCAATTTGATTTTGCTGAAAAACGGAAACTTTTGCACTTAGTACAGAATTTTTATAAATTCACTAGAACTTGCGTTTGATCTGAAAATTTTACACAAGATTTATATACAAACTTCCCTGATTCTTCTAATGTTTCAGAAATTTTAGAGTTACCTAAGTATTCGAAGTCTACAGATTGCTACAAACTATTCTGATTTTGACAAATTCTGTTTTCTTTGTGTTGTTTGTTTATTTTGATGTATCTATGGGTTGTATCGGGAGTTATGAACCATGGAGAAGTTAGAATACAGTAGGTAGTACACAAAAAAATAATGAGTTATCACCAGTACCTAAAGTGGTGATTTATTGTTCTTATACTAACGGATCTCATGAGTTTTCTATTGAGTTTTGTGTTGTGAAGTTTCCAAGTTTTGGGTGAAGATTTGATGGACTATGGAATAGGGAGTGGCAAGAACCTAAGATTGGCGATTCCCAAGTCACCCCAAGCCATCTTCGAGGATACTAAAAAGCCTAAGCTTGTGGATGCCCCGGAAGGCATCCCCTCTTTCGTCTTCAATCCATCGATAAATTTACTTGAGGCTATATTTTTATTCACCACATGATATGTGTTTTGCTTGGAGGGTCTTGTAAGATATGAGTGTTTGCTTTTTAGTTTGCCACAATCATCCTTGATGCACAAATCTTTTGAGAGATACACGCTGGATCGTGAATTTATTAGAATACTCTATGTGCTTCACTTATATCTTTTGAAAGAGGCAATGTTGCTCTAGTGCTTCACTTATATCTTTTTAGAGCATGGTGGTGTTATATTTTATAGAAATTATTGAACTCTCGTACCTCACTTATATTATTTTGAGAGTTTCTTAAAAAAAACATGGTAATTTGTTTAGGTTTTGAATTTAGTCCTAATATAATGGGCATCCAAGAGGGATATAATAACAACTTTCATATTAAGTGCATTGAATACTATCAGAAGTTTGATTCCATGCATATAGTTATGAGATAGTAGAGATGGTAATACGAGAGACATGCTAGTAAGTAGTTGTGAATTGGAAGAGATACTTGTGTTAAAGTTTACGATTCCCATATCATGCACGTAAGGTGAACCGTTATGTAACGAAGTCAAAGCATGATTTGTTTAATGATTGTCAACCTTTGGGTGAGGGTCGGGAGCGCGCGATGGTTAACTCGTACCAACATCTCCCCTAGGATCATGCGTCTAATGATTTGTTTGGTAACTAATAGACTTTTCCATTAAGTATGTGAGTTCTTTATGACTAATGTTGAGTCCATGGATTATATGCACTCTCACCCTTCCACCTTTGCTAACCTCTCTAGTACCGCGTAACTTTTGCCGGTACATCAAACCCTCCTTCCTGAAAACAGCCACCATATGCTTTCCTCAGAACAACCACCATATCTACCTATTATGGCATTTACATAGCCATTCCGAGATATATTGCCATGCAACTTCAACCATTCAGTTTTTCATGACATGCACCATCACTTCATCTTGCATATAGAGTCATATTTTGTTTTTGGTATCAAGTTGTAAGTAAATAAAAGTGTGATGATTTTCATTAATAGAGCATTGTCCCGTTTGAGAAAAGGATGATGGAAGCCATGACTCCCTCACTAGTTGGGATGAGTATCCAAACTTTACAAAAAATAAAAGAGGCCAGCGAAGCCCAAATAAAAAAGAGAGGCCAAAGATGCCCACCAAAATAAAAAAATGAGAGAAAGAGAGAAGGGAAAATTGCTACTATCTTTTACCACACTTGTGCTTCAAAGTAGCACCATGAACTTCAAGATTGAGAGTCTCCTATTTTGTCACTTTCATATAACTAGTGGATATTCATCTTGCACGACCAGTTAGTTTTCTTTTTGAGCTTTCATACAATTATAGCTCTAAGTGCATCTGTTGCATGGCAATCCCTACTCACTCACAATGATATCTATCGATGGGCATCTCCATAGCCCATTGATACGCATAGTTGATGTGAGACTATCTTCTCCCTTTTTCCTTGCAACCTCCTCCATATTCTATTCCACCTATAGTGGTATATCCATGGCTCACACTCATGTATTGCATAAGAATTGGAAAGGTTTGAGAACACCAAAGTATGAAAAATTGCTTGACTTGTTCATTGGGGTTGTGCATGATTTAGATACTTTGTGTGGGGAAGGTGGAGCATAGCCAGACCATCTGATTTTGTAGGGATAACTTTCTAAGGCCATGTTATTTCAAAAGGACATGATTGCCTTGTTGGTGTGCTCGAAGTATTATTGTTTTTATGTCAATTTTAGACCATTGTTTTGAATCTTACGGATCTGAATATTCATGCCACAATAAAGAATATTACATCGGTAAATATGTTAGGTAGCATTGCACATCAAAAATTCTGTTTTTTTCATTTACCTACTCGAGGACAAGCAGGAATTAAGCTTGGCGATGCTTGGTACGTCTCCAAAGTATCTATAATTTTTGATTGTTCCATGCTACTATATTATCTGTTTTGGATGTTTTATATACATTAATATGCTATTTTATATTATTTTTGGGACTAGCCTATTAATCTAGAGGCTAGTGCCAGTTTTTGTTTTTTCCTGGTTTTTGAGTATTGCAGATAAGGAATATTAAATGGAGTCCAAACGAAATAAAATCTTCGAAATAATTTTTCTTGGACCAGAAGATGCCTAGAAGACTTGGAGGTGAAGTCAGGAGAGCAGTCGTGTGGCTACAAGCCACAGGGGCACACCCTATGGGGAGGTTGCGCCCCCTGGCTTGTGGGCCCACGACAGCTAACCTAACGCTATTTCTCAGCCTATAAATTAACAAATATTCTTTGTACACCAGAGAGAGCCACGAAAACACTCTTCCGCCACCAAGAGCCTCGGTTCCCGTGAGATCCAATCCTGGAGCCTTTTCCGGTAATCTGCCGGAGGGGGATTCGATCACGGAGGGCATCTACATCAACTCCATTGCCCCTCCATTGATGCTTGAGTAGTTCACCACACACCTTCGAGTCCATAGCTAGTATCTAGATGGCTTCTTCTCTCTCTTTGCTCTTCAATACCATGTTTTTCATGATCTTCATGGAGATCTATCCAATGTAATACTCTTTCGTGGTGTGTTTGTCGACATACGATGAATTGTGGGTTTATGTTCAGATTATCTATGGATATTATTTGAGTCTTTCCTGAATTCTTATATGCATTATTTCATATCTTTGAAAGTCTCTTAGATTTATTGGTTTGGTTTGCCCAACTAGATTGGTAATTCTTGCAATAGGAGAAGTGCTTAGTTTTCGGTTCAATCTTGCGGTGCCCTCACCCAGTGACAACGTAGGGGTAGCGAGGCACGTATTGTATTGTTGCCATCGAGGATAAAAAGATGGGGTTTTCATCATATTGTTTGAGTTTATCCTTCTACATCATGTCATCTTACCTAATGCGTTACTCTATTCTTCATGAACTTAATACTCTAGATGCACGCAGGAGTCGGTCGATGTGTGGAGTAATAGTAATAGATGCAGAATTGTTTTGGTCTACTTGACACGGACGTGATGCCTATATGCATAATCAATGCCTTGGATATCTTCATAATTGTTTTCTTTTCTATCAATTGCTCGACAGTAATTTATCCACCCACCGTAACACTTGCCATCGTGAGAGAAGCCTCTAGTGAAAGCTATGCTCCCCGGGTCTATTTTCCATCTTATACTTTGAGATCTAAAACCAAAAATACCAAAAATAGCTTGCTGCATTATTTTTACCTTTTTTTTACTTTCCGTTCAAGCAATCTATTCTATCTATCTCTATCAGATCTCATCCTTGCAAGTAACCGTGAAAGGATTGAAAACCCCTTTATAGCGTTGGGGGCAAGTGTTTGATTCTTTTTGTAGGTACATCTATTCGGGACTTTCTTGTATCTCCTACTGGATTGATACCTTGGTTCTCAACAACTGAGGGAAATACTTATCTACTTTGCTGCATCAACCGTTCCTCTTCACGGAAACCAACGCATGCTCGAGAAGTAGCAAGGATCTTCGCACATGCCCCAGTGTTCGAACTTCCTTGGGTTTGGCGGAGCCCGAGATTTGACATTTGGCATGCTAGGTAGGGGGCGTGTGGAAGTCTTCCTCGAGCCTCGCTCTTCCCCCCTTCACCACTCCAATGGCCGGTGCCCAAAAATCTTTCTCCGGCCATGGTGGATCCACCTTCACCAACCCTACCGCTGCCGTCCAAAACCCATGCCCTTGTGGCGTAGCGTTGGGCGGTCAGTACCAGGCCAGCAGTGTTGGCTCCACTGTCATCGCTCCTCTTGCTGGCCAAGTGCGCGGCGGACAGGTGGCACCCCCGGGACTGACGTTGCATTATACCTACATGGGGGATCTCAACTTGCACAACGCGCTGGTGATGGCAAGCGAGATTCTTGGCCATCGCCTGACGCACGAGGGCTTCGACGCTTGGGCCGACCACATTGCAAGGACAGCCTTAGATCCCCACCCTTCTTCGCAGCCACCGGCGCCAGGCATCGGGGGCTCGTTCGCCGTGCCTGTCGCCCCACCCACTGACGACGTGCCGTCTGATCCTGGGCGGGCCCGAGGAGGGCCCGCCGCATGCCGTGCTCCTTCTCCTGCGGATCCCGATGACCGGTTTCAGATCGCCACTCGACTGTGATGGTGGAGACTTTGAAGGAAATGATTGGACGCCCCACATGCGCATCGACAGGTACCCTCATGCCCTAGTGGATCATCAATAACTTGGGTCAACCCGGCGGGAGCGCGCCAACCGGCACAGGGAGCAGGCAGCTCAGGTGTCCGGACAGGCAGACAACCATAGCGAAGACGCATTGGATCGCCAAGGAAGCAACCCTCGTCAAGAAACACGAGGCCCACCCAGCGGTAGTGGCAGAGGTAAGCAACTTCGAGTAGAGGCCAACCATAGGAGGATCTGTAGGCTACACGCATAGGGCGGCGGTGCGTCGCCACCCGAAGGGGCCGTTCCTGGCGCATGCATGGACGGCTCAAGGGGGAACAGGGCCCTTATGTAGAGGACTATGTTCCAAGCTATGTCATACATGCGGATAGCATGACGGATTAGGCGCCCCAGCAGGCACCAACACCCTCCCAGAGTAGGAGGGTTCCCCGGACATCCTCCCCGAGCCGGGCCAGGGGCCTCCCACCAAGGGAGTACTAGCCCAGGTTGATGCGAGCGGGAGAAGGGGGAGGACGTTCCCGGTTCTGCGTGGGCATGGCATAGCCGATGTCCTCGTGAGCAAGCAACACGCAACCAGGCCCCGAGGCTCAGGAGCAATGGTCTGGGGGGACAGATAGGGTACATGCAGCTTGGGTCACCCGCGGGAACAGGAGCGCTGTCTTAGCCTTGGGAGGTCCTCGAGCCACTGTACGGCCAATACCCAGACACTTCATGAGGTGGCTTCATCGACACAACACATCAATGGCTGCGCGTGGTGCATTGTTCTCATGTTTGGGTCGCGGGAGTGCAATTCCGTGGCTACACGGGGAGAAATGCATTTGGATTTGGGCTGTAGGGGTGCGCAACCGAGCAGAAATGCACGGGATGGCTCTTGACGGAGTTGGGAGCACCTGGTCCGTGCGCCTGGGGGTTGCCCAGCTATCTTCGGCCTTGACACTCTCACATAATAATGAGTGGGCTGTATACGCCCAAAGCCCCCCGAGGACTTTTTCTTGCGTTCTAAATTTAAAAATAAAAGGGGCGGGGACTTTTTCTTATTGCATTCTATTTTAACAATCTTGAGTTCTCTTTCTTATGGATCGGTGTTTTGCAAGAGGCAACACGTTGTTGCCCTCTCTGGGGAACCCCAGACTTGGATAGCGAGGCCCTGTCACCTCAAGGACTCGCAGCTTTTGGCAGCCGACCCCCGTTGGGGGCTCCGACCGCGGCACGGCACCACAACATCGAGTCTCAGGGGGCCCAGTGCTTGGGCCTCCTGAGGCAAAACTCAGCACTGCAGAATGGGGGCCGCTCGAGCGTCAAAGGGGGCTCTTGAGCATCACGCCTCAGGAGCCTTATTGGCCATATCGCCACTCGGCACCCTTGATGCCATCCTTGGTGATCCGACCAACATCAAGGGTACCGAGGCCTCGCCTCGTGGTTACGTCCTCGGTGATCCGGTCGTATACCACGGTGGTGGGGAAATGTGCGGGAGTCGCACTTGTCAACGTAGAGCTGCTTGAGTGTCAAAGGGGGTTCCTGAGCATCGCGCCTCAGGAGCCTTACCAGTCATATAGCTGCTCGGCACCCTCGATGTCATCCTTGGTTATCTGGCCGGCATCGAGGGTATCGAGGTCTCACCTCGTGGTTGCGACCTTGGCCAGTCGTAAACTATAGCGGTAGGGAAATGCGCGAGACTGGGACATGCATACATAGAGCACGGAAAAGGCCCCCAGCATGCCCCATCCGTAAGCAAGGTAGAAGCGCCCTAGGCGGAGCAGCGGAGTACCTGGACAACCCACCGCGCAGAAAGGTCATCCAGAGCCTACAAGCTAAGTACACTACCGAATGAAGCATGAACTTCCTGATCTAACGGTTCCTCAAGGGTGAGGCGAGGTTTGTACATGCTAATGTGAGGACGGAGGTACTACGGGCCAACTACGTACGATTACTAACACCGCGGGGGTCTGGAGCGACACGGATGGCAACATGAGAATAGAGGCCCGGCGGTGACGGGCTGCTAAGCCACGAGCCTGGGGCTGGTGGCCACGGACTCCCCCTCGGGAGGGGGGACTTTACAAGGACCCGACTAGCCACCGTCATCAGGTCGTATCAACGGAGGCGCCAAGTGGGCATGGGAAAACTAAGTCGCATAACCACAAGTGACCCATGGCGAATCAAGGGCGAGAAGCAAAACATAGGTAATGCGCAAGAGGTTAACGCCCACGGGGCCAAGTTCGCTTTAAGCCATTACAAGTACCAGGAGGAAGAAGTAGGGCAATCCAGGCAGAAGAGTCGTTGTCGCTATCTGAGTCGGGGGCCGCCACGACACCAGGTACGCCTTCTACCCCTGGAGGGGGCACCTGGAAGAACTTCACGACTAGGGCATCCACATGTGGGCGCACCATGTCCCATAGAAGCCTCAGTAGCCCCTTAGCCACCCACTCCACCATGCGCTGGAGGTCAAGCTATGGGACTAGGTGGCGTAGGTTGGAGAAAACGTGCATCGACGTAAGCTCCGGGAGGTCCCGTGCATCGCCCTTGCTGTCCGCGATCACATGGGAGATGCCAGTCTCCAGCACCTCCACCACCCAGTGGAAGAATTTGAGGTAGCCCTTGTCGCCCTACACGTTGGGGAGGGTGGGGGCATCCCCAACAAACCGTTCCATCGCACCGGCCGTGCGGTGGGCGATGTCGTGGCATTGTTTGGCTCGCTGGGACTCCAAGATCTTGGCGTAGGCCGCCTCATCCCGCGCGGTCTACACTGCATCTGCTGCTTCTTAGACCTGGACCTAGAGAGACGCCAGTTCCGCCCTTCCCTCTACCTCGCCCCTGAGGACGGCCTGGAAGGCCGCGTCGGCAGTCGCCAGCTAGGTGCGCAGTGCGTCCACCTCCTCCTGGAGCTCGACGTGCTTGTGCTTCTTGGCCGCCAACGCCCTGAAAGGAGGAGACGGTCAAGCCCATTACATTGGACATGTCAAGCAAAGAGAGAGGGATGCGGCAAAACACTCACTCCTCCACCATGATCTAGCGCCGACAAATCTGCACCGACTCTGAAGGTCCCCCGCCTCTGCTTTCGGAGAAGAGCGAGGGGGCTTACGGCCCCGTGCGCTCCCCTGCATAGGTGGTGCCTCCACCAGATGCCATGGGGGAAGGAAGAATCTAAGGAGAGGAAGAGGGTTTTCTCTGGAGTTGCGGCAACAGGCGGCCGCTTCGAGATGGCGGAGCTCCGACGCGAGGGGGCGGATTTATAGGCGGGATCAAGGCCATGAGTCGTCGTGGGAGAGCAGGCGACGTGCGCCCCTTGGATGCCGAAAGGGTCGACTTGATTGATGCACGACCCCGCCTCCCATCGCCTCGTCTGACGCTGTCGGGTCACATCTGAATGACCCGCGGGTTGGAAGCCCAAGGAATCAACATCATTCAAGGAAAGGTAATGATGGTCGGCACGGGCACGGGCCTCGCGTCAGTTTGACTTGGGTTGTTCCTGATGCCGTCGAGGAGCGGAGGCATCTCCGCTCGGGCGACTGATGCGTGTAAAGCCTAGCCCGCAGGCGTTTCGGCCCCGCGGCTCTTTGGGCCGTCCTTGAAGCTTCGCTCTGAATAGAGCCTGAGCGCGCCTTGGGCTCGGGAGCTAATGTTGTTGTTCTCGAAACGGGGGTACCAGTCTTGCCTGCCTGCGGTCCTGGACAAGGCCCACTTCGTCAGCCAGGCATTGACTGGCGCGGCACTACTCAAGACAAGGACCTCGCGAGGACCCCAGGCTCGCTAGGAAGAACAACATCAAGACCAGCGAGGATGGTCCTCCTCAGACCCCCTCCTGAGTGGCGGAGATCTCTATGAAGAGCCCGGCCTCAGGAGTCAAAGGTGACGGAAGGAAGGACAAGCGGGCGCCAGTGCGTCAGGCAGCGCAGTTTACTCTTTGGTGCAAAGGGAGCAAGGACGTACATGGGTTCCCAAAGCGCCGCCCAATGGTTTTCTTTCCCGTGCAATAAGACCACGGCCATGAGCCCTGTAGGACGGATGTCATCACCGAGCCCACCACCGTATCACCAACAACTACTTTGCAGGCGAAGACCACCTTTGGACAGGGCGCGGATGTACTCCTGTCCCCCTTCAAAATTGGCCGTTGTGGGATCCCTTCCTGCCATTGTGATAAGGGAAGAGGACCCAGGCCACCGCAATATATAACATATAGGACACACCATAGAGGGGATCCGGATCCAACACTTAGCCACTCAACGCACCACCACCAGATAGCAAGCCAAGAACACATCTTGAGCACCCTCTCGAGGCTCAAGCCCACTGTACTAGTTCATCCACCCAAACCTCCACGAGAGGCAATCTACCAAAGCAGGAGTTGCTTATTCTGGGGTTTATCAGTGGTGGTATACAATAGGATTACACACCAATGAGGATCTTTATACTGGAGCTCTTTTTCTATTATTTCTTTCTACGCTATCCTTAATAGCAAGTTGGTTACATCTACAACCCAAATGGAAACCAAGCCTTTCGTGGTTCTAAAACGCGAAATCTCGTCTCAATCATCATTTGTCAGAACTTTTCGGGGTAAGTTCTTTGGCCTGGATAGGACATTTAGTTCATGTTGCTATTCCCATATCCAGGGGGAGTATGTTCGATAGGATAATTTATTACGCTTCACAGTGGCCCGAACCTGGATAAACTGTCGTGTTCATCTTGTTCCTCATCATAGAGCTAGTTTCTCGTAGTAACCATCGACTAGCAAGCTAGGTAGGGTGAGGCCGCAGGGAACCTTCACACATGCGCCTGTGTTTGAATTTTAAGGGTTTTGCGGAGCCTGAAATCCGACAATTTGTCCATAGGCAATCGATAACTAGACCAATAATCACTAGTGCAATTTTATATGATTGAGAGGCATAAGCTAACATACTTCCTCTACTTGGATCATATGCACTTATGATTGGAACTCTAGCAAGCATTCGCAACTACTAAAGATCATTAAGGTAAAACCCAACCACATCATTATAAGGTAAAACCCAACTCTAGTCCTCTTTATTCCCATACGCAAACAACCTACTTACTCGGGTCTGTGCTTCTGTCACTCACGCCACCACCATAAGCGAATCATAAACATATTGCAAACCCTACAGCGGGGATCCCATATGCTTGCATGACACGGAGAGCACCATAGGACAACACCAATAATAAAACATGCAACTCTAACCAATCAGGATCATCAATCAACCCATTGGACAAAACAGATCTACTCCAACATCATATGACAGCCATACATCATTGGGATGTAATATATAACATTGAGCACCATGTTTAAGTAGATATTACAGCGGGGAGAAGAGGTGTTGAACTGCTGCATAGAGGGAGAGAGTTGGTGATGACGGTGGTGAAGTTGTTGGTGTAGATCGCCGTCATGATGATGGCCTCGGTAGCAATTCGGTACCACCGGGAGAGAGGGGGAGATCCCCCTCCTTCTTCTTCTTCCTTGACCTCCCCCTAGATTTGAGGAGGGTTTCCCCTCTGGTCCTTGGCCTCCATGGAGGCGGAGGGGCAGGAGCCCCTACGAGATTGGATCTCTCTCTCTTTGTTTACATCTGTTTCTGTGTTTCCAGATTCTGGTCTTTCACCATTTCTTAAATATCCGAAGATCTGTAACTCTGATCGGGCTCAAATTTTTAGGGGATTTTTATTATAAAAATATATTCCTTGCGGCAAAAGGAGAGATCCAACCGACTTAAGGGATGGCCACAAGCCACCCTGGCGCGACTAGAGGGTAGGTTGCGCGCCTATGGCTGGGGGCCCCTCGGGCATCGTCTTGCATTGATTCTTTTCCCCAATAATCATATATATATTCAAATGAAATCTCCATAAGTTTTTATCGCGTTGGGACTTTGTTTGGTATGGATATTCTGCGAAACAAAAAACATGCAACAAACAAGAAGTGGCACTGGGCACTGGATCAATATGTTAGTCCCAAAAATAGTATAAAAAGTTGCCAAAAGTATATGAAAGTTGGAGAATATTGGCATGAAACAATCAAAAATTATAGAAACGACGGAGACGTATCAGCATCCCGAAGCTGAACTCCTGCTCGTCCTCGAGTAGGTAAATGATAATTTTTTTGATGTGGAATGCTACCTAACATAATCTGTATCATCTAATCTAATCATGGCACGAATATCAAGACACAAGTTTTTCAAAGCAATAGTCTATCATTTGACATTAAGACAATAATACTTCAAGCACACTAATAAAGCAATCGTGTCTTCTTAGAATATCATGGCTAAAAGAAAGTTATCCCTACAAAATCAAATAGTCTGGCTATGCTCCATCTTCATCACACAAAGTATTTATATCATGCACAACCCCAATGACAAGTCAAGCAATTGTTTGACACCTTTTATGTTCTGAAACCTTTTCAATTTTCACGCAATACATGAGCGTGAGCCATGGATATAGCACTATAGGTGGAATAGAATATGGTGGAGATTATGAGAAAAAGGAGAAGATAGTCTCACATCAACTAGGCATATCAATGGTCTATGGAGATGCCCATTAATAGATATCAATGTGAGTGAGTAGGGATTGCCATGCAATGGATGCACTAGAGCTATAAGTGTATGAAATCTCAAAAAGAAACTAAGTGAGTGTGCATCCAACTCGCTTGCTCAAGAAGACCTAGTGCAATTTGAGGAAGCCCATCATTGGAATATACAATCCAAGTTATATAATGAAAAATTCCCACTAATACATGAAAGTGACAAAATAGGAGACTCTCTATCATGAAGATCATGGTGCTACTTTGAAGCACAAGTGTGGAAAAACGATAGTAGCATTGTCCCTTGTCTCTTTTTTCTCTCTCTCTCTCTTTTGGTGGGCATCTTTGGCCTCTTTTTTTTATTTGGGATTCATTGGCCTCTTTTATTATTCATAAAGTCCGGAGTCTCATCCCAACTTGGGAGGGAATCATAGCTACCATCAACCGTTCCTCACATGGGACAATGCTCTAATAGTGATGATCATCACACTTTTATTTACTTACAACTCAAAAATTACAACTCGATACCTAGAACAAATGACTCTATGTGAATGCCTCTGGTGGTGTACTGGGATGTGCAATGATCTAGCATAGCAATGACATAAAATAAAATGGACAAGCCATGAAAACATCATGGTAGCTATCTTACGATCACGCAAAGCAATATGACAATGATGGTACGTGTCATAATAAACGGAACGATGGAAGTTGCATGGTAATATATCTCGAAGTGTCTATGGAAATGCCATAGTAGGTAGCCATGGTGGCTGTTTTGAGGAATAGAATATGGTGGGTTTAATGCACTGGCGAAAATTGGGCGGTACTAGAGAGGCTAGCAATGGTGGAAGGGTGAGAGTGCGTATAATCCATGGACTCACATTAGTCATAAAGAACTCACACACTTATTGCAAAAGTATTTTAGTTATGAAAGAAAAGTATTAGAAGCATGCTCCTAGGGGATAGGTTGGTAGGAGTTAACCATCGCGCGCTCCCGACCTCCACACAAAGGATGACAATCAATGTATAAATCATGCTCCGACTTCTTCACATAACGGTTCACCATACATGCATGCTACGGAATCACAAACTTTAACAAAAATATTTCTACCAATCCACAATTACTCGTTAGCATGACTCTAATATCACCATCTTTATATTCCAAAACTATTGAATGGAATCAAGCACATCATATTTAGTGACCTACAAATTTTATGTAGGATTTTATGACTAACCATGTGAATGACCAACTCCTATTAACTCTCTAAATAGATATAAGTGAAGCATGAGAGTTTAATTCTTCCACAAAATATATGCCCATTCTCTAACAAATATAAGTGAAGCAAAAGAGCATTCTACTAATAGAGGTTTTCTATGTTTAGGGAAACATGCAATCTAAACTTCAAATGATATAAGTGAAGCACATGAATCATTCTATAAAGCTATAGTCAAAAGATATAAGTGAGGTGCAAAGAGCCTTCTATAAATCAACCAAGGACTTTCTCATACCAGCATCGTGCATTATTAAAATAAAAATAAAAATCACATGACACTCCAAGATTTATGCATAGCATGTGACGAATAAAAATATAGCTCCAAGTAAAATTATCGATGGTTGTTAGAAGAAAGAGGGGATGCCTTTCGGGGCATCCCCAAGCTTAGTTTCTTGAGATTCCTTGAATATTAACTTAGGGTGCCTCGGGCATCCCCAAGCTTAGTATCCTTCCACTCGTTATTCCTTCATCCATCATGGTCTAACGCAAAACATGAAAACTTCAATCACACAAACCTTAAGAAAACTCTCGTGAGATACGTTAGTATAATAAAACAAATCACCACTTTAAGTACTGTCGCCAACCAATTCATATTTTGTTTTTGCATTGTAGTTCCTTTAATATAAATTTTACATGGCTTATACCACCGATACAATCGATAGTTTCATCAAAACGAGCAAAACAATGCATCAAAAAAATCTGTCAAAAACAGGACAGTTTGTTGTAATCTAAACATTCACCATACTTCTATAACTCTAAAAACTCTGAAACATTAGGACGTGTTCAATAATTTTCATAACAGTATTGTGTACGAATTCCAGAATTTTTCCATGCTCCAGTAAAATACAGAAATTCAAACACTACAGCAAAATTTTCTGTTTTTACAGAGCACATATCAAACAAGCAATTTAAACATCCTAAAGGTAATACCTGGCACATCTATAATACAATGGATTTGTCCAAGGGTATAATTATTATTTTTGAAAAGTTTCTGTAATCAAGATTCGCAAAGTTTCCATGGGCATGAACAAAGTTCAAGGCTAGCCCCCACTTCAACGTTGCTCGTCTTTCTCACTTTCACTTTTCTTTTTGAAAAAGTTTTAAGTTCCCCACTTTATTTGATTGTGTTTTTGAACTATATAAAATCACACAACAGAATAAAATGACTCTCTAAAACATCTGGGTTGTCTCCTTGGCAACGCTTTGTTTAAAGACATTAAGCTAGGCTTAAAGTGCTCGAGTAATTGATCCACCCGGATCCCAAGGTATATCAAAGCCAATTTATATTAAAAATGATTTGTAATTAACTAGTGAGCACAAAGTGATATAAATCATGTGACAACAAAGTCTAACTCTCTTCCTATGCATTGGCATGTCATACACGAACAATTCATTCACACCAAGTAAAGGCCAATGCATAGCATACGTAGTTTCTTGCAATTTTATTGTATTGGAAACATAGAGAAGTGAAGATGTAGTTCCTCTCTCATAATAATTGCAAGTAGGAGCAACAAGCACATGCATATTACACTCATCAAAATCATCATGTGTAATGGTAAAACGCAACCCATCAATATAATCCTTAATAAGCGCAAACTTCTCCGGTATAGTGTAGTTGGGAGACTTCAAAACGATAATAGGACTATCATGGGTGGGTGCGATAGCAACAATTTAATTCTTAACATAAGGAACTATATCAAGTTCATCTCTATAAGCATAATTATTATTGGCATCGTGGCCACAAGCATAACAAGCATCAATTTCATCAAAAAGGGATATTTCAAAAGAATCCAAGGGATCATAGCAATCATCATAGCATCCATCCTTCGGTAAGAACGAAGGGAAATTAAAAATGTATGAGTTGAAGAGTTACTCTCATTATAAGGTGGGCACGGGTAGCTGGTGCGTTGTTCCTCCTTTTGTTCTTTGCTCTCCTCCTCATCTTTTTCATCTAATGAGCTCACAATTTTATCAACTTCCTCTTCCATATGTTCCTGCAAAATATTAGTCTCTTCCAAGGCAGCGGTCATTCTTTCATTAAATTATTTAATATAAGCATTAGAAGCATAGTTTTCATAGCAATATTGAAGTATGACAAAATTTTCAGATTTGTAGACAGTAGCATCATACATTTCAATGAAAGAAGCAATTTCATAGGCACCCTTAAAAGCAACAAATTCTTCAATTTGTTCAACATCATTATAACAATAGGCCTCCTTGACATAACATGATAATATTTCATTATCATTGAACACACATTGGTAGGAAATGTGTTTTTTAGCTTCTTTAGAGAAACAAGTAAAGTCATCAATTTCACATAGATTCCAAGCATGTCAACACAAACTATTAATTTGATGGCACAAGAGTTTCCCTTTTTGAGATATGCAGTGTCACACATAATAAACATGATCATTTAATGATTTTCCCTCAATTAAGCTAGTTGGGTTTTCAGCATGAGACACGTGGATCGAAGATAACCCAAGTAATATTCTTTGGTGGTACGGAACACTAGTGGTTCCTCAACTTTTGGAGCAGCAAGTACATCAATTTTTTTTGGTATTTTGCGTTTTCCACCCATATCGAAAGGCATTAAACAAATTAATGACATAAAAATAAAAATTACTTAGTGATAAAGCAAACAAGCACAAACGAGAATATTCACCCCATGCTATTGCTCCCCAGCAACGGCGCTAGAAAAAGGTCTTGATAACCCACAAGTATAGGGGATCAGTTGTAACCTTTCTCGATAAGTAAGAGTGTCAAACCTAATGAGGAGCTAAAGGTAGAACAAATATTCCCTCAAGTTCTATCGACCACCGATACAACTCTACGCACGCTTAATGTTCGCTTCACCTAGAAAAATGTATGAAACTAGAAGTACCTTCTAGGTGTAACGGGATAGGTTTGCAAGATAATAAAGAGCACGTACATAAAATCTAGGGGCTGTTTAGATAAAGAAACAACTAAGTTAGTCTTAGTAGAGATATTTTTGTCAAAAGAAAGTTATTTGTCCCTAGGCAATCGATAACTAGATCAATAATCACTCAATTTTATATGAGGGAGAGGCATAAGCTAACATACTTTGTCTACTTGGATCATATGGACGTATGATTGGAACTCAATCAAGCATCCGCAACTACTAAAGATCATTAAGGTAAAACCTAACCATAGAATTAGAAGGTATCAAGTCCTCTTTATTCCCATACGCAAACAACCTAGTTACTCGGGTATGTGCTTCTGTCACTCATGCAAACCACCATAAACGAATCATAAACATATTGCAAACCCTAGAACAGGGATCCCTCACGCTTGCACGACACGTATAGCACCATAGGGTAGTACCAATAATAAAACATGCAACTCAAACCAATCATGACCATCAATCAACCCATAGGACAAAATAGATCTACTCAAACATGAAAGGATAGCCATACATCATTGGTGACGGGGATATACCCCATGGTATGACCCGGCCTGGCGACTCATAGGAGACCCAGCCGAAAACATGACATTCTTATTAAAAGACCCGGCAGGCGAGTCACAAGATGACCAAGCCCAAGACCCGGCGGGTGAGCCGGCGCCAGGCGGCTCACAAGAGAAATCCCACAAGATAAGGCCCGAAGAGAGAACGATTCCCTTAAAGGAAATAAGACCCGGAGTAGGATTCGTGAGAGACAAGTCCTAATCCTACTCCTAGTACGACTCTATTTTGTAAAGCCTGCCCTCTCCACTTATATAAGGAGGGGTAGAGCACCCCTAGAGGGACAAGTTCTCAAGAGAGACAAGTCTACAAGTTTAGACAACACAAGATATTAGAGGTAGCAATTATGACCCTTGTAACCGAGAGATCTTCACCGTCATCAATACCAGACAAGCAGGACGTAGACTTTTACCTCCATCGGAAGGGCCGAACCTGGGTAAAACTCCGTGTCTTCCCGATTCCGATCAACCCCTTCAAGCCACCACGTAGTTGCGTCTCGCCCCGAACGTAAGTTCGTTCACCCGGACATCTGCCGTGACAAATCCACGACAGTTGGCGCCCACCGTGGGCGGCGCGCGGTGATTGTTGTGTTCTTGAGGGATCCTTCCTAGGAATCAAGAAGCTTACGACCCGGTGAATTTGCAAAGACCTGGCATGGAAGAATTTTCATCAACTCCTAAATTCATCCGCCCAGATTTATGGTCTAAGATTTAAAACTCAAGAGAGTAAATTTGTGACGTGTTCGCCTTCCGCAAAGTCGCCGAGATCAATAGGAGCGTATCCGTCGCACGCAATATACTCAGGAATCCACCACAATCATTGGTGACTTTCTCTACGGATTCAACAGTCGGGTCCGATTGGTATTAGTGGTTGCTACAAGAATCAGTCCGATCAATAGTTGTCAGTTTGATTCAGTTGGATGGGCCCGTGCGCCACTGATGATTTCTACCGAATACTCCTACTCAGTAATTCATTGATCTGGGCTAGAACGCCTTTGTTTGTTTGGAAATAGACTAACCCGCCGACCGCCTTCAAACCGGATGCCACCGTTCTTAGCTGTTCTGTGAACCCGCCCTCGAGCCGGCCTTGTTCTCCGAAGCCGCCGCTACGGCTCGCCTCCGTCGACGCGCCTCTACCTCGAAGCACCTTGCCAGTTGGCTTCTGTCACGAGCCGTCACTTCTGCATTTGCGCCGCGGCACGCCGAGCCGCTGCCGCCATGATTTGTTCTCGTTGAGATGCCGGTTCGCCCTCATTGAGCCACCAATAGCCTCAGCCAGCTCTGGCTCCCCTGCGACCGAGCGTCAAGCCACCGCCCAGGCTGGTCTCCGCCATGGTCTGCGTTGACTCGCCGCCGCTGACCTTGGTTCATATCTACCGAGCCGCTTATGGACTACGAGAGCCCTTGCGTCTTGCAGCCTCGTTTGCCCTTGCTGAAAGTTGTCGGATCAGTTTTTTGCTTGTTCACGCCGCCATGGAACAGATTCCGAGTCACCACTTCTTTCCCCATCGGTCAAGAGAAAAGCTACATGGAGAAACCTCTGATGGAGAGTCAAATCAAGGTCAAACACCACAATTTCCAGCTGTGTTCACTCCACCTCTGCTACCATGGAGCCGACCAGCCATGGCGGACCAGTGCCGCTACGGCTGTCGCTGTTGCCATGGCTCGCCCTACTACAGTCCACATCCACCGAACTGTCTAGTTGGCCACGATTTGAAGCCGGAGAAGGATACATACGTGGGTTCGTCTTGCCGTCCTCGACCCACAAGCGGACACAGACACGGGATCGGCCTCCGTCGCGGCCTCGAGTCACCGGCCTCCGTCGTGGCCTGGCGGGCTGGCATGGCTGAGCCGGCCTTCTCCTCTGCCGCGTCCGCCGGCTCCAGCACGCCCCGCCTCTCCAAACGCCGTGGACGCCGTCATGGCTTGAGCCGGCTCACCGTCATTAGCCCCCACCAGCCTTCACCGTCATTAGCCTTCACCAGCCTTCACCGTCATGGCCTCTGCCTCGAACCAATTTGCCCTGTTGCACCTTTGGCTGCTGTCATGGCTCGTCGAGAGCCGCCCGCGCCCTGGTCCGACTTTGACCCGACCGTGCAAGCTGCTTCAACGCCACCTCCATACCCCGCCGTCTTACCTTGGCTACACCAGCCTTCACCACCTTCACAGCTCGATTTAAACCGGACATCGTTGTGCCGCTCCAACATCAAATCACCAACAGCAGTCCTGACCTGTTGGCTAGAGGCACGAGTAGCCCCCAGAATCTCCTGTGGTGGCCGGGTCTCCTCCTGTGGACCTCCTTCCATGCAGCTATGGCCGGGTCTCCCCGATGCCGCTGCCACTTCAAGCCGCCTTCCCGCGCTGCTGCTTCGCTGCCTCGCGCTAGGCCCACCGGCTCACCTCACCCACCGCGCACGCCAGCTGCTCTCCGCCTTTGAGCCACCATAACATCTCTTGTGCTGTACACTGCTCGCCCGCAGCGCAATTTCCATCCTCCATTGGCCGCACCCGCGAGCTGGCGAGCTGGCTGTTCCCGTGTGTTCTCCTCTCAGCAACAGGAAAAGGATAAGATACGGGCGGATGGAAGAAAAGCGATGTTGTGGCAATGCCTCGCAGGGTGCTCGAGGGGTCAAACGCAGAAATCTTTTGATGCATGTATAGATCAAACGGGATTCAGTGAACAGCATTTAAAGATTAGCTAGGGAAATAATGTGCGGATCATCGTTCGTCCGTGCAAATCAGGTGATATCCATCTAAGTCTATTTTATTAGCACGTATTGTTTCTGTCCAAGAACAACTACTTTTATATGTGCATTTTTGTATGTAGGACAATTATTCCCTACAAAAGTGGCTTATACCGTGGTATAGAGTATGCGTTAACAAGATTCTGCATCAATGTTCGCTCATGTCATGCCACTTGACGGATATCCACGCATGTTGCCGCCCCTGTGAGCCGGTTTACATCGACACGCCATGGCTGACCCGCCCGACAATTATCAAACACAAAGGCAATTTCATGTTCCGAGTATGGAGTTGCCACCTCTGTGGACCCGGTTACGTCAACACGCCGCGGGTGACTCCTTACATCTACATTGACACGCCCGTGGCGCATTCACCCGCCACTACAAGGCACCGAATGAATATCCTCAAGCCGCCGACCGCGCAGTCGAGTCTACATCAACAGTGTTGCAGCCGTTTCATGTTCCTCATGTTGGCTTACAATGCCGTGGCTGTTTCTCGCCATCCACGTTGGGTTGCAACGCCGTGGCGTTTTCCATAAATAGCACCGGCTTACAATGCCGCGGGTGGTTTTCTACGTCTACATCAACATATCGGTGCAATGCTCGCCTGTACGAGCCGCCCAACGGACGCGTGCAAGACGCCACCCACACTGTGATCAACATCAACATATCGGTGTAGTGCTCATCAATACAAGCCGCCCAACGGACAGGCACACAAGTCGCCGCCACTACAGTTTGATTCACTTCAACAAACAGCCGGAACATCGACCGGGTCATTGAAGCAATTCATATGGGATCATCTATAACCCGCCAAGGCCAACCTCAAACTTTTAGTGAAGATTCTCAAGCCGCCTCTTCGAGTAAACTTAAGACTCGGGGGCTACAGTCAGGGCAAGACCCATTTGGTTGTTTTTAATGAGAACCCCAGGTCTTTGCAAGAGAAAAACCCAATCTTGGGGGCTACTGTATTATTGGTGGATGATTAAAGGATTGCCCAAGAGGACAGACCGCCGTGATGCACCATTCAAACATGGGTGCCCGGATCATTGGGTCATCATAAAGACATTTGGAGCTTCTTTCATTTCTTCATACAAGATGGCGGCTTACAAGATTGATGCTGCTCCGCTATGTGACCCACCTGCCTTACCGGTTAATCTCGCCTAGAGACCCTAAGCCGGTTCAAAGAAATTGATGGCCAATCTCACTTAGAGACCCTAAACCGGCTAAGATTGAGGTGACCTACTGAACTCTTACCAGTCAATCTCGCCTAGAGACCCTGAGCCGGTTCAAGAAATTGACGGCCAATCTCGCTTCGTGACCCTGAGCCGGCTCAAGAAATTGACGGCCAATCCCGCTTAGAGACCCTGAGCCGGTTCAAGAAATTGACGGCCAATCTCGCCTAGAGACCCTGAACTGGTATGAATTCAAGCATCGAATCATAGTTTGGTTACATTAAGCGCTGTTGTTGATGGAGGCTTCTTACCTTTGGTATAGCTTACAGTACCCTAAGACAACAGCGTGTACACCAAATTCCAGTTGCTTATCAACTGCAGCCATCGAAGGGCGCTTCTTACCGACGGGTATCGCTTATCTCACCCTAATGCCGACTTTATGCCACTTCCGGTTACTTATTAATCGCGGTTCTCGAAGGGGGCTTCTTACCGACGGGTTCGCTTATCTCACCCTAACAACCGGCGTTTACGCCAAAACTCAGTTCCTTTTAACTGTAGCTGTTGAAAGAGGCTTCTTGCCTTCGGGTATAGCTTACATCTCCTTTCAAACAGCTGGCTTTATGCCGTCTTAGGCTAATCATTATCCACGGCTATCGATGGAGGCTTCTTGCCTCAAGGTATAGCTTACATCGCCCATCGACAACCGGTGTTCGCATACAAAGGTGCAAAATTTGCTGTTAAAAGGAGGCTTCCTGGCTTCGGGTATAGCTTACATTACCCTTTATACAGCCGGCTTTATGCCATTCCGGTTGACATGTCAGCCGTGGATTATTCAAGGGAGCTTCCCACCTCCAGATGACACACCGGCTTATCAAGCCGGATCAGAGCAAGATTATGAGAAAGGAGCAATGTTATGAAAGGTATGAACATCTCTGGGTTGAGCTTCTTCAAGCCGCCCTCACAACAATGCAGAATATATTCTGTCTTGTTTATTTTTTGCAGGTATTATCTCTTAAGATGAGCCACCATTAAGTGTTTGGCAAGAGCAAATGGATCTTTTAATAGCCAACATGGCTGGATCTTCATGGTTATCATAATCAGTTGGGTTTTTTTCAAGCCAGCTTAGAGAAATTATTATTTGTCAGATATAATGTCGTGTCATCTAATTGGCCGGCTCTCGGATTTCTTTAATTATGCTCTGTAGTAATCTACAACACTCATGGATTTCTCAAACTTATATTTGCCGGGTTACACCGCAACCACGAGCAGGAATTTAATGTCAAAGACAAAGGAATTATTCCAGGATATTTATTCCGGGTTATATTACGACCACGGTCAAAGATTCATTCAACAAATTATGGTGAGACGTATTATTTTCACATAGTCTCGAGTCGCCGCAGGAAGATGACCCGGCACTTGGGGGCTACATTATTCAAGACCATGTCGCTGCAAGCATGCACCATGACACTTGGGGGCTAATGCAAGCCAGTTTTCAAGTCATTACATTGTTAGCAAGACCCTATTATCTCAAGGAGATGAGCCGGCCTTTCTATATTTTTATAAGTCCCAGCCCAGTAAATTCTTACTGACCCGACACTTGGGGACTACACCACTCAGATCAAACTTTCTAAAAAATCCCAAGTCGCCGCAGGCGTGCGACCCGACACTTGGGGGCTACAGTATTCAACCGTTTAAACAGATTATGAGGTTCAAATTGAAGACCTGGCACATCACATTCTGATGAGCCGGCCCTTGGGGGCTACACCCGTCGAAACTTTGTGATGAGCCGGCCCTTGGGGGCTACACCCGCCAAAATATTATAAGGTATAAAGCAATTATAAGTCCCAGGTTGCTGCAGGCAGGACAACCCGACACTTGGGGCTACATAGTCCAAAAAATTATTGCAAAGCACCAAGTTATCATGGATAATCTCGGAGCTTGGGGGCTATAGGTAATATGGACATATCAAAAACTTTGAGGAGAATTTTCAAGATGTTAAATATGGAGTTCAGTTGTTAGACCCGGCTTCACCAACACTTATGACCCGGCGTAATCAAAAGATCATAACCCGCCAGAGTTTATATAAGCTGCCCTACTTCACAACAATGGAACTCCGGCTTTACATCAGATGGATTTTCATCTCAATATTTTTATCAAGTCAGTTGGATTCTAATTACTTGACCCGGAGTCACTAATGATAATGACCCGGCGTCACCAATAATTATAAACCCGGCGGAAATGACCCGCCAAGAGTATTGGAAGCCGACTCAAGGACATATGGGTGTTCTATTCTCAATATTTTTCAAAGGACATTGACAAGCAAGATGATTATCAAGACGACTCATTCATATGCAGAAAAGACCCGGATTTCTGAGGAGTCATTTTTTAAACCGGCCAAAGGAGCAAGCGGGGCACTTAACATGTTTGTTACTTTTATTTCAGGAGCTTACCATGAATAAATTCAAGCTAACCTGGGGGCTAATGACGGGGATATAGCCCATGGTATGACCCGGCCTAGCGACTCACAGGAGACCCGGTCGAAGACATGACATTCTTATTAAAAGACTCGGCAGGCGAGTCACAAGATGACCAAGCCCAAGACCCGGCGGGTGAGTCGGCGCCAGGCGGCTCACAAGAGAAAGCCCACAAGAGAAGGCCCGAAGAGAGAAGGATTCCCTTAAAGGAAATAAGACCCGGAGTAGGATTCGTGAGAGACAAGTCCTAATCCTACTCCTAGTAGGACTCTATTTGTAAAGCCTGCCCTCTCCACTTATATAAGGAAGGGTAGAGCACCCCTAGAGGGACAAGTTCTCAAGAGACACAAGTCGACAAGTTTAGACAACACAAGAGATTAGAGGTAGCAATTAGCACCCTTGTAACCGAGAGATCTTCATCATCATCAATACTAGACAAGCAGGACGTAGGCTTTTACCTCCATCGGAGGGGCCGAACCTGGGTAAAACTCCGTGTCTTCCCGATTCCGATTAACCCCTTCAAGCCGCCACGTAGTTGCGTCTCGCCCCGAACCTAAGTCCGTTCACCTGGACATCTGCCGTGACAAATCCACGACAATTGGGAAATAATATGTAGCATTGCGCACCATGTTTGAGTAGAGAGTACAGTGGGGATAAGTGGCGTTGAATCGCTTTAGGGAGGGGGAGAGATTTGGTGATGACAACACCGAAGTTGATGGTGTAGGTCGACGTCATGATGATGGCCCCGACAGCATTTTGGTGCCACCGGGAGAGAGGGGGAGAGAGCACCCCTCCTCCTTCTTCTTCCTTGACCTCCACCCTATATGGGAGGAGGGTTTCTCCTCTGGTCATTGGCCTCCATGGAGGCAGAGGGGTGAGAGCCCCTCCGAGATTGGATCTCTCTCTCTCTCTCACTCTCTATGTTTCCTTCTGTTTCTGCGTTCCCAGATTCTGGCCTTTCACTGTTTCTTAAATAACCGAAGATCCGTAATTCCGATCAGGCTGGAAGTTTGAGGGGTTTTTTCTTATAAAAATATCTTTCTTGCGGCAAACGGAGAGCTCCTGCCGACATAAGGGTTGGCCACAAGCCACCCTAGTGCGCCCCTGTGGCTTATGGGCCCCTCGGGCATCATCTCGCGTTGATTCTTTTCCCCAAAAATCACATATATTCCAAACAAATTCTCCATAAGTTTTTATCGTGTTTGGACTTTGTTTGGTATGTATATTTTGCAAAACAAAAAACATGCAAGAAACAAGAACTGACACGGGGCACTTGTTCAATATGTTAGTCCCAAAAATAGTATAAAAAGTTTCCAAAATTATATGAAAGCTGTAGAATATTGGCATGAAACAATCAAAAATTATAGATACAACGGAGACGTATCACCCCCCCAAAGGTTTCCATTCTGGTGCAACGAGACCACGACCACGAGCCCTACAGGACGGATGTCATCGCCGAGCCCACCTCTACATCATCAACAGCTACTTTGCAGGCGAAGACCCCCTTTTGTCAGGATAAAGATGTACCCCCTGGCTCCTTCAAATTTGGACATTGTGGGATCCCTTCCCGCCATAGCGACAAGGGAAGAGGAATCGAGCCACTATAAATAGATGCTAGGCTTCTCCATAGAGGGGGACGTGAGACGAGAGAAAAAAGGCAAGACCACCAGAATGCCCTCGCAAGGAAACTCACCACTGTACTAGTTCATCCATAAACCTCCTCATGAGGCAATCCACCAAAGGAGGAGTAGGGTTTTACGCTTCGTAGTGGCCCGAACCTGGGTAAATCACCGTGTGCAATCTTCCTCCTCGTCATCATGCGAGTTTGTTCTGTAAAGCATCGGGTTGTGAGATTGGAGGGGTGAGGATGCTGGGGATCTTCGCACACGCCCCTGTGTTCGAACTTCCTTGGGTTTTGCGGAGCCCGAGATCCGAAAACCAAGAGTCCCTATATTGTGCCATGAACACCGCCATTTCCCGTTGAGTTGTGCAGTTATGCGCGCATGGTGTAACCCGAAATCACAAACCAAATACCTAGAAAGGCGGGGCACGATCTCCATATTCACGGAATGTGCCAACGATAAATGAAAGCAGCCATGAAATGTGAATCGAGTTTTGAGAATTAGACAATATTCGTGACCAACTAAAACCTTTGGTTTAAAATTGTCAGGAAAGAACTATGTTCACATTTGGGTGGTTGGCCTTCGAGGCTAAGTCATGTATGAGGCCCGGAAAACAAGGATGTCTTTGGTGGCAAAACTATCATAGGATGGATAAGATAAGGGGAATAATTCGCCCCACAAGCCGGAGACTATAAATATGAGAAGCTATTGGGAATCAGTACTTCACGTTGGAGGCCATTTCGGGGGCTACTGAGGGAGTCCTAGATTAATGGGGTCCTCAGGCTACCAGCCTGTGTTTTTGGGCTAGACAGTGGGCTGCTGATACGTTTCCATTGTACCTATAATTTTTTATTGTACCATGCTATTATATTATCTGTTTTGGATGTTTTATATGCATTAATATGCTATTTTATATTATTTTTGGGACTAACCTATTAATCTAGAGCCTAGTGCCAGTTTCTGTTTTTTCCTTGTTTTTGAGTTTCACAAATAAGGAATATTAAATGGAGTCCAAATGGAATAAAACCTCCGAAATGATTTTTTTGGAATAAAAGGAAGCCACGAGACTTGAGAACCAAGGCAGAGGAGCTGCCACGGGGCCACAAGCCCGCTTGAAGCCGTTAGGGGGGTACCCATGCTGGGCAGGCTTGTGGGCCCTTGGCGACTCCCCTAACCCCAATCTTCAGTCTATAAATTCCCAAATATTCCATCATTATCAGAATGAGCCACGAAAACACTTTTCCGCCGCCAAAAGCCTCCGTTCCCGAGAGATCCAATCTGGGAGCCTTTTCTGGTAATCTGCCGGAGGGGGATTCGATCACGGAGGGCATCTACATAAACTCCATTGCCCCTACGATGATGCGTGAGTAGTTCACCACAAACCTACGGGTCCATCTCTAGTATCTAGATGGCTTCTTCTCTCTCTTTGCTTCTCAATACCATGTTCTTCAGGATCTTCATGGAGATCTATCCAATGTAATACTGTTTTGTCATGTGTTAGTCAAGATCCGATGAATTGTGGTTTTATGTTTAGTTTATCCATGCATATTATTTGAGTCTTTCCTTAATTGTTGTATTCATGATTTCATACCTTTGCAAGTCTCTTTGAGGTATTGGTTTGGTTTGGCCAACTAGATTGGTAATTCTTGCAATAGGAGAAGTGTTTAGTTTTGGGTTTAATCTTGCGGTGTTCTCACCCAGTGACAAAGTAGGGGTAGGGAGGCACGTATTGTATTGTTGCCATCAAAGGTAAAAAGATGGGAATTTCATCGTATTGCTTGAGTTTATCCCTCTACATCATACCATCTTACTTAATGCATTAGTATGTTCTTCTTGAACTTAATACTCTAGCTGCAGGCAGGAGACGATCGATGTGTGGAGTAATAGTAGTAGATGCAGAATCGTTTCAGTCTACTTGTCACATACGTGATGCCTATATGCATAATCATTGCCTTGGATATCTTCATAATTATTCGCTTTTCTATCAATTGCTCGATAATAATTTGTTCACCCACCATAATACTTGCCATCATGAGAGAAGCCATCTAATGAAACCTATGGCCCCCGGGTCTATTTTCCATATTACATTTTCAGATGTAAAACTAAAAACACCAAAACTAATTGGTACATTTTTTCCGTTTTAGTTTTACTTTACGTTCAAGCACCCTAGTATATCTATCTCTATTAGATCTCATCCTTGCAAGTAACCTTGAAGGGATTGACAACCCCTTTATAGCATTGGGTGCAAGAGTTTGATTCTTTCTGCAAGTACATCTATTGTTGGATCTCTTGTGTCTCCTACTGGATTGATACTTTGGTTCTCAAAAACTGAGGGAAATACTTATCTACTTTGCTGCATCAAACCGTTCCTCTTCACGGGAATCCAACACATGCTCGAGAAGTAGCAAGAAGGATTTCGGGCGCCGTTGCCGGGGAGATACATAGCAAGTCAAGGATACCAAGTACCAATCACAAAATCATCTCTTGCATTTACATTATTTGCCATTTTCCTCTCGTTTTCCTCTCCCCCACTTCCAAAACGATTTTCAGAAAACACCAAAAATATTTGCCTTTTTATTCGCCCTTCATTTGTTTGGCCCTCTTTTGCTTGTGTGTTTGCTTTGCCGCCATGTCAGAGACTTTCAATGATAAAGATAGCAATAATCTTGAGGGTAATTTTGATGCCCTTGTTAATGACAACCCTCAAGAAGAACCCACTATCATTCATACAAAAAGGTTCCGTATAGGTAGTGGTAATATCATTGGAAAAGGTGTTATTCAAGATTTTTTCACTTGTGCGGGAATGCTTCCTACTTTAGGAGGTTCCATTCTCAATAAAACTAATAGTCTTGCAGACGCTATAACTTTGTTCATAAGTCAACTTGAGAGACAATTCTTGCACATGCACCCTTGCATCCAAATGATTTTCCTTGATTTTTATAATATTCAACATTCTTCTGTTAAGCGTGCTGCCACTATATTCCTAGCTCATGAGTTTAGATTTATCATGAAAGAGGCTAGTGAAATTTTCTCTCATTATAAAATTAATGGTGGATGTCCCCCTATTGAGGATACCCTTTTTAATCAATAAGAGATAATGAGACTACGATCTCAAGATCAAGTTGCTTATAATGAAAATTTGAGAAAGAAAGTCCTTACCATGGTTTTGGTTGATATGATTTCTGAACTCAATGACAATTTTGCTATACAAAATAACGGACTAGGGTTCATTCTTAACCAAAGTAAAGATTATAATGATGAATTGATTATACACTATAAGGGACATAAGGAGGAACCTATCCCTCCCGCACTTGATCTTCATGATCCCAATCCTCTTAAATTCAGCCCTTTTGATAACTTTTCCTTGCCACAACAGAAATTATCTGCTAAAAGAAGGGAGTATGAGATTAGCATGAATGATCTCCCTTATTTTTATTATGACAATACCTAGATCTATTGCATTTTGCCTAGCTAGGGGCGTTAAACAATAGCGCTTGTTGGGAGGCAACTCAATTTTATTTTGCTTTCTGCTTTTCACTTATGTTTCGGTGTATTTTTCACATTATTACTTCCATAGTAATTGTGTTTTTGTGTTTAAATTAGTGTTTGGGCCAATTAAAACCTTTGGGGTGATCTATGGTAGTTGTTGATTTGATCTTGCTGGGAAACAAAAACTTTTGCGCTCAGTCTAGGAATTTTACCAAATTGCTCTAAATTTTTTACATAGGATTTATATATGAATAGACCTGGTTGTCCTAAGTTTTAAGAATTTTTTAGAGTTCCATAAGTATTCGAAGTTTACAGATTGCTACAGACTGTTCTGTTTTTGACATATTCTGTTTTCTTTGTGTTGTTTGCTTATTTTGATGTATCTATGGGTCGTATCAGGGGGTATGAGTCATGGAAAAGTTGGAATACAGTAGGTATTACCCAAATATAAATAAGGAATGAGTTCAAAATAGTACCTAAAGTGGTGATTTATTTTTCTTATACTAGCGGATCTCATGAGTTTTCTGTTCAGTTTTGTGTTGTGAAGTTTTTAAGTTTTGGGTGAAGATTTGATGGACTATGGAATAAAGAGTGGCAAGAGCGTAAGCTTGGCGATGCCGATGGCACCCCAAGTCATATTAAAGGATACCAAAAATAATAAGCTTGGGGATGCCCCGGAAGGCATCCCCTCTTTCGTCTTCAATCCATCGGTAAATTCACTTGAGGCTATATTTTTATTCACAACATGATAAGTGTTTTGCTTGGAACGTGTTGTATTATATGAGTCTTTGCTTGTTATTTTTCCACAATCATCCTTGCTGCACACGTCTTTAGAGAGAGACACGATGAATCATGAATTTGTTAGAATACTCTATGTACTTCACTTATATCTTTTGAGCTAGGCAATGTTGCTCTAGTGCTTCACTTATATCTTTTTAGAGCATGGTGGTGTTATATTTAATAGAAATTATTGAACTCTCGTTCCTCACTTATATTATTTTGAGATTTTCTTAAAACAGCATGGTAATTTGTTTACGTTATGTATCTTGTCCTAATATAATGGCATCCAAGAGGGATATAATAAAACCTTTCATATTAAGTGCATTAAAAACTATGAGAAGTTGGATACCTTGCATATAGTTTTGAGATAATAGGCATGGTAATATGAGAGTCATGCTAGTGAGTTGTTGTGAATTGAAGAGATACTTGTGTTAAAGCTTGTGATTTCCGTAGCATGCACGTATGGTGAACCGTTATGTAACGAAGTCGGAGCATGACTTGTCTAATGATTGTTGACCTTTGTGTGAGGGTCGGGAACGCGCGATGGTTAACTCCTACAAACCTCTCCCCTAGGAGCATGCGTCTAATTCTTTGTTTGATAACTAATAGACTTTTTCAATAATTATGTGAGTTCTTTATGACTAATACGACTCCATGGATTATACCCACTCTCACCCTTCCATCTTTGCTAGCCTCTCTAGTATCGTGCAACTTTTGCTGGTACATCAACCCTCCTTCCTCAAAAAATCCACCATATATTCCTCAAAATAGCCATAATACCTAGCAATTATGGCATTTCCATAGACATTCCGACATATATTGCCATGCAAATTCCACCATGTAGTTTTTTGATGACTTGCATCATCACTTCATATTGCATATAGAGTTATATCTTGTAATAGGAATCAAGTTGTAATTTGTTTGTCTTTGAGTTATAAGTAAATACAAGTGTGATTATTTTTCATTAATAGAGCATTGTCCCATGATAGAAAAGGATGATGGAAGCTATGACTCCCTCACAAGTTGGGACAAGTATCCGGACTTTACAAAAAATAGAAGAGGCCAGCGAAGCCCAAACAAAAAAAATAAAAGAGGCCAAAGAAGCCCACCACAACAAATGCGAGAAATAGAGAAGGAACAATTGCTACTATCTTTTTCCACACTTGTGCTTCAAAGTAGCACCATGATCTTCATGATAGAGAGTCTCCTATTTTGTCACTTTCGTATAACTAGTGGATATTTATTATGGACGACCACTTAGTTTTCTTTTTGAGCTTTCATACACTTATAGCTCTAAGTGCATTTGTTGCATGTCAATCCCTACTCACTCACATTGATATCTATTGATGGGCATCTCCATAGCCCGTTGATATGCCTAGTTGATGTGAGACTATCTTCTCCTTTTTCCCTTCCACCTCCTCCATATTCTATTCCACCTATAATGCTATATCCATGGCTCACGCTCATGTATTGCGTGAGAGTTGAAAAGGTTTGAGAACACCAAAAGTGTGAAACAATTGCTTGACATGTTAATCGGGGTTGTGCATGATTTAGATACTTTGTGATGGGACGATGGAGCATAGCCAGACCATATGATTGTGTAGGGATGACTTTCTAAGGCCATGTTATTTTGAAAGGACACGACTACCTTGTTGGTGTGCTTGAAGTATTACATTTTTATGTCAATATTAGACCATTGTTTTGAATATTATGGATCTGAATATTCATGCCACAACAAAGAATATTACATGGATAAATATGTTGGGTAGCATTCCACATCAAAAATTCTGTTTTTATCACTTACCTAGTCGAAGACGAGCAGGAATTAAGATTGGGGATGCTGATACGTCTCCAATGTATCTATAATTTTTGATTGTTCCATGCTATTATATTATCTGTTTTGGATGTTTTATGTGCATTCATATGCTATTTTATATTATTTTTGGGACTAACCTATTAATCTAGAGCCTAGTGCCAGTTTCTGTTTTTTTCCTTGTTTTTGAGTTTCGTAGATAAGGAATGTTAAACGGAGTCCAAACGGAATAAAACCTTTGGAATGATTTTTTCTGGAATAAAAGGAACCAGGGCATAGGTGCTACCACGTGGCCACAAGCCCGCTTACCATGGCCAGGGGGTACCCCGCACCGGGTAGGCATGTGGGCCCTTGGCATCTCCCCTAACCCTAATCTTCATCCTATAAATTCCCAAATATTCCATCATTGTGAGAACGAGCCATGAAAACACTTTTCCGCTGCCAGAAGCCTCCGTACCCGAGAGATGCAATCTTGGAGCCTTTTATGTGAATCTGCCGGAGGGGGATTCGATCACGGAGGGCATCTACAGCAACTCCAGTACCCCTCCGATGATGCGTGAGTAGTTCACCACAGACCTATGGGTCCATAGCTAGTAGCTAGATGGCTTCTTCTCTCTCTTTTCTGCTCCATACCATGTTCTTCATAATCTTCATGGAGATCTATCTAATGTAATACTCTATTGCGGTGTGTTTGTCGCGATCCGATGAATTGTGGGTTTATGTTCAGATTATCAATGAATATTATTTGTGTCTTTACTGAATTCTTATATACATGATTTCATATCTTTCCAAGTCTCTTCGAGTTATTGGTTTGGTTTGGCCAACTATATTGGTAATTCTTGCAATAGGAGAAGTGCTTAGTTTTGGGTTCAATCTAGCGATGTCCTCACCCAGTGACAAAGTAGAGGTAGCGAGGCATGTATTGTATTGTTTCCATCAAGGGTAACAAGACGGGGTTTTCATCATATTGCTTGAGGTTAACATCATGTCATCTTACTTAATGCGTTACTCTGTTCTTCATGAACTTAATACTCTAGATGCAGGTAGGAGTTGATCGTTGTGTGGAGTAATAGTAGTAGATGCAAAATCGTTTTGGTCTACTTGTCATGGACATGATGCCTATATGCATAATCATTGCCTTGGATATCTTCATAATTATTCACTTTTCTATCAATTGCTGGACAGTAATTTGTTCACCCACCGTAATACTTGCCATCATGAGAGAAGCCATCTAGTGAAACCTATGCCGGCGGTCTATTTTCCATATTATATTTTCATATCTAAAGCCAAAAACACCAAAATTACTTGCTGCATTATTTTTACTTTTAGTTTTACTTTCCGTTCAAGCACCCTATTATATCTATCTCTATTAGATCTCATCCTTGCAAGTAACCGTGAAGGGACTGATAACCAATTTATAGCATTGGGTGCAACAGTTTGATTCTTTGTGCAGGTACATCTATTGGTGGCTTTATTGTGTCTCCTACTGGATTGATACATTGGTTCTCAAAAACTGAGGGAAATACTTATCTACTTTGCTGCATCAAACCGTTCCTCTTCATGGGAAACCAACGCGTGCTCAAGAAGTAGTAGCTAGCTTGTCCTTGTCCATGAAGGTCCAAACACTATGACGCTGCAACCACGATGGAAATCTCCCAAGACCATGATGTAACATCCCGGGACCGACGCTCCAGAAGATTCCCCTTTTAGTTCCATTCTTGTCTATCTTTCGTCTTGTTGTCGCATTCATCAACACATCATTCGCATCATCTGCATAGAAACGACATTTTGCCAACATGAGTTTTCGAACTTGCATCCGTTCGTAGTCGCCGGTTCTCTCCGTTCTTGTCATTGCCCGTTTCAAGACCAACCACACACACACGCGTCTGCGACATCGTTTAAAATACCGTTTTTAAAGCGCGTGAAAAATATTCTCGGATTGGGTCGAAACTTGGCGTGTGGTCTTATTATACTGTAGGTGGACCGCCTGCCAAATTTCGCCGCATGCCAAGTTCGTTTGTTACCCCATCGGCTAGTTGTTGTAGTGTAGTCATCGATTTATTATCAGACATTTTCGGTGTTTTAAAACCTCGTGTCACGGGCCTCAACTTCCCTCTCATCCACACCTAGCCCATCTACATGGCCACCGTAGCCGACCTACCCCCCTTCGCTCCCGAGCCGTCTGATCGAGATCAAACAATCCGAAAACGGACAATAGCTGCTAACCCTAGTTCCTAAATGCAATAAATAGACCCCACCTTCCTAATTTGGCCTAAACCATAACCCTGGCCTCGTTTACCATGCCTGACCACTCAGTCGTCGGCCTCCTCTCTCCTCCAGCCGCTAGGGCCCGCTCGGTTCCGAAACCAGGCCCGCCAAGCTCATCTGGCCGAGCTAGTCGCCGCAGTCACGAGCTCGTGCATGGCCGCCCGAGCTCCGCTATGCCGAGCCCCACTCCCGCGACAGCCCTTGCCTCCGAGCTGCCCCACCCTCGTCGCCCCGCCATCTTCCGCTGCCGTCCATTGACGACCTCGCCGGAGAAGGCCAACCTCGCCTCTGCCTGAAGCTCCACCCTCGCAGCCTCGTCCCCTCTCCCCGCCGGCATTCTCCCTCAACCGCCTCAACAGCTCCGGCCGGATCCGGCTAGATCTAGTCTGTGAGCGCCGCTGGCCTCCTTGCCGGCTCCTAGCCTCGACCTTGCCTGGCCTTGACCGGCCGCAATGGCGGCCTCCCTCCTGTTCGTGCAGGAGCATGGGGAGGGCGAAGCCTCCCACTCCTAGCACCCTGTGGGCCGCCCCGCCTCCCTCTGCTAGGCCCAGCAGCCTCCCACTGACCGGGCCAAGCCCACGGGTGAGCGCCCCTAAAATCCGCTCAGGTGCGCATGATAGTATCCGTGTGCCCATGTGTCTTGTTGGGCCCTGTCCAGATTCGGCCCATATTATTTTTTCCCTACGTGCGATTTGTCAATTATCCACTGATTAAATAAATTACAGAAAAAACCCTGTTTTAAAATTGCTAATATCTAATTAATCGTGCATCATATGTAAAAACTTTATGTATGAAACTTGACTAGAATTTTATGTAGTTTCACAATATCCAACTTTCACATGTGATAAAAATGTTTAACCTTGCTGCTTGCATTCTTTTGCATATATGCCATGCTAAAATGATTTCCTTCATAACTCATTAACCGTAGCTCCGATAAAAAATGTTCCACATATGTAACTTGACTTGAAAAAATGTGTAGAATAACACGGTGACATTTATTTTGCTGTTTAACAACTCTAAAATATTGTTACTTTAGATCTGGTCCAATTTCGGAATTAACATATGGGGTCATTTTGGAAATACTATATGTTGTTACCGACCTCATTTAATATGCCTAGATGTTGTAGTTGCTTATGTTTACCGTTTGCCATGTTTAACAACAGTTAATGTTGTCAAGTAAATAAACGAGACTCAACTAAATATTTGATTGTGGAGTTTCTTCAATATGCAACTCATTCCATATTGAACTTCACTTAATATGTAGTATTTTTTTGTTGTGCTCGACATGCCATGCCATGCATTGCATATTAAACCAAACATGCATCCTATTTGTTTGCGCATCATGTCATGCATCCTATTTGTTTTCGGATTATTCTTTCTCGATAGAGTTCTGAAAGAGTTCTGAGTGTGAGGATTCGTTCGACTACGTTGGCTCGTCTTCTTCATGGACTCGTTCTTCTTCCGAGCGGGATCTTGGGCAAGATGACACATTTCCCTGGATACCACTACTATCATTGCTATGCTAGTTGTGCCGCTTTTATCGTTATGTCTCGCTACCCACCACTTGTTTGACAATCCTCCCAACATTGCCATGATAAGCCTCTAACCCCTCCACATCCTAGCAAACCATTGTGTGGCGATGTTACCGCTTGCTCAACCCTTCTTATAGCGTTTCTAGCTGCAGGTGCAATTGCTTCCATGTGTCAACAGGGACATTTTGATATCACAATATTGTTGATATTTAATTTAATGCACATATATACTTGGTAAAGGGTGGAAGGCTTGGCCTGTTGCTCGGTGTTTTTTTCTGCTCTTGCCGCCCCTATTACTTGTGAACCGGTGTTATGTTCCATAATTGAGCGCTCCTAACATGCTCGGGGTTTTTATGGGGACCCCCTTGATTGTCGTGTTAGGATAAAGCTTGTCTGGCAAGGCCCAACATTGGTACTACATTTTCCTAATAACTAATAAAATTGCATGGGGACTCGCCGGCACCCATGGATAATTAATCAACAACCCGGGCCAGTTCTCCTCATGAGTGTTGGTCCAAACTAGAGCACTGTGCAGGGCCAACCCAGGGCAACTCAGGATATTTCTATCCGGCCACTATATGCGTCGCTCATCTGCCATGCCCGAAGAACGAGATACGCGGCTCTCTATCGGGATTGTCAGCACGTCAGGCGGCCTTGCTGGATTTGTTTTACCTTTCTCGAACGTCTTGAGTGAGGAATTCCGATTATTCTTAGGGTTATCTCGGGGTGGCGAATTTCCTGCGGAATTGCCTGGGAAGATCACGAGATCTTTGGTCGAGCTTATTCTCGCTGCGTGTGGTTAATTTGTGATGGATGAGTTGGAGCACCCTTGTAGGGTTAAATCTTTCAGAAAGTCGTGCCCGTGGTGATGTGGCAAACTTGGATACTTTGTTTAACACCCGGTCATAGAAAATTTGAAGTAAACTCGAATAAAATTCACCAACTGTGTGCGTAACTGTGATGGTCTCTTCTCGTGAGTCCTTATCCGAGAGAGAACACGGTGGGATTATGTTTGATGTAAGTAGGTGTTCAGGATCACTTAGTGATCATTGCTAGTTCACGTCCGTTATGCGTAGACCACCATACTTTACTTTCTGTATTCGTAAGTTAGACACTCAAATAAATGCTTAGTCGCTTGCTGCAGCCTCACCACTTAACCACACCTCACCCATTAAGCTTTAATAGTCTTGATACCCTTGGAAATGAGATTGATGTGTCCCTGTGGCTCACAGATTACTACAACAACAGTTGCAGGTACAGGTAATGGATGTTGTTGTATTGATGTGATATTGTGTAGCTTGTGGCGAGCGTAAGCCAATTCCATATAATCATCTCTTCTGTACATGTACTTGTAATGATATCCATTCTTGCAACATGATGAGATGCGCTTCTATCCCTGTCAAGGCCCTCGTGCCAAAATAAGGATAGGATCGCATCTTGGGCGTGACACGCAATGTGTACCCCGAGGACACGATGATTCATTCGGTACATTCTTCTTCTAGTGTAACCGACATTGTGCTACCCTAGGTACCCCGATGTCTATATAAACCAGGGAGTCTTAGTCCGTAGGACAGGTTAAGCTCATTACACCTAGGGTTTTAGACCATATCATACGATCTCGAGGTAGATCAACTCTGTACTTGCTACCCCATCATCTATACAAAACTTGGTAGGACTTAGGGTTTTACCTCCATTAAGAGGGCCCGAACGTGGGTAAACACTGTCTCCCTTGTCTCCTATTACCAATCGATCCAATACCCACAGTTCGGGACCTGCTACCCGAGATCTCTCGGTTTTGACACCGACAGCATGGTTATGGACGGTCATCCAATATGTGGGCCCGCATGGCCTGTCACTTAAAATGACGAAAACATATTCTAATTTGACCAAGGTCGAGATTCTTCTTGGTATTTATTACGGTATAGTTCATGGTGAAATCCTAGACCAAAGTTCGAGGTATACATGAATCGTCAACCCTCCCACATAAACCAACACATATACTACGCATGGTGAACCTCTTTACGATAATTCCAGGTTTGTGAGGGATTTGTACATGCATGTGTCACATCAAAGTTCTGTCTTTGGTATTTAAAAATCACACACCACTTCATACCGAGTTTCTAGACAAAAGTCAAACTTCTCAAACTGTGACCAAGTTTATAGACAACATTATCAACATCTAGAATACAAAATCATTATCATTAGATTCATCCTAATATATGTTTACCTATTATAAATATTTGCTATTGTAAATATTTATATATTTTGCTATAATGTTAGCCAAACATAGACAACTTTTGACTTTTTGAAAAACTAATACACCTTATATTTAGGAACGGAGGGAGTATATGTCAGAGCCACATGGATGAGATGGTTGAGTACACTCCCTTGCATGGTTAGGGGCGACACACCCATCAGTGGACCCACGTGTGGTCTGTCACTTCGGTTGGCTGCGAGAGAGTTGTATACATATGCCCTTCCGATAGCTCGAAGAGGAGGGGGGTTAATTTGACCATTAGGTTGATTAGTGGTATGTCTTATGATATGTTGTGCTGATAGGCCCTTTCGTCGACTTGAAGTGTGTTTATGTGTGTGTGGGTGGGGGAAACACAATGTTGCATATACATGAAACCTTTGCAGGGTCAGGTAATGTCCAGGTTGTGAGAGGCATGTGCCACATCAAAAAGTAATGTATCTAGTATTCAAATATCACACCACGTTTTCATATACATATAGTTGGGCCACACCCAGGGCATTGTGGTCTGACACATATCTTGAAGTATTCGAGACACGCCCATCCATGGGCCCACAATGTTGAGCCCTTTGACATAAAAGACGATGGGGACTCGTGGGGGTTGACCATCTGATGGATTTCCAATGGGTTTGTGTTATAGTAGGGTGAGATTGTAAACCTAGTCCGAGCGCGTGTGTTTTCTCTATCGCCGACTCGAAGAGGGGGGGTTACAGAGAAACAGTACCATGCGCTTCACGAGACATGTGTGTGCCACATGAAACTTGTGCATTTCTTATTTGAACATCACAGCACCCTTTTCATACATAAATTTGGTTCACATGTAGGTGTGTTTTTGGACACTTTCCCACATTTTTTCCAATGTTGTTATATAAATAGCACACGAGTCGAATGAGACAACTGTTTGCGATTGTGGACATACTAGACATGGTTCCCGCAGACTAACCGTGTGCCATGCTCGTGCCTATCATATCAGCATGGTCTATTGATGGTCGTTGGCCACAATGGGCTAGGCTAACACGAATATTCCCTCACAAGCGCCAGCCCTGTAAATGGGCCAATGGTATAGTGAAAATCCTAATCCGTCATCAAGACACCCGGCGACTTTCAGCTTTAGAGGGACTGAGTATACACACACGCATGGTACCGTGCGCAATTAACCATATTGTATGGCACATATTTCACATTTCTACCTTTGTACCAACCCGCCACGAGATATCTATAAAATATCTACCCTCCTTGATCAATTTAAATTTTGGTGGTTCTGTTGTTTTTTCTCTTTGATAGCACACATTTATTATGTTTGGGATGTGTGCGATGCTTGTTGCTCTGGTGCCACTTTAATCCCTTCATAAAAATTTCACTAGCCCCAACATTTCACTCCCACCTAGTAAAATTTTCAGTAGCTATGACATTTCCTCAAACACCACTTTGGCCACCCTCCGCACCCCCACCCACACAAACCACTCCTCCCTCGCTCGAACTATAGCTAGCTCGCCACTGCTGTCGCCATGCTTCATCATCAACCTCTGTTGATCTACCCGTGAAGGTTACGCACCCATCTCTACACCCTTGCCGCCCTGAATTTCTTAGATGACACTTGTTAAACACCCTTTTCTCACATATCCCTATCCCCACTCCAAACTGTCGTAGCCAAATCCAAGCTACGCTTCCTAGGGAGCTCGAGGAATGAATGTCCAAAAGGAGGTATATCGCGGCATGTCCGCCGGAGGATGACGAGGTGTCCACCGAGGCCGCTAGGGAAGCTGACCACAATGACAAGGTGATAGTCAAGGCCACCAGGGAAGCTCACTACGATGACAACGTGGCTGCCGAGGCTATTGAGGAATTTGATGACAATGAGGCTTCAAAAAAGCGGGCTCGCATATGGATTTATATCTACGCAGACGACTATGACATTGAGCTCACCGACAATGACAACTTGATGCAGGCTGTGTCACAGGTTAAGGGGCCCACCCTAATCCCTCAGGATTAACCCCCGTCAACCTCATGAATGGCCCTGTCGCTGATCTCATATCCATCGCCATCAAGAATTTTCCTTCCTTCATCGCCATCAACCTCAAGGACACATTCTATGGCGTTGGCTCGACATCGTCAGATGCCAAGTGAGACCTCATTCATGACGACCACAAGGGTTCCCTATCCACCTTTTCCAAGGGGAAAGAGCACATCCACAATATCAGGGAGGGCACCCTACAACCTTGCTCTTCCAAGTGGAAGGAGCCAATCCGGGACATCAGGGAGCGCACCCGGGAACTGTGCTCTTCCAAAGTGAAGGAGCCCATCTGTGAGAACAGGGAGCAAACCAAGAATCTATGCTATTTCAATGGGACGGAGCACATCGATAAGCAGTGAGTAAACCCCTGCCATGTTTAATTATTTCACTCATGCAAAATGTATGGACTATGAAGTTCAATTTCATTAATACCTATTTCAACGCCCATACGTGGGTGCTGTTAAACCTGATGTAGTTAACATGCCCACTGTTTGTTTCATTTTTTTCACATGAGATGTTCAATTATTCATTTCGATGTGTAGAAACAAGCTATGTTCTATGCAATTTGAACAATACCAATATGAATGACTATATTTGGTTGTTGTTAAGCCTGTTGTAGTGAGCATACGCTTTGTTTAACTGTTTTTGCTTGCTCGGTTGTTTGTAGTTGGCATGTGTCCCGATTCAATTGCTATATAGTATGCCTTCTTTATTTCAGTTATTCACATTGTGAAGTTCTATATGTGCAAGTATGGACTATGTAGTTCGATTTAATCAATGCGAGTTTCAACAACCATATTTGGTTCCTGTTAAATCTGGAATAGTTAACACGCCCACTATTTATTTCAATTTTTTCACATGTGATGTTCAATTATTCATTTCAATGTTTAAGAAAAATCTATGTTCTATGCAATTTCAACAGTGTCACTATGAATGACTATATTTTTTTGCTGTTAAGCCAGTTGTAGTGCGCATATGCCTTATTTTACTGTTTTTTGCTTACTCGGTTGTTTGTAGTTGGCATATGTCCAAATTAAATTGATATATAGTATGCCTTGTTTATTTCGGTTATTTCACATTGTTAAGTTCTATATGTGCAAGTATGGACTTTGAAGTTAAATTTCATCAATACTAGTTCTAATGGCCATATGTGGTTCTTGTTAAGCATGGTGTAGTAGCATGCCTACTAATTATTGTAGTAATTTCACGATGTGATGTTGAGTTACACAATTTGATGGTTAAGCACAAGCTCTGTTCTATGTAATTTCAACACTACCACTATGAATGACTATATTTGGTGGTGTTAAGCCTGTTGTAGTGAGCATATGCCTTTCCATTTTTATGTAACAATAACGAGTGTGCTTAAACCTGCACAGTACCAGTTTGAATGACTATATTATGTTGTTGTTAAATTTTAAGCATATTGAAGTTGACACACCTTTCTACTTCCTATTTTCTTACCTAGCTTTCTTAAAACCTCCACACTGAAGCTATCATTTTGAAATCATCTTGTTTACCATCCATATATTTGGTTCATGTTTAGCCTGTTATAATTAACATGCCTTTCGATGTAATAGAGGCAAGGGTCCCGATCTTTAGATGATATGATAACTATTGAATTGGTGGAGACGACTTTAACGATCTGACTATGAATGTGCACGACGTTGCGCCTTAGCAATCGCTAAACCAACTCCAGGAGGTTATTGACCATGCCAGAGCATGATCAACCTGACCATGAAGGTCTATTCCTGCAAGCAATCAAAGAACAAGCAAGAATATGATAAAGCAATCTTTTGCAAATATAGATGAAGTCTTGATAAAGGTGGTGATCTGAAAGCATTCTTGGTCAGGTCGTTGGACACAAATGAAGTACACGAAGTTGCAATGGCTAACTTTTAACTAAACAAATCCCAAAGAAAAAGCTACTAGATTTATCTACTTATATAGGAGCAATGGGTGGCGGCCAAAGAGGTGGGAGGAACTCCCAAGGCAGACTAAAACTAACCCTAGGTCGTACAAGGACCATGGGCCCAAGTGGAGGTTATGCAACACCTTTGTACTTGTAGTTTGACTCAGATTCTGCTACAACATCAGATTGTTTCATCGATATCTCCACGCTCCAAACGAATTTTAAGGTGATTCCAATTGCATTGAACACATATGAAATGTCATTTCCAGCAGAAAAGAATCATCCAATTCGGAGTCTGTATGAAAAAGTTCTTCGCGCTTTGAGATAGGTGTGTATGTATAGTCCGAATCTGAGTCCAGAATGTGGGAGACTTGGACTCTATATTCTCTTCGGCTAAAAGTGATGTGAGCGAACTTCTTGAACATCACCTAATTATTTCCTTTCACATAAGAGGACCTCTTGAATAGCACCCAACCATCTTTTGTTCATTTGTCGTCACATGTGGTTCATACACTAGTAGAAAAGGGGTTTTTAGTCCCGGTTCGTAAGGGCCTTTTGTCTCGGTTTTCCAACCGACACAAATACTAAAGGCCCTCCACGTGGCGCGCTGGGGTTGGAGGACCTTTAGTCTCGGTTGGTGTTACCAACCTGGACTAAAGGTTTTTTTTGAATTTTTATTTTTATTTTATATATATATATTTTATATCCTTGAATTATTTGACAATTTAATCTCTAATCATCCTTAATTACACTCATTCCAAATCGTCTAAATTTCCGGTCGGTCACCCATCCTCTCACTGCTCCAGCCCGAGCACGCTTACCTTTTAGGTTCTATTGCCCCTGGTTTCCATGTCTACACTTGTTGTTTTCCTAACGATAGTAAGCTATCAATCCTATTAACCCTTAGGTCTTGATGTCACATGATTTAATTTTTTGAATTGCAAACAATTATTAATATAAACAAATAAGTAATAATAATATTGAATTTCCATGAAAATAAAATAAGTAATAATACGATTTTATTCATTTTTTGCCATTTATTCATTTAATATGTCATAATTAATATCTTTAAATCTGTAAATAAAAAATTGACAAATAATATATCCGTTATTATCAGAAAAATGTGAGGAATCCAAATATGACAAGATTTAATTCTTTTTAAACAAAAATATTTTTTAAAAATATATTTTTTGATTTTCCCGGTAAAAATC
Organism: Hordeum marinum; assembly: GCA_022496015.1. NCBI lineage: Eukaryota > Viridiplantae > Streptophyta > Magnoliopsida > Poales > Poaceae > Hordeum > Hordeum marinum. The sequence goes on from CM039672.1 coordinate 138,387,221, forward strand.
TTCTTTTTGAAATAACTTCTTTTTTACTTTTGGAATTTTGAGAATCTGAGAAAACTTCACTGGGTAAACCAGGCATGGTATCATCATTTCACCCACATAGCTTGTGCTAAAAATATAGAGGGTTACGACAAAAACTGGATGCATATCATGTACAAACTGGACCATCTCCTTTTAAGTATCAAGGTTTTGGACGAAAACCCATCTGTTACAAAGGCATTTCATTTTTTAACTTATTTCAACTCCAGACTTTTTGTGCATTCAATATGCACCATTCAAATCCACATCCTCAAAGTAGAACCCTTTCTAACTTCATTTGCTAATTTTCATGCATTCAATTATTTTTTTGAGCTAAATGACCCTAAAATTGAAAAGCACTACAAATGAACTCTGAAAAGGTTGAAACTTGGCATGGTATCATCATTTCACCCACATAGCTTGTTCGAAAAAGTTGAGAGGGTTACGGTAAAAACTAGATGCACTTCGTGTACAAACTGGACCATCTCCTTCAAACTGGACGAACTATTTTTAAACTCAAGTTATTCACAATCTAGGGCTTGAAGAAAATTTGAAAAAAATCATATTTAAACCGTTCAAATTTTAAACCTAATGGCACAAACAGAAACTAGACAAAATTTTGAGTCTAACGCAAAAAGAATCACTCAAAAACATGAAATATCCTAAAAGATACATGCAATTTAGAACATGAACTTTTAGAACCCCTTTACTCCGGGTTGGTGTCTCCAACCGGGACTAAAGGTCTAACCTTTAGTCCCGGTTGGAGACACCAGTTGGGACTAAAGCCTCAACCCCTTTAGTGCCGGTTCGGGGCACGAACCGGGAGTAAAGGTCCGGAATGAACCGGGACTAATGTTGCATGTCCCGAACCGGGACTAATCGTCTTGTTATTGCCGGTTCAAAACCTAACCGGGATTAATGCTATGGACAAAAGGTCTGTTTTCTAGTAGTGATACAAGTGTTCGGCCATTATGCATTTAGGCACAAAATAAAAATAAGTGAAGTATTTTTGTTCCGGATAACATAAATAAATTATTACATAATTTTTATAAGAAATCGTCTCACAAATATGCACGTATGCAATATTTTTGGTCGTATCCAAGGTAGTCATGTCCTCATCATCCTCCCCTTCTTGAAAACAAAGCCGTCCTCGGCGTTGCTTAGTATGAAATGCGGCTAACAAAAGATTCAAGGTGTACATGTTGTATATGTATATTTTATCTATTTTTATTGATCTTAGTTGTGGCATATGTGACACATTTATGCAATAGCACACTTCAAATGTCATGAAATATAAAATCAAAATATTATCACAAAAAGTAGAAGGCACGAAAATATTGCAACTCAGTTTGCACATATAAGTGAAGTCCTTATTCATATCACAAGATTGACAATGTTCATCATTAAATCATCCCAACATTGGTAAATAAACTTGAATAATTCCAAATTTAGATGCTACAATGCCGATATAAGCAAACATGCAACACGTTATTTGACACAGAATCATCACCAAAATTGGAGGTCATATCAAAATGATTAAACAGTGGAACAATTATTTTCAAACATATTTGATCCAAATTTTATTTATTTCCTACTTCACATGGTTCTTTCTCATCAACAGTTAATTCCATGGGTGCACTGAAAATTGTTGATATTGTAGTTATTTGATCACATGGCAAAGTCAACTCATGAACATAGTCCTCTAAAATAGGTGGTGTGATCAAAATAATGGGTAGATCATCACATGGTACATTGAAATTGAGAAGGCATTCGTCATACTCATGTGGAGGTAGAAGATCAGTACCTTTGTCATTCCCTCTTATAATTAACTCTGATGATGTAGGCACTCTCGATGGTGACGAGTCACATGGTGAAGGTGATGCAACCCTCACACCAATTTATGTGGTCATAATAGTATGCCCAGTAGTTGTAGGAACAACCGTATCAACTCATGGAATGTGCACCTTGTGCTCGTTCTCCTTGTGGGCAACACGTTGTTTTATTTCCTGTTTAGCTTTGCAAGCAAGAAAAAACAAACGATAGATAGGATAACAATTTTCATGGATTCCTATCTCCTGAATATCATGGTTCAATCCTCCCCAAAATCTATCCATAAATCCTTCTTCACTTTCTTCTAAAGAAGAATGCAATAAGGTCGTTTGTAAATCATCATAATATTTCATGACGGTGTCACTACCTTGTATTAAATGTTGTAACTTTTTAATCATGTCACGAATATAATAAGCAGGAACGAATGTGTGTCTCATGACAAGTTTCAAATCATCCCAAGTAGTAGGTATAATATCATGGTGTAACCGACAATATTCGCTCTATCAAACTGAAGAATAACCAGTGAAAGAACCAACTACGACCTTAACTTTCTTATGTTCAACAAAATTATGGAAAACAAATATATAATTTATTTCGAACTCACATTCAATATATAAAGCATGTCCAAAACTACCATTAAATTGTGGTATACAAACAATAAGCAGATCATGTATATTGGGTTGTCTTTGCACTTCTCGTGATGGTTGTGGCATTTGCTTAGGTGGTGACACGTCTCCCACGATTGACGAAGCCCAGAAAGTGACAACTCTAGAACCTGTCATGATTAGTAGAAACAAGAAACAAAATACAAGCATATTGTTCATATGAACTACTGGGGTGTGGTAGTAAAACACTCACAGTAAAGCAAATATCAATATCTTACAAATTCTTACCATGCAGCAGGTGGTGACCAGCAACCGACGGTGTCAATATCTACGAAGATTGACTAAAGTGGTTACCAGGTGAACGTATGTATACATGATGTAGAAATATGTTGAGCTTGGAAGGCTTAATATATGGTAGCAAAAGATTAGCAATAATCAATTCGGAGATGCAATGTTGAATAAACGCTCAACGACGATACCGTGCTGGTCGTATGCTAGAACGTACTAGAGACGCGAGCCTAGAACACTAATGGAGTCACACCATAGGAAAAATAGCAGCAACGGATGATATGAATTAGCTCTGAACAACAAGATATAAGTGAAAATCAAAATGGCAGTAAAGACAATGATGATAAATGACCGCCATGCACGATATATCAAAACTTTCTATGCAACTTCCCTATGGAAAATAATATGTAAAATTTATGATATTTTTTCTCATATGATATTTTTTCTCAATAATGTTTCTGTCTCAGGCTTTCGTATGCAAAAAGAATGACTCAATTCATAGTTCCTATGAGGAAGATATGCCTGTATTACTGAACACTACGCAAAACAGATTTCAATCCGAATTCAGATATGAGATTCAGTCTAGGTAGATCCGAAATCTCTTTTTTCTCTTCTCTCTATTTTTTCTCACTTCTTCTCTCTCTATTTTTCTCTGACTTTTTTTGTTCTTTTTTACTCTTTTTTGCTCACTTTTTTTCTCTAACAGACAAGATGCAGATTGGATCAAGCGTAGATGTGAATGACCTCAAGTATGACCATGAGAATGAACGATGGGGAGCACGTGATGGAAATTGATGGATGTCGGTGGGTGACAACGGAAGGGATGATGATGCAGCGGTGGCGTGACAACTTGTGAATAGAACTCGAAACTCTAACACACTAGATGCTAAGACCAGTAACTCGACACGATGATGCAACTGCAAATTCAACAAATCAAAACACCGAAGAAAAAATTGCAAAAAGGCTATGATTGGTTCGGATATGGGATGAATGGATCTAACTTTTTTGTGTGGCTTTTTGTTGGGTTATGGGTAGGAAAAATAAATATAATCTAGCAATAACTGGAAATTCTCACCGAGCAACCTGAAAACTTATACCACCTGATAGAGGCCAGGGTCCGATCTTTCGATGAGATGATAACTATCTATTTGGTGGAGACGACTTTAATGATCCGACTACGAACGTGCATGACGTTGCACCATAGCAATCACTAAACCAACTCCAGGAGGTTATTGACCATGCCAGAGCATGATCAACCTGACCACAAAGATCTATTCCTGCAAGCAATCGAAGAACAAGCAGGAATATGAAAAAGCAATATGAATATTACAAATATAGATGAAGTATTGATAAAGGTGGGGATCTAAAAGCGGTCTTGGTCTGCTCATTGGACACAAACAAAGTACATGAACTTGCATTGTCTAACTTTTAACTAAACAAATCCCAAAGAAAAAGCTACTATATTGATCTACGTATATAGGAGCAAGGGGTGGCGGACAAGGAGGGCGGAGGACGTCTCAAGGCAGTCTAAAACTAACCATAGGTCATACAAGGCCCATGGGCCCAAGTGGAGGTGATGCAACACCTTTGGACTTGTAGTTTGACTCGGATTCTACTACAATGTCACATTGTTTCGTTGATATCTCCACGCTCCGATTTTTTATGGTGATTCCAATTGGGATGGAATGCATATCAAGTCTAGTTTCCAGCAAAAAATGAATCACCCAATTCGGAGTCTATATGAAAAAGTTCTTGGCGTTTTGAGTTAGGTGTGTGTTTAAAGTCCGAATCTGAGTCCAGAACGTGAGACACTTGGACTCTATCTTCTCTTGGGCTAAAAGTGACATGAGAGAACTTCTTGAACAACACCTAGTTATTTCCTTTGACATGAGCGGACCTCTTGGATAGCACCCAACCATTTTCTCTTCATTTGTCATCACACGTGGTTCATACAAGTGTTCGTACATTATGCATTTAGGCATAAAATAAAAATAGGTGAAGTATTTTTGTTCCGGATAGCATAAATAAATCATTACATATATTTTATAAGAAATCAACTCACAAATATGCACGTATGCAGTATTTTTAGGTGTATCCAAGGTAGTCCTGTCCTCATCACGATGTATTGTAATAAGATCTTATATATTCAGACAGAGGGAGTACTGTAATACGCCATTCTGCAATTTTAGTTTGGCATCTAATATTAACTTGTTTCTTGTAGGTACATATCTCACTGGTAAAGATCCGCGCTTCGACCCTTTTTGCGTATGGGGAATGAGAAATTCATGAACCAACATCAAGTGAGGAAACTAGTAAAGATTGTTAGTAAAATGCGACAAAGTATGGCAATTAAACTATTTCTTTATACTTTATCCAAAACACGAGTGAATCGCAGGATGGTAACTAAGAACTTTGTACCCTTCATTTTACTGCCCATAATGAATCTTTATTAGATAACAGTCTCTGAATCTTTTTTGTTTGTAGTGGTTCCCAAAGAAGTTTACTCAAGATTACCTCTCAAACTACATGATTGTTGGATTTGCAAATGTTAAAGTATTTCTACTAGGCCATGATGACTACCTAGATGTCCGTATAAAGACAGTGAAGAATGGGTGGTCTGCCATCACAAGGGGTTGGAGTAGAGTTATGTGTGTATTCTTCATTGAGGAGGACACAATATGGGCTTTCCTGTTCACCTTGTACAACAACCAGAATGTCGTTCGCCTCTTTCTTTATTGTCTTTAATACAAGTATGCAACCATGGTTCATCATTCTTTATTTGGTCCTTATTTTTTAATTCTTTTTTTGTTGTAATTATTGCACACATGTACCTGTGAATGGAATAATGCATTGATTCGTGAAGCTATATCTATATATGATGGATATAAAAATATTATTATCTACTTTCAAATTCAATTTTTTTAGAATTTTAAATTGCATCAACTAAATTAGACGGTAAATATGCTTTGTAGATCATTACAAATCACAAGATTTTTAAAGCACAACATGTTTAATATACTTCATGATCCGACACATTTTAGAGAGAGAAACCATGTGCGACCTTGCACACAATTGCCATTTGAAAACCACTTGTGATGTCAAACAATATCAAAAATGGTGGGACTTACCTAAATGCTTGTGATAGTCTTATTACCATACATGCTTTATAATGATGAACTATTTGTTATGTCGTACACATCAGAATGAGTGGGAAAGTTGGAGCGTTTGTGAAATGATGCGGTAGGACCAAATGCGTTTGATAGACTCGTTATCATGCATGATTTACCATTATAAATTGTTTGTGATACGATGAGCAATGTAAACGTTCCACCACAAAAAACCAATTGCGACCGTTACACGATCCCACATGAGTAGCAAGAATGGCCCGTTTGGGAAATATGACATATCTCAAACGGTTGACCCATGACTCTCATTTGTGATAGATGCGGACACCCCATAAGCTTCGTGTTTACAAATTTTTGTGTTCATCGGCCACTATCGTCAATGATTTTTCTGTGTTGTCTAGGATGGACCCCCCCATATCGCACACACAAGCGAGCCAATGGTTTCGAACTCTATCACCGAAAGGGACTAAAAACTTTTCCCTGTAGAAATATGTGGAGTTGGAAGGCCAGAATATATGGTAGCAAAAGATTAGCAATAATCAGTTCAGAGATGCAATGCCGAATAAATGCTCAAAGACGGTACTGTGCTAGTCCTAGGATAGACCGGACTAGAGACGCGAGCCTAGAACACCAATGGGTTCACAACATAACACAACTAGCTCCAACAAAGGATATTATGAAGCTCTGGCCAAAAAGATATAAGTGAAGATTACAATGGCGGGAAACATAATGATGAGAAACAACCGCCAAGAAGGATATACCAAAAACTCTATGTCCAACTTTCTCTGAATTTTTTATGCCAATTTTGTCATATTTTTTCTCAATATTTCTACCAACTCAGCTTTCCAACGCAAAACAAGTCACTCAACTCCGAGTTGGGATGACGAGGCAAAAAATCCTAAAACTAGCTTGAAAAACTATCACAAACTCTGTTCGCAAACTTCAGAGGGAAAATTGACCTACTTAGAAGCCACATTTGAGTTGACAAATATTGAAATAGATTTCGTGAATATTCAGATGTGGTGGGCCGCTAGCTTTAATATGAGTACTTGTGGAGTCAAAGCGGACTTCATATGAGAAAGATATGCATGTTTTGTTGAATACTTCGCAAAAGAGATTTAATCCGAATTCAGGTACGAGGTTAAGTCTAGATAGATCAGAAATTTGTCTTTTCTCTCTCTCTTTTACCTTTTTTGCTGTCTTTTTTCTCAATTTCGCAAAACAAACCAGATAACATGTAGATTGTATCAAGCGAAGATGAAAGTTACCTCTAAGCATGATTGTGGAACTCAATGGAAGGTGGTGGTAAAGGCATGGTGGAAATTGATGAGGATTGTGACGACAACAGAAGGGATGATGGTGCAGTGGACGTGTGACTAATGTGATCAGAACTCAAAACTCGAAAGGAAAAGACACTAAGGCCAGTAAGTCGAGATGACGATGCAACCGACAATTCAACAATGCGACCACTAAAAAGAAAATTGCAAAGTCTTAGACTGGCATGGACAAAGGATGAAAAGATCTAACTTTTTTGTGTCACATTTTCTTGGACAATAGGCAAGAAAATAAGTCTAATCTAGGGAAAATTAGAAATTCTCATCGAGCAACCTGAAAACTTATACCACTTGATAGAGATCAGGGTCGCGATGTTTCGATGAGATGATAACTATCAATTTGGTGGATACGACTTTGACGTCTTGACTACAAATGTGCATGACACTACGCCTTAGCAATCACCAAACCAATCTCCAGGAGGTTACTAACGATGTCGGAAGCACGATCAGTCTAAACATGAAGCTCTACTCCTAGAAGCAATCAAACAACAAGCAAGAATACTATAAAGCAATCTGAATATTTTGAATATATATGAACCATTGATTAGGATGGGGATCCAAAATTGGTCTTGGTCTGGTCGTTGGACACAAACGAAGTACATGAAGTTGCACTAGCTAACTTTTATCTAAACAAATCCCAAGAAAAAAGCTAGGGGATTTATCTACTTATATAGGACTAAGGGGTGGGGCCAATGTAACACCCAATATGTGTTCCGATCTTGGCAGAAACTTGGAAGTCTCAATAAGGATAGAAGCACATATCAAAGATGCTTCAACAAGGTGGATATCATCAAAATACATTTACCAAAGAGAATAGTATGGAAGATGTGGCTTACACTAATATGACCAAACCCCATAGTTTTACCAAATAATGCTTTAAGCAAGATAACATGATGTAGACAAAGTAAACTCAACTAATATGAACAAACCCCATAGTTTTCCCCTTGATAACAGTAATAGAATACATGTCTTGACCCCTTCAGTCATGAGGATAGAGCACTCCAAGATTAAAGCCATCACAACGCATGAATCCCACTGAAGATAAATCAATCTAGTTGGCCAAACCAAATTGATAGATTGGAGAGAAATACGAAGCTATAAAAATCATGCTTAAAATAATTCAGAGAATACTCGATTAATATTCATGAATAATCTAATCATAAACCCATAATTCATTGTATCCCAACAAAGACACCGCAGAGAGGATTACATCGAATAGATCATCGCAAAGATGTGATGAACTTTGTATTGAAGAACATAGAGAGAGAGATATGCATCTATGTACTATCTATGGACCCGTAGGTCTATGGTGAACTACTCACACATCATCATGGGAGCAGCAAGGTTGATGTAGAAGCCCTCCATGATCGATCCCTAGTACGGCAGCGTATCGGAAAAGGGATCCAGATGGACACAGGACGAAACAGAGACTTCAGGAGGTGGAAAAAGGGTTTCATATGGCTCTGTAACGATTTCCCAATTTTCAGGAATATATAGAGGTGGAGGTAGATCAAACATAGCCATGAGGTGGTCCTAAGGGAAAAGGGATGCCCTAGGGCGCAGACTCTTGGCTTGGCGCCGCCTCATGCAGCCTCTGGACTCCCTTCGAAGCTTCCATGTCTTATTTCTGTCCACACACAAATCATCAAAAAGGTTCGGGTCATTTGGACTTTGTTTGGTAATGGTTTCCTGGAAGGCCAAAAACAAGTAGAAAACAACAACTGGCACTAGACACTAGGTTAATAGTTTAGTTCACAAAAATAATATAAAATAGCATATAAATGCATATAAAAGTATCCTAGAATGATAAAAGAACAACATGGAACAATAAAAAATTATAGATACATTGGAGACATATCAGCATCCCCAAGCTTAATTGATGATCATCGTCGAGTAGGTAAATGATAAAAACCAAAAAATTGATGTGACATGCTGCCCAACATGTATTCTCTTTTAGGTATGATCTTTGTGAAGCCATGAACTAATAGACATCAACACAATAATATCCATAAAAATAAGCAACATAATCATTAACTTTCAAAATATGTGATCCCTAAACAATATTACTCGCGACTAATTTTACCATATTACCATGGCATGACTCCATCTTCACCACATAAGTACAAATCATGAGCACCAAAGTGTGAAGTCAAACAATTGGATCGTACTTCTAATGTTCTTTAGCATTTTCAACCTCACTCAATACATGAGAATAAAGCATGGATATAGCATATTGATGGAATAGAATATGGTGGTAGATATCAAAGGAGTCAAAGTGGAAAGAAAGTCCCACATCAACTAGGCACATCAACGGGCTATGGAGATTCCCATCAATAGATATCAATACGAGTAGTAGTGACTGCCACTTATCAGATGCAATAGAGCTATAAGTGTATGATAGCTCAACGGAAGCTAACTGGGTGTGCATCCAACTTGCTGGCTCATGAAGACCTTGGGAATTTGAGGAAGACTGTCATCGGAATATGCAATCCAAGTTCTATAATGAAAAATTCCCACTAACATATGAAATGACAAGTGAGGAGACTCTGTATGACGAACATGGTGCCACTTTGAGGCACAAGTGTGGTAAAGGATATTAGAAAAGTCCCTTCTCCCATTTTCTCTCATTTTTATTTTATTTTATTTTATTTATTTTTTCTTTCCTTTCCTTTTCCTTTTATCTTTCTATTTTTTCCCTCTCATTTTCCTTTTTGTCCTTCTTGGTGTCTCCTTTGGCCTCCCCTATTTTTCATTTTTCATCCATTGCTCATCCCGACTTGTGGGGGAATCGTTACACCATCATCCTTTCCTCACTAGGAAAATGTTCTCATAATGATGATAAGCACACTTTTATTTACTTATATCTCTATATAAAAACTCAACATAAAACAATTGTGACTCTATATGAATGCCTCTGGCAGTGTACCAGGATGTACAATGATCTATTGTAACATGTAAATAATGATGAATGGTGGCTTTGCCGCAGTTACTATATCAGCTAAGTGATCATGCAAAGCAATATGATGATGAACACACAAGTCTTGTGATCTAACGGTGGAATTTGCATGGCAATATATCTCAGAATGCTATGGAAATACCAAAATAGGTAGTACGGTGGTTTTTTTGAGGAAGATATACGGAGGCTTATGTTTGATAGAGCGTATCATATCATGAGGTTTGGATGCATCGGTGAAAGGTGCACCAATCCTTGAGGACTGAATGGGCAATGCACGGTACTAAAGATGCTAGCAATATGTGGAAAGATGAGTGTGCGTGGATCCATGGATTCAGATTAGTCATAAAGAACTCATATACTTATTGGAAAGTCTTATTAGCTCTCTCGAAGTGAAGTACTACTAGATACCTCTAGGGAGGAGGTTGGGAGGAGTTAACCATCACGCGCATCCAACCCGAACAACACCATGCCATTACCCATATTTAGATGGGGAACAAGTAACACACTTTAACTACTGATATTTCTACTGACCAATAATCATGTACTCATGACCTTTCATATTACAAGATCAATATCAATAACCCATGGTTTCTTCTTATAGTGAGCTACATGAAGGTTTTATTATGCACTCCTTGAATACCTATCATTTGTTCACTAATCTTATAACCAGTCAAAATTACCATTACTATTTCTTTATACTCTAATTTTTTAAGTGAAGCACAAGAGTTCAATTATTTCTATAAAATCTACATGCCACCGTGCTCCAAAAGATATACGTGAAGCACTAGAGCAACTGCTAAGCTCAAAAGATATAAGTGAAGTAGGTAGAGTATTCTAACAAATAATGATGAATATGTGTCTCTCTAAAATAAGTGTGTCCAAGAAACAATGATTGTGACAATCTACAAATAAAGCAAACTATAATACATGACGCTCCAAGCAAAACGCATATCATGCGATGAATAAAAATGTAGCTCTAAGTAACTTATCGATGGAATAGAGACCAAAGAGGGGATGCCTATTGGGGCATACCCAAGCTTAGACGCTTGAGTATTCCTAGAATTTTACCTTGGGGTGCCTTGGGCATCCTAGGCTTAGGGTCTTTCAGCTCCTTGTTCCTTCATCCATCATGGTCTCACCGAACACTTGAAAACTTCAGCACGCAAAACTCAACAAAACCTCATGATATCCATTAGTATAATCAACATATAAAATACTATAGGTACTTATATAAATTGAGTAATATTTCATTATTGCATAACAGGCATTGTATTCTAAATTCTCCATGGCATATACCCCCCGATACAATCCATAGCATCATCAAAAAAAACTATGGAAGAAAAAACAGAATCTCTGTAAACAGAACAATTTGTAAAGATATTTAGAAAAACTATACTTATGTAACTCCAACAATTATGAAAAATAAGAAAAGCCTAGGAAATTTTCATATCTATACTGTATTAAAATTTCATATCAAAAAGACGTTTCAATAAAATAAGAGAAATTGTCTACTCGACGCAAACGTTTTTGATTTTGGATCATGTCAGTTCGATTATCCTAAAAATCATACCAAAGGCTTTACTCGGAAAAAACATTAATTTATACATAAAACACAATCATTAGAGAGGTAATATCATGTCAACACTCCAAAACAGAAAGTATTGGGTTGTCTCCTAACAAGCTCTTTCTTTATAGCCATATAGGCCTCGGATATTAATGATGCTCACATAAATCCCAAGAATTGAAGCACAAGAGGAGCATCATATAGCAAGTAATGATCACATTTAAGTCTAACATACTTCCTATGGAAGTAGGAAGAATAAAGCATTGATGATTTGAACATCAAGATAGGTGAATGAGTAACATGAAAAATTCTATCACCATATTTGTCTCTCTCATAATAATTACATTGAGGATCATATTCAAATTCAACAATACAGCTATCATATAAAATATTTCCTCCATGATCCACATGCACATAAGTTTTACAATCTTGCAAGATAGTGGCATTATCATTAACTAGAGTCATGACCTGTCCAAACCCACTTTTATCAAAAATTTCATGAGATTGATCATTCTCCAAAGTAGTGGGACCATTATTTTGTAAAGTTGATGCTCTTCCATAGCCACTTATAGTAGTATTGAAAATATCATTATCAATAATAGATTCATCATGAAGCTCAAAATAATCAAGATCACAAGAAACATCATGATTATAACCCCAATCATGATCATTAGCACAATTGATATTCATCGAATTTATACTAAAAAAATTGCAATCATGATTTTCATTCAATAAATGTATCCCAATAGCATTTTCATTCATCACTTCATTATTAACTATTGGTTTACAATAAGCAGCTAGTTTGAAAAGATTAGCAAGTGTATGAGGATCCATTTCTCTTTAAATTTGTCTTTTACTTTATGATGTTGTGTGACAAAGAGAAAGATAGCATAATAGGCAAGTATAAAGTAGAACAAGTAAATGCTAATGTGTGTAGGTACTTGACAAGAATTTGATGATGCTCCCCAGCAATGGTGCCACAAATTCTTTTGGCTACTTGTAAACCGCGTTGGGTTTTTCCCCAAACAGGAGAGGAGATGCAACACAATAGAGATAAGTGTTTCCCTCAGTGAGAACCAAGGTTATTGAGCGAATTGGAGAACCATGCAAACCCCCGTCAATGGCACATGCACACAAAGAATAAAACACTTGCACCCAACGCGGGCAAGAGGGTTGTCAAGCCCCTTGAACTCTTTATTTACAAGGATTAAATCTTGATAGATAGATATTATGAATGAAAAATAAAATAAAGTAGTAAAAGTACATGAAGGTAAATGAGGTTTTTAAGTTTTTATATCGAAGAGTGTTGGCTAGAGGCTTCTCTATTGAAGAAAGCATATGGTGGGTAAAAAAATATTTTTGGGAAATTGATATAAAAGCACATAGTTATGACAATCATTCAAGGCAATGATAATGCATATAGGCATCATGTCCGTAAGCAAGTAGACCGACTCCTGCCAGCATATACTACTATTACTGCACTCACCGATTGCTATCCATTACACATCTAGAGTATTAAGTATAAAACAGAGTAATGCTTTGAGCAAGATGACATGATGCAAAGAAAGTAAACTCACCTAAGATGAATAAACCCAAACATTTTCCCCTTAATGACAGTAATACAAGACGTGTCTCGAGCCCTTGTATCACGAGGATAGAGCACTGCAAGGTTAAACCCATCACAACACATGAATCTCCCTGAAGATAAATCAATCTAGTTACCCAAACCAAACCGATAGATTGGAGAGAAATACAAAGCTATAACAACATGCCTAACATAATTTAGAGAAGACTCAGTGAATATTCATGAATAATCTGACCATAAACCCATAGTTCATAGGATCCCGACAAACACATCGCAATGAGGATTACATCAAATAGATAATCACAAAGATGTGATGAACTTTGCATTAAAGATCATAAAGAGATATATATCCATCTAGGTACTAGATATGGACGCATAGGTCTGTGGTGAACTACTCACACATCATGATGGGCGCAACTAGGTTGATGTAGAGGCCCTCAATTATCGATCCCCCCTCCAGCAGAGTACTTAAACAGGGCTCCAGATGGGCACACGACAGAACACAGACTTGCGGTGGCAGGAAAAGTGTTTCCGGTGGATATCTATTGATTTGCTGATTTTAGAGAATATATAGAGGTGGAGGTAGGTCAAACGGAGCCACGAGGTGGTCCCAAGGCAAGGGACCTTGACCCCCTTGGGTCGCGTCCTCTTGACTTGTCACCACCTCGTGCGGCCTTTAGATGCCCTCTAATGCTTCTAGGTCTTACTTTTGTCCACATAAAATCATCAAAAAGTTTCAGGTCATTTGTACTTCGTTTGGTACCAGTTTCCTGAAATGCCAAAAAAGCAGAAAACAACAACTGGCACTAGGCACTAGGTTAATAGGTTATTTCACAAAAATTATATAAAATAGCATATGAACGCATACAAAGTATCCTAGAATTATAATATAACATCATTGAACAATAAAATATATAGATATGTTGGAGACGTATCAAAAAGCCACGGGTCAATGGTAAAACTAAACCAGCAAGACCTCGTGACGACCCAGATCTATTTCCAAAGCCACGCGCTCTGTATCTATGGGCATTATATGTCTGTGTTTAGTGGACAATAGCTGAAACACCTCGAGTTACTCCGAGGTGGCACCACCGAGCACTAGGTAGGTGGACCAACACCCATGAGGATCACTGGCCCAGTTTGTTGATTAAAAGTCCACGGGGGCCCGAAAATCCCTATGCAAGTTTTATTAGGTTGGCGAATTGTAAAACCAATGTTGGGCCTTTCTAGAGGAGTTTTATCCTAAAACAAATGATCAAGGGGGGCACATAATACCCCACATATATTAGAAGCGCTCATCAAGGAACATAACACCGATATAACAGAAACTAGGGCGGCAAGAGTTGAACAAAACACTAAGAAAAAGGTCGAGGATTCCACCCTTTACCAAGTGTATAGACGCATGAATTAAATAAACAAGATAGTGTGAGGCTCAGCAAATTGCGCCTCCAACTAGAAATGCTAGAAAAAGAGGCTAAGCAAGGGGTAAGATAGCCAAACAATGGTTTGCTACGACGATGGGTAGTTAGAGGCTTATCGTGGAATTTTGGGAGGATTGACAAACAAGTGGTAGATAGCAAGACATAGAGATAGAAATGATATAACTAGTATATCAAAGATTGTTGTGATATACAAGGTAATGATCATCTTGCATGGAATCCTGCTTGGAAGAAGATCGAATCCATGAAGTAGATGAATGGGTGTAGTCAAACGAATCCCCAGACTTCGAAACGTTATCGAAACTCTGGCAAGACAAAGTATAACTAGAAAGAAGCAAACACCACATTGTAAACAAACAAGCATAATCATGGCATGATGTACAATCAAGTATGATGCACATCCAGTTTAAATAGGCATGGCATGGCAAAATGCAACATTTAAAAAATACACATTAAGTGAATCTCAACATGCAACGAGGTATATATTGATGAAACTCCACATTCAAATATTTATTTAACTCCCATTTAGTTACTCAACAATATTAATGTAACATCCCTAATTTTCAAATCTCAAACGTTGGTACAATTGTTTTAAACTTCCTTGTGTTGTTCTTTAAGCATAAATTGACAAGGTTTTCAATCTTTTTGAGGTAAATTGAATATATAGTTGAGAGTGAATAAGATGAATTTCCCAAATGTTCATTTGTCTCTTATATTAGATTTTGACAACATTTCAAGTACTCAGAGCAATCTCCAATTTAATAGGAAATAACATGAGAGAATGAAAGAATACCACTTCAATATAGTGTTTCTTAATTATTTAATTGTTACATGGATATTTATATGAAGTTCATAAAATATTTTATGGAACATTTATAAAGAAAAAAATAAATTTATAAGAATGTTATGTGTATTTGTTTCATTATTTTTGTCTAGAAAAAGGTTCACTGTTTTCCATATAAGTCCTAATATTTTAGTATAAATTCTCATAATATTTGGAGTTTATTTGGTGTAGTATTTATACAAATGTATTTCCGATAGACTATAAACCTTATTGTCTATTTTTATTGTTCATCTGGGCGAACTATAGCAGCCTTGTTGCTATCCTCCGCTTGTGCACCCGTGATAACCCAATGCACACCGCAGCAGTAGTCAGGCCTATCCGGCCTTTCCTCTCAACAACCAAATTGGGTAGGGCCCATTCCTTTCTTTCTATCCATGCTCTTCAAGCGCCACCCATTCTCTTGGCCCAACATCTAGGCAAACCATGAGTACTCTAGATCCTCTCCTTGTTCGTTCTAGGAACAAGTCCTGTAGGAACACGAGTACCACCTCATTGTTTTTGTTTCCTGGTAGTCACATTTCTGGACCTGTTAATATTTTTCAACATCAGATCCAGCGTGCCCCCAAGTGCTCCTCTATATCATGCACTCGTCGTCCAATGGGAACCAAATCCTATGGTACTTCTATGCTGCTCCTTATTCATCAGATCTAGCACAAAAACTTCATTGTATCACAAAGTTGTCAATGGAAAAAAGTTTGTTCCTGTCAAGGCGAATCCATTCACAGAAAGAAAATCAATACGTCCATTGTATCTCTCACTTTTGGCAATCTCGTTCATAGGTATTCTTGCACGAGTTCATCAAATTCGTAGTAGTCCTTTTACCAGCGGATGCAACAAGTTTATCCACACAATATTCACATTGAAGCTTTACTAATTCAGATTGTTAGATCTATCTAGTTCGATTAAACCTACATCAGGGCCATATAAATCTCGAAGACGATGCAATTTGGGTGATCTTTCGACGAAACTGCGGATATTCATGTGTTCCATTTGTCCGGGCACATCTTGTCATATGATTCGTTCCAAACGGATGTTTCTCAACTCGTAATCCAAACTGAACTTCCGACGGGTGACTTTTTTGGCTAAATGGTTTTTCTTCTATTTTATCCACCAGAGATCATCTATATTATTGATCCAACTCAACGAGCTTTGCATCTTCACCGCAATAGCTCCATCTACCATATTTCCTTTGGAAGATCTATATCATACAATATTTGGGTTAACTTGGTTTTTATTTTGGGTTTGGAGTTTATTCGATTTCAATTATTTCCACATATAGTTACAAGTATATTGCGAAGAACATTGTGGCATCAATGAGATATTATTTATTCATCAACTACTAGGCAAGTTGCACTTTTGATTATATATAATCCTCTACTTATGCTATGCATGTGTAGCTTTCGTGCGATGATATATGTTTGTTTGGTCATTATATTCCATGGTGTAATTGTTGTGAATTGTTTGTATTCTGTGATTGTATGCTTAGCATTATTATTATATATGTGGGCTTGGTGTCTAGTGATTAATAATGTGGTGAGTTCTTATAGCTGTAGCTTTAGGACTTTTTACCAGGTGAATGTGTCACTCGCAGAGTGCTCTATTATCCCTAGAGAATGCACCATTGACAGAGTGCACTTGAGCTAGTTTCTGGATTTAAATCAGGTAAATGCATTGTTAGTAGAGGGCTCTATCATCCCCAGAGAATACATCACTGACAGAGTGCACGTGATAATTCTGAAGTTATTGTCATGTCAACTTAGGATCCTTATGGTTCTCAGGGGCAGGTAAATTTGTGTTGATTGTATACGAGTAACCTTGATCAAATAGTCAAAGTAGGAGAAGACATTCGTCTCCAAACCCACCTGAGTGCTTTGTTTGTCATAACTTGCCAGCGGATGTATGTTTTGTCATATAATTATGTGTTATTTTCCAATACATTCAAAGTATTGACCCTATGTGGTTGCAACATTTTATGTTGTGGGATTTACTCGACGAGTGAGTGATGTGATGTAGGATTACGATGTCTATACTCAACATTTGCCTATAGTGTTGATGAATTCGATGTAGTCTTTATTTGCTTTTCGTCTAAATTTTTTTGTTTGTATGCTAGATTTGAGCTATGTAGGTATATAATATTGTAAATTCTACATCTACGAAGTAGTATTATGACATATGGTTTATTCTTGATATTACATCATGTAATGTGTTTGATAGCTATTGATCCAGGGACTAGCACAATGCGGACCGAGGCTCGAATCTTATCAGGTTCGGTCGTTACATATAGTATAAGAGTCGTGTGTTGACTATAGGATGCGACCTTAGAAAATAGAGTAGGAAAAGCCATATGAGTGCAAAACTTATTTTACAATCTTACTCTACTTGATAGTTTTTACTCTTGTAATCATACTTTTTCTTTTCAAATGTAGATGTCCCTTGTAGTTGTATTAGTATCATCTGAGAAGTTTTATTTTTGTTTTGTCTTAGTGACTGCAGGGCTTACACCCCATAATATTTTATTGATCAGAACCATGGAAAACTATTTACAAGTTCCTGCAGCAGAGGGAACTAAATAAAAGAAAAAGAAAACAAAGACAAAGAGAAAACTATAAAACCACACTATGGGGCAAAAAGTCAATCCATCTCAAAAGATCATCCTTGAATCTCTGTTTAATTCTAAAAATGAGAAGGGTGATGTCATGCACAAGATCACTTGTCCACTCCCCAAAAGATGGCTTGATATGCCCAAAGGCTCTATATTCCTAACCTTCCAGATATTCCATAAGGCAAGAAAAACAACCTGTCACACCCTCTGTTTGTATCATGTTGCTATGTTATGTATTTATAAAATTTGGAACCATTTACAACTTTTTGAGTGCATGCCCTTGTTTGGATTGTTTGTTGATTGTTTGTTTGGTTGATTGGATTTTGGCACTCCTTATCTTATTCTCTCCACCTTCAACTTCTTTGATCCAAACATCTTTACCAATGATCATACCATGTGAATAGTACCTAAAACTATTTTTATCCAATATTGTTTTGGCCAAAAAGGACTTATTCAAATTAGGTTTTCAAAACCCCCTGAATTGAGGTTTGTACTACAAGTCCTCACATTGGGTGGAATACTGTACACCAAAGGCTTTGTTTGGAATCCACTATATATATGTCTTCCCAAAACCACAAAATATTATTTTAAAGATTATTTTATTATTTGATTTACAAGCTTTTTCTTAAATCTATAAATGGTTTTTCATAGGGAAAAATTATGTAATGCTTTAATAATATTTAAGAAAATTTAGGGAAACTCACTGGACATATATTTTTCATATATATGATTTTAACACATGGTCATGTTCAAAATAATGGGCAAAAACTCGAAAACCCTTTCTGCTTAAATGAAGCAATTAAAATATTTTGATAAGAAATATTCTCAATAAAATACAGGAAAATTCCAGCAAGTCTCACATAGTATATCTGATGATATTGCAAAGTTTCATCCCAGTCCCAACTGATTTGATTCACCAAAATATCCCAAAACCCTCTCTGTCCAGAATCAAAATTTGAACAACTTTACATTGTGAAGTTTCACCTATTGAACCCAAACTTTGTGGGCATGGTCTAATCCCTAAATACTACTACTACACCAAGTGGTGGATTTGTGGGGAATGAATTGCATGCCGGAATCTACAGAAATCCGATTCTGATAAATTCTAGGGTTTTCATGTTTGTACTGTCAACTTTCTCCAAATATCCTCAAACTTGGTGGTCCTCCCTATTATTACCTACACTCTCACCTTATTAAATGTCATGGCAATAAAACACCATTTGCTAGCCCAAATCAACATCAAACACCTTTTGGTGATTTGGTAAAACCATGCTTTGACCCCTTTCTGCTATTCTTATTCACTTCAAGTTATTAGTACATCTTCTTAGAGTGTTCTTTTACGTCCAGTAAAAGGCCCATGGCATCAGTTCACTAATTGATGGGGGTAATACTTCATTTTACTCCTTTGTGCAACAAGATCAGCACCCAATTTACGTCCTCCTCCTTTTTCCTCTACTCTCCCTAGCCCCCACTAGCGCCAAGAGCATCTACAGAAACCCCACAAGCTAGTGGGCAAGTTTGGCCGTGCCCTGGAGGTAAATCGCATGCCCTGGCATGCCAAAAGTGTGCTCCAGAGCGCACTATAGTGCACTCCCGCGCAGTAGATGGCCCGCATCCCCACCTCCCGACAGCACTGGGATGAGGGATCTTGTCCCCTGGCCCACCTCGATTTACGGAGCATGGCAGGATGCCGACCCCCTCCTTTGTACACCTCCATTGACCTACCAGACACATGCCATGGACGCCCCTCTTAGCCAACCATGTAGCCCGCACGCGCATGCTCCCATGCTCTCCCTCTTCTTCCCCTGGTCGTGGACCATCCCCAGCAACACCCTAGACGCACCCGGGCTCGCTCCCACGCCCTCCAGCGATGGCAGGGACCTCGCCGACGCATGGGTGCATGGTGGACCATCACCCCCTCTATATAGGGCTGACTCGAGCCCCTCTATCCCCTATGGACCCTGTCTCTCCCTTCCAATCGCCCTCTAAAGCCCCCCTGAGGGAGTGCGGGACTACTGACCTATTTCTTATGGGCCGGAGTCATGGGCCACTCGCTGAGGATTGGAGTGATCGAACGTCCCATCGCTAGGGAGGAGATCTCAGGAGCCGTGGCGTGCGTTCAAGTTTAAGATAGTAGAATAGGCATGTTTTTCCCCTCCGGTAGGCAACCGACTATATGTGACCCTAGGGACCCCTCGCGTCTATATAAGCTAGAGGGTTTTAGATTGTAAGGCGGAGAGACAAATCTAAGGTCTTATCTATTCGATCTCGAGGTAGATCAATTCTGTAGCCATCATACACATCAATATAATCGAGCAAGATGTAGGGTTTTACCTCCATAGGAGGGCCCAAACCTAGGTAAACATCATCTCCTTCATCCCCTATTACCATAGATTAAAGACTCACAGCTCGTGACCCCCTACCCAAGATCCACCAGTTTTGACACCGACATTGCTGCTTTCATTGTGAGTTCTGCTTTGATCGCCAAAGGAATCGATGGCTCTCCTTATCACAATCAATGCAATCTGCATCAAGGATGTCTCCGTCCCTGGTCAGATCTCCATAGGCAGCAACATCCTGTCGCATGCTGATTCGACTAACCATCTTGGCTAGATTGGAACTTTCTTGCCTGATCAAGAAATCACATTCGGAACCCTAGAGTTCGTCGATGATTCACGAAGAGAACTTGTTTTTATGGAGCCCTCCGCTCTCATGGAGGAGCCCGGAGATCCCGACGCCTTGACGCCAGGAGCATCGGGCCCCACCTCTACGGTAGCTTCTAACCTCGGGCTGTCTAGAATGCCCAACCCAATCGATGTGCCTAGATCTGCCGCAGCCGAATATAACCTGGCTTCATCGGCAAGCGACTCTGGAACCACGACGTTGCGAACCGGCCCCGTGGGCTTCGGCGACACTTGCCCTACTGACGTCTTGTCCCTAAATGAGCTACTTGATCGGATTCAAACTATGGGCATGTCCGACGACCAGACCCCGGTGTAGGATCGAAAGTAGGTCTAGAGGGGGGAGGGTGATGAGACTACTTGACCAAATCAACACCTACCTTTTCCCAATTTTAAGTGTTGGTAGATTTAGCATTCATATCAAGTCAACCACACCCTACACATGCATGTCTACGAGTATAGCAGCGGAACGTAAAGGCAATAATGAGTAGTAAAGGAAGGGTATGAAGATCAAACGCAATTTGGAGCCACGACGATTTTTCCCGTGGTTCCTATAGGTGGTGCTATCGTACGTCCACATTTATGGAGTCTTCAACCCACGGAGTGTAAAGGTCTAGAGAGTCCACGGAGGGCTCCACCCATAAGGGTCCACGAAGTAGCAACCTTGACTATTCCATGATGGCATACGTCCATGGAGGACTAGGATAACTCGGGGTAGACCTTCATGAAGTAGGTGAGCTCCTTTCACTTACAAACTTGTTGGTTCACTCCACAACATCAAGTAGGAGGATCCCAAGCGACACCTAACAAATCTAGGAGGCACCACCCTCCAAAAGGTAATAGGCTCGATAATGTCGATGAACTCCTTGCTCTTGTGCTCCAAGATGATAGACTCCCCAACACACAATCACTCTCTCATAGATTTGTCTTTGGTGGAAGAGTTTGATTCGGTGGAAAGCAACTTGGGGAGGCTAGAGATCAAGATTCATATGGTTGCAATGGAATGGCATGATCTCAACACATGACTAGGTGTGTCTCTCTCTCAGTAAATCAGTTAGGATGAGTGGGGATCTGTTCTGAGTGCTTTTCTTGTGAGTGAGTGGTGGTGGAGTGGTATATACAGCCATCTCCAAAAATCCAACCGTTACACCTTAAGTGACCAACTCAATGACACCGATGTGTGAAACTTGATGGTACCGAGTTACTCCAAGGTAGCAACTTTTGAATCTCGATGAGGCCGATATATAAAACTCGGCTGCACCGATTAGATCACCAACAATCAGATTGCGCAACTTGGTGATGCCGATCAAACAAACTCGGTATGACTGATCTTGTGAATCTAGGTAACAGAATGTTGATAACCCAAACTCGGTGGCACTGAAGCAGAATCGGTTGCACCGAATGGCTAGGGTTTTGCATGGGTCTGTCTGAGTTTTGAATGGGTGGCATCAAGTGGGAATTGTTGGTTGCACCGATTTTGGATATATGGATTTGGACAGACATTTGTGGAAGAGCTTGTGGATGTTTTTGGTGAATATCACTTGTGCATGTATGAGCATTTTGTTCACCAACACTACCTTACCCCCTTTTAATAGTATTGGCTTTCCTATGGACTCAAAGTGATTTCTCACAAAGTAAAATGTAGAGTCCTCTTGCTTGAAGCTTAGCCAATCCATTTCCTTGCATCTTGGGGTATTCCACAATCCTTTTGCAATCCCTATCATTGAACTTTTCTTGAAATATGCATAGTGGAAAAATTAGTTCAATGACATATATGTCGTTATTAATTACCAAAACCACCAAGGGATTAAATGTGCTTTCAGCCTCCCCATTTTTGGTAATTGCTGACAACATATAGATCAAAGCTTCGAAATATGATATAATCAATGAGAATAATCGTCACCTTGAGAAGTATGTGATAAGCAAGACCTCCCCTAAATTTTTGCATTATTTTAAATTTGTGTTTGAATGCAAATGCCCAATCGATTAGGTACATGGGGCACTTCTTCCATGGCACATACATCTTGGTAGTGTGCGAGAGTAATAAGAATGAATATCCTAGCACAACACAATCAAGCAAAGTGAATGATCATGTCATAAGCATTAAAAGGATAGGAAGTGGTAGCAACACACATTAAGTGTATGATCAAACACCAACAAAGTCTAACACAAGTAGACCAACAGACCAAATGTTTTTGAAAAACGATAAAAACCAACAATCTCTCACTCGAAGCCTAAAGATCTATATACAACTTCTACCCCTTTGGCAACAAGTTACAAAAAAGTTCAAAGAGATATAACTAATCGTTTTTCTCAGGTTAATCTCCTCCTGTGTTCGATGTAGGAGTCGATAGAACTGCGTCAACCAAGACTTTTGCAGACATCATGGATGGAGTTGGAGTAGGAACTGGAGGTACTGGAGGAGCTGATGGAGCTGAAGTGACTCTAGCAGGTGTTGATGAAGAAGGCCTCAACTTTGGAGCTGCCACTATGGCTGATCTGGCCTGGGTGGTGAAGTGTGTGCCTTGCTTAAGAGGAGAGTCTTCCTCATCATCTAAAGTTTCCTCATCCATGGAGTGTGGGATAGGCACATCATCAACTTCCTTCTTGAGCTCGTTCAGGGTCTTGGTCTGCCCATCCACCTTGTCATTGAGGGTGTTGATCCTGTTGTCAATGATCCTTAGAAGACTATGTTGGTTCTCTAGTATGTCCATGATATTCTTCTGCATGCCATGAACCGTAGAGATCAAACAATCCATTTGCTCGTTACTGGATCTATGGACTTGAGCACTAGTGGCTCTAACTGCCTCTGCCACTGCTTGTGCCTGAGCTGCAGCTGATGTGGGTTGGTCTGGGTCCATCACCACAATGTTGTCATCAAAATCTGGCTGTAGGGCCAAATGGGGCCTGCCAAGAGAAAAAATGTGCTTCTCCAACTTGGAGTTGATGAGCATATGAATGTATGGTGCATAGCAGCAAATTGCTTCTGATCAGTCGCAACCCTCTTCACAATCTCCACAATTAGATCCATCACTCTGAATCTCTAATGCTTGTCAATAAGAAGCAGCAAGTTGATGGAGTAGCCTCGGATCATCTTCTCGTCACATGACTTGGACATCAAAGTATGCCTAAAAATGGTGTTGATGGTGCGGAGACCTTCCTGGAGATGATAGATACATCCTAGCTTATGAGACTGAAGATGTGCAACAGGTATAGCGTTGTACATGTCCTTCATGCATTGTGGCTGGCGTTGGACTCTGAGTACACACAAACATCTCCATTTTGTACCTCTGGGACTCCTAAGATGGCAGCCCATTCATCAACAGTCGACTCATATCTTGCTCCTTCAGTCATCCATACAATTCTACCATCTCCATAGAAGTGAGAAGTGGAGTAGAATTGCATGATCATCTCATTGTTCCATGCAGTGAATTCTTTGCCAACAAACTCATCTAGGCCAATGTAGTGGAAGTATTCTTGTATGCTCAGGAAGTAGTCTTCATTTGCGTTGATGTACTTCCAATCAACATACCTCATGTCACTCATAGCTGGACTCTTGTAAAGCAGCATGCTCTCGTAGAATTTTTTTTGATCCTTGGTCTAAAATATGTAGTCCACAACTGTTTTCCTTCTCTGAGTGTAAGGATCAATCGCTCCCCATTCCCTTAGACTAGAATCCTTCTTCTTCTTCATGTCCTCTAAAACCAAGTGACTAGCATTGTGCTCTGGGAGGTGTGGTCTGAGCTTCATCAAAGCAGACATGACATCATCATCTATATCTATGAAGGTTGATCCCTTGTTCTTCTCAGAAGCAGGAATCTGTCTGGAGGACCTCTTGGACTTGTCAGCAGCAACTTTCTTGGGTGCAGACTTGGTGCTCTTGGATGGATTTTGCTATGGCATAGCATCTGCCAAAACCCTCTTTTTCCTCTTCTTGGGAGGGTCCTTGGCAACATGGTCTTCCTCATCCTCCTCCTCCTCAGGAGCACCAACAGTCTCCCCTGGGTCCTCATACATGGAGGTAGCCCTTCGAGTAACATATAAAATCATCTTGATGGCTTTCTTCTCACCACCCTTCTTGGGCATAAACATCCTGGGAGGCTCAATAGTCATAGTGCTTCTAGAGCTCTCAGGTGCTCTCATAGTCTCTGGAGGGGCATAATTTTTTTTGACAGGCTTCTTAGGAGCCTGCTTGACAGCCTTGTCTTGCTTGGTCTTGGGAGGCACTTCCTCAGGAATGAAGTCCTCATCTTCATCATCAGAATTAAGCTTACTCCTTGTCCTAGTAGCAGCCCTGGGCAGATCAGGTGAGTTAGGAATCCCAACATCATAGGACGATGAGTTCTTGTCTAGACTAGTGCCAGAACTCATGTCATCATTCTACTCCTACAAGTTCTGACTATCCTTTGAAGCTGACATATCTGACACTCTGAGTAGAGTGAAGAAGAGTAGAAGGGGATGAGTCATCACAAAATGCAGACAATTTTGGAAAAGTTTGAACAGAGAAATCCTTAGGTATAGTCCTCGGCAAAAAGGGATTTCGGTGTCATCGGGACAAAAAATTCAGTACTACCAAGACACACAGTGTTCTTTAACAGAAACTTAGCTGCAATTTCGTTTGGACCGAAAATTGCCACTCGGTTTCACCGAGTATTGTCGTCAGTAGCACAAAAAAAAAATCGGTGGAACCGATTGTTCTGACTTGGTCTCACGGAGATTCAGTCTTGTGGACAACTAAACCTAAAAGTCCTCGTTTGCAAATCTAATGAGTTATCTAGTGGATAGAGAGGTTTGCAATTTGTGGATTATAGATAAAATTAACTCCAATCCGCAAGAATCGGACGGGGAGCGCAAGGAGGGTCGGATCCATACCGTACCTTGGTGATGGATCCGCTATGGCGGCAACGGGAGTGAAGATTCCGACGGCGGCGGCGATTCTCAACGGTAGAGACGCACGACGAGGCAAGGGCGAAGACAAAGGGTCTTGATTCGACAACTTCGGGTTTTGGAGGTGGCGACGTTTGAAGAAATTTTCAAAGGTCGGGTCTGCCTCTATATATACATGTGGTTGTTTATACGTCTCCAACGTATCTATAATTTTTTATTGTTCCATACTATTATTTTATCTGTTTTGGATGTTTTATATGCATTAATTAGCTATTTTAAACTATTTATTGGACTAACATATTAACCTAGAGCTTAGTGCCAGTTTCTGTTTTTTCCTTGTTTTTGAGTATTGTAGATAAGGAATATTAAACAAAGTCCAAACGGAATAAAATCTTCGCGATGATTTTTCTTGGACCAGAAGACATCTAAAGACTCGGATAGAGGGCTAGGAGACCTACCAGGAGGTCACAAGCCACCTTGGCATGGCCATGAGGGGGTGCCCCCCTGTCTTGTGCCCCCCATCAGATCTCCCAACCCTAATCTCTGGCCTATAAATTCCCAAACATTTCCCTAATACAAAAAAGAGCCACGCAAATACTTTTCCGTTTCTAGAAGCCTCCGTTCCTGAGAGATCCAATCTTGGAACCTTTTCCAGTAATCTATCGGAGGGGGACCCGATCATGGAGGGCATCTACATCAAATCCATTGCCCCTTTGATGATGTGTGAGTAGTCCACCACAGACCTATGGGTCCATAGCTCGTAGCTAGATGGATTGTTCTTTCTCTTTGTGCTTCAATACCATGTTCTCCCTGATCTTCATGGGGATCTATCCGATGTAGTACTATTTTGCAGTGTGTTTGTCAAGATCCGATGAATTGTGGGTTTATGATGGGATTATCTATGAATATTATTTGATTCTTCTCGGAATTCTTATATGCATGATTTCATATCTTTGCAAGTCTGTTCGATTTTTTGGTTTGGTTTGGCCAACTAGATTGGTAATGCTTCCAGTGGGAGAAGTGCTTGGTTTTGGGTTCAATCCTGCGGTGTCCTCATCCAGTGATAGAGTTGGAGTAGCAAGGCACATATTGTATTGTTAGCATCAAGGGTAAAAAGATGGGGTTTTCATCATATTGCTTGAGTTTATCCCTCTACATCATGTCATCTTACTTAATGCGTTACTCCGTTCTTCATGAACTTAATAGTCTAGATGGACGCAGGAGTCGGTCGATGTATGGATTATTAATAGTAGATGCAGAATCGTTTCGGTCCACTTGACACAGACGTGATGCCTATATGCATAATCATTCCCTCGGATATCTTCATAACCTTGCGCTTTTGTATCAATTGCTCGACAGTAATTTGTTCACCCATCGTGTTATTTACCTTAAAGAGAGAAGCCTCTAGTGACACCTATGGCTCTCGGGTCTATTTTTCATATTATATTTTCAGATCTATATACCAAAAATACCTTGTTACAATTTATTTACCTTTTTTACTTTCCGGAATTTTTTACATATATCTCTATCAGATCTAATCCTTGCAAGTAACCATGAAGGGATTGCCAACCCCTTTATAGAGTTGGGTGCAAGAGTTTGATTTATTTGTGTAGGTGCATCCATTGGTGACTTGCTTGTTCCTCCTACTAGATTGATACCTTGGTTCTCAAGAACCAAGGGAAGTACTTATCTACTTCACTGCATCAACCTTTCCTCTTCAAGGGAAAACTAGCGCAATCTCAAGAGGTAGCAAGAAGGATTTCTGGCGCCGTTGCCAAGGAGGATACACATCAAGCCTACCAAGCACCCATGACAAACACATCTCTTGCATTTACATCATTTGCCATTTTCCTCTGGTTTTCCTCTCCCCCACTTCTAAAATGATTTCAGAATAAACCAAAAAGATTTGCCTTTTTATTCGCCCTTCTTCCGTTCGCCTTTTTGTTTGCTTTTTGTTTGCTTGTGTGCTTGATTGATTGCTTTGTCATGATGTCTAAGAATACCAAGTTGAGTGACTTCTACAATACTAATAAGAATGATTTTATTAGTACTCTGATTGCTCCTGCCACTAGTGTGGAATCTTATGAAATTAATGCCGATTTGCTCAATCTTGTTATGAAAGAACAATTTTCTTGCCTTCCCAGTGAAGATGCCGCATCCCATTTAAATAATTTCATTGAGTTGTGTGATATGCAAAAGAATTAAGATGTGGATAATGATATTGTTAAATTGAAGCTATTTCCATTCTCACTACGAGATCATGCTAAAACTTGGTTTTCATATTTGCCTAAAAATAGTATCGAGTAAATATGCTTTTATCTCCATGTACTTTTCGCCCACTTAGGGATGGCAATTGGTCGGGTTTGGAGCGGGTGGAGCTGGTCCCAATCCAACCCATTACTCATCTTCCTACCCTTTGCACATCCATCAAAGCATCCGTGGGCACAAATTGTGCCCATGTCCAAACCCATTGGATATCCAGATACCAATGGAGATCCATGGGCATAAAAAAATTAGCATGAAGCCTTGCAAAGATCAAATTAATTCATCATTGTTCATTAACTAAGATAGGTTTAATAATTATGTTAGTGGAGTTATGGGGGTTAGTAAACATCGATTGGAGTTTGACCTTATGTGACTGCGAGTGACTTGGGGTTGGACATTGGCTTAGTTTAGTATCACTGCCATAGGATCCCATGTGTCATATGGGTATCCATTGGATATCCATGGAGCAAAAATTACAACTGTACCCAACCCGACTGTTCGTGAGTATCCAGATCCATGGATCCATGGGCAGAAATGCGCTCCATACCCTTACCCAACCGGGTCGGGTATTCGCGGGTATCCAGATCCATGGATAAAATTGTCATACCTATGCCCACTAAGATAATATCCCTTAGGAACAATATAATGAATTTTAAGAAACTTGATCATGAGCATGTTGCACAATCTTGGGAGAGGATGAAATTAATGATTAGAAATTTCCCCGTGCATGGTTTGAGTTTATGGATGAGTATACAAGTTTTTTATGTGGGATTGAATTTTGCATCTAGGAATCTGCTAGATTCCGCCGTGGGTGGTACTTTTATGGAAATCACATTAGGAGAAGCTACTAAACTCCTAGATAACATTATGGAAACCTATGGGAAGGATTAATGATGTTCTTATTTTCACAAATAGGAAATATGTGCCTATAGATTTCATTGTTCTTGATATAGATTGCCATCCTACATGTCCTATTATTCTTGGTAGACCTTTCCTTAGAACGATTGGTGCAATTATTAATATGAAAGAAGGAAATAATAGATTCAAATTTACATTTAGGAAAGCCATGGAAAACATTCCTAGAAAGAAAATAATATTGCCTTATGAATCTATCATGAGAGATACTTTTGGATTTCATACCAAGGATGACAATACCTAGATCTATTGCGTTATGCCTAGCTAGGGGCGCTATACAATAGCGCTTGTTGGGAGGCAACCCAATTTTATTTTTATGTTCTGTTTTGTTTCTGTTTTGAGTGTTTCACACGTTATTACCTATTTAGTAATTGTGTTTCATTTTTTTAATTAGTGTTTGAGCCTAGTAATACCTTTGGGATGGTCTATGGTGATTGTTGATTTGATCTTGTTGAAAAACAGAAACTTATGAGCCCAGTCCAGGAATTTTATAAATTTATCAGAGCATCGAATGTGTATGAAATTTTTACACAAGATTGATATAAAAATTTCCCAGGTTTTAGAAATGTTTCAGAATTTTTAGAGTTACATAATTATACGAAGTTTGCATATTGCTACAGACTGTTCTGTTTTTGACAGATTCTGTTTTCTTTGTGTGGTTTACCTATTTTGATGTATCTATGGGTCGTATCGGGGGTATGAACAAGGAAAAGTTGGAATAAGTAGATATTACACTAATATAAATAAAGAATCAGTTCACAACAGTACCTAAAGTGGTGATTTATTTTCTTATACTAACGGAGCTCACGAGTTTTCTCTTGAGTTTTGTGTTGTGAAGTTTTCAAGTGTTGTGTAAAGATTGGATGGACTATGGAATAAGGAGTGGGAAGAGCCTAAGCTTGGGAATACCCAAGTCACCCCATGGAATCAAGGATTCCAAAAATCCTAAGCTTGGGGATGCCTCGGAAGGCATCCCCTCTTTCGTCTTCAATCCATCAGTAAATTTACTCGAGGCTATATTTGCATTCACCAGATGATATGTGTTTTGCTTGGAGCATCTTGTATGATATGGGTCTTTGCTTTTTAGTTTGACACAATATAATAAAAGCTTCCATATAACGTGCAGTGAATATTATGAGAAGTTTGATTCCTTGCATAAAGTTTTGAGATATAAAGATGGTAATATTAAGAGTCATCTTAGCAAGTAATTGTGAATTGGTAAAAATACTTGTGTAAAGGTTTGTGATTCCCATAGCATGCATGTATGGTGAAACGTTATGTAAGGAAGTAGGAGCATGATTTGTTTATTGATTGTTAACCTTTGTGTCAGGGTCGGGAGCGCGTGCTGGTTTACTCCTACCAACCTCTCCCCTAGCAGCATGCGTCTAGTACTTTGCTTCGCTGACTAATAGACATTTTCTATAATTGTGTGAGTTCTTTATGACTAATGTGAGTCCATGGATTATACGCGCTCTCACTCTTCCACTTTTGCTAGCCTTTCTAGTACCGCACAACTATTGCCGGTGCATTAAGCCCACCATATATCCTTCCTCAAAATGCCACCATACCTTCCCTATTATGGCATTTCCATTACCATTCCGATATATATTGCCATGGATCTTCCACCGTTCCGTTTATTATGACACGCACCATCATTTTCATATTACTTTGCATGATCGTAAGATAGCTAGCGTGATGTTTTCATGGCTTGTCCATTTTTTGATTCCGTTTGCTATGCTAGATCATTGCACATCCTGGTACACTACAAGAGGCTTTCATATAGAGTCATATTTTATTCTAGATATCGAGTTTTAATTCTTGAATTGTAAAGAAATAAAAGGGTGATGACCATCATTATTAGAGCATTGTCCCAAGTGAGGAAAGGATGATGGAAGCTTTGATTCCCTCACAAGTTGGGATGATACTCTGGACTTTATGAAAAAAAAGAGGCCAGTGAAGCCAAAAAAAGAGGCCATTGACGCCCACCAAAATAAAAAAATGAGAGAAAATAGATAAGGGACAATGCTACTATCTTTTTTCCACACTTGTGCTTCAAAGTAGCACCATGATCTTCATGATAGAGAGTCTCATATTTTGTCACTTTCATATACTAGTGGGAATTTTTCATTATATAACTTGGCTTGTACATTCCAATGATGGGCTTCCTCAAATTTCCCTAGGTCTTCATGAGCAAGCAAGTTCGATGCACAACCACTTAGTTTCTTTTTGAGCTTTCATACATTTATAGCTCTATAGTGCATCCGTTGCATGGCAATCCGTACCCACTCACAATAATATCTATTAGTGGGCATATCCATAGCCCGTTCATACGCCTAGTTGATGTGAGACTATCTTCTCCTTTTTCTTCACAACCTTCAACCTATTCTATTGCACATATAGTGCTATGTCCATGGCTCACGCTCATGTATTGCGTGAGAGTTGAAAAAGTTTGAGAACATAAAAGGTGTGAAACAATTGCTTGACTTGTCATCGGGGTTGTGCGTGATATAAATACTTGGTGTGGGGAAGATGGAGCATAGCCGGACTATATGACTTTGTAGGGATCACTTTCTTTTGCCATTATATTTTAAAGCGATACAATTGCTTCGTTAGTATGCTTGAAATATTGTTGTTTTTATATCAACATTAAGATTTTGTTTTGAGTCTTATGGATGTGAATATTCATGCCACAATAAAGCATATTACATGGATAAATATGTTAGGTAGCATTGCACATCAAAAATTCTGTTTTTATCATTTACCTACTCGAGGACGAGCAGGAATTAAGCTTGGGGATGCTGATACGTTTTCAACGTATCTATAATTTTTGATTGTTCCATGCTATTATATTATATGTTTTGGATGTTTTATATGCATTAATATGCTATTTTATATTATTTTTGGGACTAACATATTAACCTAGATCCTAGTGCCAGGTTCTGTTTTCCCTCGTTTTTGACTATTGTAGATAAAGAATATTAAACAGAGTCCAAACGGAATAAAATCTTCACGATGATTTTTCTTAGACCAGAAGACATCGACCAGACTTGGAGAGGGGGCCAGGAGACCTGCCAGGAGGTCACAAGCTAGCCTGGCGTAGCCGGGGGGTGCCCCTGGCTTGTGGCCCCCTAGGAGATCTCCCAACCCTAATCTTGGCCTAGAAATTCTCAAATATTCCCCCAATACCCAAAATAGCCACACAAATACTTTTCCGCTGCCAAAATCCTCCGTTCCCGAGAGATCCAATTTGGAGCCTTTTCCGGTAATCTACTGGAGGGGGATCCGATCACGCATGTCATCTACATCAACTCCATTGCCCCTCCGATGATGCGTGAGTAGTCCACTATAGACCTACGCGTCCACAGCTAGTAGCTAGATGGCTTCTTCTCTCTCTTTGTGCTTCAATACCATGTTCTCCATGATCTTCATGGGGGTCTATCTGATGTAATACTGTTTTGCGGTGTGTTTGTCGAGATACGATGAATTGTGGGTTTATGATCAGCTTATCTAAGAATATTATTTGGTTCTTCTCTGAATTCTTATATGCATGATTTCATATCTTTGCAAGTCTCTTCATGTTATTGGTTTGGTTTGGCCAACTAGATTTGTAATTCTTGCAATGGGAGAAGTGATTGGTTTTGGGTTCAATCTTGCGGTGTCCTCACCTAGTGAAGTAGGGGTACTGAGGCACGTATTGTATTATTGCCATCAAGGGTAAAAAGATGGGGTTTTCTTCATATTGCTTGAGTTTATCCCTCTACATCATGTCATCTTACTTAATGCGTTACTCTATTCTTCATGAACTTAATACTCTAGATGCAGGCA
The DNA here is from genome assembly GCA_022496015.1 of Hordeum marinum. Lineage (NCBI taxonomy): Eukaryota > Viridiplantae > Streptophyta > Magnoliopsida > Poales > Poaceae > Hordeum > Hordeum marinum. The sequence goes on from CM039672.1 coordinate 138,419,981, forward strand.
GGAGTCGGTCAGAGTGTCGAGTAATAGTAGTAGATGAAGAATCGTTTCAGTCTACTTGACACGAACGTGATGCCTATATGCATAATCATTGCCTTGGATATCTTGATAACTATGCGCCTTTCTATCAATTGCTCGACAGTAATTTGTTCATCACCGTGTTATTTTACTTGAAGAGAGAAGCCTCTAGTGCAACCTATGGCCCTGGGTCTATTTTCCATATTATATTTTCAGATCTATATACCAAAAATACCTTGCTGCAATTTATTTACCTTTTTTACTTTATGCTATCTTTTACATCTATCTCTATCACATCTAATCCTTGCAATTAACCGTGAAGGGATTGACAACCCCTTTATAGCATTGGGTGCAAGAGTTTGATTGTTTGTGTAGGTTCATCCGTTGGTGACTTGCTTGTCCCTCCTACTGGATTGATAGCTTTGTTCTCAACAACTAGGGGAAATACTTATCTACTCCACTGAATCACCCTTTCCTCTTCAAGGGAAATTGAACACAAGCTCAACAGGTAGAAGCTGTCGGCGACATCGATTCTAACTTTTCTATGTCATTGAGTTCCTTAACTGTCTGCTGATAGGGAAACTTGGTGTAACTGAGAAGATGGAATTGGTGGTACCGATATTGAAAACTAGATCAACCCAAGGCATTTAGTGAGACCAAGATTTTTGGCTTGGTTCCACCGAGATGCACTTGGGAGGTTTTAATGGTCAGTCCTTTGTCGATACGGGATTTCGAGTGCTCCTCACAGAGAGGGATCAAAAAGTACTTGTCTAAATTTTGTGATGCAGCATGAATAGAATATGCGGTGAGGAAGCATAGATAGTGATACGTCTCAAAAGTATCTATAATTTTTGATTGTTCCATGCTATTATATTATCTGTTTTCCATATTTTATATGCATTAATATGCTATTTTATATTATTTTTGGGACTAACCTATTAATCTAGAGCCTAGTGCCAATTTTTGTTTTTTCCTTTTTTTGAGAGCCACCGTGGGGCCACAAGCCCTAGGGGCAAGCCCAGGGGGTATGGCGCGCCAGGCAGGCTTGTGGGCCCACAGTAGCTCTCCCAACTGTAATGTTTAGCCTATGAATTCCCAAATATTCCATCATTATTAGAGAAATCTAGGAAAACACTTTTGCGCCGCTAGAAGCTTCCGTTCGCGAGAGATCCAATCTTGGAGCCTTTTTCGGTAATCTGCCAGGGGGGGATTCGATCACGGTGGGCATCTACATCAATTCCATTACCCCTCCGATGATGCGTGAGTAGTTCACCACAGACCTTCGGGTCCATAGCTAGTAGCTAGATGGCTTCTTCTCTCTCTTTGCTCTTGAATACCATGTTCTTCATGATCTTCATGGAGATCTATCCGATGTAATACTCTTTTGCGGTGTGTTTGTCGAGATCCGATGAATTGTGGCTTTATGTTCAGATTATCCATGAATATTATTTGAGTCTTTCCTTAATTCTTATATGCATGATTTCATATCTTTGCATGTCTCTTTGAGTTATTGGTTTGGTTCAGCAAACTAGATTGGTAATTCTTGCAATGGGGAAGTGCTTAGTTTTGGGTTCAATCTTGCAGTGTCCTCACCCAGTGACAAAGTAGGGGTAGCGAGGCACGTATTGTATTTTTTCCATTAATAGTAACAAGACGGGGTTTTCATCATATTTCTTGAGTGTATTCCATCTACATCATGTCATCTTACCTAATGCGTTACTTTGTTCTTCATGAACTTAATACTCTAGATGCAGGCAGGAGTCGGTCGATGTGTGGAGTAATAGTAGTAGATGCAGAATTGTTTAGATCTACTTGACATGGACGTGATGCCTATATTAATAATCACTGCCTTGGATATCTTCAAAATTATTCGCTTTTCTATCAATTGCTCGACAGTAATTTGTTCACCCACTGTAACACTTGCTATCATGAGAGAAGCCTATAGTCAAACCTATGGCCCCCGGGTCTATTTTCCATCTTATACTTTCAGATCTAAAACCAAAAATAGTAAAAATATTTTGCTCCATTATTTTTACCTTTTTTTTACTTTCCATTCAAGCAATTTATCTCTACTAGATCTCATCCTTGCAAGTAACCTTAAAGGGATTGACGACCCCTTTATAGCGTTGGGTGCAAGCGTTTGATTCCTTGTGTAGGTACACGTATTGGGGACTTGCTTGTATCTCCTACTGGATTGATACCTTGATTCTCAACAACTAAGGGAAATACTTATCTACTTTGCTGCATCACCCGTTCCTCTTCATGGAAACCAACACGCTCGAGAAGTAGCAAGAAGTATTTCTGGTGCCGTTGCCGGGGAGATCTACATCAAGCCTACCAAGTACCCATCACAAACTCATCTCTTGCATTTACATTATTTTCCATTTGCCTCTCGTTTTCCTCTCCCCACTTCGAAAATGATTTTTAGAAAATACCAAAAAGATTTGTCTTTTTATTCGCCCTTTTTCGTTCATCTTTTCATTTGCTTTTTTGCTTGCTTGTGTGCTTGATTGCTTGATTTGTCAACATGACTCAAGAGAAACCCAAGTTGTGTGACTTTTCCAATACTAATAATAATGATTTTGTTAGTACTCCGATTGCTCCCGACACTAGTGCGGAATCTTATGAAATTAATGCTTCTTTGCTCAATCTTATTATGAAAGAACAATTTTCTGGCCTTGCTAATGAAGATGCCGCATCCCATCTAAATACTTTCTTTGAGTTGTGTGATATGCAAAATAAGATCATGCTAAAACTTGGTTTTCATCTTTGCCTAAAAATAGTATTGATTCATGGAATACATGTAAAGATGCTTTTATTTCCATGTACTTTCTACCCTCTAAAATCATCTCCCTTAGGAACGATATAATTAATTTTGAGCAACTTGATCATGAGTATGTTGCACAATCTTGGGAAAGGATGAACCTTATGATTAGGAATTGCCCCGCGCATTGTTTGAGTTTATGGATGATTATACAAATTTTGTATGCTGGATTGAATTTTGCTTCTAGGAATATCTTAGATTCCGCTGCGGGTTGTACTTTTATGGAAATCATATTAGGAGAAGCTACTAAACTCCTAGATAATATTATGTCAAATTACTCTCAATGGCACACCGAAAGATCTCCTACTAGTAAAAAAGTGCATGCTATTGAAGAGATTAATACCTTTATTGAAAAGATAGATGAATTCATGAAATGGTTTGCTAGTAAGATTGCTCCTATTGATCCTAATGATATGCCTTTATCTTCTTTGATTGGAAATAATAATGAATCTATGGATGTGAATTTTGTTGGTAGGAACAGTTTTGGTAATAACACTTATAGAGGTAATTTCAGTGCTAGGTTGTTTCCTAGTAATTCCTCTTCTAACTATGGTAATTCATACAGCAATTCTTATGGAAATTATAATAAAATTCCCTCTGATCTTTAGAGTAATATTAAAGAATTCATTAGTACAAGAAAAAGTTTCAATGCTATGATTGAACACAAATTGCTCAAGATTGATGATTTGGCTAGGAACGTTCATAGAATTTCTCTTGAGATTGATTCTTTCAAATTTAGATATATTCCACCCAAGCATGATATTAATGATTCTTTAAAATCCATGAGAATTTCTATTGATGAGTTTAAGGAAAGAACCGATAGAATACGTGCTAAGCGTGAATGGCTTGAAAATGTGTGTTCCCGTGATAAAATTGATGAAGATCTTGAAGTGATTGTTGTGACTCCTATTGAGTCATTTCTTTCCAATGTTAATCTGGATAAGGATGGGACTGGAGATGAGTCAACTTTAGTTAAAAGGCGTCCCAATGATTCGGAGTTTATTGATCTTAATGCTAAGATTGATTAAAGTGGGATTGAAGAGGTCAAAACTTTAAATAGCAATGAACCCACTCTTTTGGATTTCAAGGACTTTAATCATGATAGATGCTCCTTAATTGATTGTATTTCCTTGTTGCAATACATGTTGAACTCTCCTCATGCTTTTAATCAAAACAAAGCTTTTACTAAACATATTGTTGATGCTATGATGAAAGCTTTTGAAGAAAAACTTTAGTTGGAAGTTTCTATACCTATAAAGCTATGATGAGTGGGAAACTACTGTTAAGATAAATATTAAAGATTATGAGTGCCATGATTTGTGTGATTTGGGTGCTAGCATTTCCACGATGCCAAAAACTTTATGTGATGTGTTAGGTTTCTGTGAATTTGATGATTGTTCCTTCAATTTGCATTTTGCGGATTACAATATTAAGAAACCTATGGGAAGGATTAATGATATTCTTATTGTTGAAAATAGGAATTATGTTCCCGTAAATTTCATTGTTCTTGATATAGATTGCAATCCTACATGTCCTATTATTCTTGGTAGACCTTTCCTTCAAACGATTGGTGCAATTATTGATATGAAGTAAGGGAATATTAGATTCCAATTTCCATTAAGGAAAGGCATGGAACACTTTCCTAGAAAGAAAATAAAATTACCTTCTGAATTTGTGAAGAGAGCTACTTATGGATTGCATACCAAACATGACAATACCCAGATCTATTGTGTTTTGCCTAGCCAGGGGCGTTAAACAATAGCGCTTGTTGGGAGGCAACCCAATTTTATTTTGCCTCATGCTTTTTGCTTATGTTTTGGTGTGTTTTGCATATTATTAATTCCGTATTAATTGTGTTTTTGTATTTTAATTAGTGTTTGAGCCAAGTAAAACCTTTGGGGTGATCTACGGTGGTTGTTGATCCGATCTTGCTGAAAAACAGAAACTTTTGCGCTCAGTCCAGGAATTTTCTCAATTTTTCAGATCATGGAATTGATGTGACCTTTTTACAAAAAAATTATATACAAATTTAACTGATTTTACTAATTTTTAGAGTTGCATAAGTATTCTAAGTTTACATATTGCTACAGACTATTCTGTTTTTCACAAATTGTGTTTTCTTTGTGTTGTTTGCTTATTTTGATGTATCTATGGGTCGTATTGGGGGTATGAGTCATGGAAAGTTGGAATACTATAGGTATTACCAAAATACAACTAAAGAAGGAGTTCATAAACGTACCTAAAGTGGTGATTTATACTTTTATACCAACGAATCTCATGAGTTTTCTGATAAGTTTTGTGTTGCGAAGTTTTGAAGTTTTGGGTGAAGATTTGATGGACTATGGAATAAAGAGTGGCAAGAGCCTAAGCCTGGCAATGCCCAAGGCACCCCAAGTCATATTAAATGATACAAAAAATTCTGGCATCCCCTCTTTCGTCTTCAATCCATCGTTAAATTTACTTGAGGCTATACTTTTATTTGCCACATGATATGTCTTTTGCTTGGAGCATCTTGTATGATATGAGTCGTTGAGTTTTTAGTTTTCCACAATCATCCTTGATGCACACATCCTTTGAGAGATACATGCCGAATCGTGGATTTATTAGAATACTCTATCTGCTTCACTTATATCTTTTGAGCTAGGCAATATTGCTCTAGTGCTTCACTTATATCTTTATAGAGCATGGCGGTGTTATATTTTATGGAAATTATTGGACTCTTGTTCCTCACTTATGTTATTTTGAGAGTTTCTTAAAACAGCATGGTAATTGTTTAGGTTATGAATTTAGTCCTAATATAATGGGTATCCAAGAGGGATATATTAAAAACTTTCATATTAAGTGCATTAAAAACTATGAGAAGTTTGATTCCTTGCATATAGTTTCGAGATAATAGAGATGGTAATATGAAAGTCTTGCTAGTGAGTAGTAGTGAATTGGAATAGATACTTGTGTTAAATCTTGTGATTCCCGTAGCATACATGTATGGTGAACCATTATGTAATGAAGTCGGACCATGATTTGTTTAATGATTGTCGACCTTTGTGTGAGGGTCAGGAGCGCGCGATGGTTAACTCCTACCAACCTCTCCCCTAGGAGCATGCATCTAATGCTTAGTTTGATAACTAATAGACTTTTGCAATAAGTATGTGAGTTCGTTATGACTAATGTTGAGTCCATGGATTATACGCACTCTCACCCTTCCATCTTTGCTAGCCTCTCTAGTATCGCACAACTTTCGCCAGTACACCAAACCCTCCTTACTCAAAACATCCACCATATATACCTCAAAACAGCCATCATACCTACCTATTATGGCATTTCCATAGCATTCCGAGATATATTGTCATGCAACTTCCACCATGTAGTTTTTCATGACTTGCATCATCACTTCATATTGCATATAGAGTCATACTTTTTCATAGATATCGACTTGTAATTTTCTTTTTGAGTTATAAGTAAATAAAAGTGTGATGATTTTACATTAATAGAGCATTGCCTCGTGATAGAAAAGGACGATGGAATCCATGACTCCCTAGCAAGTTGTGATGAGTATCTAGACTTTACAAAAACTAAAAGAGGCTAGCGAAGCCCAAACACTACACGAATCAGGCACTTTGCTGTTAGCCATCCCGGATGGCAAAGGCATGCATCCCGGATGGCAAAGGCATGCATCTCGGATGGAAAAGGCTTTGCCGTCCACCAGCAGACGGTCAACCATCCGGCTGAATAAGCCATGGTAAAGGGCACTTTGCCGTCAGCTAGCATATGACAAAGACCTTTGCATCTTTGTCGTGTGCTAGCGGACGGCAACGGGCATGGACGACACACGTGGCAACATAGTTCCGTTAAGGGCTTAACGGCGTGCTTTGCCATCCGCTGGCAGACGGCAAAGAACTTAGTTCTTTGCCATCTGCCAGCGGACGGTAAAGAACCTGGTCTCTAACGTCTGCCAGTGGACGGCAAAGAACCTGATCTTTGCCGTCTACCCGCGGACGGCAAATAACCCACCTAGGCCGTCCTGGTGCTAACCTAGGTTGCACAGGTAGTTGCCACGTGGCAGCATTACCGTCCGCTTGCAGACGGCAAAGCTCTTTGCCGTTTGCCAGCAGATAGCAGACAACAAAGAGACTGCACATCCCTTGTTTTTTTTGTTTTTTTATTAAATTCATTAAATTTCACACCTATATATATACACACACATTTCAAAATACTTTAAACAAGCATAACAACACATATACATACCAAATCATATCCCTGCCATATGGATATGATCATCCAACACACACATATATATATACATACCAAATGAAAAGTCCATATGCAACATATATAGCTAGCCAACATATCCCAAAACAAGCATACAATGGTTTCATCCATACATACATAAATAGGTAGCAAGTTTCACATTGTTCATCCTACAAAATGAAAACAAAAATGAAGCACAAGCAGAAGAGTAGACTCCATGAACGCAAGCTTCCTCATCGAAAGAAAATCTACAAATTGGGAAAGAAGGAACTTAGAAGAAGACTAGCTAGAAGAAGAAGAAGAAGAAGAAGAAGACTAGCTAGAAGAAGAAGAAGAATTTATCTTCTCTTTCTTTTTCTCCTCTCCTCTCCTCTTCTCCAAGGTAGTAATGCCATTTTCTAGCTAACTAAGCATATCAAGTCATTTTGGAGGGAAAAATGCTAAGTATAGGTCATTTTATAGCCATCCTAGGTAGAATATATCATTTCGGATCTAAGTAAGGTTATTATGTCATTTTTTAGGAAAATAAGCTAAGTATAGGTCATTTTGGAGCTAAACCAAGGTTATTATGCCATTTTTTACCTAAGTGAGCTAATTATGTCATAAATGAACTAGCTAAGCTAATTATAGATCATTATTGAGCTATCGTAGGTAGTTATGCCATTTTGTACCTACGTGAGCTAATTATGTCATAAATGAACTAGCTAAGCTAGCTATAGATCATTATTGGGCTATCCTATGTAGTTATGCCATTTTAAAGCTAACTAAGCATATCAAGTCATTTTGGAGGAAAAAAAATGCTAAGTATAGGTCATTTTATAGCTATCCTAGGTAGAATATATCATTTTGGAGCTAAGTAAGGTTATTATGTCATTTTGAGGAAAATAAGCTAAGTATAGGTCATTTTGGAGCTAATTAGGTCATTTCTTAAGCTAAGTATGAATTTGTTAAGCAAAACACTTGGGAAAACTTACCATCATCACGGAGGTGGAGGACCGGTCGGGTTTGCGCCAGGGTGAGACGTAGAAGCACAGGTCAGGGTTGCGGCAGACGCAGAAGGATCGGTCAAATACCTCACATTAGTAATATTAATCTTCATCGTATATATATGCTCTGGGATCATTAAATGCATAATCATCATCACTATCAGTAATCACGCGCTCATCAACACCATCAATAAATGCATCAACATGTGGAAGGCCTCTATATAATCGGTCAAGCATTGTCAGGTCATCCGCAGCAGTCACCTCTTCTTTTTCCGTCTCTTCTTGTTCCGTCTCACGGGTGAAGTCGGGTTCACTATTGCTATCGACCTCAATGTTTTGCAGTGAAGTAGAGCAGTTCTTGATTTTTTTTGGAAACATGTGTTTCTTGGAAGAATTCTCCTTCATATGTGTCTGGGTTAATGTGAGGTTCATAATAATCTTCATTGAGGGGAGGTGGTCTAAAATGTGGCGGCACATAATAAACGACATCCCAACCTTTCAAATGTGGATCCATTTGGCAGGCCCACGGTAGATAGAAAACTTGGGTCGCTTGTTGAGCCATAATATAGAAATCGGGAACATCTAAATGGGTGCTTTGTTTGATTTCGACTAGCCCTATATGTTCATGAGTCCTTCTAGTCTCCTTCGGCTAGAACCAATAACATTTGAAGACTACGACGTTTGGTGGGTTTTCACCAAAGAATGTAAGTTCATAAATTGCTTCAACTCTTCCATAATACTCGACCCCTCCTTCATCGACAGCGGAGACACAACAATTTGTAGACTTCCGGTCGATCATAGATAGCTCTTTGCCAAAAGTACAAAAACGATACCCGTTGATGTCGTATTTGTCAAATGAACAGACCTTATAGTCAAAACCATTGGCGACTTGTCTCAATTCGGAGTCCATAGACTCTGCATTAGCCTACAAGTTTAATACGAAAGGATTGTTACATTAGCCACAAAGTAGGCGAAGAAATGAAATTGTCTAATTAATGGAAATTACCGTTTGCTTGAACCAAGAGATGAAACCGGGATAGTCGCCTGCATGCTTTGCCAAAAGCTCATACTCTTCGATGGAATCCTTTTGGATCACCGCTCCATCCGAGAATTTGGCGACGTATCAACTGTATCACATATCCGGGAATAAGAGCATTTCAAAGGAATTAGAAGTTGTAAAACAATGTACCGATAACTTACTCGATGTATGGCTGCACTTCTTGTAGGTTGTTGAAGATATACAACGAAATGGTCAACCATTATTTGACATCCAATGTTATTGATTTCGACACACCGACTAGTGCGAGCTTCCATTTGAATAGGCTAAGGTTGGATCGACCTTTTTCACGGTCGCCATCATTGTACCGAGGCTTCGGATTATGCAAATGACGATTCTTGGCTTTGTAGTGTGCTATCACGAAGTTTGCGCCTCCTCAATAATAAATGCCTCACCCATCGATGCTTCAACTCTACGTTTATTTTTACATTCTGCTCGAAGCGTCTTCTGCATCCTCTCAGTTGTGAAGCACCAACAATTTTGCATGGGCCCCCTCAATCCTACCTCAGTCGGGAGAGGCAAAATCAAATGCTGGATTGGATTAAAGAAGACCGGTGGAAAGATCTTTTCTAACTTGCAGATCAACTACGGCGCCAACTCTTCCAGTTCGTCTAGCACGTCGGGCGATAGTTCTTTTGCACAAAGAGCACGGAAGAAATAGCCATGCAACATCACCGGCATTACCCGCTCAAGCCATATGTGCCAATCATGAATCTTGAGACCAAATATTTTCAATTTTTCAAGACTTGCTCACCTCTTTAGATTTGCCTCATACCATCAGGGAACATCAACTGCATTTTCACCCACAAGATCATTTCCCTCATAGCTAGCCTTCAAAGATTGAACCATGCCTTCGGCTTCCTCTACTGCTTCTTTCCTTTCGGTTGTCGAATGTTTTGTAATGGTCTATCACATAGAGCCTCCTGGTCGACTCTAGCCTTAGGATTATCCTTTGACTTCCCCTCTATGCTGAACAATGTACTGAAAAGGGCCTCCACGATATTCTTTTCAGTGTGCATCACGTCGATGTTGTGTGGGAAAAGGAGGTCTTTAAAGTAATGCAGATCCCACAAACATATCTTGTGAGTCTAGGCGTGTTCTGTATTATACCCTATGAAATATCGTGGACGATCTGGATCCGGCTCGAGAGCGTTTATCTGATCCAGGATCTGGTGACCTGTCAACGCAGGTGGTGCAGTGTTTTTGACAACTCTACCTTTGATGAAATTCTTCTTGTCTTTTCTAAACTTATGGTTAGGATCCAGGAACTGTCGATGCATGTCGAAGCAAGAAAACTTGCGACCCGCCTCCAGCCAACGGAACTGAAGAGCTGCCTTGCATGTGGGGCACGGAAATCTTCCATGCACACACCAGCCAATGAATAGCGCATACGCTGGAAGTCCTGCATCGAGTACATGTACCACATATGCATTTTGAAGTTCTTTTCTTTAGCGGCGTCATATGTCTTGATCCCATTATCCCAGGCTTCTTGAAATTCATCCTTAAGCGGTAGCATGTACACATTCATATTCTTCCCCGGATATTTGGGCAATTATCAACGTCAGGAAAATTTTCTTTCTTTTCATAATCTCTCCAAGGGGGAGATTGAGTGGAATGACAAATACAGGCCAACAACTGTATTGTGCTGCCGTCATACCATACACATTGAACCCATCCGTGTTGATGGCAACTCGAGGATGCCTTGGATCTGCCGCTTTATCCTTATGTAATGCATCGAAGTGCTTCCACACAAAAGCGTCTGAAGTGTGTCCCAACATCGGATTCCCATCGGCATCTAGTTCTGTTCTTTTGCCCAATTTATGCCACGTCATCTGTCTGGCCGTCTCTTCAACCATGAAAAGACATTGAAGTCTTGGTATGATTGGCAGATACCAAAGAACATTAATGGGGATTTTGGTCTGACTCTTCTCACCCATACCGTTGTCTATCGGAACATACCTAGAAGTATTGCAAATGGGGCAATAGTTCAAGCCCGCATACCTCATGCCTAAATAAGGCACATCCATTCTCATAGGCATCTATATTCTCATAGGGCATCTTAAGCGCATGTAGGATTTTCTCCGACTAGTACAGGTTTGGTGGCAATACATGGCCTTTGGGTAGAAAGCGTCCAAATATCGTCATCATCGCGTCATAGCATTCTCTACCCAGGTTGAACTGAGCCTTTAGAGCCATTACTTGCGCAATGGCATCCAGCTGACAAAGCTTAGTGTGCTCGTGGAGGGGACGTTTTGAAGAATCCAACATTTCATAAAAGGCCTTTGCAGATTCCTCCATCTCATCGTCTGAGTCCCAAGCATCATTAGGGTCTTGCACCATGTCTTCGATCCGAGTACCATGCTCGTCGGTGCGACGACGAACCATCTCAGCTCTGGCACGTTGGGCAGACTCACCATGAAATGTCCAGACCATATAATTAGGAGTAAAACCCCACTACACAAGGGCACCAGGTTCATTTCTGTCCATTTGCAAATGCAACTCTCACAAACTCCTTGGGTTTTTTTATCCATTCACGGGCCATGTCTTTCTGACCAGTGTGATAGGTGTACATCCACCCACGATCACTCATCTTGCTTAGCTACTGGACACACACAAAATATATACATAATTTAGCAAACCATATTCATCAGTTAACAGAGTTTGTCAGTTTTATTACGTCGATGCAACCTAGATGCTAGTAGGTAAAGATAGGTCCTAATCCCACCCGAGTATGTGTAGATTGGGTTCGTTTTCCCATGCTCTTCTCTAGATCCGATGCACAATTTTGGAAGCACCTCCCCGATGTTCTCCTGATACACGTCTCGGCATTAAGCAGAGAGGATGTGTACCCGGAGAACTACTAGGAAGGCACTAACGAAATTCTTCAATGGATCCGGAGCAGAGCATATGGGAAAACGAACCCAATATACACATACTCGGGCTGTCCATGGATAACATTGGACAATTCGAAAGAATCACGGTTATAAATATGCTAATGAATGCATATTTATAGATGCAACCCTTTCGAACGGGAGCTGCATAGTGGTCACGCATACTGATGATTGAAGACACCTATAGCTAGCAAGTTTCATCGGCACGAAGACCGGAACAGAGGAAATGAAGGGGGTAAGAGGAGATGTCATTTGTGCTCACCCATGAACGCAGGGGCGGAGCTCGTTGAACGCACCGGGAGGTCGTCGAACACCAGACCCTCGCATCGATGAAACAACTGCACATTTAAATCCACCTGATCAACATAAATATGATGTTTTGTATAACAAAATCGAAAAATATATGACTAACTCATAATTCAAAAATATATGACCCGTTTCGTGTCAGGGTCGGGGTGTTGGGGGTGTCGTGTCAGGGTTGGGGTGTCGGGAGTGTCGTGTCCGGGTCAGGGTGTCGTGGGTGTCGTGTCGGGGTCGGGGTGTTGAGGGTGTCATGTCAGGGTCGGGGTGTCGGGGGTGTCGTGTCGGGGTAGGTGTGTCAGGGGTGTCGTGTCGGGGTAGGGGTGCCGTGTCGTGATCAGGGGTGCCGTGTCAGGGTGTCGGGGTGTCGTGTCCGGTTCGGGGTGTCGTGTTGGGGTCGGGGTGTCAGGGGGTGTCGTGTTGGGGTCGGGGTGTCGGGGGCTGTCATGTTAGGGTCGGGGTGTCGGGGCTCCCATGTCGGGGTCGGGGTGTCAGGGTGTCGTGTCGGGGTCAGGGTGTCGGGGGTGTCGTGTCGAGGTCTGGCGTGCCGTGTCGTGGTGTCGAGGTGTCGTGTCGGGGGGTCGGGGTGTCGGGGGTGTCGTGTCGGCGATCCTCGACCCGGTTACGTCGGCGGCGACGCATCCCTCCTCCTCCTCCTCCTCTTCTTCTTGTTATTCTCCTTCTTCTTTTTCTTCTTTTCTTCTTCTCCTCCTCCTCCTCCTTTTTTTCTTCTTTTTCCTTCCTCCACTTCTTCTTCTTTATCTCCTTCTCCTCCTCTTCTTATTCTCTCTTCTTCTAATTAACTACAACTAATTAACCTAACTACAACTAAACTAGATTTAACTAAATTACTAACTACAACTAAATTACTAACTACAACTATTAAAAAAACTAAATTACAAACTACAACTAAATTACTAACTACAACTAAACTATATTTAACTAAATTACTAATTAAACTATTAAAAAATGAAAAAATAGAGAGGGGGAGGGGACTCACCGGAGTGGGGGAGGTGGAGGCCGGTGTTGGTGGAGGTGGAGGAGACCGATGCCGGTGGTGGGGCGTCGGGGGTGGCAGGTGGCGCGGCAGGGGCGGGGGCGGTGGGGTGTCGTGGGCACCGGGGAGGGAGAGCGGGGCGGGGTGGTAATGGCGTCGGGGGCGCGCAGCGGCGATGGCGGCGGGCGAGGGCGCGGGCGCGTGGCAGCGGGGGCGACGGGGCGGCGATGGGCGTGTGCGGCAGTGGGCGCGGGCGGTGGGGTCGTCGGGCGACGGGGAGGAGAGGCGGGCCAGGGGGCGTTAGCCGTTAGTTAACCCCCCTCTTTGCCGTCCGCTAGCAAACGGCAAAGAGGGGGGCCGTTAGGTCAAGTTGCGGGCTGGGTCGTCAGTGGGCCCCCTCCCTCTTTGCCATCTGCTAGCGAACGGCAAACTCCTTTGACATCCTCTAGTAGACGGCAAAGAAGTGGCTGATGGCAAAGCCACCCTTTGCCGTTTGCCACCTCTTTATCGTCTGCTTTCAGCTAGCTGATGGCAAAGCCACTCTTTGCTGTCCGCTAGCATACGGCAAAGAGGTGGCAGACGACAAATCTTCCGATTCCAGTAGTGAAATAAAAAAAAAGAGGCCAAAGAAGCCCACCAAAATAAAAAAAAGAAGAAAAAAAGATTAAAAGTAAAAAATGAGAGAAAGATAAAACGGACAATTGCTACTATCTCATTCCACACTTGTGCTTCAAATTAGCACCATGATCTTCATGATAGAGAGTCTCCTATTTTGTCACTTTCATATGACTAGTGGATATTCATTTTACATGACCACATAGTTTTCTCTTTGAGCTTTCATACACTTATAACTTTAAGTGCATTTATTGCATGGAAATCCCTACTCACTCACATTGATATCAATTGATGGGCATCTCCATAGCCCGTTGATACGCCTAGTTGATGTGAGACTATCTTCTCCTTTTTCTCCTTGCACCTCCTCCATTTTCTATTCCACCTATAATGCTATATCCATGGCTCACGCTCATGTATTGCATGAGATTTGAAAAGGTTTGAGAACACCAAAAGTGTGAAACAATTGCTTGACTTGTTCATTGGGGTTGTGCATGATTTAGATACTTTGTGTGGGGAAGATGGAGCCTAGCCAGACCATATGATTTTGTAGGGATAACTTTGTAAGGCCATGTTATTCGAAAGGACACGACTACCTTGTTGGTGTGCTCGAAGTATTATTGTTTTTTATGTCTATATTAGACTATTGTTTTGAATCAGACGGATCTGAATATTCATGCCACTATAAAGAATATTACATGGATAAATATGATAGGTAGCATTCCACATCAAAAATTCTGTTTTTATCATTTACATACTCGAGGACGAGCAGGAATTAAGCTTGGGGATGCTGATACGTCTCCAACGTATCTATAATTTTTGATTGTTCCATGCTATTATATTACCTGTTTTGGATGTTTTATGTGCATTAATATGCTATTTTATATTATTTTTGGGACTAACCTATTAATCTAGAGCCTAGTGTCAGTTTTTGTTTTTTCCTTGTTTTTGAGATTTGCAAATACGGAATATTAAACGGATTCCAAACGGAATAAAACCTTCGGAATGATTTTTTCTTGAATGAAAGGAAACCAGGAGACTTGAGAACCAAGGCAGGACAGCCACCGTGGGGCTACAAGCCTTAGGGGCGCGCCAGGGGGGTAGGCGCGCCGAGCAGGCTTGTGGTCACACGGCATCTCTCCAAACCCTAATATTCGGCCTATAAATACCCAAATATTCCATCATTATCAGAGAGAGCCACGAAAACACTTTTCCGCCGCCAGAAGCCTCCGTTCCCGAGAGATCCAATCATGGAGCGTTTTTGGGTAATCTGCCGGAGGGGGATTCGATCACGGAGGGCATCTACATCAACTCCATTGCCCCTCCGATGATGTGTGAGTAGTTCAACCTAGACCTTCGGGGTCCATAGCTAGTAGCTAGATGGCCTTTTCTCTCTCTTTGCTCTTTAGTACCATGTTCTTCATGATCTTCATGGAGATCTATCCGATGTAATACTCTTTTGTCGTGTGTTTGTCGAGATCCGATGAATTGTGGGTTTATATTCAGATTATCCATGAATATTATTTGAGTCTTTCCTGAATTCTTATATGCATGATTTCATATATTTGCATGTCTCTTTGAGTTATTGGTTTTGTTTGGCCAACTAGATTGGTAATTCTTGCAATGGGAGAAGTGCTTAGTTTTGGGTTCAGTCTTGCGGTGTCCTCACCCAGTGACAAAGTAGGGGTAGGGAGGCACGTATTGTATTGTTACCATCAAGGGTAACAAGATGGGATTTTCATCATATTTCTTGAGTTTATCCCTCTACATCATGTCATCTTACCTAATGCGTTACTGTGTTCTTCATGAACTTAATACTCTAGATGCAGGCAGGAGTCGGTCGATGTGTGGAGTAATAGTAGTAGAGCAGAATCGTTTCTGTCCACTTGCACACACGTGATGCCTATATGTATAATCATTGCCTTTGATATCTTCATAATTATTCTATTTTCTATCAAATGCTCGACAGTAATTTGTTCACCCACCGTAATACCTGCTATCATGAGAGAAGCTTCTAGTGAAACCTATGCCCCCGGGTCTATTTTCCATCTTATAATTTCAGATCTAAAACCAAAAATACCAAAAATACTTTGCTGCATTATTTTTACCTTTTTGTTTTACTTTCCATTCAAGCAATATATCTCTATCAGATCTCATCCTTGCAAGTAACCTTAAAGGGATTCACATCCCCTTATAGCGTTGGGGGCAAGAGTTTGATTCCTTATGTAGGTACACCTATTGGGGACTTGCTTGTATCTCCTACTGGATTGATACCTTGGTTCTCAACAACTGAGGGAAATACTTATGTACTTTGCTGCATCACCCGTTCCTCTTCACGGAATCCAATGCATGCTCGAGAAGTAACAGATAGCTAGAGAGTGGTCCTAGGCATTCTTGTCCATCCTATTGGCAAAAGAAAAATCAAAATCCAAGTAGCAACAATGGGATGTCCTCTAATGAGTAAATAAATGCACACCAACATGCTCACACAATAAGGTGTCAAATGAAAACATGGCAAACATGCATAAACATACTAGCATCTATCAAGCACTTTGGCGATGACGGAGTAATTTATATATGATTATATTGACTTAGGAGCCAAATAAAAATACTTGATCATAGGTCATACTCATCGTTTAAGCGCAAGTGGGGTTACCACTTCTACATAAAGCATTTAATGTTGTCACATACTACGAGATACTTTGACTCATGTCTTAGAGTAAAGCTCCCCCTTGATGTGAAATCCCCCCATAGGAGGGATAAACTTACCTTGGGTTTTGTCGATTAAGACTTCATGTAGGTGAAGTAGCGGTGGATGCTCAATGTTGATGAAGATCACCATGAATTGGGAGTATGCTTGTTGTTTCCTTACTCTTCTCACCTACATGTGTTAGTCCTAACACACAAGAGACAAATACAAGGATATCTATGGACATGGAGTGCAAAGCATACATGATGATGTCCATGGATTTGTTAATTACCTTTTCCCTTGCTTACCTTTGAGGGAATGTGTGACTTCTTGAACTATTGCATGATGTTGATGTTGATTGCAACTAGTTCTTGACAATAATGAATATGAGTGAATTTCATTGGCGGAGTCACCCCTCAAGAACTTGTCTAGTTCTTCTTCTTGAGGACCCACATCAAGTTGGTGGGGATACTTGGTGTTGAAGTAACACTTGTAGAAGTTGAGCTTGTAGTAGCCTTGGGAACCCACTTCACCATATCTCGGGATTCATCTTCATTGAGACAATGTCCTCTTGAAGCTTGTTCTTTCCCTTCAGATTGGGGTCTTGTGGTGGAAGATCATCTTGAGCTTTTGTTCCCTTGGGGAGAGTATTTTCATAGTTCTCTTTTTGAGTAACAAACTTGGGCTTGGGGAATTCAACTATAATCCCTTTAAAAAGTTCATTTTCTTGCTCAAGTGTAACTTTGCTAAGAGAAGTGTTAGTGGGATCAAGAGAACTACTAGAAGAAATTTCATTGGATTTGTCATTCTTATTGCTACTAGTTGAAGATCCTTTCTTTCCCTTGTTACTAGTTTGCTTAGCCTTAACTTTTGGTATGAACGTAGAAAAGAGAAGTCATTTGGCTAGATAATAGGAAGTCTTCTTTCGAAGATAATCATTGATAGCTTTAAGGAACTCATGCTCTTGCTCCAAATTGAGCTTCTCGAAGTAGAGCTTCTCATTCGTCCTTTTAAGCTCTCTATGATCTTGTAGAGTAGACTCATGGGCTAACTTAAGAGTGTTTAGTTCTTGAGTTAGTCATTCTAGTTCCAACTTATCATCATCACACGACTTATCTTGAGTAGAGAGATTACTAGAAAGTTCATCTTGACTAGCATAACCAGATTTGTCAAATAGCAAGTCATCTTCAATTAACAAGTCATCCTCATCACTATTGAAATCAAGATACTTGGAGTGTGACACCTTGTGGCCTTTAGCCATGAAGCAACATCCACTCCCTTCATTTGGTGAATCAAATATGTCGTAGGAGTTGGTTATCACCTGTGCAAATCTAGCAACACCTTCATCTTGACTTAGTCAGAGTTGGAGTGATAGATTCTCTTAGAGTGGTTGTCTGATTTGGAGCCGGAAACCCATTAACCCACATGAGCTTGATGTCTTCTTCTTGAGTAGCTCCTGGTGTACTTGTCCTTCTTCTCCGAGTCCCTACTTCTCCTTGAGGGTCTTCGTTCATAACGATCATCTCTATGCCTTCTCTCTCTTCGAGGTGACTCGTCTCTTGAGCTTCGTCTTCTTGGTGACTCTTCTTTCCTTTTGTGACGAGTCGGTCATTTGAGTAGTGTTCGGGCTTCCCACAATTGTAGCAATTTCATTCACGACTTGACGAATGCTTCTCTTCATATCTTGAGTTGGAGCTTCGATCTGTGCCTCTATTCTTGTAGAATTTGTTAAATTTCTTGACCATTAGTATTATCTCTTCATTTGTGACAAGGTTGTTGCTTGAAGTTGTGGGAGTATAACTTGTGGCTTTGTAGGCGCCGCTAGACTTGTTGTGAAGCTCTTCCTTGTCCTTGAGTGCCATCTCATGAGCAACAATCCTTCCAATAACTTCTGTTGGTTTGAGATCTTTGTAGTTGGACATCATCTGGACCAATGTGGATACAGTGTCATATCGATCATCCAAAGCTCGAAGTATCTTCTTGATAATGAATTTGTCGGTCTTTTCTTTGCTTCCTAAGTCGGCAATCTCATTGGCGATGGGAGTTAGCCTAGAGTACATCTCCTTCACCATCCTTCATCTTGAATTTTTCAAGCTGTCTTTGAAGAACATCTAACTTGGATTCTCTCACATATTCGATACCTTCATGCATATCAACCAAAGTATCCCGAATCTCTTTTGCATTCTCAAGACGGCTGATTTTGCTGAATTCGTCGGGGCATAGGCAGTTGAAGAGAATGTCACATGCTTGAGAATTGTATTATAACATATTCAATTCATCCACGGTCGCTTCACGATCCGATTCCCTTCCACCCGCAAAGAATTTACCTTGCAATCCAACATGAACAATAGCCCAAACGTAGGGGTTATGACCAAGAATATGCGTTTTCATTTTGTGCTACCAAATAGCAAAATTTTTGCCATCAAAGTACGGACCTCTACGATGATAATTTCCCTCACTAGATGCCATACTCTCCTAGGTTGTGATACCAATGCAATGGAGACCAAAGCTCTGATACCACTTGTAGGATCAAAAATTGGTCTAGAGGGGGGTGATTAGAATACTTGACCAAATCAAAATATACCTTTTCCCAATTTTAGGTGTTGGCAGATTTGAGCATTCATAGCAAGTTCAACACACCCTAGACATGCATGTCTATGAGTATAGCAGCGGAAAGTAAAGATAAGCATGAGTAGTAAAGGAAGGGAAGAAGATCAAACACAATTTGGAGACATGATGATTTTTCTCGTGGTTCCGATAGGTGGTGCTATAGTATGTACATGTTTATGGAGTCTTCAACCCACAACGGGTAATAGTCGCAAGATTCCATGGAGGGATCCACCCATAAGGGTCCACGAAGTAGCAAACTTGACTATTCCATGATGGCCTTTGTCCACGGAGGACTAGCCTAACTCGGGGTAGATCTTCACGAAGTAGGCGATCTCCTTGCCCTTACAAACTTATTGGTTCACTCCACAACACGAAGTAGGAGGCTCCCAAGCGACACCTAGCCAATCTATGTGGCACCACCCTCCAAAAGGTAATAGGCTCGATAATGTTGATGAACTCCTTGCTCTTGTGATTCAAGATGATAGAATCCTCAAGACAGAATCACTCTCTCACAGATTTGGCATTGGTGGAAGAGTTTGATTGGGTGGAAAGTAATTTGGGGAGGCTAGAGATCAAGATTCATGTGGTTGGAATGGAATGGCATGATCTCAACACATGACTAGGTGTATCTCTCTCAAAATATCAGTTGGGATGAGTGGGGATCTGTTCTGAGTGCTTTTCTTGAGGGTGAGTGGTGGTGGAGGGGTATATATATGCATCTCTAGAAATCCAATCGTTACACCTTAAGTGACAACTCGGTGAAAACGATATGTGAATCTCGATGTTACCGAGTTGCTCAAAGGTAGCAACTTTTGAATCTCGGTGAGACCAAGATATAAATCTCAGCTGCACCGATTAGGTGACCAATGGTTAGATTCCGCAACTTGGTTATGCCGATCCAACAAAATTGGTGGGACCGATTTTGTGAATCGAGGTAACAGAATGTTGGCAACCCAAACACGGTGGCACCAAAGCAGAATCGGTTGCATCGAATGGCTAGGGTTTACCATGGATCTGTCTAAGTTGGGAATCAGTGGCAACGAGTGGGATTTGTTGGTTGCATCGATTTTAGATATATGCTTTGGACAGACTTTTGCGGAAGAGCTTGTGGATGTTTTTGGTGACTATCACTTGTGCATGTGTGAGCATTTTGTTCACCAACAGTACCTTACCCCCTAGTATTGGCTTTCCTATGGACTCAAAGTGATTTCTCACAAAGTAAAATGTAGAGTCCACTTGGTTGAAGCTTTGCCAATCCATTTCCTTGCATCTTGGGGTATTCCACAATACTTTTTCCATCCCTATCATTGAACTTTTCCTGAAATATGCTTAGAGGAAACATTAGTTCGGTGACATATATGTTGTTATTAGTTACCAAAACCACCAAGGGAGCAAATGCGATTTCACCTGGTCTATGAACAGATCGGGCTTAAACCTGACGATAGGGAGATTCGCGTCCCCTCGATCACTCACTTAGTCGCCACCGTCCAGTGTCTGGATAGAGGCTCGTCCTCCCAACAATCGGAATTAAAGACGATTTATATTCGGGCTTCCGATCATCAAGATCTCTCCTATAACCCTGACTCCGGATTTCACTCTAGAAATAATTTGGGATCGATCCCCGATCTAGCACGCAACTCGAACCCCACATGTAAGGGTCCTATAGTCAATACAGATTCGAACTCCCCCGCGTGCCGAACCCCGTGATCCTGTACTCATATCATGGCACGGAACCGAAATCTTTCCGACACACCACCCAAGTCGAGCATTCAAGAATCACAGGAGAGTCCAAGTCTTCGGCCTTATAGGATGTTAAACAACTGCCAGGGAGTTGGTTCATATTTTTTGGGCTAGACTCCTCCTTATTAGAGAGAGTACCAGGCTTTAGTGACCAGGAGATTATGGAAACCGTCACTCGCAATTGTCATGGTGAAGGGATCCTCAATGCTCTGGCCCGTCGACACATTCACAACTTTACCGAGCTATCGGACCTGGTACAAAAATATTGTGCCATGGAAAGCTCCTGGCAAGTCAGCCGACTACTTTTGGAATGAGTCTTTGCTGAATACCCTATAGGAGATCGGAAAAAGTAGATACCTCCGTAGCGGCTGGCCCAACAAGAACCCGCCAAAGAAAGAAATAGACCCCCTACAGGATTCAGAACTGTCCTTGACAGACTATTGGATAGGCCATGCCCTATACATTATGTCTTTGTGAACACAAGCCTGACTCACAGCCTCAGAGCTTGTTGGGTCGACAGGTAGGTCACAAAAAGTGGAGAGGTCATCCTCGAGCCACTACCTCCGAACAGGCATTCAACAAAACCACTAGGATACAATGCTGAAGTCTTGACGATCTACGAAACGGTTCCCTCCAGGAACACGAGGAAAAGAGCTCTTAGAGAACTCGAAGAGGTCTACCACGTGGTAGCAACAAGTTCATGGGTAGACACGCCCATCACCTTCACAGAAACTGACCAACCAACTGCCCGCCCCGGTCGATCACCGTCCGCACGGGTCCTAAACCACATCGTCGATAGTTTATGGTTACAAAAGGTGCTAATATACGACGGCAGTGGTTTAAACCTCATCTACGAGGACACCCTGGAAATAATGTAGTTCAATCGATCTTGCATCGAACATAGCAACATAACATTCCAGGGGATCATCCCTAGGAAAGAGGCGCGTTATTCTGGACGCATCCCCCTAGACGTGGTGTTCGGCACACCCGAAAACTACCAATCCGAAGAACTTCTCTTCCATATCGTGCCCGTCCCTAGTGGCTACCACGCCCGGTTGGGGCGTGACGCCTGAGGGAGTCCTGGTTTAAGGGGTCGTCGGATGGCCGACCTGTTTCTCATGGGACGGACTATATGGGCCATTTACTGAGCATTGGATTGATCGAAGGCCCTGTCTCCAGGAAGGAAGCCTCGGGAATAGTGGGGGTGTCCTCCAAGTTTGGAATAGTGGATGGGTATGTTGTTCCTTCTATGTGTAACCGACCATGTGTAAATCCTAGGTACCCTTGGCATCTATATAAGTCAGAGGGTTTTAGATTTTAGATAAGAGAACAACTCATCTAGGGTTTAGCTACTTGATCTCAAGGGAGATCAACTCTGTAACCTACATTTCATCAATATAAGCAAACATGACATAGGGTTTTACCTTCATAGGAGGGCCCGAACCTGGGTAAACATCCTCTCCTTCGTCCCCTGTTACCATCGATCCTAGTCTCACAGCTCAGGATCCCCTACCCGAGATCCGCCAGTTTTGACACAGACATTGGTGCTTTCATTGAGAGTTTCACGGTGATTGCCAAAGGAATCGATGGATCGTGTTGTCATCAATGAAGAAGTCCACAACATTGACACATTTCTCCCCGGAAAGATCTTGGATTTCGGCCGCATTGTGTTGCATTCTGATCCACATGGCCATCTAGGCCAGAAAGGAAGCTTCCCCCTGGATGAACAGGTTAGATTCGGGAACCTAGAGTTCTCCGTAGACTCTCGGGGTGATATTTCGCTAACCAGGCTCGCAGTCTTGCTTGCCACGCCCGAAGAATCCGAGGTTTTAACCTCAGATCCCTCTTTCGGTCTCTCCCACGGGATCCACCTCGGCGATGACGTGGCCTTTAGTCCAGATTCGTCCATAGTGGTAGATGCTCGGACACATGTTCTTGCCGAACACTCTATTCGCGTGGACTCACCAAAGGTCAACTCCAAATGGTCCGAGCAGGCTGCCCCGATCGAGCTCTTGACACTCATCGAGGCCCTAGATCGGATCTCATCAATGAGAATTACCAATGACCCAACCCTGATCTATGCTCAGATCGGTCTCAAGGCGGGTTGCTACCTCTTGATCTTGCGTTGGTTTTCCCTTGAAGAGGAAAGGGTGATGGAGCGAAGTAGATAAGTATTCCCTCAGTTGATGATAACCAAGGTATCAATCCAGTAGGAGGAACTAGCAAGTGACTAATGGATGTACCTAGACAAACAATCAAACTCTTGCACCCAACGCTATAAAGGGGTTGTCAATCCCTTCACGATTATTTGCAAGGATTAGATACGATAGAGATAGATTGTAGCAAAGTAAAAGATAAATAAATTGCAGCAAAGTATTTTTGGTTTATAGATCTGATAATATATTATGGAAAGTAGACCCGAGGGCCATAGGTTTCACTGGAGGCATCTCTCTTCAAGGAAAATATCATGTTGGGTAAACAAATCACTGTTAAGCAATCGATAGAAAAGTGAATAATCATGTAGTTATCCATGGCAATGATCATAAATATAGGCATCACGTTCGTGCCAAGTAGATGGAAACGATTCTGCATCTACTACTAGTATTCCAGACATCGACCGACACCTGCCTGCATCTAGAGTATTAAGTTCATGAAGAACAAAGTATCACATTAAGTAAGATGACATGATGTAGAGGGATAAACTCAAGTAATATGATGAAACACCCATCTTGTTACCCTTGATGGCAACAATACAATACGTGCCTCGCTACCCCTACTATGTCACTGGGTGAGGACTCCGCAAGATTGAACCCAAAACCAAGCACTTCTCCCATTGCAAGAATTACGAATCTAGTTGGCCAAACCAAACCAATAACTCAAAGAGACTTACAAGGATATGAAATCATGCATATAAGAATTTAGAGAAGATTCAAATAAGATTCATGGATAATCTGAACATAAACTCACAATTCATCGGATCTTGACAAACACACCACAAAAGAGTATTACATCAGATAGATCCCCATGAAGATCATGAAGAACATGATATTGAAGATAAAAGAGAGAGAAGAAGCCATCTAGCTACTAGCTATGGACCCGTAGGTCTGTAGTGGACTACTCACGCATCATCGGAGGGGCAATGGAATTGATGTAGATGCCCTCCATGATCGAAACCCCCTCTGGCAGATTATCGGAAAAGGCTACAAGATTGGATCTCTCGGGAACGGAGGCTTCTGGTGTCGGAAAAGTATTTGTGTCGCTCGTTCTGGTGTTGGGGGAATATTTCGGTATTTATAGGATGAAGAATAGGGTTAGGAGACCTTCCAGGAGACGGCAAGCCTGCCAGGCGCGGCCAGGGGGGTGGAGTGCTACCTAATATATTTATCCATGTAATATTCTTTATTGTGGCATGAATATTCAGATCCGCAAGACTCAAAACAAAAGCTTAATATTGATACGAAAACAATAAAATTTCAAGCATACTAGCAAAGCAATTGTATCTCTTCAAAATATAATGGCAAAAGAAAGTTATCCCTACAATATCATATGGTCTGGCTACGCTCCATCTTCCCCACACAAAATATTTATATCATGCACAACCCCAATGAAAAGTCAAGCAATTGTTTTCACACTTTTGTTTTCTCAAACTTTTTCAGCTCTCACTTAATACATGAGCACGAGCCATGGATATAGCACTATATGTGGAATAGAATATGGTGGAGGTTGTCAAGGAAAAGGAGAAGATAGTCTCATATCAACTAGGCTTATCAATGGGCTATGGAGATGCCCATTAATACATATCAATGTGAGTGAGTAGGGATTGCCATGCAACGGATGCACTAGAGATATAAGTGTATGAAAGATCAAGAGGAAACTAAGTGGGTGTGCATACAATTTGCTTGGTCATGAAGACCTAGGGAAATTTGAGGAAGCCCATCATTGGAATATACAAGCCAAGTTATATAAAGAAAAATTCCCACTAGCATATGAAAATGACAAAATAGGAGACTCTCTATCATGAAAATCATGGTGCTACTTTGAAGCACAAGTGTGGAAAAAGATAATAGCAATGTCCCTTCTGTCTTTTATATCTTTTTTCTTTGTTTTTATTCTTTTTTGGTGGTCATCTAAGGCCTATTTTATTTTTTTAGTTGGGCTTCACTGGCCTCTTTTATTTTTCACAAAGTTCAGAATCTCATCCCCACTTGTGAGGGAATCATATCTTACATCATCCTTTCCTCACATGGACATGCTCTAATAATGATAATCATCACACTTTTATTTACTTACAACTCAAAAGAAGGTTACAACTTGATACTATTACTCTATATGCACTATGGAAGTGATGGTGTAAGTCATAATAGGAAACGGTGCAAGTTTCATGGCAATATATCACGGAATGGCTATGGAAATGCCATAATAGGTAGGTAGGGTGGCTGTTTTGAGGAAAGATATATGGTGGCTGTTTTGAGGAAGGTATATGGTGGCTGTTTTGTGGAAGGTGTTTGTTGTACCGGCGAAAGTTGTGCGGTACTTGAGAGGCTAGCAAAGGTGGAAGGGTGAGAGTGCGTATGATCCATGGACTCAAAATTAGTCATAAAAAACTCGTATACTTATTGCAAAAGTCTATTAGTTAGTGAAGCAAAGTATTAGCCGCATGCTCGTAGGGGATAGGTTGGTAGGAGTAAACCATCGCGCGCTCCCGACCCTCACACAAAGGTCGACAATCTATAAACAAATCATGCTTCGACTTCCTTACATAACGGTTCACCATACGTGCATCCTACGGGAATCACAAACCTTTACAAAAGTGTTTTTACCTAATCACAATTACTTCCTAACGTGACCCTTAACATTAACATCTTCATATGTCAAAACTTTACGCTAGGAATCAAACTTCTCAAAAATACTCAATGGACTTAATATGGAAGTTTTTATTATATACCCATTGGATGCCTATTATATTAGCACTAAATTCATAACCTAAACCAATTACCATGCTGTTTAGAGAATATCAACATAATATAAGTGAGGTATGAGAGTTCAATTATTTCTATACAATGCAAACACCACCGTGCTCTAAAAAATACAAGTGAAGCACCTAGAGCAAAATTGCCCATCTCAAAAGATATAAGTGAAGTACATACAGTATTCTAATAAATTCACGATTCAGCGTGTATCTCTCAAAAGATGTGTCTAGAAAAGATGATTATGGCAAACTAAAAATCAAATAATCATATCATACAAGACGCTCCAAGCAAAACACATATCATGTGGTGAATAACAATATAGCCTCAAGTAAATTTAATGATGGATTGAAGACGAAAGAGGGGATTCCTTCCGGGGCATCCCCAAGCTTACGCTATTTGGCATCCTTGAATATGACTTGGGGTGCCTTGGGAATCCCCAAGCATAGCCTCTTTCCACTCCTTATTCCATAGTCCATCAAATCTTTACCCAAAACTTGAAAACTTCACAACACAAAACTTGACAGAAAACTCGTGAGATCCGTTAGTATAAGAAAATAAATCAGCACTTTAGGTACTCTTGTGAACTCATTATTTTTTATATTGGTATTATACCTACTGTATTATAACTTATCCATGGTTCATACCCCATGATACAACCCATAGATTCATCAAAATAGGCAAACAACTCAAAGAAAATAGAATCTGTCAAAAACAGAACAATTTGTAGCAATCTGAAAACTTCACATACTTTTGTAACTCAAAAAATTCATAAAAATTAGGCAAACATGCAAACTTTATATATAAATGTTGGGTAAATATTTCATCCTTACTCGACGCTCTGAACAATTTAGAAAATTCCTGGACGGAGCGCAAAAGTTTCTGTTTTTTAGCAAGATCAAATCAACAACTACCATAGATCACCCCAAAGGTTTTACTTGGCTCAAACACTTATTGAAACACAAATATGAAGTTGGTTTGCCTCCCAACAAGCGCTATTGTTTAACGCCCCTAGCTAGGCAAAAAGCAATAGATCTAGATATTGTCATCTTTGGTATGCAATCCAAAAGTAGATCTCATAATAGATTAGTAAGGAAATCTGATTTTCTTACTAGGAAAGTGTTCCGTGCCTTTCCTTAATGGAAATTGAAATCTAATGTTTCCTTCTTTCATGTCAATAATTGCACCAATCGTTCTAAGGAAAGGTCTACCAATAATAATAGGGCATGTAGGATTGCAATCTATATCAAGCACAATGAAATTTACGGGCACATAGTTCCTATTTGCAACAATAACAACATCATTAATCCTTCCCATAGGTTTCTTAATAATGTAATCCACAAGATGCAAATTTAGACAGCAATTATCAAGATCATTGTAACCTAGCACATCACATAAAGTTTTCGGAATCATGGAAACACTCGCACCCAAATCACACAAAGCATGGCACTCATAATCTTTGATTTTAATCTTAATAGTAGGTTCCCACTGATCATGAAGCTTTCTAGGGATAGAAACTTCTAACTCAAGTTTTTCTTCAAAATATTTCATCATAGCATCAACGATATGTTTAGTAAAAGCCTTATATTGACTATAAGGATGAGGAGAATTCATCATGGATTGTAACAAGGAAATACAATCAATCAAAGACCAGCTGTCACAACTAAAGTCCTTGAAATCCAAAAGTGTGGGTTCATTGCTATTTAAAGTTTTGACCTCTTGTATCCCAATTTTATCAATCCTAGCATAAAGATCTATAGACTACACATCATTGGGAAGCTCTTTAACTAAAGTTGACTTATATCCAGCCCCATCTTTATCAAGATTCATATTGGAAAACAAATATTCAATAGGATTCACTTCAATCACTTTGAGATCTTCATCATTATTATCACGAGAACACACCTTTTCAAGCCATTCATGCTTAGCATGAATTCTAGCGCTTCTTTCCTTACTTTCATCAATATAAATTCTCATAGATTTTAAAGACTCATTAATATCATGTTTGGGTGGAGTAGATCTAAATTTCAAAGAATCAATCTCAAGAGAAATTCTATCAACGTTCCTAGCCAAATCATCAATCTTGAGCACCTTTTCTTCAATCGTAGCATTAAAAATTCTTTGTGAACCCATAAATTATTTAACAATATTCTCAAGATCATAGGGCATATTATTATAATTTCCGTAAGAATTGTTTTAGGAATTACCATAGTTATTAGATGAATTACTAGGAAACGTCCTAGGGTTGAAATTACCTCTATACGCGTTATTACCAAAAATGTTCCTACCAAAAAAATTCACATCAATAGATTCATTATTATTCCAAATCAAAGAAGGAAAAGGAATATCACCAAGATCAATAGATGGTATGTAACTAGCAAACAATTTCATAAATTCATCCCTCTTTGCACTCAAAGTATTTATTTCTTCAACAACACTAGTAGGATATCCTTCGGTATGCCATTGAAAGTAATTTGTCATAATGTTATCTAGGAGTTTAGTAGCATCTCCTATTGTGATTTCCATAAAAGTACCACCCGCGGCTGAATCGAAAGGAAAAGCGACACCTCGAGATAGCCCGAAGAAGATCAGAGTTCCTCACGCAAGACATTCGAGAAAGGTAAAACAAGTCCAGCAAGACTGCCCAACACGTCCAGAAACCCGATAGGAGCCGCATATATTGTTCTCAGAACACGACAGATAAGCGAAGTGTACGGTGGCCTGATGGAAATCTCCCGAGCTGCCCCGGGTTGGCCCCGCATGGTGCTCTAGTTTGGACCAACACTCATGAGGAGCACTTGCCCGGGTTGTTGATTAATTATCCACGAGGTTGCAAAGCCCTATGCATTTTTAGTAAGTTGTTAAGAAAATAGTACCAATGTTGAATCTTGCCTCACAGGATTTAATCTCAAAGGAATAATCAGGGGGGTCCCCATAACAACCCCGAGCATGTTAGGAGTGCAAAATATGGAAACATAACACCGATAACAAGTAACTATGGCGGTAAAATGGAACAAAACACCGAGCAAAAGACCAAGCCTTCCACCTTACCAAGATATATATATATGCATTAAATTAAGTAGCAGTAAATATTATGATATCTCCAGATATCCATGTTATCACATGGAAACAACCTGCACCTACATTTAGAACGCTATAAGAGAGGCTGAGCAGCGGTAACCTAGCCAAACAAGGTTGCTAGGTAGTGGAGGGGTTAGAGGCTATCATGGAAATGTAGGAGGCTTGACATTCAAGTGGTTGTTAATGCAAATGTAATGACAAAAGCGAGACATCTAGCAAAGAAAAAATAGTGTCGGGATCCGGGTATGATCATCTTGCCTGTTGGTTCTTCAAAGGGACAAAGAGCTGGGTCCTCGTAGTGGTACTCTCCTGGATCCTTGTACTCAAGTTCAACACTTGTGTCTACCCAAAGAGAAACAACAACAATAAAGAAGCAACCAAGTTGCAATTCACAAACAAGATGATGCATGACTCATTTGAAGTATTTAACATGGCAATCCAAAGCTAGTCATTTTTCTCGTGCAATAGTTAAGTTATTTACAATTCTAGAAATAACCTCATGTTAAGTTGTTTGAACATGCATGATCATGCAAAATATGGACGCTTCATGAAAAATCGATGCAAATGCATATCTAAAACGTAGGAAACGGAGTAAAGGTTCTCACGCTATGCTCCCTGCATGGTACGAAGACAAAATACAAGACAAGGAAGGCCATGGGCTATTCCATGGTATTACAAGGTAGCCACTGGTTAGGAAAAGAAAAACCAATCACAATAGAGCCAAAGAACAAGGAAAACAATGGAGCATAGCTCCCACAAGTCAAAAAACACTACCACACACAATCTACCAAAAACAGAAACATATCAACTTCCACATCAATTATCTAGAGCTATAGGATGTTTCCAACCTCAAACAAGGCATGTACAGAAACTACATAACATGCTTGACAAATCATCCAACTACACAAACTTTAAAGGAAGCAAGGATCACTAAGCATGAAGCTCACAAGATGGCATAATGAAACAGATTCTAGGGACTTAGTGAAAATCATAGTTTTCTGGAATCTGAGTTAAGCTAGTAGTAAATTGACAGCAAACAATAATGACGCTAGAGACCACCTCATGGCATGAAAATGAACGGGATGGCAGAGGACTATATCTACTACAAAACACTAGCATTGAGATTGAGCTAAAACTCAACAGGACACTTGGTAGCATCCACTCAACATGGCATAAAAACAACATCAGATTCTCAGACATAGAAATATTTAGCATGTTGAAAACAGCAACATTTTATTAGCTACCTTGGAGCAACAATCCCACTTATATGCAAGTTTATCATGTCAAAATAAAATACCATGGCATAATACTCACAAAACATTACCACTACCATGTTAACACAATTATCATAGCATGCATGTATTAATTCTTACAAAAATGCCAAAATGACATATTGGGACAAAATGACATTTTGCAAAACTTTCTCAAAAGATAAAACAAATCACACCAATGGATTCTACCCCAATTGCAGATATCACACTCATATCTTGCATAAGGAAAAACACCCACGAACTAGCTCGAAAGAAAAAGCCCAAGACCTATATGACTTATAAGTCAAAACCTAATAAAAATGCACATTGCCAGAAATGGCCATAACACATTTGTCAATATACCAAAAATGGTAACATAGCTAAAATAGAGAAAACAATTAGATTAACTAAATAATAAATAAAGAAAGAAAAGGAGGGGGTCCCACCTAGTAGTGAGCCAGGGCCCCCTCTATGGATGACAAGTGAGGCCAGGGCCCACTAGTCATGCCCACACACAATGCACACACACAACTCACATCACACACACACACACACCGGGCCACACACCACAAGCATGCATGGACACACGATCTAGCACAACCACACCAGATCCAGCACCTCACACACACGCGCGCTAAATTGAAAAAAAATGGGGCACAATGGGATCGAACCCACGACCTCGTGGTATCTGCACCCAGCTCCTACCACTACGCCACAGTCGGTTACTGAACATAGAGGGGGTTTCGCCCCTCTTCTACTAACTGATGAAGGTCGACCCCTGATGAAACTAAAGAAACGATGACACCGGTGACAGGGAACGACAGTGACACAATTTCGGCGAGGCCATGACATTTGGCTATGGAGGGGGCGGCGGAGGCTTGTGGGGTCCTAGGGGAGCCTGTTGCCGCGCTCGGAGGGGAGGAACTCTATGCGCTCGAGCTCGAGCTTGCACTCGCTCGGGCATGGCAGCGGTGGCGGAGCTATGAGGACGAAGCGAGACGATGCACAACCAGAGAAGAGGGAAGGCGAGCGATGCTCACCGAGAGGGGGGTGAAGACGGCTCGGTGCAGAGGAGGGGAAGAAGACTCACGGGCGACGCGGGGCGCGGCGGAGTAGAGGAACCAGCCGACGATGGAGATGGGGACGGGGTTATTGACTCGGAGGCAATCACCCCCTCCTAGCGACACGAATGGAATGTGGCCAGCACCGGGCTCCGGCTAGGCATCTTGGACGCGATGGACACGATGGTCGGAGGCGACGTCGATGCCGTAGAAGAAGCCGGCGGCGACTCTGATTTTATCTGAATCCTACAAAGCTTACCTATGTAGGGGAAGAGAGAGGTGTAGGGAATAGAGTCGGTGGCGGATGGGGGGAAGGGAAACCCTAGGGGCGCATGCATGGTGAGGGGAAATAAATAGGCCACGGGGGGGGGGGGGGGGAACGTCCTCGACGTCCGTGACCTCATGGCGGCTGTGCTCTCTCTCTATAACACACTGACTAACGGAGGAGGGAGACGGGGCAGGTAGGCGTCAGGTGTGAGGAGCTGGGCCGCGCCAACTAGATGGGCGAGGAAGAGCCCATCCGGTCTCCTGTCTCTCTTTCTCAACAGAAACAATCAGTTATTTTCACTTTTAAAAACCAAAGAATTAAACTAAACAAAGACTAGAGGGAGAGGTTTAAAATAAAAGAAAAACCCCTTTTCGGCTCACAAAAATGCAAGCAATTTAATAAAATTGGTTATGGAATTTTTATAGCAAGGAAATATTTTACCCAATATTTAACTACACATGTTGCAAAATTATTTGAAAGGGGAAAAGTTGCAGCCATAACAAAAGGATTACTTTTAAAATCCTAATAAAATATTTAGAAGATGACCAACATTTTTAAAGAGGAAAAATAGCAAGGAAATCATATCATGAGGATGATAAGTGAGAGGAAGAGGGATGGGAATAGAAATAGGAGGAGAGCAACACTCCAAGCACACATGCATTAACTCACAACACATACACTCACAATACCACGATAACTTGGGCACACAAAACAATGATGATGAATGCTTATGATGCCATGATGCAAGAATGACATGAAGCAAATCATATTTAGCACAACACATGGTAGCAAACATGGAAGGTACACATGACATACATGACCAAAATGGCAAGGGGTGCACTTGGGCTGTTACAACAATGGAGTTGATGTAGATGCCCTCAGTGATTGAACCCCCCTCCGGGAGATTACTGTAAAAGGCTCCAAGATTGGATCTCTTGGGAACAGAGGCATCTAGCGGCGGAAAAGCATTTGCGTGTCTCCTTCTAATGTTGGGGCAATATTTGGGTATTTATAGGATGAAGAATATGGTTAGGAGACCTGCCAGGAGATGGCAAGGCTGTAGGAGCAGCCAGGGGGTGGCCATGCCTACCAGGCTTGTGACCTCCTGGCAGGTGCCCTGGCGTGCACTCCAAGCCTGTTATATTTGTTTCCTTCCAGAAAAAATCATTCTGAAGATTTTAGTCCGTTTGGACTCCGTTCAATATTCCATATGTGCAAACTAAAAAACAAGGAAAAACAGAAACTAGCACTAGGCTCTAGATTAATAGGTTAGTCCCAAAATAATATAAAATAGCATATTAATGCATATAAAAATCCAAAACAGATAATATAATAGCATGACATTATCAAAAATTATAGGTACGTTGGAGACGTGTCACGGGTGAGGACTAATTTTTCATCCTACCCACCACCCACTGGATAGCTAGTGTCGAGGATTTACCTGACATGTTGGACTATGCCTCCGAGGAGGCAGAATACATGGATGAGGAAAATTGCGCTCCCGCCCCCGTTAACATCGGGAGATGGGCTGACACCTCTACGTATGGCGTCTATATGGTGGACACTCCAGCCACAAACGGTGAGAACACACCTAAAAACGATCGCGAAAAATCGGGTGAAGCGCCATCAAGGCGCTGGAAGCCGCATAAACAATCAAAAGGAAAAAATGAAAGAAAATCTATCGTCGGCATCGGGAACAGAGATACCTAGTAAGACCTCGGCGATCCTGATATCCCCGAACACCCGCTAGAGGGTCAGGAGAAACCGGAAGATCAGCTCAACCCCGATGACCAAAAAAATTCCGAGGATGACAATTACCTCCCCCTGTCGAGGAGGAAGACATCCCGGAAGCCAATGACTTTGCCATCCCTGATAACCTTGAAGATCAGGAACTATTCAGGCGACAACTTATAGCCATGGCCAGCAGACTGAAAGCAAAAGAACGGGAGCTTAAAGATGAACAGGACAACCTCAACGATCGATGGACGAGAGTCCTCTCAGCTGAGGAAGGATACATTACCCATATTTTGGACCAACCTAAAAGCTATCCACGCAGAAGGTTGCTACCACAATTTGATGACGAGCTTACTAACATGTCGTGTCCCAAACATACCCCATATGACAATCCAGACCGCCCTCTACATGGACGAGACAGGACGGGTGACGACACCCCGAAGATGGGGAAACAGACAATAGAGCCCGCTGACAGGTTTAACCTGCGACATGACCTGGACTACAGAGCATGTCATACGAGATCCATCTACGGATCGATAGGGTACTCACCCGATCGACAGGCAGGGTACCGGCCTTGCCTCGACCCCAACAATGGAGATCGGGAACAAAACCGGGCTAGAACAGACATAGATTATTGGCATGACATAGCTGGGGCCAGAGGCGCTACCCACCCATTGTGCTTCACGGACGAGGTGATACAGCATCAGTTACCGGAGGGGTTTGAACCCATGAACATAGAGCAATATGATGGGACAACTGACTCAACCGTATGGATTGAGGATTTCCTCCTCCACATCCACATGGCGCGAGGAGATGATCTCCTCGCCATCAAGTATTTACCCCTAAAGCCTAAAGGGCCAGCTAGGCACTGGTTAAACAACGTCCCTGAAAACTCCATCGGGTGCTGGGAGGACCTAGAGGATGCACTCCGATCTAACTTCCAGGGCTCATATGTTCGGCCGCCGGACTCCTCCGACCTGAGCAACATCGTCCAGAAGCTAGGAGAATCCGCATGGCAATTCTGGAATCAATTCTTGACTAAGAAAAACCAGCTCGTTGACTGCTTGGACGCCGAGTCAATAGCCTCCTCCAGGCACAATATTAGGGATGAATGGTTGGCTTGCCATTTCGGCCAGGATAAACCTAGGACAATGTCCGCCCTTACATCGCTCATGACCCACATTTGCACGGGCGAGGATAACTGGCTCGCAAGATGGAGCCACAACCCCGAAGACCTCGAAACCTCTGAAGTTTGGGATGGGAATGGGAAACTAAAATGCAATAAGAATAAGCATTGGCACAGCAACAACAATGCCGATGACATGACTATTAACACCGGCTTCCGCAACTCCTGACCCTGGCAGCGGACGAAGCCTCCTAAAGGCAATCTCGATAGACCCACCCTGCTGGACAAGACCATGGAGAGGCCTTGCCAGATCCATGGCCCTCAAGTGAAGCCCGCCAACCACACCAACCGTAATAGTTGGGTATTCAAACATGCTGGC
This sequence comes from Hordeum marinum, assembly GCA_022496015.1. Classification (NCBI taxonomy): domain Eukaryota; kingdom Viridiplantae; phylum Streptophyta; class Magnoliopsida; order Poales; family Poaceae; genus Hordeum; species Hordeum marinum. The sequence goes on from CM039672.1 coordinate 138,454,816, forward strand.
AAACTCGCAACTAAGGATCAAGGCAAGGTCCCACACAACAAGGACAAGGATGAGCCTCGCGGTCCAATCGGCCACGGACAAAAGAAGTTCACTCTAAATGTAAAAACCGTAAATATAAAATACGCCACATATATACCCAAAAAGGAGAGGAAGCGTGCCCTTCGAGAGGTCTACGCCATAGAGCCTGTAGCACCTAATTGTAACCGTCATGGGGGTTCGGCCGCCCTCGTCCTAGACCCCATCATAGACAGGTATCACCTCACTAAAGTCCTAATGGACGGAGGAAGTAGCCTTAATCTGATTTACTCAGACAGATTGAAAAAAATGGTTATAGATCCGGCAAGGATCAAACCCAGCAAAACTACCTTTAAAGGAGTGATTCCAGGTGTCGAAGCCTGATGAGGAGGCTCTATAAGCCTGGAAGTAGTGTTCGGCTTGCCCGATAACTTCCGGAGTGAAGACTTGATCTTCGACACTATACCTTTCCGCAGTGGCTATCGCCCCCTGCTACGTCATACAGTGTTCACTCGCTTTAACGCCATCCAACAATAGACATACCTCAAGATCAAGATGCCCGGCCCCAAGGGGGTCATTACTGTCAACAACAACACAGAGCGCTCATTCCGAATTGAGGAACATGCGTTGGCCCTGGTGGCTGAATTCCATTGCAATGATGATCGACAAATGCCAACATCTACTGTAAAGGCACGCAAGATTGGGAAGCGAGCTCAGTCTCGACCCGAACTCCCAGAACCTTCCTCTCCCGATAAATAGGGACTCACCCCCACTGCACAAACCTAGGTCCAGAAAAGCATGTGCCAAGGAGGCACAACTTCGCGCTCAAAATTCCATGTGCAGTGGTGGGGAAAACTGTCAAAGTGTACGTATTCGGCTAGACCGAACTACTACCATTAAAAGTCTTCAAACACATTGCAGGAGTAAAGCTCATCCACACTTTGGCAACCTCTCAAGATTTTGTTTCCAAGGTTCGTTCGCCGAACAGTACCAACCAGTGAGGTACACAACTCCATAGGAGGTGTAGGAGCGGACTTCTCCATAGTTTATCCACCTGTCCCTAGTTTATGGTGATACTTTTTTTTTCTCAGCATTTATCTTATTCTTTGCCAACTTCTCCATATCAGCTATCGATGTCTTGTACTCGATAAATGCGTCCCAGTGATCCCTTACCTTCTTGTATATTCCTTTGAATTCGGGCGCCTTCTTGCCTCTAGCGTTGTACTCGGTCCATAATCTTTTCTTCCAAGTCTGGAACGCGCCGGCCATCTTATGGAGAGCAAACTCCTTGACTTTGTTCCTTTGATGCTCCGAGAGAGAATCTGGTAGGGTGAAATGCTCCATGAGCTCTCGCCAAAGGGCATCTTTAATTCTTGTATCGACATAATTTACTCCTGCTTTTGGTTCCTTTGGCTGAATCCATTCATGCATTGTGATCGGGACTCCGTCCCTAACAACCACGCCGCATTGACGCACAAATGTCTTGGTATTGGCTTTAGGGTGAGTCGGTTCGCCATTATGTTTGAAAGCATCAAGATTGAGCTTTACGTTACCGTCCAATATTTTGGCAGCACCTCGTACAATTCTACTAGATTGGCTCGATTCGGAGGGCTAATAATTAAAATAAGAAATATTTGTTAATATATATATATATACAAATCAATTAATACACATGTAATGATCACCAGAGGCTAATGGATGTGTATATACCTCGCTGAACATTCTTGGTTGTTCCGGATTTTGGAACATAAGTTGTTCTTCCTCGGTCACACATCCATCACCATGATCATTCAGATATTGTGAGCCATCATCATGATCATGTGATGATTCACCTCAAAGGTCCGTTGGGTTTTCAGAGGAGCGTATCATGTCGAAGATGTCCTCTTCATGAGCTCTACCGGTATTGTCCATAGCTTAATAACTACTCCATAATAATATAGATAAAACAAATTAGTGTTTAAATTAGCATGCATTCAAGAACCAAAATAACTGATAGTTAATTAATAATGCATCATCAAATACATATATAGTATAGTTCTTAGAAAAGATCTCATCTTCATAATCTTGGATAATTTTCAATACATCGGCTAATCTCCATCGATCTAGCTAATACATCATAATAATACATCATAATAGTAGCTAGCTAATATATCGATCTAGCTAGAACCCTAGCGCCCGGCGGATATTGGGGCGGGCGGTGGACACCCAAAGAGAAGGAACCATCACAGGAACATAGCTGCAGTGAGATCCCTGAAGAATCTGCCAGGTATTGTTGGACCTGGCCTCCAAAGCTGCCATGTAGTGACGGACGTACTCGTTCTCCTTGTTGACATGGTACTGTACCACCTCCACGGGGGACTCAAGCCTTTGAAAACTCCGTGGCCCATGCGGCCGCCACCACAGAACCTCCGGGTCGACGACGGGCTGGCTCCTCACCAAGCAGCGCCGCCCGGAAGGCAGTACCTCCTAGTACCAGCCCGGCGGAGCCCAGTCCCTGACAGGGCCCCTCGGCTCAAGTAAGTGACCTTCTCCGGCGACTTGACGACGAGGATGCGGGATCGGCATCGTCGACGTCGAGAAGAAACACTTATTTACAAAAACAAATTAAATAAAACTTAGCAAAATTAACACTTAACAAAATTAACACTTAGCAAAATTAACACTTAGCATCTAGCAAAATCAAGAATTACGGCACGCTTTGGATCCTAATGCGTGTGTGATTATCGGTCTGTCAAGTCTTTCCTTAAATAACTCTCACATATCTCATGGTGTGTTGGTGCGCACTCTCTCACATTGATACGGTGGTGTATATATGTTGGTGGACACTCTCTCGCAGTAATAGGTTCGACCGGCGGTGATGGACGCTTCCCCTCTCCTCTTCTTGCGCAATATATCGATGAGTATATCGCAAAGAAGAGGAGAAAGAGGAAGCACCCCCCACGACAACAGTCGGGATTCCTCCATCAAGAAGACACATGAAACCCTAAACTAAATTAGGATCGACGACAGACCGAAAGTCATACACGAGGATCCAACTAAATTAAACCTAAAACTAAACTAAACATAAACTAAATTAAACCTAAACTAAACATAAACTAACACATATCCTAATAACCTGGCAACCTAACTAACTAACTAACTAAATAGCGGTGTTGTGTCGTGGTCGGCGTCGGGTGTCGGGGGTGTCGTGTCGGGGTGTCGGAGTTCGACGTTGAGGGACCCTAGATACCCTAGCATCTACACACTAGTCCGGCGATCATCGGGGAGAGGGGTCGGCCGGGAGATCTCACCTAGACTCCTGACCCGAAGGTGGCATCGGCGATGGCCTCGGGGCGGCGGCAACGGGATCACGGAGCGGCGGCCGGAGTGAGCGGGCCGGCGGCGTCGGGACCGGCGATGAGCGGCGCCGTCCGGGTAGGCGAGGGCGACCGCGGCGAGGGTGACGGCGGCGGTGGTGAGGGCGACAGCAGTGAGGGGCGGCATCCGGGTAGGCGATGGGGACCGCGGTGAGGGTGACGGCGGCGAGGGCGGCGGTGGTGAGGGCGACGGCGGCGGTGGTGAGGGCGATGGCGGCGCGACCGCCGGCGGCGAGGGCGACCGTGGTGGTGGTGTGACGGCGGTGGTGGTGAGGGAGACGACGGCGAGAGCGATGGCGGCGAGGGCGACGACGGTGAGGGCGATTTCGGTAGCCTGGCGGCGCAAGTTAGAGCTCTCCTGGTGCGTGGCTTGGCCCGGGACGACGAAGCGCTCAATTTATACCAGGCACCCCTTTAGTACCGGTGCGTGACTAGCACCGGTACAAAAGAACCTTTAGTACCGGTGCGTGCCACGCACCGGTACTAAAGGTCCTCCCAACAGAGTGCGGGGCGTTGGACCTTTAGTACCGGTGCATGGCTAGCACTGGTACTAAAGACCCTTTAGTACCGGTGCTAGCCACGCACCGGTACTAAAGGTCCTCCCAACAGAGCGCGGGGGTGGAGGACCTTTAGTACCGGTGCGTGGCTAGCATCGGTACTAAAGGGTCTTTAGTATCGGTGCTAGTCACGCACTGGTACTAAAGGTGTTTTTAAATTAAATATTAGTTATTATTTTCAGAAAAACCCCGTAAACTTTAGAAAATCATAGAAAAAACGTAGGACTCCAATGTAAATAAATAATATATGAAAAAATATCAGAAAAATATAAAGAATCTGTTTATGTCATTTCCATGCATGTTCGAAGAACTTCAACTGCTGTATAAGATAATTTGATTAAATATCGCATTTGAAATATTCATATCTCGCGTTTGAAAAGCAGTACAAATGATCTTTGAAAAGGTTGTAACTTGGCATGACATCATAATTTCACCCACATAGCAACTTCTAGAGAGTTGAGAGGGTTACGGCAAAAACTGGATGCACCTCGTGTACAAATTGGACAATCTCATAAGAAGTGTGAGGGTTTCGGACGAAAACTCATCTATTACAAAGGGATTTCATTCTTAATAACTTATTTTAACTCCATACTTTTTGTGTGTTCAATATGCACCATTCGAAGGCACATCAACAATTTTCAACCCTTTCTGACATCATTTGATATTTTTCATGCAATTAATGATTTATTTTGAGCTAAATGACCCGGAATTTGAAAAGCAGTACAAATGAACTCTGAAAAGGTTGTAACTTGGCATGACATCATAATTTCACCCACATAGCAACTTCTAGAGAGTTGAGAGGGTTATGACAAAAACTGGATGCACTTCGTGCACAAACTGTTACAAAGATATACCATGCTAGCTAGGAAATCCATGCATGTCCTTCACATAAATATATAGAAAGTCATGACGGTGAAGCCGGTCACGTCCCAGAGTGGGATCTCGCGGTGTAAGACTTTTTCTGCATGTTTGTCCCTTTCTTATGATTGCGCCGTAATCATGGATAATCTTCATCATTTAACATGATGCTTGGGTCAGTCTTCACTCTGAAGGGAGGGATTTCATGAAACTTTTCATAATATTCGGACATGTCTGTCTTGTCCTCCACTCCCACAATGTTTCTTTTCCCTGAAAGAACTATGTGGCGCTTTGGCTCATCGTATGACGTATTCGCTTCCTTATCTTTTTTTCTCCTCGGTTTGCTAGACATGTCCTTCACATAGAAAACCTAAGCCACATCATTGGCTAGGACGAATTAGTCGTCTGTGTATCCAAGATTGTTGAGATCCACTGTTCTCATTCCGTACTGCGGGTCTACCTGTACCCCGCCTCCAGTATATTTGACCCATTTGCACCAAAACAAAGGGACCTTAAGATCAGGTCCATAGTCAAGTTCCCATATCTCCTCTATGTAACCATGATATGTGTCTTCAAGGTTGGTTGCATCATAGCGGACACCCCTGTTTTGGTTGGTGCCCTTCTTATCTTGGGCGATCGTGTAAAATGTATTCCCGTTTATCTCGTACCCTTTCAAAGTCGTTACAGTCGAACTTGGTGTCTTGGCCAACAAGTACAGTTCATCTGGAACATCGTTGTCATTGATGAGCTTTGTTTGCAACCAACTGGCAAAAGTCTCCATGTGTTTACATTCAATCCAGGGGTCAGACTGCTCCGGGTTCTTGGACCGTACAATATCCTTGTGTTCCTCCATATATGGAGTCACCAAGGTGGAATTTTGTAGAACCGTGTAGTGTGCTTGAGTGAAAGAATGCTCGTCCATATTTATTGCTTCTTTCATTCCTAATGTGCCTTCTCCACCCAGTCTCCCCTCATGCCGCGATTCAGGAGGACCAATCGGCTTAATGTCAGGAAAAAAGTCAACACAAAACTCAATAACCTCCTCTGTTCCATATCCCTTGATGCTTCCTTCTGGCCTAGCACGGTTATGAACATATTTCTTAAAGACTCCCATGAACCTCTCGAAGGGGAACATATTGTGTAGAAATACAGGACCCAGAATGTTAATCTCTTCGACTAGGTGCACTAGAACGTGTGTCATAATATCGAAGAAGGATGGAGGGAACACCAACTCGAAACTGACAAGACATTGGACTAGGTCATTCTGTAACCTTGGTAGGATTTCTGGATCGATTACCTTCTGAGAAATTGCATTGAGGAATGCGCATAGCTTCACAAGTGCAACCGGAAGTAATTGCATCATAATCACGTGGCAGTCATGATACTTTAGATTTTGAAATTTTTTCTCTGCCATATTTATTATTCCCTTTATATTCGACGAGAAGCCAGACGGGACATTGATACTGAGCAGTCATTCAAAAAAGATTTCCTTCTCTTCTTTCGTAAGAGCGTAGCTGGCAGGACCTTGATACTGCTTTGGAGGCATGCCGTCTTTTTCATTAATTCTTTGCTTGTACTCCCATGCCTCTGGTGTATATTTTGTCTTTCCATACACGCCCAAGAAGCCTAGCAGGTTCACACAAAGATTCTTCGTCACATGCATCACGTCGATTGCATTGCGGACCTCTAGGGCTTTCCAATATTCAAGTTCCCAAAATATAGATTTCTTCTGCCACATGGTTGCGTGTCCGTTCGCGTCATTCGGAACATATTGTCCGCCAGGACCCTTTCCAAAGATTACCTGTAAATCCTTGACCATATCAAATATATATTCACCAGTACGAAGCCCAGGCTTCTTCTAGTTATCTGGCTCACCTTTGAAATGGTTGCTTGCCTTTCTTAAGATATGCTTGATCGGTAGAAATCGACGATGTCCTAGGTACACATTCTTCTTACATTTATCCAAATATATACTTTCAGTATCATCTAAATAGTGCGTGCATGCATTGTATCCCTTGTTTGTATGTCCTGAAAGGTTACTAAGAGCAGGCCAATCATTGATGGTTACAAACAGCAACGCTCGTAGGTTAATTTCCTTCTGTGTGTGCGCATCCCACACACGCACACCTGGTTTTTTCCACAACTATAGAAGTTCATCAACTAGTGGCCTTAGGTATACATGAATGTTGTTGCCGAGTTGCTTAGGGCCTTGAATGAGCACTGGCATCATAATGAACTTCCGCTTCATGCACAACCAAGGAGGAAGGTTGTAGATACATAGAGTCACGGGCCAGGTCCTATGACTGGAGCTGTGCTCGCCAAAAGGATTCATGCGTTTGTACTAAGACCAAACCATAAGTTCGTTGCGTCTTCTGCAAAGTCCTCAAACTCCCTCTCGATTTTTCACCACTGCGACCCATCAGCGGGTGCTCCCAACATCCCGTCTTTCTTACGTTCTTGTTTGTGCCATCGCAACAACTTGGCATGCTCTTTGTTTTGGAACAAACGTTTCAACTGTGGCATTATAGGAGCATACCGCATCACCTTGGCAGGAACCCTCTTCCTGTGGCGTCCGCCCTCCACATAACCAGGGTCATCGCGGGGGATCTTATAGCGCAGTGCATCACATACCGGGCATGCATCCAAATTCTCGTACTCCTCACCACGATAGAGGATGCAGTCATTAGGGCATGCATGTATCTTCTGCACCTCTATTCCTAGAGGGCAGACAACCTTCTTTACTTCATACGTACTTTCAGGCAATTCGTGACCCTTTGGAAGCATCTTCTTTATCATTATTAGCAATTCTTGAAATCCCTTTTTAGTTACACCATTCTTCGCCTTCCATTACAGCAATTCCAGCGTGGTACCTAGCTTTTTCTGGTTATCATCACAATTTGGATACAATAATTTATTTTGATCCTATAACATGCATTTCAACTTCAACCTCCTTATCATTTTTGCAGTTTCTCTTTGCATCAGCAATGACCTGACCCAAATCATCAGCGGGCTCATCTGATGCCTCTTCTTCAGCTTCCCCCATTGATGCCTCTTCTTCAGCTTCCCCCATTGTTGTATCAGCGAAAGTATAGTTGTCATCGTCCTCTTCTTCTTTGTTGTCTTCCATTATAACCCCTCTTTCTCCGTGCTTGGTCCAACAGCTATAGCCGGACATGAAACCAGACTTCAGCAGGTGGTAGTGAAGGGTTTTTGAGTTAGATTAATTCCTATCATTCTTACAGTCACGACATGGACAACACATGAAACCATTCTGCTTATTTGTCTCAGCCACACGAATAAAATCATGCAGGCCATGAAGAAACCCTGGACTTAGTCGGTCATCGTTCATCCATTGCCAGCTCATGTTCACTACACAACATCGAAGTGACCAAATTAATACAACTTCATCATCACATTACAACCAAAAGTAGAGCTAGCAGTGACCAAATGTTATTACTGCAAATAATGGATACTTATAGTTCACACATATACGTCTCATAAAACAACACCAACTATCTAAAACATGTGAATACAACAACAAATGCGATCATAATCGCAACTAAAGTAACAATTGAGCCAACAGCATAATGATACCAAGCCTCTTTATCAATGGCATATTTTCTAATCTTTCTAAGCTTCAAGCACATTCCAACCATCTTGTTCTTGTGATCATCGATGATATCGGCAACATGCAACTCCAATCCCATCTTCTCATCTTCAGTTCTTTTCAATTTTTCTTTCAAATGATCAATTTGTTTTTCAGCTTGTGTTAATTTCTCGAGAAGAATTGCATAGTCGGTTGGAATTTCTGGTTCAACTACTTCCTATAGATAAAAATATCTACGTCAATTTGGTGGCATAATTAATTGTCATAGACATTAGATGATGTGTTAAATATTTATAAAAGATAATTAACGACATACCACATCTGAATCCTAGACTGGACGAGGGCCGAAGTGGGCGGATACCATAACCATTACATTATAGAATAACTAACGATAATACAAGTAAGTAAATCATACACGCAGCTAGCTAAATCATACAAGTAATTTTTTTAAAGATTTTAAGAAGAACAAGAGGCTCACCAAGGTGTCCGGTGCCGCGACGAGACGGTGTGGACGATGGACGGTGGTTAGGACGGTCGGGGATGGTGGGAAGGCACACCAAATAAACCACACCTACACATATGCAACCTAACAAGTTAATTTGAGCTCAAATTGGACATAAATCAAATAAAATCCCACAAATCACATATCACATATCTTTGAGCATACCAAAAGCTAATCTAGAAAGATATGAAGGAGCAAAGTTGCTAACCTTTATGAACACTTGGATAGATGGTGTGCCTTTAAATCTTGACAAATCCTTGGCAAAATGGAGGATGAGGTTCGAGCAAGAAGAAGAACATGGGAAGGCACACCAAATAAACCACACCTACACATATGCAACCTAACAAGTTAATTTGAGCTCAAATTGGATATAAATCAAATAAACTCCCACAAATCACATATCACATATCTTTGAGCATACCACAAGCTAATCTAGCAAGAGATGAAGGAGAAAAGTTGCTAACCTTTATGAACACTTGGATAGATGGGGTACCTTTAAATCTTGACAAATCCTTGGCAAAAGGGAGGATGAGCTTTGAGCAAGAAGAAGAATAGGGGAGAAAACAGAGCTCTTTCGATCGGCTGCGGACGGATGTATATGTAGGAAGTCTTTAGTACCGGCTGGTGTCACCAGCCGGTACTAAAGGTTGCCCTTTAGTACCGGCTGCTGACACCAACCGGTACTAAAGGTGCAAGCGGGGCCCATGTCTGACCAAAACCCTGCCACGCCCCCTTTAGTACGGGCTCGTGAGACGAACCGGTACTAAAGGTCCCTCACGAGCCGGTACTAAAGGTCGCCCTGCTCCTAGCCTTTGTAGTCGGCACGAACTGGGACTAATACCATCTTTAGTACCGGTTCGTGACCAGACCGGGACAAAAGCTCGGGACGAAAGGTCTGTTTTCTACTAGTGCTAGTACCAATGTTGGGTCTTGCCAGACAAGTTTTAATCTCAACCGAATAAACAAGGGTGTCCCCATCACAACCCCAAGCATGTTAGGAGCGCAAAGTATGGAAACATAACACCGGTAACAAGAAACTATGGCGGTAATAGCGGAACAAAACACCTAGCAAAAGGCCAAGCCTTCCACCAATACCAAGATATATATGTGCGTTAAATTAAATAACATATAATATTGTGATATGCCAAATCCATGTTATGACATGGAACAACCTGTACCTGCAACTAAGAACGCTATAAGAGGGGCTAAGCAGCGGTAACTTAGCCAATCAAAGGTTTGCTAGGATGTGGAGGGTTAGAGGCTATCATGGAAATTTAGGAGGCCGACATTCAAGTGGTAGGTAGCGCAATTATGACGATAAGAGCGGGACAACTAGCAAGCAAAAATAGTATCGAGATCCGGGTACGATTATCTTGCCAGTTGGTTCTTCAATGGAACAAGTTGCGGGATCCTCGTAGTTGTACTCGCTTGGCTCTTCATACTCAGGTTCGACGTTCACGTCTACCCAAAAGAAAAATCAAGAATAAACAAACAACCATGGTGCGATGCACAAGTAAGAATGATGCATGCTTATTCGAACAGTTTTGGCATGGCAATCCTAAGTAGTCATGTTTCACATGCAAAGGATTGGTTATTAATGAATCTGGACAGAACCTTATGTTAAGTTATTTAGACATGCATGAACATGTAAAATATGGATTCATCATGCTAAAACAATAAAAATGCATATGTAGAACGTAAGAAACGGAGTTATGGTTCTCACGATACGCTCATGTCAAGATACGAAGGCAAAAAACAAGACAAGAAGGATCTGGGCTATTCCTTGGCATTCCAAGGTAGCCACTGTATAGGCAATGAAAAACCAACCACAATAGATCCAAATATCAAGCAATTCCATGGAGTATAGCTCCCACAAGTCACAAAACAATAAAACAAACAATTTGCCACAAAACAGCAACATAGCAACTTACACAGCCAATAACTTGAGCTACAGGAATCCTACAACAACAAAAAATGCATTTACAGAAACTAAATAACATGCTTATCAACTTATCCAACTACATAATCTGGAAAGGAGGCACACATCAATAAGCATGAAGCTCACAATTTGGCATGATGAAACAGAAATCTGGGCCTTAGTGAAATTAACAGTTTTCTGGAATCTGAGTTAACCTGATGGCAAGTTGACAGCAGAAACTAATGGTGATAGATACCACCTCATGGCATGAAAATTAACAGGATGCTAGAACACAACATATACTTCAAAACACTAGCACTGAGCTTGAGCTAATTGTCAACATATCACAAGATGGCAACCACTCTTCATGGCATAACAATAACAGCAGATTCTCAGACTTAGAAATATTTAGCATGGCGAAAACAGTAACATTAAGTTAGCTACTTTGCAGCAAGTTTCCCACTTATATGGGTGATTCTAATGTCAAACAAAAATACCATGGCATAATAGGCATAAAACAATAGCACTTCCATGTTGGCACATGCCCTAAAGTAAGCATGGAATAATTCATGCCAAAATGACAAAGTAGCATCACAGCAGAAAATAGCAGTTTTGCAAACTTGCTCAAAAGTGAAATCTAATTGCACCAATGATTCCTTGGGTCTTTCTACCTCAAAATCATGTATCATACTCATATAGTCCCATGGAGCATCATGACAACAACCACATAGCAAAAACATCCTCCACTCTTATAAGTGAAAACTTACCCTAAATGCTCATGTGCAAAAATGAACATGTCCAAATTTGTAAATATGGATATAATTGGAAAATCTAATTAACACCATGAAACAACAAGACACACATCAATAAATATAGGGTATGAGAAGTGGGGCATGGCCCACTTGTCACACACACACACCCAAACCTACACACCTCTACCACACATACATGGCATGCACAAGTGCATATTGCACATACACTCATGAGCACACACTCACCTATGTGTGTGGGTGATCATCACACACACACATATGCACACATATATGCACAAGTGCATAGATCCACATGCACATGCATGTAACTCCACACTCTCACACATACACTCACAGACATATAAGTACACGCCCACACACACACATGCACTCACATACACATGTTACTAAAGAGGAAAGGAAGAAGAATAAAAACACATCTAAACCTGCATTTATACACCTATACACATATGAACACATAGCACACATAAAATAGAAAAAACAAGTAAATAAAACAAAACTCAAAAGGGGGGGTCAGGGCTCGAACCCACGACCAGCTGGTCGATACCCCTACGCGCTACCACTGCGCTACGGCTTCGGTTGATAACACAGTGGGCATCCTGTGTGTCTGGTACAAATAGGGCACGATAACTGACGAAACTGAACATCGCTGCACACTGCCGTGATAGACAACGGCGGCAACGAATTCTAGCAGCACAGGGGCTCTCCGACGAGGTGAACCTCGCGAGGGAAAAGCAAGAACCTATGGGGAACTGTTCCCCTGCTCGTCTTGAAACAAGGGGGACGAAGGCGAGGCCCTCAAGGCCACGCCTTGAACTACCGGGGGCGATAGCAAGGAGCTACGGTGACGGCGTGCTATGCAACGCAATAGGAAGGGGACACGGGGATCGCCGAGGGGAGGGGGACGGGGATGGACCGGCTCGCAGGGAAGAGGAGGAAGGCGACGACGACCGGACCCGAAGCACAAGAAGAAGCGACACGAGAGCACCCTATCCGCAGATCCGGCGAGGACAAGGACGTCGTGGAGGGCAAGCCCGGCCCCTCCTATCGATGGCAATGGGCAGCGGGGACGGCCCCCAGCCTCCATGACATACTGGGCACGAAGGAGGGCCGACGGAGCCGCGCGGACGATGGCGAGGAGGACCGGAGGAGGACTCTGAACTCACTCCCTCTGTGAACTTACCTTAGGGAAAGAAGAATGAGAAGGGGAAAAGGAGGGATAAGGGGAGAGGTGACGGCAAGGAGGAAGAAGGGGAACCCTAGGGGTCTGCGCCCTTATAAAGGGGCCGGCCTCGACATTCGTGATCTCCTCTCATGGCGTCGGTGTCGAGCTGTCTCACGCGCATCTCTCTGAACCTAACGGAGAACGAAACAGAGCAGGTGGCCATCGACAATGCTAGGCTGGGCCACGAACGGAAGAGAGAGGCCAACTTCACAAGCTCACCCCTCTACTAAGCAGAAAAATGAGAAGGTTTTTCTTTTATATGAAAAAAACAGAATACTTGCAAAAATCCTACAGAAATAACTAGAGGGTTTCTTTGAGAAAACAAAACACTTTTACAAATAAGAATTTGAAACCCCTTTAACAAAATTAACTTGTTGAATTTTTGAGCAACTAAATTAATTAGTTTTAAAAACCATAGCCCCCTTGTAATTTAAAACCTCGAATACATATAGCTCAAAACTACAAAAGAACCACAGACACTGTTACTAAAATGTTGAGGCTACCTCCTGAACATTTTAAACAATTTAATTTAGCAATTAAGTTATGTTCATTAATGGCCATGGAATAAAGCAAGGGTTGTTTGTTTGAAAAGAACATGAGAGGGGAAGGAGATGAGTAGAATCCATTCAGACACAACAACCCCAAGAACACTCACACATGCAACAAGTCAAGAGCACCTCACAATCAATATGCATGCATGATGATGATATGCATGAAGCAAGATGCATGAACAAGACATGGCATGACAAGGAGCAAACTCATTTCATAACTCATGACAACAAGGTTCATATAAGATTACATGCCATACAAGGTAGGGACAACACTTGGGCTGTCACAAAGTTGCAGCCTACGGCCAGGTGGGCGAGGCCGCAGTCGCAGCTATCCCTCCGGCGATAGTGCTGCTACCTGGCCCTCCTCTCGCCCCCTTTGTCAAGGGCAACACCATTGTCGGAGTGGAGGGGAAGAGAAAATGAGTCGACATTCAGGAGTAAAGACTCAGTCTGACCTTGCCTGCCCTCTGGTATCCTGGATGCTAATGGTTCTTCCCTTGCCTGTTAACTATGGTCGTCCCCACGCTGAAGATGAGGAAGAAGAAGGCGGGCATCAAGCCGAAGGCGTCCTCTGATGCCTCGACTACTCCCGCTGCATCGTCGTCGCCTGATGATGTTATTGTCGGCGAACGGGCGAAGGCTCACAAGGCGCCCCTCCTGGCTACTACCGCGAAGCCCCTGGAGCCCCCAAGACCTATAGGTGTCATATCTTCTGTTCTTGAGGGTGTGCTAGTGCCACAGTCCGGGGGGCAGACCTCGAGTGCTAGCATCCCATGGACTCGTCTATGTCCGTCTTGCCCTTGGTCACCGAGCAGATTTAGGAGCCTTCTACTCCCCTCTCTTCCATCCCTTAGGAGGCGCCGCCTACGATCGTGCAGGTGACCCTTCCAGAGGGGGTCTTGATGATTCGGTTGTGTGGTCTTTAGATCTTGGACGATGTTAGGGATGACCTCGTGGGTGCTCATGATTGCCTCGTGAGTGGGCTTCTGGGGCTCCTCTCCGCATGGCTTGGGGCCAATGCCTCTATCGTGGCGTCCTCCAGCCAAGCCAAGGCCGCCATGGCGAGGAGCGAGGAGGATGTCGTGACGGCCAAAGTGGCCCTCGAGGCAGTGTTAGCCAAAGCAGAATTTTCCGAAGGGCACCACAACGAGGTGGGGTACGTCCTTAGGATCCTTCTGGAGGAGAACTCCGCGCTCGAGGAAGAACTGCTCGGGCAGCGGAAGGCCCTCAATTCCTCCAAGGCCTAGCTCGCCGACAAGGACTCTCAGCTATCCCAAGCGAAAGACGATGGCGCCATGGTGCGAGGGCGCCTGGAGGTGTGGGAGAAGGAGGTGGCCCTTGAGGAGGTGCGGCTCGAGGCCGCGAAAAAGGCTTTTGCCAAGGCCAAGGGTGGAAAGGCCACGAAGCTCGGCGCCCTCCCCTCGATCGAGCTCAGGCTGCGTCGAGTGCTCCACTCCCTTTGTCGGGATTGCTTTGAGGAACCTCTGATAGCTCCTGAGGAAGGCTACGTGGATCTCGCTTCAAGGTTTGTCGAGGCGCTCGAGGACGCCATCCCCAAGGTGGTAGGGGTCTTGACAGCATGTGTCACGACCACTTTTTTGAGGCTGCAACGCGCGTCTTCAGCCATCTTCACCTCCACGAGCCAGGGTTCGGCTTTGATTGCAGTGCTACAGACATAGTGAAAGTTGCCATGGAAAAGCTGATGAAGAGGTTCACCCGCGTCACCGTTCAACCGCCCCTTGAAACTGCAGAAGCTAGTGAAGAGGAGGACGATGCCAGCAATGTCGATGATGAGCTCTCTGTGGATGGGCCGAGGGACGGCGCAGGCTCCCCTTGATTCCCCTTTCCTGTTTCTTTCCTGCATCATTCGACATGCCTCTTCGAGGCATTAAACTAGTTGTATTCACGAAAACTTTAATGCTTGTAATAATTGTCGAACTGCACGATTCCCTAGTTGCCTTGTTTCTTTCTGGCTTGCTGTGTCGCTCTGCATTGGTAGGGCCAGGTCCCACGCATACCTGAGCCGCTGTTGGGGCCGACTGAACCACCAAGGATGGCCCAAAGAGGTGAGGGGCTATGGGGCTAGTGAGGCCCCTGAGTCGCGATGCTCAGGGGCCCCCCTTGACGTACGAGAAGCCCTCATGAAGGGAACATGGTGAAGATAGGTTTAACTTGGAACTCTCAATATCTTATGCTCTACGTCAGCAGGGCCTGACCCCACGCATATCTCAACCGCCGTTGAGGCCGACCGGATCACCAAGGAGGCAAGGAGGACCCCGTGGAGCGAGGGGCTATGGAGCCAGTGAGGCTCCTGAGTCGCGATGCTCAGGAGTCCCCCTTGACATACGAGCAGCTCCGATACCTTCCCAAAGATTGTCGGCGGTAGCCCCCCTACAACCCCTCAGGCCTACATCCTAGGGAATGCAGCGAGGTGGGGACACAAGGAGCCTTCCTAAGGTTGGATGCAACCGCTAGGTTTCCCTCGGCTATTTATCCCTAGCATATGGTTGTGGCTTCCACATTGCGTGGGCATAGCCATTGGTGGACAGTGTTGACTTCTCTGCCAGCATAGGGCTGTGGCTTCCACATTGGATGGGCATAGCCTTTGCTGGGCACTTTTGAATTCTCTGCTAGCACGGAGCTATGGCTACCACATTGTGTGGGATGAAACCCCTCCATGTCCTCAGGGGGCCTCGGTCATATACATCCCATCGAGTTCATATGGATGGCTGGCACAGTAGAACTGGGAGGTGCATCTGGGAGCTCACGAGGGCGCTTTTGACTCGTGAGGTCCCTACCTCGAGGCGGGTTGCGCCTGAGTATTCTAGTTGACGGCTTTATCTAGGGTCTTGGGGTGTTCACCGCAGCCTACATCGAGCGTCCTCCCTAAGGCCATGGGAGGGTCAAGCACCAGTGACCCCATGAGATGAAGTGTACAGGATTGGCCCTGCTAAACAGAGCTCGGTCACTAGATTTTTCGATGTTGCAGGGACGTACCTGAGCATAGTCGCTTTGCCTTTCCTCTTGTGAGGCAGCCAAAGGTGGTCCTGCTCGGGAGTGATGACATTCACGCCGGCAAAATATCGTGCCAGCAAAAGGGAAATGTTAGGAAGCAGGTTGCATGCATGAAAAAACTACCGAAATATGAGTAAACATGGCGGTTGAAGGGGTACGTCTTGGCTACCTATGGACGACACGGCCCGACACATGCCTTGAAATGAAACAAGCCAAAAAGTTACCCGGCACAAATCAACAACAAGTCACCTAGCGGCCATGCCGCTGAAGAGCCAAAGCTGCCGTTGTAGCGTGACCTTGTGCCTCCATGAGCGCGGCCCTCACGGGCCAGTCATCTCCCCGGGCCCGGGTCCCATGCTTGGCCCGGGCATCTCCTCCATCTCCTCATCACGTCTCGGAAGGCACGACGCGAACATGGCTCGAGCAAGACGCTGGAAGGCGAATCTAGCATTCGCCAGGCCGAAGGGCATGTGGACATAGTTGTTCGGGTAGGCCCACCCATGGTCGAAGCGAGCCGGCGAGAAGCAGCTCCTGCATGACGCATTGTGGATGGTGAGCGCGTTAATGCAGGCGCGCAGCCGGTCGACCGGACCGATGATGGGGACTGCGATTGCTGGAGCAGGGTGTCCCCTTCCTCGCCCAGCCTTTTGCCTCATGAAGTTCCTTGATTGCCTCGATGACCAACTCTCGTGAGCTCCATGCCATGCACCGTGCCCCTGGTTCTGGTGATTGTGCTTTAGGACGTTCCTCGAGGTTTTGCTCGGGCACCTCCCTTTTCTGAGAGGCCAGGCCGGGTACCTTCCGGACGGAAGCCCCCAAGCATGACACAGGGGGGCACCGGGCGCGCCTTCCTATGCGAGGGGAGGGGTGGCCCTATCCCTGAATGCAGAGCATGAGGCTCCTTCCTTTGAGGTGCTAGCCCCCTAGCGCTTTGCTAGGGTGAGCTGCTTCTTCGCCCTACGCTCATCCTCCCGTGGTGGGGCGTCTTCTTTGTCGTTCGAGCGTTTGGCCATAGGTGCACGGTAAGCACGGCCGAGTGAGCAGACGACATATTTCTCATCACAGGTGACAGTGATGACGCCACCACTCCCCAACATCTTGAGGATGTTGTTGTCGTGATGGGTTGCCCCCATGAACTTAGCAATGATCGGGTATCCGATGAGGGCATTGTACGGGAGGTGGATATGGGCAATGTCAAAGACGATGGTATCGGTGTGGTAGTTCTTGCACCCACCGAAGGTGACGAGCAGGCGTACTTGCCCAATGGGCACTATGGAGCCGTTAGTGACTCCTAAGAAGGTCTTAGTCGCATAAGCTGGTCGTAAGGTACTTGGACTATCTCGAAGGCCTCGACGGAGAGGACATTGAGCACTACTTTGCTGTCGATGATGGTCTTGGTATTGAGGACGTTGCTGATGATCGGGGCGCAAATCATGGAGAGATTGTTGACAATGGTTGAGCACCTAAGTTGATCAGTTGAGTCCAAGTTGATGGCAGTCTGGGAACACTTGAGGGGGCGCATGGACTTGGGTTTTGGGAGCACCGTGTTCACCTCCCGCGTGAACTTCTTGAAGACGCGGTTGGAAGTTGTGGCCTAAGCACCGCCCAGGATGCAGGCCACTGCCCTGATCTCCTGGAAGCCCCAGCCCTGTCGTCCTGCTTGTCTTCATCCTTCCTTTTGGGTGGAGGTGATAGTGGTGGTATACCGGCCTCACAAGGTCGAACCTCACGAGGCTTGCTGCGTCGCGACCCCTTTGGAGGGTCGTCGCGCCAGTGGTCCTCTCGAGGCTGGTCACGCCAGCGGTCCTCCCAAGGCGGGTCGCGCCAGCGGTCTTCCTGAGGTTGGTCGCGCCACTCCTGGCGTTGGTCCGTGTTGTCCCAGCGGACTCCACCGTGCCTAAAGCCACGACTAGCACGTCTAGGGCGTCAGCCGAAGTGCTCAGCACGAACCAGCCTTAGCTCTTGGCTGTCGGCAGTGTCATGGTTTTTGGTGTCGTGGAAGACATAGGTCGGTCTCCCCTTGCCCCGTAGGGTGCTCCTTGCCTTGGCTATGCTTCAGCTCATGCTCGGCCGCGAGCACCGCCAGGGCCTTGCACTTTGCCTCCTTGGCCTTGGTCTTCTTTTCCTCGGGCTCTGCCACTGGAAGCTCATGTAGGGATAGGCAGCCTTCTTCAGCCTTGGTGCACCTGTTGGCCAGGTTGAACATCTCTAGGGAATAGCACACCTCGTCGTTCATGGCGACCTCTTCTTTCATCTTGGTGTCCGTAACGTGGTCAGTGAAGGCAGAGATGATGGCCTTGTCCGACGCCTTCGGGATCTTAAGGCACGTGGTGGTGAAGCGATGTATATACTTGTGCAGGGTCTCCCCATCCTGTTGCTTCACACGCCGCAAGTCGTTCATGGTGAGCGCGCGGTCATGGGTGCCCTAGAAGTTGGCGACGAAGCGTTTGCGCAGGTCTTCCCAGCAGGCGATGGATACCACCGGGAGGTTAAGGAACCAGGAGAGCGCGCCGCCCTTGAGCACAATGGGGAACCATCATGCCATGACCTTATTGTCTCTGCCGACAGCCTAGACGCTCAGCAAGTACAGTTGTAGGAACTCGGCCGGCTCCGCGGTGCCGTCGTAGCGAGGTGGCATATCGGGCTTGAACTTGCAGGGCCATATGGTTGGACGAAGCTCTGGGACGATGGCGAGGCATCCCACAGGTTTGACGGGTGCCGCTGCACGTGCGGATGGGACCTGGTCTTGATGCTCTCGAGGGGCTAACTCGAGCAGTGCCAGGTCGCGGCGTTGGTATGGCAACATGGGAAGCGCGTGTGTGTCGACGCACGGTCGGGGCACCACCTGGCAGCTCACTTTGTCCCTTGCCCTTGCTTGCGTCCCGCAGGGCTGGTCACACTGGTGTGCCTCACTCCTAGGCCCAGGGTCGATGTCGCGATGCGGAGGAGGTGGCGGCGCATCATGTGCTCCATAGTCGGCTTGTGAAGGCTAAGGCCAAAGCGAGTAGGAGATGGCCGAAGCGTTGCCAGCGGTGCTGACGAGCTCCGCGATGCGCTGAAGCTAGCCGTGGTAGAGTTCAGGGGTGGGGCGGTAATGGAGCACCCGTTCGCCATGGCGAGCGCACCCGAACGACGCACCGGCTCGGCCTAGACGTGGGAGGATGAACCGGTGGTGGGAGGCTGGGAGGAGTCTTGCTGCTTGTGGGTGTCAAGGCCCCTAGCAGCATTGGCCACAGGCAAGGGGACCGACGCGCACTGGCGCGGCCCACGAGCAGTCTGGGCGACAAAGGCAACTCGGCGCTCGGCGCGGGCTTGGCAGGCGTTAGCCATCGAAGCGGCAAGGTGGAAGAAGAGTTTGGCTTGAGGAAGACTTTGACACGCCCCCTACCTGGCGCACCCAATGTCGGATTTCGGGCTCCGCAAAACCCTTGAGGTTCGAACACACAGGCGTGTGTGAAGGTTTACTTGTGGCCTCACCCAACCTATCTCACTACTCGATGGACACAAGGGCGAACTCGTTCGATGATGAGGAAGAATATGAACAATACAGTTTACCCAGGTTCGGGCCGCTATGAAGCGTAATACCCTACTCCTGCTATCGTGGATTGCCTCTCATGGAGGTTTTTGTCGATGAGCTATTACAAAGAGCTCGAGCTTCGCAAGAGCGCTCGAGCTGTGATCTTGGCTCTCTACCTTGCGATGGTGAGTTGAGTGGCTAAGTGTGGGATAGAATCTGGGTGTTAGCCCGGTGCCCCCTCTATGTTGTGACCTAGCATCTATATATAACGGTGGCCCGGTTCCTCTTCCCTTACCTCAATGGCGGGAAGGAATCCCACAATGGCCAATTTTGAAGGGGAACAGGAGTACATCCGCGCCCTGTCCAAAGGTGGTCCTCGCCTGCAAAGTAGTCGATGGTGATGCAGTGGTGGGCTCGGCGATGACATCCGCCCTACAGGGCTGGCGGTCGTGCTCGTGTTGCACCAGAAGGGAAACCTTTGGGAAGTGCTTTGGGAACCTGCATATGTCCTTTCTCCCTCTGCACCAAAGGGGAAACTGTGTCGCCCGGCACGCTCGCTCCGGCTTGTCCTTCTTGCGTCACCCTTGACTCCTGAGGCCATGCCTTGCATAGAGATCTCCGCCCATTAGGAAGGGGGGTAAGAAAGCCCATCCTTGCCTGTCTTGACGCCATTCTGCCTCGCAAGCCCAGGGTCCTTGCGATGGACTTGTCTTGAGTAGTGCCATGCCAGGCCTCGCCTTGGCTGAGGAAGTGGGCCATATCCTGTGTTGCAGGTAGGTAGGACTGGTTACCCCCATTCCCAGAACGGCGACAGTAGCCGGTGTCCTTTAGGTCCCGAATATCCTGGTCGGTGACCGTGGAGGTCTCCCACATATTGTTGGAACTAGAATGAGCCATGGTCGAGCTTAGATGGGGAGTTGTCGAAAACCTAGATCTATGCTCAGGAGGCTCAAGAGATTGGGGAAGCAGAGGATGCGAATGGGAAACGCAGTTTAGCCTTGGGGTTTTCTTTCCCTTTTATGAGGCTTGTCTCCGTTTAGCCTCCCTTTACTGCGTCGTGAATCTCTCCGCTTCCCAAGACGTGTGTGCCATTATACGTGGATGATTAAACATATCCTGTGTGAAATGAAGCACGATCTGTGCATTGATGGATCATGCTGATGAAAACGGACTCGAACCGCGAATCGAGTTTTTGTAACTGATCCAGCGGTCGTGGTGGGTTGTGACCTTTCGTCAGAAAGGTTTTCATTGAACTCTGTTTACCTTGACACTTGGGCTTCGGGCTAAGCTATTTCATGGTGTTCGGGCGATCCATAGATCGGGAAAAACTACATGTCATCGGGGGTTGAACTAAACTCGGTCGATCATTGATTAAGGAGAAGAACTCGCCTCACAGGATGAAGAATCTAATCAAGCAAAGCTGGAGCTAAGACCCTTGGCTTTGGGGGCTAGTTCGGGGGCTACCGAGGGAGTGATCCTGGTTTAAGGGGTCCTTGGGTGGCCGACCTGTTTCTTATGGGCCAGACTATATGGTCCGTTTACCGAGCATTGGATTGATCGAAGGCCCTGTCTCTAGGAAGGAAGCTTCGGGAATCATTTCATGTCCTCCAAGATCTGAATAGTGGATAGGCATGTTTTTCCTTCTATGTGTAACCGACCATGTGTAAACCCTAGGTACCCTCGTCGTCTATATAAGTCGAAGGGTTTTAGGTTGTAGATAAGAGAACAACTCATATAGGGTTTAGCTACTCGATCTCGAGGTAGATCAACTCTATAACCTACATCTCATAAATATAATGAAGTAGGACGTAGGGTTTTACCTCAATAGGAGGGCCCAAACCTAGGTAACCATCGTCTCCTTCGTCCCCTCTTACCATTCATCCTAGTCTCACAGCTCGGGACCCCCTACCAGAGATCCACCGATTTTGATAACAACAACGCCTTCACTAAATTCCAGGCTATACCACATTATGGGTATATGAAGCTGAAGATGCAAGGCCAAAATGGGGTAATCACAGTCAATGGTGACCCGAAGATAGCCCTTCGAGCTAAGAACAAAACAACAGCGCTCGCCCTTGAGGTACTAGCCAAGACCTTTGCTGTAGAGGAATTGACTGCACTCCGGTCAATAGTGGACAAGGACGATGTGATTCTTAGTAAAAGGCCCAAACCCACATCCTTTAAACCTGCTGAAGAAATTGTTAAATTTGAGGTACACCCAATGGACCTGAATAAAACAGCGTTCATCGGAGCTCAGCTTGATCCCATGGTGGACAAGGCACTGTGAGCATTCTTATGAGAAAACTGGG
The DNA here is from genome assembly GCA_022496015.1 of Hordeum marinum. Classification (NCBI taxonomy): domain Eukaryota; kingdom Viridiplantae; phylum Streptophyta; class Magnoliopsida; order Poales; family Poaceae; genus Hordeum; species Hordeum marinum. Next base: position 138,477,019 of record CM039672.1, read on the forward strand.
ACATCTTTGCCTGGCATCCTTCCGATATGCCAAGAATCCCACGGCGGCTAGCAAAATATAGTTTGAACATAATCGCAGGCTTCAAGACCGTCAAACACTCTACACGCTTTTCCGAGCCCAAACGACAAGCTATGTGCGAAGAACTAGACAAATTGCTAGAGGCCAGACTCATATGGGAAATAAAGCACCCCGAATGACCGTGAAACCTGGTGATGGTAGCGAGGAAAGATAAATCCTGGTGGCCATGCGTCGACTTTATAGACCTTAATAAGGCATATGTCATAAGGAATCTTTCTCCTTACCACACATAGGCAAGATTATTGACGCCACAGCCAGACACGACTCATTGTGCTTCCTCGATGCTTATTCGGGATACCATCAGATCAAAATGAAGGAATGTGATCAAGCTGCAACTACGTTCATCACACCCTACAGGCCATTCTTCTTTCACACAATGCCTTTTGAGCTAAAAAACGCAGAAGCTACATACCAGCGTATGATTCACACATGTCTTGAGAAATAGGTCAGTAAAACAGTCGAGGCACACGTGGACGACGTGGTCATTAAAACAAAACATGTCATTCAGTTGATTGACGACCTAAGGCAAACCTTTTGCTAGCCTACATGAGTATGATATACGACTCAAATCCGGATAATTGTGTCTTTGGAGTCCCCGCTGGTGAACTACTCGGATTCATTATTTCCCATAGAGGAATAGAAGCCAATCCGGCCGAGATCCGTGCCCTATCGGAACTTGCAATCCCTACAGAGCTAAAGCTCGTCCAAAAGTCCGCGAGCTGCATGGCGGCGTTAAGTCGCTTCGTTTCCCGCTTCGGTGAGAAGGCTTTACCGCTCTACAGGTTGCTGAAGCAGACCAAGAATTTTGAGTGGACCTATGAAGCAGCAGTTGCGTTAGAGGAAATCAAAACACTACTGGCAAGCAACCCCATACTCATAGCACCTGGTGCCAGTGAACCAATGTTATTGTACATATCGTTCACCAATCAAGTGGTTAGCGCGGTGCTCGTCGTTGAAGAGAGGAGGAGGGCAACAAATTTCCGGATACCTAATCCGGTCTAATATGGGTCAGAAGTGCTAACGCAATGCAAGTCCAGATATCTGCATTACCAGAAGATAGCCTATGTAGTGTTTATGGCATCATAGAAGCTCAGACACTACATTCAAGAGTGTTCGGTCACGATGGCATCTGAAGTAACCCTGAACGATATATTCAATAACAGGGACGCCATTGGGCGCATAGCCAATTGAGCCATTGAACTCCTTCCTTTTGAAATCTCCTATAAGCAACGACGAGCTATTAAATATCAGGTGGTGGAAGATTTCCTCGCCGAATGGACAGAGGACGAGCTCCCCAGGGAATATAGTACATACTCCCATTGGACGATGTACTTTGACGGATCCAAAACATTGTCCAGTCTGGGAGCTAGAGTTATTCTCACATCTCCCATAGGTGACAACGTCCGATACGTGTTACAAATCATGTATGCCTATTCCAACAACGCAGCCTAATAAGAAGCACTTGTGCACGGTCTTCAAATGGAAGCATCAATGGGCATACAACGGCTGGAGGTACAGGGAGACTCCAACTTGGCAATCTCTCAAATCCATGGCGAATTCGATGCCAAAAACCCGAAGATGGCAGCATCCAGAAACACCGTCCTTAAAATATATGCACGGTTTGAGGGGCTGGAATTCCGTCATGTCGCTAGAGACAAAAACCAAGCTGCTGACATACTGGCCCACATGGGGGCCAAACGCGACACTGTCCCATAAAATACCTTGCTTGAATGACTCTTCAAGTCGTCGGTGGTTTGGCAGGACGAAAATAAGAGCGCGGATCCATCAGCACGGAAGAAGTTGTTTCCCCTATTAATGAACCAAACAAGCAAATCATCTGCGGCTCCGTAATGGACGAAACGCCTTCGGCTCATGAGGTCATGGCAGTAATCGCACAATGGCCCGAGACCTTCCTGCCTTACCTTCTTCGCTAAGAACTCCCTGACGATCAAACAGATGCGAGATGCACAATTCGGCGATCCAAGGCTTATAAAGTCCACAAGGGTGAGTTATAGAAGAAAAACACCATCGGAATACTCAAGTGGTGCATATCTGAAGAAGGAAGGAAGCTCTTGGACGAAGTCCACGTAGGAATGGGCGGCCACCATGCCACAGCAAGGGCCTTAGTAATCAAGGCCTTTCGAGCTGGTTTCCTCTGGCCCACCACTCGAGCGGACGCCCAGACACTTGTCCAACATTGCGTGGGATGTCAACTATTTGAAAATCAAAGACACATGCCCCCAACAACTCTTCAGACTATTCTGATTACCTAACCTTTTCTAGTCTCGGGGATGCATATTGTCGGACCACTTAAAGGAGGACCAAGAAGAATAAATATCTACTGGTCATGGTTGAACAAGTTCACCAAATGGATCGAAGCAAAACCTGTCAAATCAGGCAAGACCGGACCAGTAGTCGACCTTATATCTGGAGTGGTACACCATTACGGTGTCCCACATGGTCCAATAACAGACAATGGATCCAACTTCACCACCCAAGAGGTAAAAGACTGGTGCGCAAACATGGGCATCAAGCTTGATTATGCGTCGGTGTATCACATACAGACCAATGAACAAGTCGAATGGGACAATGGCCTCATCATGAGTGGTATTAAACCACTTCTAGTCTGGTCTCTTCATGAATACAACTGCAATTGGGTAGAGGAGCTTGACTCCATTCTGTGGTGTTTGCCTACCACCCCGAATCGATCAACGAGATACACGCCGTTCTTTATGGTCTACAGGGCAGAAGAAGTCCTTCCATGTGATATTATTCACGATGCACCAAGAGTGCGCATGTGTGAAGAAAAGGAGGCAGAGTTAGATTGGCAGGATGACTTGGACGCCTTCGAAGGAGTGCACGACATAGCTCGGGCTAGCGCTAATTTTTATCAACACCAGCCCCGACGTTACTAGAGCAGGGAGGTCAGGACAAAGGCGTATAATGTGGGCGAGCTCGTCTTACAACTCCCAGAGAAGTAGGAGTTTAAACTCAATCCCAAGTGGGAGGGCCCCTTTATAATTGACTAAGTACTCACAGGAGGGGCTTGTCGTCTTTGCAACCTGCCGGATAACTGCCTCGAACAAAACCCATGGAACGCATCTCGTCTTCAGCGCTTTGACGGCTAGACCACTGTCATCATATTTTTACCTTCCTTTTCCTTTTCATTCTTTCCTTTCACATTTGTTTCCCTTCCACCTCTATTTTGCAGGATCGGATTTCTTTTCCCAAGTTTATGTTCGGCTGAACTGAGCTCGTGTTAAGTTTTTTCGCATACATCCTCAAATGTTAAACCCGAACAAAACACTTGGGGACTTCTTCTTGAAGCCGTTGATTACATATTCTAAGCATTTATTCACACTTATTGTGTATGTATATTTCACTTGTTCATTTTCAAGCCATTATATCGATCAATTAGACCTAAGATTTTCGCCAAGCTAGGTTGCCTCGTTCCTGTGTTTACCCTCTATTTTCTCGATTGTTCGGCTAGAGGGTAAAGGGAGCACCTCTGCGATTGTTACGATAGGATCACCCAGATACGTACCTCAGACGGGTGAAGCCAAAAGCTAGATATCTTTAGCAGACAATTAGTTGGCTATGACGGAAGCAACAAATAAAACTTATGTGTGTTATCACCATTACTTGGGCTTATTTTTCTCAAAAAATCCATAAGTCACATACTAGCAGTATAAGACCTTACTATCTATGATTTACGTAGCAACCTAAAGGAAGGAACCGATAGAGGTATTATTTTCTTTGCAGGATGTTTCTTACACTAAGCAGTAATATAACATATCTTCGTGTGCATTTTCTGTCTGTACGCGCCAAATGGCCGGATCGCCTGGTTCCATGAAATAAATCCCTCTTATCGAAGGATATTTGATAAGGAACACTCCCAAGCTCTTAGCAAGGGAGATCTAAGACGATGGCCAGTTCGGACAAAGTTTACAGCATGAACGAAGCAATTTTTGATTTAAAGTACATAGTTACATAAAATCACACATCTAGCTGCTGGTCCAGATTGTCTATTAAGGCATCCAGGGTGCAATCTTCTTGCAAAAGACGTGCGATGGGCATCACTTGGTCATACACCAAATGAAGCAACACTTCTTGCCCATCCGGCCCTGCCGGCCGAACCTGAGCCATATGCTCGGGGTTAAGACCGGTATAACGGGTCTTGATCATCGCCCACACCTCTCGTGCTCCCTCCCGACAGGACGATGTCTTCCATAACTCAAAATGACACCGGGCTCCCTTGAACCGATTAGCCAGTTCTGGGCAGACCATAACGCTCGTCATATCCTTCCGAGCCAGCTCATGTACGGCAGACAGTTCGTTCAGAAGGTTCCCTTGGTAGGAGCCGATCTCTTCTTCACTCGGCCCAACTAGCAGACCTATACACGAGGCGAAGCATGTCCATTACCATTCATGTATCAGAGGTAAACTTCAACATTATAATCGCACTTACCGAACATGCCCCTCTGTAATTTTTGGTTCTCTTACTGGGTTTGAGCCAATTGTGTTTTTAAACTCTCAACTTCTTCGGCATGCTGTCGATTTTCCCTTGAAGACGTATCTTGTCCTCCAGATTTTGGTGCAACGAAAGGCAGCTGGCCTCATATTGGGACTCGGTGTACCTTGGGATTCTCGGGCCGCATCTAAATCTTTTTGCAACCCCCTATAGACTCAGCTGCTACAAAGTACCCTTGCGTCATCACGGGACTATATACTGAGATCAGCAAAATGGACATACCCACCATGCTCGTCCCGGGTAAAATTCTTCACTTGTTCAAGTTCAGCCTTCACGGCTTGCACCTACATTTGGCTCACTTCGAGTTCATTGGCCAATTGCTCATTCTGCTGCCGTGAAGCCTACATCATCAATAAAAAATTATGCACACCAATTCAAGGCTCGGGGGCTAGTGGGTTAATATGTTGGTCTAGATTACTAAAATTGACCACTCACCTCCAGGCTGGATGATATATGTTTGACGGATTCCCCAAGCCCAACTTAGGCAGCTCCGATGAACGCACCTAACGAACGTAGAATATTAAACTCTTGTCGAGAAAATTCCTGGTGGCGCATGGCTTCTTGTTGCCGTTGATGGTTCATCATACTCTCTACCTCATAGTTAGTGACTGATAGGACCACGGAATCATCAGGTGCCAACTTGGCCACAAGCGGCTTCATAGCAGGGTCATCATGAGTAGAAGGCCTTGATTCATGAGTGTTACCAAGCACCTCAACAACATTGCTGGTAGAAGATGGTTGTACTCGTTTCTTGAGTATTTCAACATGAGATCTTCTGTGAATTCCTGTCGATCATGGTAACAACAAATTAAGCGACCGAGCACAGTACCTTTTGGTCGAACAAGTGGTCGGGGTCGTCCCTGCGGTTGGCTCACATGAAGGATTCCTGTTTATTGTTTGGTCCGGGCATTTTTGCTATTGTCGGCATTCGTCACGTGGACCGACGACCCTTGGGAATAGAAACCGGCACATTCGGGCCGACGGAGCTTGCTTTCCTTTTATGGGAAGAATTTTTCTTTTTGCCTATAGTAGGGGAAGGGAGTGATCCGGGGTGATCGGCTATGATAGCCACATTGGAAGCATCAAGGCTCTCTTGGTAGAAGACCCCGTCTTCATACTCCATTAACAGCTCCGGATCGTCATCGAATCCCGGATCATCATCATGAGAGTAGTTCTCTGGTTGAGGCGCTGGATAGATGATTGTCTCGACAAAGCACCTCCAGCTCTCTTCGAACAGATTAAAAGCTTCCGTAAAAAGGGGCTAGTAAAAAACATGAACTTAGGTCACAATGTCCAAAGGCTTAGCCATTCTATGGGGTTATAATCCGAGTAGCCCTCCTTAACCGGTAGCTAAACAAAGTATTCTTCTTCCCCTTTGAACAGGTCGACAAGTGAGTCCGCCATCGCTGCTTGATTGGCAGGGCCCAGCCGTCGGGAACAAGTTGTGTCACTTGTTACGTTGTAATGCCACAAAGGTTGTCTCCTTTGCTGAAGGCCTGGAAAGCATCGGGTGATAGCGGCAGCCATCACGTCAATAACGGTCAGCTTGTGATGAGCTACCAGCCTTACTTGGGCAGCCAGGCATTGCACTTCGGCACTTTCCTCTTGGGATGGACTCTTCGATCGCAAGTTATATCTTTTCCTCAAAGGGGCGTCAGAGTATTTGGGCAAACCCCTCTGAGCTGGATCGAATAGGGGAACATCCTCAATATAGAACTACTCCAAGGACCTTTCTTCGGACTCCTTCTTCGGAGTCCCGACTATACGACATACTTCGGCTCCTCCTACTTGACGAAGTGTCTCACCCCGAGTGCGGGGGGAAAGACAGAAGTACTTCTTCCATAATCCAAAGTGGGCCTCGCAGCCCAGAAACATCTAACAAAGAGCATCAAAGCCGGAGATGTGCAGAATAGATCCTGGGGTATGATGATGGAGTTGGATCCTACAGAATTCCAGTAATCCCCTCTTGAACGGATGAATGGGGAACCCTCGGCCCCGCAAGAGGAAAGGCGCGAAGCATACCCGCTCTCCCTTGTGAGGATTAGGCAAGTTCTTTGCGAAGGCCTCATTGCCAAAAGAAGTTAATCCGGCGCGAGTAGCTGGCAGATCCAAGGAGGGAAAATAACCTTAGGTCTCGACATCGCGCAGCCGAAGGAGGGATAGAGAGAAACTTGGCCAATCCCCGGAAAGGGTGTCGTAAGGACGTGTGGAAGAGCCAGGAATGCTCGCCATGTTTTTTGGTGATCTCTCGTTTGAAGCTTTTTTATGTGGAAGAAGAGGAAGGGGTGGCCCAGACCACGATTTAGCCTATTTAAATGGGTGGTGCCTCCCTTTGTGAGAAGGGCAGTCTTGTAAAAAGATGATGGGCCGTCCGTCTCCCCTTGGCACATAATGATCAAGGGGCGTCAAAGGTAGTTGTCATGCCCAAGATGCGATCCTATCCTTATTTTGGCACAAGGGCCTCGACAGGGATAGAAGCACATCTCGTCGTGTTGCAAGAACGGATATCATTACAAGTACATGCATATAAGAGATGAGTATATGGAAATGTCTTACACTCACCACAAGTTATATCAATATCACATCAATACAACAATATACTAAAACATCATACAGAAGAGCAGGGTCCGACTACGAACGAAATCAAACGATAAAATGACATCCATCCTTGCTATCCCAGGCTGCCGCCTGGAACCCATCCAAGATTGCTGAAGAAGAAGAATAATAACTCCAAATCAAGTCAAACATCGCTGTCACGTCAAATCATCGCATTACCTGTACTTGCAACTGTTGTTGTAGTAATCTGTGATCGATAGGGACTCAGCAATCTCATTTACAAGGTATCAAGACTATTAAAGCTTGATGGGTGAGGTATGGCTAATTGGCGAGGCTACATCAAGCGACTAAGAATTTTTTTAAGTGGCTAACCTACGAATACATGAAGTAAAGTATGATGGACTACGCATAACGGACATGAACTAGTAATGACCACTAACTGATCTTGATCACCTACTTACGTCAAACACAACCGCACCGTGTTCTCTCTCAGATAAGAACTCACAAGAAGACACAGTCACTTTTACGCACATAGTTGGTGTATTTTATTTGAGTTTACTTCAAGTTTTCTATGACCGGGTGTTAAACAAAGTTTCCAAGTTTGCCACATAACCCCGGGCATGGCTTTCCGAAAGGTTTAACCCTGCAGGGGTGCTCCAACTTATCCATCATAAATTCACCACACGCAGCGGGAATAACCTTGACCACTGATCTCATGATCTTCCTAGGCAATTCCATAGGAAATCCTCCACCTCGAGATAGCCTGAAGAATAATCAGAATTCCTAACTCAAGACGTTCGAGAAAGGTAAAACAAATCCAGCAAGGCCTCCCGGCGTGTTGACGAACACGATAGGAGCCGCGTATCTCGTTCTCAGGACACGATCAGATGAGCGCAACATACAGTGGCCAGATAGAAATCTCCCGAGTTACCCCAGGTTGGCCCCACACACGACTCTAGTTTGGACCAACACTCATGTGGAGCACTGGCCCGGGTTGTTGATTAAGATCCTCGGGTTAATTACTCCCTATGCAGGTTTATTAGTTATTAGGCAAATGTAGTTCCAATGTTGAGCCTTGCTAGACAAGCTTTATCCTAAAACGAAAATCAAGGGGGTCCCCATAACAACCCCGAGCATGTTAGGAGCACTCAATTATGGAACATAACACCGGTTCACAAGTTACTAGAACGGCAAGAGTGGAACAAAAATACTAAGCAAAAGGCCAAGGCTTACACCCTTTACCAAGTGTATAAGTGCATTAAATTAAATAGCAATAATATTGTGATAACAAAAGAATGTCCATGTTGTCACATGGAAGCAATTGCTCCTGCAGTTAGAAACGCTATAAGAAGGGCTGAGCAAGCGGTAACATAGCCAAACAAAGGTTTGCTGGGATGTGGAGGGGTTAGAGGATTTTCATGGCAGTGTTGGGAGGCTTGACAAACAAGCGGTAGGTAGCGAGACATAATGATAAAAGCGGGACAACTAGCATAACAATGATAGTAGTGGTATCTAGGGAAATGTGTCATCTTGCCTGAGATCCCGCTCGGAAGAAGATCGAGTCCATGAAGAAGTTGAGCGAACGTAGTCAGACGAATCCTCACACTCCGAGCGCTTTCGGCACTCTCTCGAGAAAGAACAATCTGGAACAAACAATCAACACATGATACATCACAACATATGCATGACATGATGCGCAAACAAATATGATGCATGTCCGGTTTAATTATGCAAGGCATGGCAAGGACAACAATCAACTTTTACACATTAAGTGAAGCTCAATATGCGACGAGATGCATATTAACATAACTTCACATTCAAATTATTTAGTTCATTCCCGTTTAGGTACACATCAATGTTAAATGTTGTTAGACATGGCAAGAGGTGAAGCATGAACAACTATATCATCTATCCAATTTAAATGGGGCCGAAGCAACATATAGCATTTCCGAAATGACCCCACAATCATAATATGAATTTGGTCCAGATCTGAACTAACCATATTTTAGAGTTGTTAACTAGCAAAATAAATGCCACCATGAGATTCTACACATTAATCTAGCCGATTTACATACGTAAAACATTTTCAATGGAGCTACGGTTCAAAATTTATTAAATAATTTTTATCACATGTTAAACATTTTTATCACAATGGAGCTACACATATCGGTGTGGTAATTGTGAAAATTGCATGAAAACAACAAGTTAAACATTTTTATCACATGTGAAAGTTGGATCTGATGCACGGTTGATGAGTTATTACATGCATGAAGATTAGGGGCTTTTCTGCAATTTTATTAATCACTTGATAATTGACAAATTCGCCAGACTGGAAAAAAAACAAATCGGGCCGAAACTGACTAGCCCAACCGCAAATAGGTGAGCGTGACGTACTATCCAGTGCACAGGGTGGAAACAAAAGCACTAGGGGGCGGCTCACCTTGGTCCTCATGGGCTGGTCGGTGGAGCGGCCTAGCTGGGCCGGCTTGGGCGGTGGCCCACGCGGGCGGTCCGGCGAGTGGGGAGGTCAACGGGGGCTCGTCCCCGTCCTCCCGCACACGCAGAAGGTCGACGGCCATGGCAGCGCAAGGTAAGCGTTCCCAACGGCCAAGGGAGGTGGCGAGCGGCTGAAACGGGCAGATCTGACCGGGGCATCTCTATTTTCGGTGAAGGGAAGCTCCATGGACAGCCACGGCGACTCCTGGCATGGAAGAGAGAGAGAAATGAGATGACGGAGAGATAGATAAGAAGGGAAGGAAGGGACGTGCGGGGTCCGTCCAGGTCTGGCGAGAAGACGGCCTCCGGGGGCTCCGGCGAGGGGGTGGCGGCCATGGATGCCTCGGGCGGCTGCGCATGGAGGCGCTCGGGCAAGGGGAGGCTCGGGAGGAGCTCCTAGCATGGGCAATGACTCCAGATGGGCTTCGAAGAGCTTGGTTCGGGCCCGGGCAGGCCCAGCGCCAGGAGGGAGACAGGAGGCGCTAGCTTGGCGGCTGGACGTTGCCTCGGTGCGGAAAACAAGGATGGATTAGGGTTTCCATTACAGGCAGGGTAGGGTATTTAAATAGGAAATGGGGGGCCTAGGTTAGGGGTTTTTGCTCCGTTTTCGAACCCTCCGATCGCGATCAGATGCCTCCGGTCGCGGGGTAGGCTAGGTGGGTTCATGGGCTGTGTAGAGTGGGCTAGGTGGAGATGAGAGGGGAAACTGCGGCCCGTGACACGAGGTTTTTAGAGCACCAAAAAACGTCCGATAATAAACTGATAACCGTACTGCTACGGTTAACCGTTCAGGTATCAAACAAACTCGGAATGTGACGAAATTTGGCAGGCGGCCTACCTACACTATAATAAGACTGCATGCTAGGTTTCGACTCAATCCAAGAATATTTTACCGCGCCTTTTCAAACATTTTTTAAACGATGTCGCGGGCGCGTGCGTGTGTGGTTGTTCTAGAAATGGGCAACAACAAAAACGGAGAGAACCGGCCACTACGAATGAATGCAAGTTTTCGAAAATGAGCGACGATGCCATGCAGACGATGCAAATGATGCAAATGACGAGAATGGAAACAAAAGGGGAATCTTCTGGAGTGTCGTTCCTGGGCTGTTATAGTACTACAATGGGATTGTTTCCGAACAAGAGGGACTCGCCTCGCAAGCCGGAGACTTTGACATGCAAGACTGTCCCAAGAATATACCTCGGCATTGGAGGCTAGTCTAGGGGCTCCTGAGGGATCCCGGGATTATGGCGTCCTCGGACTGGCGGCCTATTTCTTATGGGCTGGACTCATGGGCCACCCCTTCGCTAGGGAGGAGATCTCAGGAGCCATGGCGTGTGTTTCAAGTTTAAGATAGTGGAATAGGCATGTTTTCCCCTCCGGTGGGCAACCGACTATGTGCAACCCTAGGGACCCCTGGCGTCTATATAAGAGGGTTTTAGATTGTAAGGCAAAGAGACTCATCTAGGGTTTTAGCTATTCTATCTCGAGGTAGATCAACTTTGTAACCTTCATACACATCAATATAATCGAGAAAGATGTAGAGTTTTACCTCCGTAGGTGGGCCCGATGTTGGTGTCAAAATCGGAGGATCTCGGGTAGGGAGTCCCCAGCTATGAGACTAGAATCGATCGTAATAAGAGATGAAGGAGACGATGTTTACCCAGGTTCGTGCCCTCCTATGGAGGTAATACCCTACGTCCTTCTTGATTGTATTGATCATATGTAGGTTATAGAGGTTATCTACCTGGAGATCAAATAGCTAAATCCTAGATGAGTTGTTCTCTGTCTACAACCTAAAACCCTCCATCTTATATAGACGCCGAGGGTACACCTAGGGTTTACACATGGTCGGTTACGCATCGAAGGAATAAACATGCCTATACACTACTCCAAACGTGGATGACATGCCACGATTCCCGAAGCTTCCTTCCTAGAGACAGGGCCATGGATTGATCCAATGCTCGGCAAGCGGTCCATAAAGTCTGGCCCATAAGAAATAGGTTGGCCTCCCGAGGTCCCCTTATACCAGGACTCAATCAACAGCCCCGGAACTTGCCTCCAACGCCAAGGGTCTTATATCTAGTTGTTAGTTCGTAAAATCAGATTCTTCGGCTTGTGAGGCGAGTTCTTCCCTCCGAGTTTAGTTTGGCCTCTGATGACATGTAATCTTGTGATTAGAGGCTCGTCCGAACACCATGAATAGCTTAGCTTCGAAGGCCAAGCATCAAAGATCAAACAAAATTCCTTGTCAACCTTTCGTACGAAAGGTCGCGGCCCATCATGACCGTTGGACGAGTTGCAAAAACTCGAACCACGGTTCGACGCCGTTTTCATCAGCACGCTCCAACAATGCACAAATCGTGCTCCCTTTCACATAGGATATGTTTAATCATGCGCGTATAACGGCACACACGTCTTGGGAAGCGATGGGATTCACGGTGCAGTAAAGGGAGGCTAAATAGCGATCAGCCTCATAAAAGGGAAAGAAAACCCCAAGGCCTAAACATGCTTCCCATTCGCTTCCTCTGCCTCCCCAAACTCCTGAGCTTCGAGAGCACAAATCTAGTTTTTCAACATCTCCCCCTCCAAGCTTGGTCATGTCTGGCTTCAATGGCAAGTGGGAGGCTTCCACGTTCACCGACCGGGACATCTGAGACCTCAAGGACGCCGGCTACCTCCATGCCAACATCTACCACCGCGCGTCGGAAAAGGGCCAGGTGGTCCCCACTCCCAAGCCGGGCGAGAGAGTGCTCTCCATCCATCATTCCATACGGGGACTGAGCTTCCCGCTTGACCCCTTCGTCAGGGGGCTCAGGTTCTATGTCCTCGACTTCCACGACCTCCCGCCGAACTCCTTCATGCACATATCGGCCTTCATCACCATTTGCGAGGCCTTCTTGCGAGTTGAGACACACTTCAGACTATGGCTCAATATATTCAATATCAAGCCGAAGTGTGTCGCAGGCGAACACGCAGACCACGGTGAGGCTGGCATCAACAAACTCCCCCAAGTCGGATGACCGTCTGGCACCTTCATCGATACCGTCAATATATGGAAAAAGAGTGGTTTTATATCAACAAGCCAAGGGAGGATGGCCGAGCTACTCCGACCGAATTCATATCCGGTCCCCCCACCAGATTGACCTCATGGCTTTGGAAGGGCTCGACTGGGACTCAGACAAGGAGGTGGACAACCTACAGAAGCGCATCGCCTCCATGATCAAAGGCAACATCGAGTTGCCCAACGTTGCCCAATGTGGCGCATCCTCCCCTGCTAGCGCCAGGACGCTCCCATGTGGGCTCACCGGCTTAATGATGAGTCTACTATTCATTAGCTCTTCCGAACTACTTGGGAGAAGCTATGGAAGGCGCTATTCAAGGCGAAGGAGAGTTGGCCAACCAAGGAGGAGGATCGGGGTCTACACGCCGATAACCCTCCTTCCCAGGTACATCATAGTTTGTTTGATCAGCATGGATTCTCCAAAAGAAAATCTAAGCACCTTTGCAATCACTTCTACAAAAATGGCTGAGCAAGGCCACGGGCATCAAGTGTCCGACGCCTTAGCCCGAGTACATGTAACGCCCAAGATGCGCTCCTATCCTTATTTAGGCACGAGGGCCTCGACAAGGATAGACGCGCATCTTGTCATGTCGCAAGGGCAGTAAACATTGCATACATGTATCAAGAGATAAGTATATGAGTTGGCTTACACTCGCCACAAGATAAATTACAAGTTCACAAAATTATTCAAGCATCGCACAAAATACAGGGTCCGCCTACGGACGAAAACAAACGAGGAAAAGAAGCAATGTAAATCTACCTTGCAATCCCAAAGATGACGACCATGGCCTCTCTACTCACCAGGGTATGTGACATACATCCGGCCACATTCTTCACCGTAAACCCACTGGAGCTGGAGCTAAGTCACATCTTCTGGCAGATACTCATCAACACCTGCACCTGTATTGTTTTAATCTGTGATCCATAGGGACTCAACAATCATGTAACCCAAAACCGACACTATGTAAGCTTATGGGTTTGGAAGGCATAAGTTTTGAGTTTGCAGCAAGCACTAAGCATTTATTTGTTGGCTACCTTATGAGAACATGAATGTAAATATGGTGTTATACGAAAGACGGTCGAAAACTACCATGATCACGAAGTGATCCTGAACACCTACTTACGTAAAACATAACCCCACCATGTTCTCTCTCGGTTCATGTTCACGAGCAGAGACCATCATGGTTATGCACACAATTCGTGTATTTCATTAGAGTTTACTACAAGTTGGCTATAACCGGGTGCTAAAATAATATCGAAGTTGCCACTTAATCGCGGGCATGACTTTCCAAATGATTTAACCCTGCAGGCGTGCTCCAACTAATCCATCAAAAATTAACCACATGCCGCGGGAATAGCCTTGACCACGGATCTTGTGATCATCCTAGGCAATTCCAAAGGAAATCCGACACCTCGAGATAGCCCAAGAAGATCAGAGTTCCTCACAAAGACATTCGAGAAAGGTAAAACAAGTCCAGCAAGACCGCCCGACATGTCGATGAACACGATAATATCCGCATATCTCATTATCAGGACACCACATATTGGCTAAGTTTCCAGCTAGCACACTGGTTCGTGGCCCCGGCTACTGCCATTTTGGACCCACACTCATGCGGAGCACTGGCCCAGGTTATTGATTAACCCATGGGGTAGCTAAGCCCTATGCAATTTCATTAGATTGTTAAGCAAATATAGTACCAAAGTTGGGCCTTGCTAGACAACCTTTAATCTCAAACGAATAATCAAGAGGGGTCCCCATAACAACCCTGAGCATGTTAGGAGCGCAAAATATGCAACATAGCACTGGTAAAAGTGGAACAAAACACCGAGCAAAAGTCCAAGCCTTCCACCTCACCAAGATATATGTGTGCATTAAATTAAATAGCATAAAATATTGTGATATCTCTAGAAATCCATGTTATCACATGGAACAACATGCACCTTCATCTAAGAATGCTATAAGAGGGGCTAAGCAGCGGTAACTTAGCTAAAAAAGGTTTGCTAGGTAGTAAAGGGGTTAGAGGCTATCATGGCAATTTAGGAGGCTTGACATTCAAGTGGTAGGTAATGCAAGTGTAACGATAAGAGAGATACATCTAGCAAAGCAAAAATAGTGTGGGGATCCGGGTATGATCATCTAGCCTGTTGGTTCTACAGAGGGCCAAAGAGTTGGGTCCTCGTAGTTGTACTCTCTTGGATACTCATACTCAAGTTAAACACTCGCGTCTACCCAAAGAGAAACAACACCAAATAAAAAACAAACAAGGTGCAGTGCACAAACAAGATGATACATGATTCATTTGAAGTATTTAACATGGCAATCCTAAGCTAGTAATGTTTCTCATGCAATAGTTAACCTATTTGGAATTCTGGACAGAACCTCATACTAAGTTGTTTGAACATGCATGATCATGGCAAGCATGGATGCTCCATGCAAAATCGATGCAAATGCATATGTAAAACGTAGGACACGGAGAAACAGTTCTCACGCTACGCTCATGGCAAGGTACAAAGACAAAATACAAGACAAGGAAGGCCATGGGCTATTCCTTAGTATTCCAAGGCAGCCACAGGTTAGGAAATGAAATACTACCCACAATAGAGCCAAATATCAAGCAAAACAAATGAGCATAGCTCCCACAAGTCAAAAAACACCACCACACATGTTCTGCCCAAAACAATAGCATAGCAACTTGCACATCAAATATCTAGAGCTACAGGATGTTTCCAACCTCAAACAAAGCATGTACAGAAACTATATAACATGCTGGACAAATCATCCAACTACAAAGACTTGATAGGAAGCAAGGATCACTAAGCATGAAGCCCACAAGATGGCATAGTGAAACAAATTCTAGGGACTTAGTGAAAATAACAGTTTTCTGAATCTGAGTTATCCTGATAGCAATTTGATAGCACAAAACAATGATGCTAGAGACCCACTCATGGCATGAAAATTAACAGGATGGTAGACGAAAATATCTACTACAAAACACTAGCACTGGGCTTCAGCTAAAACACAACAAAAACACTTGGTAGCATCCTCTAAACATAGCATAAAAATAACTACAGATTCTCAGACCTAGAAATATTTAGCATGTTGAAAACAACAACATTTTATTATGTACTTTGGAGCAAGAAACCCACTTGTGTACAAGCTTGTCATGTCAAAAGAAAATACCAGGTCACAATACTCACAAAACTCTACCACTCTCATATTGGCACAATTATCATAGCATGAATGGATTTATTTATACAAAATTGACAAAATGGCATGATGGAACAAAATGACATTTTGCAAAACTTGCTCAAAAGCTAAAACAAATTACTCCAATGGATTCGTGGGATTTTTCTACCCCAAATCCATATATCATACTCCTATCTTTGCATGTAAAAATATAACCAAAGCTAGCTTGGAAAACATGCCCAAGCACTTCTAAGTCAAATCTTACTATATTTGCACACTGCCAAAAATGGCCATATCCACAATTGTAAATATACCAGAAATGGTATTATTGTTAAAACAGAGAAAAACAAATAGAATAACTAAATAAATAAAAAATGAGGTGGTCCCACCTGGCAGTGAGCCAGGGCCCCCTCTGTGGGTATGACAAGTGGGGCTAGGACCCACTTGTCATACACACACACAGCACACACACACAAACACACGGCCACACACATCACCACATATACATAGCACACATGCACACGGGATCCTGTCGTGGGCACACCAGATCCTGTGTCACACGCACGCACACACAGCACACGGGATCCAACCCGTGGCCCCACGGGATCCACGCACACACACACACACACACACACACTTCTAGCTCACACAGCGAAAAAAGAAAAAAGGGGCTGGGGAGGAATCGAACTCGCGAACTCTCAATCATTTCCCCCGGCACACTACCACTACACCGCGACATCTGACTGGAGTGAGGTAACACACGACAAATATAGCGAAAAACAGAGGGCCTCCTTCTTCCTCGATGCAGAGGAGAAGGGCTCGTCACCGACAGCAACTGCGGAGACCACCTGCCCATCGTATCACTGGCAGGAGCTACGGGGTCCATCCCTGTGGCTAAACCAATCTACGCGCAGCGGGAAACGGGAGCTCGAGCTCGAGCTGGTGCTCGGCTCAGGGCACGTAGGGCGAGGTGATGCAAGGGCGAGGCAAGGCACAAGCGTGTGCAACGGACAAGCTCCTGCACCCGCAGGGCGTCCACCGGACGAACAAAATGGGGGGGGGGGGCTTGCTCCTACGCAACGCGCATCTGAAAACCCAGAACTTTCAGAGCTCTGGGAGCGCAAGCATGACATGACTACGGAGACGGATACGGTGGCCTAGGGATGATGGAGAATGAACGGATCGGGAGCGAGGAGTACCTCTCCTACCTCAAACCCGAAGACGGGGCCGAGGATGCAACAGAACGATGAAGACGCAGCGAGGAATGCCGGCGAGCTCCTGATTGGAACAAAGAGGAAGAAGTCAGTGAAGAACTAGGTCTTGGTGTCCCTCTGGTCGACGAGGAAGAAAAGGAGCAATGAGGCTTCGTCTCTGAGCGACAGAGGAGGCTGGGAGAGGTTGCTGGCGACTAGCCCAAGCTCGACCTCGTGCTCGCTCGGGTCATGGCAGCAGGCAACGGCTATGGCAAGATCGGCGCTTACCTATGCTGGCGGCAGCGTTGGAAGGAGGAATGGGGAGAGGGAACCCTAGGGATGCGCGATAGCAGCTTTATAGAGGGGCTCAGGGCCTATATCGTCTCGACGTCCGTGGCAACGGTGGGCGCTGCTCCTGCCCTCTGAAGAAAAGGAACGGTGTCAGGGCAGGTTGCCATCAGGGGGGAAGCGAATGCACTGGATGGGCTTCGCATTGCGGAAGATGGGCCGTGAGGACGATGAGGCCCATCGCCCCTCGGACTCAATCTCTCTCTCAAAATAGAAGCTGCCTTTTGTTTTAAAACAATTCAAAATCAACCAAAGGCCCCACGGAGAAAGAAAAAGGATTTTCGAGAAAACCAAAATACTTTGGCACTAAAATAATGCAACCTATTTACTAAAAATGAACTAGCCATTTTTATCGAAAGTAATTTAATTACTTTTATTAATAAAAAATAATGTTTGCGAAATAATTTAAAAGGGAAAAACTCCACCCATGAGGGATGACTAAGTTGTAAATTCTAGCAGATTAATTAGCAGATGTTCAACCAATTTAAAGAGAGAAACCAGCAACAAATTTATTGACATATGGGATATTTGAATAAGAGAGAAGAGGTGATGGTTTTTGAAATGGGAGGGATTATCACCACTCCAAGCACACATGCATTCACTCCCAAACACATACACTCACAACACCACCACAACCTTGGTGCACACAAAACCAAATGATGATAAATGCTTATGATGCCATGATGCAAGAATGACATGAAGCAAAAATATATATCGGACAACACATGGTGGCAAACGTGGAAGGTCCACATGACAAAAATGGCAAGGGAGCACTTGGGCTGTTACAACTCTCCCACACTACAAGAGGATCTTGACCTGAGATCTAAGAACGAAAGAACTCTGGAAATTCGGAACGAAGAAGATCCTGATGTTCCTAAGTAGCTTATTTGTCAAAATGATGAGAAGACTTCACCTTGAGAAACTTGATTGACTTTTTGCGAGTCTTACAGTCAGTTTCCTCGAGAATAGCAACTGGATGCTCACGATTGGATAGGTCTTCCTGGAAATCAATGTCTTGGAGGTCAATGGTACGCTCAGGAGTCTTGAAGTACCTCCCGAACTGAGAGACATGGAAGACATCATGCACATTTGCGAAGATTGGAGGAAGATCGAGTTGATAGGCAAGGTCACCTCTCTTTCACAAAATTCTGAAGGGACCGACAAAGCGAGGAGCTAGTTTCCCTTTGATTCCAAACCGCTAAGTGCCCTTCATGGGAGAAACTCTAGGATAGACAAAGTCATCAATTTGAAAGGAGACATCCTGATGTTTATTATCATAATAACTCTTTTGGCAGGATTGAGATGCTTTGAGATTATCATGAATGACACGACACATGTCTTTTGCTTCGGTGATCATGTCATTGCTCAGAATTTGACGCTCACCAGTTTCAAACGAATTGAGCGGGGTACAACACTTCCTGCCATAGAGAATCTTGAATGAGGCGTTGCCTAAACCAGCATGGATGTTGTTGTTGTTGTATGAAAATTCAGCGTATGGAAGGCAATCTTTGAATTTCATGCCGAAAGAAATCACATGGGCTCTGAGCATATCTTTGAGGATTTGATTGACTCTCTCAACTTGACCACTTGTCTACGGATGGCATGCAATGCTGAACGAATCTTGGTACCCATAACAGTCTGGAAGGAGTCCCAAAACATGGAAGTGAAGAGGCTTCCATGATCTGAGGATATGAGCTGAGGAATACCTTGCAAAGAAAATATCCTTGACGTATACAACTCTACCAGTTGAGCTGCCGAGATAGACTCATTGACCAGAAGGAAATGGGCAACATTGGTCAGCTTGTCGATAACCACAAAGATGCATCGTTGCCTTCTTGGACTTAGGAAAACCAGTGACAAAATCCATCTCCACATGATCAAATTTCCACTCTAGAATAGGCAAATGCTGAAGGAGACCTCCTAGATGTTGATGTTCCGCCTTCACTCTGTGACAAACATCACACTCATTTACGAACTGAGCAATCTCACGCTTCGAGCGAGTCCACCAGAAGGTTTGCTTGAGGTCCTGATACATCTTGGAACTGCCGGATGAACTGAGAGGAGAGAATTGTGTGCCTCATCGATGATAACCTTCCTGAGATCACCTTTTGGACCACCATATGGTCTTCAAAGAACAAGGTATCTTTGTCATCAACGCGAAAGCACTTATACTTTGGAATGCCCTTAGCCACACCTTTCTTCACTTTCTTCACCATAGCATCAAGAAGTTGAGCTTGGTGAACTTGATCTTCCAGAGTCAGAGAGACTTGAAGATATGTAAGAAATCCTTGCGGAATCACTTGGAGATTGAGCTTGCGGAAGGCTTCGCAGAGCTCGGGTTGAAGAGGCTTCAGGATAAGAGTATTGTAGTATGCCTTTCGGCTGAGCGCCTGTGCAATGACATTTGCTTTTCCAGGTGTATACGCAATGCTTGGATTGAAGTCCTCAATCATTTCCACCCAACGAGACTGCTGAAGATTGATATTGGGTTGAGTGAAACTGTACTTCAAGCTCTTGTGATTAGTGTACACCTCAACTGGTCTACCGAACAACAAATTTCTCCAAGTCATCAGAGCATGCAAAACTGCCGCCAGCTCAAGATCATGAGTAGGGTAGTTCTGCTCACTAGGCTTCATCTGTCGCGAGGTATAAGCAACAATCTTCTTATCTTGCATCATAACACCACCAAGACCTTGGAGGGAAGCATCACAGAACACTTGGAAAGGCTTTGATTGCCCGGGAGGAACAAGAACTTTAGCTGAAGTCAGTTTCTGCTTGAGCGTATTGAATGCCACATCACACTCAGGAGACCAGACATACTTGACATTCTTCTAAAGGAGATTGGATAGAGGCTTAGCAATTTGAGAGAAGTTCTCCACGAATCTTCTCCAGTAACTTGCAAGACCGAGGAAGCTACGAAGTTGCTTGACATTCTGAGGAGGCTCCCACTTGAAGATTGCCTCAACTTTCTCTGGGTGCACTTTAATGCCCTCGACAGAGATCACATGCCCAAGGTACACCACTTCATTGAGTGAAAACTCACACTTGGAAAACTTAGCATAGAATTGATGCTCTCTTAGCTTGTCAAGCACAAGATGGAGATGCTTTGCATGTTCTTCTTCAGTCTCCAAAAACACGGGAATATCACCCAAATATAAGTAGACGAACTCATTCTTGAAAGGAGAGAATATGAGGTTCATCATCCTGGAGAAGGTTGGATGAGCATTGGTGAGACCAAAGGACATGACAGTGTATTCAAAAGGGCCAAAACTCGTCCTGAAAGCAGTCTTTGGAATATCATCTTCACAAATGTGAATCTGATGATAGCCCATGCGAATATAAAGCTTTGAGAAAACCTTGGCACCTTTCAGTTCTTCAAACAACTCATTGATGTTGGGGAGTGGGTACTTGTTCCTGATTGTCTTCTTATTCAATGGATGGTAATCGACACAAAGTCGGTCCATGCCATCCTTCTTCTTCACGAACAAAAAACTACAACCCCATGAAGAAGAACTTGGTCTGATCAGACCCAGACATTATTGATCTTCAAGCTGCTTCTTCAACTCTTTCAGCTCTTTGGGGCCAAGCTTATAAGGACGTTACAAACTGGTTCCGTTCCAAGTTCGAGATCAATCACAAACTCAACTGGCCAGTGCGCACGCATTCCTGGCAATTCTTCGGGAAAGACATCTTCATACTCGCAGACCACCGGAATCTGAGAAATGGCTAAGATTTCGCCCTTCTGATTAAGAGCAAAGAGACGAATCATGTCATCACGAGCTGCGAAAATGATCACGTCTCCTGAAGGATGAGTCAAATTGACTTCTTTGGCTTGAGAATCAACATACGCCTTGTTCATGGCCAGAAAATCCATGCCGAGAGTGAGATCAATATCGGAATTACCGAGAACAATTGGAGAGTCCAGAAAAGGATAATTTCCCATCTTGATAGAGACATCTGGAACTATCGATCGCGAATTCAACATCTTCCCTGAAGAACCTATTGTCACAGGCTTAGACAATTCATTCATGAACAATTCATGCTTAGCAACAAAAGGTCCAGATATAAATGAATGCGATGCACTAGTATGAAACAAAACTTTTGCAAGAATATAATTAACTTGGAGATTACCCATGATCACTTGAGAAGACTCCTCTACTTTAGCTGTATTCACCATATTCACTCATGCTGTCTTGGGGTTGTGCCTCACCATAGCTTTGCCTGGAGGTTTGACTCGAGGAGGAGGTGCAAGAAGCCGCTAGTTGCAGTTGTTTGAGTAGTGACCCTTCTGACCACACTTGTGACAAGTAACATTTGAGAGAGGACGGAAGTTTCCTGGAGGAGGAACATTAGCTGACTTGGGTGCATGGGGCCTCTGCTGATAACCTGGGTTGGGTGGGTGGGAAGAACCATGACCACCAAACTGCTTCTAGTGTTGATAGTAACGAAACGGAGTAGGAGAAGGAGGAACCCAATACTTCTGATGCTTAGGAACCATCTAAGAGCTGGAAGAAGAAGAGTAGGATTCCCTGGAATGCTTCCTTGAGTTTTCTAACTTGAGCTGAGTTGCCTCGACCTTCAAAGCCATGTTGTAGAACTAATCAAACTCACGAGGCTCTTGGAGGACCAGACCTGACAGAGCTCATCCTTAAGACCACCTCTGAACTGATAAATCATGGACTTGTCATCAAGAACATCTTGTTTAGCACAGTGGGAATGTACTGGGCCCTGAAGTCATGACAGAAATCATCCCAGATGATAACACGATGACCCTGGAGTCCTTGTATTGCTTGCACCAATCTACTACCCGACCCTTGAGCTGAAACATCGCGAACTTGACATAGTCATCTGGACTGACATTTCTACAATGCAAGTGCTTGCTCATGTCGTGGAGCCAATCATCTGCATCAAAAGGCTGCTCACAACAGGTGATAGACTTGGGCTGGTTGGCAAGGAACTGGTTGTGTGTCATCAACTGAGGCTGATTCCGAAAATTCCCTTGATAACTGTGCTGACCCGGATCTCTCTCTTGCAATAGCCTGAGCAACACTTGAGTATTCGCATTGGTTGTGGCCATCACAACTTTCCAAGCTTCTGGTGGAGGAGGCGGAGGGGGTGGAGGAGGGTTAGACTGCTCCCCATCACGACCCGGATTCCCATGAGTTGGTGGAGCCATCCTTGAGATGGTCAATAACATCAGCACATCATTGACAAAGATGATTCCAATAAGCTGAACCAAATGACTTGAAAGAAATTCAACAGAATAACATCAATAGCCTTGCTACTGAAAAAATTAGTAAGAGCGCCTTCTTCGGGTTTGCGATAACATCATTAGATAATAGAAGCCACTTGAATATACACAAAAAAGTATTGAGCTAAGATATGCTTAGAACAAATGGATAGACCTCATACATCTGAAGAAAGATGATCCTAGGTAACTACTTGAATTCCCACCTAAGAACTTCCGAACTCTTTGGTTATGCAATCGGGTGTTGGGGATAGAGGGAGGCAAAATATCTCACACAACTAACAAACCCTACACTCCAATTGTATCCAACCGTCAACACATAACCAACGGCTTCGGAACTCCATCTATCTCGGATCCTCGAAAGCACAACAATACCAAACATGACAGTACCCCAGATGCCTCCCGAGTACAGGGTGACTCCGACCTTATCTTCCCATGATAATTATTGAACCAATTTCGAAGATCCTCCGTCCTGAGATACTAAGAAAACTAAATGATAACGTTTTGCCAGGAATCCCCTGGAGCTCAACTCCCTAGAAGAAATCAAGTCAGGCAAGAGGCACCAAGACAGAACTCTGTCCAAAATACCTGTGTGATCGTAATTTTTTTTCAGCGGTAAGAGGAGTAGAATAAAATTTCCTAAGTCGAATACCTCACCAGAGTATAGAAGAGGAGTTAAATAAACCTACTCTTCAGTATAACTAGACTCCAAATAGTTTTTACTAGACTCGACTCGGCCAAGTTCGATCAAGCAAAGGACTCCTATGGTCATGTGGCCCTAAATCCAAACTTGTAACGCCCAAGATGTGCTCCTATCCTTATTTAGGCATGGGGGCCTCGACAAGGATAAAGGCACATCTCGTCGTTTCGCAAGTGTAGTAAACATTGCATACACATATGAAGAGATGAGTATATGAGTTAGCTTACACTCGCCACAAGCTAAATTACAAGTTCGCACAATTATTCAAGCATCATACAGAAGACGGGGTCCGCCTACGGATGAAAACAAATGAAGAAAAGAAGCACTGTAAAGATGCCTTGCTATCCCAAAGATCACGACCATGGCCTCTCTACTCATCGGGGTACGTGACATAAATCTGGCCACATTCTTCATCGTACTCTCACTGGAGCTGAGTCACATCTTCTGGCACATACTCATCAACACCTGCACCTGTATTGTTGTAATCTATGAGCCACAGGGACTTAGCAATCTTGTAACACGAGTACCAAATCTATGTAAGCTTATGGGTTTGGAAGGGTAAGTGTTGAGTTTGCAGCAAGCACTAAGCATTTATTTGGTGGCTACCTTACGAGAGCATGAATGTAAATATGTTGTTCTACGAAATACGGTCGAAAACTACCATGATCACTAAATGATCCTGAACACCTACTTACATCAAACACAACCCCATTGTGTTCTCTCTTGGTTCATATTCACGAGTAGAGACCATCACGGTTACGCACACAGTTCGTGTATTTTATTAGAGTTTACTTCAAGTTGGCTATAACCGGGTGTTAAACAAAATATCCAAGTTGCCACATAAACGAGGGCACGACTTTCCAAAAGATTTAACCCTGCATGGGTGCTCCAACTAATCCATCACAAATTAACCACATGCCGCAGGAATAACCTCAACCACAGATCTCGTGATCGTCCTAGGCAATTCCAAAGGGAATCCGACACCTCAAGATAGCCCGAAGAAGATCGGAGTTCCCCACGCAAGCCATTCGAGAAAGGTAAAGCAAGTCCAGCAAGACCGCTCGACGTGTCGACGAACCCGATGAAAGCCGTGTATCTCATTCTCAGGACACAACGGATTGGCTAAGTTTTCGGGTGGCACACCCATTGGTTGCCCCGGCAACTGCCATTTTGGACAAACACTCATGCGGAGCATTGGCCCGGGTTGTTGACTAATCGATGGGGTAGCTAAGACCTATGCAATTTTATTAGGTTGTTAAGAAAATATAGTACCAAAGTTGGGCCTTGCCAGGCAAGCTTTAATCTCAAACGAGTAACCAAGGGGGTCCCCATAACAACCCCGAGCATGTTAGGGGCGCAAAATATGGAACATAACACCAGTAACAAGTAACTATGGCGGTAAAAGTGGAACAAAATACCAAGCAAAAGGCCAAGCCTTCCACCTCACCAAGATATATATATATATATATGCATTAAATTAAATAGCAGAAAATATTGTGATATCTCCAGATATCCATGTTATCACATGGAACAACCTGGACCTTCATCTAAGAACGCTATAAGAGGGGATGAGCAGCGGTAACTTAGCCAAACATGGTTTGCTAGGTAGTGGAGGGGTTAGACGCTATCATGCTTATGTAGGAGGCTTGACATTCAAGTGGTAGGTAACGCAAGTGTAACGATAAGAGCGAGACATCTAGCAAAGCAAAAATAGTGTCGGGATCTACGTACGATCATCTTGCCTGTTGGTTCTCATAGTTGTACTCTCCTGCATCCTCGTACTCAGGTTCAACACCCGCGTCTACCCAAAGACAAACAAACAACCAAGGTGCAATGCACAAACAAGATGATGCATGATTCGTTTGAACTATTTAACATCGCAATCCTAAACTAGTCATGTTTCTCATGCAATAGTTAAGTTAGTTAGAATTTTGGACAGAGCCTGATGTTAAGTTGTTTGAACATGCATGATCATGTAAAACATGGATGCTCCATGCAAAATCGATGCAAATGTATATGTAAAACGTAGGACATGAAGTAACGGTTCTCACGCTATGCTGATAGCAAGGTACGAAGACAAAATACAAGACAAGGAAGTCTATGGGCTATTCCTTGGTATTCCAAGGTAGCCACTGGTTAGGCAATGAAAAAGTAACCACAATAGAGAGAAAGATGAAGCAAAACAATGGAGCATACTCTCACAAGTTAGAAAACAACACCACACCTATTCTTCCCAAAACAGCAGCATAGCAACTTGCACAACAAATATCTAGAGCTACATGATGTTCCCAACCTCAAACATACATGCTAGACAAATCATCCAACTACACCAACTTGATAGCAAGTAAGGATCACTAAGCATGAAGCCCACAAGATGGCAGAGTGAAACATATTCTAGGGACATAGTGAAAATCATAGTTTTCTAGAATCTGAGTTATCCTGATAGCAATTTGACAGCACAAAACAATGATGCTACAGACCCCCTCAGGGCATGAAAATTAACAGGATGGTAGAGGACAATATCTACTACAAAACACTAGCACTGAGCTTGAGTTAAAACACAACAGAACACTTGGTAGCATCCCCTAAACATAGCATAAAAATAACTACAGATTCTCAGACTTGGAAATATTTAGCATGTTGAAAACATCAACATTTCATTAGCTACTTTGGAGAAACAAACCCACTTGCTTACAAGCTTGTCATGTCAAAAGAAAATACCAGGGCATAATACTCTCAAAACTCAACCACTCTCACGTGTTCACAATTATCATGGCATGCATGGATTTACTTATACAAAATTGACAAAATGGCATGATGGAACAAAATAACTTTTTTCAAAACTTGCTCATAAGCTCAAACAAATCACAAATTACTCTCGGTCGTTTCCCCCGGCACGCTACCACTATGTGACGCTGCGGCATCTGACTGAAGGGAGGTAACACGCGACAAATATAGAGAAAAACTGATGTCCTACTTCATCAACGAGGTAGAGGAGAAGGGCTCGTTGCCGACGGCACCTGTGGCGACCACCTTCTCATCGGAGCACTGGCGGGAGCTGCAGGGTCTACGGGGGCAGAGGTGAGCTCGAGCTCGAGTTGGTACTCAGCTCGGGGCACGTAGGGCGGGGTGATGCAAGGGCGAGGCGAGGCACAGACATGCGCTACGGACGAGCTGTTGCGCGCGTAGGGCATGCACACGACGAACCAAACAGGGGGGCTCACTCCGACGCAACGCACATCTGAAAACCCTGAAGTTTCAGAGCACCGGGAGTGCAAGCATGACATGATTACGGAGACGGCTACGGTGGCCTAGACACAATGAAAAAGGAATGGATAGGGTGTGGGAAGTACCTCTCCTACCTCAGACACGAACACAGGGCCAGGTATGCAACAGAATGACGACGACGCGACGAGGAACGCCGACAATGTCCTGATCCGAACGAAGGGAAAGAAGACGGTGAAGAATTCGGCCTTGGAGTCCCTCTAGTCGACAAGGAAGAAGAGGAGCAACGGGGCTTCATCTCCGAGCGACAGAGGAGGCCGGGAGGGGTTGCTGGGGACTAGCCTAATCTCGATCTCGTGCTCGCTCGGGTCATGTTGGCAGACGGCGGCTACGACGAGGGCGGCGCTTACCTGCACTGGAGGCGGTGTAGGAAGGAGGGAATGGGAAGAGGGAACGCTAGGGATGCGCAATGGAAGCTTTATAGATGGGCTCGGGGTCTAACGCCATCTCGATGTCCATGCCAACGGCGGGTGCTGCTCCTGCCCTCTGAAGAAAAGGAACGATGTCAGGGCATGTTGCCGCCAGGGGGGAAGAGAACGCGCTGGCTGGGCTTCGCACTGGAGAAGATGGGCTGCGAGGAGGATGAGGCCCACAACCCTACGACTCTCCCTCTCTCTCAAAATAGAATCTGCCTTTTGTTTTAAGACAATTCAAAATCAACCAAAAGCCCCACACATAAAGAAAAGGATTTTCGAGAAAACCAAAATACTTTGGCACTAAAATAATGCGACCTATTTAATAAAAATGAACTAGCCATTTTTAGCCAAAGTAATTTAATTACTTTTATAAATAAAAAGTATAGTTTGCAAAATAATTTAAAAGATAAAAACATCAACCATGAGAGATGACTGAGTAGTAAATCCTAGCAGATTAATTAGGAGATGTTCAACAATTTTAAAGAGAGAAACCAACAAGAAATTTATTGTAATATGGGATATTTGAATGAGAGAGAAGAGGTGATGGTTTTGTAATGGGAGGGATTAGCAACAGTCCAAGCACACATGCATTCACTCCCAAACATATAGACTCACAACACCACCCAAACCTTTGTGCACACAAACACAAATGATGATGAATGCTTATGATGCCATGATGCAAGAATGACATGAAGCAAAAATATATATCGCACAACACATGGTGGCAAACATGGAAGGTCCACATGACATACATTACCAAAATGGCAAGGGGCATTTGTGCTATTACAAGACATTAGGTCCAGGCTATTGTTGGAGATGCTCGTTGTGGCGACTTACAAGGCGCCAGACAAGATGGAGAAGAAGAAGAAAGCATGCCGATGAGGCCTTCGTATCAGGGACCAGTCGTACGCTATGTCCGGGGAAACTCATGCCTCGTCCAATCAGGAGGAGCATGATGACGAGGGGGCAGGCGATTCCCCCTCGCAAGAAAGAGGCGGCACCATTGGAGGCCACAGAGGAGGTTCCTTATCCTAACCCGAAGAAAGCCCGTCTGACACATGTAATTCTGTACGATGATAGTTCGGACACAGACTCCGAGTTCGGCGACTTTGAGAAGGTTCCACAAAGGAACCTAAGGGTCAAGCCCCCGACTCAAAGGTAAGGATCCGAAGACATCCTTAACTATTAACAATAAGTTTTAAAGATTATTAACATGTGAGCGCTTATTGATTCACATTCCACAACGTGTTGTCCCCACCGACCAGGTTTTGGACGGGGAGACCCCGCCTGACGAGCTGGCGGAGAGAGGGACCGCGTCACATCCCACTCCTATGGGAGTCGCGATGGATGTCACGGGGGTATCATCCTAGCAGGCTCCTTTGCAGCTGGTTACCAGTGGTGGGGTTGATGACATCATGGTTGGGGCTAACGCCTCGGACACCAAAGACTCAGAGGAAGAGCCCCTCCCCGATACTGAGGACCCCAGGCGAGGGAAAGTCCAGTCCCCTCCAAGGCCGTCTCCGGAGCGCACAATGCCTCCGAAGGCACCGGTTCAATCCCCGGTTGGAGATCGGATTAACCGATCACCACCTTGCGCCACCAACCAACGGGTGGCCTGTGATGGGGGAGGCTCTATCAAGTGCCTCCATCTCCGAGGAGCACCGCACTCTTATGGGTGCTGTTTTACAAAGCATTCAGTCTGTTGATAGTGGACTGAAGAAGGCTTTCAAAGGTCTCATCAAGGGTTTCCAGGTGATCCACATGATACTTCGTTTGCAAAATATTAATTTCGTTATGCTATCGTTATATATACATGGCAGCCCCCGAGCGCTAGGTGAGGTTGGACGAAACTCACCTGGGGGTCAATCATAGATCATTATCCGAATTATGTACAGGATGCCATTTGTTCGAAACATTCTAATAGCCCATAAAAGAACCGAACATAGGATCATATAATTATAGTTTGGAAGTTTTGAACTCATGTAACTTGATAGGGTTTGTTGTTTACAAGCTTCATCGTCGGCGGCGGCTGTGAATGCCGTTGAGCTAGATGAGCTGAATCAGGAGCTCAAGAGCTCCGAAGACGAGCTTGATGCTTTGAACAAGAGATTCAATGAGGCATAAGGTAAGCCTTATTCAATATCCGAAAGTTTTCGTCATTGTATTGTCGATGCAGTATTCATATTTTTGATGCTTACACAGCCTCGGCGAAGGAAATTGAGAACTGAAGGCCGAGCTGCAAAATGCGATGTAGAAGGCTGCGGTCGAGAGGGCGGCGGCTGAACAAGTGGCTACCGTACTTTCCTCCTTAAGAGCCACGAGCGACAAGCATGAGGCTCGGGTGGAGGAAATCCAACAGGAGCTCAAATACACCGATGAAAAGTGTGAGGACCCCGAGCAGAAAGGCAGGGAGCAGGCCGCCGAACTATCCACCCTGAAAACTGAACTCCAAAAGGAGTAGGTGGATAGGCGGTTTTTTGAGGAAAAAGTCCGCCAAGCAAAGGTTATCACGGATGGTAAGCCGTATTTACTTCAGTGTGTCTTCGAGGATAGCAAGTTCGAGTTGCTTACCCAGGTGTGGCGTTCCTCAGGCGCCTGCTCCGACCTCCACAAGAGTGCAGCGGACGCGAATCAGTTCTATGTTTCGCGGGGAGAGTAAGATGAAGATCAACTGTTTTGGGAGGAATTTGAAGCCCCTGAGCACTCTCCTCTTCTTGTTGAGCAGCTTTAGTAGCTGATGGAGCTGCACCGGATGGCGAACCCGTCCATGAAGGATCTCTACATCCGGCTATGACCCAACGAGCCACTGCTGGGCAGCTACTTTGGCCAGGTGCAGAAGTTGATCGATGCCTCGCCCCGGATCGACACACTAAGGCATTCCTCCTATATCGATGAAGCTCGGATGGCCTTTGCGAAGCCAAGGTGAACTAGCCGGGGCTTGATCCGTTGAAGATAGCCACCGCCCCTAAGCCTTGTGGAAAGGAGCATAGGTGCCCTCAGCTATACTTCTCCGTAGTAATGGACGGTGCTCAGGCAATAGAGGCGCAGTGCTCATGCAATCAGAGCTTAAGTGCTCAAAAGACGACATCACATTGTTTGTACGAACACCAAACCTGTTGTATGACACAGAATAACCTCCAACAAGGTCTTGATTATAACACTTAATCTCTGATTCATAGACCAGTTCTCGCATCCTATGACAGTCAGTTTTCGGCTTTATCCTCTGAGTTGTTTGACCAGGCTAGCTGGAAACACAATCACAGAGGTTCTCCCTTTCCCCTTTTAGCCGAACGAGCGGAACATAAAGGCGCAAGCACAGGAGCCGGGCAACCCAACTATTGACCCAAGACATAGTTCGGAACCAATGCATATAAAGCGAATTCCAAGACGCCGAATGCATAATCAATTGTGTATAAGCTGATTTTTTTTAAACTCGATCCCCCGGTCTATTAGCTGGTTGCGTTGTAATGTACCAATCAGTTTCGCAAGAAGAGGGAGAAAATAGAATACGTGCCAAAACAGGACAACGAGACAACCATGTATAATTATTATATATTTTTTCTCAACGACTCTTATTTGTCAAATTGACGAAGCAACTGTTTACACATATTTGAAGAAAGAAATTTTATAGGAGTGGTTGTACCAGGGGTCTTCGATCGATGACCTTACATCCGTGATGTGCCCTGTCGCTTCTCTACTCCTACTCCTCCTAGGGAGTGGTGCACCTCAATGGGTGGTACTGTTTGCCGAACAGATCTTGCAAACAAGGTCTTGAGAAGTCGCCGAAGTGTAGATGAGCTTTACACCTTTAGCAGGCCCTTGATGGTACCTGCAGTGTGTCTGAAGACATTTGATGGTAGTAGTTTGGTCCAGCCAAACACTTATGCTTTTTCCCCACCGCCGCCCATGGAATTTAGAGCGCGAAGTTGTGCCTCCTTGGCACGTACTTCGCTGGTCCTAGGGATTTGTGATGGGGGGAGAGTCCCTATTTATGGGGCGAAGAAGGTTCTGAGATTTTGGGCTGAAACCGAGCTCGCTTCCCAACCTTACGTGCCTTTCCGGTAGGTGTCGGCATTTGTCGATCATCATTGTAGTGGAATTCGGCTGCCAGGGCCAACGCATGTTCCTCAGTCCGGAGGGAGCGCTTTGTTTGGCCGTTGACAATAATGACCCCCTTAGGGCCGGGCATCTTGACCTTCAGGTATCCGTAGTGTGGGACTGCGTTATAGTGAGCAAATGTTCTACGGCCTAGCAGGGTGTGATAGCCGTTGCATAAAGGTACGATATCGAAGATCAAGTCTTTGCTCCGGAAATTATCGGGCGAGTCGAACACTACTTCTAGGCTGACAGATGTTGTGCACCAGGCTTCTACACCTCGGATCACTCCTTTAAAGATAGTGTTGTTGGGTTTGATCCTTGATGGATCTATACCCATCTTTTTCACCATATCTAAGTAAATCAGGTTTAGTCTACTTCCTCCGTTCATTAGGACTTTGGTGAGGTGATACCGGTCTATGATGGGGTCTAGGATGAGGGCGGCCGAACCACCATGATGGATACTGGTAGGGTGGTCACGTCGATTGAAAGTGATCGGGTACGCTGACCATGGGTTATACTTCGGGGCTACAGGCTGTACGGCATAAACCTCTCGAAGGGCATACTGCCTCTCCTTTTTGGGAATATGAGTGGCGTATATCATATTTACTATTTTCACCTCTGGAAGGAACTTCTTTTGTCCGCCACCAATCGGACCTCGAGGCTCATCCTCATCCTTGCTGCATGGGCTCTTGCCCTGATCCTCGGATGGGAGTTTCCCAGCCTGTTTGAATACCGAACAGTTACGGTTGGTGTGGTTGGCGGGCTTCTCTTGACTGCCATGGATTTGTCAAGGCCTTTCCATGATCTTGTCTAGACGGGTGGCTCCATCGCGATTGCCTTTAGGAGGCTTCTTCTGCTGCCCTGGTCGGGAGTTGCGGAAGCCGGCATTAACGGCCATTCTGGCAGTCAACAAACTAGTTTTTCTTGGTCAAGAACCGATTCTGAAACTGCCGCATGGACTCTCCTCGCTTCTGGACGATGTTTCGCAAATCGGAGGAGTCCGGCAGCCGAACAAAGGTGCCCTAGAAGTTAGATCAGAATGCATCCTCTAGATCTTCCCAGCATTGTACGGAGTTTTCGGGGCGGCTGTTGAACCAGTGTCGAGTTGGCCCCTTAAGTTTTAGGGGTAGATATTTGATGGCGTGGAGAACATATCCTCGTGCCCTAGCTTTAACTTGGTTTGCTAATGCATTGATGCATGCATTTAAATTTCAAAATAAAATAAATTGAGGAAATGATCAAGCCTCAGAAATCATTCTTGCCAAAATAAGCATTATAAAAATTGCTTCAAATAGATGCAACAAAATGTCGCTGGTGTTGTGATAAAATATTGGCATGATGTGAAAATGTTAACCAATATTTTTGGATCACAGAAACATTTTATCTTGGGCATCTGAATTTATCAAACAATAATTGCATTGGACTTATATTTTTTATATATATAATATAAGTTCAATAATTTTGAATTTGTTTTATGTGGCACTGGTTAATTATACTTAGCTCACATGACAATTTTCTGGATTTTATAAAAGGGCTAAGTATTTTATGTTGTAGCCAAAACAAACGACAGAAAATAGAAAACAAAAGGAAATAAAAAGAAAAGGACGAGAAAACCCACCTGGCTTACCTCGCCCAGAAGGGAGGCAGCCCGGCTGGCCCAGTGGCCAGTCATCACCCTCCTCCTGCCAGGAGGACAGTGGCACGCGCCCGGCACGCTCGGCCATGCGCCTGGCCAGCTCCACACTGCCTGCCTCCTGAGAGCGCCATGGCCCCCCAGGATCACCCTCGAGCTCATCTCCTCCCTCCTCTACTCTCTCCCTCTCCCTACTACTCCCTCTCGGTCGAACGCACCCCCCGCTGCCGCTCGCTGCCCATGCGAGCATGACGTGCTGATCCCCTCCGCTAAAGGAAGCAAGTATGGAGGTCCCGTAGCATCGCCATGGTTGCCGATTCCATCGCCGGCCACCGGAGTTCGCCAAACTCGATTCGCTCCACCCCGAGCTCCCCCTCCTTCGTCGTCACCTCTAGCAGACTTGAGGTGAGCCCCTGCGTGGTTTCCCTCTCATCCCCGGTCTCCTCGCTCCCTCTAGCTAGCGTCCCTGCCGGAATCCGAGCTCCTTCCTCCACCACCACCGTCGCTGCACTGACCTCAGGCCATCCCAGCCCCGCCTGCTTGCTCCTCGAGATGCGCGGGAACAAGGGCGTTCGAACGAGGCCCACCGCGCACCTTTTGGTCGTCGGACGACGAGTTCCGATGCGCCTCCGCCGCGGTTTCATGTCACCGGCATTGACCCGCTGGTTGGGTCACGTGGTCGGGCTTAAGTAGCCACTAATCAGCCCCCAGTAGCTGACAGCGGGCCCCAGGAGCGGGTCAAACCCCGATCAGCTCGGGATTAACCGCCTGGGTCACTGACCAATGGACCCCACTGGCTAGGTTTGACCTGGACCCGGGGCTGTTGACCCGCTGACATCATGATGATGTCGGCCTGGCGCAGTAAATAATTTCTATAATGAACATAATACCAAAAATTGTAAAAATATTTTAAAAATCATAGAAATTAATCTGTAAGTCGGATTAAAATAATTTATATATGAAAATTTATCAAAAAATCCAATGAATCTGATGGTGTCATTTTCATGCATGTTAGAGCAAGCTAAATAGGCAAACTTGGACATTTTGTTGAAAACACATTATGTACCCTCACATATGGAGTTGAATTTGAACCTTGGGTTCAAACCATCTTTATTTACCATGTTGATAGATGCATTAGCTCAAATCAGTAACATATTGCCATGCCATTATCATGCATCATTGTGAAGCATTTGGCGTGCTTAATTTGTACCTTGCTTGGTCTTGTCGATAGACTTGCAACACGTAGTTATCGACAACATCGAAGAACAGTTGAGTTCTTCTAATAACTGTCAAGCAACCCCATTGAGTATATTCGATACAATCCCACTCTCTCGCTCTTGCTCTCATTTCAATGCATTAGGACAACACGATTCAACAGCTACATATGTTGCGTTAGATGAACCCACTCCTTTGCATGACCTGTCGTTGTTATAGTAAATTGCTAAACCAAGCAACCTAGCATACCTGCTAGATGCTTGAGCCATGTTGTTCTATAACCCTCTTGTGCTTGCTATGCTTAGAGTCGTGTCAGGTCTGATTCATCCGGGTGATGAACCAAAGTGAAATGGATGTGTCTTGATGATGAGGGTTAAGTGTTGAACCTGTTTTGCTAAAGGTGTCAACCGGAGGCCATGTAGGAGTACATGGTGGGTTGTCTCATTGAAGCCGCTCATAGGAGCTGAGTTTCGTGTTTGTGTTCCAATACTAGCTACTATCGCACATTGGGTTCCGATAACTCGACCCATCTCGTCCTATAACTTTCCATGTTCTCTACCCAGGAGTCCCACTAGTTCTAAACGTTGATAGGATGAGGTCGGGCATGCAAAGTGATTATACGACCCAACCAGGACCGGCTTGGGGCCCTGTACACAACTTCTGAGTCCGAATCGTGAAACATGGCTGGATTCTCGATTGTGGTGACCAACTTAGTTAGGAGACTACCTTGGGTTAGAGTCGTTGAAGGTTAACGTCCGTGGCCGACTCCCTCATTGGGCTTCCGCTTGAAGGTTGCCGAGGTGCCTTTTGCGTGCACATCTCGGTAAGTAGCGGGAGCATGTGTGGCGAATTACACCCCTGCAGGGTAAACTATCTATTCGAATAGCAGTGTCCGCGGATATGGACTACTTGGAGACTTGCATTGTTCATAGACAACTATAAGTGGATACTCTAAAATGCACCAAACAAGTGGGTGTGCTAGGGATGGCTTATCGTAGGAAGACGAGATAGGATCCATAGTGGTGTCTTGATATGGTGAACATGTGGACTCGTGTGTGCTTTCTCGTAGGGAGACGAGAGAGTAGTGATACGTTGGATACTTTGTCGTGGTATAGGATAGCAAAAGGTCGAAGCTAACATTCTGTGGTAAACCCCACAATCTCATTCATTGATATATGATGCATATGTAGATAGTTCTGATGTAAGACTTGCTGAGTAACTTAGTACTCATGGTTGCTTATTTACATTTTTGTAGAGATAAACGTTGTTCAGTTATGTTTCCTCTGACGTTGACATCGATGGATTAGCCTAGTAACCCAGACAGAGGTCTGGCTCCTATGGTAGGGTCGTTGTAGCTTTCCAAGCTCTTCCAACCGCTTATGTAGATGTCTGTACTCGGACATGTAACTTCCGGTTGTTTTTTGTATCCTCTGAATGTTCAGTCATGTGACCCGTCTTGCTGGTAACATTATATACACTATGTTGGCTCCATGGAGCCTCCTAAATAAATGATATGTGCATAGTGCGTGTATGAATGAAATGCACTGGTATGTGTTGAACTTGACACCTAGTTGTGTGCCTTTAGTAGCCTTCTTTACGGGGAACTGCCTCTTTGTGCTTCCACCGAGCCTTGGTAGCTTGCTACTGGTACGGACACATTGATTGACTGGCATGTATCCTTCTTTGCTGCTGTGGTTGTCCCTTCGAGGAAATGTCTCGCAGTGTAATGGAGTCCCTGTAGCCTGCTAGGAATCGTCTACGTGCAGTGATGAAATTTATGTCCCATGGCGTATTGGAGTCACTATAGCTTGGTATGACTTGTCTACACACGCTGATGACCGACACCTGGATTGTCGGGTTACGTATACATGTCCCTGTATAGTTGTGCCACCTGGGTCCATAACTAGTCATGTCGACCTAGGTTCTTTGACGTGCGAATGCTAGCGGCATATTCATATCTATGAGCCAAAAGGCGCAAATGGTCCCGGCCAAGGTAAGGTGGCAGCCGTGGGTTACCGTGCGTGAGGCCACAAAATGGTGTGATGTGTTACAGGCTGGGTTCATATGTCTTAGGATTGCGGTCCCAACATCATTGGTATCTGAGTTGAACGGTCTGTATGTTTACGAGGCCAAACTAGTCGATGTTGAGTCTAGTAATGCTTTAGTTATATAAGGGAATTGATTGTGGAAGGGAACGTAAGGCTGTTTTTACTCCTTTGCCCTAGTCACTCTATTCTGGGTCACCCCTTCTCTTTCTACAAGGATTAAGAACTAGGCTTCTTACTTATCTGCTAGGATGACGAGTTACTAGACCACAGACTCATAGAATGGTTGTTTGTGTCAAGTCATGTCCCTTCAGAATTGTGAGAAGTGATGCCCATGTTCTCTCTATGCCTTGAACCATGATGTTGAGTTGTTATGCTAGCCAAATTTTGTGCAGGTTGCCTCATATTTCATGCTGGTACAGCCGTTATATTGTCTGAGTTCACATAGGATTCATTGTGTGTTAGTGTTCTCCTTTAATTCTGAACCCTGGTTGTTTCCTTCAGGATGTCTCCAGTCAATCGGAGATCTGTTGGTCGTAGTCAGAACCATCAAGATGGTAGGGATGAAGAAGATCATCCCAACCCACCTTTGTTTACGGAGGTTATGCTACAAGTTGAGAGGAACAAGCTTGCAACCAACCGCCTGCTGGAGCACATCGAGCACAATATAGCCCATCGTCGCAATGAGCTAGTATCCATCAAATACTTCATCAAGTTGCAACTGCCCACCTTCCATCACTCCATTGAGACACTAGACTAAGATGATTGGCTCCGAAGTATCAACTACAAGTTGCGTTATGCAAACGTGGCTGAAGGAGACAACGTCACTTATGTTGCATATCACCTTGAAGGTTCCGCCAGCCTATGGTGGGATAATTTCGAGGCCATGTGTCCTACATGCCAAGCTACTTCATGGAAGGAATTTTTTGAAGCTTTTCATGAGCAAAATATTCCATTGGCCCTGATAGATCGTAAGCAAGAAGAGTTCTGCAATCTGACCAAGGCAAGAAGGATGTGGATGCCTATAACCGTGAATTTGGACGCCTCGTGCATTATGCACCTGAAGAAGTATACACAGATGCCAAGAAGCAAGCAAGGTTCAGGAAAGGTATTGACCCAGAGCTACATTGTGACCTCATCTTGCATGAGTTCGCCACCTTCCAGGTTCTTGTGAACAAAGCCCATCAGGCTACAGGGACTCCATTACATTGCAAGACATTTCCCCGAAGGGACAGACACAACAACAAAGAAGGATACATGTTGATCAATCGGTGTGTCCGGAGCAGTAGCAAGCTACCAAGGCTTGGTGGAAGCACAAAGAGGCATTTCCCCGTAAAGATTACTACTAAAGGCACACAACTAGGTGTCAACTCCCACACATACCAATGCATTTCAAACATAACTCTATGACCCAAGTATTTATTAAAGACTCATAAGAGCCAACATAGTGTGGTAATAAAAATAGGGGTCACATGAAACAACACTCAAGGCATACAACAAACAAGCGGAAGCAAAAATATGTTTGGATACAGACATCTACTAAAAGGGGATAGAGGAGCCTGAAAAGCTACAACAACCCTACCAAAGGATCCAGTCCTTTGTCTGGGATTCCCAAGCTAATCCGGTCCATACTATACTTCCCATTGTAACGATCACTAATGAGACCGACATCTCCTCTGCAACAAACATAAATTAAGAAAACGTGAGTACAAGGGTACTCAGCAAGACTTACATCAGAACTATCTACATATGCATAATTGTCAACAAAGGGGGTTGTGGAGTTTATTGCAGCAAGCCAGCTTTGACTCTTGCCTAACCTATACTATGACTACAAGTACTTTCTTTTGAGGTGGGATGGCACACACGAGTCCACGTATTCACCTTATCAATACACCACTATGGATCCACTCCCGTCTCCCTACAAGAAGGCCATCCATAGCACTCACGCTTATATTGCGTATTTTATAAGTGTCCATTACACTTGTCTATGAATGACATAAGTTATCCAAGTAGTCCATATCTGAGGACATGGCTATTCGAACAGATTCATAACCCTGCAGTGGCATACTTCTTCACACACGCTCTTGCCAATTATCGCCATGTGCACGTAAGAAAACGCACCTCGGGAACCTTCAAGAGCAAGCCTAGCAAGGGAGTCCGCCACAACCGTCAATCAGGCAAGACCCTAGTCCAGGTTTATTGCCTATTAGAGACTGAACCCGCATGGAAGTTCGGCGGCAGTCGTGGCACTCGGGCGGCGAGGGAGTGAGAGCCATAGAAGGAGGGAGAAAGCGAGAGTGAGCGAGTCGTGTTCATGGACTTGCGTGGCGTACCTAGGTGCGTCGGGGAGGGGCCAGGAAGGCGGGGAGGAGGTGGAGGCCTCGGGTGCACGTGCGTCGCCATGCCGCTGCCTTCTGGCAGAGGTTGAAGACGACCGCTTCACCCTTGGTAGGCTAGGCTTGAACTCCAGGTAAGCCTAGGTAGGCTTTCTACCCTTCTTCCATTTTGTTTCATTTTCTATTTTTGTAGTTTGTTTTGATTTACGAAAATAGGAAACCATTATAGTAAATACTGAAAATATATATGTGGACTAAATGTAATTATCCAGTGCCACATAATAATACTCTGGGTTATTCGACATATATTTTATATATAGAAAATATATATCCAATTCAAATAGGGTTTGAATTAATTCAAATGCCCAATATAAAATGTTTCTGTTATTCCAAAATATTGGGTGACATTTTAAGCTCAGTCCAATATTTTCACAGAATAGTTGGAGCATTTTCTTGGATATATTTGAAGCAATTTTTATGTTGCTTGTTTGAGAAAAATTTGAATGGTGAGGTTTGGTCACTCCTCCTTTCATTTCCAAAAAGAAGTTGAAAATGCATGCATCAATGCAAAGAAAAGCAAAGTCAAATCTAGGGCTGGGACAACTCACCCCCACTGAACAAGAATCCTATCCCGAGATTCAGGCGTTGGGTAAGAGGACAAAAGGGGACGCTAACTACCACAATCTTCAAGATCCAAGTGCCCTCCTCGTAGATGTTGATTCATTTCATCAAGCTGATCTTGACTTCTTTCCCTTCGGGATCTTCACCCAAACATGATGACAAGAGGAACAGGAAAACTCTACGAGAATCGATCTTCACAAGGACCGAGCGACTCGTGATCAACTCATGGAATGAGATGTGAGAACATATCTCGAGCTGAGACACTTAACACATATTAGCGAAACGGAAAGAGAAGAAGGCAAAGGTTCAATTTTGTAGGCAACAATTCTATGCTTAGAACAGATAGTGAAGAGGTGGGCGACTCGTAGGCTTATCCCTAAAGTGGCAAAAAGAATTACCTTTGATCCAAAGATAAGTGAAACTATTCATACCAGCCTAAGACAATTCACAACGATCGGTTGAAAGAGTTCAAATGAATGGCATACTTAGTTGGAAAGGAAACTAGGGTTATAGGACAACTTAGCAAAGGAAAGGCACATTCCAATTGATACCGAGGATATAACCCAGCGTCTGATCGTGCTCTAAAGAACTTGAGCATTTCCATATTCATCAAGGTTTTACCAATATCTATGCCAAGATCTTGGTGACTCATCACACTACTTTGATGAATAATGATGGAGGATGCAGATGCAAAGGAAGACAATACCTTCGCAGATTTCACCTTAGCTATGCCCAGGGAAGAAAATTTGGATGATTGACCAAGAAACTGGGACCGGCTTGGGGCCCTGTACACAACTTCTGAGTCCAAATAATGAAACACGGATAGATTCTCGATTGTGGTGACCAACTCAGTTAGGTAACTTCCTTGGTCTAGTGTAATTGAAGGTTAATGTTCGTGGCCGACTCCCTCGCTAGTATTCCGCTTGAAGATTGCCGAGGTGCCTTTTTACGTGCACATGGTGGTATGTGGCAGGAGCATGTGTGTCAAAATACAACCCTACAGGGTAAATTATCTATTCGAATAGCCGCGTCCGCGGATATGGACTACTTGGAGACTTGCACTGTTCATAGACAACTATAAGTGGATACTCTAAAATGCACCAAACCAATGTGACTACTATGGATGGCTTCTCGTAAGAAGACAAGATAGGATCCATAGTGGTGTATTGATATGGTGAACATGTGGACTCGTGTGTGCTTTGTCGTAGGGAGACGAGAGTGTGGTGATACGTTGGATACTTTGTCGTAGTCTAGGATATCCAAAGTTCAAAGCTGGCATTCTGCAGTAAACCCAACAATCCCGTTCATTGATACATGATGCATATGTAGATACTTCTGATGTAAGACTTGCTGAGTACCTTCATACTCACTGTTGCATATTTACATTTTTGTAGAGATAGACGTTGTTCAGTTATGTTTCTTCTAACGTTGATATTGACGGATTAGCCTCATAACCCAGACAGAGGTCTGGCTCCTATGGTAAGGTCATTGTAGCATTTTAGGCTCTTTCGGCCGCTTTTGTAGATGTTTGTACTCGGACATGTAACTTCCTCTTGTTGTTTGTATGCTATGAATGTTGGGTCATGTGACCCCTCTTGCTTGTAACATTATACTATCTTGGCTCCTTGGAACCTCCTAAATAAATGTTATGTTATAGTGTTTTGTTGTGATGCCGGGGCTTGCAGGGCACGGGGTGGCTCTCCATTGGGCTCTACAAAGTCCTAGGGATGCCCTGAGAAGGACCGTGTGCCTGGGTTGGTCTTATGGGGCGACTAGCGATGGTGAGCTTCGCGGTGGTGGCGAAACTCTCGGCTCCGGTGGCTACCTTAGCTACAGGGGAGCAATCAAGCAAAGGGACAGGGGGGAATTAACGGGGTGCTCACCATGATTCCAACAAAAGGAACGGCAGGCTCGGGAAGGTCCTATGGACGACAAATTTGACGGCGATGCTCCGGCGGCTGAAGGGTTAAGAAGGCGGCTACGTCGATGATGCAGTGCGTCCAGTCTCAACTCCATTAGCGTGGGGAGGCTACGGTCGATGGTGGTTCTGGTGGGCTCGACGGCAGGGCTTTAGGTGGCCGGTTGCCGCGAGGAAGCGAGTGGCGGCGTCAACGGCCTTCGGGTCCGGGAAGAGGGGTTAGGGAAGAGCAAGGATAGGTGAGGAGAGAGAACGATAGTGGTCAA
Source organism: Hordeum marinum (assembly GCA_022496015.1). Classification (NCBI taxonomy): domain Eukaryota; kingdom Viridiplantae; phylum Streptophyta; class Magnoliopsida; order Poales; family Poaceae; genus Hordeum; species Hordeum marinum. The sequence goes on from CM039672.1 coordinate 138,518,251, forward strand.
ATTTCAGTATAAATCGAACTATGTTACATACAAAGAAAATATAATTCCATTACAAATAATAGTTGAATTAATTCAAAACCCATTGTAAACTATTTCTGTGATCCCAAAATATTCATTTCCATTTTCACATCATGCCAAAAATTTAGATGAACACTAGGAACATGTTCTTCGATCTGTTTGAAGCAATTTTTATAATGCTTATTTTGGCAAAAATGATTTCTGAGGCTTGCTCAAATCCTCATTTCAACTTCATTTGAAATTTAAATGCATGCATGAATGCAACCACAACCCAGGTTAGAACTAGGGTTGTGACAACTCACCCCCACTAAACAAGAATCTTGTCTTGAGATTCAGTCGTAGGGTAAGAGGAGAGAGGGGATACTAAACAATCAAAATCTTCATGATTCAATTCCCCTTTCTAAAGATGCTGATTCATTGAATCATATTGCTTGACATCCTTGCTTTGGAAGCTTCAACCAACACATCAATAAGGAGCAGAAAAGTCTATGGGAATCGATCTCCTCGAAGATGGAGCAACTCATGATCAACTCATGGAATGGGACGTAAGAAAGTCTCTTCAGCTGAGACACAAAACACATTCAAGAGCAACGGAAAAAGTAGATGAGGGGGGGCGTTCAATTGGTAGGCAACAATTCCATGCATAAATAGATGGTGACGGGTTTAGAAAATAGCGAGGAGTCAAATTGCCCGTAATACCATTACGAGACATCCTAGGAGAGGTGACTTGTAGAATATAACCTTACATGGAAAAAATAATTACTTGTGATCCAGAGATCATGGTAACTCTTCATACCAGACTAAGGCAATTCATAATGATCATTCGAAGGAATTCAGATCGGAAGGAAACTAGAGTTATAAAACAACTCGGCAACGGAAGGCACATTCCAATTGATATCGAGGGTATAACGCAGTGCCTGAGCATGCTCTCAAGAACTTGAGCATTTCCATATTCATCAAGGTTTTACTAATATCCATGCCAAGAATCTTGGTCACATGATACTTCCATGATGAATAACAATGGATGATGCAGATGCAAAGGAAGACAACACTTTCTCAGATTGCATCTTAGTTATGCCAAGGGAATCAAATCTGGATGATTGACAGAGAGACATTTAGCGCTCCTCCTCTAATGTTCTTCTTGATGTACTGGTGTATCCCAATTGTAGGTTAGGTTCTCTATCTAGAACATCAAGTAAAGGTCAGACTTCAGGAGCTCAAGGGGTCCATGAGGAACATCTTCTAAAATAATTCATACAAAATCCTCATGTAGAAGTGGTCAAATTCGCTGAATCAAGATACTACAGTGATAGATCTTCCGACTAGGTGTGTCGGTCAAAACATCAACCTTGCGGAAGCCTACATCATAGATCCTGGAAGAATTCCAACCATCATATTTGTCTGAGATTCAGATTTGGTTGGTGACATACTACTTCAGACTCAGCAGGTCTGAAAAAGAAGGTTGCAACACAAAGTGACAAGACGACATTGGAGGATTCTTAGGAAATGAAATACAGAAGCAAGATCCAAAACATGAGATGGTTTGCAAGACTCATGTGGACACAGTGTCCAAGACAAGCATGACCACATAGAAGTCTTACAACAAAACACTACCGAGTTTGGGTTAGGAACCATCATTTTAGATGACGAAGTCGGGTGCAAGTCCGTCTGGTACCTTCGGGAATAACACCTAACTTCTCTTCCTTTAACAAGACAATCAGTGTCTTAGTGTGCCAGGGATACATATGGACTAGATATGAGTAGTCTATCAACCGATAGGATACTTCACACATGCATGATTGTCTTGGCATGATTCCAAAGGGACAAAATAACTTATCTTTAATTCACAGAGGTAACTCGCATCAAATGCACATGAACTTCGAGAAACTCACTTCCTACACCATACATGTACTCTGGGTACGATACCTGAAGATAATGCCTACAAAAGTTTCCAATACTAGCTTATGTTCATCATGAATTATGGAGGAGATAAGGATCTTGTCGATGGGCTCAACAACAAATTTATCAAAATATCCATGCAGATGGAATTCCACAACTATGTGAGCAAGATAGAAGCATTGGTCAGACCAATGGATGTAATGGTGTATGCTCGAGGAAACATCCACGAGTAAGAGAACATTAGGGACATCTTTGGTTCTGATTTTGACTTGTTAATATCCCACACTCAAATCAAAATTGGACATGATAATAGATATAACAATTGATCACAAGTGTCAATCGATGATAATATCAGCTTTCTTCAACACACACACAATAGAAAAGATATCCCTTTGACATGAACTCAGATAGATCAAGCTTTTATCTTTCAGCTCTCCAAGTTGTTGTTTAGCTTAACCAACTAGCTCAGGGGTATCCTACACATTGTGTTGGAGAAGGGGTGGCTTACAGGAAAACCAACTTGATCACAAACTCAACATAGTGATCATGGTAAAACCTGGCGATACTTCTGAGAAGATATTCGGAAAATCATGGACCACCAATATGTTATTAAGATCGAGAGCAATCTTTCTTTTCACGGCAAGATGGTATGATCAAAAGAGCGAAGGATTGACACAATCCTAACTCATCGATCGAAAAGTGCACCATCGAAAATAGACTAGGTAACATGATCAATCCTAGAATGGTGGTTCAATAACCAACACACTAAGGATGAAATTATTGTCCATTAACTACCAAGCAACAGAGTTGCTAGGAGTATTGATTTCACACATCATGATTCACTTGTCAGTATTCTGTTTTCAACAACACGGAGACCGGGGAATGAAGGATGATGGCGAGAAGTATCACTACATCAAGAGTTCATAAGGGGGAGTGCAATTCTCATGACAATCTTGACATGAAGAGGGTAATACATCGAGGTAGAACAGAGCTAAAGCTGGATTTGCATTTTTGAACTGCGGAATACAACTGCTTTGACCCAGTCCTAAAAATGGATGAGGTACTGGAGTTTTTTCTCCTAGTTATTCTGATATAGAATGGCTTGATAGACCACAAGAGTATTATGCATCGATAAATACGAATGAACAACTACTCTTGCCAATCCATTGATAGATGAAGGTTAGATTACAATTGAAGAGGGCAACTCAAGAGCACATCATTTTCCTGAGTTGTAGATGCATAGGTCAGCATGTCGAACGAGTTCAACAAAATTCTTCCGGATAACCCATGCGGAAAGGTAGGATTGACAGAGTCACAACTATGAAACTGATAACTCATCAAGAGCACTATTGTTGTGATCTTTAGTCCACAAAGAAATTATGTCGTGATGGTTCATGGTATTGGAAGAATGATATACAACAGACCGCGAAGACTAGATCAAGGTTACTAATCATCCTGAAGGAATGAGCAATCACTATCAACATGAGTGAGCCGAATGATCTTGGGGTTCAAGAACCCAGATTTAGAATACCTACTAGCTAAGTAGCCCCACAGCATGCTTTCGAAGATGATGGCCATACTTATCACACTTTAAACAATGACACAACTAGAATGTTGGGTGGTTCACTGATAAGACCTGGTTTCCTAACACCTTAACAAATACGTCGAGGTAGTGGGGTATCTCAACACAACAATTAGTGTGCTTTGTCTGGCCACAAGACATTAACTCGGGATGAAAGGATTTGCAACGACATCAGATAATTTAGAAACCTTGGATAACTCGGACAACATAACGGTTGTACGGGCATGAAATATGAGGCAACCTGCACAAGAAAACCGACAACATAAAATGGAATTCCGATGGAGACACCGATCTAGGAAGGCAACAACTTTCTTATAAGTCTGCAGCATAGTAACTCGTCATCCTAATAGATAGGTGAGAAGCCTAGTTCTTAACCGAGTAGAATAAAGAAGAGGGTGGCTCAAAATATGAATGATACAAGGAAATGAGTAAAAATAATCTTACGTTCCCTTCCACAATCAATTCCCTTATATAACTAAAGCAGTTCTAGACTCAACATCGACTAGTTTGGCTTGGTAGTCCTACAGGAAGTCAATCTCTGATACCAATGCTATCGAGACCCCGATCCTAAGCTATATGAATCTAGCATGTAACATGTCACACCACTTTGCGGCCTCACGTACGGTAACCCATGGCTGCCACCTTACCTTGGCCGGGACCGTTTGCGCCTTTTGGCTCACGAATATGAACATGTCGCTAGCATTCACATGTCAAAGAACCCGGGTCGACATGACAAGTCATAGACCCAAGTGGAACAACCATATAGGGACAGGCATACCAATCTAGCAATGCAGGTGTCGGTCATCAGCATGTGTAGATGAGTCATAGCAAGCTACAACGACTCCATTATGCCGTGGGACATTAATGGCATCACTGCATGTACACAAGTCATAGCAGGCCATAGGGACTCAATTACACTGCGAGACATTTCCCCGAAGGGACAGACACAACATCAAAGAAGGATACACCTCAGTCAATCAATGTGTCCGGAGCAGTAGCAAGCTACCAAGGCTCGTGGAAGCACAAAGAGGCATTTCCACATAAAGAAGTCTACTAAAGGTACACGACTAGGTGTTGAATCCCACACATACCAATGCATTTCAATCATACACGCACTATGCACGATATGTGTAGATACAACATGGCATCACAACAAAACTCTTCGACTCAAGTATTTATTAAGACTCATAAGAGCCAACATAGTGTGCTATTACAAACACATGTCACATGACCCAACACTCAAGTCATACAAGCAACAAGCGGAAGCATCACATGTCTGAGTAGATAAATCTACTAAAAGTGGCTAGAGAAGCCTGAAAAGCTATGCCGACCCTACCAAAGGAACTAGACCCCTGTCTGGGATTGCCAAGCTAATTCGATCAACATTGAGCTTCACGTCGTAAGAACCACTAATAAACTGAGGTCTCATCTGCAAAAACATAAATCAGAAAACTTGAGTACAAAGGTACTCAGCAAGACTTAAATCAGAACTATCTACATATGCATCGTTTTCAACAAAGGGAGTTGTGGGGTTTATTGCAACAAGCCAGCTTTGACTCTTGGCTAACCGGTACTACAATTATGAATACTTTCCTTGAGGTGGCGTATCACACACGAGTTCACATATTCACGAGATAAATACACCACTATGGATTCTCTCTTGTCTTTCTACGAGAAGCCATCCATGTCACTCACACTTATCTAGAGCATTTTAGAGTATCCATTTAAGTTATCTATGAACAATGCAAGTCTCCAAGTAGTCCGTACCCGCGGACGTGGCTATTCGAATAGATAGTTTACCCTATAGGGGTGTACTTTGTCACACATGCTCCTGCCACTTATTGCCATGTGCACTTAAAAAAGGCACCTCGGCAACCCTCTAGCAGAAGCCCGGGGAGGGAGTTGGCCATGGACGTTAACCTTCAACGACTGACATCCAAGGCAGTCGCGTATCTGAGTTGGAACCCATAATGGAAGTTTGGCCGAGGTTTCCAACATGGCCTCAAACATTGTGAGTAGGGCCCCAAGCCAGTCCCGACTGGGACGTTCATCCACTTCACAGGTCGTGGCACACCTATCTATGTTTTGAACTACTACGACTCCTGGACTGAGAACATGGTAGGTTAATAGGCTGAGAGGGGTCGAGTTACCGAACCCCAATGTGCGGTAGTAGCTAGTCATGGAACACAAACACGGAACTCAGTTCCTATGAGCTTCGTCAATGAGACAACCCACCATGTACTCCTACATACCCTCTCATTGCTACCTTTACCAAAACGGGTTCAAAAATTAGCCCTCATCATCAGGACACATCCATTTCACTCTGGTACATCACCCAGATCAATCTAACCCGGCACAACTCTAAGCATAGCAAGCATAACAGGGTGATAGCACAACATTGCTCAAGCCTCTAGCAGGTATGTAGGTTGCTTGGTTTAGCTATTTACTGTGACAACGACAGGTCATTCAAAGGAGTGGGTTCAGCTACTGGAGCAAAAGTACCAGTAAAATCATTTGTCCAAATGTATTGAAATGAGAGAAAGAGCGAGAGAGTGGGATTGTATAGAAATGCTCAAGGGGGTTTGCTTGCCTAACACTTCTAAAGATAACAATGAGTCTTCATCGGTGGCATCGATCTTAACGTCCGAAGAATGTCTACCAAGAGGGAACTAACACCGGCAAACAACAAAAGAATAACATTGAATGTGATGCAACAAACATGATGCATGATATGGCATGTTAAAGTACTGAATTCACCTAGCACAATATTTAGTCATATTAGTTGAAGTGGAATTCAAATATATACTAAATTCCAACTCCAACACTATATATCATATTATCCTAATCACCAATTGTCCTAGTTGGTATTGTTAACTTTCGCAAACATGCATGAACATCGAATAAATAGGTTCATTGGATTCTTCTGATCATTTTTGATATATAAATTATTTTCATCTCACTTACGGATTATTTTCTATGATTTTTCAAAGTTTTATCTATTTTCTAGAATTACTAGATTTATCTTTTATTCCAAAAATTATTAATTACATCAGCCTGATGTCATCATGACATCAGCAGGACAACAACGCCTGGTCCAGGTCAAACCTGAGCAGTGGGGTCCACTGGTCAGTGAGCCAGGGCTAATCACGAGCTGACCGGGGGTTTGACCCACCCCAGGGCCCATTGGTCAGTGGATGGGGGTTGGTTAGCAGGGTAATTAGCCCTAATGACCATACCAGATCACCCCCAACGGCGACTCTTTGCTGGCAACGTGAAACCGCAGCGGAGGTACGTTGGAACATGCCGTCCGGTGACCAAAAGATGCATGGAGGGGCTCGTTCGAATGCCCTCGCTCCCGCGCACCTCGAGAGCAAGCGAACGGAGTTCGGCGGCTTGGGATTGCCGGATGCAAGCTCACGGTGGTTCGAGCGGTTCCAGGGGTTGCAGGGCACAGGGTGGCTCTCCATTGGGCTCTACAGAGTCCTGGGATGCCCTGAGCATGACTGTGTGCCTGGGTTGGTCTTGCGGGGCGGCTAGCGACGGCGAGCTTCGAAGTGGCAGCAAAAGCTCTCGGCTTTGGCGGTTACCTTAGGTATGGGGGAGAAATAGGGCAAAGGGACAGGCGGAAATGAACAGGGTTTCCACCACGATTCTAGCAAAAGCAACAGAAGGTTCGGGGAGGTCCTATGGCCGACGAATTTGACGTCGATGCTCCGGTGGCCAATGGTTGAAGCAGGCGGTGGCAGCGGCGATGCAGTGTGTTCGGGCTCGACTCCATTAGCTTGGGGAGGCTGCGGTCATTGACGGCTCCGATGGGCTCAACAAGAGGGCTTTAGGTGGCTGGTGGCCACGGGGAAGCGAGCGGCGGCGACGACGGGCTTCGGGGCCGGGAAGAGGGGAGCAGGGCAGAGCAAGGAGAGGAGAAGAGAGAGAGCGAGAGTGGCCAAATTGGTTTCGGGGACTTGTGCAGCGTCTCTATCCACCACGAGGCAATGGCGGCAAGCACGAGGTGGCTCGCGGGCGTACCATGGCCACACTCCCTTGTCCTCCTGGCAAGAGGAAGGGGACGACTAACGTGCCAGCTGGGCTGTGCTGCCCAATTGGCTAGCTACAGGTAGGCCAGGTACTCTCTCTCTCTCTCTTTCTATTTTGTTTTATTTCTTTTCTAATTTTTTCTACCATTTGCTTGGGCCCAAAATAAATTAGGTAGCCATTTCTAAAAATCCTGGAAATTGTCATGTGCACTAAATGAATTTAACCAGTGCCACACAATAAATTTCAGAATAAATGGAACTATGTTACATGTAGAGAAAATATAATTCCATTACAAATAATAGTTTAATTAATTCAAAATCCCAATGTAAAATGTTTCTATGATCCCAAAATATTATTTGGCATTTTCACATCATGCCAATATTTTAGTTGAACACCAGGAACATTTTCTTGGATCTGTTTGAAGCTATTTTTATAATGCTTATTTTGGCAAAAATGATTTCTGAGGCTTGATCAAATCCTCATTTCAAGTTCATTTGAAATTTAAATGCATGCATGAATGCAACCACAACCAAGGTTAGAACTAGGGTTGTGACAGTCCTTGACTGGACTCAACCAGAATCGATGAAGCAAGTTAGGAGTTTCCTTGGCTTAGCGAGCTATTGTCTCCACTTCATTGAGAACTTCTCCAGAGTTGCCAAACCTCGAACTGAACTCCTCACGAACGATAAGAAGTTCGAGTGGACTCCAAAGTGTGAGGAAAGTTTTCAGGAGTTGAAAAGACGACTGACTACTGCCTCGGTACTTGTACCCCCGAATTTCACAAAGGACTTTGTTATCTACTATGATGCTTCGCAACAACATCTAGGTTGCATTCTTATGCAATATAGTCATGCGATTGCCTACACATCTCGGCAGCTGCGTCCACATGAGGAGAATTATGCAACACATGATCTGGAACTTGCCGCAGTAGTCCAGGCACTTGTCACTTGCCGATATTACCTTCTGGGTAATCGTTGTGAAATATACAGTGATCACCAGAGTCTCAAATATATATTCAACCAAACGGATTTGAATATCAGGCAAATATGGTGGATTGATTTCATTACTGACTATGACTTAGGTATATCTTACAACCCAGTCAAAGCCAATGTCATGGCTGATGCACTAAGTCGTAAATCCTATCATAACAACGTCATGTTGCTACAAAGTAAACCACTTCTCCATGAGGAATTTCGTCAGTTAAATCTTCAGATTGTTCCTCGAGGACTCCTTTCTACCTTGGTGGCAAGACCGACTCTTTAGGATCAGATGGTAGAAGCCCAGAAGCATGATACATCAATTTTGCGGATCAAGACTAATATTGCCAAGGGAGTTACTCGTCCTTTCTCTGTAGATGATCAAGGTGTTGCATTCTTTGAGGACCTCTTGGTGGTTCCCGATAAGCAGCAACTTTAGGAACTGATCCTTAAGGAAGCTCATGAATCTCCTCTCACAATTCACCTTGGTAGTACCAAGATATATCAGGACCTACGCCAGAGGTTCTGGTGGATCCGGATGAAGAGAGAAATCGATCAGTTTGGTGCTAACTGTGATGTTTGTCATCACATTAAAGCAGAGCATCAAAGGCCTACTGGCACCCTTCAGCCCTTGGCTATTCCTGAGTGGAAATGGGACATGGTCGGTATGGATTTCATCACTGGCTTTCCAAAGACTAGGAAAGGGAATGATGCCATTTTTGTGGTCATCGATCGCCTTTCGAAAGTTGCTCATTTCCTTCCAGTTCGAGAAAGTATAAGTGCTAGTCAGTTAGCAGATCTATATATTTCTCGAATAGTGTCTCTTCATGGTATTCCTCTAGAAATCAATTCTAATCATGGATGTCTTTTTACTTCTTGGTTTTGGGAAAGCTTGCAGAATGCTATGGGAACCCATCTCTCCTTTACCACCGCTTATCACCCTCAATCAAGTGGTTAGTAGAAAGGGTCAATCAAATTCTTGAACACATGCTCAGAGCCTGTGTTATCTCATTCAGAATGAATTGGAAGAAATTCCTTCCATTGACCGAATTTTCTTATAACAGCAGCTTCCAGTCTAGTCTGCACAAAGATCCTTTCAATGTTCTGTATAGACGAAGATGACGAACGCCATTAAACTGGTCAGAAACCAGTGACAGACAATTCTTTGGACCGGATATGATCCAGGATGCAGAAGAGCAAGTTTGCATTCTCGCTAAAAAAGGACAGGTTGCCTATCAATTGGAACTACCCTTGCAACATTCCAAAGTTCATGATGTGTTCCATTTTTCTCAACTCAGGTGTAGCTTCAAGGATCCTATCCGTGAAGTAGACCATGAAACGCTTGATATTCAAGATGATCTCTCATATCGAGAATATCCTGTTCGTATTCTTGATGAAACCGAGCGCAGCACTCGACGTAGCAGCATCAAGTTTCTCAAGGTTCAGTGGTCACACCATTCCAAGGATGAAGCAACCTGGGAGGGCAAAGATCGTCTTCGACTTGAGTACCCAGCACTGTTCCTGACTACTTATGAATCTCTAGACGAGATTCTTGTTTAGTGGGGGTGAGTTGTCACATCCCTAGTTTTAACTTGGTTTGCTAATGTATTCATGCATGCATTTAAAGTTCAAAAGAAAATGAATTGAGGAAATAATCAAGCCTCAGAAATCATTTTTTCCAAAATAAGCATTATAAAAATTGCTTCAAGTAGATCCAAGAAAATGTCCCTGGTGTTGTGATGAAATATTGGGATCACAGAAACATTTTATATTTGGCATTTTAATTAATCAAACAATAATTGCATTGGACTTATATTTATCATATACAAAATATAAGTCCAGTAATTCTGATTTTTTTATGTGGCACTAGTTAATTATAATTGGCTCACATGGCAATTTTCAAGATTTTATAAAATGGCTAAGTATTTTATGTTGTAGCCAAAATGAATGACACACAATAGAAAATAAAAAAAATAATAAGAAAAGGAGGAGAAAACCCAACTGGATTACCTAGCCCAGAAGGGAGGCAACCCATTTGGCCCACTGGCCAGTCATCCCCTCCTCCCGGTAGGAGGACACGGGCACGTGCCCGGCACGCTCGACCACGCGCCTGGCTAGCTCCAGCCTGCCTGCCTACCTCTCCTTCACCCTCAGAGGACCATGGCCCCCTAGGATCCCCCCTCATTCTCATCCCCTCCCTCCTCTGCTCTCTCTCTCTCCTTGATGCCCCCCTTGGACGAACGCACCCGCCGCCGCCGCTTGCTGCCCACGCAGCCACCGACATCGCCAAGCCCCGCTGAGGTGCCCCTCATCTCCGCATCGACGTGCTGATCCTGTCCACTGAAGGAAGTAGTACGGAGGCCCCGCAGCATTGCCATCATCGTTGATTCCATCACCGGCTACTGGAGTTCGCCGAACTCGATTCGCTCCGCCCCGAGCTCCCCCTCCTTCCTCGTCGCCTCTAGCAGACTCGAGGTGAGCCACAACATCGTTTCCCTTTGCTCCCTGGTCTCCTCGTGCCCTCTAGTTAGCGTCCCCATGGACCCAAGCTCCGACCACCACCACCGCCGTCGCTGCGCTGAGCTCAGGCCACCCCAACCCCGTCCGCTTGTTCTTTGAGATGCGCGGCAGCAAGGGCGTTCGAACAAGCCCCTCCGCACACCTTTTGGTCGCCGGACATTCCGATGCGTCTCCGCCACGGTTTCACGACTTCGGTGCAAAGCCTCCGGTGGGGTGACGTGTCCGGGCTTAATTATCCACTAACCAACCCCCCAGCCACATACAGCAGGCCCCAGGAGCGGGTCAAACCCCCGTCAGCATGGGATTAGCCCCTTGGGTCACTGACCAGTGGACCCCACTGGCCATGTTTGACCTGGACTCGGGGTTGTTGACCCGCTGATGTCATGATGACGTCAGCCTGATGCAGTAAAAAATTCTATAATAAAAAAATGTAGAAAATATTAAAAACTTTGAAAATTCATAGAAAGTAATTTGTAAGTCAGGTTAAAATAATTTATATACGAAAATTTATCGGAAAAATCCAATGAATCTGATGGTGGAATTTTCATGCATATTCGAGCAGCTAAATAGGCAAACTTGGACATTTTGTTCAAAACACATTATGTACCCCCACATATGGAGTTGAATTTGAACCTTGGGTTCAAACCATATTCATTTAACTTGTTGATAGATGAATTAGCTCAAATCAGTAACATATTGCCATGCCATTATCATGCATCACTGTGAAGCATTTGCCGTGCTTAATTTGTAGCTTGCTTGATCTTGTCGATAGACTTGAAAGACATAGTTATCAACGACATCAAAGAACAATTGTGTTCTTTTGATAAACAAGCAAGCAAACCCCCTTGAGCATATTCGATACAATCCCACCCTCTCGCTCTTGCTCTCATTTCAATGCATTAGGACAATGCGATTCAAATCCTACTTATGTTGCGCTAGATGAACACACTCCTTTGCATGACGTGTCATTGTCATAGTAAATAGCTAAACCAAACAACCTAGCATACCTGGTTGATGCTTGAGCCATGTTGTGCTATAACCCTATTGTGCTTGCTATGCTTAGAGGTGTATGAGGTCTGATTCATCTAGGTGATGAACCGAAGTGAAATGGATGTATCCTAATGAGGAGGGTTAAGTATTGAAACCGCTTTGGTAAAGGTAGCAATGAAGGAGTACATGGTGGATTGTCTCATTGAAGCCGCACACAGGAGCTCATTTTCGAGTTTGTGTTCCAAGACTAGCTACCATCGCATATTGGGTCCCGGTAACTCGACCCCTCTCGTCCTATTAACCTACCCTATTCTCTGCCCAGGAGTCGCACTAGTTCGAAACATGGATACGATGTGGCCAGGCTTGCGAAGTGATTGAACGACCCAACCAAGACCAGCTTGGGGCCCTAGACACAACTTCGGAGTTTGAATTGTGAAACATGAACGGATTCTTGATTGTGGTGACCAACTCAGTTAGGCAACTGGCTTGGGCTAGAGTCATTGAAGGTTAACGTCCATGGGCGAAACCCCCACTGGGTTTCCGCTTGAAGGTTGTCGAGGTGCCTTTTTACGTGCATATGGCGGTAAGTGGCGGGAGCATGTGTGACGAAGTACGCCCCTGCAGGGTAAACTATCTATTCGAATAGCCGCATCCGCGGATATGGACTACATGGAGAATTGCATTGTTCATAGACAACTATAAGTCGATACTCTAAAATATACCAAACAAGTGTGAGTGTTATGGATTGCTTCTCGTAGGAACACGAGAGTGGATCCATAGTGGTGTATTGATATGGTGAACATGTTGACTCATGTGCGCTCTCTCATAGGGAGATGAGAGAGTAGTGATACGTTGGATACTTTGTCGTAGTCTAGGATAGCCAAAGTTCAAATATGGCATTCTGCAGTAAACCCCACAATCCCGTTCTTTGATACATGATGCATATGTAGATAGTTCTGATGTAAGAGTTGCTCAGTACCCTCGTACTCACTGTTGCTTATTTACATTTTTGCAGAGATAGGCATTGTGTTCAGTTATGTTTCCTCTGACGTTGACATCGATGGATTAGCTTAGTAACCCAGAAAGAGCTCTGGCTCCTATGGTAGGGTCGTTGTAGCTTTTCAGGCTCTTCCAGCCGCTTTTGTAGATGTCTGTACTCACGTATGTAATTTCTGATTGTTGTTTGTATGCTCTGAATGTTGGGTCATGTGACCCCTTCTGTTTGTAACATTAAACTATGTTGGCTCCTTGGAGCCCCTAAATAAATGCTATGTTGTAGAGTTTTGTTGTGATACCATGTTGTATCTACGCATACCGTGCATAGTGCGTGTATGATTGAAGTGCATTGGTAAGCATGGGATTTGACACCTAGTTGGGTGCCTCTAGTAGCCTTCTTTACGGGGAAATTCCGCTTTGTGCTTCCACTGAGCCTTGATAGCTTGCTACTGCTCCGGACACATTGATTAACCAGCATGTATCCCTCTTTGCTGTTGTGTCTGTCCCTTCGGGGAAATGTCTCGTAGTGTAATGAAATCCCTGTAGCCTGCTATGACTCGTCTACGTGCAGTGATGACATTTATGTCCCATGACGTAATGGAGTTCTTGTAGCTTGCTATGACCCGTCTACACACGCTGATGACCGACACCTGCATTGCTGGGTTACGTATGCCTGTCCCTGGATGGTTGTGCCACTTGGGTCTATAACTAGTCATGTCGACCCGGGTTCTTTGATGTGTGAATGCTAGCGACACGTGCATATCCATGAGCCAAAAGGCGCAAACAGTCCCGGCCAAGGTAAGGCGGCAGCCGTGGGTTACTGTGCATGAGGCAACAAAGTGGCGTGACGTGTTACAGGCTAGATTCATATGTCTTAGGATCGGGGTCCCGACAGAGTTGGTATCAGAGCCGAACTTCCTATAGGTTTACAAAGCCAAAATGGTCGATGTTGAGTCTAGTAATGCTTTAGTTATATAAGGGAATTGATTGCGGAAGGTTACGTAAGGCTCTTTTTACTCCTTTCCTCAAGTTACTCTATTCTGGGTCACCCCTTCTCTTTCTACGGGGATTAAGAACTAGGGTTTTGTACCTATCTACTAGGATGACGAGTTACTGGACCTCAGACTTGTATAATGGTTGTTTGGGTCAAGTCATGTTCCATTAGAGTTGTGAGAAGTGATGTCCATGTTCTCCCTGTGCCTTGAACCATGATGTTGAGCTGTTATGCTAGCCAAATCTTGTGCATATGGCCTCATATCTCATGTCCGTACAACTGTTATGCTGTCCGAGTTCTCCTTGGATTCATTGTGTGTTAGTGTTCTCCCATGATTCTGAACCCTGGTTGTTTCCTTCAGGAAGTCGCCAGTCAATCAGAGATCTATTGGTCATAGTCAGAACCATGGAGATGGTAGAGATGAAGAAGATCCTCCCAACCTGCCTTTGTTGACGGAGGTTATGCTAGAATTTGAGAGGAACAAGCATGCCACCAACCGTCTGTTGGAGCACATCGAGCAGAATACATCCCATCGTCGCAATGAGCTACTATCCATCAGAGACTTCATCAAGTTGCAACCACCCACCTTCCATCACTCTGTCGAGCCACTAGACGCAGATGATTGGCTCCGAAGTATCAACAACAAGCTGAGTTATGCAATCATGGCTAAAGGAGACAAGGTCACATATGCCACATATCACCTTGAAGGTTTTGCTAGTTTATGGTGGGAGAATTTCGAGGCCATGCGACCTGCAGGACAAGCTACTTCATGACAGGGGTTCTGTGAGGTTTTTCGTGAGCATCACATTCCATAGGCTCTTCTAGATCGTAAGCAAGAAGAGTTCTATAATCTGACCCAAGGCAAGATGGATGTGGATGCCTATAGCCGTGAATTTGAATGCCTTGCACGTTATGCCCTAGAAAAAGTATCCAACGACGCCAAGAAGCAAGCAAGGTTCAGGAAAGGCCTTAACCCGAAGCTTCGTCACGATCTCAGTCTGCATGAGTTCGTTAGCTTCCAAGTTCTCGTGAACAAAGCAATCCAAGAAGAAATGAGTAGGATGACCTACGAGGAATCTCGCAAGCATAGCTGTGATGTTGGATCATGTTCAGCGTCTACATCCCAGAAGCATAGTATATGGATCCCGAATGCCGCTCTTCCTCCGAGATATGCACTGAGGCCATCCTATGTGGCGCCGCGTCTACTAATGCCATGTGCTCCCCAAAAGAACCTCATCAACCGAGTGCTCAACCTGGAACCACGTCCCATTCGTGGGGTATGCTTCTAGTCTAGTCAGCATGTACATTATTCGAAGAATTGCCCTTTGCGAGCAATCGTTCCACCCTCTTCAACAAGTGGTGTTGTTCATTGCAAGATGCCAACCAAGAAGCCTTATGGCAGGTCAGTCGTTTATACTTGTGGGTGTGTGCACCATGTAACTGCAGAAGAAGCCGAAGATGATGCTAATGTCGTGCTTAAAACGCTCCTTGTCAATTCTCTTCCATCTTCAGTTCTGTTTGACTCAGGAGCATCCCACTCCTTCATCTTAGAACGTTATGCCTCTTTGCATAACATAGCTTTCGAAGTTATGCCCTCTCCGTTAGTAATTCAAAGTCGAGGTTCCAAATGGCAAACTAATGCAGTAAGCCATGGGAACCAAATACTTGTTGATGGTTTAGTGTTTCTTGCCTCTCTAATAGCCTTCAAAACTTCACACATCAATATCATTTTGGGGATGGACCGGATGACAGCTCATCATGCAAAAATTGATTGCTTCTCTAGGTCTATTCAACTTATTCCAGGAAACGCCCCAATTGCTATAAGGCCCTATAAGATGTCTCCCCAAGAGCTATTTGAGCTTAAGACCCAACTCAATGAATCTTTCAAGAATGGTTTCATCGGTCCTAGTTCTTCTCCATGGGCTTGTCCTATCCTCTCCGTCAAGAAGAAGGATGGTACGGACCGGATGGTTGTCGATTATCGGCCGGTTAATCTGGTTATGATAAAGAACAAATATCCTCTCCCCAGGATAACCGATCTATATGATCAGCTCGCTGGATCCGCAGTCTTCTCCAAGATGGACTTGAGATTAACACTACTGGAATTAGCATCTTTGCCGTAAGGCAGCTCTTTGCCGTCTGCTAGCTGATGGCAAAGAAGGTCTTTGCCATCAGCTTGCGGAAAGCTAACGGCAAATATGCTGCTAACGGCAAAGATCAGGTTTGCCGTCAGCCAGATCATTGCCGTCCGCTAGCGGATGGCAAAGAGCCCAGCTACCAGACTGCTAACGGCCACTTTCTTTGCCGTCTGCTAGAAGACGAAAAAGAGGTGACCTAAAAATATCTCTATCCCCTCTCGCTTTCTCTCTCTCCCTCTCTCTTTCCCCTCTCTCACCCCCGTGCCCGAGCCGCCGCTACCCCGCCTGCCCTATCGCCGACCGCCCCGCCCCATCGCGCCACCACCCAGCTGCACCGCCCCGCCCCGCCCCACCTCACCCCGCACTACCGCCAAGCCGTCCCGCCCCGCCCCACCCCGCCTCACCCCGTGTAGCCCCACCCCGCCACCCAGCCTCTCTACCCAGGCCGCCTGCCACCCAGCGCCCCTGCCGCCCCGGAAACATGGCCCCATGGCCCCGCTGCACCGGCCATGACGCCCCTCCCTTGCGACGGCAAGGAATGCCGCGGCGCCACCCCCTCCCTATGGCGGGCCTCCCCTCCTCCACCGGCAGCCCGCCCCCCTACCCCGCGGTGAGCTTCTCCTGCTCCTCTTATTTTTTGTTTTTTTGTTTTAGGTTTATGCTTAGTTTAGATTTGGTTTATTTTATTTTTAGGTTTATGTTTAGTTTAGTTTAGTTTTAGTTTTAGGTCTAGTTCTGAAAAAAGAAGAAGAAAATCAGAATAATTACAAAATGAGGATGAAGAAGAAGAAGAGGAAGAAGAGGAAGAAGGAGAAGAAGAAGAAGAAGAAAAGAAAGAAGAAGAGGAAGAAGAAGAGGAAGAAGGAGAAGAAGAAGAAGAAGAAGAAGAGAGGAGCCCCCAAACCCCGACGCCAGTAACCCCCAACCTCCGACGCCATCGATCCTCAACTCCCGACGCCACCGACCCCAACCCCCGATACCCCGGACCCCTGACCACCGACGCCATCGCCCCCGACCACTAACACCATCGACCCCCGACCCCCGACGCCATCGACACCCACCCAGCGACTCCCGACACCACCGACCCCCGACTCCTGACGCCACTCACCCTGATGCCACCGACCCCCGACTCCACTGACCCCCGACCCCCGACACCTGTTCAGCCTCCTATTGACTAAACAGGTGTTGTTCGGCCTTCGTGAGGCCGAGGAGGTCATAGTTTTGTAAATTATGAGCTAGGTAACATATTTTCCTATTTTGTTATAAAAACATCATATTTTGTGTTGATCGGGTGAATTTCAATGTGCAGTTGTTCGACGACCTCCCCGTGCATTTGATGAGCTCCCTTGCTGCGTTCGTTGGTGAGCACAAATGACATCTTCTCCCCCGGCACCCTTAAAAAATTTGCTCTATTTTGGTCTTCGTGCCGATGAAACTTGCTAGCTATAGGTGTCTTCAATCATCAGTATGCGTGACCACTATGCATCTCCTGTTCGAAAGGGTTGCATCTATAAATATGCATTCATTTACATATTTATAACTGTGATTCTTTTGAATTGTCCAATGTTATCCATGGACAGCCTGAGTATGTGTAGATTGGGTTCGTTTTCCCATAAGCTCTGCACTGGATCCGATGCAGAATTTCGTCAGTGTCTCCCTATTGTTCTGCGGGTACACATCCTCTCTGCTTATTGCCAAGACGTGTATCAAGAGAATAGCGGGGAGGTGCTGCCGAAATTGTGCATTGGATCCGGAGCGGAGCATGGGAAAAACGAACCCAATCTACACATACGCGGGTGGGATTAGGACCTATCTTTACCTAATAGCGTCTAGGTTGCATCGACGTAATAAAACTGACAAACTCTATTAACTGATGAATATGGTTTGCTGAATTATGTATATATTTTGTGTGTGTCTAGTAGCTAGGCAAGATGAGTGATTGTGCGTGGATGAACACCGGTCACACTAGTCAGAAAGACATGACCCGTGAATGGATAACAAATAGCAAGGAGTTTGTGAGAGTCGCATTTGCAAATGGATAGAAAACAACCTGGTGCCCTTGTGTCGATTGCGACAACTGTAAGAAGTAGTCAGAGTTTGAAATAATCAAACACCTGCAGAAGTGGGGTTTTACGCATAATTATAAGGTATGGACATTTCATGGTGAGTCTGCCCAACGTGCCAAAGCTAAGGTGGTTTGTCATCGCACCAACGAGCATGGTACCGGGATCGAAGATATGGTGCAAGACTTTGATGATGCTCAGGATTCGGACGATGAGATGAAGGAATATGCAAAGGCCTTTTATGAAATGTTGGACTCTTCAAAACATCCTCTCCACCAGCACACTGAGCTTTGTCAGCTGGATGCCATCGCGCAAGTAATGGCTCTGAAGGCTTAGTTCATCCTGGGCAGAGAATGCTACGACGCGATGATGATGATATTTGGACGCTTTCTACCCAAAGGCCATGTATTGCCAGACCTATACCAGTCGGACAAAATCCTACGTGCGCTTAAGATGCCCAATGAGAAGATAGATTCCTGTGAGAATGGATGTGCCTTATTTACGCGTGAGTATGCAGGCTTGAACTATTGCCCCATTTGCAATGCTTCCAGGTATGTTCTGGTAGACAACAGTATGGGTGAGAAGATTTAGACCAAAATCCCCCTTAATGTTCTTTGGTATCTGCCAATCATACCAAGACTTCAACGTCTTTTCATGGTCAAAGAGACAGCTAGACAGATGACGTCGCATAAATTGGGCAAAAGAATAGAACTAGATGCAGATGGGAATCCGATGTTGGGACACACTTCAGACGCTTTTGCGTGGAAGTACTTCGATGCATTACATAAGGATAAAGTGGCAGATCCAAGGCATCCTCGAGTTGCCATCAACACAGATGGGTTCAATGTGTACGGTATGACGGCAGCACAATACAGTTGTTGGCCTGTATTTGTCATTCCACTCAATCTCCCCCCGGAGAGATTATGAAAAGAAAGAACATTTTCTTGACGTTTATAATTCTAGGGCCCAAATATCCGAGGAAGAATATGGATGTGTACATGCAGCCGCTTAAGGATGAATTGCAAGTAGCCTGGGATAATGGGATCTAGACATGCGACCCCGCTACAAACAAGAACTTCAAAATGCATGTGTGGTACATGTACTCATTGCATGACTTGCTAGCATATGCGCTAGTCGTTTGCTGGTGTGTGCATGGAGGGTTTCTGTGCCCCACATGCAAGGCAGCTCTTGAGTTCCGTTGGCTGCAGACGGGTCGTAATTTTTTTGCTTCGACATGCATAGACAATTCGTAGATCCTGACCATAAGTTCAGAAAAGAAAAGAAGAATTTCAAAGGTAGAGTTATCAAAAGCACTACACTACCTGCGTTGACAGGCCAACAGATCCTGGATCAGATAAACACTCTCGAGCCGGATCCAGACCGTTCAGGGTATTTCAAAGGGTATAATATGGAACACGCCTGGACTCACAAGATATGTTTGTGGGATCTGCCTTACTTTAAAGACCTCCTTTGCCCACACAACATCGAGGTGATGCACATTGTTCGGCATAGAGGGGAAGTCGAAGGATAATCCTAAGGCTAGAGCCGATCAGGAGGCTCTATGTGATAGACGGTTACAAAACATTCGACAACCGACAGGAAAGTAGAACTAGAGGAAGCCAAAGGCATGGTTCAATCTTGGAAGGCCAGCTATAAGGGAAATGATCTTGTGGGTGAAAATGTAATTGATGTTCCCCGATGGGTATGCAGCGAATCTAAAGAGGGAAGCGAGTCTTGACAAATTGAAAATATTTGGTCTCAAGAGTCATGATTCACACGTATAGCTTGAGCAGGTAATTCCACTGATGTTGCGTGGCTTTATCCCTGTGGATGAATGGCTAGTACTGGCAGAGATGAGCTATTTCTTCCGTGCTCTTTGTGCGAAAGAACTATCACCTAATGTGCTAGACGAACTAGAAGAGTTGGCGCCGGAGTTGATCTGCAAGTTAGAAAAGATCTTTCCACCGGGCTTCTTTAATCCAATGCAGCATTTGATTTTGCATCTCCCGACCGAGGCTAGATTGGGGGGGCCGTGCAAAATCGTTCGTGCTTCGCAACTGAGAGGATGCAGAAGAAGCGTCGAGAAAAATGTAAAAATAAACATAGAGTTGCAGCATCGATGGCCGAGGCATTCATTACGGAGGAGGTGGAAAACTTCGTGATAGCACACTATAAAGCCAAGAGTAATCATTTGCATAATCCAAAGCGTCGGTACAATGATGGCGACTGTGAAAAAGGTCAACCCAACCTCAGCCTATTCAAAGGGAAGCTCGCACCAGCCGGTGCTTCAAAATCAATAGCGTTGGATGTCGAAGAATGGCGGACCATTTCATTGTATATCTTCAACAACCTAACAGAAGTGCGGCCGTACATCGAGTAAGTTCTTGGATGGAGCGGTGATCAAAAAGGATTCCATCGAAGAGTATGAGCTTCTGGCAAAGCATGGAGGTGGCTATCCCGGTTTTGTCTCTTGGTTCAAGAAAACGGTAATTTCCATTAATTATACGATTTCATTTCTTCGCCTATTCTGCGGCTAATGCAACAATCCTTTATTATTAAACTTGTAGGCTAATGCAAAGTCTATGGACTCCGAATTGAGACAAGTCGCTAATGGTTTTGACTATAAGGTCCATACCTTTGACAAATACAACATCAATGGGTATCGCTTTCGTACTTTTGGCAAAGAGCTAGCTATGGCCAATCGAAAGTCTACAGATTATTGTGTCTCCGCTGTCGGTGAAGGAGGGGTCGAGTATTATGGAAGAGTTGAAGCAATTTATGAACTTACATTCTTTGGTGAAAACCCACCAAACATGATAGTCTTCAAATGTTATTGGTTCCAGCCGAAGGAGACTAGAAGGACTCATGAACATATAGGGCTAGTCGAAATTAGACACAGGACCCATTTAGATGTTCCCGATGTCTATATTACGGCTCAACAGGCGACCCAAGTTTTCTATCTACCGTGGGCCTGCCAAACGGATCCAAATTTGAAATGTTGGGATGTCGTTTATGATGTGCCGCCACGTTTTAGACCACCTCCCCTCAATAAAGATGATTATGAACCTCACATTAACCCAGACGCATATGAAGGAGAATTCTTCCAAGAAACACGTGTTTCCAAAGAACGTTTCAAGAACCGCTCTACTTCACCCCAGAACATTGAGGTCGACAGCGACAGTGAACCCGACTTCACCCCTGAGCCGGAACAATAAGAGATGGAAGAAGAAGAGGTTATTGCTGCGGATGACCTAACAATGCTTAACCGATTACATAGAGGCCTTCCACATGTTGATGCATTTATTGATGATGTTGATGAGCATGTCATTACTGATAGTGATGATGATTATGCATTTATTGATCCCGGAGCATATATAGACGATGAAGATTAATATTAGTAATGTGAGGTATTCAATTATTATTATGTACATGTATATTATTAATTAGTTCATGTTATTAGCTATTCAATTTTTTTATGTTGAAATAATTTCGTTCACTCTTTGTGATTGCAGGTGTTGATAGAAGGTGGTCGGGAGTCGAGAGTGCTCTGAGCCTCCTTCCTCGGTGCATGCTGGGAGGGGTGCTATTATTCCACCCCAGCAACTCCGGAGAGCGCTAGTACACTACATGTAGACACCAGCGGGCGCTTCTTTTTCGACTGAGAATGGTCGGGGGAAGACGAAGAGAGGTGCTAGAGGTAGGAAGGCTACTGCACGTTCCTCGCCACCACCTCCAGCTGATTCTCCCGACCACAGGAGTGCTCCATCTCAGGTGGACCCGTCTGACATGGACCCGTCTCGGACTCCGGTCCACGAGCCTCGGGTCGACAAGCCTCGGGTCACTGAGCCTTCATCCCAGGAGACTCCAGTCCCAGAGTCTTCGTCCGAGGAGACTTGGGTCCCAAAGTCTTCGTCCCACGTGACTCCGAAGGCTAGTGGCCATGCTAATGGTGGCGAGGACAACTTGTATGAGGACACCTATAGCTTGGGCAAGCTGGTTGAGGAGGGCAAGCAGGTCTACCAACGTGGTTGTACAAAGCTCTCGCTCGTGCTGACGACCCGCGATCAGAGGTGGTTGATTGCGCCTAATTCAGAGAAGTAAGTGCATTTACTCTTTTTTAACCTTTTGCCTTCATGTTTGTTCAGATTAATATCTAATGTGTTGGCCTTGTCATACTGCAGGGGTTGGAAACATGAGCGTGGTGTCTGCAGGCCCAACCAGGTCCTTGGTGTGCTTGTCCGGCACCACTTCCCGAGGAAGGTCCAGTTGCCCGGTGAGGGTGACGCTCCATAGGTAGCACTGACCTGGGAGCTGTACATGGCTGCCCCGGCCCCATCACAGGAGATGGTCGACGGTGTCTTGTGCGAGACGGTGGCTGACATTGTGATATGTTGCTTTTGGGTAATTTCTCCTTTACAGAATTAAAAATAAATAGCACCTAGTGGTTGTACTAATCAGTGTTGTCTTGTTTGATTGCAGACCTTCTACAGGTGTATTGAGGAACCCGAGGCGAAAGCGGCTGTTGTTCTCGAAGCCGAGTGCAAGCGACTACTTCAGAACTTATGACACGAGGCTCGAGTGCAGGCTATTCGAGACTACTACGCTTCGACTAACATTAAGAGGGCCAAGAAGAAGTGCCACAATAATTATCTGAGTAAGGAGAAGTTAATGAAGGTAATTATCTATTCTTAAGGCCTTGTACTTAGTTTCTTTGATTTGATTTGTAGGCGTAGCGCTGAAATTTCTCTTGTCTAACTTAGGTGCCCCCGAGATGGTGTGCTGATAGGATCGATTGTTGCGAGGCATTGGTGGGTGAGTGGTGTTTCACACCATCAAGGGAGCTCCAACCTGTTTGAGTATGGGCATAACTGGGTATGTGGTTTGCTTCATGATTCATGCAATTTCATTCTTCATGCTAGCTTGAGTCCTTAACTAATATTTTGTTCCTCTCTTTTAGGCGCGAGAAAACAAGAAGGAGGTGCCACCTCTATTCGACCTCTATGCCATGGCCCATACTGCCTCGTACAAGAAGATGAAGGCATTCTCTGAGGATGAGCTCGATTATCCAGAGAGCTTCAGCAACATCTCCTCCCACAGCAAGCTCGTGAGGTACAAAGATGAGGGGAAGGCGAGGAAAGGGGAGGACTTCAACCCGAGCCAGAGTCCTTTTGATCCAGAGCTCGTGATGATATCTGCTCGCGGGAGGCCCCATGGCTCGATAGCCATTCAGGATGGACTGATAGGTTCTCCTAGAACTCTCCCGAAGATCAAGAAGCGCTAGACGAGCTCTGATCTTGAGATAAGGCCTCGTCCATGGCCAATGGAGCTCGCCATTGAGGCTAGGGCACAGGAGCTTCTGGCGGAGGCAAACAGGCAGGTGACACAGAGGGAGAGGGACATCGAGGAGAGGACGGCTAGTTTGTTGGAGGAGGAGAGGAACCGGAAAGACGTGTCTCACCGGGCCCTATACTAGCTCCTCGTGGTAAGTTTCTCCTGCATATTAGCCAAATCATGCATGTAATGTTCGTTTCATCACTAACTAATACGAATGACTCGTGAAAACAAAACGTGCAGACCGTGTGCCAGAACAATGGTGAGACCCCTCCGTTGATTCCCCATATTGCTATAGCACCCACGGTGAGTTTCATTTGAATGGTCATTAGTTACTAGTATTCACATTTGAGTTGCATCATGCTAAGGAGACATTGCAAATGATCTTTGGTGCAGCGTGCCTCCTTACAAGCAACGACCGATCCTTCTGCGTCTGCCGCAACCCCGACCGGTCCTTTTATGTCTCACCCTGGCGCAAACCAGACCGGTCCTTCACCTCCGCGATGATGGTAAGTTTCCCCAAATGTTTTACTTAGCTTAATAAATGACCTACTTAGCTCCAAAATGACCTATGCTTAGCTTATTTTCCTCTAAAATGACATAATATGCTTACTTACCTCCAAGATGATATATTGTACCTAGGATAGCTATAAAATGACCTATACTCAGCATTTTTCCTCCAAAATGACTTGATATGCTTAGTTAGCAAGAAAATGGCATAACTACCTAGGATAGCTCAATAATTATCTATAGCTAGCTTAGCTAGTTCATTTAAGACATAATTAGCTCACTTAGGTACAAAATGGCGTAACTACCTAGGATAGCTCAATAATTATCTATAATTAGCTAGCTTGTTCAATTATGACATAATTAGCTCCCTTAGGTTAAAAATGTCATAATAACCTTGGTTTAGCTCCAAAATGACCTATACTTAGCTTATTTTCCTCCAAAATGACATAATAACTTTACTTAGCTCCGAACTGACATACTTTACCTAGGATAGCTAAATAATAATCTATACTTAGCTTACCTAGTTCATTTATGACATCATTATCTTACTTAGGTAAAAAATGTTATAATAACCTAGCTTTAGCTCCAAACTATCATATAATTAGTTTATTTTCCTCCAAAATGACAAAATAACCTTACCTAGCTCCAAAATGACCGATTTTAACTAGGATAGCTCTACAATGACCTGCACTTACCATTTTGTCCTCCAAAATGAATAAATATGCTTAGTTAGCTAAAAATGGCATAACTACCTAGGTTAGCTCCAAAATGACCTATTTACCTATCTTAGCTCTAAAATGACCTACACACTTCACATTTTTACGTACCTTAGCTAAAAAATGGCATTTTTACCTACCTTAGTTAGAAGAACAAGAAGATAAAGAAGAGGAGAGGAGAAAAAGAAAGAGAAGATAAATTCTTCTTCTTCTTTTTCTTCTTTTTATGCTAGCTAGTCTTCTTATTGTTTCAACTTTCATCTTTCCTAATTTGCAGATTTGCTATAAATGAGGAAGCTTGTATTGATGGAGTGTACTCTTCTACTTGTGCTTCCTTTTTTTTATGGAAACTTGTTGGAAACTTGTTTTGGATATGTATGTATGGATATGTTTTTGGAAACCATTGTATGTTGGATATGTTGTTGGAAACTTTTATGTTGGATATGTTGTTGGAAACTTATTGTTGGTATGCTTGTTGAAACTTATTGTTGGTATGCTTGTTGGAAACTTGTATTGTTGATATGTTGGATATCTATGTGAAATTCTGTCAAATTGAATGAATTTAAGAAAAAAAAATAGGGGCTATATAGCAACTTTGCCGTCTGCTGGCAGACGGCAAAGGTCTTTGCCGTCAGCTCGCAGACGGCAAAGCTGCCACGTGGCAGCTACCTGTGCAACATGGGGAAGCACTAGGCTGCCCTAGGTGGTTTCTTTGCCGTATGCTGGCGGACGGCAAAGACCTAAGGTTATTTGCCGTCTGCTAGCGGATGGCAAATAAACCACCTAGGCTTGCAAAGAAATAGGTTCTTTCCCGTTTGTTTGCTGAAGGCAAAGACCTTAGGCTTTTGCCGTCGGCCAGCAGACAGCAAAGCACACCGTTAACCCCTTAACGGCTGTAAGCTTCCAGGTGTGATGTCCACGGTCTTTGCCGTCTGCTGGCGAATAGCAAAGACCTAAGGATCTTCACCATCCGCCAGCGGACGGCAAAGCGCCCATTACCATGGCTTATTCAGCCGGACTGTTCTCCATCTGCTGGCGGATGGCAAAGCCTTTGTCGTCCGGCATGCATGCCTTTGCCGTCCGAGATGGCTGACGGCAAAGTAGATGATTCCTGTAGTGATTAGGTTATCATGAAATCAAAATAAGGAATGGGAACATTCTAAAGACGGCTTTTCTCGCTCGTTATGGCCAATATGAGTACACCGTCATGTCCTTTGGCCTAACCAATGCCCAGCCACCTTCTCCTGCTTAATGAATTCGATCTTCATGGAGTATTTGGACAACTTTGTCGTGGTTTACCTTGATGACATCCTCATATACTCAAAGAATGAAGAAGAACACGCAAAGCATCTCAGGTTGGTATTGATGAAACTCCAAGAGCACCGCCTTTATGCCAAATTGTCCAAGTGTGAATTCTAGTTGCCAGAAGTGATCGATTTGGGTCACGTAATCTCTACGAAAGATATTGTTGTCAATCCCGAGAGAGTTCAAGCTTCCCTTGATTGGACTCAACCTGTATCGGTGAAGCTAGTTAGGAGTTTCCTTGGCTTAGCAAGCTATTGTCGCCGCTTCGTTAAGAACTTCTCCAAAGTTGCCAAACCTTTAACTAAACTCCTCAAGAAAGATAAGAAGTTCGAGTGGACTCCAAAGTGAGAGGAAAGTTTTTAGGAGTTGAAAAGACGACTGACTACTGCCCCGGTACTTGTACCCTTGGATTTCACAAAGGACTTTGTGATCTATTGTGATGCTTCACGACAATGTCCAGGTTGCATTCTTATGCAATTTCGTCATGTGATTGTCTACGCATCTCGACAGTTGCGTCCACATGAGGAGAATTATCCAACACACGATCTAGAACTTGCCACAGTAGTTCATGCACTAGTCACTTGGCGACATTACCTTCTGGGTAATCGTTGTGAAATATACAGTGATCCTAGAGTCTCAAATATATATTCACCCAACCAGATTTGAATCTTAGGCAAAGATGGTGGATTGAGGTTATCACGGACTACGACTTAGGAATATCTTACACCCCAGGCAAAGCCAATGTCATGGATGATGCACTAAGTCATAAATCCTATTCTAACAACCTCATGTTGCTACAAAGTCAACCACTTATCCATGAGGAATTTCGTAAGTTAAATAATCACATTGTTCCTCAAGCATTCCTGTCTACCTTGGTGGCAAAACCAACTCTTGAGGATCAGATCATAGCTGCCCAGAAGTAGGATACAGGAATTTCTCGTATCAAGAGCAACATTACCAAGGGAGTTGCTTGTTCTTTCTCGGTAAATGATCAAGGTGTTGTCTTCTTTGAGGACCGCTTGGTGGTTCCCAAGAAGCAACAACTTCAAGAACCGATTCTCAAGGATGCTCATGAATCTCCTCTCATGATTCATTCTGGTAGTACTAAGATGTATCAGGACCTACGCCAGAGGTTTTGGTGGACCCGGATGAAGAGAGAAATTGCTCAATTGATTGCTAACTGTGACGTTTGTTGTCGGCTTAAAGCAGAGCATCAAATCCCTACTGGCACCCTTCAGCCCTTGGCTATTCCCGAGTGGAAATGGGACAAGGTCGGTATGGATTTCATAACCAACTTTCCAATGACTAAGAAAGGGAATAATGCCATTTTTGTGGTCATCGATCACCTTTCAAAAGTTGCTTATTTCCTTCCTGTTCGAGAAAGAATAAGTTCTAGTCAGTTGGTAGACCTGTATATTTCTCGAATATTTTCTCTTCATGGTGTTCTTCTAGAGATCAATTCTGATCGTGGAAGTCTTTTCACTTCTCGATTTTGGCAAAGTTTCCAGAATGCTATGGGAACCCATCTCTCCTTTAGCACCGCTTATCACGCTGAGTCAAGTGGTCAATGTCACATCCCTAGCTAGATGTCATACGATAGTATGTGTGTGCATCATATTTCATTTTTGCATCAGCATGAAGTGGGGATTAAAAGAAACCACAAACCCTCATTTGAATCAAACCAATTCAAAGCATGTGAAAAAACAACTAATTCAAAATGGTCATCTATAATGTCCCCTATGTCTGCTAAATATGGACATGAATATATAAGAGGCCATCTTAAATATTTCAACATTTATAGAAATTCAAAATAAATAACAAAGCTGCTGAAAAAGCCAAATAAAGCATTATCATTATTTTTGATTTCAAAATATCCTGAAACTTTTTACAGAAGTTCGAAATGTTCAAACTTGATTATATCAAATGTTTGGAATATTTTATAATAGCATTTCTACCTGAAAAAGAAATAAAACAAATGTCAGAATTAGAAAACAAAGAGAAAAAGAAAAAAAAGAGGAAGAAGCCCAAGGGGAGCCGGCCCAACTGGCTCGTGCCAGGCATCCCTGTCCTCTCGCCAGGAGGACAGGGGCACGCGCTCGCCGCGCACGGGCATGTGCCAGGCCACCTCCTCCCTGCCTGGATGCTGCCTGGAGGGCTCCGAGAGCGCTAGCGCATGGCCTCTCGCCGTGGCCCTCTTTTCCTCCCCTCTCTCCCCAGCGCGCTCTCTCTCGCGCGC
The DNA here is from genome assembly GCA_022496015.1 of Hordeum marinum. NCBI lineage: Eukaryota > Viridiplantae > Streptophyta > Magnoliopsida > Poales > Poaceae > Hordeum > Hordeum marinum. The sequence goes on from CM039672.1 coordinate 138,546,561, forward strand.
TCTCTCTTCCCCCTCCTCACCTCTGTTTCCCCCTCGCCGGACTGAAGCCGCCGGCGATTCGCCGTCTCCCATGCGTCCCCGACCACGCCAAGGCGCCAGAAGCCTCTCCATTAAGGCCCTGGATCTTTTCCCCCTAGTTCCGTCGTCGTTCCCCTCCTCTAGGCCCGTTTGTTGCTAGAGCTGAGAGGAGCTCGCCGCCGGCCATGGCGTAGCCGTGGCCATAGCGGGCCACTGCTCGCACCTGAACACGTGCTCGTGCTCGTAGCACTCCCAGGAGCCCGTAGCCGCCCCTAGCTCCTCCTCCTGTGCCCTCTAGCACCATAGCCGGTCCTGCCCGAGCCACCGCCACCGCTAAGCTCGTCGCCGACTTCGATCCCGACCACCCCAGCCCCTTGTTTGGGGATAGATCGACGTGCTCTCGAGCGTAGGCCCTCCTAGTGCCCTCCGCCGTCCTTTTGGTCACTGGAGGAGGGGTTCCGACCCCCTCCGCCGTATCTGACGTCGCCAGCAGCTCAACACTGGCGAGTCAACCGGTGCTAACCACGGGGTTTGACCCCAGGTCAACTGGCAAATGGGCCCGCCCCTTTTAATGAGAATTAGATTAAAAATAATAATTAATTAAACTAAACTAATTATGTTAATGACCCACTGACCAGTGGGCCCAACCCTAATCTAATTAGTAATTAGTAAAATAATTAACCTTGTTAGTAATTGGGTCACTGACTAGTGGGCCCCACTGGTCAGGTTTGACCTGTCAACGTTCTGTTGAACAGCTGATGTCTTGGCGATGTCATGCTGATGCAGTAATGACTTTTCTGAATTAAAATGATTCCATAAAATGTTTAAAAGTTCAAAAATTCATATAAATTAACCTATTAATCAGATGAAAATAATTTACATATGAAAATTTATTAGAAAAATCCAATGAATCCAATGGTGCTATTATCATGCATGTTATAGAAACCTATGTAGATGAACATTGACATTTACTAATAGGTTAATATATGGATTATGAAATGGAGAATGATTTTGAACCTATATTCGAACTTCCTTCATTTAAGATGGACAATAGTTGCACTAGTTCATCCATACATGCTGCCATGTCATGATCATGCATCATACTATTGCATTTGCGTGTATTGATTGTTATTTACCTGCATTGTGATAGGTCCTGCTTCTAAGGATAACTCCGAGTGTTACAGCAAATGAGAAAACCTTCCCGCTACCTAACAAGGCAAGCAACCCTTTTGATTATTCCAATAACATCCCACTCTCTCGCTCCTGCTCTTGTTTATTGCATTAGGACTAATGTTCACTTGTCTATCATACACGGTAGATGAACCTATTCTTTTGCATGACCTATCATTGTCACAGTAAATAATTAAACCTTGCAACCTAGCATACCTGGTAGATGCTTGTGCCATGATGTTCTTAGCTTACTTTGTTTGCTATGCTTGCTGTGCTTAGAGTTGTGTCAGGTCTGATTCATCTGGGTGATGAACTAGAGTGATATAACGATGTTCTGACGTGATAAGCTGATGATTAACCCGATTTAGTAAAGGTAGCAATGAGAGGCTATGTAGGAGTACATAGCGGATTGTCTCATTGGGACCGTTCTTAGGAACTGAGTTCCGTGTTTGTGATCCAAGACTAGATACTACCACATGATGGGCCCTAAAATATGACCCTAGTCGACTTATCAGTCGTTTAGTCCTTAGTCAAGGAGTTGCAAGTAGTTTCTGGAGTTTATAGCATGCTGGAGGCCGTGCATAGCGTTGATCCTAGGGGTGGGTTACGACGCGGTAGGCAGTGGCACGGTGTACCAAGGGTCACCCGAATGGTGGGCTTGGAAACCCTGCGCACATCGTTTGGGATCGTAGAGGAAACTTCGGCCGGACTTCCGTGCAGGTTCAGTCTCAAATAGGTGATAGCCTAGACTAGAGGTCTTATGTGATTGATTGTCATGGACAACTCCCTCGCTGGACTTCCGCTTGAAGGTTGCCGAGGTGCATTGTTTTATGAGCACACAACGATAAGTGGCGAGAGCGTGTGTGAAGAAGTAAACACCTGCAGGGTATAATTATCAAGACAAGCATGAGTACCGTGGATGGCACTGTCCCAGGAGAGGAAAGTGAATCCATGGTGGTGTATTGTTATGCAGTTAGTGGACTCATGCGCAATATCTAAAATCTAAAAAAAGAGTTAAAATTGTGTAGTGTAGGTTAGCCATGAGTCAAAGCTAGCATTGCTACATAAACTCCACCACTCCCCTTTTTGATACATGAGCATGAATAGTCTAAGTCTGCTTTAAAGACTTGCTGAGTATGTGTGTACTCATGTTTTCTTAATAAATGTTGCAGATGAGCCTCAGGACCCATTACGTGGGTTCTATTTAGATGTTGACGATGTCGAATAGCTGGTGTCCCAGCTACAACCTTGTGCCCTGTGGTGGGCCGTAGATAGTCAGGCCATGTGCCTTTTTACACATTTCAACTGTCTATGCTCAGACAGCTTTATGCTTCCGCTTGGTTTGTATGAACTTGCTTGTATGACTTGAGTGTCGGGACATGTGACCCCTCTTGTAAGAACATATTATGCAAGGCTCTTCTGAGCCTCGTAAATAAAAGTTGTGTTGATGTATGGTTATGTTGTGATGGCATAGTTGTAACTATGCATATCGGGCGTGTCGTGCGTACGCGTGACGTGCAACCGTATGTATGGGATCCGACACCTAGTCGTGTGCCTTTAGTAGTACTCGTTACGGGAAACTGCCTCTTTGTGCTTCCACCAAGCCTTGGTAGCTTGCTACTTCTCCAGACACATTGAATGACCGTCATGTATCCTTTTTGCTGCTGTGGCTGTCCCTTCGGGGAAATTTCTCATAGTGTAATGGAGTCCCTATAGCCTGCTACGACTCGTCTATGTGCAGTGATGAAATTTATGTCCCACAGCGTAATGGATTCCTTGTAGCTTGCTATGACTCGTCTACGTACGCTTGAGGCCGACACCTGCACTACTTGGTTACGTATGCCTGTTTCCGTACTGATGTGCCAATTGGGTTCTATGACTAGTCATGTCGGCCCGGGTTCTCTATCGTTTGATTGCCAGCAACGTGTTCAGATACTGAAGCCAAAAGACACAAATGGTCTCGGCTAAGGTAAGGCTGCAACCGTGGAGCTTACCATGCGTGAGGCCGCAAAGTGATGTGATATGTTACAGTCTGGATTCATATGACTCAGGATCGGGATCCTGACAGCATTGGTATGAAAGCTTGACTGATTGTAGGACTACCAAGCCTAACCGGTCGAAGTTGAGTCTGGAAACACAATAGAAAAGTAGGGGAATTGATTGTGGAAGGGAACGTAAGGCTCTTTTTACTCCTCTTCTCACGTTATTCTATGTTGAGTCTGTCTCATCCTTTCTATGGGGATAATAACTAGGCTTCTCATCTATTGCTTAGGATGATGAGTTACTAACCATGGACTATCAGCTAGCTTGTTTGCAAGTGAATGTCGGTACTTGAGCATTGTTGGTGTGACAAACAGTTGGAGAAGAGATTTGAGTCTAGAAAGTCGAGTGGTTATGCTTTTCCAATCTTTTGCAGTTGTCTCAAAATCCTTTTTGAGCAATTACAGCCGTTATGTTGTCCAATTTCTCCTAGAGTCTCTAATGTCTTTGCATCATTCTTTGTTTCAGATGCCCCCTCATCCTTCCCGTTAGGTGGTCCGTCTGACGAGGTGCATCGATGTACCAAGTCACACGGCCATATTGGTTAGAGTTATAATGGGGGCTGGTTACCGTTGGTACCCAGAGTACATAGTGGAGGAACAATATCGAGATTTCAACCAGAGTCAGTATCTGTGTACTGTTAAGATATATCCTTCATATCCTGGAGCTGCAGAGCCACTTCACTGGACTTATGGATTAGGTGTCACCATAGACATGCCAGTTCAGGAAGCTGCCTACACCATGCTGACTATCATGAGGTTTCACCATGGTCTGCTTCAGAACACAGAGTTCTGTTATGTTCCTGCTTCTGTGGGAGGAGAGGATAACTATCTTAGCCCAACCTACTATGATCATTCTCACGAGGACCCTAGGCCGCACGTGACCACTCAGATGTTGGAGAACAGGGATCGTGATGCACGTGCCCTTCGCATGGAGCTTTATGCTACCCATGCACGTCTTTGGACAGCCCTGACGCAGTTGGCACCTATCGTGCAGATAGGCTATGGACATTTTGAGATGTTGAACCCATCGCGGACTCATCTGCCAGCACGCGAAGAATGGCCCGATGTTGGAGGCATCACCCCTCTTCGAGGACTGCTGTTGGTGCCAACAAGGGGACCAAGGCCGCATCCGTGTCCTTACGGTTTCCAGGAATCACAAGCTAGAGTGTTTTCAGATCCTCAGGTTCAGCTCCCGGGTCATGCGGGTAACCTATATGAGGCATTCTACTGCGATGCTTGAGTATGTGGATGTTAGTACTAGCATGGTAGTAGTCGTATCGCCACAGTCCTGCATGTCTTGTGGGATATGACCGAGGTTGAGAGTTGAGTTCTGAAGGTGTAGATAGATAATGTATAGGAAGCTTGTAATGCGTCCGATGAGTTGTGTCATCTCTCTGTAGTTTGTATTTTAGCTTGGGTTTTTACTGAACTATGTCATGGTGTGTATGAATCATGGTGTTCATAGGGCAGTTGTTATTACCATGTTGTTTGGGTGTTTACCCTACATGCCATGTTGTCCAGTACATTCCTTATCTCATGTCTTAGAGTTGATGTTCCCTATGTCTAAGCTGTGGGTTTGTTTCCCAGGATGGTGGCCACTTGGTATAACCCCGTGCCTGCCCCTAAGCAGGGCGAAGGAAGCCAGCTAAGGCAAGATAACCTGCCACTTGTGCCCGCTTTGGCAGAAGTGATGCATGAAGCTCAACAGAACAAAAGGGAGACCAGCCGGCTGTTGGAACGACTTGAGCAGAACACAGCATGTGCTCCCTGCAATGATCACAATGTGGGCGTGTCTCTGGGTGATTTCGTGAAGGTGTACCCACCTAAGTATCATCATTCAGTCGACCCACTCGACGCGGATGACTGGCTGACCGGCATGTCTCGCAAGATCCGAGCTGCCAACGTATCCAAGGACAATAAGGTGACATTTGTTACTTACTTTCTGGAAGGACCCGCCAATCTGTCATGGGAAAACTATGAAGCCATGCATCCCGCAGGCCCGGCACCAACTTGGGCGGAATTCAGCGTGACATTCCGTATCCATAATATCCTGGAAGGGCTGAGGATCGCAAGAGAGAGGAGATCTATGCTTTGATCCAGGGTAGACTGTCAGTGGACGCCTATAGCCATGAGTTTGGCAATCTTGCTTGCTATGCTCCGGAGGAAGTTTCAACTGATGCCAAGAAACAGGCTTGGTTCTGAAAGGAACTTAGTCCCGAGCTCCATCGAGATCTATGCCTGCATGAGTGCACAACCTTCCAGGCTCTCGTCAACAAGGCTATCAATGCCGAGACTGGGTAGACAGACTACGAGGCAACCAGGAAGCACAACTATGACTTCATCCCTGCATCTGGCTTGGGCTCCAACAACCGCCAGGTGTGGGTGCCCAACGTAGCTCTGCCGTCAAGGTACACCGCGAGGCCATCCTTCCTGGCACCTCGCCCAGCTCAGCCCAACCCTCCAGCCAGGCTTTTGAGGTCCTCCTACCAATATTGCTCCTTGTGCCACTGTTGTTTGCTACAAATGTGGGGAACCAGGACACTACCCCCGTGAGTGTCCTTAGAACAATGCTACGCCGGCTGGACGTGGGAAGCTGGGAAAAGCCTTCTATGTGAAGCTAGCTCCTGCTCGTGGACGAGTGAGTTATGTTTCTGCTGAGGAAGCCCTTGAGGATACTGATGTTATCCTAAGTACGCTCCTTGTCAATAGTCATCTAGCATCTGTTCTATTTGATACTGGGGCATCTCATTCTTTCATCTCAGAAAGTTATGCACAGTTGCATAACATGTCTTTTTGTGATATGCCTACTCCTTTAGTAGTTCAGACTCCTGGTTCAAAATGGCAAACTTGTAGGGTGAGCCATGACAATGAGATTCTTGTGGATAGGCTAGTCTTCCTAGCATCTTTGATAGCACTCAACTCTTCGGACATCAATATCATCTTAGGCATGGATTGGATGAAAGCCCACTATGCTAAGATTGATACTCATACTAGGAATGTTGAACTTACACGTCCCTCGGGTGAGATAGTTAATGTCTCCACTCGAGCGGCCAAGTGCCAACTCTATTCTCTCAATGCTAGCCCTCTTCCAGAATTAGAAGATATTCTGGTAGTTCGAGACTTTCCGGATGTCTTTCCAGAAGAACTGCTAGGGATTCCACCTGTCAAAGATGTTGAGTTTTTGATAGAGCTCATTCCAGGGACTGTCCCAATAGCCAGAAAACCCTATAAGATGGCGCCCTTAGAGCTAGCCGAACTTCAGATTCAACTCGATGTGTCTTTGAAGAAAGGCTTCATCCGTCCTAGTTCTTCTCCATGGGCTTGCCCCGTCCTCTTTGTCAAGAAGAAGAATGGATCAGATCGGATGGTTGTGGATTATCGGCGAGTGAATCTGGTCACCATAAAGAACTAGTATCCGCTCCCCAGGATCAACGATTTGTATGATCAACTCGCTGGATCATCTGTCTTTTCCAAAATGGATTTGAGGTTGGGATACCATCAAATCAGAATTAGAAACGGGGACATTCCAAAAATGGCTTTTGTTAGTCTTTATGGCCAATACGAGTACACCGTCATGTCCTTCGGTATAACCAATGCCTTAGCCACCTTCTCTCGCTTGATGAATTCGATCTTCATGGAGTATTTGGATAAATTCGTCGTGGTTTACCTCGACGACATACTCATCTACTCGAAGAACAAACATGAACATGTCGAGCATCTAAGGCTAGTCTTGATGAAACTTCGAGAGCATCGTCTATATACCAAATTCTCCAATTGTGAATTTTGGTTGCGAGAAGTGACCTATCTGGGCCACGTGATCTCTGGTAAAGGTATTGCTATCAATCCCGAGAGAGTTCAGGCCGTCCTTGATTCGACTCAACCTGAATCGGTTAAGCTAGTTCGGAGTTTCCTTGGCTTACCGAGCTATTTGTTGCCGCTTTGTCGAGAACATCTCCAAGGTTGCAAAACCTCTGACTGAACTCCTCAAGAAAGATAAAAAGTTCGAGTGGACTCCACAATGCGAGCACAGCTTTTAGGAGTTGAAAAGACGACCGACCTCTGCTCCCGTTCTGGTGCCACCAGATTTCTCTAAGGAATTTGTTATCTATTGCGACGCATCACTACAAGGATTAGGTTGCATTCTCATGCAGGATCGTCATGTGATTGCATACGCATATCGACAGTTGCGTCCACATGAGGATAATTATCCAACACATGATCTTGATCTTGCAGCTATGGTCCATGCACTAAAAACCTGGCGACATTACCTTCTGGGTAATCGTTGCGAAATTTACACTGATCACCAAAGTTTGAAATATATTTTCACCCAGCCGGATTTGAATCTCAGGCAAAAACGGTGGGTTGAGTTGATTACAGATTACAACTTGGGGATAACTTACACCCCGGAAAGCCAATGTCATGGCTGATGCACTAAGTTGTATGTCTTATTGTAACAACCTGATGTTACAACAAGGTCAACCGTTTCTCTATGAGGAATTTTGGAAGTTAAACCTCCATATCATTCCTCAAGGATTCCTATCCAACCTGGTGGCGAAACCTACTCTTAAGGATCAAATTTTAGCTGGCCAGAAGTGGGATAAGGGTATTTCGCGGATCAAAGAGAACCTCGTTAGCAGTATCGCTAAGGATTTCTCGATTGATGATCAAGGTGTGGTGTTCTTCCAGAACCGTTTGGTGGTTCCCAATAGCCAACATCTTCGGCAACTGATTCTTAAGGAGGCTCATGATTCCCCTCTCACAATTTAACCGGCTAGTACAAAGTATATCAGGACCTACTTCAGAGGTTCTGGTGGACTAGGATGAAGAGAGAAATTGCTCAGTTCATTGTTAACTGCGATGTTTGTTGTCGCGTGAAAGCAGAACATCAAAGGCCTGCTGGCACCCTTCAACCTTTACCTATTCCGGAATGGAAATGGGATAAGGTCGGTATGGATTTCACTACCGGATTTCCTAGGACTAAGAGAGGGAATAATGCTATCTTTGTGGTCACCGACCGCCTTTCCAAAGTGGATCATTTTCTTCCTGTCCGGGAGAGTATAACTGCTAGCCAGCTAGTGGAGTTATATGTTTCTCGAATAGTTTCTCTTCATGGTGTTCCATTGGAGATTAACTCAGACCATGGAAGTATCTTTACTTCCCGATTTTGAGGAAGTTTTCAAACCGCCATGGGGACTTATCTATCCTTTAGCACTGCTTTCCACCCGCAATCAAGTGGTCAAGTTGAACGAGTCAATCAAATCCTCAAAGACATGCTACGAGCTTGTGTTATATCCTTCGGTATGAATTGGCATAAATGTCTTCCATTTGCCGAATTTGCTTATAACAATAGTTATCAATCAAGACTGGGCAAAGCCCCTTTTGAAGTTCTCTATGGACGAAGGTGTCGAACACCTCTTAACTGGCTACAAACTGGAGAGAGGCAACTCTTTGGCCCGGATATGATCCAGGATACATAGGAGCAAGTTCACATTATTCGTGAACAGATGAAAACAGCCCAATCTCGTCAAAAGAGCCAATATGATCGCCATCATAAGGCTGTGACCTATGAAGTTGACGAGAAGGCTTACCTTCGGGTTACACCTCTGAGGGGTACCCATCGATTCGGTATCAAGGGCAAGTTGGCTCCTTGTTACATTGGACCTTTTCGCATTCTTGCTAAATGAGGAGAGGTTGCCTACCAATTGGAACTTCCGCCACGTCTTTCCAAGGTTCATGATGTCTTCCACGTCTCGCAACTCAGGCGTTGCTTCTCGGACCCTGTCCGTGAAGTGGACCACAAAGCGCTTGATCTCCAAGATATATCAAGAATACCCTGTTCGTATTCTTGATCAAGCTGAGCGTACCACTCGGCGTCAGAACATCAAGTTTCTCAAGAGAAGATCGTCTTCGACTAGAGTACCCCGCGCAGTATAGTTTTACTAACAAGAGAGCAAAACCAAACTTATTATTTATTAGTAAAACATGTTCTTAACAGAAAATAATTTACAAATAAACTTGTTTTAGAAAACAAAATTACATTATTTAAAACTCTATTAAAAGAATCTATTACTAAACTAGTTGTTTTAATCAAAATAAACCTATTTGAAAAGAAATTTTGATTCCTATCTTAACAAGGAAATAAACTAAACAATTTTATATTTTTATAAAAAATAAGTAAAACACTAAATGTTTACTAACAGAACCTAATAAATAAATAAAACCAAATTCTAAATTTAAAATATTTAAAACTAAGTATATAAAACTATATTATGATACTAGGCAGATTCTGTTTTTGGTTAAAACACTAATCAAATATATCCTGAAAATCCTCAAACTAAACATGAATATAGTCCTAAATAATACCAAATAGTAGCAAAAAGAATCATATCAAAATCTATTTTCAAACTCTAGTTATTCAGATTTGAAGATTTTGAGCAAATTTGATTAAATTCAAATTTTATATGTCAAATTTGAAATTTAAAAGTACAGGGTGAAACTACATGAAAAATGTGAGCTAATGCAAAAAGAATCAACTCAAAACATTAAACAGGATAAAAGATATAAGCAAAACAAAATTTGAATACACTCTGTTAACTAAAACAAAAACAGAAAAAGGGAAAAAATCTACCGGACGGCCAGGTGCTACGTGGCACTGTCCTATTGGCTAGCTAGTGCGCGCGTTGGATGTTTTCGGGCGGGCGACCGGTCAGAAAAGGAAAACGGTTCGGGGATAAGTGGCTTCTAATCTGGGTCGTTGGATTTGGATCGGAGGGAGGGGGAGTGTCCGGCGTCTTACCGGAGGGGGTGTGGGAATTCCGGCGATGGAGGCGGCGGCTGGTGGTCGAGGACGTCGCCGGAGGGGTCTCCGGTGGTCGAGGGAGGCAGTGGAGGGGTTCAGACGATGGCAGGCGGGGTCCTGCGTCGAACGGAGGGGTCGGAGAGGGGCGAGGATGACCGAGGCGTTGGCTACGGACGATGGGAGTTCCGGTGGTGGTGCAAATCCGGCGAGGAATTGGCAGCGTCTCGGCGAGAGAGAGAGGGGGCTCGGCGGGGAAATGGATGCGGGGAGTGTCCGGTACTTATAGGGGCACTGGGGAGCGCGGGGGAGGAGAGGGGAGAGAGATCCGGTGAGAGGAGAAACGGTCGGCGACGGCACGCGCGAGAGGAGGGAGGCGACCGCGCGGGCGAAATGGTCGGTCGGGTGGGGCCCGGTGTCAGTGAGAGAGGAGGAGGTTAATGCGCGTCGGTCGGCCGACCGGTAACGGTCTCGGCTTTTAAAGCCGTTGGGCCGACCCTTTTAATACAGTAACCGTTACCGTTTCTTTTTTAATGTTTTCCAGAGCGTTTCAAAAACCATTAAAGCATTCAAATCGTTTATAAATATAGGGGTATTATATATCAAAATTAACAGAATAATAAATGCTATTTAATGAGCATGTTTATTCTGTCATTTGAACACTTTGAAAAAAATAATATTTTCAGAAATTGCCTAATTGTTTTTAAATCCTTTTTGCAAATATTTTCAAAATAACTCCTGGTTACTTTTGTTCAAATAGATCACCAAAATGACCCTGGTGTGGAGTGTCATGTTACTCCCCTCTTATTTTGAACATTTAACCAAAATTTCAAATAGGTGAAAGCAAGTTAGGGAAAAAAATAGAAAGGGCTTTCAGAAGTTTAGAAAGGGCATTTCAACAATACATGTATTCAAACAATGATGATGATGGATGCATAGCTATATTAATAACATTCCAAAATGAAATTTTGAGATGTTACAAACCTACCCACCTTAAGATGAATCTCGCCCTCGAGATTCGGGTTGGCTAGAAAATAGGTGCGGGTGGTCTCTACGAAGATCTTCTTCGCGTTCCCAGGTGGCTTCTTCCTCAGTGTGGTGACTCCACAAAACCTTACAGAACTTGATGATCTTGCTGCGGGTAACTCTGTTGGCAGTCTCGAGAATTCTGACAGGCTTCTCCTCGTAGGTCATATCATTGTCAAGTTGTATGGCCTCTAGGGGCACTGTATCTCTCAAAGGAATATCAGCCATCTCAGCATGGCATTTCTTCAGCTGGGACACGTGGAAAACATCATGAACTCCGGATAATCCTTCCGGCAATTCCAGCTTGTATGCAACTTCGCCTCTACGTTCAAGAACTTTGTAGGGGCCTATGAATCTGGGTGCTAATTTTCCTTTAACACCAAATCTCTTGATTCCTCGAAGCGGGGACACACGAAGATATGCTCTGTCTCCCACTTCATACGTCACTTCTTTACGTTTGCTGTCAGCGTAACTCTTCTGTCGAGACTGAGCTATCTTGAGTCTGTCACGAATCAGCTTGACTTTCTCTTCAGAATCTCGGATAAGGTCGGGACCAAAAAGTTGTCGGTCTCCAACACCATCCCACGCCAGTGGTGTTTTGCACCTCCTTCCGTATAAAGCTTCGAAAGGGGCAATCTTCACACTGGTCTGATAACTGTTGTTGTACGAAAATTCTGCGTAAGGTAAGTTGTCATCCCAACTAGATCCATAATCTAGCGCACAAGCTCTCAACATGTCTTCCAGAATCTGGTTGACTCTCTCAGTCTGTCCATCTGTCTGTGGATGAAAGGCTTTATTGAACTCTAGCCTTGTACCCAAAGTTTCATGTAACTGATGCCAAAACATTGAGGTAAACTGTGTTCCTCTATCTGACACGATACTCCTCAGAACTCCATGCAGACACACGATCCTGGTCATATTTATCTTGGCTAGCTTAGCACTGGTATAAGTGGTTTTCACTGGAATGAAATGAGCTACCTTGGTCAAGCGATCTACCACTACCCAGATGGAATCATAACCTGAACGGGTCCTGGGTAATCCTGTGATGAAGTCCATACCAAGCTTTTCCCATTTCCACTCGGGTATCGGCAAAGGTTGGAGTAACCCTGCTGGTTTCTGATGTTCTGCCTTTACTCGCTGACAAACAGCACATATTGCAACATGTTCCGCAATATCTTTCTTCATACCTGTCCACCAATAATTTTCTTTCAAATCCAGATACATCTTGGTATTGCCTGGGTGTATCGAGTAAGGTGAATCGTGGGCTTCCTGAAGTATCAACTTCCTGAGTTCTTGGTCATTGGGCACATAGATGCGGTTCTCAAACCACAAAGTTCCTTGCTCATCCTCACGAAAACCTTTAGCCTTACCATCTTCCATTTTCTGTTTAATCTCAGCTATCTCCTTGTCCGATTTCTGGGCTTTACGAATTCTTTCGGTCAAGGTGGACTGAATTTCCAGTGTAGCAACATATCCTCTTGGAACTATCTCTAGCTTGAGCTCTCTGAGATGATCGGCTAACTCTTGGGGTAATCCTCCCGCTGTGAGTGTGTTTACATAAGCTTTCCGACTCAAGGCATCGGCTACAACATTAGCCTTACCGGGATGGTAGTGTAATCTCATGTCATAGTCCTTGATTAACTCTAACCATCTCCTCTGTCTGAGGTTCAACTCTTTCCGCGTGAAGATATATTTCAGGCTCTTATGGTTGGTGTAAACATCACAACTATTTCCGGTAAGAAAATGTCTCCAGGTCTTGAGTGCATGCACTACGGCTGCTAGTTCCAAATCATGGGTGGCATAATTCAACTCATGAGGTCGTAGTTGTCTGGATGCATAAGCTACAACCTTTCCATCTTGCATGAGTACTCCTCCAAGTCCTTGACGTGAAGCATCACAATAAACCTGGAAGTTCTTCCGAATATTGGGCAAAATCAACACTGGGGCTGTGACCAAACGTTTCTTCAACTCCTGGAAACTGGCTTCACATTCCTCAGTCCAAACATACTTGGATTCTTTCTTCAACAACTCTGTCATGGGCTTGGCTATCTTTGAGAAATTCTCAATGAACCTCTGGTAATATCCGGCAAGTCCGAGGAAACTGCGGATCTCCTTAACTGAGGTGGGTGACTTCCACTCGGTGACGGCTTCAACCTTAGCGGGGTCTACGGCTATTCCTTCTCCGGAAATAACATGTCCGAGGAATCTGACTTCCGTCAGCCAAAATTCACATTTGCTGAACTTGGCATATAACTGATGCTCTCTCAGCTTCTCCAGAACTAAACGCAGATGTTCCTTGTGTTCTTCCTCGTTCTTGGAGAATATCAAAATGTCATCGATGAACACCACGACAAACTTGTCCAAATATTCCATGAACACTTTGTTCATCAAATTCATGAAGTAGGCAGGAGCATTAGTCAAACCAAAGGACATGACTGTATACTCGTATAAGCCATACCTTGTTGTGAAAGCTGTTTTGGGTATATCCTGTTCACGAATCTTCAGTTGATGATACCCTGATCGAAGATCGATCTTAGAGAATACTTTTGCGCCTACTAGCTGATCAAACAAGTCATTAATCATCGGCAGAGGGTACTTGTTCTTGATAGTCACCTCGTTCAAGGCACGATAATCGACTACCATTCTCAAGGTTTTATCCCTCTTCTCCACCAATAGAACTAGGGCTCGCCAAGGTGATGAACTTGGGCGAATATATCCCTTGTCCAATAGCTCCTTAATTTGCTTCTTGATTTCCAACAGATCATTTGCGGGCATTCGATAGGGTCTCTTGGAAATTGGTGCTGTCCCTGGCTGCAGCTCTATTAGGAACTCAATCTCCCTATCTGGTGGCATGCCTGGTAATTCTTTCGGAAATACATCCAGAAAGTCTTTTACCACAGGTACTTCCCCCTGAACAACTCCTGTGAGGGCATTTAACCGAGCACTCATACGTGTGCGTCGGGATACATACTTAATCCTCTTGTTCTCCAGGGTGATGAGTGAAACAGACTTGCTGGGACAATCAAGATTTCCTTCATACTTGGTCATCCAATCCATGCCTAGGATTACATCCAATCCCTGGGATTCTAAGACGATGAGGTCGGTGGGAAAAACATGGTTTCCTATATGAAGTTTCATGGCATGGCATCCTATTCCTGCCATCATCATACCTCCTGGGGAACTGACCTTAATGGGCTGTCTAAGGGTTTTGGTGGGCAAACCATACTTATCCACAACTACCCTTGATATGAATGAATGAGTTGCACCGGAATCAAAAAGTACTGTAACTGGACGTGAATGCAATAAAAACTTACCAACCACAGTCTCGGGTTGAGCATAGACTTCTTCCACGTCGAGGTGGTTCACCTGGGCACGAGGAAAAGGGTTTGGCTTCTTGGTTGCGGAGTTGCCGTTTCCATTTCCCTGCTTGCTCTGGGGACACTCAGTAGCATAGTGCCCTGTCTTCTGGCACTTGAAATAGGTGATGTGACTTAGATCCTTATGAGTAGGAACGTGACGGTGCTGGTTGTTGTTCCCATTCCCAATGTCAGTCTTGAAATTGCCATGGTTGGGACGGGCATTCCCATTTCCTCCATGGTTGTGCACAACATGAGTGTGCCTTCCAAACTTACCGGTCCCTGATCCGGTATTCCCTGAGTACGGGGAGTAGTGGAGCTTCTGATGAGTTCCAGAGTTAAACTTCCCCTAAGTGTACTTCCTCTTGCAGTTCTCAATTTGCTGCTGTTTACCCTCCAAGATGAGGACCTTGTCCACCAGCTCTTGGTAGTTGTTGAAATTAGCCACTACCAGCTGCATGCTCAACTCATCGTTGAGTCCTTCCATAAATTTCTCTTGCTTGGACGCATCATCGGCCACGTCTCCTGGTGCATAACGGGACAACATGTTGAACTCTTCCACATATTGGGCCACGGAGCGATTACCCTGGCGCAAGTTGCGAAACTCGCGTTTCTTCAGACTCATGGCTCCAGCTGAAACATGTGCGGTGCGGAAAGCTTGCTGGAACTGCTCCCAAGTTACATCAGCAATCGGATATGTGGTGGTGTAGTTCTCCCACCACGAAGCTGCTGGTCCATCTAGTTGATGTGCGGCAAATCGCACCTTCTCAGCATCAGTACATCCAGCGGTGACAAGTTCTCTCTCCATCTTACGGCGCCAGTCATCTGCCAGAATGGGCTCAGTACTGCTAGAGAAAGTTGGAGGGTTCAACCTCAGAAAACGGGTGAGATTGTCAGTCTGGGGTGGATGGTGGTTGTTGTTGTTCTTGTTGTTGGTCTGATTCTGGATCAATAGCTGCATCAGTGCATTCTGCTGCTGAAGGAGTTGCGTGAGTTCCGGCGGGAAGGTGAAGTCGGACTCACGTCGTGGAGGCATCTTGCTGTTTTCAGAGGGGTGAGAATTAGAATAGAACAAGGGCCTAAAAGGAGAAATTCACTACCCATATGCAATGCAACAAACATATCACACCAAACACTCATTCATTTATTCAATCAATGTCAAACATCGGGAATACAAGTCTCAAACAACTAAGCATCGACCTACGCTTTTAACGTTGAAAAATAAAAGATACATGGAGGGCATAACTAAAGTTTTTCCTCAAAAGTACATGGTGACTGAATCTCCTCCAGTGGTGCTCTCCTCATAGTCATCATCGTCGCTGATGAAAGGAGCCAAGTCTCCCTCAGGATGAAGATTTTCACCCATGTCCATCTGTTCCTCCAAAGTGGCGATGCGAGTGTTCAGCTTGTCGATCCTCTCTAAGAAATCCTTCACCTCATACTCATGCTCGTACTCGGCTTCCCGTAAGTCAGCTTCAAGGTCAATCTCGCGGTTCTTCAGATTCTTGATTCTCTTCGTATCAGCACGAACTCGAAGCTCCAGAGTCCTGATGTGAGTCTCCAGGGTTTGGATATATGACATGGTGGAGTCTCCAGTGGGAGGGGTTATGATGTTGCCATGGGCATCTCTGCGGCAAACCATGCTGAGTCCTGGTGAAATGGTTCCACCTCTGTATTCCTCCTGAATACGTCCAAGGGCACGATGAATGGCCATGTCTCTTCCAAGTATCCAACTAGGTGCCACGAACTTGAAGTTGATGGGTTTCTTCCGATTCCCAAAGGTCTTCCCTGGGATGTGCACCTCGATCCTGTAGCGTCCATCTTGTGGAAATGACATGATAGGAGTCCCGGTGATGCTCGGCAAAGCAATCCTCACGTCTTTGACGATCCTCATCAGCTCCTTACCAAAGGCCATCGTTGCGTCAGGCTGGCAAAACTCCGTGATCAACACTGGGATGAAGATGGCCATCTATAAATTTTGAAATAATCGGAGAGGAGTCAGTAACGAGTAGATGAGAGTATAAGAATTTTAAAGACAAAGAGAAACAATCCTAAGGCTTTCCAGTCCTAGAGGTTACGTCCTACGGTCAACGTGTGCTCTGATACCATTTCTGTAGCGACCCAAACCTAATCGATTAGTCGTCTCCATGGTCATGGACAGTTTGAGCCAAAGGAACTGAAACTATCTTGAACTCTCAACACAATTAATTATATTGATGTGGGTTATTAAACGTCAACTTGGGTATGAGAATTGGTTGGTGGAACCATCTCATTAATCAACCAGCATTGTAGTAATTATGCCTTTGCCCTCTCTAGTTGTAGGAAAAAACTTGGATTTATGCAAAACATACTAACCCACCTGCCATATTTGCATGTAGACTAGATGATTACTTTACCCCCTCTCTTGTGACTTTGCCGGCATATTCAATATGCTGACCTATACGGCTGCAACGTATCATGTTGCAGAGTACTTTTCCGACCAGGAGTGAGGATACGCTCTACGCTCGGTGAGATGCCCTTGGAGTCAGATGGACTCATCTACCTTCGATGCTTCCGCAAGTTTATGGTTTAGTTTATCTCATGAGTTGGCCTTTCAACCACTTTATTGTAATTCATTATTGTAATAAAGGACTCGATATGAGATTTCGATTAATTTATGCTGTGTCATTTCCCTTTGATATATAGATTGATGTACCGTGTGTGTACCAGCATGATCTTGGGATGGTACAGAAACACCGGAGATTTGACCTTTCAGGTCGGGTCGCTACAGAAATGGTATTAGAGCACACGCTGACCATAGGACGTAACCTCTAGGATTGGAAAATCCTTAGTATTTATTTCCCCTTTTGTCTTTAAAATTCTTATACTCTCATCTACTCGTTTCTGACTTCCCACCGATTATTTCAAAATTTATAGATGGCCACCTTCATCCCAGTGTTGATCACGGAGTTTTGCCAGCCTGACGCAATGATGCCCTTTGGCAAGGAGCTGATGAGGATCCTCAGGGACGTGAGGATTGCTTTACCAAGCATCACCGGGACTCCTATCATGTCTTTTCCACAAGACGGACGCTACAGGATCGAGGTGCACAATCCTGGGAAGACCTTTGGGAATAGAAAGGAACCCATCGACTTCAAGTTTGTGGCACCCAGCTGGATACTTGGGAGAGACATGGCCATTCATCGTGCCCTTGGATGTATTCAGGAGGAATACAGAGGTGGAACCATTTCACCAGGACTTAGCGTGGTTTGTCGCAGGGATGCCAACGGACATATCATAACCTCTCCCACTGAAGACACCACCATTTCCTATATCCAGACATTGGAGAGGCACATCAGGACCTTGGAGCTTCGGGTACGTGCCGACACGAAGACGATCAAGAGGCTGATGAACCGTGAGATTGATCTCGAAGCTGACTTACGGGAAGCCGAGTACGAGCATGAGTATGAGGTGAAGGATTTCTTAGAGAGAATCAACAAGCTGAACACTCGCATCGCAACTCTGGAGGAACAGATGGACGTGGGTGAAAATCTTCATCCCGAGGGAGACATGGCTCCTTTGATCAGCAACGATGATGACTATGAGGAGAGCACCACCGGAGGAGACCACTTCACCATGTACTTTTGAGGACAACTTTAGTTATGGCCCCATGTATCTTCATTTTCGTCGTTAAAGCATAGGTCGATGTTTAGTTTGATTGGAGATTTGTATCTCGATGTTTGACCTTGATTTGAATAAATGAATGAGTGTTTGGTGTGATATGTTTGTTGCATTGCATATGGGTAGTGAACTTCCCTTTTAGGTCATTGTTCTATTCTAATTCTCACCCCTCTGAAAACAGCAAGATGCCTCTGCGACGTGAGCCCGACTTCACTTTCTTGCCAGAGCTCACCCAACTCCTTCAGCAGCAGAATGCCCTGATGCAGCTGTTGATTCAGAATCAGACCAACAACCACAACAACCACCCTCCACCTCAAGGCGACAACCTCACCCGTTTTCTGAGATTGAATCCCCCAACCTTCTCCAGCAACATAGAGCCCATTGTGGCAGATGACTGGCTCCGCAAGATGGAGAGGGAACTCACCACCGCAGGATGCACTGAGGCTGAAAAGTGCGTTTTGCCGCCCATCAACTGGATGGACCAGCAACTTCATGGTGGGAGAACTACACAACCACATACCCCATTGCTGATGTGACTTGGGAGCAGTTCAAGCAAGCCTTCCGCACAACACATGACTCAGCTGGAGCCATGAGTCTGAAGAAGCGTGAGTTTCGCAACTTACGCCAGGGGAACCGTTCCGTGGCCCAGTATGTGGACGACTTCAGCACGTGGGCTCGTTATGCACCAGGAGATGTGGCCGACGATGCAGCCAAGGAGGAAAAGTTCTTAGAAGGTCTCAATGATGAGTTGAGTGTGCAACTGATGGTGGCTACCTTCGGCAACTACCAGGAGCTGGTAGACAAGGCCCTCATCTTGGAGGGGAAGCAGCAGCAAATTGAGAACCGCAAGAGGAAGTATGCACATGGGAAGTCTACCTCTTGAGCTCATCAGAAGCCCCGCTACACCCCGTACTCACGAAATACCGGATCAGGGACCGGTAAGTATGGAGGACACACTCATCGAGTGCACCACCATGGAGGAAGTGGGAATAATCGTCCCAACAATGGCAGCTTCAAGAATGGTAATGGAAGTGGGAATGGCAACCAGCACCGTCCCGCTCCAGCTCAGAAGGATCTGAACCATATCACCTATTTCAAGTGTCAGAAGACAAGGCTCTATGCCACTGAATGCCCTCAGAACAAGCAAGGGAATGGAAACGGCAACTCCGCAGCTAAGAAGCCAAATCCGTTTCCTCGTGCTGAGGTGAACCACCTCGATGTGGAAGAAGTCTATGATCAGCTCGAGACGGTGGTTGGTAAGTTTTTATTGCATTCACGTCCCGTTATGGTACTTTTTGATTCTGGTTAAACTCATTCATTCATATCAAGGGTAGTTGTGGAAAATTATGGTTTACCCACCAGAATCCTTAGTCAGCCCATTAAGGTGAATTCCCAGGAGGAATGATGACGACAGGAATAGGATGCCACGCCCTGAAACTTCACATAGGAAACCATGTTTTTCCTACCGACCTCATCGTCTTAGAATCCCAGGGATTGGATGTAATCCTAGGCATGGATTGGATGACCAAGTATGAAGGAAACCTTGATTGGCCAAGTAGTCTATTTCACTCACCACTCTGGAGAACAAGAGGATTAAGTATGTATCCCGACGCACACAGATGAGTGCTCGGTTAAATTCCCTCACAGGAGTTGTTCAATAGGAAGTACCGGTTGTACGAGACTTTCCATATGTATTCCTGGAGGAATTACAAGGCATGACACCAGATAGGGAGATTGAGTTTCTGATAGAGCTCATACCAGGGACAGCCCCAATTTCCAAGAGACCCTATAGGATGCCCGCAAATGATTTAGTGGAAATCAAGAAGCAGATTAAGGAGCTATTGGACAAGGGATATATTCGCCCAAGTTCATCACCTTGGGGAGCCCCAGTTCTTTTGGTGGAGAAGAAAGATAAACCTTGAGGATGGTGGTCGATTATCGAGCATTGAACGAGGTGACTATCAAGAATAAGTACCCTCTGCCGATGATTAATGACCTGTTTGACCAGCTAGTAGGCGCCAAAGTATTCTCCAAGATCGATCTTCGACCAGGGTATCACCAACTGAAGATTCGTGAACAGGATATACCCAAAACAGCTATCACCACCAGGTATGGCTTATACAAGTATACAGTCATGTCCTTTGGTTTGACTAATGGTCCGGAATATTTCATGAATTTGATGAACAAAGTGTTTATGGAATATTTGGACAAGTTTGTCGTGGTGTTCATCGATGACATTTTGATATTCTCCAAGAGCGAGGAAGAACACAAGGAGCACTTGCGTTTAGTTCTGGAGAAGCTTAGAGAGCATCAGTTCTATGCCAAGTTGAGTAAATGTGAATTTTGGCTGACGGAAGTCGGATTCCTTGGACATGTTATTTCCGGAGAAGGAATAGCAGTAGATCCCGCTAAGGTTGAAGCATTCACTGGGTGGAAGCCACCCACCTCAGTTAAGGAGATCCGAAGTTTTCTCGGACTTGCCAGATATTACCGAAGATTCATTGAGAATTTCTCAAAGATTACCAAGCCCATGACAGAGCTGTTGAAGAAAGAGTCTAAGTATATCTGGACTGAGGAATGTGAGGCCAGTTTCCAGGAATTGAAGCAATGTTTGGTCACAGCCCGAGTGTTGATATTGCCAAACATTTGGAAGGACTTCCAGGTTTTTTGTGACGCATCCCGTCAAGGACTTGGAGGAGTACTCATGCAAGAGGGAAAAGTTGTAGCATATGCATCCAGACAGCTACGACCCCAGGAGTTGAATTATGCCACCCATGATTTGGAGCTAGCAGCCATAGTGCACGCACTCAAGACTTGGAGACATTTCCTTATCGGAAATAGTTGTGATGTGTACACTGATCATAAGAGCCTGAAGTATATGTTCACTCAGAAGGAGTTGAACCTCAGACAGAGGAGATGGTTAGAGTTAATCAAGGACTATGACATGAGATTACATTAACATCCAGGAAAGGCAAATGTTGTGGCAGATGCTTTGAGTCGGAAGAGTTATGTGAACACACTCATAGCCGGAGGATTAGCCCAAGACTTAACCAAAGATCTCAGAGAGCTTCGGTTAGAAATAGTTCCGCAAGGATATGTTGCCACACTAGAGATTTAGTCCACCTTGACCGAAAGAATTCGAGAAGCCCAGAAATTGGACAAGGAGATAGCTGAGATAAAGCAGAGAATGACGGAAGGCAAGGCTAAAGGCTTTTGTGAAGATGAACAGGGTACTCTATGGTTTGAGAACCGAATCTATGTGCCCCATGACCCATAGCTCAGAAAGTTGATACTTCAAGAATCCCACGATTCACAATACTCGATACACCCAAGCAACACCAAGATGTACCTGGATTTGAAGAAAAGTTACTGGTGGACAGGTATGAAGAAAGATATTGCCGAACATGCTGCGGTATGTGATGTTTGTCAGCGAGTAAAGGCGAAACATCAGAAACCAGCAGGGTTACTCCAACCTTTGTCGATACCCGAGTGGAAATGGGATAAGCTCGGTATGGACTTCATCACAGGACTACCTAGGACCCGTTCAGGATATGATTCCATTTGGGTAGTGGTCGATCGCTTGACCAAGGTGGCTCATTTCATTCCAGTGAAAACCACTTATACCAGTGCTAAGCTAGCCAAGATATATATGACCAGGATCGTATGTCTGCATGGAGTTCCGAGGAGCATCGTGTCAGATAGAGGAACACAATTTACCTCAAAATTTTGGCATCAGTTACATGAAACTTTGGGTACAAGACTGGTGTTCGGTACAACTTTTCATCCGCAGACCGATGGACAGACTGTGCGCTAGACTATGGGTCCAGTTGGGATGACAACTTACCTTATGCAGAGTTCTCATACAACAACAATTATCAGACCAGTATGAAGCTGGCCCCTTTCGAAGCTTTATACGGAAGGAGGTGCAGAACACCATTGACGTGGGATGGTGTTGGAGACTGACAACTTTTTTGTCCCGATCTTATCAGAGATTCTAAAGATAAGGTCAAACTGATTCGAGACCAACTCAAGATAGCTCAATCCCGACAGAAGAGCTATGCTGATAACAAACGCAAGGAGGTGACATATGAAGTAGGGGATCGAGCATATCTCCGAGAATCCCACTTCGAGAAATCAAGAGGTTTGGTGTTAAAGGAAAGTTAGCACCCAGATTCATAGGTCTCTACAAAATTCTGGAACATAGAGGCGAAGTTGCATACAAGATGGAATTGCCGAAAGGACTGTCCGGAGTTCATGATGTTTTCCATGTTTCCCAGTTGAAGAAATGCCATGCTGAGATGGCTGATATTCCTTTGAGAGACACAGTGCCCCTAGAGGCCATACAACTTGACAATGATCTGACTTACGAGGAGAAGCCTGTCAGAATCCTCGAGACTGCCAACAGAGTTACTCGAAGCAAGATCATCAAGTTCTATAAGATTCTATGAAGACACCACACCGAGGAAGAAGCCACCTGGGAACGCGAAGAAGATCTTCGTAGAGACCATCCGCACCTATTTTCTAGCCAACTCGAATCTCGAGGGGGAGATTCATCTTAAGGTGGGTAGGTTTGTAACATCCCAAAATTTCATTTTGGAATGTTATGAAATATAGCTATGCATCATCATCATATTGTTTGAATGAATATAATGGTTGAAGTGTTTCTTTTGAATTTCTGAAATGTCACTTTCATCTTTCCCTTTTCTTGTTTTACCTATTTGAAAATCTCCGAAAAAGTTCAAAGAAAAGAGGGTAGTAACATGACACTCCACACCAGGGGCATCTTGGTGAAATACTTGAACAATAAAACCAGGGGGCTATTTGAAACATTATTGCAAAAGGATTTAAAGATCAAATAAGCATATTCTGAAAAATATTTTTTTAAAGTATTCAATATGATAGAGGAAAAATGTTCATTGAATAAGATTAATTCTCCTGGTCATTTTGATATATATATTTCCTATATTTGGAAATGTTTTGAATACTTTTAAATGAGATTTACTACTCTGGATATTAAAAAGGAAACGAATTAAATTCGAAACGGGCCGGCCCACAGCAGTTAAGTCCCGAAACCGCTCCGAGCCGACCGACCGACGTGCTCACGCCGCCCTCCCTCGCTCTGACACCCCGGCCCCACCGTCCGATCCCGAAGACGCTGCGGTCGCCTTCCTCCTCGCTTCGACAGAACCTCATCGGCGATTACTCCTCTCCGGATCTCCCTCCTCTTTCCTTCCCCGACCACCGCTCCGGCCCTATAAGTAGCCCCGACCTTCCGCTCTTCATTCCACCCCCGAGCCCCCACTCTACCTCGCCAGAGAGCTGCCCACACCCTCGTCGGAGTTCGGATCCCCATTCGAAGCTTCCAGAGCACCTGGTCGTCGCCTCTGTCGCCCCCACTCCTCTCCGTCACCACCAGAGTGTGCAGGAGCCCTGCCGCCGTCGATTGAACCCCACGGACGTCGTGCCCAACCACCGGAGCGCCGCCCCTGATGACCTCGTCACCTCGGCCTCGCCGGAGAAGCCCCTCGCCGGCGACCCCTTTCTTTATGAGCCCCCTCTCCCTCTCTTAGTCGTTCGATCCAGATCCGACGCGTAGGATTAGATCGTTTTAAAAGCCGAACCGGTACGCGCTAAGCTTCGGTCACCCGCCTGCAAACGCCCGAACGCACACCCTCTTGGCCAAACACAACCCGCCATGTAGCCCCTGTCCGATGAGTTTTCTTTTTTCTTTTCCTGATTCTTTTTTAGAAAACAGAATGTTTTCAAATCTTGTTTTTATCATATCTTTTAAACTATTTAGTGTTTTTAGTTGATTCTTTTTGCATTAGTTCACATATTTGATGTAGTTTATGTATGTATGCTTAGAATTCAAATTTGAACTTTAAATTTTGAATCTAATAAAAAAAATCAAATTACTGATAACTATATAACTATAGTTTAAAAATATATTTTTTAGTGAATCTTTTTGCCACTGTTTGGTATTAGTTAAACCTATCATTCTAAATGATTTGAGTATTTTTTTGCATAAATTTAGTTACTGTTTTTAACAAAAATAGAATCTGTTTAGTTCTTAATGTAGTTTAGTTTTCCTAATTTTAATTTAATTTGAACCTGAACTAGTTTAACTTTTGTTAATAGTTTTCATAAGTTTCTGTTGTTTCAAACATTTAGGTAACATTACTTGCTAATATTTAGAATGATTGTTTAGTTTTATACCATGTTGTTATAGGAATCTTTATATCTTTTTCATTAGGTATAGTTCTATAAAACAATATAGTTTTACTTTCACAAACTAGTTAGATGAGTAAGTTAGATTTCTAATAAATAATTTTAGTAATTCTATTCTGTTAAGTAATATGATGATAATAATATTAGTGTTAATAATATTATTTTTTGGTTTCCTATTCCAAAGTTATAGGAACATTCTAGTTATTTTCATTTTAGTAGCGTTTCTTTACACAAAAGTTTTAGTGAATTTGATTCTGTTTACTAAAATTGATTTTCTTTAATATTCCTTTTTCTACTAGCTATTGTTTGGTTGATTGTCTTAAAGTAGTAGTAGTAGAAGTTTTTGACACAAAAAAAAATTTATGAGTCAAAACTTTAATTTTGATTTCTTTCTCTTGATTGATACTATTGAATGGTTTTAGTATTGTTTGTTTAACCTAGCTTAATTGTGTGAACTGTTTGGTATTTATGCTTATGGTATGCTCTTGTTTGATTTGTTAGATCATCCGTAGTGCGAAGCTTGTTATCTAGAGTCACTTGATTACGAGGATCGTCAGCAAGGCAAGTCACTTTGATCATGTATACCTATGTTTTATTGCATTAGTTCTTCCATCACCCCAATTGCATGCAAAGTAGGTAAATTGGAAACTTGGTTACTTGTTGTAGTATCATGTGGTAGGTACCCCTCAACCCCTTTGACACATTGGCCCCGGGAAACGTTGTTTTACATTTTGCTATGCTATTAGTAGATGGGGTTGGTTGTGTGATTCATGAGAGTTGTGAGTTAATGATTTCAAGACATACATGATGATTAATTCTTCAAGACTCCAAGTTCTTCAACTTACCTCTGGGTGGATGATGGTTGAATGGCGCCCTGGAGAAACCAGTGGTTAGCTTAGATGATGCTGGAGATGTGCCAGTATTCATGCGGAAAGGTCCACCCAGGCACAAAGAGATGGATAGATGCTTCAAGGCCCAAGGCTTACCTGCACAGCCACAAGTCATTATGGGCTCTGGCCTGGTTGGATATCATGGTGACCCTGGACAAGTGGTGCTACGAGATGTAGAAGAACGGTAGGAAAGGATGGGCACCGACAGAGTCGCAGGGAAACCCTTTGGAAGACCATGTTTGGGTCATCCGTTTCTCAAACACCCTGAAGTCCGAGAAATCAAACGGAGGCGACCAAATCTTGTGGGGAACGTGTGCAACACTCTGAAGAGTACCCAAACCTAATCGATTAGCCGTGTCCATGGTCATGGACAGTTTGAGCCAAAGGAACTGAAACTATCTGGAAGTCTCAACACAACTAATTATATTGATGTGGGTTATTAAACGTCAACTTGGGTATGAGAATTGGTTGGTGGAACCATCTCATTAATCAACCAACTTTGTAGTAATTATGGCTTTGCCCTCTCTTGTTGTACGAAAAAAACCTGGCTTTATGCAAAACTTACTACCCCACCTGCCATATTTGCATGTAGACTAGATGATTACTTTACCCCCTCTCTTGTGACTTTGCCGGCATATTCAATGTGCTGACCTATACGGCTGCAACGTATCATGTTGCAGAGCACTTTTCCGACTAGGAGTGAGGATACGCTCTACGGTCGGTGAGATGCCCTTGGAGTCAGATGGACTCATCTACCTTCGATGCTTCCGCAAGTTTATGGTTTAGTTTATCTCGTGAGTTGGCCTTCAGCCACTTTATTGTAATTCATTATTGTAATAAAGGACTCGATATGGGATTTCGATTAATTTATGCTATGTGATTTCCCTTTGATATATACATTGACGTACCGTGTGTGTACCAGCATGATCTTGGGATGGTACAGAAACACCGGAGATTCGACCTTTCAGGTCGGGTCGCTACAGCATGGGCACGCGCCCGGCCACCTTCTCCCTACCTGGCTGCTGCCTGGAGGGATCCAAGAGCGCCATCGCGAGGCCTCTCGCCGTGGCCCTCTTCTCCTCCCCTCTCTCCCCTGTGCTCTCTCTCGCGCGCTCTCTCTTCCCCCTCCTCTCCTTTGTTTGCCCCTTGCCGGACTGAAGCCGCTGGCGATTCGCCATCTCCCGTGCGTCCCCGACGATGCCAAGGCACTAGAAGCCCCTCCGGTGAGGCCTTGGATCTTTTCCCCCTAGTCCCATCACCGTTCCCCTCCTCTAGCCCCATCTCTCACTACAGCCGAGAGGAGCTCGACGCCGGCCATGGCGTAGCCGTGGCCACAGCGGCCACAGCTCACACCTAACCGCGGGCTCGTGCTCGTAGCGCTCCCAGGAGCCCGTAGCCACCCCTAGTCCTCCTCTCGTGCCCTCTAGCACCATAGCCGGTCCTGCCCGAGCCGCCACCACCGCTAAGCTCGTCGCCGGCGTAGATCCCGACCACCCCAGCCCCTGGTTTGGGGCTAGATCGAGGCACGCTCAAGCGTAGGCCCTCCTAGTGCCCTCCGCCATCCTTTTGGTCGCCGGAGGAGGGGTTCCGACCCCCTCCGCCGTCTCTGACGTCGCTGAAGGCTCAACACCGGCGAGTCAACCGGTGCTAACCACGGGGTTTGACCCCAAGTCAACTGGAAAGTGGGTCTGCCCCTTTTTTATTAGAAGTAGATTAAGAAATTAATTAATTAAACTAAACTAATTATGTTAATGACCCACTGACCAGTGGGCCGAACCCTAATCTAATTAGTAATTATATATTTAATTAACCTTGTTAGTAACAGGGTCACTGACAAGTGGACCCCACTGGTCAGGTTTGACCTGTCAATATTCTGTTGACCAGCTGATGTCATGGTGATGCAGTAATGACTTTTCTGAATTGAAATAACTCCAAAAAATGTTTAAAACTTCAAAAATCCATATAAATTAATGTGTTAACCAAATGAAAATAAGTTATATATGAAAATTTATCAGAAAAACCAATGAATCCAATGGTGTTATTATCATGTATGTTAGAGCAAACTATGTCGATGAACATTGACATTTAGTAATACGTTAATATATGGAATATGTAATGGAGAATGATTTCGAACCTATATTCGAACTTCCTTCATTTAACATGGACAATAGTTGCATTAGTTCATCCATACATGCTACCATGTGATGATCATGCATCATACTGTTACATTTGCGTGTATTGATTGTTATTTACCTACATTGCGGTAGGCCCTGCTTCTGAGGATACCTCCGAGTATTCCAACGAAGGAGAAAACCTCCCTGTTACCCAGCAAGGAAAGCAACCCTTTTGATCATTCCGATAACATCCCACTCTTTCATTCCTGCTCTTGTTTATTGCATTAGGACAAACGTTCAGTTGTCTATCATACACGGTAGATGAACCTATTATCTTGCATGACCTATCATTGTCACAGTAAATAGATAAACCTTGCAACCTAGCATACCTGGTAGATGCTTGTGCCATGATGTGCTTATCTTACTTTGCCCGCTATGCTTGCTATGCTTAGAGTTGTGTCAGGTCTAATTCATCTGGGTGATGAACTGGAGTGAAATAACGATGTTCTGACGTGATAAGCTGATGATGAACCCGATTTGGTAAAGGTAGCGATGAGAGTCTATGTAGGAGTACATAGCGGGTTATCTCATTTGGACCATTCTTAGGAACTAAGTTCCATGTTTGTGATCCAAGACTAGATACTACCACATGTTGGGCCCTAAAATATAACCCCGCTCAGCTTATCAGTCGCTTAGTCCTTAGTCCAAGAGTTGCAAGTAGTTTCTGGTGTTTATAGCATGCTAGAGGCCGCACGTAGCGCTGAACCTAGGGGTGGGTTACGACACGGTAGGCAGTGGCACGGTGTACCAAGGGTCACCCAGATGGTGGGCTTGGGAACCCTACGCACATCGTTTGGGCCGTAGAAGAAACTTCGGCCGGACTTCCATGCGGGTTCAGTCTCAAATAGGCGATAGCCTGGACTAGAGGTCTTATGTGATTGACGGTCGTGGCCGACTCCCTCACTGGGCTTCCGCTTGAAGGTAGCCGAGGTGCATGGTTTTATGAGCACACAACAATAAGTGGCGAGAGCGTGTGTGAAGAAGTACACCCCTGCAGGTTCTAAAACTATTCGAACGCGTCCTCGGATATGGACTACTTGGAGAACTTACGTTGTTCATAGATAATCAAATGGATACTCATAAAAAATATCAAGACAAGTGTGAGTACCATGGATTGCACTCTCCTAGGCGAGGTAAGTGAATCCATGGTGGTGTATTGTTATGGAGTTAGTGGACTCATGTGCAATATCTAAAATCTAAATAAAAAGTTAAAATTGTGTATTGTAGGTTAGCCATGAGTCAAAGTTGTCATTGCTGCATAAACTACACCACTCCCCTTGTTGATACATGAGCATGAATAGTCTAGGTCTACTTTAAAGACTTGTTGAGTACGTTTGTACTCATGTTTGCTTAATAAATGTTGCAGATGAGACTTAGGACCCATCAGGTGGGTTCTGTCCAGATGTCGACGATGACGAATAGCCGGTGTCCCAGCTACGACCTCATGCACTGTGGCGGGCTGTAGATAGTCTGGCCTTGTGCCTATTTACCCTTTTCAACTGTCTGTACTCAGACATCTTTATGCTTCCGCTTGGTTTGTATGAACTTGCTTGTATGGCTTACGTGAGCCAAAAGTCGCAAACGGTCCCGGCTAAGGTACGGCTGCAGCCATGGAGCTTACCGTGTGTGAGGCCGCAAAGTGATGTGATATGTTACAGTCTGGATTCATATGACTTAGGATCGGGGTCCCGGTAGTCATGTAGAAAGAGTTAATTAAATTCTCGAAGATATGCTCACAGTCTATGTTATCTCATTCAGAATGAATTTGGAGAAATGTCTTCCATTCACCGAATTTTCTTATAACAATAGCTTCCAGTCTAATCTGGGCAAAGCTCCTTTCGAAGTTCTGTATGGACGAAGATGTCAAACGGCATTAAACTGATCAGAAACCGGTGAAAGAAAATTATTTGGACCGGATATGATTCAGGATATAGAAAAGAATAAATAAAAAGCAGAGCTTCACCTACAGCTGGCCCAACATAGAAGTGGCCCGGCCCAAGGGCGGGCTTGTCTTCTACCTCTGCCAGTAGGAAGAGGCGAAGCCGAGCACGGCCATGCGCCAGTGCCACCTACTGCTTCACCGTGTCGCCCCCAGCGCCTTATCTAACGTGGAGCTCTCTCCCTCTCCCCTGTTCTCTCCTCTCGGACCCGAAAGTCGCTGCCGCTGTCACTTGCAGCCACTGCGGCCTCCAGCCTCGCCGAGCCCCCCTGTGGCACCCCCGAGCTCTGCCTTAACCCCCTCGACCTCCCCACGGAGCAAGGAGTCGTCGGGAGCTCCTCGCATTGGCCGCCGGAGCGTCGTCGTTGATTTACTGCAAGCAAGCCGTCCTCGAGCCTGTTGAGACCACCGACCGACTCGAGCTGATCCCTAGCGTCGTTTCCGTCTCTTCCCCGGTCTCCCCGTGCCCTCCAGTTCCGTAACCAAACCTACCCGAGCTATTGTCGCCACCGAGCTCGTCATGGCCGTCGTTTCTTGCTACCCCAAGCCGTCTGGCCAGCCCCTATAGATGCGGTCGAGCACGGGCTCCCTCCCAGTTCTCTCGGTGCGCAAAACCATGCCTTATGGCATGTTTTCGACCAACTCCGGCGATCCTCTACCGTGGGTTTGTTCGCCGCCGGCACCACTCTGGCCAGTGCTGACATGGCTGGCGGATTAGCACCAATCCCCAGCCATTAGCAGCTGACAGCGCGCCCAGTGATGGTAAAAGCTAGGGCTGCAAACGAGTCGAGTTTGAGCGGTTTGGCTCAGAATCAGCTCAACTCATACTAAACATCAAGCGAGCTCAAATTATGTGAAGCTCAAGGTCGAGCTATAGAGAGTGTCTCGTTCTCAGCTTCTAACGATCTCGAATCGATCTCGATCTAGTATCGAGCTAAATAAGATTATTGTTTAAATCATTTTAAGGAAATTTTTAAAGTAACATAGGCTACAACAACAACAACTACAAAATTCACTATAAAATTTGAGTTATTCTATCTCAACTTAAGACTAGTATTTATTAACGAAAGATCATGGATAGAAGACAACAAAGGTGCATCTACTCTCGAACTTTGACCAACATAACAACATATTGAACACATGGTTGGCCACATGTCATACTGAGGTTAAATGTTTCTCATGCTTAATTTCCATGTTTTCTAGTAGGTAAAATGAAGAAAAAAAATCATACATAACATGCACGACAATAGATGATCCTAATTCTTTGTATAGACATTAAGATTATTGAATATACTTATATGATATTGAGCTATCAAGCTAAAATTGAGCGAGCCAATGCTAGCTCAAGATTGGCTCGTTTGTCCATTGAGCTACATAAAGTGCTTACATTCAACTCATTTCCTTTCGAGTTGATCTCGAGTCGAGCTAAAAGACGAGTCGATCTCGAGCAGCTCACGAGCCTCGAGCTTTTGTCGGGTTTGACCGAGATTAGTCCCGGTGTCACTGACGTGTGGGTCCCGACCGTCAAGTGTGACCCAGACCTGACGCTGTTGACCTGCTGACGTCATGATGACATCAGGCTCACGCTGTAATTAATTACTTATAATAAAAATAATTCCAAAAATTCAAAAAATTAATATAAACTTCAAAAATTCATAGAAAATAATCTGCAAGTCAGATTAAAATAATTTATATATGAAAATTTATCAGAAAAATCCAATGAATCTAATGGCAGTATTTTCTTGCATGTTAGAGCAAGCTAAATGGAAAAACTTGGATATTTAGTTCAAAACAGAATAGGCCACTTCACATATGGAGTTGAATTTGAACCTTGGATTCAAAACATCGTCATCTAACATGTTTATATATGGTTTAGCTCAAACTAGCAACATATTGCCATGCTATTATCATGCATCATTGTGAATCATTTGGCTTGCTTAATTTGTACCTTGTTTGATCTTGTCGATAGACTTGCGAGACGTAGTTATCGACAACATTCAAGAATAGTTGAGTTCTTCTGATAAACAGGCAAGTAACGCCCCCACCTTGAGCATATTTGTTACGATCCCATCTCTCGATCTTGCTCTCATTTAAATGAATTAGGACAATGCTTTTCAACTGCTAGCTGTGTTGCGGTACATGAACCACTCCTTTGCATGACCTGTCATTGTCAAAGTAAATAGCTAAACCAAGCAACCTAGCATACCTGGTAGATGCTTGAGCCATGTTTGGCCATAACCCTGTTATGCTGGCTATGCTTAGAGTTGTGTTAGGTCTGATTCATCTAGGTGATGAAACGGAGTGAAACGGATGTGTCCTGATGATGAGGGTTAAGTGATGAACCCCTTATGGTAAAGGTAGCGATGAGAGGCCATGTAGGAGTACATGGTGGGTTGTCCCATTGAAGCCGCTCATAGGAGCTGAGTTCCATGTTTGTGTTCCGAGACTAGCTACTACCGCACATTGGGCTCCGGTAACTTGAGCTCTCTTGGCCTTTTAACCTACCATGTTCTCAGTCCAGGAGTCATAGTAGTTCGAAACATTGATAGGTGTGGCATGGCCTGCGAAGTGGATGAACTGCCCAATCGGGACTAGCTTGGCGCCCTGCTCTCAACGTTTGAGGCCTTGTTGGAAAGCTCTCCCGGTCTTCCATTATGGGTTCCAACTTAGATAGGCGACTTCCTTGGACATGAGTCATTGAAGGTTAATGTCCGTGGCCGACTCCCTCGTTGGGCTTCTGCTTGAAGTTTGCCGAGGTGCCTTTTATGTGCACTTGGCGATAAGTGGCGGGAGCATGTGTGAAAAAGTACACCCCTCCAGGGTAAATTATCTATTCGAATAGCCGCGTCCGCGAATATGGACTACTTGGATACTTGCATTGTTTAGTTCTACAATATGGCTTTGAAGGTCAAAGCAACTCAGCTCAAGTTGGACAACTCAAGGAAGCATTCAAGGGATTCTGTCACAACCCTAGATTATTGCCTGTAATTAGTTGCATTGCGATCATTCATGTCATCATGTTTATTTTTGCTAAAAGTGAATTGAGGAATTTCTCAAATCCTCATAAATCATATAAAAAGAAATGATCAACTTCAACATTTTCAAATGTGTCCATGAAAATGTTCCTGCTAAACTCTGAAATTATTGGCAAGGTTTAAAATTCAAACAAATCATTCTGGGATAGCATAAGCATTTATTTGGTGGCATTTGATTTAATTCATAACTGTTTGAATTGGATTTATATCTAGTATAAAATAAATATAAGTCCAATAATTCAGAATCTTTTGTGGGGATCTAGATTAATACATATGGCATCCATAAAATTTTCAAGATTTAACCAAAATGATCTAGTATTTTTCTAGATCAAAACAAAGAAGAATTAAATAGAAAAGAAAACAGGAAATAGGAAAGTTCTTACCTGGGCCAACTTACCTGGCAGCCCACTAGAGCTGGCCCGTCCCAGCTCCTCCCCTGTTGTCTTCCACCTCCATCCAGTAGGCAGAGTGTGTGGACGACGTGCGCGTGCACGCGCCATGGCCACCTCCTGCTTGCAGGTAGGCCCTCCAACCGAGGGGATAAGCCCCGAGAGACGTCCAGATCGAGCCCCCCTCCATTTCTCCTCCCTTCCTCACCCTCTCGCTCGCCTTCGCCATGATCGTCCGCCCTGCCGCCGGTCGTTGATTCGCGCCATCTTGTGCCTCCCCGGCCTCGTCAGCAGCTCTAGAAGCCTCACGGTGAGCCATTGATGCGCCTCCCCCTCTCCCCATGGTCCCTCCCATCCTCCAGTTGCCGCCCCGTCATGAGCCCGATCCCCTTGCTGCCGGCAATGGCACAGTCGTGGACAGAGCCTCCACGGCTCGCGCCCGAGCATCTCTATGAGCTGCTGGAGCTTTTGTGAAGCCGCCTAGCCCTCGCCTTGCTCGCTCGTGCCTCGCAATCCCGCAGTCGTGGAAACCCGAGCCCTCCCTTCCACTCACCTCATTGTCGGCCTTGACTTCGGCATCCCCTCGTTCTCCAGAAAATGTTTAAAACTTCTAAAAATCATAGAAAATAATCTGTAAGCCAGATGGAAATAATTTATATATGAAAAATGATCAGAAAAATCCAATGAATATGTTTATGCCATGATCATGCATGTTTGAGAAAGTTAACATAACCAATTAGGACATTTCATGATTAGGATAATTTAATAAATAGTATTGGATTTGAAATTTAGTATAAACCTCACCTAATATGGATACCTATAGCACTAGGTCAATTCTGTACCTTAACATGCCATTTCATGCATCATGTTTGTTGCATTACCTTGAATGTGTTATTTTCTCTGTTTGCCGGTATTGTTCCATCTCGGTAGACGTTGTTCCGACGATGAAATCGATGTCACCGATGAAGACTTTTACCATCTTCAGAAGTGTCAGGCAAGCAAACCACCTTGAGCATACTAATATGAAGCCACTCTCTTGCTACTGCTCTCTTTACTGCATTAGCACAACAACGATTTAACTGTTACATGTCATCATTAGTTGAACCCATTCCTTTGCATGACCTGTCTTTGCCACAGTAAATAGTTGAAACCACATAGCATGAGTAGCAACTGCTTGAGCCTTATTGTGCTTACTCATCCATGCTTACTTACTGTGCCTGCTATGCTTAGAGTCGTGTCGTGTCGGGTCTGATCCATCCGGGTGATGAATCAGAATGGCAGTGTTCATGTCCTACTGTGTGAGAGCTAAGTGTGTGAACATGATTTGGTAAAGGTAGCGATGAGAGGCCATGTAGGAGTACATGGCGGGTTGTCTCATTGGGTCCGACGACAAGAACTGAGTTCTGTGTTTGTGATCCAAGACAGTTACTACCACACATTGGGCTCCGGTAACTCGACCCCTCTCCGCTTATTAATCGCCTAGACCTCTGTCCAGGAGTTGCAACTAGTTTCTGGTGTTTGTAGGAAAAGTGTTGGCGGTCGTGCATAGCGCTGCCCGACGGGGTGGACTGTGATGCGGTAGATGCACAGTGGCACGGTGTAGCAAGTGGCACCCGAACGGTGGGCTTGGGAACCCTGTGCACATCATTTGAGGCCGTACCGGAAACTTCGGTCGGACTTCCATGCTGGTTCAGTCTCAAATAGGCGATAAACCTCGAGTAGGGTCTTGTGTGGTTGACGGTCGTGGCCGACGGCCATGCCAGTGCTTCTACTTGAAGGTTGCCGAGATGCATGACGTGCATATGGTGATAAGCGGCGAGAGCGTGTGTGAATAAGTATACCCCTATAGGGTGAAATAATCTGTTCGAATAGCCGCGTCCTCGGATATGGACTACTTGGAGAACTTATGTGGTTCATAGATAAGTTGAAGTGGATACTCTAAAATACGCAAGATAAGCATGAGTTCTATGGATGGTCTTCTCGTAGGATACGGAAGTGGATCCATAGTGGCGTATTGATTGGAGAATATGTGGACTCATGTGCGCTATCCCACCTCAAAGATACTACTTGTAGTCATAGTATAGGTTAGCCAAGAGTCAAAGCTGGCTTGATGCAATAAACTCCACAATCCCCTTCATTGATACTGATGCATACGTAGATAGTTGTGATGTAAGTCTTGCTGAGTACCTTTGTACTCACGTTCGTTTAATTTATGTTTTCCAGAGCAGACGTCTGTCTTGTTAGTGATCGTTATAACATGAAGTTCGATGTTGACCGGATTAGCTTGGGAATCTCAGATAGAGGTCTGGTTCCTTTGGTAGGGTCGTTGTAGCTTTTCAGGCTCCTCCAGCCACTTTTGTAGATGTCTGTACCCAGACATGTTTAACTTCCACTTGCTTGTTTGAATGCTCTAAATGTTGGGTCTTGTGACCCCTGTTTGTAACATCTTATTGTATTGGCTCTTCTGAGCCTTCTAAATA
Organism: Hordeum marinum; assembly: GCA_022496015.1. Classification (NCBI taxonomy): domain Eukaryota; kingdom Viridiplantae; phylum Streptophyta; class Magnoliopsida; order Poales; family Poaceae; genus Hordeum; species Hordeum marinum. Next base: position 138,581,764 of record CM039672.1, read on the forward strand.
AATGTTGTAATGTTGTATGGTTATGTTGTGATGCCATAGTTGTATCTATGCATATCGGGCATGTCATGCGTACGTGTGACGTGCAAAGGTATGTATGGGATCCAACAACTAGTTGTGGGCCTTTAGTAGTACTCTTTACGGGGAAATGCCTCTTTGTGCTTCCACCGAGCCTTGGTAGCTTGCTACTGCCCCATACACATTGATTGACCGGCATGTATCCTTCTTTGTTGTTGTGTCTGTCCCTTCGGGGAAATGTCTCGCAGTGTAATGGAGTCCCTGTAGCCTGCTATGACTCGTCTATGTGCAGTGATGGCATTTATGTCCCACGGTGTAATGGAGTCCTTGTAGCTTGCTATGACTCGTCTACACATGCTAGAGATCGACACCTGCATTGCTGGGTTACGTCTGCCTATCCCTGTACGGAGGTGCCACTTGGGTTGTACGACTAGTTATGTCGGACCGGGTTCTTTGACATTTGAATGCTAGCAGCACATTCACATACGTGAGTCAAAAGGCGCAAACGGTCTCGGCCCAGGTAAGGTGGCAGCCATGGAGATAACCATGCGTGAGACCGCAAAGTGATGTGATGTGTTATAGGCTGGATTCTTATGGCTTAGGATCGGGGTCCTGACAGATTCATATTCTTCTTTGTCGAGCTCTCAGATGGTTCCTAAGCAGCAGAAATATTAGGTGCCTAATTCTCCTCCATTTCGTCCTCCTCAGCAGCAGAAACAGTTCAGTGGCCGTGGTTCTTCCCACCCACCCAACCCAAGATATTAGCAGAGATCCCAGGCGCCAAAGTCAGCTTTTGTTCCTCCTCTAGGGAACTTTTGTCCTGTATCTGAGGTTACTTGTCACAAGTGTGGTCAAAAGGGTCAGTACTCAAACAAGTGCAACCAGCGGCGTCTTCCGCCTCCTCCTCTAGTCAGGCCTGCAGGCAATGCAATGGTGAAGCATAATCCCAAGTCTGCAAGGATGAACATGGTCAATGCAGCTAAAGCAGAGAAGTCTCATGATGTGATTATGGGTAATCTCTTAGTTAATTCTATTCCTGCTAAAGTTTTGTTTGATACTGGTGCATCCCATTCATTCATATATAGGCCTGTTGTCGCTATGCATGAGTACTAAGTGGATCATTTAGCAAGTCCTTTTCGTGTGGTCTCTACGGGCATGCGCATGAGTTCGCATATGGTTGTTTCGGATGTTTCTATCAAGATGGGAAGTTATTCTTTCATGGCTTCTCCAATTGTTCTCAGCAATTACGACATTGATCTCCTTCTGGGCATGGACTTCCTGGCTGTGAACAAGTCATATGTTGATTGTCAAGCAAAAGAAGTCAAGCTGACCCATCCTTCAGATGATGTGATTATTTTCACAGCTCGCGATGACACAATCCGTCTCTTTGCTCTTAATGAGAATGGTGATATCTCGGATATTTCTCAAATTTTGGTGGTTTGTGAGTATGACGATGTCTTTCCAGAAGAATTGCCAGGAAGGCCTCCGCTCTGACCAGTCGAGTTCGTGATTGACCTCGAGCCTGGAACTGAATCGGTTTGCAAGCGCACTTATAAACTTGGCCCCGAAGAGCTGAAAGAGTTGAAGAAGCAGCTAGATGAACAAGAACGTCTGGGTTTGATCAGACCAAGGTATACTCCATGGGGTTGTGGTCTTTTGTTTGTAAAGAAGAATGATGGCACGGACCGACTTTGCGTCGATTACCGTCCATTGAAGAAGAAGACAATCAGAAACAAGTACCCACTTCCCAATATCAATGAGTTGTTTGTACAACTGAAAGGTGCCAAGGTTTTCTCAAAGCTTGATCTTTGCATGGGTTATCATCAGATTCGCATTCGTGAAGAGGATATTCCAAAGACCGCTTTTAGGACGAGTTTTGGCTCTTATGAGTACACCGTCATGTCGTTTGGTCTTGCAAATGCTCCTCCAACCTTCTCAAGACTGATGAACTTCATTTTCTCTCCTTTCAAGAATGAGTTCGTCTTGGTCTATCTGGATGATATCCTTGTATTCTCGGAGACATCAGAAGAGCATGTAGAGCATCTCAAGCTTGTGCTTGACAAGCTAAGAGAACATCGATTCTATGAAAAGTTTTCCAAGTGTGTGTTTTGGCTCAATGAAGTGGTGTACCTTGGGCATGTGATCTCTGCTGAGGGCATTAAAGTGCACCCTGAGAAAGTTGAGGCAATTTTGAAGTGGGAGCCTCCTCAGAATGTGAAGCAGGTTCAGAGCTTCCTCGGGCTTGCTAGTTATTGCAGAAGATTTGTGGAGAACGTCTCTCAAATTTCTAAGCCTTTGTCTAATCTCCTCCATAAGAATTTCAAGTATGTTTGGTCTGTTGAGTGTGATGTGCCGTTCAATATGCACAATCAGAGACTGACTTCAGCTCCAGTTCTTGTTCCTCCCGAGCAATCAAAGCCTTTCCATGTTTTCTGTGATGCTTCTCTCCAAGTTCTTGGTGGTGTTCTCATGCAAGATAAGAAGATAGTTGCTTATACCTCGCGTTAGTTGAAGCCTGCCGAGAAGAACTACCCCACTCATGATCTCGAGTTGGCGGCAGTTGTGCATGCTCTGATGACCTGGAGGCATTTGTTGTTGGGTAGACCAGTTGAGGTGTACACCGATCACAAGAGCTTGAAGTAAATTTTCACTCAACCCAATCTTAATCTTTGACAGTCTCGTTGGGTGGATATGCTTGAGGACTTCAATCCAAGCATTGAGTATACTCTTGAAAAAGCAAATGTCATTGCAGACGCGCTCAGCCGAAAGGCGTACTACAACAGTCTCATCCTGAAGCCTCTTTAACCCAAGCTTTGTGAAGCCTTCAAATGATTCCACAAGGATTTCTTGCCAATATTCAAGTCTCTCCGACTCTAGAAGATCAGGTTCACCAAGCTCAACTTATTGACGCAATGGTGAAGAAAGTGAAGAAAGGCGTGGCCAAGGGCATTCCGAAGTATATGTGCTTTCGCGTTGATGACAAAGATACCTTGTTCCTTGAGGACCGTCTGGTGGTTCCAAAAGGTGATCTCCAGAAGGTTATCATGGACGAAGCACACAATTCTCTTCTATCCATCCATCCAGGCAGTTCCAAGATGTATCAGGATCTTAAGCAAACCTTCTGGTGGACTCACATGAAGCGTGAAATTGCTCAGTTCGTGAACGAGTGTAATGTTTGTCGCAGAGTGAAGGCAGAACATCAACGTCCAGCAGGTCTCCTTCAGCCTTTGCCTATCCCAGAGTGGAAATTCGATCATGTGGAAATGGATTTCGTCACTGGGTTTCCCAAGTCCAAGACAGGTAATGATGCCATATTTTTGGTTATCGACAAGCTGACCAAATTTGCTCATTTCCTTCCAGTCAAAGAATCTATCTCGGCAGCTTCGCTAGCAGAGTTGTATATGCCAAGGATAGTTTATTTGCATGGTATTCCTCACCTCATCTCATCTGATCGTGGAAGCCTCTTTACTTCAAATTTTTGGGAGTCCTTCCAGACTGCTATGGGTACCAAGATCTGTTTCAGCACTGCGTTCCATCCGCAGACAAGTGGTCAAGTTGAGATAGTCAATCAGATCCTTGAAGACATGCTCAGAGCATGTGTGATTTTGCTCGGCATGAAATGGGAAGACTGCCTTCCATACGCTGAATTCTCATACAACAATAGCTTCGAGGCTAGCTCGGGCAAGGCCCCTTTCGAGATCCTCTACGGAAGGAAGTGTCGTACCCCCCTTAACTGGTCTAAAACCGACGAGCATCAAATTTTGGGCAATGACATCATCACCGAAGCATAAGAGATGTGATGTGTCATTCGTGAGAACCTCAAAGCAGCTCAGTCCCGACAAAAGAGTTATTACTATAACAAACATCGGGATGTCTCCTTCCAATTTGACGATCTAATCTATCTCAGAGTCACTCCCATGAAGGGCACTCAGCGGTTTGGTCCTTTCAGAGTTGTTGGCAAAAGAGGTGAACTTGCATATCAACTAGAGCTTCCCCCAACCTTCAAAAATGTGCATGATGTCTTCCACGTCTCTCAGCTCCGGGGGTGCTTCAAGACCCCCCGAGCGTACCATTGACCTCCAAGATATTGATCTCCAAGAAGACCTTCTTATCATGAGCATCCAGTGGCTATTCTCGAAGAAACTGAGCATAAGACTCACAACGAATCAATCAAGTTTCTCAAGTTGAAGTGTTCTCATCATTCTGACAAAGGAGCTACTTGGGAACATGAGGATCTTCTCCGTTCTGAATATCCAGAGTTCTTTCATTCCAAGATCTCGGGTCGAGATCCTCTTGTAGTGTGGGAGAGTTGTGACATCCCAACTGCTGCCCCTGCCTTTTATGGACATGTAACCTATGTGGACCCATGTGTTGCATCCCAAGTTTAATGATATGTTGTTGCTCCTTGTCATTCCATCTCTTGCATCTTGCATCTTGCATCATGCATCTCATCTTCATGTCATGCATAGATATCTGTGGTGTGCTTCCATGTGACCTTGTTCTGAGGTGTGAGTAGTTCTTCTATGATTTGTGGATGTGTGCATGTGTGGGCATCAGCTCCTCCCCTCTCTTTTATTTTCAAATATAAACCTAAGCCTTTTATTCTTTTGTTTTTCGTCAACAGAATTAACTTGCTCAATAAATGTTTTAAAAATGTTCAAGATGCAGGGAATATTATTTTGAGTTTATGTGTGTTGCTCTCTATGATGCTTGGGCTTTGGGCTCATGGGGTTTTCTTAATAATAGGGGCTGGTTATATTTAAAAGTAATTCATTTCTTTGTTCCAAAAATCCTCTCTTTATTTTATTTAAAATGGGGAATATTATTTTCAAAGTCATGGTATTTTTGTTTTACACAAACCCTTTTCTTTTTCTCTGAGGGCCTTTTCTTGTTTTAATCTTTTCTTAAATGAACTTGCTTTTCTGTGAGTGAGAGAGAGGGCGAGCTGGGCCTATTATCTTCCCCGTGCGACACAGCCCAGGTAGGCAACGAGTACCTGCTCCCGTCGTCCTCCGTCAGGTTCAGTGCGCTTGTTAGTGAGAGAGAGCGATCGCATCATCGTTAGATTCTCACGGACGCCGAGGCCGGAGCCGTCTCGCCCCCCTTTTAAGCGCATGGCTCCCTATGGTTCTTTCTCTCCCTCCTCGCTGTTTCCGCTCCCCTTCTCCCTCTTCTTCCCATTATCCTTCGTCTCTCTTTGGTAAGGTTTCGGATAGGTGAGGTTCAGATAGTAGAGTCCCGTCGGTCTTCAGTCGCCGTCGTCGCCTCCGGTGGCCCCCCGTCCTCGTCGGTGATGGCCTATTCCTCCAGGGTGATGTCCGCGCCCCATTCTCGGTGCTAGGCCACGGAGTGAGGCCCTACAGCATCGTCTTTGTCCTCGTCTTCCACGCGTCTGATCCGTGCACAGTCGTCGCCCCCATGTGAGCACATGTACCTCCCCCTCCCCCTCTCTCTGCATCTCTTCATCATAGCCTAGCGTAGGTGTAGCCCCTGTTCGCTGTCGCTCGCGTCTGCTGCCACCGTGTTCCATGGCCGCAAGCTTCTCCCTTGGGCCATGTGTTTGCTGCTTCATCTCGCGTCCTTTGCTTGGGAATGGGTTCCCTAGCGATCCCGCATCTCCTGCCGATCTTCCCCCTTGCCGGAGAGTCCCCGCCTTCACTGGAATTTCACTGTCATGGTCTCTGTCAGTGCGGGAGCGTCAACTTCAGTTTCGACAGGGTTAGACAACTTTGTTACTAGTTATTTTGCTGGATCCCCTCTTGAGCAGTAGAGCGCGAGTAGCGTGGTGGTGATCGACTCGGGGATCGACCGCGAGGTCATGGGATCGAATCCCGGCTCCCCCCCTTTGCTTTTTTTCTTGATTGGTTGATGTGGTGTGGCGTGTGTGGATCTGGTGTGCAGTGTGCTAGACCCCGTGTGTGGTGTTGCTTGTGTGCGGATCCCGTGCGGCCGTGCTCGGATCTACTATGACTGTGGTGGTTGAGTGTGTGTGCCTGTGTGTGGTCTGTGTGTGTGGATCTGGTGTGGGTGGCCAAATCCAAAGCATGTGGTGTGTGTGGCAGATATGTGTGTGTGTGACAAGTGGGCCTAGCCCCACTTGTCATCCACTAGGGGACCCTGGTGAGTATGCCAGGTGGGTCCCCCTCCTATTAGTTGTTGTTTTATTATTTTTTGTTTGTGTTTTGTTGTGTTATAAATAGGAATTACTATTTCTGGTATGTTTCCAAATCCGGTTATGTGCATTATGAACATGAGCATTTTTAGTAACTTTTCACTTATAGGAATGATGGGCATTTTGCTATCTATTGTTTTGACATGTTGCTCCATACAAACATAGGGGTGTGATATATGATTTTGGGGTAGAACCACCCAAGGAATCCATTGGTGTAACATGTTTGGTCATTTGAGCAAGTTTGACAAAATGTCATTTTTTCTCAAAGTGACATTTTGTCATTTTAGTTATATTTAATCCATGCATGTTATGATAATTGTGCCAACATGAAAATGGTAGCCTTTCATGAGTAGAATGCCATGGTATTTATTTTTGTCATGTTAAACTTGCATATAAGTGGGAACCATGCTCTAAAGTAGGTACTAAAATGTTGCTATTTTCAAACATGCTAAATATTTCTAAGTCTGAGAATCTGTTAATATTTTTATGCCATGAAGATTGGATGCTACGAAGTGTTATGTTGAGCATTAGCTCAAGGTCAGTGCTAGTGTTTTGAAGTAGATGTTGTCCTCTATAATCTTGCTAATTTTCATGCCATGAGGCGGTCTCTATAACCATTAGTTTCTGCTATCAACTTGCTATCAGCTTAACTTAGATTCCAGAAAACTGTTATTTTCTCTAAGTCCAAAAAATATGTTTCATCATGCCAACTTGTGAGCTTCATGCTTATTGATGTCTGCCTCCTTTCCAGGTTGTGTAGTTAGATGATTTGATAAGCATGCTATGTAGATTATTGGCGATTGGTGGTTGGAGACTTCCTGTAGCCCTAGTTATTGGCTGTGAAATTTGCTATGTTGCTGTTTTGTGGCAGATTGTTCGTTTTAGTGTTTTGTGGCATATGGGAGCTATGCTCCATGGAATTGCTTGATCTTTTACTCTATTGTGGTTGGTTTTTCATTGCCTAACCAGTGGCTACCTTGGAATGCCAAGGAACAGCCCATGGCCTTCTTTCTCTTGTGTTTTGCCTTCGTAACTTGTCGTGAGCGTAGCGTGAGAACCGTAACTCCATTTCCTTAGTTCTACATATGCATTTGTATCGATTTTGCATGAAGCATACATATTTTCCGTGATCATGCATGCCTAAAAAACTTAACATGAGGTTCTGTCCATAATTGTAAACATCTAAACTAATGCATGTGAAACATGACTAGTTTAGGATTGCCCTGTTAAATACTTCAAATGAATCATGCCTCATCTTGTTTGTGCATTGCACCTTGGTTGGTTGATTATTGTTGCTGTTTATCTTGGGTAAACGCGAGTGTTGAACCTGAGTACGAGGGTCCAGGAAGGTACCACTACGAGGACCCCGCTCTTTGTCGCTGTGACGAACCAACATGCAAGATGATCGTACCTGGATCCCGACACTATTTTTGCTTTGCTAGATGCCTCGTTGTTATCGTTACATATGAGTTACCTACCATTGGAATGTCAAGACTCCTACATTGCCATGATAGCCTCTAACCCCTCCACATCCTAGCAAACCAAGTTTGGCTAAGTTACTGTTGCTCAGCCCCTCTTATAGCATTCTTAGTTGCAGGTGCAGGTTGTCTCCATGTGATAACATGGATTTTGGCATATCACAATATTGTCTGCTATTTAATTTAATGCACATACATATCTTGGTATGGTGGAAGGCTTGGTGTTTTGTTCCACTTTTACGGCCATAGTTTCTTGCTACCGGTGTTATGTTTCCATATTTTGTGCTCCTAACATGTTCAGGGTTGTTATGGGGACCCCCTTGATTATTCGGTTGAGATTAAAACTTGTCTGGCAAGACCCAACATTGGTACAGTTTGCTTAAACAACTTAATAAAACTGCATAGGGCTTGGCAACCCCGTGGATTAATCAACAACCCAGACCAGTGCACCTCATGAGTGTTGGTCAAACCCAGAGCAGCTTATTAACGCCACCCGGGGTAACTTGGTGATTGGAGTGGTAACCATCGCTCATCTGTTGTGTCCTAAGAATGAGATACGCGGCTCTTATCGCGTTCATCGACACGTCGGGTGGTCTTGTTGGACTTGTTTTACCTTTATCGACTGGCTTGCATGTGGAACTCTGATTTTCTTTCGGCTATCTCGAGGTGTTGGAATACCTTTGGAGTTGCCTGGGATGATCACGAGATCCTTGGTCGAGGCTATTCCCGCAGAGTGTGGTTAATTTATGATGGACTAGTTGGAGCACCCATGCAGGGTTAACACTTTTGGAAAGCTGTGCCCGCGGTTATGTGGCAACCTACATATTTGTTTAACACCCAGTTATAGTTAACTTGAAGTAAACTCTAATAAAATGCACCAAGTGTGTGAGTAACCGTGATCATCTCTGCTCATGAACATGAACCCAGAGAGAACAGGGTGGGGTTATGTTTGACATAGGTTGGTGTTCATGATCTCTTAGAGGTCATTCCAGTTCTCGATTGTTTATCGTAGACCACCTATTTACTTTGATGTTTCATAAGATTAGCCACCATAAATGCTTAGTGCTGCTGCAAACCTAACACATACCCCATTCCAACCTATAAGCTTGAATAGTCTCGGTACCCGGGCGCGAGATTGCTGAGTCCCCGTGGCTCACAGATTACTACAACAATCCAGGTGTAGGTACATATGAGATCGTGCCAGATGATGTGACACAAATCTAGTGGGAGTATGACGAGGAGTGTGGTAGGATGTACGTCACTTATCCATACTAGTAGGGTGCCCGTGGTCAAGATCTTTGGGATAGCAAGCCAATGTCATTGCATCATTTTATCGTTTGATTTCGTCCATAGCCGGACTCTGCCATTATATTGATGTTTGAATAAATTGTGTGGAATTGTAATTTAGCATGTGGCGAGTGTAAGACAACTCATATAATCTTCACCTCCTAAATGTATGTAATGATATTGTACTTGCGAATGGCAAGATGTGCCTCTATCCCTATCGAGGCCCTCGTGTCTTAATATGGAAAGGCGCACATCTTGGGCGTGACACACGATCCAGGGGTGAAGGGCTACATGTCTAGTTAGGCTCCAGAGTCGCAATGCTCAGGACCCAACGTCCTCCTTAAGGTTTTTGAGTTGTCTTTGAGAGGTTCGAGCCCTGCGTCGGCAGGGCCCGGCCCGCTCATACCTCAACCACCATTGGGCCGAACGAAAACAAAGCACGTTCCAAGGGGTGAGGGGCTACGGGTCCAGTTAGGCTCCTGAGTCGCGATGCTCATGAGTCCCACTTGACGTACGAGCGACTCCCATACCTTTCCTGGCTAGCATTTCCTCGGGAGAGCGCATGTAGACTAGGTTTCGTGGACCTAGGGAGGTGGTGAGTACCAGGCCTAGCCTGGTAATAGCCCTCATGCAGCCCCTCACGTGTAAATCCCATGGAATGCAGTGAGATGGGGCCGCAAGTTGCCTTCCTGAGGATGAATGCAGCCATTGGGGGCGCCATCAGTTGTTTTGAAAGCACAACATGCTCCCTTGGTGGTTTTGATAATTCATGACAACATACATTGTCTCTTGGACAGATATTTTTACCTAGTGTATTTCAAATACAATCTATAGAGAGGTTTGGCAAAAGGAGATTGTGGAGTTACCCCAAGATGCAAGGAAATAGGTTGGCCAAGCTTCAAGCAAGAGGACTCTACATTTTATATTTGTGAGAAATCACTTTGAGTCCATAGGAAAGCCAATACTATTAAAAGGGGGTAAGGTTTTGTTGGTGAACAATATGCTCAAATGTGCACAAGTGATAGTCGCCAAAAACATCCCCAAACTCTCCCACAAAAGTATGTTATATACCTAACACGCACAATTGGTGCCACCAACTTTCCCATACCGGTGCCACCGATTCCAGAACCTAGACAGACTCAAGCCAAACCCTAGACACTTCGGTGCAACCGATTCCATACTAGTGCCACTGAGTTTAGGTTGCCAACTTTCTATTATGCAAATTCACATTTTTGGTCCCACCGAGAATATTGTATCGGCGTCGCCAATATTGGAAATCTGATCGTTGGTCACCTTATCGGTGCAACCGAGTTTCCTATATCGGTCTCACCGAGATTCAAAAGTTGCCACCTTTTGGTCACTTCGGTACCACCGAGATTAACACATCGATGTCACCGAGTTGGTCATTTTGTGTGTAACGGTTGGATTTTTGGGGATGCCTATATATACCCCTTCACCACCGCCTACTCAAGAGGGAAGCAGTTAGAACTATTACATACCTATCCTATCAGATTTTTTGAGACACAACCACTTACCCTTGTATTGAGGTCAAGATCTTCCACTCAATTCGTATGGATCTTGATTTCTAGCCTCACCAAGTAGGTTTCCACCAATCCCATCTCTTCCACCATGCAAAATTTGTGAGAGAGTGATTTTGTGCTGAGGAGTCTATCATCTTGAAGCACAAGAGCAAGGAGTTCATCGTCATTACCGAGCCTATTACCTTTTGGAGGGTGGTGCCTCCTAGATTGGTTAGGTGTCGCTTGGGAGCCTCCTACTTCGTGTTGTGGAGTGAACCAAGAAGTATGTAAGGGCAAGGAGATTGCCTACTTCGTGAAGATCTACCCATAGTGAGGCTAGTCCTTCGTGGACAGAAGCTGTTATGGAATAGTCAAGGTTGCTACTTCGTGGACCCTTTTGGGTGGAGCCCTCCGTGGACTCTCGCGACCGTTAGCCTCCATGGGTTGAAGACTCCATAAATATGGATGTATGATAGCACCACCTATCGGAACCATGGGAATATCCATGCGTCTCCAACTGTGTTTGATCTACCTATCTCAACACTTTACTTCATATGCAATGTCTTTACTTTCCGCTGCCACATTTGTTGACATGCATGTGTAGGGATGTTAGACTTGCTAGTTTTGTTGAATCTATTAAAATCTGCCAACCAATTAACTTGGGAAAAGTTAGGCTTTAAATTCCTGCTAGTAGTCTATTCACCCCCCTCTAGACACTCTTCTAGTGATCCCTCAAATGGTATAAGAGCTTTGGTCTCCATTGCTTCGGTTTAATCACCGAGGAGGAAGATGGATGTGTCTAGTATAGGGAGTTTGAGTTGTAGAGTGCCAATTCTTGATGGAGACTACTATAGTCAATGTAAATCCTTGATGCTTGAGCTGTTTCATAAATTTTAATTGAGCAAATATGTTATGCGTCCCTATGAGCCTCCTATTGATCCGTTGCATCCCACACATGAAGAGGAAATTGATATGCTATGCAATCTTAGAACTGTTAATATCATTGTTAGAGTATTGCCTAGAAATATGCTAGACCAAATGAAGAATTTTGCATGTGCTTACACTTTGTGGAATGATTTGGAGAACTGATATCCAGGTTATTCGTTAAGTAATCTTGATGAAATTCTTCATAAAACCATTGCCTTTCACAAAATGTCGCCTAGTGATCCTAAATTTGATGTTTGTCTATTTGAGCTTAGAGACCTCATGCATGCTAAAGGAGATGTCACAACTATCAAAAATATCATTATAGAAGCCCTTCGCATTCATAAACTTGAACATTGTCATGATCACCATCCTAACGAATCTCTTGTTCTTTATGACGACGATTTTCCACTTGATGATGACAATGTGGAACATGGCTACTACGATGAAGATGAGTTGTTCGACATCGAGTATGAGAAGATCATGAAGAATATAAGTCTCATGTCAAACTTCAAGGATTACATGTCCAGAGGAAAAGAGTGGATTCTCGATAGCGGATGTACCGATCATATGACCGGAGATAGAGAAATGTTTGAAGAGATTACACCAAACCATGGACCGCGAAGGTATGTAATGTTTGGAGACAACTCCAAGGTAAAGTACTTGGTCTGTGTAAGGTGGCCATATCCCATGATAGTTCTATTCAAAATGTTATGCTTGTCGAATGTGTTTGCTATAATCTTCTTTCCGTGTCTAGACTTGCCGACTTTGGTTTCAATGTGTTATTCGCGAAAATAGATTGCCAAGTGTTTCGTCAAGATAATCATAAAATGGTCTTTACCGGTATCCGTAGAGGTGATCTCTAAATTATCGATTTCACTAAGAGATCCAAACCTTGCACTTGTTTAATTGCTAAATCTTCTAAAGGTTGGCTTTGGCATAGAAGATTAGGACATGTTGGTATGCGTAATTTAGACAAACTTATCAAAGGTGAGCATATACTTGGTGTTAAAGATGCAACCTTTGACAAAGATAGACTTTTTAGTGCTTCTCAAGCTGGAAAGCAAGTAGGTGGAAGTCATCTTGTTAAGAATATCATGACTACTACAAGACCACTCGAGTTACTTCACATGGATCTTTTCGGTCCCAATGCTTACAAGAGTCTCGGTGGAAATTCCTATGGTCTAGTTATAGTTGATGATTTCTGCAGATTTATGTGGGTATTATTTCTTGATGATAAGTCGCAGGTTCAAAAGATCTTCAAGAACTTCGCTCGCAAAGCGCAAAAGCAGTTTGAAGTGAAGATCAAGAAGGTTCGGAGCGATAACGAATCGGCGTTCAAGACCACCCATGTGGATACCTTTCTTGATGAAGAAGGTGTCTCACATGAGTTCTCGGCTACGTACACGCCTCAAAAAAATGGAATTGTTGAGAGGAAGAACCGTACACTCTTTGAGATAGCAAGAACGATGCTTGACGAATACAAGACGCCAAAACACTTTTGGGCAAAAGCCGTCGAAACAGCATGTCATGCCACAAACCGACTTTACTTGCACAAGCTTCTCGGTAAAAGGGCATACGATCTACATGCTGGTAACAAACCCCAAGTTGGATACTTTCTGGTATTCGGCTCCAAGTGCTACATTCTTGATAGGCATCATCATGCTAAATTTGCTCCTAAATCTCATGAAGGATTCCTAGTTGGTTATGGATCGAACTCTCCCACTTACTGTGCCTACAACAACTTCACTCAGAAATTTAAAGAGACGGTAGATGTGAAGTTTGATGAATCTAACGGTTCACAAGTCGAACAATTTCCAAATGATGTAGGTGATAAGAACCCTTTGGAAGTTATCCTAGATTTACCCATCGGAAAGATCCGTCCCATGGAGGTGAAGGAAAGTACTTCGTCAACTCAAGTGGAAGCCCCTACTTCACGAGAAGGAGAACCACAACATGACCAGGAGGCATCCACAAGCGGTACACGGCAAGATGATGAAGAGGAGGAAGTACATCATGAAGATCCACCACAACCTCCTTCACCACCACCCCAAGGGAATGACACCTTCAACAACAACGAAGATTAAGGAGATGATCATGAAGAAGAAGCTACACCAACCAATAATCGGAAGCTAACCCGAGTTCGAGCACAAGTGACCAAGAACCATCCCCTAAACCAAATCTTTGGAGATATACAAACAGGGAGGATCGCTCACTCCAAAACTCGTCTAGAAAACTTCTGTCAGCATTATTCTTTCATCTCTCGCATTGATCCCTTGAAGGTAGAACAAGCTCTTGAAGACGCGGATTGGGTGAACGCTATGCATGAAGAGCTTCACAACATCAAGAGGAACGAAGTGTAGACACTCGTGGAGAAGCCCGGGAATGAACACAACATCATCGGAACCAAATGGTTATTTCAGAACAAGCAAGACGAAGACGGTCAAGTCGTGCGCAACAAGGCTCGCCTCGTAGCTCAAGGATATACGCAAGTCGAAGGTATGGACTACGGTGAGACCTACGCCCCCGTCGCTAGACTTGAAGCTATTTGCATTCTTCTTGGTTATGCCAATCACCATGATATCATGCTTTATCAAATGGATATTAAAAGTGCATTTTTAAATGGTTAGATTGAACAAGAGGTTTGTGTTAAGTAACCACCTGGCTTTGTGAAACCAAATAAACTTAATCATGTTTACACGCTCCGTAAAGCTCTTTATGGTATTAAGCAAGCCCCTCGTGCTTGGTACAAATGTTTAATGAAGTTTCTTATCAAAAAAGGTTTTAAAATTGGTAAAATTGATGCAACCTTATTTAGTAAGAGAGTTAATGGTGAATTATTTGTGTGCCAAATCTATGTGGATGATATTATCTTTGGTTCCACTAACCCTCAATTTAGTGAAATATTTGGAAGGTTGATGTCCCAGAAGTATGAGATGTCCATGATGTGTGAGCTGAAATTCTTTCTTGGCTTGCAAATCAAGCAATCAAAAGAAAGAACTTTCATCTCTCAAACCAATTATACCAAGGACTTGACCAAAAAGTTCAACATGCAGGAGTGCAAAGGTTGAAATCCCCTATGCCTACTACCGGACATATTGATCTTACCAAAGAGCATGAGCAGGTTGATCAACAAGTTTATCAATCTACGATTGGTTTGCTGTTATATCTATGTGTATCTCGTCCTCATAGTATGCTTAGCTTTTGCATGTGTGCTAGATATCAAGCTGCACCGAAAGAATGTCATCTTTTGGCTGTAAAACGCATTGTGAGATACTTGATACAAACGCCAAATTTTGGCATTTGGTATCCCAAGGGATCTTCTTTTGACCTTCTTGGCTATTCTGATTCGGACTATGCCAGTGACAAGGTTGATAGAAAATCCAGCTCAGGTACTTGTCAATTTTTGGGCAGATCTCTTGTATCTTGGTCCTCTAAGAAACAAAACTCGGTATCTCTATGAACTGCCGAAGTTGAGTATATTGCTGCTGGATCTTGTTGTGCGCAATTACTATGGATGACACGAACACTTAAGGATTATGGAATTCATGTTAAAAATGTTCCATTACTTTGTGACAATGAAAGTTCTATTAAAATTGGTCATAATCCTGTGCAACATTCTCGAACTAAACATATTCAAGTTCGACATCATTTCATTCGTGATCATGTTGCCAAAGGAGATATTAATCTTAAGCATGTTCGCACTAACAAGCAATTAGCCGATATCGTTACTAAGCCACTTGATGAGGAGACATTTTGTCACTTGAGGAGTGAGTTGAACATCATCGATGCTTCAAACTTGGGCTAGACTCACTCGGTTGCATGCAAGGGCATGAGCTTTCTTGATATTTCCATGTATCTTAACATTCCATCTTATGCCATGGAATTCTATGCTCCCTTGTATTGCATCTAATCTCTTGTAGGTACTTGGAAAAACTTCATTCCACAAGATTTCCATCAACTCCAATCCTAAGCAATGTTGTCATTACCAAGTATCCACAACCCCTCTTGATGACAGAAGGAAGCAGGCCACTCAACCATATCCTTGACATATACTTTACCAAAATTGCACACTCTCAATTGGTATCATGTCAACTAGATATATCTATAGTTCTTGCTTGCATGACTAATCTTTGTAGGTAACCAGTGTACTAGAACAAGAAGGATTGCTCAAAACTCAAGATGATCTTGATCAACCTCGAGCATCCTCAACAAGTTCATTTACAAGCTACGTCATCAACATCACTCAAAGGTATGTACTCATGTCCTTGAAAAGGCTTTACTCCAAGAAATTAGCTAAAGAAACTCAAGTGATATGAATACATTAAAATGCTTCATCGAAAAATGGTATTCTTGCTTGTCTCCTAATTCGATATACTCTAATATAGGTGACCTAGTCACCGCCCATCATCTAGTTAAGAATTTGGTGTGGTTTTATCTATATTGCATGATTTCTCATAACTACTCTAATCTTCTCTAGTTGATGTCCCTTGTAAAAACTTCAAATTTCATTGCAAATCTTTCTCTTGACACTGCAAAAATAGAAACTTGGTTTCTTTTTCGGTGCCACCGACTCAGATATCTCGGTTCTACCAAAATTGCAGACCAGCTGCACTACAAAATCTTGGTACCACCGATCTATCTATCTTGGAGTCACCGATTTTCATTCTGTCTCATTTCAATTCATTTTTTTCAATTCAGTGTTTTCTTAGTGATTTTTCTTGTAATACTTCTGTTACTTCGATGATCCCTTCTTTAAAAAAACCATGTATTACTTAGGGGGGAGAAGAACTAAAGTTAATCTTGAGAATAGAATTTCGTTTTTCAAGGATCCCTATCTTCAATGAAGAAAGGAGGAGAAGAACAAATTATTTTGCATGACTCTCTCAGTTTTCATTTCTATGCATCCTACATTTCGATGACCCTTGTTCTCAAGGATCCCTTCTCAGTCAATGATCCCTGTATCTATCCCTGTTTTTGACCTTTTTGGAAATTAATGCCAAAGGGGAGAAGACCAAAGCTTCATGCTAACAGGGAAATACATGCTCATGCAAAGGGGGAGATATGATCAAGGTGGAGAGCCAATATCAATTCTCATACCTTTATAAACAGGGGGAGAATATCAAAGTAGGGGGAGAAGGAAAATTTTCACCTTTGTCAATCCTAATATCTACCTGCTAAGATTCAGGGGGAGAGGAAAATCTATTTTCATATCTACATGTGTTTCTATTACCAGGATGCCCAAGAACTCAAGGTAAGTATATGTATCATATCCTTGGTCAAGATGATTTCTTGCTTCTTGCACATATTGTTTGCAAGAGTGATGTCTTGAACAAAGATACATCTCATTCATATATAATTGATGCATATAGCCAAGATACACATGACCTGGTATATCCCTTCTACCTTATGTGTGTTCATGCGTTCAAAAGCAACTATCCTTTAAAGGACTGCACACATTTAGGGGGAGAAAGTCTAAGTCATGTGTCTCTCAAAGTCTTCAGTATAACCATGCATATATTTATTTTAAGCTTTGATTGTATGTTGTCATCAATAACCAAAAAGGAGGAGATTGAAAGCACAACATGCTCCCTTGGTGGTTTTGATAATTCATGACAACATACGTTGTCTCTTGGACTGATATTTTTACCTTGTGTATTTCAGATACAGTCTATAGAGAGGTTTGGCAAAAGGAGATTGTGGAGTTAACCCAATATGCAAGGAAATAGGTTGGCCAAGATTCAAGCAAGAGGACTCTACATTTTATATTTGTGAGAAATCACTTCGAGTCCATAGGAAAGCCAATACTATTAAAAGGGGGTAAGGTTTTGTTGATGAACAATATGCTCAAACGTGCACAAGTGATAGTCGCCAAAAACATCCACAAACTCTCCCACCAAAGTCTGTTCTATACCTAACACTCACAATCGATGCAACCAACTTTCCGATACCGGTGCCACCGATTCCAAAACCTAGAAAGACTCAAGCCAAACCCTAGCCACTTCGACGCAACCGATTCCATACCGGTGCCACCGAGTTTAGGTTGCCAACTTTCTGTTACGCAAATTCACATTTTCGGTCCCACCAAGAATGTTGGATCGGCGTCACCGAGATTGGTCACCTTATCGGTGCAACCGAGATTCCAATATTGGTATCATCGAGATTCAAAAGTTCCTACCATTTGGTCACCTCGGTACCACCGAGATTAACACATTGGTGTCACCGAGTTGGTCATTTTGCGTGTAACGGTTGGATTTTTGGGGATGCCTATATATACCCCTTCACCACCACCTACTCGAGAGGGAATCACTCAGAACTACTCCATACCTATCCTATCAGGTTTTTGTAGAGAGAACCACCTACCCTTATGTTGAGGTCAAGATCTTCCGCTCCAATCATATGGATCTTGATTTCTAGCCTCCCCAAGTAGCTTTCCACCAATCCCATCTATTCAACCATGCCAAATCTGTGAGAGAGTGATTGGGTGCTAAGGAGTCTATCATCTTGAAGCACAAGAGCAAGGAGTTCATCGTCATTACCAAGCCTATTACCTTTTGGAGGGTGGTGCCTCCTAGATTGGTTAGGTGTTGTGGAGTGAACCAAGAAGTTTGTAAGGGCAAGGAGATCGCCTACTTCGTGAAGATCTACCGATAGTGAGGCTAGTCATTTGTGGATGGAAGACGTTATGGAATAGTCAAGGTCGCTACTTCGTGGACCCTTTTGGGTGGAGCCCTCCGTGGACTCTCACGACTGTTACCCTCCGTGGGTTGAAGACTCCATAAATGTGGATGTACGATAGCACCACCTATCGGAGCCACGGGAAAAATCCATGCGTCTCCAACTGCGCTTGATCTACCTATCTCAACACTTTACTTCATATCCAATGTCTTTACTTTCTATTGCCACATTTGTTGACATGCATGTGTAGGGCTGTTAGACTTGCTAGCCTTGCTAAAACTGTTAAAATCTACCAACCAATGAACATGGGAAAAGTTAGGTTTTAAATTCCTGCTAATAGTGTATTCACCCCCCTCTAGACACTCTTTTGGTGATCCCTCATGTTTATCCCCCTGCATCGGGCGTGGGTCTTCCACATTGCGTGGGCATAGTCATTGGAGGACCGTGTCGTCCGCCAGCACAGGGTTGTGGCTTCCACCTTGCGTGAGCATAGTCATTGGTGGACCGTGTTGACCTCTCCACCAGCGTTGGGTTGTGGCTGCCACATTGCAAGGGATGGGACCCCTTCGTGTCCTTGGGGGCCTCGAGCGTGTACAACCCATAAAGTTCGTGCGCATGGATGGCATGGAAGAACTAGGAGGTGTATCTAGGACCTCGCAAGGGCGCTTTGGCCTTGCGATGTCCCTACCTCTAAGGTAGTTTGCGCCTGGGTCTTCTCGTAGTTGGAACCATCCGAGGCCCTGCTGACTTCTTTTTGAATGAGGTAGTTTGCGAGCCCTCTTGGCAGTCTACGTCCTCAGGTCCCGGTTCGGCACTATTCCCCACCACCGTTAGGTATGATCGGAAACCAGGACGCACTTCACGGGGCGAGGCCCCGGTTCTCCTGATGCCGACCAGAAACCAAGGATGACATCAGGAGGCCGATTGGCATTATAACTAGTAAGGCTCATGAGGAGCCCCCTTTGACGCTCAAGTGGCTCTACGTCTGTAGGTCCCAGTCCCGCACATTTCCCCACCACCTTTAGGTACGACCGGAAGCCAAGGACGCACTTCACGGGGCGAGGCCCCGACGCCCCTGACGCTGACCAGAAACCAGGATGACATCCGAAGGCCTGGTGGCATTATGACCGGTAAGGCTCCTGAGGCGCGATGCTCAGGAGCCCCCTTTGACGCTCAAGCGTCCCCCATTCCACCCTGTCTGCTACTGCCTCAGGAGGCCATGTGGCCTCCCAAGACTCCGTGCTGAGACACCATTCTGCGACTGGAGCCCCTAGCCGAGGTCTCTCGCCCAAAGGTACTAGTCCCTGAGGCGATAGGGCATCGCACCCCTGTTGCGGGGTCCCTCGGGATGGGACATAGCGCACCACCCCTTGCGAAACACCAACTCAAAGAAGGTGTTGCGGCACATTCACGCCAGCAAGGAGTAATGCAGGAAATGCAGGACGTTAGAAAATAGGCCAAATTCATGAGAAACTATTGAAATACGCATGAGGAAGGTAATTGCAGAGGGATGTCGTGTCCCCTGAGGATAATGCAGCCCTGTTGGCATCCTCAGCCGAAGTAAACCCAAAAAATTACCTAGCAAGAGCCAACAAAAAGTGGTCACCTAGCGGCCAAGCCGCTGAAGAGCCGAAGCTGCCTTCATAGCTTAATCTCTCACCTCCACAAGCGTGACCTTCATGGGTCCGTCGTCTCCCGAGTCCCGAAACCTTCGCCTAGTTCGCCTTGTTTTCCTCATGCCGGAAGACAAGCGTCATGCCATAGACGACACTCTTAAGCGCAAGATGCTCATCAAGGGTAGCTCTGGCAACCAGAAGCCTCGCCCATGGCAGTCAGCCCCAGCCAAGCCACCCTATCAGCCACAGCAGGCTAGACCTCCTACGCCTCGTCCAAGCTACCAGCCTCAACAGTATGCCAATCCCAGGCCAGCTTACAACAACCCCAACAACAACAATGGAGGCAGGAATCACAACAACAACCCTGGACAAGACACTTGTTTTGGATATGGTCAGCCAGGACACATCTCTAGGCTATGTCGCAACAAGAAGCCAGATGCACCGTGCCCCAATGCGCCAAACCAAGGTCAAGGCCGTGGAGCGCCCCCAAGGAACCCCACTCCCCACAACTAGCCGAACAATGGCAAGGGTCATGTGAACCACATCACCGCAGAGGAAGACCAGGAAGACCTGGACGTCATACTGGGTACATTCCTCGTCAACTCAACCCCAGCAAGAGTACTGTTTGATAGTGGAGCTGTGCATTCTTTTTTCACCCAAAGGTTTGCACTAGAGAGTGGCATGAAGCCTACACCCCTGGGTAGTCGTATGTTGTAACAAACCCCGGGATCGGTGATGAAGTATGGGATAGGTTGTAAGGGAGTTGAGATTAACATCAACGGGGTAGATTTCCTAGCAGACCTTATCATCCTCAAGTCAAAAGGCTTGGATGTGATCCTAGTCATGAATTGGTTGACCAAGCACCAAGGCTTGTTAGACTGTGCTAAGAGGGTTGTCACCATGACCAATAGCCAAGGAGTAGAAGTCAAGTATGTTCCAAACCCTACCTCCACGCAAGCCCCTCGGGCTAACTGTCTATCGGGAGTTGAGTTGGATCAAGTGCCTGTGGTGGGTGAATACACGGATGCGTTTCCAGATGATATGCCTGGAATGCCTCCTGACCGTGACATTGAGTTCATCATTGAGCTTATGCGCGGATCAAGGCCCATCTATAAGAAAGCCTATAGGATGGGATCCGAAGAGTTGGTTGAAGTGAAGAAACAACTGGCAGAACATCTCAGAAAAGGATTCATTCGCCATATATAGTGCCTCTCCTTGGGGATCACCTGTTCTATTTGTGTCAAAGAGGGGCGGAACTATCAGACTCTATGTCGATTACCGTTCTCTCAATGAAGTCACAATAAAGAACAAGTACCCACTCCACAAGATTGAAGACCTGTTTGATTAGTTGAATGGAGCCAATATGTTTTCCAGGATTGACCTCAGGTCAGGGTACGATTAGCTGAAGATCAGACCCCAAGACATTCTGAAGATGGCATTTGTAACCCGGTATGGCCTGTATGAATACACGGTCATATCAACTGGGTTAACCAATGCCCTTGCCTACTTCATGTATCTCATGAATAAAGTCTTCATCGAGTACTTGGAAAAGTTTGTTGTCATCTTCACTGATGACATACTCATCTTCTCCAATTCTGAAGAAGATCATGATGAACACTTGAGATTGGCCCTAGATAAGCTTCGAGAGCACCAATTTTATGCCAAGTTCAACAACTGTGAATTATGGTTGCATGAAGTTGGATTCTTGGGTCATGTGTTGACTACAGAAGGATTGTTAGTGGATCTTGCCAAGATTGAAGCCGTTACTGAGTGGCAAACCCCAACCACGATGAAGGAAGTCAGGAGCTTCCTCAGACTCGTGGGGTATTAACGCAAGTTCATGGAAGGGTTCTCGAGCATTGCCCAACCCATGACCC
Organism: Hordeum marinum; assembly: GCA_022496015.1. Taxonomy (NCBI): domain Eukaryota; kingdom Viridiplantae; phylum Streptophyta; class Magnoliopsida; order Poales; family Poaceae; genus Hordeum; species Hordeum marinum. Next base: position 138,603,331 of record CM039672.1, read on the forward strand.
AGCTTTTGAAGAAGGACAAGAAGTTCGAATGGATAGCTAAATGCTAGGAAAGCTTTGAGGAGCTCAAAAATAGGTTGACCACAACCCCTCTTTTGGCCAACCCCGATATTCACAAGGAGTTTGTGATATAAGAGAACCGGGCTAGGAGGTGTTCTGATGCAAGAAGGCAGAATCGTAGCATATCTATCCAGACAACTACGTCCTCATGAAGAGAACTACACAACTGATGATCTCGAGTTGGCAGCCATGGTTCATGCCTTGAAGACATGGCGACACTACCTTCTGGGGAAGCGATGTGAGATATACACAGACCACAAGAGTTTGAAGTATATTTTCACCCAAAGGGCATTAAACATGAGTCAGCGAAGATGGTTAGAGTTGGTCAAGGATTACGACCTCAATGTTAAATACCACCCGGAAAGGCCAACGTGGTAGCGGACGCCTTAAGCAAAAAGGCATGTTCCATGAATGCTACGATTAAGGAAAGGCTACCCGCCCTGTATGAAGAGCTTGAAAGCTTCAACTTGGAACTAGTTGCCCCCGGATTCCTCGCCAACCTCGAAGCAAAGCCTACCTTGATGGATGATATCAAAGATGCTCAGAAGGGACATGAGAGAATGGAAGGCATCAAGAGGAAGATCAGAGCAGGCAAGGCCCCAGGATTCTCAGTGGACAAACAAGGAGTTGTATGGTTCGGGAGTCACATCTACGTACCCAACAAAGAGGAGCTCAAGAACTTGATCTTGCAAGAAGCTCATGACACTCCATACTCCATCCATTCTAGAGGGACCAAGATGTATCAAGATCTCAAGGCAAGATTCTGGTGGCATGGCATGAAACGGGAGATAGGCACCTTTGTCGCCAAATGTGACATATGACAGAGAGTCAAAGCTGAGCACCGGTGACCTGCTAGGCTATTGCAACCTCTCAAAGTACCTGAATGGAAGTGGTACAAAGTCGGGATGGATTTCATCACCAGTTTACCAAGGTCAAGCAAGGGACATGACTCTATTTGGGTCATTGTCGACCACCTGACTAAGGTAGCCCATTTCATTCCCGTCAAGACTACCTATGACGGCAACAAGCTTGCCATCCTCTACATCGAGCATATCGTGAGCCTTCACGGAGTTCCCAAGGATATCGTATCAGATCAAGGCACCCAATTCACCTTGAGATTCTGGAGGATGTTTCAAGAATCTATGGGAACTAAGCTGTCCTTCAGAACTGCTTTTCACCCCTCAGACTAGTAGACAAACAGAACGAGTAAATCAGATACTCGAAGGTATGCTCCGCGATTGTGTTTTGGCATATGGAGCCAAGTGGGAAGATTGACTACCGTTCGCCGAGTTCTCCTACAACAACAGCTATCGGTCGAGCCTTCAAATGGCACCATTTGAGGTGTTATATGGGCGCAAGTACCGTACTCCCCTCAACTAGTCAAAGACCAGAGAAGGATTAATTTTTGGACGAGACATCATCCGTGAGGTAGAATAGCAAGTTAAACTCGTCCGAGAGCACCTGGAGACCACCAAGTCAAGGCAAAAGAGCTACGCTGACTCCCATCACCCACAAGTGAGCTTCTGTGTCGGTGACAATGTCTACCTTCCGGTCACGCCTCTCAAAGGAACCAAACGTTTCCACGTCAAAGGAAAGCTTGCACCAAAATATATTGGCCCCTCAAGGTCACTGCAAGATGAGGAGAAGTTGCCTATCAGCTAGAGCTACGTTCTGAGTTATCAGATCTGCACAACGTCTTTCATGTGTCACAACTCCGGAAGTGTCTGCAAGTTCCCAACAACCCCGACCTCTACAAGGACATCGACCATCAGGCTATCGATCTTTTGCCAGACCTCACTTATCGTGAGAGGTCAGTTCGCATTTTGGATGAAGCCGAAGCCACACCATCAAGTACTTCAAGGTCCAATGGAGCAACCACACTAAAGCTGAAGCAACCTGGTGGTGTGAAGACTATCTTTGATCCGAGTTCCCTTATCTTCTTAGTGCTTAGCCTAGGAATCTCGGGGACGAGATTCTTGTAAGGGGGGTAGGTCTGTCACACCCTGTGTTTTGTATCACTTGTTATACTTGTTCTTGTTTGAATTGTTGCTTGTTTGATTGTCGAAGTGTGGTATATGACACTCTGAGATTCTATCACTCTCCATATTCATCTTCCTTCACCCAAACTTCTTGCCCAATGCTCATTACATGTGAATAGTGCCCAAAACTATTTTTATCAAATTTTATCTTGACCAAAAAGGATTTATCCAAATTAAGTTTTCAAACACCTTCTAGTCAATTCTAGAAACTACCCTTTTCACCATTTTTACTATTTCCCTTGCCCCCAAATTTTTGCCATAGCTATCTAGTAATGCATTTCACCTCCAGTAACTTTCTCTGGCCAAGACTCAATAGGTAATTGGGGGTAAAACACTCACTATACCTCCTGGACAGCAGTAAAACCCTCTTCTCTCCCTTCCCTCTTATTCTAAGCTACCCCAGAGCATCTAAGGCCGTTTCCAACTTTCCTATTCCCTCATCTACCCCCTAGACACCTATGGACGCACCTAGGACACCGTTGGCATGCCATAGCATGCCAAACGTGTGCTCCAAAGTGCGCTACAGTGCACATCCGCACTATAGCTGCCACCCAACTAGAGCCTCCGACAGCCTCGGGACCCCCAGTCTTGTCCCTCGAGATGCCCTCGACTTCCGCAAGACGCCAGGTGGTCGGGCCCCTCCTCCCTCCTACTCTGCTACCCCCCTCACTCGCGCACTACGTCACCCGAGCCGGCCGACGGAGGAGCTCGCACGCGTGGGCTCTAGAGCCCTTACCCGCTCTCTCTCTCCCTTTCCTTGGACCTGGACCACACCCAAGAACTCCCATAACATGACCCGAAGCCCCCCCGTCGCTCTCCCCTCGCTCTCTCCTCCCCTTAACCACTCCCCCATGCCTAGCCCCCTCTTCCCCGTGATCGGGAGCTCGAGCGTGAAGCAAACCCTCGCCACCATGCGGGTTTTCTCCCCGCCGGCGATTCCCTGCCCGTCGGCGACTCCCTCGGCCACCCACCAACGCGCGGGAAGCCCATGAGCACACTGGTGCCCTTCGCTTGAGCCACCGCAGCCTGGAACCCTGCCAGTGAGCCTCCCCTGCTCCTTGTCGCGAGGTGAGGAATGACAGCTGGGGCCCACCTATCATACCCTCACCCTCCCCCTCTCTCGCTGTCAAGTAGGACCCGTGGACACGTTTAAAAATAAACCTCACGCGTGCGGCATCTCGCCCTGGGCCGGTTCCCCTTTTGGGCTGGCTCAGCTAAGTACTTTTGGCTCGAGAGACACAATGCTTTTTCCTTTTTCTATTTCCTTTGTTTTCCAAAAATTCCACAGATCTGAAAATAATTCCACATTCAATATTTTTCCACCTAAATTCCTAGAATATTCCCTAGTATTTAATAGTGCCTTTTGTGTATATTTTTAAAAATCCTTCATGCACTATTTTATTTTAAAACCTATATTTAGGAATCTTTTTGCCTTTGTTTAATAATTTCAAAAATACTTTTCACAAAAAAAACCTCGGCAAATATTTTTAATATAGCTTTCAGGATTTATCAGAGTAGAGTAGCATTTTTGATAATAGCTTGTGTGCTCTGTTTTTGTGTGATGCTTATTTTTATCGCTTTTATTCGCGATGATAGATTGCTCTATTGACGAGGGAGTTGAACCCAAAGACTTTGAAGACCCCGAAGACTTTGTTGAGCCAGGCAAGTAGCTCTTTGACCATGTTAAGAAACTTTTCATGCATGACATATAGCACTTGTTGTTTCGGTTATTTGATCATGATGTGGTGCTCCCCCCTTCAGTGGGTTGCCTCCGATTCTTTCACCCTTGACACTTGCATCGTGCATGACCCTACCACCTTATGAGGGTTATGCGAGTGGGTGTAGATATGATGCTAATAGATGCTACGCAAGTGGGATGGGATTTATGCATAGCGATTGAAAGGAAGAAGTGATTTAGAAGACTTTTTGAAAACCCCATCGGGTGCCACTAATGCCGGACGGACATGATGATGAGTTGGGTGACCACTTGAGAAACAGGTGGTGTACTGGAGCAAGTGAGTGTGCGTTTTCGAAAACGGATTAGATTTAAGGTCTGCTAACCATCCCAACCTTACATGCGCAACCCCGATACCCCTTATGGGACGGGGCTCTGTTGATTACCTTGGTGGGTACTGGCAAGGAGTTCGCATTACTAGTGGCGGGAGTGGCATGGTCACTCTAGATATGGGGTCATGCTGGTATGGACGATCATGCGTTGTCTTCATAGGCACCGGGCACACCGTTGGTCCCCACATGGATGCTACAAGTGATGTACATCATGTGGGCTAGGTACTAGTCGAGTGGACTTTTTGTTTAGTATCGCCAGGGGAAAGGCATTGTTCGGGTGCTTACCTCGGGTATGTTATATATTGTGAGTCGTGGATGACATGGAAGTTCCCCGAGTCTTGTGGGTACAGTGTGCAACATCTGCAGAGTGTAAAACTATTCGAATAGCCATGTCCGTGGTCATGGACAGTTGGAGGTCCTTCTTAAACTACGTCCGAATGTTTTCTTGAGCAAAGAGGTTACTTGAGCTAAGTACAGTGACTTACCTTGATGATGACTAAGTCCGATGACTTACCTTGACGATTGACTATGTTCGATGAGTTAGCTTGACGATTGACTAAGTCCGATGACTTAGCATAATGAATGAACATGAGATGTTCAACCCCTATTTATGGTGATATCTGTAACTTGTTCACATGGATATCTGTCAATTGATGATGCCTACTTACCTTGTTACTTGATCATGTTATTGCCTTCAAAAATAGCTTTCTGCAAATTACCTACTTAGTGCTATATCATGCATCTCTATTATCTTGTTCCATGATTTGGGTTGCTTGCGAGTACATTCAACGTACTCATTGTCTTGCCACTAGTTATTTAATTCGCTAGGCATGGAAGAACAGGAGTATGTTGAAGAGTTCGTTGGTTATGAACATGCGAACTAGGATGCTTCCCAGTTAGAATGCTTGTAGGTTTATGGCCGATGGCATGGGTTCGCGCTTTCGATCAAGATTTCCGCTGCTTGTTCTATTTAAGTGTTTGGCCATTGTGGCCCTATCTATGTAAGACTAGACCATCATGGTCTTTATTTGTGTAGGACTCTAAATGTGGATGTAAGTCTCTTGTTATTCACCTTATGTGTGTTCAGTGAGCATTGATCTCTGGGATCACTGTACACGTGCATTCGGTGACCACGACTTATGAGTCGGGGTCTCCACATATATATAGTGGTGGCCTGGGTCCTATTCCCTTATAAAAATTTGAGTGATGAGGGATCACTAGAAGAGTGTCTAGAGGGGGAGGTGAATAGACTACTGGCAAGAATTGAAAACCTAACATTTTTCCAAGTTAATTGGTTGCCAGTGTTTAACAGTTTTTAGCAAAGCTCGCAAGTCTAACAGCCCTACACATGCATGTCAACAAATATGGTAGTGGAAAGTAAAGACATTGCATATGAAGTAAAGAGTGGAGATAGGTAGATCAAACGCAGTTGGAGACGCATAAATTTTCCCGTGGTTCCGATAGGTGGCGCTATCGTACATCCATGTTTATGGAGTCTTCAACCCACGGAGGGTAACGGTCGCGAGAGTCCATGGAGGGCTCCACCCAAAAGGGTCCACGAAGTAGCAACCTTGACTATTCCATACGTCTTCCATCCATGAAGGACTAGCCTCACTATGGGTAGATCTTCACGAAGTAGGCCATCTCCTTGCCCTTACAAACTTCTTGGTTCACTCCACAACACGTAGTAGGAGGCTCCCAAGCGACACCTAACCAATCTAGAAGGCACCACCCTCCAAAAGGTAATAGGCTTTGTAATTACGATGAACTCCTTGCTCTTGTGCATCAAGATGATAGACACCTCAGCACACAATCTCTCTCACACATATTGCCTTGGTACAAGAGATGGGATTGGTGGAAATAAACTTGGGGAGGCTAGAAAACAAGATCCATATGATTGGAGTGGAATATCTTGGCCTCAACACAAGGGTAGGTGGTTCTCTCTCAAAAAATCTGATAGGATAGTTATGGAATACTTCTGAGTGCTTCTCTCTGGATTAGGTGGTGGCGAAGGGGTATATATATGCATCCCCAAAAATCCAACCGTTACACACAAAATGACCAACTTGGTGACGCCAATGTGCTAATCTCGGTGGTACCGAAGTGACCAAAAGGTGGCAACTTTTGAACCTCGGTGAGACCGATATAGGAAACTTGGTTGCACCGATAAGGTGACGAACGGTCAGATTGCCAATCTCGGTGACGCCGTTCCAACATTTTCGATTGGACCGAAAATGTTAATTTGCGTAATAGAAAGTTGGCAACCTAAACTCAGTGGCACCAGTAAGGAATGGGTTGCACCAAAGTGGCTAGGGTTTGGCTTGAGTTTGTCTAGGATCTGGAATCGGCGGCACCAAAGTGGGAAAGTTGGTTGCACCGATTTTGAGTGTTGGGTATAGAACGGACTTTGGTGGGAGAGTTTGTGGATGTTTTTGGCGACTATCACTTGTGCACATTTGAGCATATTGTTCACCAACAAGATCTTACCCCCTTTTAATAGTATTAACTTTCCTATGACTCAAAGTGATTTCTCACAAATATAAAATGTAGAGTCCTCTTCCTTGAAGCTTGGCCAATCTATTTCCTTGAATCTTGTGGTATGTCCACAATCTCCTTTTGCCAACCCTCTCTATAGACTGTATCTATAATACACTAGGTAAAAGTATGAGTCCAAGACACAATGTATGTTGTCATGAATTATCAAAACCACCAAGGGAGCATGTTGTGCTTTCAGTCTCCCCCTTTTCGGTAATTGATGACAACATACAAACAAAGTTTCAAATAAAGATATCCATGGTTATACTGAAGACATTGAGAGAAACATGACATAGATTTGCCCCCCCCCCCTAGATATGTGCAGTCCCTTAAAGGATAGTTGCTTTTTGAATGCATGAACACACGTAAGGTAGAAGGGATATAACAGGTCATGTGTATCTGGACTATATGCATCAAATATATATGAATGAGATGTATCTTTGTTCAAGAGATCACTCTTGCAAACAATATGTGCAAGAAGCAAGAGATCATCTTGACCAAGGATATCATGCATCTACTTACCTTGAGTTCTTGAGCATCCTGGTGATAGAAACACACTTGAGAAAACAATGTTAGGAAACAGAAGAGTATTCTACCAAATAGCAAGGCAATAGAACTCAAAATTGCCAAGATATGGAGGACATATAGAAAATAGTATTCCCCAGAATTGATATGTCTCCAAGATCATTGAGAGTTTTCTCACCATAGATATGAAAATGGATTATCCTATCCCCTGAATCTTAGCATGTAGATATTAGGATTGGATAAGGTGAGAAAGGTCAAAACATTTCTTCTCTCTACTTTGATATTCTCCCCCTATTTATAAAGATATGAGTGTTGATGTTGGCTCTCCCCCTTGATCATATCTCCCCCTTTGCATACGCATGTATCTCCCCGTTAGCATGAAGCTTTGGTCTTCTCCCGAAATGGTTGAAGCTTTGATCTTCTCCCCCTTTGGCATATTCCAAAAAGGTTAAAAACAGGAAAGATACAGGGATCATTGAGCGAGAAGGGATCCTTGAGAACAATGGTCATCGAAATGTAGGATTCATAGTAATGAAAATTGAGAGAATCATGGAAAATGATTTGTTCTTCTCGTTCTTTCTTCATTGAAGATAGGGATCCTTGAATAAAGAAATTATCTTTGCAAGATCACTTTTAGTTCTTCTCCCCCTAAGTTTTTTAATATGAAGGGATCATCGAAGTAACAGAAGTATTACAAGAAAGATCACTGAGAAAACACAGAATTGCAAAAACGAGTTCAAAAGAGACAGAATGAAAATCGGTGACGCCGAGATTGATAGATCGGTGATGCCAAGATTTTGTAGTGTAGCTTCTCTGCAGTTTCAGTAGAACCAAGATATCTGAGTCGACGGCTCCGAAGAGAAACCAAGTTTCTATTTTCACAGAGTCAAGAGAAAGTTTTTTAATGAAATATGAAGTTTTTACAAGGGACATCAACTAGAGAATATTGGAGTGGTTATGAGAAATCATGCAATTAAGAGCAAACCAAACCATATTCTTAACTAGATGATGGGCGGTGACTAGGTCACCTATATTAGAGTATATCGACTTAGGAGCCAAGCAAGAATACTTGATCATAGGTCATACTCTATGTTCAGCTCAAATGGGGTTACCATTTTTCGATTAAGCATTTTAATGTCTTCATATCACTTGAGGTTCTTTAGCTCATTTCTTGGAGTGAAGCCTTTTCAAGGACATGAGTACGTACCTTTGAGTGATGTTGATGACGTAGCTTTTAGATGAACTTGTTAAGGATGCTCCAGGTTGATGAAGATCATCTTGAGTTTTGACCACTCCTTCTTGTTCTTAGTACACTAGTTACCTACAAGGATTAGTCATGCAAGGAAGAAAAATAGATATATCCTGTTGACATGATACCAATTGAATGTGTGCAATTTGATCAACTTTATTTCAAGAATATGGTTGAGTGGCCTTCTTCCTTCCATCAGCAAGAGGGGTTGTAGATACTTGGTAATGACAAGATTGCTTATGATTGGAGTTGATGACAATCTTGTAGAATGAAGTTTTTCCAAGTACCTACAAGACTAGACGCAGTACAAGGGATCATAGAATTCCATGGCATAAGATGAAATGTTAAGATACATGGAAATATGAAGAAAGTTCATGCCCTTGCATGCAACCAAGTGAGTCTAGCTCAAGCTTGAAGCGTCAATAATGTTCAACTCACTCCTCAAGTGACAAAATGTCTTCTCATCAAGTGGCTTAGTAAAGATATAGGCCAATTGCTTGTTAGTGCGAACATGATTAAGATTAATATCTCGTTTGGCAACAAGATCACGAATGAAATGATGTCGAACTTGAATACGCTTAGTTCGAGAATGTTGCACAGGATTATGACCAATTTTAATAGCACTTTCATTGTCACAAAGTAATGGAACATTTTTAACATTAATTCCATAATCATTAAGTGTTTGTGTCATCCAAAGTAATTGTGCACAACAAGATCCAGTAGCAATATACTCAGCTTCGGCAGTCGATAGTGATACCGAATTTTGTTTCTTAGAGGACGAAGATACAAGAGATATGCCCAAAAATTGACAAGTAACCGAGGTGGATTTTCCGTCAACCTTGTCGCCGGCATAGTCCGAATAAGAATAGCCAACAAGGTCAATGGAAGATCCCTTGGGATACCAAATGCCAAAATTTGACGTTTGTATCAAGTATCTCATAATTCATTTAACAGCTGAAATATGACATTCTTTTGGTGCGGCTTGATATCTAGCACACATGCAAACACTCAGCATAATATCGGGAACCAATCATAATATCGAGATGCACATAGATATAAAAGTGAACCAATCATAGATCGATAAACTTTCTGATCAACCAGCTCATCCTCTCTGGTAAGATCAACATGTCCACTAGTAGGCATAGGTGTTTTCATACCTTTGCATTCATGCATGTTGAACTTTTTGATCAAGTCCTTGGTATACTTAGTTTGAGAGATGAAAGTTCCTTCTTTCGATTGTTTTATTTGCAACCCAAGAAAGAATTTCAGCTCACACATCATAGACATATCATACTTCTCAGACATCAACCTTCCAAACCTTCCACAGAATTGAGGGTTAGTGGAACCAAAGATAATATGATCCACATAAATTTGGCACACAAATAGCTCACCATTAACTCTCTTAGTGAATAAGGTTGCATCAATTCTACCAATTTCAAACCCCTTTTTGATAATAAACTTCGCTAAATATTTGTACCAAGCACGAGGGGCTTGCTTAAGACCATAAAGCGCTTTACGAAGCTTGTAAGCATGATTAGGTTTCTTAGGATTAACAAAGCCGGGTGGTTGCTTAACATAAACCTCTTCTTCAATCTCACCATTTAAAAATGCACTTTTAATATCCATTTGATAAAGTGTGATATCATGGTGATTGGCATAAGCAAGAAGAATGCCAATAGCTTCAAGTCTAGCGACATGGGCGTAGGTCTCACCATAGTCCATACCTCCGACTTGCGTATATCCTTGACCTACGAGGCGAGCCTTGTTGCGCATGACTTGACCATCTTTGTCTTGCTGGTTTCGAAAAACCCATTTGGTTCCGACGATGTTGTGTTCGTCCTTGGGCTTCTCCACGAGTGTCCACACTTTGTTCCTTTCGAAGTTGTGAAGATCTTCATGCATAGCGTTCACCCAATCCAAGTCTTCAAGATCTTGTTCTACCTTCAAAGGCTCAATGCTAGAAATGAAAGAATAATTCTCATAGAAGTTTGCTAGATGAGTTTTAGAGCGAGTGATCCTCCCTATTTCTATATCACCAAAGATTTGATTTAGGAGATGGTTCTTGGTCACTTGTGCTCGAACTTGGGTCAGCTTCCGATTGTTGGTTGGTGGAGCTTCTTCTTCATCATCATCATCTCCTTCATCTTCGTTGTTGCTGAAGGTGTCGTTCCCTTGAGGTGGTGGTGAAGGAGGTTGTGGTGGATCTTCATGATGCACTTCCTCCTCTTCATCATCTTCTAGTGTACCGCTTGTGGAAGCCTCCATGTCATGTTGTGGTTCACCTTGTCGTGAGGTAGGGGCTTCCACTTGAGTTGATGAAGTACTTTCCTTCACCTCCATGGGACGAATCTTGCTGATGGGTAAATCTAGGATAGCTTCCAAAGGGTTCTTATCACCTACATCATTTGGCAATTGTTCGACTTGCGAACCATTACATTCATCGAACTTCACATCTACTGTCTCTTCAACTTTTCGAGTGAAGTTGTTGTAGACACGGTAAGTATGAGAGTTCGATCCATAACCAAGTAGGAATCCTTCATGAGATTTAGGAGCAAATTTAGTACGATGATGCCTAACAAGAATGTAGCACTTAGAGTCGAATACCCAAAAGTATCCAACTTGGGGTTTGTTACCGGCGACTAGCTCGTATGCCGTTTTACCGAGAAGCTTGTGGAAGTGAAGTCGGTTTGTGGCATGACATGCTGTTTCCACGGCTTCTACACAAAAGTGCTTTGGCGTCTTGTATTCGTGAAGCATCGTTCTTTCCATCTCAATGAGTGTCTGGTTCTTCCTCTCAACAACTCCATTTTGTTGAGGCGTGTACGTTGCCGAGAACTCATGTGAGACACCTTCTTCGTCAAGAAAAGTATCCACACGGGTTTTCTTGAAGTCAGATCTGTTATCACTCCGAACCTTCTTGATCTTCACTTCAAACTGATTTTTCGCTTTGCAAGCGAAGTTCTTGAAGATCGTTTGAACCTGTGACTTATCATCAAGAAAGAATACCCACGTAAATCTGGAAAAATCATAAACTATAGCTAGACCATAGGAATTTCCACCGAGACTCTTGTAAGCATTGGGACCAAAAAGATCCATGTGAAGTAACTCGAGTGATCTCCTAGTAGTCATGATATTCTTAACATGATGACTTCCACCTACTTGATTTCCATCTTGACAGGCACTACAAAGTCTATCTTTGTCAAAGATAACATCTTTAATACCAAGTATACGATCACCTTTGATATGTTTGTCTAAATTACGCATACCAACATGTCCTAATCTTCTATGCCAAAGCCAACCTTTAGAAGATTTAGCAATTAGACAAGTGTGAGGTTTGGATCTTTTAGTGAAATTGACAATGTATAGATCACCTCTATGGATACTGGTAAAGACAATTTTATGATTATCTTGACGAAACACTTGGCAATCTACTTTCCTGAATAGAACATTGAAACCGAAATCAGCAAGTCTAGACACGGAAAGAAGATTGTAACCAAGTGATTCAACAAGCATAACATTTTGAATAGGGCTATCATGGGATATGGCCACCTTACCAAGGCCAAGTACCTTACCCTTAGAGTTGTCCCCAAAGGTCACGTACCGTCGAGGACCTTGATTAGGTGTGATTTATTGGAACATGTCTTTATCACCAGTCATATGATCCGTACATCCGCTGTTGAGAATCCACTCTTTCCCTCTGGACATGTTATCCTTAAGGTTTGCCATAAGACTCAGATTCTTCATAATAGCCATGTTCCACATCGTCATCATCAAGTGGGAAATCCTCGTCATAAACAAGACATTCGTTAGAATAGTGATCATGACAATGTTCAAGTTTATGAGTGTGAATGGCTTCAAAGATAATGTTGTTGATAGTGGTGACATCTCCTTTAGCACGCATAAGATCACGGAGTTCAAATAGAAATTTATCAAAATTTGGATCACTAGGCTTCATTTTGTGAAAAGCAATGGCTTTATGAAGAATTTTATCTAGATTCCCTATGGAAAGATTTGGATATCGTTTCTCCAAATCAGTCCATAAGGTATATGCACATGCAAAGTTCTTCATTTGAGAAAGCACGAATCTTGGTTGACCTCTAACGATAAGATTGACAGCTCTTATGTTACCAAGCATGTTAATTTCCTCTTCGTGTGTGGAACACGATTCATCAATAGGAGACTCATAGAGGCACATAACATACTTGCTCAATTGAAATTAATTAAACAAATCAAGCATCAAAAAGTTCCATTGACTATAGTATTCTCCATCAAGAATGGGCACTCTACAACTCAAACTCCCTATACTAGACACATCCATGTTCCTCCTCGATGATTAGACCGAAGCAATGGTGTCGTGGTTTTATCACGGCAGATGTCCGAGTGAACGGACTTGGGTTCGGGGCCATTGCTAATGTGATGGACTCAAAGGGGTTGGTTGGGACGAAGGACAAGAGTTTACCCAGGTTCGGCCCCTCAAGTCGAGGTAATAGGCTACAACCTGCTTGTGCTTGTATTGCTTGATGTATCGATTACAAGGGAGCTATTGCTTAACCTAGTTCTCGATAACCTGTCCCCTAAGTCGCCCCGGGTCTTGCCTTTATATAGGAGGTCAAGACCACGGGTCATACAAGTTGTAACCGATTCTCGTGACATGTCTGAGTCTACCTCCATCTTCTCTTGCCTTTCCTGACCAAGTCGTCCCCGGGCGGCTTATGCGCCCGGGTGTTCTCCATCCAGGCCACCTCCGGCCCATCCTGTCAAGCCACTAGGCATCTTGGGCCTTAATTATTCACGGATTACTCTTGGGCTAGCATACGAGCCGCTTGCTACGACCCGGAGCCCTCCGGGCGGGTCTCAACGTGGGGTCATATCCCCAACATTAGGCCCTAGGTTTATTTGAGCCTGCTCACTTCAGCCCTTCTTCTTACTCCTCGGCGAGTCACCCTAAAATGACCCGTCGTGACATCATGTCAAATCTTCAAAGAAGATCCTCCGATGCATGCAACGAATCTTCTTATTAAATGAATATCCCGTGTATCGAGGTGTCCGCATCGGTCAAATGATATCCGATGCCTGGATTTTCGTGCCCGTTCGGCCTTTTTCCTGTTAAATAGGACCGCCCGGGGCGGCATTTGCCTTCTCCTGCTTGCTCTATCATCTCCTTCCTTTAGACGCTTCCATTTCCAGCGCCTCCTGCTCCCGCGTCGTCTTCTCCTCACCATCGACAGGGCCGCTGCATCAACCTGACGCGATCCAGAATATCTTCAGCCTTCATCGCGCCCTCGCCCTTGAGTCCTTCTCTTCTCAGATCCGCCACGATTCTGGTAGGGTATTGATGGAGCTCTGCCACCGCGGTTTTTAGAACTCGGGTTCCTACCAATGCTAGCCATGGTTAGTCAATTAGTCCTCAACTGTAACCTGTCCCTATGGCGCCGCTAGGTAGAAGAACGACACTGATATTGTTTAGATTCCCCATGGCTCCACCCGTCATTTTCAGACTTTCTCTGTTTTCATCAGTTGATAAATAGGTCTAGAAATAAAGAAATTTCTTTTGTTTTATAGATTCGCACCCGTAGCACTACTTTGCGAAACCTATCTGCAGAACTTAGCCAAATTTCACTCTGTCCTTTCGTAATGTTGATCCGTCATGCTGTTCCAGCTCTTATCAGCTGGATCTTGGCATCTCATCCTTAAGGTCTTAAGCTTTTAATCCGCCCACATTTATTCGCCTTTTCTTGACTCGCCGTATATGGTTATTTTGTAAAGTTAAAAACTGCTGCCATGTCTCGCGCATCTAACTCCTGCATGTGGGTTAGTTCATGTATTACCAAAGACTTTCTGATGGATTTTGTGCTTGCGGGCACCCTTCCTGCTAAAGAGGTCATCCATTGGCGGGTTCCGGGTAATGAACTGAGGCCCATCCCTCAGGAGTGCGAGGTAGTTGTTTTTCGGATCATATTGAACGTGGATTCGTACCTCCCGGCTCAAAATTCTTCCGGGACATCCCTCATTTCTACAAGCTGCATCCTCAAGGCCTTTCCCCCAACCCCGTCTCCAATATCTACAACTTCCAAGTACTCAGCGAGGTCTATCTGCAAACTCAGCCGTCTGTAGGTCTCTTTCGAGAATTCTTTTACGTGAACCGGCAAACTGAAGTAAAGGCTGGCCCGAGCTTAGAACTTGGTGGAATTTCTAGTCAGAGGCACCGAGATATTACCTTCCCGGTTGTACCAATGGCGAGTCATCCAAAGGATTGGAATAAAACTTGGTTCTACTGCAAGGATACATCCCCGGAGGGTGAGCATTTTCTGCCGGGCTATCGCCCTTCGCGGCTTAAGACAACTTCGGAGCTTCCCAGCCGGCTATCCACTTCTGAACGTGCAAGGCATGAGCCGGCTCACACCAAGATTAAATCCCTTATGGCTAATGGATTGACGGGTCTAGACTTGATCCGTTGCTGGATCTCCTAGAGAGTTATGCCTTTGAGCCTGAGAAGCTACCTCATGTGCGAGTATCCGGGCAAGTATGATGGTTCCCTATGCTTCAGCCGGACAACTTTAACCGAAGACGATATTACCACTATCATCCGGAGTCTTGTTCATGGGACATCAGGAGCTTGCAGTGCTATTGGGCTGGCACCTTTTAGTGTCATTAACCCAGCTCCGGACGTAAGACGACTCTTCATTATCTCTTTTCTATGTTTAGTTAGGACTTCATCAATACATCACCATTAACCGGCTTACCTTTTCAGGCTGACTCCGACGTCTTGAAGAAGAAGTATATTCCTCCTGTGAAGAAGAGCAAGAAGAAGGCCCTAGCCGAGAAGACAACGAAGAAGGCCAACCCTCAACAAGAATGGTTTGAACTGCCATAATCATTCGGCTCAGAGGTATAGTTTGACTATTTTCTGTAACCTCATTATTCACCTTACTCATAACAACTTATTCGTAGGATGAGGTAGAGACGAGCCACGCCAACGTTCCTGAGGTAACTTATATTTCATCCGATTCAGAATGCTTTGTACCCTAGAAGATATGGCTGGTTGTTCGAAAAGTTCCCTTTTCTCATCCTCTTGCTTATTTCAATACCCAATTTCTTTTAAAAAAACAATAGCAAGCCGACCGACATTAGACCCGGAGCGCCATCTCTACTGATCTTATGTCCGGGTTCCCTACGCCCCCCCGGCTCCGAAGAAGCGCCCCGCAGAGGTACGTATTTTCTCTCTGTTTTAACTTTATAGACTTTTCCTTTGTAACATCGACACTGCCTTATGTCATTTGAACTATCTTTCAGGGATCACCTTCGTCCGGCGACTCTACAGCCACCGCTCAGCCACCTCTGAAGATTAATCCGCTATGCGTATTTTCCAGCTTTTATGTCTGGCTCTTTGGCGGCTGTAACCCTTGAATTCTGTCCTTCATGTATTTCCTAGGGCTCAAGCTAAGCGGAGGAAGACCAACAAGTCCTCCCCTGGCCCTACTGCCACCGAGCCGGAGCTTGCTAAACCGGACCCGTCGGCGACTTCTGCCGAAGCGGCTGTTGACGACATTATTCCTAAGAGCCCGTTGAGGGACTCTTCCAAACCGCCGAGCCCTGCCAAGGCTGCTAAGAAAACTGCTGCCCCGAACGTCTTGACTACTGGTGCCGGCTTGCAATCTCCTTCACCTCACGTGCTAACCAAGGATAGTGAGACGGTCGAAGCTTTCGGGAAGCTAGAGTTTGAGCTCCCTGCCTTGGAAGAAATGACTGCTGAAGAACTTCATGCTGGCTATATGAACCGGCTGTCCACAAGCCGGGATTTGGATCTCAAACTGGTTAACTTGATGAAGATAAAATATGAGGTATTCCTTCCTTCCTATACCCTTACATAGCCCCCAAGGGCCGGGTTAATATTGACTGATAATAATCCGGCCCTTCCATCTTTGTAGAAGTAGACTTATGTAAAATGTAAGCCTCAACTTACTTAACCCCCAAGGACCGGCTCACCAATTGATAATTTTGAACCGGAACTTCCTAGAAGATAGTTAACAGATCCAAATGTAGCCCCCAAGGGCCGGCTTAATCTTTTCCAAAGTTGAGTCAGAACTTCTTAGAAGATAGTTAGCAGAGCCAATCGTAGCCCCCAAGGTCCGGCTTAATCTTTTCCAAATTTGCGTCAGAACTTCTTAGAAGATAGGTAACAGAGCCAATCGTAGCCCCCAAGGGTCGGCTTAATCTTTTCCAAAGTTGAGTTGGAACTTCTTAGAAGATAGTTAACAGAGCCAAATGCAGCCCCCAAGTTCCGGATCAATCTAGCTGAAGTTGAGTCGGAACTGTCTTACAAAATAGACATTACCCCCCCAAGTGTCATGCATATTGCTTGCAATCTGCTTGAGACTTGCTTATTTACTCCATAAGTTGATATGTCGCGGGAAGCTTTAATCGAGGCCGAGTTAGAATTGACCGGCTAAAAAGCAAATTTAGCTACTCAGCAAGCTGCCCAGAGTGCAGCTGACGAGAAATGCCGACTTCTTACAGAGGAACTAGTTAAGATCAAGGCCGATTTCACCGCTTTCATGGAGTCTGCCGGCTCTGAAAAAGCTACGTTGACCAAGAGGGCGGATGTTGCTGATCAGCGGACGATGATTGTATCTAACGAGCTGCAATCACTGAAACGCCATATCATGAAGATGCCAGCCGCCCTCTTTGGAAAGTTGTTAGTAGATTGGCTCGCTCTGGATATTATACTTTTGTCGATGACGCATAACGAGGCCTCCGTCTTATGCAGGTCCTAGGAGCTGTCAACTCGCTTCTCATAGCCTATTGCCTTTGAAGGCGATATATACTCTGACAAAGCAATTGTACTGCGGGGCGGTCTGAACAATCAAGGCTTTGCAATACAAAGAGAACATCCCTTCAGCTCTCAAAGGGGTCTTGGAGCTCCTGTCAACAATGCCAAAAGAAATTGTGGAGTTGAAAAAATCAGTCGCCCGCCAAGGGGCAATTGCAGCCATAAGCCGAGCACTGGCATTTGCTCCGGAGCTTACCCTGGCTGACATGATGGACGGGTTTCCCTCCAAGAAGGACGACGAATCTGAATCTGCAGACGCTGTTTATGCCCAGTCCGTAAAGGACTCCAAGGTTCTAGCCTCCGTCTTAGCAGAAGAGGTCAACTTGGCGACTTACTAGGTGGCTTACAGTGCTGATCAAAAGAGGATCCATGGTCCGCTCATTGAGTGCTAGGATCTGACACCGGCTCGCAGTAAGACTCTCTTCACTTCTGATATTGACCCATCCCGCTTCTTTGAAGAAAGAAATTTTTTGGCTTTAACATACAACAATTGGGACTTGGATAATCTCCAGATCAAGGCAGCCAAAGAGTCGGAGCAGGATGACCCACCAGCCACCAGATTGCTTTGTTAGAAAACTTGTAATAGCCGGCTCTCCATGACCCGCCATGGGCGATGTAAAAAAGTTGATGATATTTTGAGCTCCACAAAGAGCGTCTGTAATAGGATAGCGACAACTTTTGCCTTTGTTGAACTTGAGCCATTGCGCACGTATGAAAGTCCCGCCTTAAAATAGACATGTGCCATCTTGCTTGTCCCTCTCATTATATACCTTATCGGCTCTTCGTAGCTTAGTTTCCTGCATGTATAAATGTACCTTTCCACCATCCGGAGGGCGGCTTAAAAGCATAACCCGAAGATGTTGTGCCTTCCCAACGTGGTTGACAAAATTCTTCGCTTGGCTTCAGAGCCGGCCGAGAAGGTTTGTTAAGCTTCACCCATAGGGCAGGAAGCCCCCTGTATGGTTATGTTGACTTTTCAACATTTCTGGCGTGAACGCCGGTTGTTACGGATAGATAAGCTACACCCGGGGTGGGTAGCCCCCTTCAACAACTACGGCTAACATGTTAACCGGAATGTCATAAAGCCAGCTGTTAGGGTGAGATAAGCGGTACCTAGAGGTAAGAAGCCCCCTTCGATAGCCATTGTTGACTTGTCAACATTTTTGGTGCAAACGCCGGTTGTTAGGGTGAGATAAGCGATACCCGAAGGTAAGAAGCCCCCTTTGACAACTGTGGCTAACATGTTAACCTGAACTGGCATAAAGCCAGCTGTTAGGGTGAGATAAGGGATAACCGAGGGTAAGAAGCCCCCTTCGACAGCCTCAACTGACATGTCAACTAGAATGGCATAAACCCGGTTGTTAGGGTGAGATAAGCGAACCCGTCGGTAATAAGCCCCCTTCGACAACTACGGTTAACATGTTAAACGGAAATGGAATAAAGCCGAGTGTTAGGGTGAGATAAGCGACACCCGTTGGTGAGAAGCCCCCTTCGACAGACGCAGTTAACATGTCAACTAGAATGCCATAAAGCTAGTTGTTAGGGTGAGATAAGCGATACCCAAAGGTAATAAGCCCCCTTCGACAACCGCGGTCAACATGTTAACCGGAAATGGCATAAAGCCAGCTGTTAGGGTAAGATAAGCGATACCCGAGGGTAAGAAGCCCCCTTCGACAACCGCGGTTAACATCTTAACTGCAAATGGCATAAAGCCGGCTGTTAGGGTGAGATAAGCGATACCCAAGGGTAAGAAGCCCCCTTCGACAACCGCGGTTAACATGTTAACCGGAAATGGCATAAATCCGGCTGTTAGGGTGAGATAAGTGATACCCGGAGGTAAGAAGCCCCCTTCAACAGCCAATGTATTTGCATCGATGAGGATGTGCGATGTGGTAGAGGGCCCAGCTTGCAGGGATGCTATTTTACTCATATATCAATATGATTATGTCCAATGATGATGTAAAGTGACGATTCTCAACAGCCTTAAGTGTAATAAGGTCGCAGATGCGCTATGTTCCATGGTCGGCGGGTCTCCTGACCCAAAGTATCTGAGTCGTCCCGGATGTCAATGAGGTAATATGACCCGTTTTTGAGATTTCGGCTGACCACAAAAGGCCCTTCCCATGGAGGAGATAACTTATGCATATCTGTCTGGTCTTGAATCAGCCGTAGTACTAAGTCGCCCTCTTGAAATGTCTGGGTCTTAACCCTGCAGCGATGATAGCGGCACATGTCTTGTTGTCGCCGAATGGGCAGCCGCCAACTCTCGTTCCTACTCCAATGCATCCAACGCTTCCTGACGTGTCGTCTCATTGTCCGTCTCAACATAAGCCACCACTCGTGGCGAGTCATGTTGGATGTTACTTGGAAACACGGCCTCGACACCGTAAACCGTGAAGAAAGGTGTATACCCTATGGATCTGTTGGGAGTGGTTCTGATACTCCATAAGACGGAGGGCAGCTATTCTACCCAACAACCGGGTGTTCGTTGTAAAAGAACCATGAGCAGTGGCCTGATAACCCTCAAGATTTCCTGATTGGCACGCTCCGCCTGACCGTTGGACCGCGGATGGGCAACTACTCAAACATCAAGCCGGATGTGCTCTTCGTCATAGAATTTTTTCATAGCTCCCTTGGACAAATTTGTGCCATTGTTAGTGATGAAGCTGTGGGGTAACCAAAACGGTAGATCAACTTTTTAACAAACTGAACCGTTGTAGCCGCGTCACACTTGCTGATCGGCTCAGCCTCTACCCATTTGGTGAACTTATCAACCGCCACCAGGAGGTGTGTTTTCTTATCCTTGGATGTCTTGAAAGGTCCTACCATATCAAGCCCCCAGAGTGCAAACAACCAAGTAATTGGTATCATCCTCGACTCTTGAGACGGAACATGAGCACACCGGCCGAATTTTTGTCAGCCGTCACACTTGCCGACCAGATCCTCTGCGTCTTTGTGAACCGTCAACCAGAAGAAACCGTGCCGAAACGCCTTAGCTACCAAAGATTTTGAGTCGACGTGATGTACGCAATCTCCGGCGTGAATTTCATTCAAAATTTCCTGACCTTCCTCTGGTGAAACACAACGCTGAAAAACCCCGGAAACGCTGCACTTGTGTAACTCACCATTAACTATTGTCATTAACTTAGACCGCCGGGTGATCTGTCTGGCAAGATTTTCATCATCAAGTAACTCGCCGCGAGACAACTAGGCCAGGTAAGGCACAATCCAATCCGGAATAGCATGCAGAGCCACCACCAACTGCCCCTCCGGGTTAGGGATAGCCAAATCCTCCTCTGAAGGCAACTTGACAATCGGGTGATATAAAACGTCCAAAAAGATATTGGGCGGCTGCGGCTTTTGCTGAGAGCCTAACCGTGACAAGGCATCAGCTGCCACATTCCGGCGACGATCAATGTGATCTACCTGATAAACTTTGAAGTGACCAGCAATGACATCAACCACCTGTCGATAGCCCGCCATCCACGGGTCCCTGGAATCCCACGTGCCTGAAACTTGCTGAGCCACAAGATCTGAGTCGCCCAAACACCTTACCCAGCTTAAATTCATCTCCTTGGCCACTCTGAGACCATGAAGCAGGGCCATATACTCAGCTGTATTGTTGGTGCAAGGAAACATCAGCCGGAGTACATAAATTTTTTTATCACCTTTGGGAGTTGTCAAAACAACTCCTGCTCCTGATCCTTCTAGCTGCTTCGATCCATCAAAATGTATAGTCCAGTATGTGTTATCCGGCTTTTCCTTTGGATCTTGACACTCTGTCCAATCGTTCACAAAATCCACAAGGGCTTGGGACATGATAGCCGTACGAGGCACATATTTCAGATTCAGAGATCCCAGCTCTAATGCCCACTTAGCAATCCTACTAGTAGCTTCTCTATTCTGGATTATATCCCCCAACGGAGCAGAACTTACCACGGTGATCTGGTGCCTAGGAAATAGTGCTTCAACTTGCGATTGCCCATGAACACTCCATACACTAGCTTCTGCCAATGTGGATATCTCTACTTGGATTCAATTAGGACCTCACTGATATAACAAACCGACCTCTGAACCGGATACTCCTTCCCGGCTTCCTTGCGCTCGACCACAATTGCGGCGATGACTGCCCGGTTGTTAGCGGCCATGTACAGGAGCAAAGGTTCTTTCTTAGCCGGAGCAGCCAATACCGGTGGCTCAGTGAGTTGTTTCTTGAGTGCCTCCAATGCTTCACCCGCCTCCGTATTCCAGACAAAATTGTGTGTCTTTTTCACCATTTGATATAGAGGAATTGCTTTCTCACCGAGGTGGCTTATGAAATGTCTTAACATGGCGATTCGCCCCGCCAGGCGCTAGACATTATTAACACAGGCCGACTCTGCCAGAGATGTGATAGCCTTGATTTTATCTGGGTTAACCTCAATGCCACGCTTAGAAACTAGAAATCCCAAGAGCTTGCCAGCTGGAACACCAAAGACGCATTTGGCCAGGTTAAGCATCATCTTATAGACCCGACTATTGTTAAAAGTTTCCCTTAAGTCGTCCAAAAGGGTCTCCTTCTTCTTTGATTTGATCACAATATCATCCACGTAAGCATGAACATTGTGCCCAATCTGATTGTGAAGGCAATTCTGCACACAGCATTGATAAGTTGCCTGGGCACTCTTGAGCCCGAAAGGCATAGATACAAGCAGAAGGCTCCAAAAGGTGTAATTAAAGACGTCTCTCTTGGTCCTTAACAACCATCTTAATTTGATGATATCCTGAATAAGCATCCAGGAAGCAGAGGCTTTCGGAACCCGCCGTAGCATCAATGATCTGATCAATACGCGGGAGAGCAAAGGGATCAGTCGGACAAGCCTTGTTAAGGTCCGTTCAATCCACACACATCCGCCACGTGCCATTCTTTTTGAGCACAAGCAATGGGTTAGCAAGGCACTATGGGAGAAAGACCTCGAGGATGAAACCCGCCGCTAAGAGCCGGGCGACCTGTTCTCCGATGGCCTTGTGTCTCTCCTCATCGAACCGCCATAGAAACTGCTTGATAGGTTTAAACTTAGGGTCCACATTAAGATTGTGCTCAGCGAACTCTCTCAGAACACCCGGCATGTCAGAAGGATTCCATGCAAAGATGTCTCGATTCTCATGGATGAATGTGATGAGCGCGCTGTGACAGCCCAGGTGCTGTCCCTACCTTATTTGGCATGTAACCCATTGTATGAACCTGGTGTCAGGAGCTATGCGATGTTTTGCACCTTGTCATCCATGTGTGGTTTTGCATTCATGCATCATGCATCATTCATCCATCATAGCATTCATCTTGCCATGTTTGATTTTCATGTATCTTGGAATGATCTGGTGTTGTGAGTGTGCCTTGTGTTGTGTTGGTGTTTGAGTGTGGGTGGAGTTCATGTGAGCAACCTCTTCTCTTCCCCTCTCTTTCCCTTTGCAAAAAACCTTTCAATACCCCTCTTTTCCCCATAATATTTTCATGGCAGAATTAACTTGCAAATTAAAATTATTTAAAATGTCCAAGTGCTAGCATAATATTTTTTGAGCATCTGAGTGTTGGTTTCTTATTGTTTGGAGATTTATGCATTGGTGGCATTTAAATAACAGGAGCTGTTATCTTTTTAAAGTATTGAAATTACTTGGCCTAAAAATCAACTTAACATTTTTATTAAATAGTGCATATTATTTTGTTTACAAAAGTATTTTTATTTTCCCAAAAATCCTTTTAATTATTTCTGTGGGTTTTTCTAAGTTAGTTGTTTATTTTAAAATAAAAATCCTCTTATCTCATTTCCTGAGTGATAGAGGGATGTTGGTGAGCCTCCTGTCCTCTCCCGCGGCCCATCAGTGGTGCTAGCAGCCCAGCCGGCCTTCCCTCGTTGTCGCGTTCGTTCTCCTCTGTATGGCAGGGCATCGACAACAACCACGTCGGTTTGCTCGTCAATTTGACGGTCGACGGCGCCCCTAGCCGCCTATTAAGCGCATCTCCCTTGCCCTAGCCGTGCCGCTGCCAGGTGAGTTGGCCACGCTCATGTCGTCGCCGTGCCCGTCGTGATCTGCCCGAGCCACAACTCGTGCCCGGAGGTAGAACCTCGCCGCTTCTCCGTTCCTCTGGTACGCGGGGAGGAGTCCCCTCATGCTCCTCTTCTTCCCCGACGACCGAGAGGTGCTAAGGGAGTCGTCTTCTTCGCCCCTTCTTCTCTACAGCCCGGGTCAGAGTCGGCCGTTGAGATCTTCTTCCTCCCCGCATCGCCTTGTCGAGCCCCGAGCCTCCTCTCTGTGCCCTAGGTAAGGAGGTACGACCCCTCCTTCCATCCCCTCTTGCTAGCTCGTCGTTAGCCCTGTGTGCGCATAGGTCCGATCGTGCCAAGTTCGGGCTCCCGATGCTCTAGGAAAGCTGCAGTTTTGTTTAGTTGCCGAGTGTGTTTGGTGGCGTGCTCCATGAGTGGCCTCGTGCATCTAGTGCATGTAGTTTCCCCCTAGTTCCCGCAGCCCCGCCGGCAGTTCCCCTCGCCAGAGGTGGCTGGAGCTAGCCCCGCGCCGCCGCCGTTGCTCTGTCGGTGTAAACGTTCTGATCTACGACAATTTCGTCAGTTAGTTGAGTTATGCGTGTGTCTATTAGAGTAGTCGAGCCCCTCTTGGTTAACTCCAGCGCCTGTAGCAGAGTGGTGTGGGCTTGGGGGAAAAGACCCTGAGGCTGGGGTTTGAGCGCGACCCCTTCCCCCTTTTGTTTTTTTCTTTTGTTTTCTTTTGTTTTTCCTTTGCTACATGTTGTGTGTGTGTAATGCAACCAACATACTAGTTTTCATTTTTTTCTGTTTTAATTTGAGTGTATGTGTGGGTGTACTTTCTTGTACATAGGTGTAAGGTTATGCATGTATATATGTGTTGTGGTGTGTGTATTGTTAGTGCATACATACATATGTGCATGAGTATGTGTAAGTTTGTGTGTGCATATGTGTATATGTGTGTGCATGTGAGTATGCATATATATAAGTGTGTAGATGCAACACCTTCATGTGTAGGTGTTTTTATTTTTGGTTATTTCATGAGTGTGTGTGTGGGCTGAGTGCACTTGTATGTATAGGTGTGTTCATGTATGTGACATGTATTTATGCATGTGTAGGTGAGGGTGTGTGAGTGTGTGTGTGTGTGTGTGTGTGTGTGATATGCATACGCATAAGCATATATGCATTGTGTGTATACGTGCATATGTGTGTGGATGCACACCCACACACATGAGCATGTGTGTTCTTGAGAGTGTGTGCCCATGTGCAATTGTGCATGTGTGGTGTGTGTTTGTGCCATATGCATTATGCATATATGGGTCATGTGAGTGTGTGTGTTGGTGAATACCTCCTTCTTTGGTGGTATGTTCATGGTGGCTTGTGCTCATATGCCCTTGGGCATATTTGTAGCATGTGTGTGTCTGCTTGTAGTGTGAGGTGGTAGGTGTGCTAGCTTAGTGGCGCCACGTTGCTTGACATGATCCTATGTGTATGACCCATGATTTTGGGGTAGAAAGAGCCAACGGAGCCATTGGAACTTTCAGATTTCACATTTGAGCAAGTTTATAAAACTGTCATTTTCAGCTGTGATGCTACTTTGTCATTTCTGCATGATTTAATTCATGATTGCTTTGGGGTATAGTTTGCCTATTTTCTGTAACCTCATTATTCACCTGACTGATAACAACTTATTCGTAGGACGAGGTAGAGACGAGCCACACCAACGTTCCTGAGGTAACTTATATTTCATCCGATTCAGAATGCTTTGTACCCTAGAAAATATGGCGGGTTGTTCGAAAAGTTCCCTTTTCTCATCCTCTTGCTTATTTGAATCCCCAATTTCTTTTGAAAAAACAACAGCAAGCCGACCGACATTAGACCCGAAGCGCTGGCTCTACTAATCTTATGTCCGGGTTACCTACCCCCCGCCCCCGGCTCCGAAGAAGCGCCCCGCAGAGGTACGTATTTTCTCTCTCTTTTAACTTTATAGACTTCCTTTGTAACCTCAACACTGCCTTATGTCATTTGAACTATCTTTCAGGGATCACCTTCGTCCGGCCACTCTACAGCCACCGCTCAGCCACCTCTAAACATTAATCCGCTATACGTGTTTTCCATCTTTTATGCCCGGTTCTTTGGCGGGTGTAACCCTTGAATTCCGTCCTTCATGTATTTCCTAGGGCTCAAGCTAAGCGGAGGAAGACCAACAAGTCCTTCCATGGCCCTGCTGCCACCGAGCCGGAGCTTGCTAAACCGGACCCGTCGGCGACTTCTGCCGAACCGGCTGTTGACGACATTATTCCTAAGAGCCCGCAGAGGGACTCTTCCAAACCGCCGAGCCCTGCCAAGGCTGCTAACAAAACTACTGCCCCGGACGTCTTGATTACTAGTGCCGGCTTGCAATCTCCTTCACCTCACGTGCTAACCAAGGATAGTGAGACGGTCGAAGCTTTCGGGAAGCTAGAGTTTGAGCTCCCTGCCTTGGAAGAAATGACTGCTGAAGAACTTCATGCTGGCTATATGAACCGACTGTCCACTAGCCGGGATTTGGAGCTCAAACTGGTTAACTTGATGAAGATAAAATATAAGGTATTCCTTCCTTCCTATACCCTTACATAGCCCCCAAGGACCGGGTTAATATTGACTGATAATAATCCGGCCCTTCCATCTTTGTAGAAGTAGACTTATGTAAAATGTAAGCCTCAACTTACTTAACCCCTAAGGACCGGCTCACCAATTGATAATTTTGAACCGGAACTTCCTAGAAGATAGTTAACAGAGCCAAATGTAGCCCCCAAGGGCCGGCTTTATCTTTTCCAAAGTTGAGTTAGAACTTCTTAGAAGATAGTTAACAGAGCCAATCGTAGCCCCCAAGGTCCGGCTTAATCTTTTCCAAATTTGAGTCAGAAATTCTTAGAAGATAGTTAACAGAGCAAATCCTAGCCCCCAAGGGTCGGCTTAATCTTTTCCAGAGTTGAGTCGGAACTTCTTAGAAGATAGTTAACAGAGCCAAATGCAGCCCCCAAGTTCCGGATCAATCTAGCTGAAGTTGAGTAGGAACTGTCTTGCAAAATAGACATTACCCCCCCCCCCAAGTGTCATGCATATTGCTTGCAATCTGCTTGAGACTTGCTTATTTACTCCATAAGTTGGTATGTCGCGGGATGCTTTAATCGAGGCCGAGTCAGAACTGACCGGCTAAAAAGCAAATTTAGCTACTCAGCAAGCTACCCAGAGTGCAGTTGACGAGAAATGCCGACTTCTTACAGAGGAACTAGTTAAGATCAAGGCCGATTTCACCGCTTTCATGGAGTCTGCCGGCTCTGAAAAAGCTACATTGACCAAGAGGGCGGATGATGCTAATCAGCGGACGATGATTGTATCTAACGAGCTGCAATCACTGAAATGCCATATCATGAAGATGCCAGCCGCCCTCTTTGGTAAGTTGTT
This sequence comes from Hordeum marinum, assembly GCA_022496015.1. Classification (NCBI taxonomy): domain Eukaryota; kingdom Viridiplantae; phylum Streptophyta; class Magnoliopsida; order Poales; family Poaceae; genus Hordeum; species Hordeum marinum. Next base: position 138,630,103 of record CM039672.1, read on the forward strand.
AGTAGATTGGCTCACTCTGGATATTATACTTTTGTCGACGGCGCATAACGGGGCCTCCGTCTTATGCAGGTCCTAGCAGCCGTCAACTCGCTTCTCATAGCCTATTGCCTTTGAAGGCGATATATACTCTGACAGAGCAATTGTACTGCAGGGCGGTCTGAACAATCAAGGCTGTGCAATACAAAGAGAACATCCCTTCGGCTCTCAAAGGGGTCTTGGAGCTCCTGTCAACAATGCCAAAAGAAATTGTGGAGTTGAAGAAATCAGCCGCCCGCCAAGGGGCAATTGCAGCCATAAGCCGAGCGCTGCCATTCGCTCCAGAGCTTATCCTTGCTGACATGATGGACGGGTTTCCCTTAAAGAAGGACGACGAATCTGAATTTGCAAACACTGATTATGCCCAGTGCGTAAAGGACTCCAAGGTTCTAGCCTCCGTCTTAGTAGAAGAAGTCAACTTGGCGACTTACCAGGCGGCTTACAGTGCTGATCAAAAGAGGATCCATGGTCCGCTCTTTGAGTGCCAGGATCTGACACCAGCTCGCAGTAAGACTCTCTTCGCTTCTGATATTGACCCATCCCCCTTCTTTGAAGAAAGAATTTTTTTGGCTTTAACATACAGCAATTGGGACTTGGATAATCTCCAGATCAATGCAACCAAAGAGTCGGAGCAGGATGACCCACCAGCCACGAGATTGCTTTGTTAGAAACCTTGTAATAGCCGACTCTCCATGACCCACCATGGGCGATGTAAAAAAGTTGATGATATTTTGATCTCCACAAAGAGCGTCTGTAATAGGATAGCGACAACTTTTGCCTTTGTTGAACTTGAGCCATCGCGCACGTATGAAAGTCCCGCCTTAAAATAGACATGTGCCATCTTCCTTGTCCCTCTCATTATATACCTTACCGGCTCTTCGTAGCTTAGTTTCCTGCATGTATAAATGTACCTTTCCACCATCCGGAGGGCGGCTTAAAAGCATAACCCGAAGATGCTGTGTCTTCCCAACGTGTTCGACAGAATTCTTCGCTTGGCTTCAGAGCCGGCCGAGAAGGTTTGTTAAGCTTCACCCATAGGGCAGGAAGCCCCCTGTATGGTTATGTTGACTTGTCAACATTTCTGGCGTGAACGCCGGTTGTTAGGGATAGATAAGCTACACCCAGGGTGGGTAGCCCCCTTCAACAACTACGGCTAACATGTTAACCGGAATGGCATAAAGCCAGCTGTTAGGGTGAGATAGGCGGTACCTGGAGGTAAGAAGCCACCTTCGATAGCCATTGTTGACTTGTCAACATTTTTGGCGCGAACGCCGGTTGTTAGGGTGAGATAAGCGATACCCGAAGGTAAGAAACCCCCCTTCGACAACTATGTCTAACATGTTAACCTGAAATGGAATAAAGCCGGCTGTTAGGGTGAGATAAGGGATAACCGAGGGTAAGAAGGCCCCTTCGACAGCCACAACTGACATGTCAACTAGAATGGCATAAAGCCGGTTGTTAGGGTGAGATAAGCAAACCCGTCGGTAATAAGCCCCCTTCGACAACTGCAGTTAACATGTTAAACGGAAATGGCATAAAGGCGACTGTTAGGGTGAGATAAGCGACACCCGTCTGTGAGAAGCCCCCTTCAACAACCGTAGTTAACATGTCAACTAGAATGGCATAAAGCCGGTTGTTACGGTGAGATAAGCGATACCCGAAGGTAAGAAGCCCCCTTCGACAACCGCGGTCAACATGTTAACCGGAAATGGCATAAAGCCGGCTGTTAGGGTAAGATAAGCGATACCCGAGGGTAAGAAGCCCCCTTCGACAACCGAGGTTAACATCTTAACCGTAAATGGCATAAAGTCGGCTGTTAGGGTGAGATAAGCGATACCCGAGGGTAAGAAGCCCCCTTCGACAACCGCGGTTAACATGTTAACCGGAAATGGCATCAAGCCGGCTGTTAGGGTGAGATAAGTGATACCCGGAGGTAAGTAGCCCCCTTCGACAGCCAATGTATTTGCATCGATGAAGATGTGCGATGTGGTAGAGGGCCCATTTTGCAGGGATGCTATTTTACTCATATATAAAGATGATTATGTACAATGATGATGTAAAGTGACGATTCTCAACAACCTTAAGTGTAATATGGCCGCAGATGCGCTATGTTCCATGGTCGGCGGGTCTCCTGACCCAAAGTATCTGAGTCGTCCCGGATGTCAATGAGGTAATATGACCCGTTGTTGAGATTTTGGCTGACCACAAAAGGCCCTTCCCATGGAGGAGATAACTTATGCATATCTGTCTGGTCTTGAATCAGCCATAGGACTAAGTTGCCCTCTTGAAATGTCCGGGTCTTAACCCTGGAGCTATGATAGCGGCGCAGGTCTTGTTGATAAATCGCCGAACGGGCAGCTGCTAACTCTCGTTCCTCCTCCAAAGCATCCAACGCATCCTGACATGCTGTCTCATCGTCCGTCTCAACATAAGCCACCACTCGTGGCGAGTCATGTCGGATGTTACTTGGAAACACGGCCTCGACACCGTAAACCATGAAGAAAGGTGTATACCCTGTGGATCTGTTGGGAGTGGTTCTGATACTCCATAAGACGGAGGGCAGCTGTTCTACCCAACAACCGAGTGTTCGTTGTAAAGGAACCATGAGCCGTGGCTTGATACCCCTCAAGATTTCTTGATTGGCACGCTCCGCCTGACCGTTGGACTGCGGATGAGCAACTGCTGGAACATCAAGCCGGATGTGCTATTCGTCATAGAATTTTTTCATAGCTCCCTTGGACAAAGTTGTGCCATTGTCAGTGATGAAGCTATGGGGTAACCAAAACGGTAGATCAGCTTTTTAACAAACTGAACCGCCGTAGCCGCATCACACTTGCTGATCGGCTCAGCCTCTACCCATTTGGTGAACTTATCAACCGCCACTAGGAGGTGTGTTTTCTTATCCTTGGATCTATTGAAAGGTCCTACCATGTCAAGCTCCCAGACTGCAAACGACCAAGTAATTGGTATCATCCTCGACTCTTGAGCCAGAACATGAGCACGCCTGCCGAATTTTTGTCAGCCGTCACACTTGCGGACCAGATCCTCTGCGTCTTTGTGAGCCATCAACCAGAAGAAACCGTGCTAAAACGCCTTAGCAACCAAAGATTTTGAGTCGACGTGATGTACGAAATCTCCGGCGTGAATTTCATTCAAAATTTCCTGACCTTCCTCTGGTGAGACACAACGCTGAAAAACCCCGGAAACGCTGCACTTGTGTAACTCACCATTAACTTAGACCGTCGGGTGATTTGTCTGGCAAGATTTTCATCATCAGGTAACTCGCCCCGAGTCAAATAGGCTAGGTAAGGCACAATCCAATCCGGAATAGCATGCAGAGCCACCACCAACTGCCCCTCCGGGTTAGGGATAGCCAAATCCTCCTCTGAAGGCAACTTGATAGTCGGGTGATATAAAACGTCCAAAAAGATATTGGGCGGCTTCGTCTTTTGCTAAGAGCCTAACCGTGACAAGGCATCAGCTGCCACATTCCGGCGACGATCAATGTGATCTACCTGATAAACTTTGAAGTGACCAGCAATGACATCAACCACCTGTCGGTAACCCACCATCCACGGGTCCCTAGAATCCCACGTGCCTGAAAATTGCTGAGCCACAAGATCTGAGTCGCCCAAACACCTTACCCAGCTTAAATTCATCTCCTTGGCCACTCTGAGACCATGAAGCAGAGCCATATACTCAGCCGCATTGTTGGTGCAAGGGAACATCAGCCGGAGTACATAACAAAATTTATCACCTTTGGGAGATGTCAAAACAACTCCTGCTCCTGATCCTTCCAGTTGCTTGGATCCATCAAAATGTATAGTCCAGTATGTGTTATCCGGCTTTTTCTTTGGAGCTTGACACTCTGTCCAATCGTTTATAAAATCCACAAGGGCTTGGGACATGATAGCCGTACGAGGCACATATTTCAGATTCAGAGATCCCAGCTCTAATGCCCACTTAGCAATCCTACTAGTAGCTTCTCTGTTCTGGATTATATCCCCCAACAGAGCAGAACTGACCACGGTGATTTGGTGCCCTAGGAAATAGTGCTTCGACATGCGATTGCCCATGAACACTCCATACACTAGCTTCTGCCAATGTGGATATCTCTACTTGCATTCAATTAGGACCTCACTGATATATAACAAACCGGCCTCTGAACCGGATACTCCTTCCCGGCTTCCTTGCGCTCGACCACAATTGCGGCGCTGACTGCCCGGTTGTTAGCGGCCACATACAGGAGCAAAGGTTCTTTCTTAGACGGAGTAGCCAGTACCGGTGACTCAGTGAGTTGTTTCTTGAGTTCCTTAAATGCTTCACCCGCCGCCGTATTCCAGACAAAATTGTCTGTCTTTTTCACCATCTGATATAGAGGAATTGCTTTCTCACCGAGGCGGCTTATGAAATGGCTTAACGTGGCCATTCACCCCGCCAGGCGCTAGACATCATTAATCTAGGCCGACTCTGCCAGAGAGGTGATAGCCTTGCTTTTATCTAGGTTAACCTCAATGCCACGCTCAGAAACTAGAAATCCCAAGAGCTTGTCATCCGGAACACCAAAGACTCATTTGGCTAGATTAAGCATCATCTTATAGACCCGACTATTGTAAAAAGTTTCCCTTAAGTCGACCAAAAGGGTCTCCTTCTTATTTGATTTGATCACAATATCATCCACGTAAGCATGAACATGGTGCCCAATCTGACTGTGAAGGCAATTCTGCACACATCATTGATAAGTTGCCTGGGCACTCTTGAGCCCGAAAGGCATAGATACATGCAGAAGGCTCCAAAAGGTGTAATGAAAGCCGTCTCTCTTGGTCCTTAACCACCATCTTAATTTGATGATATCCTGAATAAGCATCCAGGAAGCAGAGGCTTTCGCAACCCGCCGTAGCATCAATGATCTGATCAATACGCGGGAGAGCAAAGGGATCAGTCGGACAAGCCTTGTTAAGGTCCGTACAATCCACACACATCCGCCATGTGCCATTCTTTTTTAGCACAAGCAATGGGTTAGCAAGCCACTACGGGTGAAAGACCTCGAGGATGAAACCCGCCACTAAGAGCCGGGCGACCTCTTCTCCGATGGCCTTGCGTGTCTCCTCATTGAACCGCCATAGAAACTGCTTGATAGGTTTAAACTTAGGGTCCACATTAGGATTGTGCTTAGCGAACTCTCTTAGAACACCCGGCATGTCAGAAGGATTCCATGCAAAGATGTCTCGATTCTCATGGATGAATTTGATGAGCACGCTGTGACAGCCTAGCTGATGTCCCTACCTTATTTGGCATGTAACCCATTGTATGTATGGAACTTGGTGTCAGGAGCTATAAGATGTTTTGCACCTTGTCATCCATGTGTTGTTTTGCATTCATGCATCATGCATCATTCATCCATCATAGCATTCATCTTGCCATGTTTGATTTTCATGTATCTTGGAATGATCTGGTGTTGTGAGTGTGCCTTGTGTTGTGTTGGTGTTTGATTGTGGGTGGAGTTCATGTGAGCAACCTCTTCTCTTCCCCTCTCTTTCCCTTTGCAAAAACCGTTTCAATACCCCTCTTTTCCCCATAATATTTTCATGGCCGAATGAACTTGCAAATTAAAATTATTTAAAATGTTCAAGTGCTAGCATAATATTTTTTGAGCATGTGAGTGTTGGTTTCTTATTGTTTGGAGGTTTATGCATTGGTGGCATTTAAATAACAGGAGTTGTTATCTTTTTAAAGTATTGAAATTACTTGGCCTAAAAATCAACTTAACATTTTTATTAAATAGTGCATATTATTTTGTTTACAAAAGTATTTTTGTTTGCCCAAAACTCCTTTTAATTATTTCTATGAGTTTTTCTAAGTTAGTTGTTTGTTTTAAAATAAAAATCCTCTTATCTTATTTCCTGAGTGAGAGAGAGATGTTGGTGGGCCTCCTGTCCTCTCGCGCGGCCCATCAGTGGTGCTAGCAGCCCAGCCGGCCTTCCCTCGCTGTCGCGTTCGTTCTCCTCTGTATGGCAGGGCATCGACAACAACCACGTCGGTTTGCTCGTCGATTTGACGGCCGACGGTGCCCCTAGCCGCCTATTAAGCGTGTCTCCCTTGCCCTAGCCTTTCCCCTCTCTCCATTCTTCCCTCTCCTTGTCGTGCTGCTGCAAGGTGAGTTGGCCACGCTCATGTCGTCGCCGTGCCCGTCGTGCTTTGCCCGAGCCACAGCTCGTGCCCGGAGGTAGAACCTCGCCGCTTCTCCGTTCCTCTATTACGTGGGAAGGAGTCCCCTCATGCTCCTCTTCTTCCCCGACGATTGAGAGGTGCTAAGGGAGTCGTCTTCTTCGCCCCTTTTTCTCTGCAGCCCGGGTCAGAGTTGGCCGCTGAGATCTTATTCCTCCCCGCATAGCCTCGTCGAGCCGTGAGCCTCCTCTCTGTGCCCTAGGTAAGGAGGTATGCCCCCCCTTCTATCCCCTCTTGCTAGATCGTCGTTAGCCCTGTGTGCGCATAGGTCTGATCGTGCCAAGTTCGCGCTCCCGATGCTCTAGGCAAGCTGCAGTTTTGTTTAGTTGTCGAGTGTGTTTGGTGGCCTGCTCCATGGGTGGCCTCGTGCATCTAGTGCGTGTAGTTTCCCCCTAGTTCCCGCAGCCCCGCTGGAAGTTCCCCTCGCCGGAGGTGGCCGGAGCTAGCCCCCTGCCGCCGCCGTTGCTCTTTCGCTGTAAACGTTCTGATTTGTGAAAATTTGGTCAGTTAGTTGAGTTGTGCGTGTGTGTATTAGAGCAGTCGAGCCCCTCCTGGTTAACTCCAGCGCCTGTAGCAGAGTGGTGTGGGCTTGGGGGAAAAGACCCTGAGGCTGGGGTTTGTTCAGGATCTCATGGAGATCATACTAGATTCGATCGTTCATCATAGGCCACTCATATTTATTCTTCATATTACATAAGTTAGCCACCATATATGCTTAGGCTGTTGCAAACTAAACACTTACCCCATCCCAACCTTTAAGCATGAATAGTCTTGGTACCCGGGCGCTTGATTGTTGAGTCCTTGTGGCTCACAGATTACTACAACCCTCCAGATATAGGTACAGATGAGTACGTGCAGGATGATCTTACCCAGCTCAAGTGGGAATATGATGAGGAAAGAGGCAAGATGTACGTGACTTATCTAAATGTGTAGAGGATCATGCTCGTGATCTTTGGGATAGCGAGATAGTATCATTTGCATCTGTTTTATCATTTGGTTTCGTCCGTAGTCGAACCCTGTCTTCATCCTGATGATTTGAACTCTGAGTGGATTGTAATTTGGTATGTGGCGAGTGTAAGCCAACTTGTATACTCATCTATTCTGTAATGTATGAGGCAATGTTACTATACTTGCTGACGGCAATATGCGCCTCTATCCCTTGCGAGGCCCTCATGTCTTGAAATGGATAGGCACGCATCTTGGGCATGACATGCGCTTTCCTCTTTGGGATCCATGTGAGCCCCAATGATGAACTGTTTGGATGAGTCGCCCGGAGTGAAGTCTATTGCCTTGGTATCATCCGCCGAAAACATAAGGGGCGGCTCAACCTTCGTTGTAGGCTTTTTCAGCGGCGTCATATCCTCCGGGCCAACATTCTGCTTATAAAACTTAAGCTCCTCCTGAGCACAACTGGATTCTGCATAAGCCGTGTCTCCTTCCTCGCACTCAATAGCCGTATTCCAATCACCATGAATGGTAATTGTGCCGTTTAATCCAGGCAACTATAAGTAGACATAGCAGGGCCTAGCCATGAAGTTAGCATAAGCCGGCCACCCAAACAACGCATGGTAAGGGCTCTTGATCTTGACCACTTCAAACCACAAAGACTCCACTCTGTAGTTATATTCATCACCAAAGGCAACTTCCAAAGAAATCCTGCCCACCGCATAAGCTGACTTGCCTGGCACCACACCATGAGAAACGGTGGATGAGGGCTTAAGATCCTTGTCAAGCAACTTCATCCGCTGGAAGGTGTCATAATAGAGGATGTTGATACTACTGCCTCCGTCCATAATCACCTTAATCACCATATATCCTCCCACTTGGGGGGCAACCACCAAAGCCATCTGCCCCAGGTCATCAACACGCGGCGGGTGATCTTCCCGGCTCCATGTTATGTCATATTCTGACCATTTTAAGTACTACGGCAGAGCCGGCGTAGCCGCATGAACCGCTCGCTTGCATAATTTCGGATCCCGCCTGTTAAGGCTGGACGTGAAGACATGATACTGTCCTGAGCTGAGCTGCTTCGGATTACTTTGATATCGAGATTGGTTATGCTGCTGCTGGTTATTGTTACCAGAGTGTTGCGGATGCCCTCCTTGATTACCTTGACCATGATGACTGGACCCTGAACCGTCCGTCCCCAATCCGGCTCCTGACCCGCCAGGTGCCGAGCCGCCGGGCGGACCACCGTCCTGGTTGTTAGGTTGCGTATAGTAATTCTTTAACTTCTGCATAATGTGGCAATCACCCCATGCATGCGACGAACGTTTGTCGGGCTGGCTGTGTTCCGGACATGGCTTCTGAAGTGCCTCCTCCAAATTGAAGGGAGTCCTGTTCTAATTAAAAGGTGGCCTGAACTGCCCATTGCCCTTAGGAGGATTCTGTCCGGTACTTGCATTGGCTACCAGTTCTGATCCGCCATCAGGATTCTTCTGGTTGTTCTGGTTACCATTGTTAACCACACCTTTTCCTTGATTGTTCTTCTTACCTTGACCGGCCTTCTCCTCATTAGAGCCTGGGTCCTTCGTGTTATCAAAGTTGGCGTATTTTGTGAGAGCCGTCATGAGCTCTCCCATATCCTGACACGTACGCTTGAGCCGGCCAAGTTTCTGCTTCAGTGGAACGAATTGCAATTCTTCTCTAAAATGAGCATGGCTTGGGCCACCATGATCTTCTCAAACGAATGGATGATGGTTGACACCCGTCGGACCCAATGATGAGCTGACTCACCCTCCAGCTAGACGCAGTGACCGAGATTCACGATGGTCATAGGCTGCTTGCAAGTCCCTTGAAATTTTTCGATGAACCTTGTAACTCAGCCCACGAATTGATGCTATTGGGAGACAACCCCTTTAACGATGTGCGAGCCAGACCTTCAAGAATCATGATAAAGTACTTAGCACACACGGCCTCACAGACATCTAGCATTTCCATATACAGTTCATAACTTTTGATCCAGGCCTTCGGAGGAAAATCAGTAGTGTAATTCGGAAGTTTGCGAGGTCGTTTGAAATCCTTCGGCAACCGTCCACTTCGTAGAGCCGACGATAAGCACGGCACTCCTACGGCCCTGGCCGTTACTCCTGCTCCTACTGATACCGAGGGCACGAGCTCTTGGTGAGTCGTCGTGGCCAAAGCTGCCGCCTCTTGCTGCTTTCTTGCCTGGTCGCTGCTGAAAACCGCTGGCGACTCATAGCGCCAGCTAAAGCTCCGGCTAGGGAGAGGGGTTGAATGAAAGCGGCTCCGACTATGAGTGTACTTTTCCTGCTGGGCCATCACCGTCTGCAGGTATCCAATGGCATTCTATACCTCCTCCGCAAAAGGTGCTTCATCTGGAATAGGAATCATTTCAAGTCAGGTAGTAGCGGCCACCATATTCTCGGCTGGGTTAGAATAATGACCCACCGGTGTTGGGAAGACCACTGGTGAGACCTGGTTTCATCGGGCCGGGTGAGACGTCGGTCGAGCTGTCGGGCGGCTTCCATGTGCATCCGCTGCTCATCCCGTTCCTGGCGTGTTGAAGAGGTTGCTAGCCTCATATCCTTCTGGCAAGCGGGATTGATGCCTCCTCCGATGCATCGCAGCCGCCGATTATTGTTCCAGCCCAAGGAGGAAGGCACCCATTTTAATACGTTCTGCCTCTTCCTCCATCTGGACTTTCAGCTCAGCTATCCTCTATTGCTCCTCCGTCATCCGGTCCTTGAGCCCTACAATCTCTAAGTTCCGGGCAGCCTGATTATCTAGTGTAACTTCAGTGGCCATTAGGACCGCGAGCTCGTTCATTAAATCCAAAAGAACTTGAGCCGGCGGCAGCGGGTCAGCGCCCGAGGTTGCTTCTCCCGCGGCTATACTGCTAGTGCCTGGGGGTGACCCCGCCATGAACACTGCAGCGTGAGCGGGCGGCCCAAGAGCGTCGGACTCAGAATGCTTCAACTTAGGGCAAAGCTCATCGTAGACCTCGAGCCCGCTGTTGTGAAGCTGGTAAATTGACTCCATCTCCCCGCTCGAAGACTCATCTTCTGAATAGACGAGAGTTTCCTGCGACCCAGAAGCTTCCAGATCCATACCTTGAGTAAAGCCTATGAAGACGTGCCTCCAGCATGGATCGGCACAGGCGGGCCACACATCACGTGCGGGTTGCGCGCATCAGGCTGGCTTGATGATGTCGGTGCAAATGTCCGACCCGGGTGTAGCTCCATCGGTCCTTCTGATGAAAACGTGAATCCCACCGAAAGGAACGATAAATCCATATTCCACAAAGTCGGCATCAAGCCCCTAGTCAGCGTCGTCGATGTAGAGCCGGTCACGACGAGTCTTGCTCATCCTTCCGACCACGTATCCCTCGAGCCCAGGGAGAGAGCCCTTTGAGAACTCAACACCACCGAGCGCAGGCCCCATGGTGGGTGCCAACTGTCGTGGTTTTATCACGGCAGATGTCCAGGTGAACGGACTTGGGTTCAGGGCCATTGCTAATGTGATGGACTCAAAGTGGTTGGTTGGGATGAAGGACATGAGTTTACCCAGGTTCAGCCCCTCAAGTCTAGGTAATAGCCTACGTCCTGCTTGTTCTTGTATTAATTGATGTATCGATTACAAGGGAGCTATTGCTTCACCTAGTTCTCGATAGCCTGACCCCTAAGTCGCCCCGGGTCTTGCCTTTATATAGGAGGTCAAGACCACGGGGCATACAAGTTGTAACTGATTCTCGTTACATATCCGAGTCTACCTCTATCTTCTCTTGCCTTTCCTGACCAAGTCGTCCCCAGGCGGCTTATGCGCCCGGGTCTTCTCCATCCGGGCCACCTTCTGGCCAATCATGTCAAGCTGCTAGGCATCTTGGGCCTTAAGTCTTCACGGCTTACTCTTGGGCTGGCGTACGAGCCGCTTGCTTTGACCTGGAGCCCTCCGGGCGGGTCTCACCGTGGGGTCATATCCCCAACAAATGGAGACCAATGCTTTGATACCAATTGAGGGATCACTAGAAGAGTGCCTAGAGGGGGGGTGAATAGACTACTAGCAGGAAGTTAAAATCTAACTTTTTCCCAAGTTATTTGGTTGGTAGATTTTAACAGTTTTTAGCAAAGCTAGCAGGTCTAACATCCCTACACAGGTAGGTCAACAAATATGGCAGTGGAAAGTAAAGACATTGCATATGAAGTAAAGAGTTGAGATAGGTAGATCAAATGCAGTTGGAGACGCATGGGATTTTCCTGTGGTTCCGATAGTTGGTGCTATCGTACATCCACGTTTATGGAGTCTTCAACCCATGGAGGGTAACGGTCGCGAGAGTACACGGAGGGTTCCACCCAAAAGGGTCCCCGAGGTAGCAACCTTGACAATTCCATATGTCTTCCGTCCACGAAAAACTAGCCTCACTATGGGTAGATCTTCACGAAGTAGGCGATCTCCTCTCCCTTACAAACTTCTTGGTTCACTCCACAATATGAAGTAGCAAGGTCCCAAGCGACATCTAAACAATCTTGGTGGCACCACCCTCCAAAATGTAATAGGCTCGGTAATGACGATGTACTCCTTGCTCTTGTGCTTCAAGATGATAGACTCCTCAGCACACAATCTCTCTCACACAGATTTGGCTTGGTAGAAGAGATGGGATTTGTGGAAAGCAACTTGGGGAGGATAGAAATAAAGATCCATATGATTGGAGTGGAATATCTTGACCTCAACACAAGGGAAGGTCGTTCTCTCTTAGAAAATCTGATAGGATAGGTATGGAATAGTTCTAAGTGCTTGTCTCTCGAGTTGGTGGTGGCAAAGTGCTATATATAGGCATCCCCACAAATCCAACCATTACAATTAAAATGACCAACTCGATGACACCGATGTGTTAATCTTGGCGGTACCGAAGTGACAAAAAGGTGGCAACTTTTGAATCTCAGTGAGACCGATATAGGAAACTTGGTTTGACCGCTAAGGCGACCAACGGTCAGATTTCCAATCTCGATGATGCCAATCCAACATTTTCGGGTGGACCGAAAATGTCAATTTGCGTAACAAAAAGTTGGAACCTAAACTCGGTGGCACCGGTATGGAATCGGTTGCACCGAAGTGGCTAGGGTTTGGCTTGAGTCTGTCTAGGTTCTGGAATCGGGGGCACCGAAGTGGCAAAGTTGGTTGCCCTGATTTTGAGTGTTGGGTATAGAACAAACTTTGGTGGGAGAGTTTGTGGATGTTTTCGGCGACTATCACTTGTGCAACTTTGAGCATATTGTTCACCAACAAGACCTTACCCCTTTTAAAAGTATTGGCTTTCCTATGACTCAAAGTGATTTCTCACAAATATAAAATGTAGAGTCCTCTTGCTTGAAGCTTGGCCAACCTATTTCCTTGAATCTTGGGGTATGTCCACAATCTCCTTTTGCCAACCCTCTCTGTAGACTGTATCTGAAATACACTAGGTAAAAGTATCAGTCGAAGATTCATTGTATGTTGTCATGAATTATCAAAACCACCAAGGGAGCATGCTGTGCTTTCAAGGGATCACTAGAAGAGTGTTTAGAGGGGGGTGAATAGACTACTAGCAGAAAATTAAAACCTAACCTTTTCCCAAGTTAATTGGTTGGCAAATATTAACAGTTTTAGCAAGGCTAACAAGTCTATATACCCTACACGTGCATGTCAACAAATATAGCAGCGGAAAGTAAATACATTGAACATGAAGTAGAGAGATGAGATATGGAGATCAAACGCAATTGGATATGCAATGATTTTTCTCCTGGTTCCGATAGGTAGCGCTATCGTACGTCAACGTTGATGGAGTCTTCAACCCACGGAGGGTAACGTTCACGAGAGTCCATGGAGGGCTCTACCCACAAAGGGTTCCAACAAGAAGCAACCTTCAATATACCCTAACGGCCTATGTCCATGGAGGACTACCCTTACTCGGGGTAGATCTTCACGAAGTAGGCGATCTCCTTTCCCTTACAAACTTCTTGGTTCACTCCACAACACGAAGTAGGAGGCTCTCAAGCGACACCTAACAAATATAGGAGGCACCACCCTCCAAAAGGTAATGGGCTCGGTAATGTGGATGAAGTCCTTTCTCTTGTGCTTCAAGATGATAGACTCCTCAACACACAATCACTCTCTCACAGATATGGCTAGGTAGAATTGATGGGATTGGTGGAAAGCAAGTTGGGGAGGCTAGAAATCAAGATCCATATGATTGGAGTGGAAGATCTTGACCTCAACCTAAGGGTAGGTGGTTCTCTCTCATAAAACTGATAGGATAGGTATGGAATGGTTCTGAGTGCTTCTCATTCGAGTAGGTGGTGGTGAAGGGGTATATATAGGCATCCCCAAAAATCCAACTATTACACACAAAATGACCAACCCGGTGTCCCGGACGTGTTAGTATCGGTGGTACCAAAGTGACCAAAAGGTGGCAACTTTTGAAACTCGGAGGGACCAATATGAAAATCTCGGTTGCACATATAAGGTGACCAACAGTCAAAATGCCCAATCTCGATGACGCTGATTCAACAATCTTGGAGGGACCGAAATCGTGAACTTGCATAATAGAAAGTTGGCAGCCCAACTCGGTGGCACCAAAAGCAGTAACGGCTGTACCGAAGGGTTAGGGTTTGGCTGAGTCTATCTAGGGTTTGGAATCTGTGGCACTGAACGTGGAATGTTGGTTGCACCGATTTTGAGTGTTTGACTTAGGACAAACTTTGGTGGGAGAGTTTGTGGGTGTCTTTGGTGACTATCACCTGTGCACGTATGAGCATTTTGTTCACCAACAAAACTTTACCCCCTTTTAATAGTATTGCCTTTCCCATGGACTCAAAGTGATTTATCACAAGTATAAAATGTAGAGTCCTTTTGCTTGAAGCTTTGCCAATCCATTTCCTTACATCTTGGGGTATCCCACAATCTCTTTGCCAACCCAACTCTCCATGGATTATTATCTGAAACACACTAGATTAAAGTATTAGTCCAAGAGACAATGTATGTTGTCATGAATTATCAAAACCACCAAGGTAGCATGTTGTGCTTTCACAATGGCAGGAAGCAAGGTTGTCACTCTCGCGATTTTGAATCGGATCGGAGCTACGACGCTAGGATCACAAATCGTAGAATCTTCACTATAGGGATCGTGGAAACGTAGATTCTATGAAATAAATTATTGAATCAGGTGGGTTAGTTTGGATCGTGAAGTCATAGAATCATATAATAGAATCGCGATTCTAACAACCTTGCCAGGAAGGGATCCCACAACGACCAATTTTGAAGGGGGGCAGCAGTACGTGCCCCTCTGCCCAAAGGCAGTCTTCGCCTACAAAGTAGCTGTCGACGGTGTAGGGATGGGCTCAACGATGATATCTTCCCTGCGGGGCGAGTGGTTGTGGTCTTCTTGCACTGGAATGGAAACCTTTGGGGGGTGCTTTGGGAACCCACGTATGTCCTTTTGTCCGTTTGCACCAAAAAGGAAACTGCACCGACTGGCTCACTTACACCCGCCTGTCCTTCCTTGCGTCATCCTTGACTCCTAAGGCCAAGCCTTGCATAGAAACCTCCGCCGCTCCAGAGGGGTCTTGAGGAGGCCCATCCTTCGTGGGTCTTGTCACTGTTCTTCATCGCGAGGCTAGGGCCCTTGTGTTGGCCTACTCTCAGGTGGGGGCCGCGCCTGATCTTATTTGTTTGATGAAGTGGGCCATGCCCTGGGCCGCAGGCAAGGAGGTCTGGGTACCCCCGTTCCCAGAACGCCGACAGCACCGACGACCACCCTAGGGCGACAACGGCAGCAGGGGTGCTCCCCATGCTGTGCACGCCCAACATAAGTGGTGTGGCCATCTACAAGACTCTCATCGACGGCGACACTGACCTCAACGTCATCTCTCTGGAGGCCTTCGACGCGTTGTAGCTACCTCGCAGCCGGCTCATGCCCTCGGGGCCCTTCACTTGGGTTGTTGGAGTATCCGTCGCCCCCTTAGGGCGTGTACATCTCCCCATCACCTTCGGCACCCGCTCCAACTTTTGCATCGAGCAGGTCGACTTTGACATCGCGCACATCCACCTCCCATACAACGCCATCCTCGGCTACCCTGCGCTCGCCCAGTTCATGGAGGCGACGCACCCGGGCTACAACATCATCAAGATGCCCGAGAGCGTGGGCATCCTCACCATCCAAGGGAGCATCACGGACGCATCACATGCCCTTGGGCTCGCCTACAAGGTGGTGGCCGTGGCGCGCCCAATTGCCGGGAGCATTGCGCTAACCGCCGAAGAGTCCGAAGGTATCATTGGCGTTGCACCTATAAAAAAGAAGCCGCTGTTTTCCCAGAGCCGGGCAGAGACGAAGCGGGTACCGGTGGATGAGGAACACCCCGGTCCAACTTTCACCATCAGCGCCAACCTGTCCCGAGGACAGGAGGAGGAGCTGATGGCGTTCCTTGGTGCAAAAAAGAATGCATTCGCATGGAGCGCCTCTGACCTGGTGGGGGTCCCGAGGGACGTGATCGAGCACCACCTCATGGTGTGCCTGAACCCCCGTCTAGTTAAGCAAAAGGCGAGTAGACAAGCACCGAAGAAGCAGGCGTTCATTGCTCAGGAGGTCGACAAGGTGAAGGAGGTTGGGGTCATCCGGGAAGCGCACTACTCCGAGTGGCTTGCCAACCCGATGGTTGTCCCAAAGAAGTGCAGGAAGGAGCATATGTGCATCGACTTGACGAGCCTCAACAAAGCTTGCGCCTAGGACCCATTCCCGCTCCCACACGTCGACCAAATCATGGACTCCACCGTGGAGTGCAACCTCCTCTGTTTCCTGGACGCTTTCTCGTGCTACCACCAGATCAAAATTTCAATGGAGGATGTCGAGAACTAGCTCTTCCGTTGACCTTGGGACCTTGAGTGTTCAGTTTCAGTCCCTAGATACTTCTCCTTCCATAACATAAGCTTCAAGAAATTCCTCTGTTTCCTAGCTCTTCTGTTGACCTTGGGACGGACATGGGACGTCCCGTCCCTCTGAACGCGGGTGCAACGACGCGACACTACCGACACGACAGGCGGCCCTGTGGCTACAGTGGCGGCTGACACACTATAGTGCATGGCTACGGTCCAACCGTGCCCGCCATTGACCTTGGCGAGTGCGACCGGGCGTGGGAACAGTGCCGGCACGCCCTCGCCACTCGATTACTTGCCTCGGCATGGCTAAAGCGCAGCCGGTCGTACCAGAGACTTCGGCAGGCTGGCGCTAGACGACGCCCCCCCGGGCGACACGTGCCGTGGCAGGTGGCCGAGGGCCAATCGCAGAGCCGACTGGCGGGCCCTAACGGGAGATGGGACCGCTCGGCCGGCAGGCCCGACCAACGACGAGATGACACAAATGGCGGGGCCTTCTCGCCAGTCGGGTCCCCCACTTTTGTACTTAGAACATATTATAAGAGCCGCGGGGTTGGCCTATAAAACCCCCTAGCCCCCCATGCAACAGCGACGGACGAACGATGATCTCCACACACACATCCCCTTCTTCCTCCTCTAGACACAGCTCCAGAAGCACAATTGTATCTATACCCATCTATCCAACTAAACCAAGCAGGACTAGGGGTATTACCTCCTCCGGAGGGCCCTAAACCTGGGTACATCGTGTGTCGACACCGGTTGTGCCCAATCTCACACCCGGAGCCCGTTGGCGTCCTTCGGCCCCAACCACCTACGATAAGCCACCCTATGGCATCTGTCGTGAGAAAAACACGACAGTTGGCACCCACCATGGGGCCGTACGCAGCACCGGCCGGATTCATGCTACGGGCGGGACCCCTCGCCATTCCCCGACATCGCCGCTCGTCCCGGCGAAACCATGGGGGGGCTCCTGGGGCTTGCTTCGGCACGCCCTGTGGGCAACTCAGTCGGCCTCACGGCCGACATTGATGTGCTCACCGAGCGCTTCGGCAGGCTTAGCCTCGCTGAGGCTCCGACCGCTGACGAGTACCCCGCGAGGGTGCTTGTCTGCGCTGGTCCACCCACTGCAGTGGGCGCACTCACTGCGACTCAGTCCAGCGGCTCCCGCGATCGCATGGGAGTAATGGCCATCACCTCCTCCACCGGTTCCGGACGGGCGCGGGTCGCGGCTACCATTGCCGCTGCCCGCGTCGGCACGTTCGACCCGCTCGGCGTGGCCCTCCGGGGCTTGAGCTCTCCAATCGCCCCGACGGTGAACCCCGACACAGCCGCGGCCAATCTCAAGGCGGCTCGTCGCATCCTGTTCAAGGACGCCACCACCCTCACGGCCACGCGGCGCCACATGGAGGCAGCACAGCGGGAGTACACTTCCGCCTACGGGCTCACCCCGGCTAGCACCGAGATGAGTCGGCATGGGGCTGTACGCGACCGTGGTCGCATGGTCGCCGAAATCCTCGGCAGAAAAATGCCCGTCTACGACACCCCCACAGCTAACTTGCGGGCCCTTAAGGTGGCCTGCGACGAACTAGCCACCTTGGAGGGTGAAGAGTGTGGCGCCCATGAGCACCACATCAAGGAGCTCATCGATGCTGCTGATGTGCAGCAGCATCTTCTCGCGATGGGCGGCGCCGCCACTGAAGGCCCTCGGCCCGAGCGCGAGTGCACGGGAACTGCCGGCCGCCAGGCGGCCCAGTACTCGTGCTCCACTCGCATCTCCGGCTGCCGAGCCGGAGCAAACAAACCCCGGCCCTCTCAAACGCCGGGGAGCGAGCAGCTGGCTATCAGCAGCCGGTGCACCAACGATCCGCCTCAAAGTGGCCGCCACCACGAAGCACTGGCATCCGGCAGCCGGTGCAACCATGGCCACACGCCGCCCCCGCGAAACAAATCGGGGCAGTCGGTGCCATCCATCGTCCGTCCTAAGCTCTCGGCTCGGCTCGGACCACGCGTCCCCCGCAGCGAGAACAAAGCCCGCAACCGCCTCGACAGGCTAGTGCAATCCACCGTCCTTGAGGAGGAGGGCTCGATTGGTCCGGCTTGCTTTGGCCCCCGGATCCGCACCGAGCCTTTCCCAACTGTCTTCATGCTCCCTAGGGACACCCCAAAATACAAGAGGGCCACCAAGCCCAAAGACTGGCCGGTCGACTACACCACCGTGTTTGGCATCGCTAGGGGGAACAAGCGCGTAGCCGTTTGCTACGCACCCCTCATGTTGATCGGCTCGGCCCGCACCTGGCTCAACTGCCTGGCGGCCGGCAGCATCAACATCTGGATGGACTTCGAGGAGTCCCTCGTCTGGAACTTCACCGGCACCTACAAGCGGCCTGGCCGCCCCCGTGAACTCGCCATGTGCTTTCAGGGGCAGGACGAATCCGTCGCGACTACCTCACTCGATGGATCGAGCTCTGCAATTCCTGCGAGGGGGTGCACGAGGTGCAAGCAATGTAGTACTTCATCGAGGGTTGCCGCGATGGTACCCCTCTCAAGCATTAGCTTCTCTAGTCCGAGTCGGCCACGCTTGCCGAGCTCATTAGCTTCGAGTAAGTGGTGGTGAAGGGAAATCCAACCGTTGAACTTGAGCCGATATAGAAAATGACCAACCGTTAGACACAAAATGACCAACTCGGTGACACCAATGTGTTAATCTCGGTGGTAGCGAAGTGATCAAAAGGTGAAAACTTTTGAATCTCGGTAAAGCCGATATACAAAAGGTCACCAATAGTTAGATTTCCAATCTCGGTGACACCGATCCAACATTCTTGGTAGTACCGATAACGTGAATTTGCGTAATAGAAACTTGGCAGCCTAAACTCGGTGGCACCAGTATGGAATCGGTTGCACCGAAGTGCCTAGAATTTGGCTTGAGTCTATCTAGGTTCTGGAATAGGTGACGCCGGTATGGGAAAGTTGGTTGCACCGATTTTCAGTCGTAGGTATAGAATAGACTTTGGTGGGAGAGTTTGTGGATGTCTTTGGTGAGTACCACTTGTGCACGTTTGAGCATATTGTTCACCGACAGAACCTTACCCCCCTTTTAATAGTATTGGCTTTCGTATGGACTCAAAGTGATTTCTCAGAAATGTAAAATGTAGAGTCCTCTTGCTTGAAGCTTAGCCAACCTATTTCCTTGAATCTTGGGGTTTCTCCACAATATCCTTTTTCCAATCCTATCATTGAACATTTCCTGAAATATACTTGGTGGAAACATTAGTTCAATGACTTATATGTTGTTATTAATTAGCAAAACCACCAAGGGAGCAAATGTGCTTTCAGCGGAGCCCTGCCAAAGGCGGATGTGGGGTCCACCGGATGTCGAGCATGAAGCGTTGTCGGGCATAGACGGAGGGTCTGTCGGCTGACGGACGCGGAGCCCTGCCAAAGGCGGACGCGGGGTCTGCCGATTGTCGAGCGTGGAGTCCTGCCGGGATTAGCCTTCGGGCAAGAAGGTTTGTCATCCAAATGATCGTGCAGAAGACAAGGTTAAGTCGGCGCAGGTATATCAAATATTTAATTTTGGTAGTACGAGTATGCGTATAGGGTGCTGGCTCGATTTTTTCCGAGCCCCCCTAAGTCTTTTTCATGTTCTCTCTGCTCTTTGGCTTTTGCTCTTGCTAGGCAGACAGCCGAGAGCCAGTCTGTAGCTGAGACAAAGAGTGGGCCATGGAATCGAGCGTACAGTACCCAGACTATGGGAGCAAACTCCGATCGAGCAAATACTCATAAATAAAACGACTGGGTGACCCAAGCCGTTTTCTCCCTGGACGCTTTTCACGTGAGGTGACCTCCGGGCCGTGCTCTCACTAGCCGGACACTCGTGATGTAGTCTGTAGCTAACACAATGAGTGGGCCTTTGGTCTCGTACACACTACAAAACCGTCTTGTGGGAATGAACGTATCGGGCCGAGCGGCCATCCCCGGGCCGAGACTAGCTGGCGCTGGGGCGATTAGTAAAGTTACAGAATAAATGCGGAGATGGCCCCCGAGGGTCGCTCGGGGTTGTGCGGGTGGAGAACTCACATTGCTTTTGGGTGCCGGTTGTCGAGCCCGAGGCGGTTTTGTCGAAGATGGTCAGCATGGTTTGTAGCCGATGTTATCCGGCTGACGCGTGTGAGGCGAGGCCGGGTGCGGACTTGTGGTTCACCGACTAATGTGCGTGGAGCCATGCGAGGTGTGGATGCGGGGTCCGCCGGCTGATGTGCACGAGGCGCTCCTGAGGGCGTACGTAGGGTCCGCAGGGTGGTGTGCGCGAGGCGCTGCTGAGGGGGTACGCAGGGTCCGCCGGCTGATGTGCGCGAGACGCTGCCGAAGGCGGATGCGGGATCCACCGGCTGATGATTGCGAAGCGCTGCCGAAGGCGGACGCGGGGTTCGTCGGCTGATGAGCGCGAGGTGCTGCCGGACGTTGCCTCCGCGCCTTCGGGCAAGGAGGTTCGTTGATTTGCGTGTAGGCGAGACGGTTGTTGTTGATCATAGCCGGCACGGCTGGTTGCTTACGAAGCGTGCCAGTCCTTTTACTTTTCTAGCTGACTCCTACTTTGTTCTTTCTTTTTCAGGAACACCTGGATCAGGGAGACGGCGTGCGAGCGCGCGGACCCAGGTGCGAGGGGTGCCCTGGAGCGGCGCAAGGCAGCCAGGTGGCATGGGCGGGAAGACGACAGGCGGGAGAGCCGAGTGGAGGCGCAGGGCGGCACCAGGCGTGACACAACCTGCACGGGGTGGAGCCAGCGCGTTGGGCGGCTAGCCAGCCAGCTGGCGTGGGGCAGCGTGGCACGGGAGGAGTCAGACCCGGCGCTAACGATGGAGACGGCGCAGCGACGCGGGAGGAGCCGGACCCGACGCCGACGGCGGAGACGACGCAGCGATGCGGGAGGATTCGGAACCGACACTGACGATGGAGACGGCGCATCGACGCGGGAGGAGTCGGACCCAGGGGAACGGAGGAGGCGAAGGTTGGGCCATGACTGGGCGCGCGGGAGCCGGAGCCGAAGAGGTGTGCGATGGTGGCCGGGGTCGGATGGAGGTCGCGGGAGCCGGCTTGGCGGAGCGTGCTCGTGGCCGGCCACGAGCAGGGCGGACTATGGAAGAGCCGGCACCGGAGACGAGGAGGAGGCCATGGGACATGGTAGGTTGACAGAGCGGGCGAGCCGACGAGGCTCGCCGAGGCGGAGGTGCTCAGGAGCGGGTACCGAAGCCGGTGGGCGCGGGGGAGCCATAGAAGGCCGGGCGTGGATGCCAGGAGGCAGCTAGAGGGCGCGACCGACAGAGGGCGAGCTTGCAGAGGAAATTGGGAAGGCCGGGGCACGGGCATGAGCCAGCCAGCACGGGAGCCACAGAAGGCTGTCGGGCGAAGCGGCGGCGATGAGCGGGACGCCAGACGGGGCCGGGCCACGTCGGCAGTCGGCCTGGAGAAATAGGTGACCCGGTGAGCGCCGAGCAGGCGAAGCTAAAGGGAGCGGCGGTGCCGACATGCGCAGAGGAGCGAGGTGGGGAGCCACATGGGCTCGTGGAGGTGCCGCACGAGGGGACGCACTGCAGATGAGGTCGTGGTGCTGTTGGTGACAATGAGCCCTGTAGACGAACAACGCGCGCCTACGCAGCGGCACGGGACGGGAGATGGCCATCGTGTCCACGGTGTGCGATGGGACGCAGTGACAGTACGTGACGATTGACTTTGGGGCTAGCGGTGGCACACACACAGAAACCATGGCCAGGTCGAGTGCCAGGCTAGGCGAAGCATGCACGCGAGCTAAGCCAGGTAGCTTAGCTAGCATGCACGTAGCCAAACCATTGGGTTTTCTAACTAGCTAGCTCGTCAACCGCGGGTGCGTGCACGTATGGGGACCGGAGGTGCAGCCAGCCTGCCGGCGCATGGAGGTGCGGCCGAGGCATGCTGATGTCGAGCCGTCGGGTGCTAACGGAGATACACTGGCGACGCCGCGCCAGTGATGACGAAGATGGCGAGGCCGACGACAAGGACATGCCGCTCCGTGTGGCCGCCACTGGAGCGAGTTGATGTCGAGCCCTCGAGCGTAGCTAGAGAGATGGCGGCGATGTCGCGGCGGAGATGACGAAGATGGTCCTGCCCGGACTGCGGCTCTAGCAAAAGCTAGCCCAACGGTGGGTGCCTATTGTCATTTTCTCACGGGGGTCAGGCGAAACAGCAAATGCCGTGGGGTGGCTTATCGATGTGAGAGCAAGGCTGTCGTGGATGATCCAGGACGGGTATGCGAATAGCACGCAGTGGTGTACCCAGGTTCGGGGCTCTTCAGAGAGATAATACCCCTACTCCTGCATATCTGTATATCAGTGGAATATCTGGTACATGGTCGCTCCTGGAGCTGTATGGGAGAGGAGATCCATGAGGCTTCTTGCCTCATGTGTGTGTATGTGTGAGCACGGGAGAGTGGAACCTCCCTATGTGGTGGGCATGATGTCTTTATATAGGCATGAGTGGGTAGCTTGGGATGTAGGCTACAGTGGGTAGCTTACATCCCAAGTTGCTTGAGGTGTAAGCTACCATGGGTAGCTTACATGTCAACCATATGTAGCTTGTGGAGTAAGCTAGGTCTGTCCCCTGGTCCACTTTATAAATCAGTGTCCGGGGGATAGGTTACACTGTAGATAGTATTGCGCGACACCCGTGCAGTGCACTACTATTCGCCACTAGTGCACCTCCACGGGATATGTCCATCTGGTCCGCGCTTGTCCGATGGGACGTCGTAGTTGGCTCCGGACTGCGGACTGAGCAGCCGGCCCGGGCGGGCATGCACCCCGTCCGACTCGCCGTCTTTGGGGTACCCAGGGGTCATCCCCCCGACAAGGACTAGGGGTGTTATCTCCCACGGAGGGCCCTGAACTTGGGTACATCGTGTGTCATCATCGCTTGTACGTAATCCCGCTCCCAGAGCCCGTCGGCGTCCTCCC
This sequence comes from Hordeum marinum, assembly GCA_022496015.1. NCBI lineage: Eukaryota > Viridiplantae > Streptophyta > Magnoliopsida > Poales > Poaceae > Hordeum > Hordeum marinum. Next base: position 138,653,217 of record CM039672.1, read on the forward strand.
GTCCCAACCACCTTCGATAAGCCTATACATGGCATCTGTCGTGAGAAAATGACGACATTTGTCGCCCACAGTGGGGCTGTACGTAGCGCCAGTCGGATTCATGCTCCGGACGAGACCCCTCGCCATTCCCCACCATTGTCGCATGTCCACGCGAAACCGTGGGCTCGTGGAGCTTGCTCCGACAGGCCTTACGGGCAACTATGTCAACCTCATGCTCGACATCGACGCGCTCACCGAGTGCTCTGGCAGGCTAAGCCTTGCCGAAGCTCCGGCCGCTGACGAGTACCCTAGCCAGGTGCTCGTCTACACCGGTCCGCCCACGGCTGTAGGCACACTGGCTGCGACCCAGTCTAGCGGTTCCCATGATCGTGTGGGAGCAATCGCCATCATCTCCTCCACCTCCTCCAGAAATGCACGGTCCGATGCTAACGCCACCACGGCCCGCGTCGGCACCTCCGACCCGCTCGGTGAGGCCCTCTGGGCTTGCGCACTCCCATTGCCCCGATGGCAAACCACGATGCCACCACAGCCAAGATCGAGGCGGCTCGACATCTCCTGTTCGAGGACGCCAGTGCCCTATTGGACACACGGCGCCGCATGGAGGCTGCTCAGCAGGAATACGCTTCCGCCTATGGTCTCATCCCAGCTGGCACTGAGCCCAGCTGGTGTGGGGCTATGCGCGATTGCGGTCGCGTGATCGCTGAAATGTTGGGCGGCAACATGCCCGTCTACGACACTGCCACAGCCAACCCACGGGCCGCCAAGGTAGCGAACGAGTATTTGGCTACATTGGAGGGCAAAGAATGTGCCACCTGCGAGCGTCACATCAAGGACCTCATCGACGCCGTCGAGGTGCTACCTCCGAAGGCCTCCGGCTTGAGCGCGAGCGCATGGGGACTGCTGGCCATCAGCCGACTCAGCACTCCTGCTCGCCTCGCATCTTCGGCCACCGGGTCGGGGCAAGCAACCCCTGGGCCTCTCAGCTGCCATGGAACGAGCAGCCGGCTATAAACAACGGGCGCACCAATGACCCGCTTCATAGCAGCTGCCACCACAAGGCGCCGGCAGCCTGCAACCGACGCAGCCGTGGGCATACGCCACCCTCGTGTCGCGAGCTATAACAGTCGGTTCCGCCCGTCATCCTCCCCCAGCTCTCGGCCCGGCTTGGACCACGTGTCCCCCACAGCGAGAACGACGCTCGCCTCCGCATCGACCAGCTCACGTAGTTGGCCCTTCTCGAGGAGTAGGGCTCGATTGGCCTGGCGTGTTTTGGCCCTCGGATCGGCACGAGCCATTCCCAACCGGCTTCATGCTCCCCGAGACTCTCCAAATTACAATGGGGCTGCCAAGCCCGAAGACTGGCTGATCAACTATACCATCGCGGTTGGCATCGCTAGGGGGAACAAACGCGTAGCCGTTCGCTACTCTCCCCTCATGTTGATTGGCTCAGCCCGCACCTTGCTCAACATCCTAGCCATCGGCAGCATCAACACTTGGACGAACTTCGAGGAAGCCTTCGTCTGCAACTTCACCGGCACCTACAAATGGCCCGGCAGCCCCTGTGAACTAGCCATGTGCGTTCAGGGGCCGAACGAGTACCTCCGCGACTATCTCACCCGGTGGACCGAGCTCCGCAACTGTTGTGAGGGGGTGCACGAGGTGCAAGCCATACAGTACTTCAACGAAGGCTGTCACGATGGCACCGCCATCAAGCACAAGCTCCTATGCTGTAAGACGACTAAGCTTGCCGAGATTATGACCAAGGCGGACAAGTATGCCATGGCAGACTATGCCATTCGTCTCAAGACAACCCCGCCCCGGCAAGGCAACTTGAACACCAACGGCGTCCAGACCGGCTGCCGACAACTGACAGCCACAGAATAACAAGCGCAAGAATGACCAAATAGACTCCCATTATGGGAGCCAGTAGGTCACCACCATCGAGGAACAGGAGCCAGCTGCCCAGTCTTCCAGCTAGACCCAGCGCACCGGCAAGGCTGCCTGGCAGCCGAAGCTCACCTTCGAGCAGATGCTCGACCTCCCCTGGCAAAAACCACTCTGGGGCCAAGCCCTCCATGCACACGCTCCGGAAGTGCAGCTTCTCAGAGTGATTGGCCCAGGGGGACGGCCTTCCGACTCCCCTCGTGCCGCCTGCCCACGCGCCGGCGCCGGCTAGAGATGCCGTCTCGGTGCCGGATCCGGTTTCAGCCCAAAAGGACGGTCGTCTGCACGACCAATTCCCCAACCAGGATGGTTGCTACGTTGTCTTCATCAGTGAAGAGAGGAGCAAACATGCTCAATGCTGGCTCCATCGAGAGGTGAGCACCGCCATGCCGGCAACTCCCCAGTTCATGCACGGGTCGGAGAAGCCGGTCACCTGGAGCCGAGCAGATCACCCTGCCCTGATGCCGAGTCTCGGCAGCTACGCCCTGGTCGTCGACCCCACCATCGCCACCGAGAAGCGCACGTGCCGCTTCTCACGGGTGCTGATAGACGGTGGCAGTAGCATCAACAAAGTTTACCTCGACACGATGCGCAAGTTGGGGCTGCAAATAGAAGATCGGCAGGCCAGTCAGACGGTTTTCCATGGCATCGTTCCTGGAAAGTCCTGCTCCCCTATCGGCTAGATCACGCTTGACTTCCTTTTCGATGGCCCCGACCAGTTATGCCGTGAGCTGGTGCTGTTCGAGGTTGTGCACCTCGCGAGTCCCTACCACGCGCTGTTGGGCCGGCCGCCCCTCGTCAAGTTCGTGGCGGTCCCCCATTATGCGTACCTCAAGCTCAAGATGTTGGGACCCAAGGGAATCATCACCATCACGGGAGATTACAATATGTCGCTCGAGTATGCTCGAGACAGCTGCCGGCTGGCTAGGGCCATGGAGATAGCCGAGGAAAACCAGCACCTCGACCAGCTCATGGCCCTTGCTGCCAGCCAGTCAGCAGTGCCGGCTCCTCCCTCGCAGTACATCGGCAAGCCCTCCTTCCAGCCGTCCAAGGACACCAAGCAAATCCCACTTGACCCGGCCAACCCCACTCAGTGCATCACCATTGTCTCCCGCCTCGACAGCAAATAGGAAGGCGAGCTTGTTGACTTCCTGCATGAGAATCGCGACATCTTTGCATGGTCCCCCAAGGACATGTCGGGTGTTCCAAGGAAGTTCGCTGAGCAGAAACTACACATTCGGCCGGACGTCAAGCCGGTCAAGAAACCCCTACGCAATTTATCTAAAGAGAAGCGGCGTACTATAGGAGAAGATATCGCCCGACTGCTCATAGACGGCTTCATCATGGAAGTTTTTCACCCGGACTGGCTGGCCAACCCAGTCCTGGTGCTAAAGAAGAATAAGACCTGGCGCATGTGCATCCACTGCACCAGCATGAACAAGGCATGCCCCAAGGACCGCTTTGCCCTGCCGCAGGTCGATCAAGTCATCGACTCCATGGCCGGTAGCGACTTGCTTTCCTTCTTGGACACTTACTCCGGCTACCACCAGATCAAGCTGGATCTGGAGGACCGGCTCAAGACCTCCTTCATCACGCCCTTTGGGGCCTACTGCTATATCACCATGTCCTTTGTCGTGAAGAAAGCAGGCGCCACCTTCCAGCGATGAATGCAGAAACGCCTCCTGCCTCGGATTGGCAGGAACGTCCACGTGTATGTCGATGACATCTTTGTCAAAACCAAGAAGCACTTCAGCCTCCTCGACGATCTCTGGGAGACCTTCGCGAACCTGCACGAATACAAGATCAAGCTCACCCCAGAGAAGTGTGTCTTCAACGTCCCCGCCAGCCAGCTCTTGGGTTTCTTCGTGTCCGCATGCGACATCGAAGCTAACCCATAGAAGATCAGCACAATCGAGCGCAGGCCCAACCCAACCCGGCTCCCCGACGTCCAGAAGTTCACTGGTTGCCTCGCCTCGCTCTGCTGGTTCATCAGCCGGTTGGGGGAGAAAGCCTTGCCCCTCTATGGCCTACTTCGCAAGACAGCTCTGGTCGAGCCGGGTCACTCCAAGAAGTCAGGGATGTTCGATTGGCCCGCTGAGGCGGACGAGGCCTTTCATGGCCTCAAGAAAGCTCTCACCCACGCGCCCATCCTGGCCGTGCCGGCTGAGAAGGAGCCCTTGCTCGCCTACATCCCAGCGACCACTCGCGTCATCAGAATCGGCTTGGTGGTCGAGCGGTCGGAGGAGGGAAAATCCCTGCCGGTCTAGCGCCCCATCTTCTACCTCGGTGAGGTCCTCTTTGCCTCCAAGCAGAACTACCCCCACTACCAGAAGATGTGCTATGGCATATACTTTGCAGCCAAGAAGGTCAAGTAGTACTTCTAGGAGCACACCATCACCACGGTGAGTACAGCCACGCTCGGCGAGATAATGAGTGGCCAGGACTCCACCTGTCGGATTGCCAAATGGGTCATCACCCTCAACAACCACGAGATCCAGTACGAGCCTCCTATCGTCATCAAGTTGCAGGCATTGGCCAACTTCCTCGTTGACTGGGCGGAGACCGAGTTTGTGTCGCCTCCCCAAGACTCCACACATTGGCGCTTGCATTTCGACGGATCAAAAATGAGGACTGGCCTGGGTGCCGGCATAGTGCTCTCCTCCCCAAAAGGTGACCAGCTCAAGTATGCCCTCTAGACCCACTTCGCCGCCTCCAACAACATGACCGAGTACGGGGCCATTGTACACGGCCTACGGCTCGCCAAGGAGATCGGCATCAGGCGCATCCTATGCTTCGGCGACTCCAACCTCGTGGTACAATAGGTCCCTAGCGAATGGGATGCCAGGGACGTCAACATGTCCAGCTACAACTTCCTTGTACAACCAATCACAGCTTCCTTTGAGGGTTGTGAGTTCCACTATGTCCATCGGGCGGACAAAGAGGAGACCGATGCACTATGAAACATCGGCTCCACCCAGCAAGCCATCCCAGCCGGCGTCTCCCTCGAGTGGCTGCTCAAGTCGTCGATCAAGCCTTCCCCAGAATCAGAATCCATCTTCGTGTCGACAGATGCTGCCAGCCCATCGGTGGCTCCAGCTGCCCACTCGGCATCTTCGCCACCGGCTCCATCAACCACGGATGCCTTGTCGGCACAAGTCGAGCCGGCTGCATCCGAAGAAGCCAACTCCGACGCCACGACTGTCATGATGACAGTCGATGCCCCTCCGGTCGTCCCTGACCCGGGGGTTGGCGAGCCGGACCCGAGGGCTGGCGAGCCGGTCCCGAGGAGTGATCAACCAGGCCCAGGGGCTCCAGAGCCGGCCCCCATCTCGGCCCCCTCGTGGGACCAGCCCATCTTGGCATTCCTTCTGCGCGGCGAGCTCCCCCAGGACAAGGCCACATCAAGACGAATTCAGCACTGGGCCTCGGGCTACAGCATCATCAACCGCGTGCTCGTGCACCGCAACACCACCGTCGTCTTCCAATGGTGCGTCGAGTCGGAGAAGGGGCATGAGATCCTACTTGACATCCACCAGGGCGAGTGAGGGCACCACATCGTCTCCAGGACCCTGGTGGCCAAGGCTTTCTGCCACGGTTTCTACTGGCCCATCGCTCTGGAGGCGGCCAAGAAGCTTGTCGATGAGTGCGAGGGCTGACAGCGCTACAACACACAGAGCTACCTGCCGGTGTCGGCCCTCTAGACCATCCCCCTCTCGTGGCCCTTCGCCATCTGGGGGCTAGACATGGTGGGTCAATTCAAAACCGCACAAGGCGGCATGACACATCTACTGGTGCTCATTGACAAATTCACCAAGTGGATCGAGGCCCGGCCAATAAAGAAGCTGGACGGCCTCACGGGCGTCCGGTTCATCGACGACATCGTGGTTGGCTACGGAGTCCCCCACAGTATCATCACCGACAATGACACGAACTTCGCCAAGGGCGCTCTCATGCGTTTTTGCTCCAAGGAGTGCATCCGGCTCGACCTGGCCTCCGTCGCTCATGGATAGTCGAACGGCCAGGTCGAGAGGGAAAACGGCCTAATCTGTTCTGGCATCAAGCCCTGGCTCGTAACGCCATTGGTGCGGTCAGCCGGCTATTGGTTAGACGAGCGGCCATCGGTCCTTTGGAGCTTTAGGACCACCCCCAACCGTTCGACCGGCTATACGCCCTTCTTCCTTGTGTATGGGTCCGAGGCGATCATCCCCACCGATATCGAGGTCGACTCGCCATGGGTCGCCCTATACATGGAGAAGGACACAAAGGAGGCAAGAGAAGACGATGACGACCTCTCGAAGAATCCTTGAGCCGGACAACAATCTATCAGCAAAAGCTCTAGCACTACCACGACAAGAGGATCCGGCCGCTCTCCTTCCGTGAAGGGTACTTGGTGCTCACGAGGATCCAGCGGACTGCCGGACAACCCAAGTTGTCATCCCCATGGGAGGGCCCATTCATCGTTAGCAAGGAGCTGCACAACAATGCGTACTACCTAATAGACGCCTAGAAGCCACAGAAGCGCAAAAGAGACACCTCTGGTGAGGAGACCGAGTGCCCATGGAACACGACGATCCTTAGTCCATTTTACTGCTGAAAAGACCAGTGTATGTATGTATCCCTCCCCTTTTGGGCTTATGAATGCAATGGGTGCCCCAGGCCAGCTCTTGGGGCACGCCCTTTTTGTTTCCCTCAAAGGTCTCGTCACTCACCGGCTCCCCAACCCCGCTCCCGGGCCCAGGGGCTCTTTGGCTGGTCCTAGGTCACCTCTCCCAAAATCGACCAACTAGTGTTAGCTGAGCAAGCCCTCTCACCCCTCCCATCTACAGACCGGCTCCCGACTATCCGGCTGATGTGGCCTCAGGGCGGCAAAACTTAGCACACACAAAATTTTGATCGCAAAGGGGTTGCCGCCTTGTTCTAGCCGTGTCATCCCCAAGATGCGCGCCTATCCATATTAAGGCACGGGGGCCTCGACACGAATAGAGGCACGTCTTGCCATTCACAAATACAGTATCATTACATGCATTTATGAAGAGAAGAGTATATGAGTTGGCTTACACTCGCCACATGCTAAATTACAATTCCACACAATTTATTCAAACATCAATCCAAAGGCAGGGTCCTGCTACGGACGAAAACAAACGATAAAATGATGCAATGAAACTGGCTTGCTAGCCCCGAATATCACGACCACGGTCACTCTACTCGTCTGGATAAGTGATGTACATCCTGCCACGCTCCTCGTCATACTCCCACTGGAGCTGCGACACATCATCTGGCACAATATCATCTATACCTGCACCTATATTGTTGTAGTAATCTGTGAGCCATGGGGACTCAGCAATCTCGCGCCCGGGTACCGAGACTATTCAAGCTTATAGGTTGGAAGGGGTATGTGTTTAGTTTGCAGCAACACTAAGCATTTATGGTGGCTAATCTTACGAAACATGAAAGTAAATATGTGGGCTACGATAAACGATCAAGAACTAGAATGACCTCTAAGAGATCCTAAACACCTACTTACGTCATGCATAATCCCATCGTGTTCTCTCTCGGTTCCTGTTCACGAGCAGAGACGATCACGGTTACTCACACAGATGGTGCATTTTATTAGACTTTACTTCAAGTTAACTATAACCAGGTGTTAAACAAATATCCAAGTTGCCACATAATCGTGGGCATGGCTTTCCGAAAGTTTTAACCCTGTAGGGGTGCTCCAACTAGTCCATCATAAATTAACCAGACTCCACGGAAATAGCCTTGACCACGGATCTCGTGATCATCCTAGGCAACTCCAAAGGAATTCTGACACCTCGAGATAGCCCGAAGAAAATCAGAGTCCCTCACGCAAGCCACCCGAGAAATGTAAAACAAGTCCAGCAAGACCACCCTACGTGTCGATGAACCCGATAAGAGCCGCATATCTTGTTCTCATGACACAACCGGATGAGCGCAGCATACGGTGGCCTGATAGAAATCTAGCAAGTTGCCCCGGGTTGGCCCCGCACATGACTCTAGTTTGGACCAACACTCATGAGGAGCACTGGCCCGGGTTGTTGATTAATTATCCACGGGGTAGCTAAGCCCTATGCAATTTTCTTAAGTTGTTTAAGAAAATAGTACCAATGTTGGGTCTTTCTAGACAAGTTTTAATCTCAGCCGGATAATCAAGGGGTCCCCATAACAACCCCGAGCATGTTAGGAGCGCAAAATATGGAAAACATAACACCGGTAACAAGAAACTATGGCGGTAAAAAATGGAACAAAAAAACAAGCAAAAGGCCAAGCCTTCCACCATACTAAGATATATATTTACATTAAATTAAATAGCATATAATATTGTGTTATGCCACAAATCCATGTTATCACATGGAAACAACCTGCACCTACAACTAAGAAGGCTATCAGAGGGGCTGAGCAACGGTAACTTAGCCAAACAAGGTTTGCTAGGATGTGGAGGTTTAGAGGCTATCATTGGTAATGTAGGTGGCTTGACATTCAAGTGGTAGTCAACGCATATGTAACGATAAGATAGAGACATCTAGCAAAGCGAGACATCTAGGAAAGAAAAAATAGTGTCGGGATCCGGGTACGATCATCTTGCCCGTTGGTTCTTCAAAGGGATAAAGAGAGGGGTCCTCGTAGTGGTACTCTCCTGGATCCTTGTACTCGGGTTCAACACTTGCATCTACCCAAGAGAAACAATAATAATAAAAAACAAACCAAAGTGTATTGCACAAACAAGATGATGCATGATTCATTCGAAGTATTTAACATGGCAATCCTAAACTAGTCATGTTTCACATGCAATAGTTTAGTTATTTACAATTCTGGACAGAACCTCATGTTAAGTTATTTAAACATGCATGATCATGGCAAATATGGATTATTCATGCAAAATCGATACAAATGCATATGTAGAACGTAGGAAACGGAGTTACGGTTCTCAGGCTACGCTCATGGCAAGTTACGAAGGCAAAACACAAGACAATGAATCCCATGGGCTATTCCTTGGCATTCCAAGGTATCCACTGGTAGGAGATGAAAAATCCAACCACATTAGAGGCAAATATCAAACAATTCCATGGATCATAGCTCCCACGAGCTGTAAAACACTAAAACAAACAATCTGCCATAAAACAGCAACATAGCAACTTTCACAGCAAATATCTCGAGGTACAGGAAGTCTCCAACCACAACCAAGGCATTTACAGAAACTGCATAGCATGCTTATCAATTCATCCAACTACACAAACTGGAAGCATGAAGCTCACATATCAATAAGCATGAAGCTCACAAGTTGGCATGATGAAACAGATTCTAGGGACTTAGTGAAAATAACAGTCTTCAGGAATCTGAGTTAAGATGATAGCAATTTGATAGCAGAAACTAATGGTGATGTAAACCACCTCATGGCATGAAAATTAAGAGGATGGTAGACGGCAACAGATACTTCAAATCACTAGCACTGAGCATGAGCTAATTCTCAACATATCACTTGGTAGCTTCCACTCTTCATGGCATAAAATATTAACAAACCCTCAGACTTGGAAATATTTAGCATGTTTGAAAACAGCAACATTTTAGTAGTCACTTTAGAGCATGGTTCCCACTTATATACAAGTTTAACATGACAAAAGTAAATACCATGGCATTCTACTGATCAAAGGCTACCACTTTCATGTTGACACAAATATCATAGCGTGCATGGATTAAATATATCTAAAATGACAAAATGGCACTTTGATAGAAAATGACATTTTTTCAAACTTGCTCAACTGTCCAAACAAGTTGCACCAATGAATTACTTGGGTGATTCTACCCCAAAATCATATATCACACTCATATGTTTGCATGGAGTATCATGGCAAAACACTAGATAGAAAAATGCCATCAATTCATATAAGTGAAAACTTACTAGAAATGCTTAGGTCATATATGTTCATGTCCAGATTTAGCAAAATTACCAAGAATAGAAATATCCTATTTATGACACAAAAGACACTAAAATAATAAAAGAAAACAAACAATAGATAGGGGGCCCACCTGGCATAGACACCAGGGCCCTCTAGTGGATGATAAGTGGGGCTAGGCCCACTTGTCACACACACACACAACACACACACATATACACATATGCCACACACACACACGAAGAAATGGATCCAGCCACCACAGCAGATCCACACACGCAGGAACACACGCAGGCACACACACACACGCACATATACGCAGCCACGCCAGATCTGGGCTGGCCGCACCAGATCAGAACACACAACCAATGAAAAAACGAAGAACAAAATGGGGGGAGCTGGGAATCGAACCCACGACCACGTGGTCGTCTCCCGAGTTGAACACCAGTACGCCACTTTTGAATGTCTGTATAGAGAGGGGGGTCTCTGAATATGTACCATGCACCTAGCCCTAACCAACGAAACTGAACTTTGCACACCCCACCACGAGAGGGAACGGCACCGGCGACAGGCGGCGGCGAAACTATGGTGACGGAGGGCTCTCCGGTGATACATACCACCAGCAGGGAGAACTGGGTCCTAGGGGAACCCATCCCCGCACCAATCGACGGCTAGACGTAGTGGCAAGGGGGCACTCGAGCTCGAGCTTCTGTTTAGCTCGGGGCATGGCGGAGATAGAGCGTGACGACAACGAACGCAGCCTACGCGAGGGGGGAATGCTGCGGCGATGGGCGGCTCATCTAGGGGCTGCTCGGAGACGTGGGAACGTAGCAGCGGCGAGGAATAAGAAGAAGACGGACGGTGACGGGCTTCTCCGCTTGCGGACGACGGCAACGACGTCGCGGCGCTGCAGGGGTGCTGCTAACCCCCTTGCACCGAGAATGGAGTGCAGGAGTGTCCCTGGACCCGCACGCCATCTGCTTGACAAGGACAACGCAGCAGCAGGATGGCACGACGGCGAGGAAGGACCGGCGACCTCTCTCTGAACCTCTACTCTGTGTGAACCTCTTACGTGACGGAGAAGAAAAGGAGAAGGGAGAGGAGGAAGGAGAGGCAGATGGGAGCGGCGGCGGCAGGAGGGGGAATGCAGAACCCTAGGGAAGGCACATGTACATCGAGGGGGGTCTAAAAGCCCCAGAGCAGACAACACTCGACGACGAAAGATCACGGTGGTGCACCCCGCTCTCTCTGCTTTCCTGAACCTGACGGAAAGGGGGCACACATGAGGAGGTTGCCGCTAGAGGCTTGCTGCGCCGTGCTGGGGAAGGCTACCTGGGCCGGGGAAAAGGCCCAGTGCCCACTTCTCTCTCTCTCCCTCTCTCTGAAACAGAGAGGTTCTCTATTTAAAAATAATAGAAAACAAAACAAAAAGCCCTAGAGAAAAGCAAAGGATTTTTGACGAAACAAAATTACTTTGACACAAAAGGAATAATGCCCTATTTAAATAAAATATCAAGATGATTTTTAAAGAAAGTTAATTAAATATTTTTATAAAACCACACCCCTATTTAATTCAAAACCCCATGATCACAAAGCTCCAACACAAAGAGAGCAACTCATATGAACTCAAAATAATATTGGCCACAACATGAACATTTTTAACACATTTATTTAGCAAGTTAATTCTGTTGAAGAAAAACAAAAGGAATAAAAGCCTAGGTTTAGTTTTGAAAATAAGGGAGAGGGGAGGAGTTGTAGCCCACATATGAACACATCCACAAACACATAAGAACCAATACCACCTCACAACAAGATCACATGGAAGCACACCACAAAACACACAAAGCATGGCATGATGATGAGATGACATGATGCATGATGCATAAGATGAAATGCCAACGGAGCAACTCAATTCATTCAACACATGACACATGGGTCCACATAGGTTACATGGCCACATTTGGTAAGGGTAGCACTTGGGCTGTCACAACTCTCCCACAATACAAGAGTATCTCGACCCGAGATCTAGGAACGAAAGCACTCTGGATATTTGGAACGGAGAAGATCCTCACGTTCCCAAGTAGCTTATTTGTCAGAATGATGAGACCACTTCACCTTGAGAAACTTGATTGATTTGTTGCGAGTCTTACCCTCAGTTTCTTCAAGAATAGCCACTGGATGCTCATGATAAGAGAGTTCTTCTTGGAGATCGATGTCTTCGAGGTCAATGGTACGCTCAGGAGTCTTGAAGCACCTCCAGAGCTGAGAGACATGGAAGACATCATGCACATTTGCGAAGTTTGGACGAAGCTCTAGGTGATATGCAAGTTTACCTCTCTTGCCAACAACTCTCAAAGGAACAACAAAGCGAGGAGCTAGCTTCCCTTTAATTCCAAACCACTGAGTGCCCTTCATGGGAGAGACTCTGAGATAGACTAGATCATCAACTTGAAAGGATACATCTCGATGTTTGTTATCGTAATAACTCTTCCATAGGGATTGAGCTGCTTTGAGGTTCTCACGAATGACACGTCACATCTCTTCTGCTTCGGTGATCATGTCATTGCCCAAAATTTGACTCTCACCGGTTTCAGACCAGTTAAGCGGGGTACAACACTTGCTGCCATAGGGAATCTTGAACGGGGCCTTGCCTGACCTAGCCTGAAAGCTATTGTTGTATGAGAATTCAACGTATGGAAGGCAGTCTTCCCATTTCATGCCGAACAAAAATCACATAGGCTCTGAGCATGTCTTCAAGGATCTTTTTGACTCTCTCAACTTGACCACTTGTCTACGGATGGAATGCAGTGCTGAAACGGATCTTGGTACCCATAGCAGTCTGGAAGGACTCCCACAAACTTGTAAGTAAGGAGGTTCCATGGTCAGATGAGATGAGCTAAGGAATATCGTGCAAAGAAACTATCCTTGACGTATGCAACTCTGCAAGCCGAGCTACCGAGATAGATTCTTTGACCAGAGGGAAATGAGCAACTTTGGTCATCTTGTCGATAGCCACAAAGATGGCATCATTGCCTCTCTTGGACTTGGGAAACCCACTGAGGAAATCCATCTCCACATGATCGATTTTCCACTCTAGGATAGGCAAAGGCTAGAGGAGACTTGCTGGATGTTGATGTTCCGTCTTCACTCTGCGACCAACATCACACTCGTTCAGGAACTGAGCAATTTCACGTTTTAAGCGAGTCCACCAGAAGGTTTTCTTGAGATCTCGATTCATCTTGGAATTGCCTGGATGAATGGATAGAAGATAATTATGTGCTTTGTCCATGATAAACTTCCTGAGATCACCTTTTGGGACCACAAGACGGTCCTCAAAGAACAAGGTATCTTTGTCATCAACGCGAAAGCACTTATACTTCAGAATGCCCTTGGCCACACCTTTCTTCACTTTCTTCACCATTGCGTCAAGAAGTTGAGCTTGGTGAACTTGATCTTCCAGAGTCGGAGAGACTTGAAGATTGGCAAGAAATCCTTGCGGAATCATTTGAAGGTTGAGCTTGTGAAAAGCTTCACAAAGCCCGGGTTGAAGAGGCTTCAGGATGAGACTGTTGCAGTATGCCTTTTGGCTGAGCGCGTCTGCAATGACTTTTGCTTTCCGGGGAGTATACTCAATGGTTGGATTGAAGTCCTCAAGCATTTCCACCCAACGAGACCGCCGAAGATTGAGATTGGGTTGAGTGAAAATGTACTTCATGCTCTTGTGATCAGTGTACACCTCAACTGGTATACCCAACAACAAATGCCTCCAAGTCATCAGAGCATGCACAACTGTCGCCAACTCGAGATCATCAGTGGGGTAGTTCTTCTCGGCAGGATTCAACTTACACAAGGTATAAGAAACTATCTTCTTATGTTGCATGAGAACACCACGAAGACCTTGGAGAGAAGCATCACAAAAAACTTGGATAGGCTTTGATTGCTCAGGAGCAACAAGAACTGCAGCTGAAGTCAGTCTCTACTTGAGCGTATCGAATGCCACATCACACTCAGGATACCAAACATACTTGACATTCTTCTGGAGGATATTAGACAAAGGCTTAGCAATTTGAGAGAAGTTCTCCATGAATCTTCTGCAATAACTAGCAAGCCCGACGAAGCTACGAAGCTGGTTCACATTCTGAGGAGGCCCCCACTTCAAGATTGCCTCAACCTTCTTAGGGTGTACTTTAATGCCCTCGGCAGAGATCACAAGCCCAAGGTACACCACTTCATTGAGCCAAAACTCACACTTGGAAAACTTGGTATAGAATCGATGTTCTCTTAGCTTGTCAAGCACAAGCCACAGATGCTCTGCATGCTCTTCTTCTGTCTTTGAGAACACAAGGATACCATCCAAATAGACCAAGACGGACTCGTTCTTGAAAGGAGAGAATATGAAGTTCATCATTCTTGAGAAGGTTGGAGGAGCATTTGCAAGACAAAACGATATGACAGTGTACTCATAAGAGCCAAAACTCATCCTGAAAGCGGTCTTTGGAATATCTTCTTCGCGAATGCGAATCTGATGCTAACCCATGCGAAGGTCAAGGTTCGAGAAAACCTTGGCACCTTTGAGTTGTTCAAAAAACTCATTAATCTTGGGAAGTGGGTACTTGTTTCTGATGTTCTTCTTGTTCAATGGATGGTAATTGACACAAAGTTGGTCCGTGCCATCCTGCTTCTTGACTAACAAAACACCCCATGGAGAAGAGCTTGGTCTGATCAGACCTAGACGTTCTTGTTCATCTAGCTGCTTCTTCAACTCTTTCAGATCTTCGGGGGCCAAGTTTATAAGGGCACTTGCAAACCGGTTCAGTTTCAGGCTCGAGGTCAATCACGAACTCAACTGGCCGGTGCGGAGGCATTCCTGGCAATTCGTCTAGAAAGACATCTTCATACTCACAAACCACTAGAATTTGAGAAATAGCCGAGATTTCACCCTTCATCGGACTTAGTTCAATCCTCACGCTAAGTCATCGGACTTAGCTCATGTGACCTCTTTTCACCATCACATCCATACCCACACCAAGTTTCACGAAAACAACCGAACCTAGTTTAAGAATGACCTCCAACTGTCCATGACCGCGGACGTGGCTACTTGAATAGTTTTACACTCTGTAGAGGTTACACACTTTACCCACAAGATTCGGGAAACTTATGTGTCATCCACGACTCGCGGTATATTACATACCCGAGGTAAGAACCCGAACAATGCCTTTCCCCTGGCGTTACTAAACAAAGAGTCCACTCGATTGGTACCCAGCCCTCATGATGTACATCACACGAGCCTCACTCTAATCATACCATCCATGAGGGGACCAATAGTGTGCCCGGTGCCTCTAAAGACAGCGCATGATCGTACATACCAGTATGACCCCGTATCGAGAGTGACCACGCCACTCCCGCCACTAGTAATGCGGTCTCCTTGCCAGTACCCACCAAGGTAGTCAACAAAGCCCCGTCCCATAAGAGGTATCGTGGTTGCGCATTTAAGGTTGGGACACCAGCTATTTGTCATCGTCGACATCTAGAAAGAACACACCTGATGGGTCCTGGGTCTCATCTGCAACATTTATTACGCAAACATGAGTACAAATGTACTCAGCAAGTCTTTAAAACATACCTAGTCTATTCATGCCCATGTATCAACAATGGGGGTGGTGGAGTTTATGCAGCAATGCCAACTTTGACTCATGGCTAACCTACACTACACAATTTTAACTCTTTGTTTAAATTTTAGATATCGCACACGAGTCCACTGATTCCATGACAATACACCACCATGGATTCACTTCCATCTCCTACGAGAGTGCCATCCACGATACTCACACTTGTCTTGATATTTTTACGAGTATCCATTTGATTATCTATGAACAACATAAGTTCTCCAAGTAGTCCATTTCCGAGGACGCGACTATTCATACCCTGCACGGGTGTACTTCTTCACACACGCTCTCGCCACTTATCGCTATGTGCTCATAAAACCATGCACCTCGGCAACCTTCAAGCGGAAGCCCAGCGAGGGAGTCAGCCACAACCGTCAATCACATAAGACCTCTAGTCCAGGCTATCGCCTATTTGAGACTGAACCGGCACGGAAGTCCGGCCGAAGTTTCCGCTATGGCCCCAAACGATTTGTGCAGGGTGCCCAAGCCCTCCAGGCGGGCCGGCCTCGGTACTGGGGCATCTTGCCGGAACCCGAGGCATCTGGTTCGACTGCCGACCCGGCTGAGCTTTCGGCTTCACGCTAGAGGCGGGTGCTGCTAGGGGGAAGCCACCGACTCCCCTCCATCTCCTCGACATGGGCCGTTGCTGGCTTTGAGGACTTCTAACGGGGTTATTACGCCTGGGTAGTTCAAAGCAGCAGGTTTCTCCTCTCTGCTTTGAAGAAAAAGTATGTGACTGGCTGGCCCTGGCCGGCTGGAGAACAGCCGGCAGGAGCGATCGCTTGCTGCTCGGGGACAACTAGTCAAGGTGCCGGCTCGGCCCCCGGCCGGTTGGGCGTGACCGGTTGCCTTCGGGCCGCCTCCTCCATTGACCCTAGGGCGGACAAGCAACATCCCGTCACTCTGCGCGCGGGTATGGCAGCGCAACGTGACCGCCACAACGGGCGCCATTGTAGCCACAATGGTGGCTGACGCATGGGCACGCATGGCTACGGTTTGGCCGTCCGGGCCGCTGACCTTGGCGACCGCGACCCGGTGGGGAAATAGTGCCGGCACACCCCCGCCCACTCTATTACCTACGCCGGCATGGCTACAGTGCAGCCGGCCGTACCGAAGACTTCGGCGACCGCAATCGGACGGGGAAACAGTGCCGGCATGCCCCCGCCCACTCGATTACCTACCCCGGCGTGGCTACAGTGTAGCCTGCCGTACCAAAGACTTCGGTCGGCTGGCACGAGACGATGCCACACGGGCGGCCCGTGCCGTAGCAGGTGGTCAGGGGTCAATCGCGGAGCTGGGTGGCGGGCCCCAGCGGGCGATGGGACCGCGCAGCTGGTGGACCCCACGGGCGACGAGACGGCTCGAGGTGCGGGACCCCCTGGTCAGCCGGAGAGGCTGCCAGCCGGGTCACCGACTTATGTACGTTAGGAATATTGTAAGCCGGGGTTTGGCCTATAAAACGCCCCGAGCCCCCATGCAACGGGGACGACGAGTCTCACGCACACACTACGGGATACTTCCCTCACAACTCACACCTTCATAGCCGAGGAAGGCGAGCCGACTACTCTCTCTTCCTCCTCTAGACACAGCTCCCGGAGCAAAGTAAGCATACCCATCCATTAACTAGACCAAGTAGGACTAGGGGTGTTACCTCGTATGGAGGGCCCTAAACCTGGCTACATCGTGTGTCATCACCGCCTATACCTAATCTCGCTCCCGGATCCCGTCGGCGTCCTCCGGCCCTAACCACCTTTGATTAGCCTACCCATGGCATCTGTCGTGAGAAAACAACGACAGTACTTATGAGGGTTGTGCAGGTGGGAGTAGTTAGGATGCTAGTAGTCGCTATGCCAGTGGGATGGGAATATGCATGGAGATGGAAAGAAAGAGATGATTTCAAAGACTTTTAGAAAAACCTATTGTGTGCCACTAGTGCCCGAGGGATGATGTTGAGATGGGTGACCACTTCAGAAAGAAGTGGTGTGTCGGAACAAGTTGAGGGTGTGTTTTCTAAAACGGATTAGATTTAAGTTTGGTCGACCATCCCAACCTTACATGTGCAACCACGATACCCCTTATGGGACAGGGCTTTGTTGATTACCTTGGTGGGCATTGGCAAGGATCCCACATTACTAGTTGCGGGAGTGGCGTGGTCACTCTCAATACGGGGTCGTGCCGGTATGGATTATCATGCACTATCTTCATAGGCACCTGGCACACCGTTGGTCCCTGCATGGATGATATGAGTGATGTACATCATATGGGTTGGGTACCAATCGAGTGAACTCTTTGTTTAGTATCGCCTAGGTAAAGTCATTGTTCGGGTGCTTAATCGAGTGGACCAAATTTCCCCGAGTCTTGTGGGTAAAGTGTGCAATCTCTACAGAGTGTAAAACTATTCGAATAGCAGTGTACATGGTCAAGGACAGTTGGGTGGTGCTTCTTTTTTCACAAACTTGGTGTGTGGTGGTTGAATGACACATCGGTGACACTTGAGACAAGTCAGACTACTTGAAGAGATGAATGAACATGGGATGTTCAACCCCCTGCTTATGATGATATTTGTAACTTGTTCATATGGATATCTACCAATGGTTGATGCATGCTTACCTAGTTACTTGATCATGCCATTGCATTCAAAGTTAGCTTTCCACAAAATTACCTACTTAGTGCTATGTCATGCATCATTATTACCTTGTTCCACAATTTGGGATGCTTGCGAGCACATTCAAAGTACTCATTGGCATGCCACTGGTTATTTAATTGGCCGGGCATGGAAGAATAGGAGTATGGTGAAGTGTTCGTTGGTGACGAACATGCGAACTAGGACGCTTCCTAGTCAGAATGCCTATAGGTTTAAGGTAGATGGCATGGGTTCACGCTTTTGATCAAGATTTCCGCCGCTTGTTGATTTTATGTGTTTGGTCCTTGTGGCCCTATCTATGTAAGACTAGACCATCGTGGTCTTTATTCCTTGTGGCCCTATCCTCTTTATTTATTCAGCTTTTGTGTGTTCAGTGAGTAATGATCTCTGGGATCACTGTACATGTGCATTCGGTGATCGTGACTTCTGAGTCGGGGTCCCCACAGGTATCTAGTGGGTACACCGAAGGAATCCTAAGAGTGGACTCCGGAATGGTTTTACATTGAAGACGTCCCCCCGTTCGAGCCAGACAGGAGGGGTCTGCGCAAATACTCCGACGTCCCTTTGAAAAAAGGTACAACTGGCGGCCGAAGAGTTCGTCCCAGGAGGATAGCATAGAGGTGCAACGCCTAAAAACCCATGTGTTGATATTTAGCGACCACAACCTGACCATGATCGATGTCATGGCCGCTGCCATCACCTGATGCATGAAACCCCTCCAACAGAGGATACGTCGCTTATGGCACTATAATGGGACATGTGATACCATGCTCTCCCAAATACAAGGTCCCGCCGATCATACGGCGTTGGCCGCCGCCCTCGCCGAGCTATATAAAGGAGAGCAAGAGGACTTTATTCGGTAGTTGACCAAGGAAGGATACTCTAGCCACAACCGGATCGAATGGGTAAGCCTTTCCCCTCTGCGAACATAGTTCGGGCTTTTCCATTTCATCTTTAATTTGACCGAAGCCTTTTAACTTTACATGAATAGGAATGAAGGAGTTTCATCGAGACACTCAACTGTTCGGCTCCCCAACCCAAAGACTATTCACACGATGATGATCCAAGTTTTCACGAGGACCTGGATCTTCTAGAGTTTGAAGACATAGCATTTTATCAGGAAAGGCTTGACTGATCTGAGGTGGATATCATAGGCGATTAACCCGGATCGTTCTCTGTTCCCGCAACAAACAAGAAGAAGAAAAGGAGTTCTTCCTGCAAGAGGCAGGCATCCAACATCGCCCCGGACGCGCCGGCCCCTGGTCCCAAGCACCGTCGATCAGCATGCCGTACACCGGCAACCGAAGCAGTGCCCAGATGGAAGCCAATAGAGACCCAACCAACAAGCCAGCTGCAATGACGAATTCGTTTGCTCGCTCGACCCAAATGTATTTTGTTCAACTGTCCGTTTACTATCACAATCAATAGAAGACTTACGATAGTTACTACACTGATATACTCAGGTGAAATGCCCAGTCTTCTCCCGCTGAAGAGTTTGCCAAGGTGCCCAACGATGCTCAAAATTCCTGAGCTATGGCTCATGCTGAACCGGCCACCGAGGCCCCCATAGCGAATCCGGCCTCAACCAACTCTGCCGATGGCGTGTCTATCACCAAATTGGAAGTGGGAAGCACCATGAATCATTGGCATCGATGGGAGGCCCTACACCACCTAGTATTATCTGAACAAGAGTTTAGAGGCCTATGTACGGCGGATGTGCACATTGGTGTTGTCCGAGCTGGGTTAGGCTAGGGCATAAAGTTAATATCGGCCAGCTTGCAGGTAAGTAATCGGTTTCCAAGATCCTAAACACTCATGCAAACCCTATAGCCCCCGAGCCTTAAATTGGTTTGGAGCAACTGAATTAAGGGTATTTATGCTTTTTTATTGCTGATACAGGCTGCAAAGCAATAGAACGAACAACTGGCCAAGGAGCTAGAGGACAGCTGATCGTAGGTGCTATCTGTGAAGGCAGAGTTGGCGCTAGTGAAGAGCTGCACCCGGGAGGCCCATGGTGAGTATACCAGTGCTGCTCATTTCTAACAAATGTCCATGCTGACGCAAGGTTTCTCTTTAGCAGCTAAATCAATAGGGAATATGCAAAAGGAGATGGATGAAGCCCGCTAAGCTCAATGCTACGCTGAGGCCCAACACGAGGCTGGCTGTCGTGTTTTGAACTGCCTCCTAGAAGAAAAGACCAACATGCCAAAAAAATTGAGAGTTTAAAAGCTCAATTGGCCCAGACCCAAGAAGAAAACCAGAAAATGCAAAGGGGCATGTTCAGTAAGTGTGATTCTTACATCAGTTAGTACTTCTTATAGAGAAAGCAAAATGAGCGACCCTTGCCTTATGTATAGGACTCCTGTCTGGGCGTCCTGAAGAGGAGATCGGATCCTTCCGGGGGAACCTGCTGAAAGAGCTTTCTACTCTTCACGAGCATGCTCATAAAGCGATGAAAAGCATGGTAATGGTGCTATGGCCTGCCGAACAACCACCAGAAGGAATGACGGAACTAGTCGATCAATTCAAGGGAGCCCGAAGTAGGTTCGAGCTGTGGAAGACGTCGGCTTGCCGGGATGGAGCTGGAGAAGCATTGGCAATGATCAAGACCCGCTACACCGGACTTAACACCGAGCGTATGGTTCGGGTTAGTCCCGTGGGATCGGATAGACAAGACGTACCACTCCACCTGGTGTATGACCAGGTGATGCGTGCCACCTGCCTTTCACAAGAAGACTGCTCGCTAGACAGTATAACTCAGAATCTCGATCAGCAGCCGAATGTATAATTATGCATACTTATGTAAGAACAATCGAGTTGTTACTCCATCTGTGTTGTAAACTTTGTCTTAACCGGCCATCGGTTTCTATCTCCCAAGTGCAGAACGCAGGGACTATTCCTCGTGATTTGTCACACTACAAGAGTGAATTGTGTTCGAGGAACTAGGCAATCTAGCCATGTGTTGCGAACAGACATAAAGCACAGAAAGAGATATGTTATATTACTTCTTAGTGTAAGAAACATCTTCCGAGGAAAATAGTACCTCTATATTACCTTTCTTCAGGATTCTACGAAGATCGTAGGTAGAGGTCCGCATAGTGCTACTATGCGGCTAAGGGCCTTTAAGAAGGAAGAAGCCCAAGCAATGGTGTCACACCCTGTGTTCATATCACCTTGCTATGTTTGGATTTATAAAATTTGGAGCCAATTAAAACTTTTTCAATGTTTGTGCTTGCTTGATTTGTTGCATGCTTGCTTGCTGAATTGTTGTGTATGGCACTCTTAGATTCTATCCCTCTTCATATTCATCTTTCTTGACCCAAACCTCTTGCCCAATGATCATGCCATGTGAATAGTGCCCAAAACTATTTTTATCAAATTTTATTTTGCCCAAAAAGGATTTGTCCAAATTAGGTTTTCGAAAACCCCTGAATTGAGGATTGCACTGCAAGTCCTCAAATTGGGTGGAATATTTTTCCCCAAAGGCTTCACATCAAACCCACTACATATAATAGTTTCCAAAACCAACAAATAATAATTTTTAAGATTATTCATATAATTTATATAAAGGCTTTTTCTTAAGACCAGAACTGGTTTTCATAGGGAAAAATTATTTAAATGCTTTCAAAATATTTGAGAAAATTTAGGGAAACTTAGTGGACATATATTTTCCATATATATGAGTTTCAACACATGGCCATGTTCAAATCATGGGCAAAACCCCTCAAAACCCATTCTGTCCAAATCAACCTTTTGAAATATTTATATAAGAAATATTCTCAATAAATTCCAAGAAAAATTCAACAAGTCAAAACTACCATAGGTGATGATCTTGCAAAGTTTCAGCTCAATCCAAGTTGATTTGGTTCATCACACCATCGCAAAACCCTCCCTATCCAGATTCAAATTTGAACAACTTTAGATTGTGATGTTTTTCCCCTTGACCCCAAACTTGGTGGACATGCTATAATCACCAAATAAAGATGCATAAAGGGTAAAAGCTTAGCATAACTAGATCAACAGAAAAGTGATTCCGTTATTTTCTAGGGTTCACAAGGTTTCCATTGTCAACTTTGCCCACTTTACCTCAAACTTGGTGATCAGGCCTATTTTCACGTAACATTTGGCCCTATTGAATATCTCAGTAAGTGGGTAATTTTTTCTTGCCCAACCACCCATCAAACACCTTCTAGTGAAATAGCAAAGTCACTATTTTCACCCCTTTCACTATTCCCCTTGCCATTAAACTTTTACCGCAGCATCTCAGGGTTACCAACTACCCCATTAAATTTTCCGTGGCCACAGCTCAAGAGTGGGTGGGGTAAAACCCCCAATTACACCTTAGTTTCACCCTGGCAGCATCTCTTCTACCTCTCCCCTACCACATTTCTTTTTCCCTATCTTCCCCTAGCTCCTAGAGCATCCCAGGAACCCCTAGGAGCTACTAGGCAAGCGAGGACACCATAGAGCGCGCTACAGTGTGCCACCACACTGTAGCAGGGGCATCCTGAGTCAACCCGGCCGCATGGGGATGTGGGATCATGTCCCCGGACGCCCCTCGACGTCCACAAGATGCCAGGTGGTCAGGCCCCTCGTCCCTCCTCCTCCGGTGCCCCCCTCAGCCCGCGCGCGACACCGGCCAAGAGCTCCAATGGCCAAGCTCGCACGCGCGCGCCCTTGGACCACCCCTAGCCACCCTTCTCCTACCCGCCGACGTGGACCGCGTCCACGACCACCACAAACATAGCCTGGGGTGCCCCCGTGACCCGTGGCGATGCCCCTGTCCTCGCCGGCGCACCGCGCTAACAGTGCACCAGCGCCCGCCTATATAAAGACCTCCCCGAGCTCCCGCTGCTCTCCCCTCACTCTCTCCTCCCCTTAGACGCTCCCCGTCGTCCCCATGCTCAAGAGCTCGAGCTGGAAGCAAACCCTTGCCTTCGTGCGGGTTCTCTCCCCACCAGCGATTCCCTCAGCCTCACAGACCCACTCCAGTCCCACGCGACAGGCGACACTCCCCTGCGCATGCCCGTGCCCTTGGCAGGCCTCGCTGTCGATCGCAACCCCTCCGATGAGCCTCCCCTGCTCCCTGCCATGAGGAGAGGGATGACAGGTGGGGACCACCTGTTATCCCCTCAACCCCTCCTCTCTCGCTGCCAAGATGGGCCCTTGGGCAGGTTTAAAATTAAACATGTCGCGCGCAGCGTCTCGCCCTGGGCCGGTTCCCCTTTTGAGCCGGCTCGGCTGGGTGCTTTTGGCCCGAGAGGCATAGTGCATTTTTCTCCTTTTCTTTTCCTCTACCTTCATAAAATTCCATAGGGCAGCAAATAAATCCAATGCCCAATATTCTTTCACCTAAAATCTTGAAATATTCCATAGAATTTATTAGTGCCACTTGTAAAAATATTTGAATTTTTTTTGTACTATATCAACTTAAAACCCCTATTTGGCATTATCAGCCCATGTTTTAAATATTTTTGAAAACATTTTTAATTTCAAAACCCTACACAAATATTTTTAGTATAGCTTTTAGTATTTATCAGAGTAGGGTAGCATTTTTAATAGTAGCTTGTGTGCTTTGTTTTTGTGTGATGCTTATTTTTACCGTTATTTATCGCGACGATAGATTGCACTATTGATGAGGGAGTTGGACCCAAAACTATGAAGATCCCGAAGACTTTGTTGAGCCAGGTAAGCAGCCCTTTGACCATGTTAAGAAAACATTTTCATTGCATGTCGTATAGCACTTTACTTCCGTTATGTTTGATCATGTGGAAGTGACCACTTCGGTGGGTTCCTTCCGACACTTTTACCATTGACACTTGCATCGTGCATAACCCTACCACCTTATGAAGGTTATGCGGGTGGGTGTACATAGGATGCTACTAGATGCTACGCAAGTGGGTTCGGGTTTATGCATAGTGATTGGAAGGAAGATTGATTTCAAAGACTTTTCGAAAACCCCGTTGGGTGCCACTAATGCCCGAGGGAGATAATGATGAGATAGGTGATCACTTGAGAAGGAAGTGGTGTACAGGAACATGTTGAGGGTGTGTTTTCGAAAACGGAGAGTTTTAAGGTCTATTGACCATCCCAACCTTACATGCGCAACCACAATACCCCATATGGGACGGGGCCTTGTTGATTACTATGGTATGTTCTAGCAGGGAGCTTGCATTACTGGTGGCAAGAGTGAAGTGATAACTCTTGAGACGGGGTAGTACCGGAACTGGAAGGCAATGCGCTGTCTTTACAGGCACCGGGCACACCATTCTGTGCCCTTTGGGATGTTTCGTGTGATGTACATCATGAGGGATGGCACCAACGAGTGGACTCCTTGTTTAGTATAACCATGGGAAATGCATTGTTCGGGAGCTTACCTCGAGTATGTTATATACCACGAGTCATGGATAACACGGAACTTCCCTGAGTCTTGTGGGTAAAGTGTGCAACCTCTGCAGATTGTAAAACTATTCGAATAGCCGTGTTCGCGGTCAAGGACAGTTGGAGGTCCTTCTTAAACTCCGTCCAGATGTTTTCGCAAACTCGGTGTGAGTGTGTGTGTGTGTGTTGTCGACAAAGAGGTTACTAGAGCTAAGTCCGATGACTTAGCTTGACGACTGACTAAGTCCGATGACTTAGCATAATGAATGAACATGATATGTTCAACCCCTGCTTATGATGATATCTGTAACTTGTTCATATGGATAACTATCAACTGATGATGCATGCTTTCCTAGTTACTTGATCATGTTCTTGCATTCAAAATTGGCTTTCCACGAATTACCTACTTAGTGCTATATCATGCATCACTATTATCTTGTTCCACGACTTGGGTTGCTTGTGAGTATATTCAAAGTACTCACTGGCTTGCCACTGGTTATTTAATTGACCAAGCATCGAAGAACATGAGTATGTTGAAGAGTTCGTTGGTGACAAACATGCGAACTAGGACACTTCCCACTCATAATGCCTATAGGTTTAAAGCAGATGGCATGGTTTCATGCTTTCGATCAAGAATTCTACTGCTTGTTTGATTTAAGTGTTTGGCCCTGCGGGCCCTATCTATGTAAGACTAGACCTTCATGGTCTTCAGTGTAAAACACTAAATGTGGATGTAAGACTCTTGTTATTCATCTTCTGTGTGTTCAGTGAGCATTGATATCTAGGATCACTGTACACGTGCATTCGGTGATCACGACTTATGAGTCGGGGTCCCCATAGAGCTGGTATCAAATCCATCCTGACTATAGGAAGCCCTTAGTTAGCATGGACGTTAGTTAGGATAAAACCGTTTTCAAAACTACACTTAGCACCTATACTTAGGAATTCTGTACTATTTCTCTCTTCTATTCTTCACACAACACTTTGCTGACTCTCCTCCCTTCAAACCTTTGTAGATGGCTGTCGTTTCCGAAGCCTTCCTAACATCCGACATTCCCTTACTCCTTGGGTATAGCCTGGAAAAGTGCCAGTTTCACCAACCACCCATTTCCCTCTACCACAAGACCTGGGTCGATGCCGTCATGAAGGAGTACCATGTGGATGTGGTCGTGATGGCAAACGCTCCCCAATCAGTTCGTTCTTTGAAGGACCGCGGATGGAGACTATGATACTCACAGCCGAGTCAGGTTCATGCAAGGCACTCCTACACCTTCGAGACATCATTCCAGAGATGGCTGACCAGCCGGCTACTCGTTACCTTCCTTTCAAGAAGGATGATCTTGGCGAGAGTTGGACGCTGATTCCATCCAAGGAGGATGGCACACCACTCACGTTCTAGACCTACTTCAGCCTCTTCGCCGATAGTCTGGTTCACAACCTTATTAAGGAGTCCGTGAAGCTCCGCGAGGAACTTCACCACACCCGAGAGCTACTTCGACAAGCCAAGACGAAGCCAGACAAGATAAAGAAGGATGGAGCCCCCGAGGGACGACGAGCTGTCACTTACAGAGGAGGAGTACCCTTAGCTAAAGATGCACCCACACGTCGTCATCGCATGAGGGCGAAGGATGTGGGGACCCCGACTCATAAGTCGAGATCACCGAATGCACGTGTATAGTGATCCCAGAAATCAATGCTCACTCACCACACAGAAACTGAATAACAAGATTCTTACATCCATACTTAACATCTTACACAAATAATGACCACAAAGGTCTTAGTCTTACATAGATTGGGCCACATGGGACAAACACTTAAAATAGAACAAGCAGCAGAAATCTCGGTCAAAAGCGTGAACCCATGCCATCTTCCTTAACCTACAGGCATTCTGACTGTGAAGCGTCCTAGTCCGCATGTTCGTCTCCAACGAGCTCTTCAACATACTCCTGTTCTTCCATGCCTGGCTAATTAAATAAACAGTGGCAAGCCAACGAGTACTTTGAATGTACTGGCAAGCAACCCAAGTTGTGGAACAAGGTAACAATGATGCATGATATAACACTAAGTAGGTAAGTGCGCGGAAAGCTTATTTTGTATGCAACTGACATGATCAAGTAACTAGTAATAATGCATCAATAGTTAACAGATGTCCATGTGAACAAGTTATAGACATCACCATAAGTAGGGGTAGAACATCTCATGTTCATTCATCATGCTAAGCCATCGGACATAGTTTACTTCCCTTGCTAAGTCATTAGACTCAGCTCATGTGACCTCTTGTCACCATCACATCCATGCTCACACCAAGTTTCATGGAAACATACAACATAGTTTAAGAAGGACTTCCAACTGTCCATGACCGCGGGGAGACACTTCACAATGTAAAGTTGCCAAAATTTGACTCTAGACAGGAATGGTTTTGGGATGATTTGATGAATCAAACCAACTTGGATTGGTATGAAACTTTGCAAGCTCATCACCCATGATAGTGTTGACTTGCTAGAATTTTCCTGGAATTTATTCAGAATATTTCTTATAGAAATGTTCCAAGAGTTTAATCTGAACAGAAAGGGTTTCGAGGGCTTTTGCCCATGATTTGATCATGCCCTTGTGTTGAAACTCTTATATATCGAAAATATATGTCCACTGAGTTTCTCTAAATTTTCTCAAATATTTTGTATGCATTTAAATATTTTTCCCTATGAAATACCATTTCTCGCCTTAAAAAGCCTTTAAATAAAATGTAAAAATTATCTTTAAAAATAATATTTGGTGGTTTTGGGAAGTCATATAAATAGTAGGTTTGAAATAAGGCCTTTGGGAAAGAAGGTCCCACCTGATTTGAGGACTTGCAGTGCAAACCTCATTTAAGGGGGTTTTGGAAACTTAATTTAAATAAATCATTTTTAGTTAAAACAAAATTTGATAAAAAATAGTTTTGGACACTATTCACATGGCATGATTATTAGGCAAGAGGTTTGGAACAAGGAAGATTAATATGAAATGGAATAGAACCTAGTAGTGCCATAAAACACAATCAACAAGCAAGCAAACAACATAGCAGCGATAACAAGCACATGGAAAAAGTTTTAGTTCGCTCCAAATTTTATAACCCCAAATATAACAATGTGATACAAACACAGGGTGTTAGAGACCTTCCCCCCTTACAAGAATCTCGTCCCCGAGATTCCTAGGCTAAGCTCTAAAAAGATAAGGGAACTCTGATCTAAGATAGTCTTCATGCTCCCAGGTTGCTCCACTGGACCTTGAAGTACTTGATGGTGCGGCTATGGGTGTAGTGCTCGACTTCATCCAAAATGCAAACTGGCCTTTCACTATAAGTGAGATCTGGCTGAAGACCGATGGCTTGATGGCCGATACACTTCCAGAGCTATGACACATGAAAGACGTTGTGCACGTCTGACAACTCGGAAGGCAAGTCTAGCTGATATGCAAATTCTCCTCGTCTTGCGGTGATCTTGAAGGGGCCGATGTATCTGTGTGCAAGCTTCCCTTTGACGTGGAAACGCTTGGTTCCTTTGAGAGATGTGACATGGAGTTAGGCATAATCACCGACATTGAGGTTCAGTTCTCCGCGGTGAGAGTCGGCGTGGCTCTTCTGTCTTGACATGGCGGTCTCAAGGCGCTCTCGGACAAGTTGAACTTGCTCTTCGGCTTCGCGGAGGATGTCTGGTCCAAAATTAAATCCTTCTCCGGGGTCTGACTAGTTGAGGGGAGTACGACACTTGCGTCCATACAACACCTCAAATGGTGCCATCTGAAGACTCGACTGATAGCTGTTGTTGTATGAGAACTCGATGAAGGGCAGGCAATTCACCCACTTGGCTCCGTACGCCAAAACACAAGCGCGGAGCATATCTTCAAGTATCTGATTCACTTGTTCCGTTTGCCCATCGGTCTAGTGGTGAAAAGCAATGCTGAAGGAGAGCTTGGTCCCCATGGCTTGGAACTTAATAAGTCGACATCACCGAATGCACGTGTATAGTGATCCCAGAGATCAATGCTCACTAAACACACAGAAACTGAATAACAAGAGTCTTACATCCATACTTAATGTCTTACACAAATAATGACCACAAAGGTCTTAGTCTTACATAGATAGGGCCACACAGGCCAAACACTTAAAATAGAACAAGCAGCAGAAATCTCGGTCGAAAGCGTGAACCCATGCCATCTGCCTGAACCTACAGGCATTCTGACTAGGAAGCGTCCTAGTCTGCATGTTCGTCTCCAACGAACTCTTCAACATACTCCTGTTCTTCCATGCTTGGACAATTAAATAACCAGTAGCAAGCCAGTGAGTACTTTGAATGTACTCGCAAGCAACCAAGTTGTGAAACACGGTAACAATGATGCATGATATAGCACTAAGTAGGTAAGTTTGCAGAAAGCTAATTTTGTATGCAAATGACAGGATCAAGTATCTAGTAAGCATGCATCAATAGTTAACAGATGTCCATGTGAACAAGTTACAGACATCACCATAAGTAGGGGTAGAACATCTCATGTTCATTCAGCATGCTAAGCCATCGGAATTAGTTTAATTCCCTTGCTAAGTCATCGGACTTAGCTCATGTGACCTCTTGTCACCATCACATCCATGCTCTCACCAAGTTTCACGAAAACATCCGGACATAGTATAAGAAGGACCTCCAACTGTCCATGACCACGGACGCGACTATTCAAATAGTTTTACACTTTGCATAGGTTGCACACTTTACACACAAGACTCGGGGACATTCTGTGTCATCCATGACTTGCGGTATACAACATACCCGAGGTAAGTACCCGAACAATGCCTTTACCCCAACGATACTAAACAAAGAGTCCACTTGATTGGTACCAACCCTCATGATGTACAACACATGAGCCTCGCTCTAATCGTACCATCCATGAGGAGACCAACGGTGTGCCCGATGCCTGTGAAGACAGCGCATGATCGTACATACTGGTACGACCCCGTATCGAGAGTGACCATGCCACTCCCGCCACTAGTAATGCGGGCTCCTTGCCAGTACCCAACAAGGTAATCAACAAAGCCCTATCCCATAAGGGGATCGTGGTTGCGCATGTAATGTTGGGACGGTCAGCAGACCTTAAATCTAATCCGTTTTCGAAAACACATACTGAACATGCCCCGACACACCACTTCTTTCTCAAGTGGTCACCCATCTTCTCATCATCTCCCTCGGGCATTAGTGGCACCCGATGGGGTTTTTGAAAAGTCTTTGAAATCATCACTTTCTTGCCATCACTATGCATAAGTCCCATCCCATTTGCTTAGCTTCTATTAGCAACCTAACTACTCCCACACACACAACCCTCATAAGGTGCTAGGGTCATGCATGATGCAAGTCATGATGATAAGAGTAACGGAGGTATCCCACCAAAAGGGGAACACAACATCACATGATCAAATATGATGAAAGTAAAGTGCTATATGACATGCAATAAAAACGGTTTCTCATCATGGTCAAAGGGCTGTTTGCCTGGCTCAACAAAGTTTCTGGGGTCTTCAAAGTCTTTAGGACCAACTTCTTTGTCAACCGCGCAATCTATCGTTGCGAAATAAAGCGATAAAAATAAGCAATCACCCAACACAGAGCACTCAAACTATTACCAAAAATGTTAACCTACTCTGATAAATACTACATGTCATACTTAAAAGATTCTCTTAGAGTTTTGTTGTGAAAAAGATTTTGGAAATAATATAGCCGAGGGAAAAAGGTGCCTATATATAGGCTTTAGAATAAAACAATACTAAAAATGTTTTCAAATATTTTTACAAAAGGCACTATTAAATTCTACGGATTATTTTAGGAATTTAGGTGGGAGAATTATTGGCATTGGATCAACATATAAGTCTATGGGGTTTTTGGAAATAAGATAGAAAAAGGAAAAAGAAAAAAACGCACTGTGCCTCTTGGGCTAGAAGCACCGAGGCAGAGCCAACCCATAGGGAAACCGGCCCAGGCAGACAGTGCGCACGGCAGTCAACAGGTTCGAACCCGAAAAGTGGGCCGGACCTATCAGTGGCACAAGGGGCATGGGAGTATGACAGGCGGGCCCTGCCAGTCATCTCCTTCCTCTCGCACAGGGGCACGGGGAGGCTCACCGGCGGCGACTCCGGTGCCAATTCGACTCGAGGAAGGCACGAAGGGGCTCGGGGAGGTCTCGCCGTCTGCTCGGGCACGGTGGAGGTCGCCGGAGGGCTAGGGTTCGCCTGCGACGTGAACCTGTGGCGGAAAGCTCTCGGGAAGTGGATGGTCCGGCTGCCCTGAGCTGCAAATGAAGTGGAGAGGAGGAGGGATCAGCCAAGGAGGGAGAGGGAGGCACAGGGGAAGAAGAATGGGCACTGGAGACGCCACATACCCCTAGATCGATGACGATCCCGGACGACGGTGGTCGGGTGCGATCCGGGAGTAGGGACCCTCGGGGCTTGTGGGGGTGGAATTTGCGCTCGATTGGGTGCGGAGAGAGGCGATAGAGGAGAAGAGGGAGGTTTGGGGGCCCTTTTATAAGGGAGAGGCGGAGGCAGGGGAGGTGGTGAGCGCGGGAGAGCTCGAGCTCTCGCCGTTGAGCCACGACAGGCCAGGGAGGGGGCACAGAGGTCCACGGGAGATGCCCTGGAGGGTGAGGACAAGCAGAGGGGGAGCAAGGTCATCGCGTGTGCGAGCCCTGGTACTGGCCGAGGGGGACGTCCAGTTCGCGCATGTGGTGAGGCCACTGGTGAGGGAGATAGGAGGGATAGGCACCCGGCAAGAAGGTGCGGACGCCAAGGGAGCCTGGTGGCGTGTTCCCCTCGCCCGTGGTGGTCGGGGTATTGGAATGGGGGGCAGCTATAGTGCGGGAGTGCACTGTAGCACGCTCTAGAGCACCCAAATGGCATGCCAGGGCCTGCCATTGGCGTTTTGGGCGCAACCACTTGTCCAAAGGCTCTAGGGGGGAGAATAATAGCTGGATAGAGCATTGGATGCTCTGGGATGGCTTATGAGAGAAGGAAAGTTGAGAGGGAGAGAGGAAAAGCTCCTGTCCATGGAGGTAAATGGGGCTTTTCACCACATTTTACTTGAGCTATGACCATGAGGCTTTTACTGGAGATGAAAGTTAACTATAGGAGACTGTGGTAAAAAGTTGGGGGCAAGGGTAAAAGAGAGAGAGAGGTAAAAATAGGGTTTTTACAAAATCACCAGAAGGTTTGATGGTGTTTTGGGCAAGAAGATGCTTCCACCTTACTGAGATACTTACCAGGCTAGGTGGAAATGAGATGCTTCACCAAATTTGAGCTCAAGAGGAAAAAGTTGACAATGGAAATTTGATAAACCCTAGAATTTAGCAGAATCAGATTTTTGTAGATCCAATGATGTTAGGTTTTTACCCTTGATGCACCACATAGTGTATGATCGCTATTTGGCCATTAGAGCATTCCCAAAAAGTTTGAGGCCTAGGGGAGAAAGTTCACAATGTAAAGTTGCTCAAATTTGACACTGGACAGGAATGGTTTTGGTATGATTTGGTGAACCAAACCAACTTGGATTGGTATGAAACTTTGCAAGATCATCACCCATGATAGTGTTGACTGGCTAGAATTTTCCAGGAATTTATTGAGAACTTTTCTTATAGAAATGTTCCCAAAGTTTGATCTGAACAGAAAGGGTTTTGAGGGGTTTTGCCCATGATTTGATCATGCCCTTATGTTGAAACTCTTATATATGGAAAATATATGTCCACTGAGTTTCTCTAAATTTTCTCAAATATTTTCTAAGCATTTAAATATTTTTTCCCTATGAAAAACCATTTGTGGCCTTAATAAAAAGACTTTAAATAAAATTTAAAAATAATCTTTAAAAATAATATTTGGTGGTTTTGGGAAGTCATATAAATAGTAGGTTTGAAATAAGGCCTTTGGGAAAGAAGGTCCCACCTGATTTGAGGACTTGGAGTGCAAACCTCATTTGAGGGGGTTTTGGAAACTTAATTTAAATAAATCATTTTTTGGTAAAACATTTTTTGATAAAAATAGTTTTGGGTACTATTCACATGGCATGATCCTTAGGCAAGAGATTTATAACAAGGAAGATGAATATGAAGTGGAATAGAACCTAGTAGTGCCATAAAAGACAATCAACAAGCAAGCAAACAACATAGCAGCAAGCACAAGCACATAGAAAAAGTGTTAGTTGGCTCCAAATTTTATAAACCCAAACATAACAATGTGATACAAACATAGGGTGTGACAAAGGAGTACCGTGAGCTCTTCACCGACCTGCCAGCAAAGTGTCATCGGGATGGACCTCCTCGTTCCCCGACCCCTTCGAACGGGAATGATGCCCGTTCGGATGATGAACAGGAGGAAGACCCAGAGGAGCGTGACTACGAGACCGAGCACTCCACCACCTGAGTACGACAACCCTAGGGTAGGATCAGTCATGTATCCCTGATGCGAAGTCGAGTCCGTGTAATGGTTCATATAAAACCATGTGTACTTGTTGTTTGTGTTCCGATGCAAGTCGCGCTTTTGCCTTAGGCAACATGTAAGCGACTCCATCATCTATCTTAATATATGATGGTCTTTCGAACTTTGTTTTACCACACTTGCACTCGACCAACCCCCTTAGACACGCTCTTCCATTGTTGCTTTTCCTCTCATCTATCCTAGTTGGTTGACTTGGCTGCTCCAAACAGGATGGTGACTGCTACGCACAACAGCTCCTTCGCCAACCCTGAAGCCAGCAACTCAAGCCAGCAATAGGCAGCTGGTGGGGCTGCTCACGCTGGAGGACACCAGTTGCAGCCACAACGCGAGATTCCCCCGCCACCACCTCCACCGGAGAATATGACCATAGCTCAATTTCTCCAAGTTCTCCGGGAGGAACACCAAGCCAACAATGCTGCTATCTTGCAGATGGCTCAGGCCCTTGTGAAGAACCAACAACAAGGCAGGAACGACAATGGCCGCTCCACTCTGTCTGAGTTCATGAGGAATTCGCCCCCAACCTTCACCGAGACTACTGAACCATTGAATGCTGATGACTAGATCCGCACCATCAAGGACCTCCTTGCACTAGTCAATTGCAATGAAGACCGTGAGAAGGTGCTTTATACCTCTCACTACCTTGGAGGAACCGCCCAAGCTTGGTCGGACGGATTCAAGGTCATGCAAGGTGAGCATGTGATCACTTGGAATGACTTCAAGGAAGGATTCCGCACTGCCCACATTTCTTCTGGGATCATGGCTATCAAGAAGATAGAATTACGAGCACTAAAGCAAGGAAGTGGCTATTTCAAGGAGTACCTACAAAAGTTCAACCTGCTATCAAGGTATGCACCTGAAGAGGTCAACATGGAGGCTGCCAACAAGGAACGCTTCTTGGAAGAACACTTCAAGAGACCCTACAGTATCAGCTCATCGTCAGCGACTGTCATACATTCTTCGACCTGACGAACAGGGTCCTCATGCTAGAAGCCAAGCGTCATGCCATAGACGACACTCGCAAGCGCAAGATGATCAGCAAGGGTAGGTCCAGCAACCAGAAGCCTCGACCCTGGCAGCCAGCCCCAGCCAAGCCGACCTATCAGCCACAGCAGGCTAGACCTCCTGTGCCTCGTCCGAGCTACCAGCCTCAGCAGTATGCCAATCCCAAACCAGCTTACAACAACAATCCCAATAACAACAACGGTGGCAGGAATTACAACAACAATCCTAGGAAAGTCACTTGCTTTAGATGTAGTAAGTCTGGACACATCTCTAAGCTCTGCCCCAACAAGAAGCCCGATGCACCGTGCCCCAATGTGCCAACTCACGGTCAAGGCCGTGGAGCACCACCAAGGAACCCATCTCCCCGCAACCAGCCCAACTGTGGCAAGGGTTGTGTGAATCACGTCACCGCAGAAGAAGCCCAGGAAGACCCGGACATCATACTGGGTACGTTCCTTGTTAACTCAACCCTAGCAACAATATTGTTTGATTGTGGAGCTTCGCATTCTTGTCACCCAAAAGTGTGCATTAGAGAGTGGCATGAAGACTACACCCCTGGGTAGTGGTATGTTGATACAAACCCCGGGTTCAGTTATGAAGTCTAGGATAGGGTGTAAGGGAGTGAAGATTGACATCAATGGGGTAGACTTCCTAGCAGACCTTATAGTTCTGCATTCACCCGGCTTGGACATCATCCTTGGCATGAATTGGTTGACCAAGCACCAAGGGATGTTAGACTGTGCCAAGAGGATCGTTACCATGACCAATAGCCAAGGAGTGGAAGTCAAGTATGTCACAAAAACTGCCTCCCCTCAAGCCTCTCGGACTAACTATCTATTGGGAGTTGAGTTAGATAAAGTGCCAGTGGTACGTGAATACCCAGATGTGTTTCCAGATGAGCTTCCCGGAATGCCTCTTGACTTCAACATTGAGTTCATCATTGAGCTTATGCCCGGATCAAGGCCCATCTATAAGAAGGCCTATAGGATGGGATCCAAGGAATTGGCTGAATTGAAGAAGCAACTGGCAGAGCAGCTCAGAAAAGGATTCATTCGCCCAGGTGCCTCTCCTTGGGGATCACCTATCATATTTGTGTCAAAGAGGTATGGAACTATCAGACTCTATGTCGATTACCGTTCTCTCAATGAAGTCACAATAAACAACATGTACCCACTCCCCAAGACTGAAGACTTGTTTGATTAGTCGAATGGAGCCTAGGTGTTCTCTAAGATTGACGTCAGGTCTGCGTACTATCAGCTGAAGATCAGACCCCAAGACATTCCGAAGACAGCATTTGTAACCCGGTATGGCCTGTATGGATACACGGTCATGTCATTTGGGTTAACCAATGCCCCTGCGTACTTCATGTATCTCATGAATAAAGTATTCATGGACTACTTGGACAAGTTCGTTGTCGTCTTCATTGATGACATACTCGTCTTCTCCATGTCTGAAGAGGAACACGAGGAGCACTTGAGATTGTTCCTAGAGAAGCTTTGAGAGCACTAGCTTTATGCCAAGTTCAGAATGTGTGAATTCTAGTTGCATGAAGTTGGGTTCTTTTGTCATGTGTTGAATGCAGAAGGATTATCAGTGGATCCTGCCAAGATTGAAGCCGTGACTGAGTGCCAAACCCCTACCAGTTTGAAGTAACTCAAGGATATTACCGCATTTTCGTGGAAGGGTTCTCAAGCATTACCCGACCCATGACCTAGCTTTTGAAGAAGGACAAGAAATTCGAATGGACAGCTACGTGCGAGGAAAGATTCCAGGAGATCAAGAGGAGATTGACCATAGCCCCCGTTTTGGCCACCCCCGGTATTCACAAGGAGTTTGTGATATATTGTGATGCATCAAGGACGGGGCTTGGAGGTCTTCTGATGCAAGAAGGCAAAGTCATAGAATATCTATCTAGACAGCTACGCCCTCATGAAGAGAACTACGCAACTCATGATCTCGAGTTGGTAGCTGTGGTTCACGCCCTGAAGACATGGCGACACTACCTTCTGGGGAAGCGATGTGAGATATACACAGACCACAAGAGTTTGAAGTATATTATCATGCAGAAGGAATTAAACATGAGGCAACGAAGATGGTTAGACTTGATCAAGGATTGCGACCTCAGTGTTCAATACCACCCCGGAAAGGCTAACGTGGTAGCAAACGCCTTAAGCAGAAGTGCTTGTTCCTTGAATGCCATGATTAAGGAAAGGCTACCCGCCCTGTATGAATAGCTTGAAAGCTTCGGCTTGGAAATGGTTGCACCAGAATTCCTCACCAACCTCGAAGCAAAGCCTACCTTCATGGATGATATGAAAGGTGCTCAGAAGGGACACAAGAGCATTGAAGGCATCAAGAGGAAGATCAAGGCAGGCAAGGCCCCAGAATTCTCAGTGGATGAACAAGGAGTTGTATGGTTCGGGAATTGCATCTGCGTACCCAACAAAGAGGAGTTCAAGAACTTGATCTTGCAAGAAGCTCATGACACTCCATACTCCATCCATCCTGGAGTAACCAAGATGTACCAAGACCTCAAGGAAAGATTCTTGTGGCATGGCATGAAACTGGAGATAGGCACCTTTATTGCCAAGTGCGACATATGCCACAGAGTCAAGGCTGAGCACCAGCGACCCGCTGGACTATGGAAACCTCTCAAAGTACTTGAATGGAAGTGGTCCAAAGTCGGGATGGATTTCATCATTGGTTTACCAAGGTCAAGCAAGGGACATGACACTATTTGGGTCATTGTCGACCACCTGACCAAAGTAGACCATTTCGTTCCCGTCAAGACTACCGATGACGACAACAAGCTAGCCAGCCTCTACATCGAGCGTATTGTAAGCCTTCACAGAGTACCTAAGGAGACCGTGTCAGATTGATGAACCCAATTCACCTCAAGGTGCTTGAAGATGTTTCAAGGAGCCATGGGCACCAAGCTCTCCTTGAGCAGTGCTTTTCACCCCCAAACTGGTGGGCAAACAGAACGAGTAAATCAGATACTCGAAGACATGCTCCGTGCTTGTGTTTTGGCATATGGAGCCAAGTGGGAAGATTGCTTACCGTTTGTCGAGTTCTCCTACAACAACAGCTATCAGTCGAGTCTTCGGATGGCACCATTTGAGGTGTTGTATGGACGCAAGTGTCGTACTCCCCTCAACTAGTCAGAGACCGTAAAAGGATTAGTTTTCGGACCAGATATCCTCCGCAAGGTAGAAGAGCAAGTACAACTCATCCGAGAACGTCTAGAGACCGCCAAATCAAGACAGAAGAGTTGCGTAGACTCCCACCGCCGATAAGTGAGCTTCTGTGTGAGTGACCATGTCTACCTCCGAGTCACACCTCTCGAGGTAACCAAGTGTTTCCATGTCAAAGGGAAGCTTGCACCAAGGTACATTGGCCCCTTCAAGATCATCGCGACGCACGGAGAAGGTGCCTATCAGCTAGAGCTATCTCCTGAGCTATCAGATGTGCACAACGTCTTTCATGTGTCACAACTCCGGAAGTCTCTACAAGTCCCCAACCGCCCCAACCTCTACAAGGACATCGACCATCACGCCATCGATCTTCAGCCAGACCTCACTTATCGTGAGAGGCCAGTTCGCATTCTGGATGACGCAAAGCATTGCACCCGAAGCCGCACCATCAAGTACTTCAAGCTCCAATGGAGCAACCACACTGAAGTTGAAGCAACCTGGGAGCATGAATACTATCTTACATCGGAGTTCCCTTATCTTTTAGCGCTTAGCCTAGGAATCTCGGGGACGAGATTCTTGTAAGGGGGGTAGGTCTGTCACACCCTGTGTTTCTATCACCTTGCTATGTTTGGATTTATAAAATTTGGACCCAATTAAAACTTTTTCAATGTTTGAGCTTGGTTGATTTGTTGCATGCTTGCTTGTTGAATTGTTGTGTATGGCACTCTTAGATTCTATCCCTCTTCATGTTCATCTTCCTTGACCCAAACCTCTTACCCAATGATCGTGCCATGTGAATAGTGCCGAAAACTATTTTATCAAATTTTATTTTGACCAAAAAGGATTTGTCCAAATTAGGTTTTCAAACCCCCCTGAATTGAGGATTGCAGTGCAAGTCCTCAAATTGTGTGGAATATTTTTCCCCAAAGGCTTCACCTCAAATGAACTACATATAATACTTTCCAAAACCAACAAATATTAATTTTTAAGATTATTGATATAATTTATTTAAAGGCTTTTTCTTACGACCAGAAATGGTTTTTCATAGGAAAAAATTATTTAAATGCTTTGAAAATATTTGAGAAAATTTAGGGAAACCCAGTGGACATATATTTTCCATATATATGAGTTTCAACACATGGGCATGTTCAAATTATGGGCAAAACCCCTCAAAACCCTTTTTGTCCAAATCAAGCTTTTGAAATATTTCTACAAGGAATATCCTCAGTAAATTCCAAGAAAAGTCCAGCAAGTCAACACTACCATAGGTGATGATCTTGCCAAGTTTTAGCTCAATCCAAGTTGATTTGGGTCATCAAACCATCCCAAAACCCTCCTTGTCCAGATTCAAATTTGAACAACTTTACATTGTGAAGTTTCTCCCCTTGACCCCAAACTTTGTGGACATGCTCTAATCACCTAATAATAACGCTACACTAAGTGGTGCATCAAGGGTAAAAGCTTAGCATAACTATGTCAACAGAAACCTGATTCTGTTAGTTTCCAGGGTTCACAAGGTTTCCATTGTCAACTTTGCTCACTTGAGCTCAAACTTGGTGATCACGCCTATTTTAACCTAAAATTTGGCCCTGTTGAATATCTCAATAAGTGGGTAATTTTTTCTTGCCCAAATACCCGTCAAGCACCTTTGGGTGAAATAGTAAAGTCACTATTTTCACCCCTTCCACTATTCCCCTTGCCATAAAACTTTTACCACAGCATCTCAGGGTAACCAACTACCCCTAGTAAATCTTTTCTAGCCTTAGCTCAAGAGTGGGTGGGGTAAATCCCCCAATTACACCTCAGTTTCACCATGGCAGCATCTCTTCTACCTCTCCCCTACCCCATTTTTGCCCCTAGATTCCCCTAGCTCCTAGAGCATCCGAGGAACCCCTAGGAGCTACTGGATAAGTGGGGACACCGCATAGCGCGCACGCAACGGCTATGCCAGCGATTTGGGCACTCTAGAGCGCGCTACAGTGCGCCACCGCACTGTAGCACGGGCATCCCAAGGCCCCCGACCACCTGGGGATGCGGGAGCATGTCCCCGGCCACCCCTCGACGTCCGCAGGACACGAGGTGGTCGGGCCCCTCCTCGCTCCTCCTCTGCTGCCCCCCTCAGCCCGTGCATGGCACCGGCCAGGAGCTCCAATGGCTGAGCTCGCACGCATGTCCCCTGGAATCCCCTAGCCACCCTTCTCCAGCCCGCGGACGCGCACCGCGTCCACAACCACCACACACACAGCTCGGTGGCTACGCCCCCGTCCTCACCGGCACACCGCGCTCATGGTGCACCGATGTTGCCTATATAATGCCCTCCCCGAGCTCCCACAGCTCTCTCCTCCCCTCAACCGCTCCCCAATGCCCAGCCCGCTTGGCCCCGTGCTCAGGAGCTCGAGCCCAAAGCAAACCCTCGCCGCTGTGCAGGATCTTTCACCGACGACGATTCCCTCAGCCCCGACAACCCCCTCTAGTCCCACGCGACAGGCGGCGCTCCCCAAAGCATGCTTGTGCCCTTGGCAGGCCTCGTCGTCGACTGCAACCCCTCTGGTGAGCCTCCCCTGTTCCCTGTCGCGAGGAGAGGGATGACAGGGGGGGCCCACCTGTCATCCCCTCACCCCCTCCTCTCTCGCTACCAAGATGGGCCCGCGGCGTCTTGCCCTGGGCCGATTCCCCTTTTGGGCCGACTTGGCTGGGTGCTTTTGGCCCGAGAGGCACAGTGCATTTCTCTCTTTTTCTTTTTCCTCTGTCTTCCAAAAATTCCACAGGGCAGAAAATAAATCCAATGCCCAATATTCTTTCACCTAAAAACTTAAAATATTCCATAGAATTTATTAGTGCCACTTGTAAAAATATTTGAAAATCTTTTTGTACTATATCAATTTAAAACCCCTATTTGGCATTATTAGCCCTTGTTTTAAATAAGTTTGAAAACCTTTTGAACTTCAAAACCCTCAACAAATATTTTCAGTATAGCTTTTAGTATTTATGAGAGTAGGTTAGCATTTTTAATAGTAGCTTGTGTGCTCTATTTTTGTGTGATGCTTATTTTTACCGTTATTTATCATGACGATAGATTGCGCTATTGACGAGGGAGTTGGACCCAAAGACTTTGAAGATCCCGAAGACTTTGTTGAGCCAGGCAAGCAGCTCTTTGACCATGTTAAGAGAACATTTTCATTGTATGTCATATAGCACTTTACTTCCGTTATATTTGATCATGTGGAAGTGACCACTTTGGTGGATTGCTTCCGACACTTTTACCATTGACACTTGCATCGTGAATGACCCTACCTCCTTATGAGGGTTATGCGGGTGGGTGTAGATAGGATGCTAATAGATTCTACGCAAGTGCGATGGGATTTATGCATAGTGATGGAAAGGAAGATTGATTTCAAAGACTTTTCGAAAACCCCATCGGGTGCCACTAATGCCCGAGGGAGATAATGATGAGATAGGTGACCACTTGAGATAAAATTGGTGTAGCGAAACAAGTTGAGGGTGTGTTTTCAAAAACGAAGAGTTTTAAGGTTTTCTGACAGTCCCAACCTTACATGTGCAACCACGATACCCCTTATGGGAAGGGGCATTGTTGATTACTATGGTTGGTGCTAGCAGGGAGCTTGCATTACTAGTGGCAAGAGTGAAGTGGTCACTCTTGAGACGGTGTCGTCCCGGAAGTGGAAGGTCATGCGCTGTCTTTACAGGCACCATCCACACAGTTGCATGCCCCCATGGATGTTACGTGTGATGTACATCATGAGGGATGGCACCAACGAGTGGACTCCTTTTTTAGTATCAAAATCGGAAAGGCATTGTTCGGGTTCTTACCTCGGGTATGTTATATACCGCAAGTCGTGGATGACACGGAAGTTCACCGAGTCTTGTGGGTAAAGTGTGCAACCTCTACAGAGTGTAAAACTATTCGAATAGCCATGCCCGCGATCATGGATAGTTGGAGGCCCTTCTTAAACTACATTCTCATGTTTTCGCAAACTCGGTGTGAGTGTGTGTGTGTGTTGGTGACAAAGAGGTTACTAGAGCTAAGTCTGATGACTTAGCTTGACGATTGACTAAGTCCGATGACTTAGCATAATGAATGAACATGAGATGTTCAACCCCTGCTTATGATGATATCTATAACTTGTTCATATGGATAACTGTCAACTGATGATGCATGCTTGCCTACTTACTTGATCATGTTATTGCATTCAAAATTGGCATTCCGCGAATTACCTACTTAGAGCTATATCATGCATCACTATTTTCTTGTTCCACAACTTGGGTTGCTCGTGAGTACATTCAAGGTACTCATTGTCTTGCCACTGGTTATTTAATTGGCTAGAAATGGAAGAACAGGAGTATGTTGAAGAGGTCGTTGGTGACGAACATGCGAACTAGGATGCTTCCTAGTCAGAATGCCTGTTAAGGCAGATGGCATGGGTTGACGCTTTCGATGAAGAATTCCACTGCTTGTTCTATTTAAGTGTTTGGCCCTGGTGGCCCTCTCTATGTATGACTAGACCTTCATGGTATTTATTTTTGTAAAATGCTAAATGTGGATGTAACACTCTTGTTATTCAGCTTCTGTGTGTTCAGTAAGCATTGATCCCTGGGATCACTATACACGTGCATTCGCTGATCACGACTTATGAGTCGGGGTCCCCACAAATGAGTATAGTTACCATCACCATATTAAGTGTTTACGTCACAGCCGACCAATTATCTACGTAAGATAGCTAGCTTGTGGCTTCACCCGTCTGAGGTACGTATCCGGATGACCCAGTCATAACAATCGTAGAGGTGCTCCCTTTACCCTCTAGCCAAACAATCGGAAACGTAAAGGGCAGACACAGGAGGTAGGCAACCCAGCTTGGCAAAGTCTTAGTTCGAATCGATGCATATGATGGCTTGAACGCGAGGAAGGAAATGCGTGTAAACAATAAGTGTGGGTAAATGCTTGTAATATAAAACCATTGGCTTCTAGAAGAAGCCCCTAGGTACAGTTTTCAGACTCAACACTTGAGGGTGTAAGCCAATAATATTAGTACAAGGTCAGTTGAAACCGAACACGGGGAGAAAAGGGAAAAATTTAATCCTACCAAATAGCAAAGTTGGATGGGGAAGAAAAAAGAAAGAAAAGGGGCTAGAGAATGTGACGTTACCAGTTTATCAATAGAAGCGCCAAAGACGAGCTGCGTTCCATGGGTTTGGCTCAAGGCTGTTGTTCGACAGGCTTCGAAGACGGTAAGCTCCTCCCTGCAAGTCATCGATTATGAAGGGGCCTTCACATTTGGGGTTGAGTTTATGCTTCTGCTTCTCCGGGAGCCGTAGGACGAGTTCGCCTATGTTATATGCCTTCGCCCTGACCTCCCTACTATGGTCGTCTGGCCTGCTGTTGGTAAAAAGTAGAGCGAGCCCGACCTATGTTGCGGTCTCCTTCTAAGGCATCCAGGTCGTCCTTCCTATCTAACTTGGCCTCCCTTTCCTCCTACATGCGTACCCTTTGTGCGTCATGAATAATGTTGTAGGGGAGGACTGCTTCTTCCCCCTAGACCATGAAGAACAGTGTGTATCCCGTTGATCTGTTCAGGGTGGTGCGCAGGCCTTATATAACGGAGTCATCCTCCTCCACCCGATGGCAGCCAGACTCATGAAGAGATCGGACAAAACGTGGCTTAAAGCCGCACATGATGAGGCTGTTTGCTTGTCTGAATTGTCCATTGGTCTGCGGATGATATATCGATGCATAATCGAGCTTTATGCCCATTTTTGTGCATCAGTCTTTGACCTCTTTGGCCGTCAAGTTGGATCCATTGTCCATTATTATACTGTACAGGACACTGTAACGGTGTAAGACGCTAGAGATAAAGTCGATTACTGGTCCGGACTTGACCGATTTAACAGGGTTTGCCTCTATCCATTTGGTGAACTTGTCAATCATGACCAGTAGGTATTTATTTTTCTTGGTCCCACCGTTAAGGGGTCCGACCATGTCTAGCCCCCATACGGCGAAAGGGCAGGTTATCAAAAGAAACCAACTTTGAAGGCCTTGCTAACTAAGGCTCTTGCCATAGCATGGTGGGCACCTATACCTGCATGGACTTTGGCTAGGAGATCCTATCCTTCGTCCTCAGATATGCACCATTGTAGTATTCATGTGGTGCTTTTCTTGTATAAGTCACCGTCATGTAATTTTGTAGGCCTTGGATCGCCGAACTATGCGTCACGCCTCTGTCTGGTCATCAGGGAGTTCCTTGCAAAGAAGGTAGGCGAGGAAGGGCTCTATCCATGGCGTGATTACCGCCATTACTTCATGGGCCGAAGGCGTTTCATCAATTATGGAGTCGTCGATGATTTGATTGTCTGGTTCATTTATAGGGGGAACAAGCTCTTCTGCCATACTAGACCGTTGCCCATGTGATTGTCCAGCCAAACCATGGATGGCTTAAAGAGCTGCTGCATGAAGGTGTTTCTTGGGAAAGGGTCGCGCTTAGCCCCCATGCGAGCCAGTACGTTGGTGGCTTGGTTGTTGTCGCGAGCGGCATGGTGGAATTCCAACCCCTTGAACCGTGCGGATATTTTTAATACGACATTCCTATACCCTGTCATCTTCGGATTTTGGCGTCGAATACTCCATTGATTGGGGAGACACACAGGTTGGAGTCTCCACGTACCTCCAACCGTCGCATTCAGCAGCGTTTGTTGGACTCAGCATACATAATTTGCAACACATATTGCATGTTGTGCGCCTGCGGGGATGTGAGTATAACTCCAGCCCCCAGTCCGTCTAAGGTTTTGGATCCATCAAAGTACATTGTCCAATGGTAGTATGCACTGTATTCGTTGGGGAGCTTGGCCTCTATCCATTCAGTCAGGAAGTCTGCCAATACCTGAGATTTTATGGCATGGCATGGCTTGTAGGTTATTGCAAAGGAAGGAGCTCAATGGCCCACTTGGCTATGCGGCCGATGGCGTCCCTGTTGTTGATTATATCGTTCAAGGGTACTTCAGATGCCACCATTACCGCACTCTTGGAAATAATGTCTGAGTTTCCTTGATGCAAAAAACACTGTGTAGGCTATCTTTTGTAGTGCAAGTATCTAGATTTGCATTGCGTTAGTACTTTTGACACATAATAGACTGGCTTCTGAGTCTGGAATTTATGTCGCTCCTCATCTCGCTCAACGACGAGCACCGTGCTAACAATATGGTGGTGGCCGATATGTATAATAACATGGGCTCACCAACGCCTCGTGCTGTGAGTATGGGGTTGGTTGCCAGTTATGCTTTAATTTCTTCTAATATAGCCGCTGCTTCCTTGGTCCATTCGAAATTGTTGGTCCGCCTGAGCAACTTATAGAGTGGCAAAGCTTTCTCTCCAAAGCAGGACGCCAAAACACAGCCAGCAAGCCTCTGGCCATGCTTTGGCTTAGCAGGAATTGCAAGTTCTGATAGAGCACGGATCTTAGTCAGATTTTTTTTCTATTCCTCTATGGGAGATGATGAATCCGAGCAATTTACCACAAGGAACTCCAAAAAAAATTCCGAATTGAATCGTATGTCGTACTAGCATAGGCTGGCAAAGTTTGCCGTAGGTCGTCGATCAACTGGTTGACGTTCTTGGTTTTAATTACCACGTCATCCACATATGCTTCGACCATCTTACCGACCTGTGTCGCCAGACAAGTCTGGATCATGCGCTGGTATGTAGCCCCA
Source organism: Hordeum marinum (assembly GCA_022496015.1). Taxonomy (NCBI): domain Eukaryota; kingdom Viridiplantae; phylum Streptophyta; class Magnoliopsida; order Poales; family Poaceae; genus Hordeum; species Hordeum marinum. The sequence continues at coordinate 138,698,177 of CM039672.1, forward strand.
ACATTTTTAGCCCAAAGGGCATCGTGTTAAAGCAAAATGGGCCATAGGGGGTGATGAATGCGGTTGTTGCTTGGTCGGATTCCTTCATTTTTATTTGATGGTATCCGGAATAAGCAAAGAGGAAACACAACGAATCGTGTCCGACTATGGCCTCAAGGATTTGGTCTATGCACGGTAAGGGGAAAGGGTCCTTAGGGCAAGCTTTATTAACATCTTTAAAATCGACACACATCTGCAAGGGCTTATCTTTCTTTGGTAACATCACCAGATTCTCCAACCATTCGGGGTGCTTAAATTCCCGAATGAATCCGGCCTCTAGTAGTTTAGCTAATTCTACACCCATAGCTTGTCATTTGGGTTTGGAGATGTGGCACAGAGTCAGTTAACGGGCTTGAAGCCTTTAATGATATTAGACTATGTTCTGCCAGTGGCCGTGGGATTCCGGGCATATCTAAAGGATGCCACGCAAAGATATCCCAATTTCCCCATAGAAAGGTTCATAGTGTCTCATCCATTATGGGATGGAGATGAGCTTTGATGGACGCTGTCTTATTGGGGTCCATCAGATGCACTTGAAACTTAACGATTTCCTCTCCGGGTTTAAAGGATGTGGGCTTGGGCCTTTAGTTGAGGATCATGTCGTACTTGTCAACTGTTCACCGTAATGCGGTTAGTTCTTTTGCGGCGAAGGTTTCGGTGAGTGCCTCGAGGGAAAGTCCCGCCGTTTTGTTTTTGGCCCGTAGGGCGATATTCGGATCATTGGTGATTGTAATCACCCCGTTTTGTCCTAGAAATTTTTGAAGGCGTCACGTCTTGGCGAGTTTCATGTACCCATAATGGGGTATAGCCTGGAACTTTGTGAAGGCGTCACGTCCCAATAGGGCGTGGTAGCCACTTTGGAAAGGCATAATGTGGAAGAGAAGATCTTTGGATCGTTAGTTTTCGGTTGTGTCGAACACTATGTCTAGGGTGATACGTCCTGAACAACGCGCCTCTTTCCCTGGAATAATTCCCCAGAAAGTCGTGTTGCTATGTTGAATGCGAGATCAGTCGAACTTCATTTTTTCCAGGGTGCCTTCATAAATTAGGTTTAAACCTCTGCTGCTGTCCATTAGCACCTTATGTAACAGGTAGCCATCAATGATGGGGTTTAGGACTAGTGCGGCTGGTGAATGACTGGAAACAATAGCTGGTCGGTCGGTATCTCTGAAAGTGAATGTTATGTGTGCCCATGCACTTGTCGCTGCCACATGGTAGGCCTGTTCAAGTTCTCTAAGAGCTCTTTTCCTTCTGTTTCTCGAGGGGAACATTTCGTAGACCATCAAAACATCGGCATTGTATCCGGGCGAAGATGAAGAGTGCCAATTCTACGGAAGCGCCTCAAGGATGGCCTCACCGCTCTTTGTGACATCCCTGACGAACCAGCAAGTTGTCATTATCTATTGGTCACTAAGACCTTTTTCTCTACTTCTAGTGAGTACGAGTCTGGCCGAAAAGTGATGGATTGATTCTCCCGGTATTTTTTTAATATTCCGAAAGGCCGAAGACATGGGCTTTGGTGCGATACTGGAATCATCATCTTGGGTGGTGGGTGGAAAAAAATCCAACCCCATGCCACATTGGGTGTTAGGGACCACAGACTCCGAATTGTGTGAGAGACCTTGGGCCGATGATTATCCGGATTTAAAACAAATTCCGGTATCTGGTTCGTCGATGAACTCTTGGTGATCAGAGACCGGGGTGTAGACTGTTTTCAATTCCGGTTGTTGGGACGAGCCCTTCGCCGGACACTCGATGGTAGCGACGAGGTGGGTGACCGTGGGAACATGAATCTCCCTATTATTCGGTTTAATCCCGAGACGGTCATATACCGGAATCTGGTCATCCGACATACGCATGGTTTCGACCCGATCAAACAACTCATTTAAGAACGAGGCGATGGTAGGATGTGTGTCGCTGAGACAAGTGGAGTCAATATGCGGCATGGCGGTTCCATAGCTACGCGAAGGCGGCTCTGTGTTCCTCCTAGCCATGGTGGATCCGGTAACATCGGACGGAATGGGTGTTCTAGATCGCCCGGGGGTGACGACTCCGTCGGGGGCGAAGCCCAATGTATTAGGTTACAAGGCATTGAGACTTACAAGCTCCTCATCAAGGGTCGACGGATCCATTAGGACGAGTAATTCCCGCGAATCGGTGACGAACTCTAAGGTTATGTACCTGATTCTATAGTCGAGGGAAAGTTTTCGATCTGACCAAGGTGGCTGATCGGGTCGGCATGCGACAAGATTTCGCCACCTGTGAGAGTCTGATCGGGGGTAAAAGTTCCCTAGATGCAGATCTCATTATTCGCGACGGGGTGAGCCATCGATTCCTTCGTTGTTCATAGCGGAACTCTCAATGAAAGGACCAATGTCGGTGTCAAAACCGACGGATCTTGGGTAGGGGGTCCCTAGCTGTGAGACTACGAGCGATGGTAATAGGAGACAAAGGGGACAAGGCTTTACCCAGGTTGAGGCCAACCTATGGTGGTTATACTTAACGTCCTGCTTGATTGTATTGATGGTATGGGTGTCATAGAGTTGATCTACCTCGAGATCGAATAGCTAACCCTAGATGAGTCGTTCTCCGTCCACAACCTAAAACCCTCGGGCTTATATAGACGTCAGGGGTACCTAGGGTTTACACGTAGTCAGTTACATGCCGAAGAGATAAACATGCGTGTCTATGACTGACAACTTGGAGAATACGCCACGGCTCCTTGAAGCTTCCACCCTGGCGATGGGGCTCTTGATCACCCAAAGGTCCCTTCGTGCCCCATATAGTCTGGCCCATAAGAAACTGGTCAGTCATCCGAGGACCCCTTAATACAGGACTCCCTCAAGCACCCCAGGAGCTCACCCTCTCTGCAGAAGATCTTGACAAACAGTGTCGCCTCCCCGTGGAACTTGGAGTGGAGGGTCCACCTCCCCATCCGACCGCGGGCGCGGGAAAACAACTGCCACCCGTGGACCAAGTACACATAGCCCCTCGGGTGACCTCAAACTCCACCCACGACGCTGCACTGCTGCAGCCGTCGGCCTACAGCCATAGGCCGCTGGGCCCTCCGGCCGGTAGCACCCCTACAAAGGATCCTGGTAGCTGGAGCTAGGCGGCCTCCGACTTTTCTCCCCACACTATGAATTCCCAGGCCGAGTCGGCCGTGTGGAGCCACGGACGCCGTTGCAGGCCCGCCTTGGCCACCCTCCCACCACGGGAGGTGCTACTTCAACTACCACGGGCACCCGCGCCGGTTGGTCATGCGCTCCGACCGCCGATGACGACCCAGACCGCGTTGGGACACGACCACACCCTTGGGAAGCTACCACCGGCATTGCGGCGTACTTCCGGGGGCGCCTGCGACCCCTCTTGATTGGCGGTGGTGTGGGGCTCTTCTCGCGGGCCTTCCCCTTCTTGGCGGCGGAGTGCTTCCTCACCGAAGCCATGATTGGGGGAGGGGTGGCGACTAGGAGAATGGAAGATGAGGAAGACGAAGAAGAATGAGGGTTTTCACCCCCGCATTGGCTTTAGTACAGTCGGGGCCAACCGGCGCCCCTTCGCATCTTGGAGGCACGCAATCACTGTCGGGTCACATCCGCGTGTCCTGAGAACGAGAAGTCCAAGGATTTGACAACATTCAAGGAAAGGTAATTATGGCTGGCGCTGGCATGGGCGTCGCATCGGTTTGACTCAGGCAGTTCATGACGCCTTCGAGGAGCGGAGGCATCACCGTGCGACTGGCTGATGCGTGTAAAGACTAGGCCACAGACTTTCGGGGCCGGCATTGATCTAGGCCATCCCCAAAGCTTCGCTCTGAAGCCGGCACGAGCGCACCTTGGGCCGTGTCGGATTTCGGGTTCTGCAAAACCCTTATGATTCGAACACAGGGGCGTGTGTGAAGATCTCCCGTGGCCTTGTCAACCCTAGCTTTGTTCTCAATGGCCGCAACGACGAACTCCCATGATGACGAGGAAGAAGATGAACACGATAGTTTACCCAGTTTCGGGCCACTGCGAAGCATAATACCGAACTCCTCCTTTGGTGGATTGCCTCTCGTGGACGAATGGGTTGATGAACTAGTACAATGTGCTTGAGCCTCGTGAGGGCACTCAAGGCGTGTCCTTGTATTGCTCTCTCGTGGTAGTGCGTGGGGTAACTAAGTGTTGGATCGGATCCCTCGGGGGACGCCTCTACGAACCAGCCTAACCTCTCTATATAGTTTAGTCCCGGCTCCTCTTTCCTTATCGCAATGGCGGGAAGGGATCCCACAACAGACAATTTTGAAAGGCGACACGGGTTCGTGATCGCCCTGCCCAAAGGCGGTTTTGGTCTGCAAAGTAGTTGTCGATGCCGCAGGGGAGGACTCAGCGATGACGTTCGTCCTGCGGAGCTGGTGGTTGCGGTCATGTTGCACCCAAATGGAAACCTTTGGTGTGTGCTTTCGGAACTCGCGTATGTCCTTGCTCCCTTTGCACCAAAGGGGAAACTGTGCTGCCTGGCGCACTAGTGTTTGCCTGTCTTTCCTTGCATCAACTTTGACTCCTGAAGCTAGGCCTTGCATAGGAACCTCCGCCGCTCCGGAGGGGTCCTGGGGAGGCCCGTCCTTCGCGGGTCTTGTCGCCGTTCCTCCTTGCGAGGCTAGGGCCCTCACGAGGGCCTTGTCTTGAGTGGAGCCTTTGCTGGTCCCATTCGGTTGATGAAGTTGGACATGCCCTGGACCGCAGGCAGGCAGGTCTGGGTACCCCCGTTCCCAGAATGCGGACATGCCTGGGGCTACTTTCAGCATTCTGGGAATGGGGGTACCTAGTCCTACCTGCCTCCGGCCTAGGGCATGGCTCACTTCATTGGCCAAGCAAGGCAAGCTGCGGAATCACTCAAGAAAAGGCCTCGCAAGGACCCTGGGCTCGCGAGGAGGAGCAACATCAGGCCCCTCGGGGAAGAACCTCCTTAGGCCCCACTCCCGAGGGGCAGAGATCCCTATGCAAGGCCCGGCCTCAGGAGTCAAGGATGACGCAGGTGAGGACAAGCAAGCACCAGCACGCCTGGTGGCATAGTTTCCTCTTTGGTGAAAAGGAGCAAGGACATACGCGGCTTTCCAAAGCGCCGCCCAAAGGTTTCCATTTGGGTGCAACAAGACCACGACCGCCAGCCCCGCTGGGCGGATGTCATCACCGATCCCACCACTGCATCACCGTCAGCTACTTTGCATGCAAAGACTGTCGTTGGACAGGGTGCGCATGTACTCCTGTCCACCTTCAAAATTGGTTGCTGTATGATTCCTTCATGTCATTAAGATAAGGGAATAGGACTTGGGCCGCCGCTATATATAGAAGCTAGGTCACACCATAAAGGGGGGAGATCCAATCTAACACTTAGCCACTCCACTCACCTATGATAGCCTGGCATATTAGGGATGATAGACTACTCATATCAATAAGGAATTCCTTCTTTTGTGGGATCCCATTCGAACAGAAGTCCCAGGTTAAGCGTGCTTGGCTTGGAGTAGTTCTAGGATGGATGTCCAATAGGGAAGTTGGTCCCGGGTGCGCATGAGTGAGGACAAAGTGCGTAGAAAAGACTAGTATTGATATATGAGGCTAGTCAAGATCCCGCCACGAATAACAACCACTAGCTGGTGTGTCCGGGGCGTTACAAGTTGGTATCAGAGCCGACCCTCACGGTTACATGGATATTTGCCGACAGGTGTGCGGTCATGTTGTTCACAAAGTTGGTGACCCGTCATGGCACATAGAATGACACATGTATCAGACTGGAAGTACAAACGTTTGTGCCAAGAGGGAACGTTCATGTGACTCGACGAGGACGTCGGTTCCTCTGAGTGGTGGTGTATGTGATAGCCTGGCATATTAGCGATGATAGACTACTCATATCAATAAGGAATTCCTTCTTTTCCGGGAGCCTACTCAAACAAAACTACCAGGCCAAGCATGCTTGGATTGGAGTAGTTCTAGGATGGGTGCCGACTAGGAAGTTGGTCCCGGGTGCGCATGAGTGAGGACAAAGTGCGCAGAAAAGACTAGTAATTATATGTGAGGCGAGTCTAGATCCTGCCAAGAGTAACGACCACCGGTGGGTGTGTCCGGAGCGTTACATCACCACCACCAAACGGAGAGCAAAGAACACACCTTGAGCACCATCGCGAGGCTCGAGCCCATTGTACCAGTTCATCACCAAAACCTCCACGAAAGGCAATCCACCAAAGCAGGAGTAGGGTATTGCACTTGCAGCGGCCCGAACCTGGGTGAACTATTGTGTTCATCTTCTTCCTCGTCATCGAATGAGTTCGCCGTTGTGTCCATCGAGTAGCAAGCTATGGGGACCCCGACTCATAAGTCGTGATCACCGAATGCACGTGTATAGTGATCACTGAGATCAATGCTCACTGAACACACAGAAGCTGAATAACAAGAGAGTTACATCCCTACATACCGTCTTACACAAATAAAGACCATGGAGGTCAAGTCTTACATAGATAGAGCCGCAAGGGACAAACACTTAAACATAAGGAGCAGCGGAAATCTTGGTCGAAAGTGTGAACCCATGCCATCTGCCTTAAAGCTAAATGCATTCTTAGTGGGAAGTGTCCTAGTTCGCATGTTCGCCACCAACGAACTCTTAACCGTATTCATGCTCTTCCATGCCTAGCCAATTAAATAACTAGTGGCAAGCCAATGAGTACATTGAATGTACTCGCAAGCAACCCAAGTTGTGGAACAAGGTATAAAAATGCATGATATAGCACTAAGTAGGTAAGTCTAATTTTAAGTGCAATGAGATGATCAAGTGGCCGGAGTAAGCATGCATCAATTGTTAACAGAACTCATGTGAACAATCTCAGTTATCATTATAAGCAAGGGTTGAACATCTCGTGTTCACCATCATGCCAAGTCATCAGACCATCATGCAAAGTCATATGACTTCATCACCAACACACTCACACCAAGTTCAAGAAAACCCAAGACATAGCTTAAGCAGCACCACCCAACTGTCTTTGACCGTGGACACGGCTATTAGAATAGTTTTACACTCTGCAGAGGTTGCACACTTTACCCACAAGACTCGGGGAACTTCTATGTCATCCACGACACGCGGTATTTAACATAACCGAGGTAAGCACCCAAACAATGCCTTTCCCATGGAAATAATAAACAAAGAGTCCACTCGATTGGTACATAGCCCACATTATGTACATCACACATAGCATCCATGCAAGGACCAACGGTGTGCCCTGTGCATATGAAGACAACACATGATTGTCCATACTGACATGACCCCGTATCGAGAGTGACCACGCCACTCACGCCACTAGTAATGCGGGCTCCATGCTAGTACCCACAAAAGTAATCAACAAAGCCCCATCCATAAGGGGTATCGTGGTTGTGCATGTAAGGATGGGACGTTCGACAAATCTTTAATCTAATCCATTTTCGAAAACACACACACACCCACTTGCTGCGGTACACCACTTCTTTCTCAAGTGGTTACCCAACTCATCATCATCTCCCTCGGGCATTAGTGGCAACCTACGGGGTTTTCGAAAATACGGTGAAATCATTTCTTTGTTTCCATCACCATGCGTAATCCTGATCCCACTTCCGTAGCATCTACTAGTATCCTATCTACTCCCACCCGCACAACCCTCATAAGGATATTAGGCATCCCACCGAAGTGGTCACCATATCACATGATCAACAAGGAATAAGGTGCCATATGACATGCGTGAAAATTGTTTCTTAACATTGTCAAATGGCTGCTTGCCTGGCTCAATAAAGTCTTCAGGGTCTTCAAAGTCTTCGGATCCAACTCCGTCGTTAATAGCGCAATCTATCGTCGCGATAAATAATAGGAATAATAAACATCACACAAAAGTAGAGCACATAAATCAACTAATAAAATGCTACCCTACTCTAATCAATACCACAAAATATTCTAAGAATACTCGTCTAAGGTTTTGGGGTCAAAAAGGTTTTAAAAACTATTTATAACAGAGGCTAAAAATGCCAAAAAGGGGGTTTTAAAATAAAACAATTCATAAAATATTTTCAAATATTTCACAAACGGCACTGTAAAATTCTATAGAATATTTCAAGATTTATGGTTGAAAACTATTTGGCATAGGATAAACATTAAGCTCTGTGGGATTTTAAGAAAACTAGAGTAAAAGAAACAGAAAAGGAGGCCTCAAAGCCAACCAGGCCAGAACAGACCTAGTTGGGCCAGCCTGAAGCCGAGCCAGGCCTGGGCGAGCTAGGGCACGCGTGCCATGTGGGTTCCAACCCGACATGCGGGCCCCAGGCGCCAGCCACACATAGAGGGAGAGGGAGAGAGAGAGGAGAGGTTGACAGGTGGGGGACACTTGTAATCTCCTTCCTCTCGATAGGAAGGGGGTGACGCTCACTGGCGGCGAACGAGGGCACGGCAAGGGAGCTGAGGGCGGGGATGGACCAAGCGTCATCCTGCCGTTCCTCATGAGGTGGAGGGGACACCGGAGGCTCGCGGTTTCGCCTGCGATGAGGAATTACGGCGGAGCCTCTTTGGGAGGATATCGTCCAATGGTGTTTCTCTACTTGAAAAGGATGGCGAGGAAGGGGAAAAGGGGCAGGGGGACCCTACGGGCTTGATGGAGGTGAGAGGAGCGCTGGAGCGGGCCTGTGTCCCAAGATCGACAAAGCTCCGCAGTAGCAGCGCCTCGGTTGATCTCGAGCACAAGGGCTCCAGGTGGTCGCTGGGGTGGTTTCGGAGTGCGAATGTGGGTGGAAGGGAGACAACGGAGGGAAGAGGAGCTCAGGTGAGGCCCTTCTATAGGCGAGCCGCGGTCCACCTACTCGCTGGTGCACTAGCAAGGTCGGGACCGAGACTAGAAGGCACGGAGGAGGAGCTTGCGTGTCTGCGGTCCTGGTGGGACCTTTCCATGACTAGGGGATAGAGAAGAGAGGAGGGAGCATGTACGTGAGTGTTGGCCAGGCCGGGCGGTGCTCGGCTCTCGCAGGAGGAGGGAGAAGTTGGAGGAGAGAGGAGGGGCCGACAACGGAGGCGTGTCCTGGAAGTCAAGGGAGCCAAGTGTCGAGAGGTGGAGGCTCAAGGCGGTCCGTGCCATGTAGTGGGCGGTAGCTACAGTTCCTGTCATCACTGTAGCACGCTCTAGAGCGCACGTATGGCATGCCAACGGTGTTCTCGGCGCGACCAACCCTGTACAATGGGTCCAAAGGGTATTAGACAAGGAGGAACTGGAATAGGATGCTCTGGAGGGTCAAGGGAGAAGGAGAGAGATATTCCTTCTTTCAGAGGCTTTTGGACTTGGAACTTTTACTGGAGGTAGAACGAGCATCCTAGGGACAGTGTAAAGTTTGAGACCAAGGGGAATAGGTTTGGGGGGTGAAACAGGGCTTTTACCATTCATGCACACAGTGTTTGATCAAGGCTTGGGCCAGTCAATGGGGTCTACTGGCCATGGGATTTCACAGGATGAAATAGAAGGTAAAAACAATGAGGACTACCAAGTTTGAGAGGATTTCAGGAAAGTTGACAATGAAACCTTGTAAAACCCTAGAAATCAACAGAATCCGCTTTCTATATATCTAGACAAGCTAAACTAATCTCCTTGATACACCACTTAGTGTATCATCATCATTTGGGGATTAGAACATGTCCACAAGGTTTGGGGTTAAGGGAAGAAACTTCATACTGTAAAGTTGTGCAAATTTCAATATAGACAAAGAGGGTTTTGGAGTATTTTTATGAGACAAAACAATTTGGATTGAGATTAAACTTTGCAAGATCATCAACCATGATAATGTTGACTTGCTTAAATTTTCTTGGAATTTATTGAGAATATTTCTTATAGAAATATTTCAAAAGCATGATTTGAACAGAAAGCATTTTGAGGGGTTTTGCCCATGATTTTGAACATGACCATGTGTTGAAACTCATATATATGGAAAATGTATGTCCACTAAGTTTCCCTAAATTTTCTCAAATATTTTCAAAGCATTCAAATAATTTTTCCCAATAAAAAACCATTTCGGGTCTTAAGAAAAAGACTTTAAATAAAATAGTAAAATATTCTTTAAAATTCATATTTGGTGGTTTTTGGAAGTCATAAATATAGTAGGTTTCAAATATAGCCTTTGGGTAAAAAGGATCCACCCAATTTGACGACTTGTAGTGCAAACCTAATTTGAATAAATCCTTTTTGGTCAAAATAATATTTGATAAACATAGTTTTTTTGCACTATTCACATGGCATTATCATTGTGCAAGAAGTTTGGTTCAGTTAAGATGAATATGGAGAGGAGTAGAACCTAAGAGTGCGAAACAAACTCAACCAAACAATCAAACAAGCAATAATTCAAACAAACATGCACTCAAAAAGTTTTAATTGGTTCCAAATTTTGTAAATCCAAGCATAACAAAATGATACAAACACATGGAGTGACACAAGCTAGGTTGGGTGAACCCGCGGGGAAGCCTTCGCACACACCCCTGTGTTCGAACCTTAAAGGTTTTGCGGAGCTCGAAATCCGACAGCGAATATCCGTCCGGGGACAGAAGTGTCCATGTTGCGGACCTCTTCCTTGATGACGACGCGAGCAATCAATTCCTTTGGTGATCACAGCAGAACTCTCAATGAAAGCACCAATGTCAGTGTCAAAACTAGCGGATCTCGGGTAGGGGGTCCCGAGCTGTGAGACTAGAATCGATGATAACATGAGACGAAGGAGATGATGTTTACCCATGTTCGTATTGATGATATGTAGGTTATAGAGTTAATCTACCTCGAGATCGAATAGCTAAATCCTAGATGAGTTATTCTCTATCTACAACCTGAAACTCTCCGGCTTATATAGACACCGACGGTACCTAGGGTTTACACATGGTCGGTTACGCGTCAAAGGGATAAACATTCCTATTCACTACTCGAAGCGTGGAGGGAATGCCACGATTCCTGAGGCTTCCTTCCTGGAGACAGGGCCTTCGATCGATCCAATGATCGATCAAATAAAATCGTATCTATTTCATTCCTTTCATTCATATGCATATCATTTTCATGGTCTAGTAGATATTGTTCTAAGGGGTCGGTAGGAGGCATAGCAATAGAAGCAAGACCAATAATTACATCCTTAATAGGCAATTCTTTATCATGGGGTTGTCTATCAAATATGGAGTAATTAAACTCATGAGACGTGTCCCCAAAACTTACAGTAACAATTTCCTTCTCACAATCTAACCTGGCATTAACAGTATTCAAGAAAGGTCTACCAAATATAATGGGACAAAAATCATCTTGTGGGGAACGAGGGACAAGAAAATCAGTAGGATATTTTCCCACACAAGACTTCAACATCTATAATAATCCCAATTGGTGCTATAGTATCTCTATTAGCAAGCTTAATTGTAACATCAATTTCCTCTAACTCAGCTTGTGTAACATCATTGATAAAAAATTTATATAAGTTAAAGGGAATTGCACTAACGCTTGCACCCACATCACATAAGCCATGATTACAATGATCTCCTATTTTAACAGAAACAACAGGCATGCCAACAATAGGTCTATGTTTATCTTTAGTATCAGGTTCAGTAATTCTAGCAATTTCATCACAGAATTGAATAACTTGCCCATTAATATTATCCACCAAGAGATCTTTAACAATAGCAATACTAGGATCAACTTTAATTTGTTCAGGAGGTGTAGGTGTCCTAACATAGCTCTTACGAACCTTGTTGAAGCTTTAGCATGTTCCTTTATTCTAACAAGGAAAGGAGGTTTCTCAATTTAAGCACTAGGAATAACAGGATCAACATTATAAGTAGTAGTTTCTTCCTAAACTTTAATAGGTTCAACTACTTTCACTTCAATGGGAGGATGATATTTAAACCACTTCTCCTTAGGGAGGTTAACATGAGCAGCAAAAGATTCACAGAAAGAAACTACTATCTCAGAGTCAAGTCCATATTTAGTGATAAATTCACAAAAAGAATCCGTGTCTACGAAGGATTTAACCCAATCAAACTTAAGGTTTATACCTGACTCCTTACCTTCGATGATTTCTCAATCTTCAGAGTTGCATTTAATTCTCCCCAATAAATCCCATTTGAAGTCAATATCTTTCTTCATATAGGAACCAGTACAAGAAGTATCGAGCATGGATTGATCATTATGAGAAAGCCGAGCCTAAAAATTCTGAATAATAATTTCTCTCAAGAGATCTTAATTGGGTCATGCATATAACATTGACTTAAGCCTACCCCAAGCTTGACCGATTCTTTCTCCTTCATGAGGCCAAAAATTATAGATATAATTCCGATCATGATGAACTAGATGCATATGATAGAACTTCTGATGTAATTCCATTTTCAATCGGTTGTAGCTCCATGATCCAATATCATCACATAGCCTATACAATGTAAATGCCTTCTCCTTCAAATATAAAGGAAATACCTGGTTCTTGACGTGATCCTCGGGCACACTTGCAAGCTTAAAAAATGCACAAACTTCATCCACATAGATTAGATGCAAATCAGGATGTAGTGTTCCATCTCTTGCATAAGGATTAGCCAGCAGTTTCTCTGTCATACCCAAAGGAATTTCATAATAAATATTTTCAGTAGGTTCAGTAGGTTGAGGGTAACTCTTTGTTCTTCCGGTCGAGGTGAAGATAACCTGAACAAACCCCTCAAAGGATTGCTTTCCATAGTAGCAAGTGAGAGTATATTTCAGCACACTATATAATTTTTTCTTACCAGATTCCACTTAGCAAAGGCGCTTCAGTCCCCGGCAACGGTGCTAGAAAAGAGTCTTGATGACCCACAAGTATAGGGGACCTATCGTAGTCCTTTCAATAATTAAGAGTGTCGAACACAACGAGGAGCACACGGAATTGACAAGCGGTTTTCAGTAAGGTATTCTCTGCAAGCACTGAAATTATTGGTAATAGATAGTTTTGTGATAAGATAATTTGTAACGAGTAACAAGTAACAAGTCTAGCAAAAGTGCAGAAAGGTATCCCAATCCTTTTTGTAGCAAAGGACATGCCTGGACAAACTCTTATATAAAGTGAAGCGCTCCCGAGGACACATGGGAATTTCCGTCAAGCTAGTTTTCATCATGCTCATTTGATTCGTGGTCGTAACTTGGATAACTTGATATGTGGGTCGACTGGTGCTTGGGTGATGCCCTTACTTGGACAAACCTCCCACTTATGATTAACCTCTCTCGCAAGCATCCGCAACTACGAAAGAAGAATTAGGACAAATCTAACCATAGCATGAAACATATGGATCCAAATCAGCCCCTTACGAAGCAACGCATAAACTAGGGTTTAAGCTTCTATCACTCTAGAAACCTATCATCTACTTACTACCTAGGCCCAAATAATGGTGAAGTGTTATGTAGTCGATGTTAACATAACACAACTAGAGGAGAGACAACATACATCTCATCAAAATATTGAACGAATACCAAATTCACATGATTACTTATAACAAGACTTATCCCATGTCCTCAAGAACAAACGTAACTACTCACAAAGCATGTTAATGTTCATGATCATAGGCGCATTAATTATCATAAAGGATCTGAACATATGATCTTCCACCCAAGAAACCAACTAGCATCGACTACAAGGAGTAATCAACACTACTAGCAATCCACACGTACCAATCTGAGGTTTGAGACAATTTGAGGGTTTGGAGAGGACATGGTGCTGATGAAGGTGTTGATGGAGATTGACCCCCTCTCGATGAGAGGATCGTTGGTGATGACGATGGCTTCTAATTTCCCCTTCGAGAGGGAAGTTTCCTCGGCAGAACAGCTCTGTCGGAGCTCTAGATTGGTTCTGCCCAAGTTTTGCCTCGAGACGGCGATGCTTCGTACAGAAAGCTTTCTTCTAAGTTTTTTCAGCTCTTCATATAGTAGAAGATGGGCATCGGGGACCTGCCAGGTGGGTCACAAGCCACCTAGGCGCGGCTAGGGGGTGGCCGAGCCTGGCAGGCTTGTCACCTCCTGGTGGGTCCCCTCTGGTATTTGTTTCACCCAATAGTTTTTATATATTCCAAAACAATTCTCCGTAACTTTTCAGAACTTTTGGAGTTGTGCAGAATAGGTCTCTCAGATTGTCTCCTTTCCTAGTCCAGAATTCCAGCTGTCGGCATTCTCCCTCTTCATGTTAGCCTTGTAAAATAAGAGAGAAAAGGCATAAGTATTGTACCATAATGTGTAATAACATCCTATAATGCAATAAATATCAATATAAAAGCATGATACAAAATGGGCGTATCAACTCCCCCAAGCTTAGACCTTGCTTGGCCTCAAGCGAAAGCCAAAATCGATAAATATGTCCACAAGTTTAGAAATAGAGGTGTCAATAAAATAAAATACAGACATGAGGGCATCATAATTATCTTGAGAACGACAACACTAATTGATATATAATTTCTTATGCTGGAGTTACAATTCATTCACAAGTTAAAAGTATGAAGCAAGAACTTTATTGAGAACTAACAAACTATGCTCTCAGTCATTGAAGCAATTTGCAATTTATCATAACATCGGAAAGAGTCCATAAAAGAGCTTTTAAAGCAAATACACATACTCAATCATCTTTTAGTCTGTCACGATTGCTAAAACTCATGCGATACTCATGAGATCCAAGCATCAATTGGAAATAGAGAAAGATATGGGCTTATTTTTTTGCCTCCGAACTACTCACCTCAACAGTGATGTCAAAAATAATAACTCATGATTGCCCACCTCCGAGTGGATATATGTGTTTAGATCATTCCCCAACACATACTGCTTGCCAAGCGAAAAAGGCAAAATATAGGAAGTGGTGAAGATCACCATGAGTCTTGCACAAAGGTAAGTACTTATAAAGCAAATGTAACAAATAGGACCTTCTCAAAGGGAAGCAAAGGTTGTCATGCACTTTTTCTTTTTGCAAAGGAACGCCGCGTTGTATTGCCCTTTGTGATAGCGACCTTTATTATGAAGTCTATCGCTTTTATTTCGTTACTATCACAAGTTCGTACAACGTTTATTTTCCTTTACAATAAAATATCATACATATTTAGGTGAAATTCTTATTGCCTTTTGCACCGATGACAACTTACTTGAAGGATCTTACTCAATCCATAGGTAGGTATGGTGGACTCTCATGGCAAAACTGGGTTGAGGGTATATGGATGCACAAGTAGTATCTCTACTTGGTGTGGAAGTTTTGGCTAATATGAGGTGGAAGCAAGCACTACATGCTAGAGGATCTATAACAATATAACTTTTGTTCGGAAATAAGCAAACATAACCCATTATGTCGTCTTACTTGTCCAACATCAACTTCTTCTCATATAATATTTTAATGAGTGTTGACAATCATAAAAGATGTCCAAGATAATATGTTTATATGTGAACCTCTCTTTCTTTATTACTTCCTTTTAATTGCCCCAGTGACCAATTGGTATGTTTGTCAACCCCCAACAAATTTCAGCCGACACACTTCTTATATGTGAAGTCATCACTCCCCATAAGATCATCATGTATACTTTTTGATTTCATTCTATTCTTCTTTTATTACTTATTTATTTTACTCAAGATCATAGCAAGCAATCAAAGCCCTCATATCAAAACAGCTATTTATTATGTAACTCTCGGACTCACTTACATAACGGGAACAAAAAGCAAAAACTCGATGCTAGATCATACTAAAATTTTATTCTACTAGATAAAGATAAGACCAAAAGGATCGAAATAAGAAAAAGAAGAAAAGGAAAAGGTGTGATGGTGATACGATACTGGGGCACCTCCCCTGTGATAGCCTGGCTTATTCAGGATGACAGACTAATCATATAAATAAGGAATTCCTTATTTTCCGCGAGCCCGTTCGAACAGAATTCCGAGGTTAAGCATGCTTGGCTTGGAGTAGTTCTAGGATGGGTGACCGACCGACAAGTTGGTCCCGGCTGCGCATGAGTCAGGACAAAGTGCGTAGAAAAGACTAGTATTGATCTGTGAGGCCAGTCTAGATCCCGCGAGGAGTAACAACTACCGACGGGTGTGTCCGGGGCGTTACAAGTTGGTATCAAAGCCAAACCTCGCGGTTACACGTATGTTTGCCGACAGGTGCGCATTCATGTTGTTCACAAAGTTGGTGACCCGTCGTGGCACACGGAATGACACATGTATCGGACTGGAAGCACAGACGTTTGTGCCAAGAGGGAACGTTCCTGTGACCCAACGAGGATGTCGGTTCCTCTGAGTGGTGGTGTATTTGATAGCCTGGCTTATTAGGGATGATAGACTACTCATATCAATAAGGAATTCCTTCTTTTCTGGGAGCCCATTCAAACAGAACTCCCTGGTTAAGCGTGCTTGGCTTGGAGTAGTTCTAGGATGGTTGACCGACAGGGAAGTTGGTCCCGGGTGCGCATGAGTGAGGACAAAGTGCGCAGAAAAGACTAGTATTGATCCGTGAGGCCAGTCTAGATCCTGCGAGGAGTAACGACTACCGGCGGGTGTGTCCGGGGCATTACATCGCCCAAGCTTGGCACAAGCCAAGGGGAGTGCCGATACCCATATGTTTACATCTCCTTCTTTGGAGGTGATGGTGATGGAGTTTTTGATGAGGTTGGAAGCTTGTCCTCCATCTTCCAAGGCATAGGCTCACCATCGTAAAAATATGAACGAGTCTCCAGAATCCTAAAATCTGCAGCCAAACTCATTCTATTAAATCTGTATTCATACTCACGATTTTGGTTTTGCAGATCATAGATCTAGGCTTGGAGATGCTTGATTTTCTCGTAAAGCGTGAAGATGTGCTCCCCGATGTCCTTGGTGTCCAGCTTGTGTTTATGGGTAAACTCCGAGATCATCATATGGTTGGTATTGAGTCCATGTTCCACCATCCCTTGGCACTTGAAGACTTGATGCTCCATTGCTCCGAGACATGTTTCCACGCTTCCGGTCTTCTTTGGCCCTTCAACATCACGGATGTGCAGCACCCCCTCACACGTCTCAATGGTTTGAGAGTGTCGCAGCACCTCCGCAAGATAGGGGTTGATGACCTTACGGAAGAACTTGTGCTTCGAAGCACATGGGAATGTCATGACGATCTAAATATGTCCGAAGAACAACAACATAGAAACAGAGGATTTTTCCGAGGTACGGTGGTCAAAACCCTCGGGAGATTATATAATGTTTTTTAACGACCCAAAGGAGTATACCACAAGAAAACAGAGTCCGGAGGGTGCACGAGGTGGTAACAAGCCACCTAGGCGTGGCCAGGGGGTGGCCGCGCTTGGCACGCTTGTCATCTCCTCGTGCATCTTCCGGACTACTTTAAATTTCCTAATTTATTAAATATTCCAAAACCGAGAAAAAATGCTATTGGGAAACTTTTGGAGTCGGTTTGCTTACCGTACCACATACCTATTCCTTTTCGGAATCTCAAACTTTCCGGTAGGTCTCCCTAATATACTCCTTCGGAGTTATTTTATTGGTGATATTGGTTTCAATTTTTACGGGATTACCTGAGATATAATTTTTGATCCTTTGCCAATTTACCACCTTCGGATTTGTGCCTTCGGCCCTTCCCATATAGAGAGAAGTTTTCCTGCAAAAAATCTTAAACGAGAATTGTATAGTAAGACATGGTCACCTACATTGTATTCACTCTTTTGTATCCTTTTACCATGCCATCTCTTAACCTTTTCTTTAACCATCTTGGCATTCTTATAGTCCTGAGTTCTCCATTCATCAAGTGAGCTATTGTCAAATAACCACTTCTCACCAGCAAATTTGAAATCATAATTGAGCTCTTTGCTTGCCCAATAAGTTTTATGCTCTAATTCTAGATGTAAGTGACATGCTTTACAATAAACCATTTTATATGGAAACATACCCATAGGGTTTTTGTAATCAGTTCTATAAGCCCATAAAGCATCGTCAAGTTTCTTAGACCAATTATTTCTAGATCTATTAACAGTCTTTTGCAAGGTCAATTTGATTTCTCTATTTCTTAATTCTACTTGACCACTAGATTGAGGATGATAGGTAGACTCAATTCTATAATGAACGTCATACTTAGCAAGCAATTTACGGAAGGCACCATGAATAAAGTGTGAACCACCATCGATCATTAAATATCTAGGGACATCAAATCTATGGAAAATAACTTCTTTTCGCATTTTAATAGAGGTGTTATGATCATCACTACTAGTTGGAATAGCTTCTACCCACTTACTAACATAATCAACAACAACTAGAATACTCGTTGGGCGTTGGAAAAGGTCCCATATAATCAAACCCCAAACATCAAATGGTGCAATAACAAGAGAATAATTCATAGGCATTTCTTGACATCTACTAATATTACCAATTCTTTGACATTCATCACATGACAAGACAAACTTCCGAGCATCCATGAAGAGAGTAGGCCAATAAAACCAAGATCGTAATACCTTCTGTGCAGTTCTATCTCCAGCATGCTGTCCTTCGTAGGCGTCAGAATGACACTTCTGTAGGATCTATTCCTGTTCATGCTCAGGTACACAACGCCTAATAACACCATTTAACCCTTCTTTATAATGGTCAGGATCATCCCAAAATTAATGTCTTAAATCATATAAGTACTTTTCCTTTTGTTGGTATGTGAAACTAGGCGGTATAAATTTAGCAACAATGTAATTAGATTAATCAGCATACCATGGGGCATTACGCGAAGCATTTGTGATAGCTAATTTTCATCAGGAAAGCTATAATCAATAGGTAGTGGGTCATCAAGATCATTTTCTAACCTAGAGAAGTTACCCGCTACGGGGTTATCAGCAGCCTTTCTATCAACAATATGCAAATCAAATTTTTGTAGCAGAAGAACCCATCTGATAAGCCTAGGTTTAGCATCTTTCTTTTCCATAAGATATTTAATAGCAGCATGATTAGTGTGAATTGTTAGTTTGGAATCAACAATATAAGGTCCGAACTTATCACAAGAAAACACAACTGCTAAAAAATACTTTTCAATGGTAGCATAGTTTCTTTGAGCATTGTCTAGAGTTTTACTAGCACAATGGATAACATTTAGTTTCTTATCAACTCTTTGTCCTAGAACAGCACCAACGACATAATCACTAGCATCACACATAATTGCAAAGGGTAGGTTCCAATTAGGTGGTTGAACAATAGGTGCAGAAATCAAGGCATTCTTAAGAATTTCAAATGCTTCTACATAGTCAACATCAAAAACGAATGGAACACCTTTTTGCAAAAGATTAGTGATAGGCCTAGAAATCTCAGAGAAATCTTTAATAAACGTCCTATAAAAGCCAGCATGACCAAGGAAACTTCTTATACCTCTGATATCCATAGGACACGACATTTTTCGAATAGCATCAACTTTGGCTTAGTCAACTTCAATACCTCTCTTGGAGATTTTGTGTCCCAAGACAATACCTTCATTCACCATAAAGTGGCACTTCTCCCAATTCAAGACAAGATTAGTTTCGTCGCATCTCTACAAAACTCGATCAAGGTTGCTCAAACAATCATCAAAGAAGTTCCGTCAACAGAAAAATCATCCATGAAACCCTCAACAATCCTTTCACAAAAGTCAGAGAATATAGCAGTCATACATCTTTGAAAGGTAGCAGGTGCATTCAATAAACCAAAGGCATACATGTATAATTAAAAGTACCGAAAGGGCAAGTAAAAGTTGTCGTCTCTTGGTCCTCTTTTGACACAGGTATTTGAGAAAAACTAGAATAACTATCTAGAAAGCAAAAATGTGTGTGTTTGGATAGTCTTTCTAACATTTGATCAATAAAAGGTAGAGGGTAATGATCTTTCCCAGTAGCTTAATTTAATTTCCTAAAATAAATTACCATTCTACACCTGTAACAATTCTGTGCAGGATCAATTTCTTTTTGTCATTAGGAACTACGGTAATACCTGCTTTCTTAGGGACAAATTGAACGAGACTAACCCATCTACTATCAGCAATATGATAAATAATACCTGCCTCGAGAAGCTCTAATATTTCATATCTTACAACTTCTTTCATTTTAGTATTTAACTATCATTGGTGATCAACAACTGGTTTAGCATTGGGCTCCATATTAATTTTATGCTGACACAGAGTAGGACTAATGCCCTTAACATTATCAAGAGTATATCCAATAGCACCATGGTGCTTCCTCAGTGTTTTCAATAATCTCTTTTCCTCATGCTCTGAAAGGATAGCACCAATAGTAACAAGATATATCATGTTTTAATCAAGATAAGCATATTTCAGAGTATCCGGTTATTGTTTAAGCTCAAACATGGGATCACCCTTGGGTGGAGGTGGATCCCCAAGTATTTCAACAGGAAAGTTGTTTTCCAAAATAGGATGCTGATCAAAGAAAATTTTATCTATTTTATTCCTTTCATTCATATGCATATTGTTTTCATGCTCTAGCAGATATTTTTCTAAGGGGTCGGTAAGAGGCACAACAATAGAAGCAAGACCAATAATTTCATCCTTACTAGGGAATTCTTTATCATGGGGTTGTCTATGAAATTTAGAGAAATTAAACTCATGAGACGTGTCCCCAAAACTTACAGTAACAATTTCCTTTTCACAATCTATCCTAGCATTAATAGTATTCAAGAAAGGTCTACCAAATATATTGGGACAAAAATCATCTTGTGGGGAACCAAGGACAAGAAAATCAGTAGGATATTTTATTTACGCACACAAGACTTGAACATCTCTAATAATCCCAACACGTGCTATAGTATCTCTATTAGCAAGCTTAATTGTAACATAAATTTCTTCTAACTCAGGTGGTGCAATATCATTCATAATTTCTTTGGTAAAGGGAATTGCACTCGCAATGGCACCCACTTCACATAAGCCATGATAACAATGATCTCCTATTTTAACAAAAATAAGAGGCATGCCAACAATAGGTGTATGTTTATCTTTAGTATCGGGTCTAGCAATTCTAGTACCTTCATCACAAAATTGAATAACATGCCCATCAATATTATCGACCAAGAGATCTTTAACCATAGCAATACTAGGCTCAACTTCAATTTGTTCAGGAGGTGTAGGTGTTCTAAAATAGCTCTCACGAACCACAGTTGAAGCTTTAGCATGTTCCTTTATTCTAACAGGGAAAGGTGTTTTCTCTATGTAAGCAGCAGGAATAAGAGGATCAACATTATAAGTAATAGTTTCTTCCTCAACTTTAATAGGTTCAACTACTTTCACTTCAATGGGACAGTGATATTTAAACCACTTCTCCTTAGGGAGGTCAACATGAGCAGCAAAAGTTTCATAGAAAGAAACTACTATCTCACAGTCAAGTCCATATTTAGTGCTAAATTCACGAAAAGCATATATGTCTACGAAGGATTTAACACAATCAAACTTAAGGTTTATACTGGACTCCTTACCTTCGCCGACTTTCCAATCTTAAGAGTTGCATTTAATTCTCTCCAATAAATCCCATTTGAAGACAATATCTTTCTTCATATAGGAACCACTACAAGAATTATTGAGCATGGATTGATCATTACAACAAAGCTGAGCATAAAAATTCTGAATAATAATTTCGCTCAAGAGCTCATGATTGGGGCATGAATATAACATTGACTTAAGCCTTCCCCAAGCTCAAACGATTCTTTCTCCATCATGAGGCCAAAAATTATAGATATAATTCCGATCGGTTGTAGCTCCATTATCCAATATCATCACATAGCCTATACCATGTCAATGAATTCTCCTTGAAAGATAAAGGCAAAAACTTCTTCTTGATGTGATCCTCGGGCAGACCTACAAGTTTAAATAATCCACAATCTTCATCCACATAGATTAGATGCAAATCAGGATGTAGAGTTCCATCTCCAACATAAGGATTAGCCAGCAGTTTCTCTGTCATACCGGTAGGAATTTCATAATAAATATTTTCAGTAGGTTCAATAGGTTGAGGGGCAACTCTTTGTGCTTCCGGTCAATGTGATGATACCCCAAACAAACTCCTCAAAGGATTACTTTCCATAGTAACGAGTGACAGTAAATTTCAGCACACAATATAAATATTTCTTACCAGATTCTAGTTCGCAAAGGCGCTTCGCTCCCCGGCAACGGTGCCAGAAAAGAGTCTTGATGACCGACAAGTATAGGGGATCTAACGTAGTCCTTTTGATAAGTAAGAGTGTCAAACACAACGAGGAGCAGAAGGAAATGACAAGCGATTTTCACTAAGGTGTTCTCTGCAAGCACTAAAATTATCGGTAACAGATTGTATTGTGATAAGATAATTTGTAACGAGTAACAAGTAACAAGTGTAGCAAAGGATCGACAAGGTAGCCCACTCCTTTTTGTAGCAAAGGACAGGCCTGGACAAACTCCTATATAAAGTGAAGCCCTCCCGAGGACACATGGGAATTTCCATCAAGCTAGTTTTCATCATGCTCATTTTATTCGCGTTCGTTACGTTGATAATTTGATATGTGGGTGGACTGGTGATTGAGTGCTGCCCTTACTTGGACAAACCTCCCAGTTATGATTCAACTCTGTCGTAAGCTTTCGTAACAACGAAAGAAGAATTAAGATAAATCTAACCATAGCATGAAACATATGGATCCAAATCAGCCGCTTACAAAGCAACACATAAACTAGGGTTTAAGCTTCTATCACTCTAGCAATCCATCATCTACTTATTACTTCCCAATGCCTTCCCATAGGCCCAAATAATGGTGAAGTGTTATGTAGTCCATATTCACAAAACAACACTAGAGGAAAGACAACATACATCTCATCAAAATATCGAACGAATACCAAATTCACATGATTACTTGTGACAAGACTTATCCCATGTCCTCAGGAACAAACGTAACTACTCATAAAGCATGTTCATGTTCGTAATCAGAGGAATATTAGTTATCATAAAGTATCTCAACATATGATCTTCCACCAAGTAAACCAACTAGCATCAACTACAAGGAGTAATCAACACTACTAGCAACCCACAGGCACCAATTTATGGTTTGAGACAAAGATTGGATACAAGAGATGAACTAGGGTTTGGAGAGGAGATGGTGGTGATGAGGATGTTGATGGAGATTGACCCCCTCTCGATGAGAGGATCTTTGGTGATGATGATGGCTTTGATTACCCCCTCTGGGAGGATAGGTTCCCCGGCAGAATAGCTCTCTCGGAGCTCTAAAGTGGTTCTGTCGATGTTCCGCCTCGAGACAGCGGCGCTTCGTCCCGAAATCTCTCTTCTGATTTTTTCTAGGTCAAAAATCTTGATATAGCAGAAGATGGGCACCAGGGACCTGCCAGGTGGGTCACAAGCCACCTAGGCGCGACTAGGGGGCGGTCGCGCCTGGCAGACTTGTGACATCCTAGTGAGCCCCCTTTGGCATTTTGCCCAATATTTTTTATATATTCCAACACAATTCTCCGTAATTTTCAGGACTTTTGGAGTTGTGCAGAGTAGGTCTCTGAGATTTGCTCCTTTCCTAGTCCAGAATTCCAGCTGTCGGCATTCTCCCTCTTCATGTAAAGCTTGTAAAATAAGAGACAAAAGGCATAAGTATTTTACCATAACATGTAATAACAGCCCATAATGCAATAAATATCAATATAAAGGCATGATGCAAAATGGACGTTTCAGACATCGACACCCCCCAGTGACCTCCCCGTGCCCGAGTGCTCAGGATCGACTGTAGCACCGCCGCCTCGGGTCGCCGACGTTCAAGTTGTAGGGACTTCCCTAGCCTCCTTTTTCATTTGGTCTAGAACCACTAGATCTCCTTGACCCATTCCCCTCTTCTCCTTCTATGTTGTAGGACGAAACGAAGGGGTCGGGCTCAACCCATAGCACCATCGCCCTGCATCCTCGTCATCGGCAACACAAGCATTCCTGGTGACCAACTCCACCCACCCAAACCTACGATAGCCCCCCCAATGTCATCGACATACTCCGCTTGCCTCCTCGATACCACAGCACCGCCGATGAGCTTGCCCCTTCTCTGGTCCCAAGGATGGTGATGACAGGTGGGCTCCACTTGTCACCCTCCCATCTCTCTCTCCTCCCCCTCTATGAGGCTGGTGCCAGGGGCCACCTATCGGGTTTGAACCAAAACAGCGTGCGCGCCCCGGCTCGGACTTAGGCCGTCCCAACTGGGTCTGAGCAGGCCCATTTGCTAGGAAGCTTTTCTTTTTCCCTTTTCTTTTATCAGTGGGATTCCAAAAATCCCACAGAATTAAATAATTGTCCAATCCCAAATATTCTTCCACCATAAATCTTATAATATTCTATAGAATTTAATAGTGCCACTTTTGTAATTTTTTAAAACATTTTATGTACCATATTTATTTGAAACCTAGTTGTAAATATATTTAGCCTGTGTTAATATAGTTTTCAAAATCTTTTTCACTTCAAAACCTCAGACAAATATTTTTTGTATTTCTAAGGTAACTTTTTAGAAGTGGATTATATGCTCTATTTTTGGTTGTGATTCTTATTATTGCCGTTATTATCAAAGTGATAGATTGCGTTGTTCACGAGGGAGTTGGACCAGAAGACTTTGAAGACTCCAATGACTATGTTGAGTCAGGCAAGCAGCCCTTTGACCATGACTATGAAAGCCTTTTATTGCATGGTATGTAGCACTTAATTTTGTGTAGTTGATCATGTTGATGTGGTGACCAGTTCGGTGGGATGCCTCTGATACTTTCTTGTTGATACTTGCGTCGTGCATGACCCTACCTCCTTCTAAGGGTTATGCAGGAGGGATTAGTTAGGTTGCTAAGTAGTTGCTATGAAAAGTGGGACGGGCTTAAGCATGGTGTTGGAAGAAAAGTGTTTTCAAAGACTTTTCACAAACCCTATCGGGTGCCAATAATGCCCGAGGGAGATGATGGTCACCTAGGTAACCACTTGATAAAGAAGGGGTGTACCGGCGCAAGTCGTGTGTGTGCTTTTGAATACATAGAGATTTAAGATTTACTGAGTGTCCCAACCTTATGGTATGGGGCTTGTCAATTACGTTGGTGGGTACTACCATAGAGCCCGCATTACTAGTGGCGGGAGTGACACGTGGTCACCCTCGATACGGGGTCATACTGGAATTGGCGATTACGGGCAGTTTTCATAGACACAGGGCACACCATTGCATGCCCTCATGGATGATACGTGTGATGTATATCATGTGGGATGACACCAACGAGTGGACTCTTTGTTTAGTATTGTCAGGGGAAAGGCATTTTTCGGGTACTTACCTCGGGTATGCAACATACCACGATTCCTGGCTTCACATGGAAATTTCCTTAGTCGCGTGGGTAAAGTGTGCAACCTCTGCAGTGTAAAACTGTTCGAATAGCCGTCTCCTCGGTCATGGACAGTTAGTGGTCTTGCTTAAACTACGTCTTATGATTTCACAAACCTGGTGTGTGTGTGTGTGTTGGTAACAAATACGATGGTTGAGCTACGTCCGATGACTTTGCATGATGACTGAACATGGGATTTTCAAATCCCCTATTCATATTTATATCTATAACATGTTCACATGGATACTTGCTACCTCATGATGTATGCTTTCACAAGTTAATTGATCATGTCATCGCAATCAAAATTAGCTTTCCACAAACTTACCTACCCAGTGCTACATCATGCATTGCTATAGCTTGTTCCAATCATGGGTTATTTAATTGGCCAGGCATGGAAGAGGATGAATATGGTGAAGAGTTCGTTGGTGACGAACATGCGAAATAGGACGCTTCCCAGTTAGAATGCATGTAGTGTTAAGGTAGATGGGATGGGTCTACGCTTTTGATCAAGATTTCTGCTGCTAGTTATGTTTGTTGCTTGCCCTTTCATGGACCTATCTGTGTAAGACCTGACCTTCATGGTCCTTCGATCTAGATTTCTGCTACTAAGTATGGATGTAAGACTCTTTTTATTCATCTTATGTGTGTTCAGTGAGCATTGATCTTTGGGATCAATGTACATGCGCATTCGGTGATCACTACTTATGAGTCGGGGTCCCCATAGAACCATCCTGACTATAGGAAGCCCTTAGTTAGCATGGACAATAGTTAGGATAAAACCACTTTCAAAACTATACCTAGTACATATACATAGGAGTTTATGCACTTCTTGTCTCTTCTAGTCTTCTCTAAGCACTGTACTAACTCTGCTCCCTTCAAACGTTTGTAGATGGACGTCGTACCCGAAGCCCTCCTAGCATCCAACTTCCCCTACTTATTGAGGATAGCCCGGAGAAGTGCGAGTACCACCGACCACCCGTTTCCCTCTACCACGAGCACTGGGTCGATGCCGTCATGAAGGAGAACCACAATGATGTAGTCGTGAAGGCAAACGGCTCTCCGACTAGTTGGTTCTTTGAAGGACCACAAATGGAGAACCTAACAATCGCGGTCGAGAAAACTGCATGCAAGGCACTCGTCCACCTTTGAGACATCGTTCTAGAGGTGGCTGATGAGCCAGCTACTCACTACCTATCTTTCAGGAAAGATGATCTTGGCGAGAGTTGGATGTTGATCCCATCGAGGGAGGATGGCACACCACTCAGATTAAGGACCTACTTCGGCCTCTTTGCTAACAGGCTAGCTCACAACCTAATTAAGGAGTCCGTAAAGCTCTGCGGGGAACTTCACAGCACCCGATAGCTACTTCGTCAAGCCAAGGCAAAGCCAGAGAGGATGAAGAAGGATGGATCCCGCGAGGGTCGACCAGCTGTCATTTATAGAGGAGGAGTACCCCCAGTTAGAGATGCACCCACACACCATTGTCGCATGAGTGCGAAGGAGTACCATGCAATCTTCACCGACCCACTGGCGAAGTGTCGTCGCGATGGAACACCTTGAACGGAGACAATGCACGTACGTACGACGATCAGGAGGAAGAGACAGAGGAGCATGACTACGAGACCGAGCACTCCACCACCTAAGTAATAGAACCCCTAGGGTAGGATCAGTCATGTACCCCTCATGCAAAGTCAAGTCTGTGTGATGGTTCATATGGAACAATGTGTGCTTTGTTGTTTGTTTTATTGTTTGTGTCCCAATGTAAGTCGCACTTTTTCCTTAGGAAACATATAAGCAACTCCATCGTCTATCTTATCTTAATATATGTGATGGTGTTTTCGACCTTTGTTTTATCACACTTGCAATATACCAACTCCCTTAGGAGCGCTTTCTCCATTGTTGCTTTTCCATCTCATCTATCTCAGTCATTTGACTTGGCTGCCACAAACAGGATGGCGACTGCAACCCACAACAGTTCCTTCACCAACCTAGAAGCCGACAACTCAAGCCAGCAACGGGGCACTCGTGGTTCTGCTCAGGCTGGAGAACACCAGGATCAGCCACAAGGCGACATCTCCCCGCCACCGCCTCCACCGGAGAACATGACCATAGATCAGTTTCTCCAAGTTCTTCAAGAGGAACGCCAAGCCAACACTGCTGTTATTCAGCAGATGGCCGAAGCCCTGGTGAACAACTAGTAGCAAGGCAGGAACGGCTATGTCAACTCCACTCTGTCTAAGTTCATAAGGAATTCGCCCCCAACCACTACTAGGGAAAAGCCTAGCAGTAGCACGGGTATTATGTGTAGCAGTAGCGCGGGAACACGTGCTACTAATACGCAGCTACAGCTAACCTGTAGCAGCAGCGCGTGTTGGCCTGCGCTACTACTATACATGCATAGCAGTAGCGAGGACCAAAACAGAGTGCTACTGCTACTATCTGTAGCGCCTTATATTATAACACGCTACTGGTAATGGCACGCTGCTGCTAACTTTACACCACGCGCTACTACTAACTTTATTAGTTTCTGATTTTTTTTCTGCATATTTGTTTTGTATTTGAACATGCTTTATACAAGAATCTTTAACACATACAAATGTCATCAACATACACATACAAATGGCTGCGAGACCACGAATCTAATCATAGCATATACATACAAATAGTCTCATCATAATCATCATCCAACACAAAGTGGTCTCTCGCCCTCATCTCCAAAATAGCGATACAAGTCTCGAATAGTTGCAACTACATCGTCATCCATCTAAACAAGGATATACGCAAGAAGAGCTATCACTATGAGTGAGAGAGAAACTATGTAGTACATGAGGCGGCGGTTATTAGCCCTCTCTCGCGCTAGCGTGACCCTCCTCATATAACGAGCTTCTTCTTCTTGTCTGCTTTTGAGGCCTTTATGGCTGGCGCCCGAGACCCCCTCCACGTGGGCCTGACACTCGGACCACTCGTCATATACTCCCGGAACCTTTCCTTTGTACACGACATAGCACTAGTACTTTGCCATCAAGAATCTAGGTACCTCTTAGAGATGCATCTTCATCAAGAGAATGTACAATCATATGCAACAAAATATACTTGAGCAACACATAAAAGAAAGGGTTAGCAACTAGATGCAACATATAGTAAACACAAATAATCAGTGCAGTTTCATCATACGCAAACTAATTACCTAGAGGTACGCAGGTCATCGTACCCAAACTAACAAAGTAGCGTTACGCAAGTTCGGTAGGGACCGTGGACATCACAAAGTTTCATCGCTACAGAAAGTATATACAATTTCAATCGACACATATCATCATCACCAGCATCATAAATCACTAGAAATTCCATCCTTCCAGATCAACGAGGATGGACCCTAGCGTCTTGAACGGCGTGAGGTCCTGACGTTGCATGCCTATGTAAGTTCGGACCTCAGCTCGCGATATAGGGCCGTGGTGGAACATCCCCTTCACTTCGACGACTTCTTTCATCATGATCGTGGCAATGTCCCTCTGGATGCGAAAAAAGTCATCTTTAAGTTTACAATCCGCTTCTCCTTGATATTATACCCACTTGCGGATATGATCATCATTTCTGGTTGTGATATAAGCTTTTGGTGATCCCTTATGAACTCCATCATGAGATGGAGGAGGTAGAATCCATCGTTCGTACTTGATTTCGGGACATGGATGCAGCAGAAGTTGGTTTTATGTGAGAAACCCGTATTGCGGTTCCTTTGTTCCCTAATCTGCATGTGGCCACCCCTGAAGTTGAAGCCTTGGAGAGCATCATCTAGAATATTCATTATATGGGTGTAGTCCTTCTTCTCGTTGTTTTTGGTAGGCTCGAAATACACGGCATGGGAGACTCACGGGTAAAGAACAATAAGGACGGCACGACCGTTGCTACAGGGTAAAAAAGAAATCAAATTATTCTCCATATGAGCGGGAAGGAATGATTGAAATGTACGAAAGGGTTGTCCGGGACTAACTTACTTTGGATGATAAGGTAGGAGGACAATTTCCTAGTCCTCGTTCTATACCATGAAGTTTTCGAGGTACTCCCTAACAATATTACGCTCAAAGTCACCGAGACTCAAGAAGGACTCGTGCATGTAGTATGGATCCACCACATAGATCTATGAGCCTTCTTCTCTCTTCATGACAGAGCTCATATGTACTGCACAAAGGCGGACGATTGTACAATCATGCCACCTTGTCAGAAACATCTCAAAGATATGATCAAACCGCAGGAAGAACACCTCCGCGGGTCATGTGTCGATGTAGCACTTCCCCTCAGGCACACGAGCCACGTATGTCAGATATCCTGGATCCTTTGAGGCTAGTAGTCTTTTCTCAGTCGATATCACATGGCCGGGCAGTCTCCTGACATCCCCCGATATTGCCTCCAGCGGTTTGGACGGTAGCATCGGCTCGCCCGTGACATGGAACATGGCCACCGTCTGCCTGCTATGTGCTTTGGCATGTTTGTAGGTAGCTGAGCCTATCTTCCCCGATCTCTTCCTCTCCTTTCTCTTGAGATGACCTTCCAGACCCTTCCTTGACCCCTGCCCAAGTGTTGTCGGGCTAAGCACTACTGTACGATCCCCTACATCTTCAGGCGTGTCCTGTGAGGATTGCATAAAGAGAGACTTCTTGGAATCCCTGCTAGGACGTTCCAGCCCGGGCAGATCATCCATATCCTCATTAGCATGCTGATAGCCCGAGTCATCATATGGCTGACTCATCATATCTAAGTCACCGTCACAGGTGCCTATATTGAGGAACCAAAGAGGGTCCTCCATCTCATCATCGTCCATTCTTTGTTCTATGGGAGCGATTACAACATCCACTATTCGACCCCTTCATCACGTCGTCCGCCGCTCTCACCCGGCACTACAAGCGGTGGTAATTGCAAAGGAGGGGTGGTGGTGACCATACCTGCTTGTTGATGTTTGGTTATTTGTGTGCTCTCGACTGGCTACAGACAAAGAAAATTCTTCGGCCATAGCAGCACCCTGGGGTCTTGTCGTCCTCTCCCCCTAGTGGTACTGGAGGAGGCAAATCCTCGTGCCCCGATTTCACACTCGACAAGGTAACCTTGAAGTGCCCACCGGGCATCGGCTGGCCATGGAAAGTGAGTTCCAAGGGCTTCATTATCACCCCCTTTCCCACGTCCACCTGGTAGCCTTTGATAAAGTAGAGTACAGTGCACGGGGTTTCGTCGGCCTGTAAACACATGTCTGCAGCGTAAAACATCCAAAAGGCCACGAAAATGGAATATTCTAGATATATGTTGGTGTGACCTGTAATTACCGTGAGTTCGTCGAGATCAGCCAAAGACGAAGGTCCGGCTAGCGCGCCAAAGCCTTAGGACGGGCTGCTATGAGCAGTTGCGGGTGCAGGTGCGGGACCAGGCCCGTTTGCGTGAGCAGGTGATGGTGCCGTGGTGTTGTTCACCGAGTTGCTCCTGACAAAACTGGGCATGGGGAAATCATGTACCGTCTTGTTTGGATTTTCCTTCGTCGAGTTGATGATAGGCGGGATCAAGTTAGTAGCGAAATCATTTCTACAGGCATGTACAGCTGCGTCGACTGCCTGCTGTAGCAACTCATTTTTCTCTGCAACTGCTTTTTCCGCGTCCTCGGCTGCTTTTTTCTCGAGTGCGAGCTTCACCTTCTCGGCGATGTCCATCTGACTAAACTTTTATTTCTGCTTCTTGGCCTCCGGGCCCTCATTGTAAAACACCTTCCACGTGGTGCCATCTCCGGCGCCGTGCACACGTCCATATTGCGGCCGCTGGCCAAAATGGAGTCCCATAGGTTAGTTCAAGGCCTGGTTGAGAGGGGTGTCCCACTTGGGCCTCATCGGCGAAGTAGGGCTTTTGGCTGCCAGCTGGTGCTGCTTCTCTTGCAGAAGGAACGTGAACCGTTCACGAATGTGTAGTCGACTTGATCAGAATCTAAATGTGAGGTGGTAAATGAATAATTACCAGTATTCTAATCAATTTCCTTGTGATCTGGTCTGTGTAAAAAATTATTTTCCTTGTCCCACTTCTAGCGGGCCCTAATGAAGTCACGCTCCAAGGGGTTGGTGAAATTCACGAAGGGGTTTGGGAGACCCGCGGCTTCATGTTCTGCGTCCTCCTTATCCCAAATGGGCCTTTTGCCAAGGTAGCCGCGGCTTCTGAGGCGATGCTTCCCCGTGTTCCTTTGCTGAAGGCTGTTGAATTTTGCAGCCATAGCCTTGGCTGCCTCGGTAGCGTGTCCATGAACTTTTCGAACTCTTCTTCCGTAAGTGTCGGATTTTCCTCCAAAATCTTGGACAGGGGTTCCTCAGCCTCGATATCTCATTTCACCCTCACTTTCTAGGAGGCCATATCATTGCTGAACATGCCCGAGGCATGATTGTTAATCTTTTCATCTTCTTATCATCCCACGGGTGTTCTATGGCGTCATCCCGGTCGGGGAACTTGAATCTCTTATGTAGCTTCGTCAAGAGCAACTACATCAAATGTTCTTTACCCCTTATGTCATCGTCGTTGATGCTCGCGCATTCCCGTAGGATGCATCCTACTTGGTTCCCATAGCACTTGCGAGGTTCTTCCGGCTCCAATGGCTCAAACATTCTAGGGGCCATCTTTGTGATCACCAGTCATCCAATGCCAAGTTTGTTAGGTTTTCGTATCCTCTGCTTCTTTTGCTTCTTCTTTTCGGTACCTTCCCAGCCGGTATCTTCCCCACCGGTACCTTCCTCGCCGGTCTTGGCGCCGCCATCGGTTCCGGCGCCATAGGTGTCGATGTCGGCGTCTGTATCATCATCTAGGCCTACTTGCAAACCTTGACTGTGCTTAGCAGACAAAAAGTTGAGGTCCTGTTGTTCAACCTCATAATCCATCTCGTCTGCTTCTTGGTTAGAAGGCCCGGTTTCTTCGTTGTTCGACATGTTTCCTATGATTAAGTCTCCTCGTTTAATTCTAAAACTATAAAAAAAATGAGAAATGACATAAAAAATATCTGTGTTTGCCAGAATGCCATTTCCCAGCAAATCCCCGCACTCCATATGCCTACTTTCTAGCACAAGTCATGCCAAAATTCACGGAAAAATTCGACATGACATTTGCTAAAAAGTGGACATATCGAGCGCCTGAAATTCACCAGAATGGAAATGAATCAACATTCCAGCAAAACAGAGGCCACTCGAATCAATTACCCTGCACATAATCATCATTTTTCAAATATGACATGTCCAAAACATCACATGTCCAAATATGACATGTCCAAGTTCCAAATATGACATGTCCAAATCACATGTCCACTTCAAATTCTGTTTTTTAAAACAGCAACAGTTGCTTTAACTAATCTGTCCTAGGTTTCATTCTAATTCTAATTAACTAGCTAGCACTACAAAATTTAAATAGCAACAATTTCTTAAACTAAAAAAATGCAAGAAACCTACATAATGAATTCTGTTTTTTCTTTTAACTGCACCTAAAACACCTAACCCTAAATTTCTGTCCTAATTTGACGAAGAACCTAATTAACCTACCACCCTAACTAACTAGGGTTCATAATATAGACAAATTAACCAACTAGTTTAATAACTAGGGTTGATAACTAAATAGATAACCTAATTAACCTACTACCCTAAATAAAACCTAAGTCATTTAACCGAAGAACCCTAGCTAGCAGAGAGAGGAGGAGCGGTGGGGCTTACAGAGCGGTGGGGCGAGGTTGCCGGAGTTAGGGGGTCAGGGGCGAGCGCCGGGCGCTAGGGTCGGGGGCAAGCGCCGGGCGCCGGGGTCGGGGGCGAGCGCCAGGGTCAAGGGCGAGCGCAGGGCTTCGGCTCTTGAGGCAGGGGCGCAACAAGGTCGAGGGCGAGGGCTCGGGCTTCGGCGGCAACAAGGGGGAGAAGAGAGAGTGATGATTTGGGGGAGGAAGCAGAGGTGGGAAGCAGCTTTGGGGGTTAAGTCAACATAGCAGTAGCACATTTACTAAAAACGAGCTATAGCTAAGTTATCTATTGCACGTTTCTCCAAACGGCGCTACTGCTATGTTGACTAGCTATAGCTATTTTTCGGAAAAGAGCTACTGCCATAACGAGTACCTATACCAGTTCCTGTTTATTTCTTCTATTGTCTTTTCCTTTTATTTTCTTCTTTTTTTTCTTTTCTTTTCCTTTTTCCAACAGCAGGAGCGAAGGGAGGGTGATACAATGTATATAACTAAGGCGATATATATTGCATCATTTGAGGGTTAAGTGTGTATACAAAATAGGAACATATAGATTACATCATTTGACCCATGCACAACGGTTAAGTATGTACAAAAAATAGGAACATATATATTACAACATTTGACCGATAACGGTTCCTCGGCATTGACATTTGCGTTTTTGAGTGAGCTTGTTACCCTTCTTGTTCGTTGAAGAATAATTGAGCCCCTTATTGTGATTTTTCCTTTTCCATGGAGTATGATCTTTCTTAGGTAATGTAGCTAGTATTGATTCTTCTTTTGTCGTATACTTCATCATCATCATGATCTTACCTCGTTGGGTTGTCATACTAGTCGGAGTCTTCCTCGTTGGCGACTCCATCCATTCCAATGATGTTCCTTTTTCCTCTCCTCATGACAACACGACTGGGATTGCACGGGTCGCTTATGAGGAAGCATTTTGTCACGTGCTTAGCCTGTACCCATGGCTCATTTTTTGCCATAGCATTCACGGTACCACTCTTGGCGTCGGGTATAGTCATGCTAGTGAAATACCAGTTTTCTCTTTCGTCATTCTTAGCCCATCTGACACGGAACATCATCGTGTTGTGCAGTCTAGAGTAGTCAAGCTCCTAGATCTCCTCGACCCTTCCGTAAGATCTCTCAGTTGCGCTGTTGTCGCTATCGGTCATGCATTCCATAGTCACCCCTGAGTTCTGATCATCACCGTTCATATCTTTGGCCTTCGTGTAGAATGTGTATCTGTTGATATCGTATGCATGATAGGTGACGAGGTTGGGCGAGGGGCCATGTTCT
This sequence comes from Hordeum marinum, assembly GCA_022496015.1. Taxonomy (NCBI): domain Eukaryota; kingdom Viridiplantae; phylum Streptophyta; class Magnoliopsida; order Poales; family Poaceae; genus Hordeum; species Hordeum marinum. The sequence continues at coordinate 138,732,578 of CM039672.1, forward strand.
AAGGATTATATGAGCAATCTGTCCTTCGAGACCTCTTCCGGGGGATTAGCAATAATATGCTCTTTAAACCAATGCAGGAAAGTGGAGTTGTGCTATCTAGTAACTTTGGCGTCCGTCCTGCATACCCCCCGATCACGATACTTCTTTGCGATAGTTTCTTTGTGAAGTGTCGCGAAAGGATCTACCTGGTGTAGGTGTTGTAGCACTACCAATTAGTTTTCTACGTCAAAGTCGTTGCATCGATCTGGGTAGGCCTTCTCCTTCGAGCCTCCCATCATGCTTGTTTACGGGCAAACCAACACCAGGTGGCCGGTCCGCGCCATATAGAAAATTATCATAGAAAGAGATGCACTATTGTATCAGATAGCCCTAGACGATGCTTCCATCCGGACGGGACATGATACGAACGAATCCTTTGCTGATCCCATTCATCCTCTCAAACGACATCATGTTATGCAGGAAAGACGGCCCCAGGTCTACAATATTGACACACAGATGCACTATGGCTTCAAAGAACACGGGCGGGAAGTACATGTCAAGCTCATTTAGTATGACAACGATCTCTTTCTGTAGCCTTCGGAGCTGCTTCACACTGATTGACTTTCGGGAGATGACGTCGAAAAAGTTGCAGAGACCAATAAGCGTGTCACGGACGTGCTTGTCCATTATCCCTCTAAGGACAATAGGTAGTATCCGCGTCATCGTCACATGACAGTCATGGGACTTCATCCCGTTGAACCTTTTCTTCTTCATGTATAGATATCTGCTTATCTTGCCACAGTAACCAGAACTAACTTTGATTCCGGTAAGGCACTTGAAGAATTGATCGATCTTAGTCGGACTTAAGGTGAAGCTAGAAGCTAGCGGGCAATAATCCTCTTCCTTTACTTTTTTGCCCTTCTTCTCCCATGCCTCTGTCTCCGTCTCTATCTCCTCTGACTTTTTACGAAGCGGCATGTGCAGATCTGCCCTGATCTCCAAATCTTGCAAGTCTTTTCTTGCCTTCGGCCCATCCTTGGTCTTATCCGGAATGCTCATCAGTGTCGCAAGGCAGCTCTCAAGGACATTCTTACAGATATGCATTTGATCAAAGCAACGAGGCGTGCCAAGTTTGTGCCAGTAGTCCAAGTCCCAGAAAACAAACCTCATCTTCCATACCTTCAACAGCGGCTCCGGCGCCTTTTTCATCATCTTTCCCGGCGCGGGGCACTGTTCCCAGTTTTTTAACATCTCATCGATTTTGGCGCCACTCCGCTTACGTGGAGGTCCTCGATGCTTAGGCTCACCATCGAATAGATCTCCACGGTTTCTCCACGGGTCGTCCTTCTCGAGCCATCTTTGATGCCCCATGTACATGATTTTCCCAGACCCGACATCTTTCCTTGACGTTAGTTGCTGAGACGTCGTATCATACATGCACCGTGTGCATTCGCAATATCCATGGCCCACCTGTCCTACGACATATCCGTAACCGAGATAGTCGTGCACCGCCGTGATCACCGCGGCTCTCATATAGAAATACTCGCCTTTGCTGGCGTCCCATGTCTTGGCTGGTGTTTTCCATAACGTGTCTAACTCCTCTTGAAATAGCCCCAGATATAGATTAATATTATTTCCCTATTGTTTTGGCCCTTGAATCAGCATGCTCATGTGCATGTTCTTCGACTTCATGCAAAACCAGGGGAGGAGGTTGTACATCGATACAAACATGGGCCATGTGCAATGGCTGGTGTTCTGGTTGCCAAACGGATTCATGCCATCGGTACACGTGCCGAGCACGATGTGCCTTGCATCACATGCAAAATACAGATATTCTCCGTTGAACGCTCTCCACTGTCTTCCATCGATGACGTGTCTCAGCTTCGGATCATCTCCATCGTCGGGCTTCTTCCTCTCCGCATGCCAGCTTCAGATCATCTCCATCGCCGAGCTTTGCTTCCTTGGGATCTACAAAATAACGCTGGAGACGGGGAGTGATCGGTAAGTACCATACAACTTTCTATGGAGATTTCTTCCCGACCTTCTTGTATCGAGAAGCATTGCACATCGGACAGCTTGTTTTTCCGCGTGCTCCTTCTGATAAATTATGCAATCGTTGATGCATGCATGGTATGTAACGTGCGGTAGATCAAGAGGCACACGATCTTCTTGGCATCATCCACACTAGTAGGACATAGATTCCCCTTGGGAAGAACGTCCTTTAGGTACTTGAGAAGATCATCGAGACTAGTGTCGGTCCATTTGTTTTTAGCTTTTGTCTTCAGGAGTTCTAGCGTGAAACTCATGTGGGTCACCTCGGGATTGCATCCATGATACAATGGTGTGTTCGGGTCTACCACCAATTGCTGCAGCTTAGCCTCCTCTCTAGAAGCAGCTCTCTCAGTACTTGTCTCCTTACTAAGCAATGCTTGAACATGAGGGTCCTGCATGATTGAACTTAGTACCGACGAATTCTATGGCCTGGAGTCCATGTTTTCTCTGTTGCCATGTCCGGCCCCTTCTCTGCCACCATGTTCGGCCTCTTCCCCGCCGCCATGTCCGGCCCCTTCTCCCATGCCATGTTCGGTCCCTTCTCCGCTCCCAAGTCTGGCCTCTTCCCCACCGCCATGTTCGGCCCTTTCTCCACCGCCATTATCGATCATCTCTTCGTCTTGCATCGTGTCGTCATTGCCTGCCCCATCGGCGTCCTAAACATTATCATCCTCTTCTTCAATTATCCACCGAGTATAGCCATCCATGAAACCAGTCATGAGTAGGTGCGCCATCACATGACCATCATCATAGGGGTCGAGACAAGCTCGTCCTTTGCATCTTCCACACGGACATAAAACCTCTGTCAGGTTAATTTCTTTCATGTCCTGCACCGCCGACCGCAACCACCTGTCCACCACCATTCCACTGACCATCACAAACGACCAAACAGTAATAATAAACAAATTGATTATCAAAATGCATCCATGCATCAAAGTCATACAAGAATTCGGCATGACCTTCCCTAAAAATATGACATATGGAGTTTGCCCGGAATTCGCCGAAACGGAAATAAATCGACATTTTGGCAAAACCTAGGCAACTCACAGGCACAATTCGGCGGCAACTCATGCCACACACACAATTTCCATCATCTCTCCCGATTATGTCATATCGCACACATACACATATATTCATTGTTGCAAAGGAATAAATTTTTAATCACCTATCTCTAGATCGAGCACGGTGATGATGATGTCAATAGGTGTCGCCACACACATGTACAGATTGATCAAAAGTGGACAAAGCTCTTCTTGACAAGGCTATAGATATAGTTAGGGAGGTACATAGGTCACATCGGTAAGTGCTAGCTAGATCTACCTGGCTTGCTAGTTTGGGAGGAGACAAGTTCAACTAGTGGAGGGGGAAGGAAAAAGAGAAAGGAGATGCATTAATGGAGGTTGGTGTAGTTAGCTAGGAGTAATAAAGAGAGAGACATATAGGTATAAGAAGGAGAGTAATGGGGGGGGGAGAAGTAGTGAGGAAGAAGCAAAGTGAGGGAGAGAGGAGGTGGGAGCTATGGGAAAGTGAGGAATAAAGGAGGGGAGGGGAGGGGGTCGGAGGAAAAAGGTGGTATGGCTGCGGCTTAGTAGTAGCGCTGGGAGCAAAACGTGTTGCTGCTAATAATATAGCAGTAGCACTCCTCTTTCACAGGCGCTACTGCTAAGGAGGGCCCGCCATGTGGCCAGTTTCAGAATTAGCACTAGCAACATGAAAACAAGCGCGCTACTACTATTACATTAGCCGTAGCGTGGTTATTTAAAGAGCGGTACTGCTAAACCTAGCGTGGCGAGAACGGTCAGTCAACTTTAGTAGCAGCACGGTTCTACCGAGCCGCGCTGATGCTAAGTTGATATCAGTAGCGCCTGTTTTCAGACCGCACTACTGCTAAGTAGCAGTAGCGCCCCTTCCTGTCCCGCGCTGCTGCTAAGATTCTGTGTATAAGGTTTTCCCTAGTAGTGAACCTTCGCTGAGACTGGTGAACCCTTGGATGTCGATGACTAGATCTGCATTATCGGGGACCTCCTTGCATTGGTAAATTGCAAGAAGGATCGTGAGAAGGTTCTTTATGCCTCTCGCTGCCTTGGGGGTACCGCCAGAGCATGGTGGGATGTATTCAAAGTCATGCAAGACGACTGTGTGATCATCTGCGCTAACTTGAAGGAAGGATTTCGCACCTCTCACATTCCTTCCGGGATTATGGCTATTAAGAAGAGAGAATTCCGAGCGCTAAAGCAAGGAAGTGGCTCTGTCAAGGAGTACATGAAGAAGTTCAACCTGCTGTCAAGGTATGCACCTGAAGATGTCCACACTAAGGCTGCTGAGATGGAACGCTTCATGGAAGGACTCCAGCAGACCCTCCAGTTTCAGCTCATTGTCTACGACTATCGGATCTTCTTCGACCTGGTGAACAAGGCTCTCATGCTTGAAGACAAGCGTCATGCCATGGACGACCCTCGCAAGCGCAAGATGATCAGCAAGGGTAGTTCCAGCAACCAAAAGCCTCGCCCCTGACAGCCAGACCCGGCTAAGACGACCTATCAACCGCAATAGGCTAGACCTCCCGCTCCTCGTCCGAGCTACCAGCCTCAACAATATGCCAATCCCAGGCCAACTTACAACAACCCCAACAACAACCACGGCGGCAGGAACAACAATAACTATGGCCAGGTCACTTGCTTGCAGTGCCCCAACAACAAGACAGTTGCAACCGTGCCCCAATGCACCCAACCAAGGTCAAGGCCAGGGAGCACCACCAAGGAACCCAACTCACTACAACTATCCAAACAATGGCATGGGTCGTATGAATCACGTCACCACTGAGGAAGCCCAGGAAGACCCGGACGTCATACTTGGTACGTTCCTTGTCAACTCAACCCTAGCAACCGTATTGTTTGATTGTGGAGCTTCACATTCTTTTGGTACTCAAAAGTTTGCACTCGAGAGTGGTATGAAGTCTACACCTCTGGGTAGTCATATGTTGATACAAACCCCGGGATTAGGCATGAAGTACAGGATAGGATGTAAAGGAGTTGAGATTAATATCAACGGGGTACAATTCCTAGAAGACCTTATCACCTTGAAGTCGCAAGGCTTGTACATGATCCTAGGCATGGACTGTTTAACCAAGAACCAAGGCTTGTTAGACTGTGCTAAGAGGACTGGTACCATGACCAATAGCCAAGGAATGGAAGTCAAGTATGTCCCCAACCCTGCCTCCGATCAAGCCCCTCAGTGGTATGTGAATACCCAGATGTATTTCTAGATGAGCTACCCGGAATGCCTCCTGACCACGACACTGACTTCATTATTCCAATGTCCGAAGATTGACTCATCTATAAGAAGCCCTATAGAATGGGATCCGAAGAGTCGGCTGAATTGAAGAAGCAATTGGTAGAGAATCTCTGAAAAGGATTCATTCGCCCTAGTGCCTCTCCTTGGGGATCACATGTCCTATTTGTGTCAAAGAGGGATGGAACTATCAGACTTTGTGTCGATTACCGTTCGCACAATGAGGTCACAATAAAGAACAGGTATGCACTCCCCAAGAATGAAGACCTGTTAGATCAACTGAATGGGTCTAACGTGTTTTCCATGATCGACCTTAGGTTTGGGTACTATCAGTTCAAGGTCAGTCCCCAAGACATTCTGAAGACGATGTTTATTGCCCTGCATGGCGTGTATGAACATACGGCCATGTCATTTGGATTGACCAACGCCCCTTCCCACTTCATGTACCGCGTGAAAAAAGTTTTCATGGAGTACTTGGACAAATTTATTTTCGTTTTCATTAATTACATACTCGTCTTCTCCAGGTCCGAAGAAGAGCATCAGCAACACTTGAGATTCGTCCTAGACATGCTTCGAGAGCACCATCTTTATGACAAGTTCAGCAAGTGTAAATTCTGGCTGCATGAAGTTGGATTCTTGGGTCATGTGTTGACTACAGAAGGATTGTCGGTCGACCCTGCCAAGATTGAAGTCATGACTGAATGGCAATCCCCAAGCAATGTGAAGGAAGTCAGAAGCTTCCTCGGACTCATGGGATATTACCGCAAGTTCGTCCAAGGATTCTCGAGCATTGCCTGACCATGCCTCCGCTTTTGAAGAAGGGCAAGAAGTTCAAATCGACGCCGAAGTGTGAGGAAATCTCCCAAGAGCTCAGGAAGAGATTGACAATAGCTTTAGCTATGCCCACCCCTGACATTCACAAGGAGTTTGTGATATATTGTGATGCATCGAGAACCGGGCTTGGAGGTGTTCTGATGCAAGAAGGCAGAGTCATAACATATCTATCCTGACAGCTACATCCACACGAAGAGAACTATGCTACTCATGATCTTGAGTTGGCTGCCATGGTCCATGCCTTGAATTCATGACGACATTACCTTCTGGTTCAGAGCATGTCTTCGAGTATCTGATTTACTCACTCTGTTTACCCACCGGTCTGTGGGTGAAATGCAGTGTTGAAGGAGAGCTTCGTTCCCAATGCTTCTTGGAACCTATTCCAGAATCTTGAGGTAAACTGGGTTCCTCGCTCCAACACAATCTCCTTAGGAACCCCATGGAGGCTCACAATCCGGTTAATGTAGAGGTTGGCCAACTGGTTCCCATTGTAGGTCATCTTGACAGGAATGAAGTAGGCTACCTTGGTCAGGTGATCAATAATGACCCAAATGGAATCATGTCCTTTGCTTGACCTTGGCAAACCGGTGATGAAATCCATCCCGACTTTATCCCACTTCCATTCAGGCACTTTCAGGGGCTGTAGTAGCCCAAAGGGTCGCTGATGCTCAGCCTTAACCCTCGGGCATATGTCACACTTAGCCATGAACGTGCCTAACTCCCGTTTCATGCCATGACACCAGAATCTTGCCTTGAGGTCTTGATACATCTTGGTTCCTCCAGGATGGATGGAGTAGGGAGTGTCGTGAGCTTCTTGCAAGATCAGGTTCTTGAGCTCTTCTTTGTTGGGTACGTAGATGCGATTCCCGAACCATACAACTCCTTGTTCATCCACTGAGAATCCTGGGGCCTTGCCTGCCTTGATCTTACTCTTGATGCCTTGAATGCTCTCGTGTCCCTTCTGGGCTTCCTTGATATCATCCATCAAGGTAGGATTTGCTTCAAGGTTGGCAAGGAATCCTGGTGCAACCAGTTCCAAGCCGAAGCTCTCAAGTTTTTCATACAGGGCTGGTAGCCTTTCCTTAATAATAGCATTAAAGGAACAAGCCTTCCTGCTAAAAGCCTCTGCTACCGCATTGGCCTTTCCGGGGTGGTATTGAACACCGAGGTCGTAATCCTTGATCAATTCCAACCATCATCGCTACATCATGTTCAACTCCTTTTGAGTGAAGATATACTTCAAACTCTTGCGGTCTGTGAATATCTCACATCGCTTCCCGAGAAGGTAATGTCGCCACGTCTTCAAGGCATTAACCACGGCTTCCAACTCGAGATCATGAGTGGCGTAGTTCTCTTCATGGGGTCATAGATGTCTTGTTAGATACGCTACAACTCTGCATTCTTGCATCAGAACACCTCCATGTCCGATTCTTGATGCATCACAATAATTCACAAACTCCTTGTAAATATCGGGGGTGGCCAAAATTGGGGCTATTGTCAATCTCTTCTTGAGCTCTTGGAAGCTTTCCTCGCACTTAGCAGTCCACTCGAATTTCTTGCCCTTCTTCAAAAGTCGGGTCATGGGTCGGGCAATGCCTGAGAACCCTTCAGACATGACCGTGTATTCATACAGGCCATACCGGGTTACGAATGCCGTCTTCGGAATGTCTTGGGGTCTGATCTTCAGCTGATTGTACCCAGACCTGAGATCAATCTTGGAGAACACCTTGGCTCCATTCAACTAATCAAACAAGTCTTCAATCTTGGGGAGTGGGTACTTTTTCTTTATCGTGACCTCATTGAGAGAACGGTAATCTACACAAAGTCTGATAGTTCCGTCCATCTTTGACACAAATAGAACAGCAAACCCGAAAGAAGAGGCACTAGGGAGAATAAATCCTTTTCTGAGCTGCTCTGCTAGTTGCTTCTTCAACTCAGCCAACTCTTCGGATCCCATCGTGTAGGCCTTCTTATAGATGGGCCTTGATCTGGGCATAAGTTCAATGATGAACTCGAGGTCACGGTCAGGAGGCATTCTGGGCAGCTCATCCGGAAACACATCTGTGTACTCACATACCACTGGAACTTGATCCAACTCAACTCCTGACAGGCAGTTAGCCTCAGGGGCTTGAGTGGAGGCAGGGTTGGGAACATACTTTCTTCCACTCCTTGGCTATTGGTCATGGTGACAATCCTCTTGGCACAGTTTAGCAAGCCTTGGTGCTTGGTTAACCAGTCCATGCCTAAGATCACATCCAAGACTTGTGACTTTAGGATGATAAGGTCGGCTAGGAATTCTAACCCATTGATGTTAATCTCAACTCCCTTACAACCTATCTCAGACTTCATAACTGATCCCGGGGTTTGTATCAACATACGGCTACCCAGGGGTGTAGGCTTCATGCCACTCTCTAGTGCAAACCTTTGGGTGACAAAAGAATGTGAAGCTCCACAACCAAATAATATTGTTGCTTTGGTTGAGTTGATGAGAAACGTACCTAGTATGACGTCCGGGTCTTCCTTGGCTTCCTCTGTAGTGACGTGATTCACACAACCCTTGCCATTGTTAGGCTCGTTGCGGGGAGCTGGGTTCCTTGGCGGTGCTCCACGGGCTTGACCTTGAGATGGCACATTGGGGCACAGTGCATCCGGCTTCTTGTTGGGACACAACCTAGAGATGTGTCCTGGGTGACCACATCCAAAGCAAGCGACTTGCCCAGGGTTATTGTTGAAGTTTCCGCCACAGTTGTTGTTATTGGGGTTGTTGTTGTAGTCTGGCCTGGGATTGGCATACTGCTGAGGCTGGTAGCTTGGACGAGGTGCGGGAGGTCTAGCCTGCTACGGCTGGTTGGTTGGTCTGGCTGGGGCTGCTTGCCAGGGGCGAGACTTCTGGTTGCTTCAGCTTCCCTTGCTGATCATCTTGCGCTTGCGAGTGTTGTCGATGGCATGACGATTTTCTTCCAGCATGAGGGCCTTGTTCACCAAGTCGAAGAAAGTGCGACAGTCGTAGATGATGAGCTGATACTGTAGGACCTGTTGAAGTCCATCGATGAAGCGTTCCTTCTTGGCAGCCTCTGTGCTGACATCTTCAGGTGCAGACCTTGATAGCAGGTTGAACTTCTGCAGGTACTCCTTGACAGAGCCACTTCCTTGCTTCAGCACTCGGAATTCTCTTTTCTTGATAACCATCATCCCAGAAGGAATATGGGCAGTGCGGAATCCTTCCTTAAAGTCATCCCACGTGATCACACGTTCTCCTTGCATGACCTTGAACCCATCCCACCAATCTCGGGCGGTACCTCCAAGGCAGTGAGAGGCATGAAGCACATTCTCATGATTCCCATTGCAGTTAACCAATGCAAGGAGGTTCTCGATGGTGCGGATCTAGTCATCGACATCCAATGGTTCAACAGTCTCGATGAAGGTTGGAAGCGAGTTCCTCATGAACTCAGACAGCATGGAGAGGCCATTGTCGTTCCTGTCATGCTGCTAGTTGTTCACGAGAGCCTAAGCCATCTGCTGGATAGCAGCATTGTTGGCTTGGCACTCCTCCTGGAGAACTTGGAGAAACTGAGCTATGATCATGTTCTCCGGCGGAGGTGGTGGGGGGGGGGAATGTTGCCTTGTGGCTGCTCCTGGTGTCCTCTAGCATGAGCATCCCCACCAGCTCCCTGTTGCTAGCTCGAGTTGATGGCTTCAGGGTTGGTGAAGGTGCTGTTACAGGTAGCAGTCACCATCCTGTTTCGAGCAGCCAAGTCAAATATCTTGGATTGACAAGGGGATAAGCAATAATGTAAAAGCGCACCTAGGGGGGTCCATCAAGTGCAAGTGTGTTAAAACAAAGGTCGAAAGACCAACTTATATTAAGAGAGACGATGGAGTCGCTTACATGTAGCCTAAGGCAAAAGAGCGACTTGCATCGGAACACAAACAACAAAACAAAACACAAGCACACATAGTTTCATATGAACCATTACACGGACTCGACTTCGCATAAGGGATAAATGACTAATCCTACCCTAGGGGTTCTCGGACTCAGGTGGTGGAATGCTCGGTCTCATAGTCATGCTCCTCTGCGTCTTCCTCCTGTTCATCATCTGAACGAGCATCATTCCTGGTCAAAGGGGTCAGGGAACGAGGAGGTCCATCCCGTCGATGCTTTGCAGGTGGGTCGGTGAAGAGCTCACGGTACTCCTTTGCACTAATGCGACGACTACGCGTAGGTGCATCACTAGCTGGGGTACTCCTCCTCGATAGGCGACAGCTAGTTGTCCCTCGGGGGCTCCATCCTTCTTGATCTTGTCTGGCTTCGTCTTGGCTTGCCGAAGTAGCTCTTGGGTGCGGTGAAGTTCCTCGCGGAGCTTCACGAACTCCTTCATCAAGTTATGAACCAGACTATCAGCGGAGAGGCTGAAGTAGGTTTGGAACCTGAGTGGAGTGCCATGTTTGTTGGTCAGAATCAGCGTCCAACTCCCACCAAAGTCATCCTTCCTAAAGGGAAGGTAGCAAGTAGCTGGCTCGTCAGCCATCTCTCGAATGATGTCTCGAAGGTGTAGGAGTGCCTTGCGTGCAGCTATCTTGAATGCGAGTATAATGGCCTGCATCTGTGGTCCTTCAAAGAACCAACTAGTGGAGGAGTCGTTTGCCTTCACAACCACATCCACGTGGTACTCCTTTGTGACGGCATCGACCCAGTGCTCGTGGTAGAGAAAAATGGGTTGTTGGCAAAACTAGCACTTCTCCAGGCTATCCCTAAGGAGTAAGGGAAAGCCAGATGTCAGGAAGGCTTCAGGTATGATGGCCATCTACCAAGGTTTGAAAGGAGGAGAGTCAACAGAGTGTTGTGTGAAGATGAGAAGAGGTAAACAATGCAGAATCCCTAAGTACAAATGCTAGGTGTAGTTTTGAAAACGACTTTTATCCTGTCTAACGTCCATGCTAACTATGGGCTTCCTACAGTCAGGATGGCTTTGATACCAACTCTGTGGTGACCCCCGACTCATATGTCGAGATCACCGAATGCATGTGTACAGTGATCCCAGAGATCAATGCTCACTGGGCACATAGAAGTTGAATAACAAGAGTCTTACATCCAGACTAAACGTCTTACACAAATAACGACCACGAAGGTCTTAGTCTTACATAGATAGGGCCACATGGGCCAAACACTTAAAATAGAACAAACATCGGAAATCTTGGTCGAAAGAATGAACCCATGCCATCTGCCTTAACCTACAGGCATTCTGACTAGGAAGCGTCCTAGTTCGCATGTTCGTCTCCAACGAACTCTTCAACACACTCCCATTCTTCCATGCTTGGCCAATTAAATACCCAATGGGAAGCCAATGAGTACTTTGAATGTACTCGCAAGCAACCCAAGTGTGGAACAAGGTAATAATGATGCATGATATAGCACTAAGTAGGTGATTTTGCGGAAAGCTAATTTGAATTAAAACGTCATGATTAAGTAACTAGTGAGCATGCATCAACAATTAGTAGATATTCCTATGAACAAGTTACAGATATCAACATAAGTAGAGGTTAAACACCTTGTGTTCATTCATAATGCTAAGTCATCGGACTTAGATCACTTCCCATGCTAAGTCATCGGACTTAGTTCACGTACCATCTGTGTCTCAAACACACCCACACAACCATTGGAAAAACATTTGGACATACCATAAGAACGGTCATCCAACTGTCCTTGATCGTGGACACGGCTATTCGAATAGTTTTACACTCTGCAGAGGTTGCACACTTTACCCACAAGACTCAGGGAACTTTCGTGTCATACACGACTCGCAGTATATAACATACCCGAGGTAAGCCGCGAACAATGCCTTTCCCCTAGCGATACTAAACAAAGAGTCCACTCGATTGGTACCTAGCCCTCACGATGTACATCAGACGAGCCTCTCTCTAAGAACACCGTCCATGAGGGGACCAACGGTGTACCCGGTGCCTATGAAGACAGCGCATGATCGTACATACCGGTACGCCCCCGTATCGAGAATGACCATGCCACTCCCGCCACTAGTAATGCGGGCTCCTTGCCAGTACCCACCAAGGTAATCAACAAAGCTCCATCCCATAAGGGGTATCGTGGTTGCGCATGGAAGGTTGGAGTAACGGTCGCAACTTACACCTATCTATTTTCGAAAACCACATCACTCTCTTCACCCGGCACACCACTTATTTCTCAAGTGGTCACCCACCTCATCATCATCTCCCTCGGGCATCAGTGGCACCTGATGGGGTTTTCAAAAAATATTTGAAATCATTTCCTTTCTTGCCATCACTATGCATAAGTCCCATCCCATTTGCGTAGCATCTATTAGCAACCTAACTACTCCCACCCGCACAACCCTCATAAGGTGGTAGGTTCATGCACGATGCCAGTGTCAAAGGAAATGTATTGAAGGAATCCCACCGAAAGGGGAACACCACAACACATGATCAGATATGATGAAAGTAAAGTGCTATATGACATGCAATAAAAATGGTTTCTCATCATGGTCAAAGGGCTGCATGCCTAGCTCAACAAAGTCTCCGGGGTCTTCGAAGTCTTCGGGTCCAACATCTTCGTCAACCGCACAATCTATCGTCGCGAAAAAAGCAATAAAATAAGCAATCATAGAAAACAGAGCACTCAACCTGCTACCAAAAATGTTCACCTACTCTAATAAAAACTGAAAGTCATACTAAAAATATTCTCTTAGGGTTTCGCCGTGGATAAGATTTTGAAAAAAATAACAGAGGCAAAAAGGTGCCTATATATAGGTTTTAAAATAAGATAGTACTAAAAATATTTTCAAACATTTTTATCAATGGCACTATAAAATTCCATTGAATATTCTAAGATTTTTGGTGGAAGAAATATAGTCATGGGATAAATATTTAGTTTTGCGGGATTTTTGGAAGTCTAAAGAAAAAATGAAAAAGGGGCTACTTTGCCCTTTCAGGCTAGAATGCCTTGCCGAAACCGGCCCGGAGAGGGAGGCCGGCCCAGGCGAGGAGCCGTGCGCGGCAGGTTCTGTTTTAAACCTGCCCGCCGGCCCGACCTACTAGCGAGAGGGGGAGTGGGCGAGGGGATGACTGGTGGGTCCCACCTGTCATCCCTCTCCTCGCGACAGGGACAGAGTAGGAGCTCACCGGAGGCTACGAGCCACGGCGGCCAGAGTGGAGGGCACCGGTGTGCTCCTGGGGGCATCGCGCGTTGGAGGGAGGTTGCGGGGTCGCTAGGGAGAGAGGGGAATGCCAGCGAGGGGGAAACCCGATGGCGGTGGTGAGGGTTTGGGTCGGGAGAGGGCTCCCGACTGCGGGGAAGAGCGCTCTGGGCACGGCGAGGACGCGAAGGGGGAGGGAGAGCGAGGAGAGAGGGTCAGGGGCAGCGGGGAGGCCTATATCTAGGCGGCCGCTGGTCCACCGTGGGAGAGGTGCACCGGCGAGCACGGGGCACTCACCACAGGCCACGGGGGTGGGCGAGGCCGTGTCTGGGGGCTATCTAGATGCATTCCGCGCGCGGGAGGAGGGAAGGCAGCCAGGAGGGGGCGCACGGAGCTGCGCACTTGTGAGCGTGGCCACTGGCCTGTTTGGGCGATGCCATGCGCATGCGAGAGAGAGAGGGGAGAGAGGGGGTGACCGGGTGGCGTGCTGCGGACGCCGAGGGGGGCCGAGGGGACATGCTGGGGCGGCCCGAGGCTGTCAGGTGGCGCCGGTTAGGGGCAGCTACAGTGTGGGAGCACACTGCAGCGCACTCTAGACTGCCCAGATGGCCTGCCCAGGCATATTCTATGCCAACCCGCGTGTCTCCTAGCGTCTTGGGGTATTGGAGATGCGCACAGGCTAGGATAAGCTAGGGGAGAGCTCTGGAGGAGACTTAGGGTAGAAGGAAATGGGGAGAGGGGTAGAAATGGTGCTGTCTAGAGGGGTAAATGGGGTTTTTACCCCACTTACTAGTGGTTGGGTGACCTAAGATTCTTACTGAGGGTAAAAGGTGACTACAAGAGAATCTGGTAAAATTTTGGAGGCAAGGGTAAAAGGGAATGGGGTGAAAGGCTTGTTTTAAAAAATCACTAGAAGGTGTTTGATGAGGTTTTGGGCAAGAAATATTTACCATCCTACTAAGATATTTACCAGGGTCAAAGGCTAGGTAGAAATGAGGGGTTTCACCAAGTTTTAGCTCAGGAGCAAAAAAGTTGACAATGGAAATTTTATAAACCCTAGAATTTAGCAGAATCAGACTTCTGTATATCCAATGATGCTAGGATTTTACACTTGATGCACCACTTAGTGCATCATCACTATTTGGCCATTAGAGCATGCCCACAAAGTTTGAGGCCAAGGGGAGACACTTCACAATGTAAAGTTGCTCAAATTTGACTCTGGACAAGAACGGTTTTGGGATGGTTTGATGAACCAAATCAACCTGGATTGAGATGAAACTTTGCAAGATCATCACCTTTGCTGGAATTTTCTTGTAATTTATTCATAATGTTTTTTATAGAAATATTCCAAAAGCTTGATTTGAGCAGGAAAGGTTTTGAGGGGTTTTGCCTATGATCTAATCATGGACTTGTGTTGAAACTCATATATATGGAAAATATATGTCCACTGAGTTTCTCTAAATTTTCTCAAATATTTTCAAATCATTTAAATAATTTTTTCCCTATGAAAAACCATTTATGGCTTTAAGAAAACGCCTTTAAATAAATTATGAAAATAATCTTTAAAAATAATATTTGGTGGTTTTGGGAAGTCATACATAGTATGTTTTAAACCCATTCAGTGCAAACCTCATTCTAGGGGGGTTGGAAACTTAAATTAAATATATCATATTTTAGTTAAAACAAAATTTGATAAAAGTAGTTTTGGGCACTATTCACATGGCATGATCATTGGGCAAGGGGTTTGGATCAAGGAAGATGAATATTAAGTGAAATAGAACTTAGTAGTGCCATAAAATACAATCGACAAGCAAGGAAACAACATAGCAAGCAAGCACACAAGCACATAGAAAAAGTTTTAGTTGGCTCCAAATTTTATAAACCCAAACATAACAATGAGCTACAAACATAGGGTGTGACACGGCCCCCTCCTCTATGCACCTCCACCGGCCTTCCACACCCGCGCCACGGCCACCCCTATCGGCCAACCACGGAGCCTGCACACAAATGCTCCGCTACTTCCCCCGTTCTTCCCTTGGCCATGGACCATCCCCAGCAACACCGCGAACACGCCCGGGCTCGCTCCCATGCCCTCTAGCAATGACAGGGACCTCCTCGGTGCACGGGTTCGTAGTGAACCATCACCCCCTTTATATAGGGCTGCCTCGAGCCTATCTCTCCCCTTTGGACCCCGTATCTCCCTTCCAATCACACTCCATAGCCCCTCACTGGACCTTCCCATGCCCGAGTGCTCGAGATCGACCATAGCACTGCCACCTCGTGTCGCCGACATTCGAGCTGTAGGTACTTTGCTAGCCTTCTCTTTCATTCAATCTGGAACCACTTGATCTCCCTAACCCCATTCCCCTTCTTCTCCTTCTTTGTTGCAGCATGGAGCGGCGGGGTCGAGCTCGACCAAAAGCACCGCCGCCCTCCATCCTCGTCACAGGAAGAAGAGGCGTTCCAGCGACCAACTCGAGCCACTCCGACATTTGACAACCCCCCGAGCTCGTCGGCATCCTCCTCTTGCCTCCCTGACGACCACAGTGCTGCCAGCGAACTTGCCCCACTCTAGTCGCAAGGAAGGTGATAATAGGTGGGATCCTCAAGTCACCCTCCGATCTCTCTCTGCCCCTATATGAGGCTAGCGCTAGGGGCCTGCCTGTCGGGTTTGAACCTGAACGGCATGCGTGCCCCGGCTCGCCCAGTCCATGGTCAGGCTCACACTAGCCCAACTGGGTCTGAGACAACCCAATTTCTAAGAGGCTTTTCTTTTTTCCATTTCTTTTATCAATGGGATTCCAAAAATCCCGTAGAATTAAATATTTGTCCAATCCCAAATATTCTTCCACCATAAATTTTAGAACATTTTGTAGAATTTAATAGTGCCACTTTTGTAAATTTTTGAAAATATTTTATGTAGAATATTTATTTAAAACCTAGTTTTAAATATTTTTGCCTCTGTTAATATAGTTTCAAAAACATTTTCACGTCTAAACCTTAGACGAATATTTTTAGTATCTATTTTAGTATTTTACAGAGTAGGGTAATTTTTTAGAAGTGGATTTTTTGGTCTGTTTTTGGTTGTGATTCTTATTATTGCCATTATTATCGCAACGATAGATTGCGTTGTTGACGGGGGAGTTGGACGAGAAGACTTTGAAGACCTCGAAGACTTTTTTGAGCCAGGCAAGCAACCCTTTGACCATGACTATGAAACCCTTTTATTGCATGGTATATAACACTTTATTTCGTGTAGTTGATCATGTTGATGTGGTGACCACTTCGGTGGGATGCCTCTGATACTTTCTTGTTGATACTTGCATCATGCATGACCCTACCTCCTTTTGTGGGTGGTGCGGGTTGGAACAGTTAGGTTGCTAAGTAATTGCTACGCCAAGTGGGATGGGCTTAAGCATGGTGTTGGAAGCAAAGTGTTTTCAAAGACTCTTCGAAAACCCTGTCGGGTGCCACTAATGACCGAGGGAGATGTTGTTGATCTAGGTAACCACTTGAAAAAGAAGTGGTGTACCGGAGCAAGTTGTGTGTGTGTGCTTTCGAAAACGAAGAGATATAAGATTTGCTGACCGTTCCAACCTTAAATGTACAACCACGATACCCCTTATGGGATGGGGCCTTGTCGACTACTTTGGTGGGTACTAGCAGAGAGCCTGCATTACTAGTGGCAGGAGTAACATGGTCACCCTCGATACGGGGTCGTAACGAAATGGGCGATCATGGGCTGTTTTCACAGACACCGGGCACACCGTTGTGTGCCCTCATGGATGATATGTGTGATGTATATCATGAGGGATGGCACCAACGAATGGACTCTTTGTTTACTATCGGTAGGGGAAAGGCATTGTTCGGGTAACTACCTTGGGTATGCAACATACCGTGAGTCGTGGCTTGACATGGAAGTTTCCCGAGTCTCGTGGGTAAAGTGTGCAATCTCTGAAGAGTGTAAAACTATTCGAGTAGCCGTGTCTGAAAGCACATTTTCTCCCTTGGTGGTTTTGGTAATTAATAACAACATGTAAGTCATTGAACTATTGTTTCCACTAAGTATATTTTAGGAGAAGTTCAATGATAGGGACGGCCAAAGGATTGTGGAATTACCCCAAGATTCAAGGAAATAGGTTGGCCAAACTTCAAGCAAGACGACTCTATGTTTTACATTTGTGATGAATCACTTTGAATCCATAGGAAAGCCAATACTATTAAAAGGGGGTAAAGTTTCGATGGTGAACAATATGCTCAGACGTGCACAAGTGACAGTCACCAAAACATCCGCAAACTCTTCCACCAAAGTCTGTCCAAAACCAAATATGCAAAATCGGTGCAACTACCATTCCTCTCCCTGTGCCACCGATTCTAGACCGAAGACACACTCAGCCAAACCATAACACTTCGGTGTAGCCGACACTGCTCTCGGTGCCACTGAGTTGGGTTGCCAAGATTCTGTTATGCAAGTTCACATTTTTGGTCTGTCCAAGAAAGGTGAATCGGTGTCACCGAGATTGGAAAATCTGACCGCTGGTCACCTTGTCGGTGCAACTGAGAATTGTATATCGGTCCCTTCAAGATTCAAAAGTTGCCACTTTTGGTCACTTCGGTACCACCAAGATTTACACATCGATGTCACCGAGTTGGTCATTTTGTGTGTAACGGTTGGATTTTTGGGGATGCCTATATATACCCCTTTACCACCACCCACTTGAAAGATAAGTACTCAGAACTATTGCATACCTATCCTACTCAGTTTTCTGAGAGACAACTACCTACCCTTGTGTTGAGGTCAAGATCTTCCACTCCGACCATATGGATCTTGATTTCTAGCCTCCCGAAGTTGCTTGCCACCAATCCCATGTCTTCTACCAAGCCAAATCTATGAGAGAGTTATTGTGTGTTGAGGAGTCTATCATCTTGAAGCGCAAGAGCAAGGAGTTCAGCGTCATTACTGAGCCTATTACCTTTTGGAGGATGGTGCCTCCTAGATTGGTTAGGTGTCGATTGGGAGCCTCCTTGCATTGTGTTGTGCTGCTTCAGCCGGCTATATGAGTCGCCGACGGGTTCTAGCAATGATCTGCACCGGGGGCTACTTCGAGACGCTCACACGGTTCTGGATGCGCGGGTGCTTGTAGACCGGGCAAGAGTACAGCGAGAGGCAGTGGCTCTAGCAAGGGCGGAACATCAAGAGCCTGCGCATTCTGTCTCAGTTGGAACGGGAGTGACCACCCGGGCCGTGGGAGTCCCGTGTTGGTGTCGGCTCTGTGGAACGAGCGTCTGCCGAAGGATTTGAAAGACCCTCGTAAGGTCCCGAACTACACTATAGACCTGCCCCAGAGGCCTGGATTGAAAGTTATGAGTCGGCTATGGAGATGTTGGATGTCAATGATGCAGTTTCCGCCAAACACTTTATCATGATGCTAGAAGGTCCGACTCACACATGGCTGAAGGGTTTACCACCCAATACCATCAACTCATGGGTTGAGCTGAAGGCAAGGTTCATCAAAAAAATTCAAGGAACTTGCAAGCAGCCTATGATGATTGTAGATTTGGATCACTGTCTTCAACAGGAGAATGAGTCGGCTCATGATTGGGTCCGGAGGGTGTCGACCATCATCCACTCGTCTGAACAGATCACGGCGGCGCAAGCGGTGTTAATCCTGGAAAAGAACTGTCACTTTGTCTCGCTGAAGCAGAAGCTCGGCCTGCTCAAACACACGTGTCAAGACAGGGGGGAACTCATGGTGGCTCTCATGAAGTACGCCGATTCTGATAACAGAAAGGATCCGGGTTCTGATGAACAGAAGCCTGGTCAGAATAAAAAGAATAACCATGACAAGAGTGTGGCAGGCAATGGCAACGAAGGCAAGAGCAAGAACCCGGACGGCTGGTCAGAATTGGTAGCCAACGCCAGCACAGGCAACAACCGTGCCAAGGGCAACGGGAAGTTCAGACCACCTTTTAATAAGAATAAGGCTCCTTTCAATTTGGAAGAGATGCTCAATAAGCCTTCTCTGGAGCACAGCCGGCCAGATAGACCGGCGGGTCAGACATGGGGTAATTGCCATGTTATGCAAAAGTTCAAAGACTACAGCTTACGGTAGCACCACAACGATGGTGGCCCGCCTGGCGGTTCAGGACCAGGCGGGTCAGGAGCTGAGTTTCGGTCCGACGGATCAGGATCCGTCATCATGGCCAAGGCAACCATGGAGGATATCATCAGCACTCTGGTGGTAACAATCAACAACAGAATAACCAGTCTGGGTATCTGAGTAATCCAAAGGAGCTCAACTCGGGTCAGTATCATGTTTTCACGACCGGCCTGGACAGGCAAGATCAGAAATTGCACAAACGGGGGGTGAACATGGTTATGCCGGCTATACCACAATACTTGAAGTGGTCTGAATATGAGATAACCTGGAGCCGGGAAGATCACCCGCCGCGCGTTGATGAGCCAGGGCGGCTGGCTCTGGTGGTTGCGCCGCAAGTCGGGGATATATGTTCACTAAGGTGCTTATGGTTGGTGTCAGTAGTATCAACATACTATACTACGACACTTTCCAACAAATGAAGTTGCTTGATAAGGATCTTAAGCCTTCGTCGACAGTTTTTCATGGTGTAGTGCCTGCCAAGTCAGCTTACCCAGTGAGTAAGATCTCTCTGGAAGTCGCCTTTGGTGATGAATACAACTACAAGGTGGAGACATTGTGCTTTGAGGTAGTATAAATCAAGAGCCCCAATCATGCTCTGTTCGGGCGGCCGTCTTATGCCAAGTTCATGGCTAGGCCCCGCTATGTCTACTTGCAGCTCAAGATGCCTGGATTGAACGGGACGATTATGGTTCACGATGATCGGAAGACGGCTATTGAGTGCGAGGAAGGAGACGCGGCTTATGCAGAGTCTAGTTGTGCTGAAGCGGAGCTCAAATTTTACAAGGAAAATGTTGACCCGGTGGACATGACTCCGTTAAAAAAGCCCACCACGGAGGTTGAGCCGCCCCTCAAAATTTCCGCGGATGATACCAAATTGGTGGATTTTAATTCGGGCGACTGATCTCAGCAGTTCGCTATTGGGGCCAACATGGATCCCAAATAGGAAAACGCGCTCATGGAATTCATCCGTGAGAATCAGGACATCTTCGCATGGAAACCTTCTGACATGCCGGGTGTTCCGAGAGAGTTCGCTAAGAACCACCTTAATGTGGATCCTAAGTTTAAACCAGTCAACCAGTTTCTATGGCGGTTCAATGAGGAGAGACACAAGGCCATCGGGGAAGAGATAGCCTGGCTCTTGGCGGCAAGGTTAATCGTCAAGGTCTTTCACCCGGAGTGGCTTGCTAACCCGGTGCTGGTACTTAAGAAGAACAACACGTGGCGCATGTGCATGGACAACACGTATCTTAACAAGGCTTTTCCGGCTAAACCATTTGCTCTCCCTCGCATTGGCCAAATCATTGATGCGACGGCGGGTTGTGAGAGTTTATGCTTCCTGGATGCTTATTCTGGTTATCGTTAGATCAAGATGGAAGTCAAGGACCAAGGGAAGACGGCTTTCATCACACCTTTTGGTGCTTTCTGCTATGTATCTATGCCTTTTGGGCCCAAGAGTGCCCAGGCGACTTATCAGCGTTGTGTTCAGAACTGTCTTCACAATCAGATTGGGCGTAACGTTCACGCATATGTGGATGATATTGTGATCAAATCAAGGAAGAAAGAGACTCTGCTAGATGACCTGAAGGAGACTTTTGACAACTTATGAGTCTACAAGATGATGCTTAACCCAGCTAAGTGTGTCTTTGGCGTTTTGGCTGGAAAACTCTTGGGATTTTTAGTCTCTGTGCGTGGCATTGATGCTAACCCGGATAAGATCAAAGCTATCACCTCCCTATCTAAGCTGACATGCTTCAACAATGTTCAGCGCCCCGTGGGTCGAATTGTTGCGTTAAGCCGGTTTATAAGTCATCTTGGTGAGAAAGCCATCCCTTTATACTAGATGATGAAAAAGATGGACAATTTTGTCTAGAGTAAGGAGGCGGGTGAAGCGTTTGAGGCGCTCAAGAGACAACTCACTGAGCCGCCGGTTTAGCCGCTCTGGTCGAGAAGGAACTCTTGCTCTTATATGTGGGGGCTAATAACATGGTGGTCGGCGCTGCAATCATCGTCGATCGTAAGGAGGAGAGGAAGGAATATCCGTTTCAAAGGCCGGTTTACTATATCAGTGAGGTCCTAACAGAGTCCAAATAGAGATATCCACATTGGCAGAAGCTGGTGTATGGGGTGTTCATGGCCAATCGCAAGCTAAAGCATTATTTCCTCAACCACCAGATCACAGTGGTTAGCTCTGCCCTTTTGGGAGACATAATTCAAAATAGAGAAGCCACTCGCAGGATCGCCAAATGGGCACAAGAGCTTGGACCTCTCAATTTGGAATACGTACCTCGCACGGCAGTCAAGTCTCAAGCCTTAGTGGATTTCATAAATGATTGTACTGAGAGTCAGGCGCTCGAGGAAAAGCTGGACAACACATACTGGACGATTCACTTTGATGGATCAAGGCAACTGGAAGGATCAGGGGCAGGAGTTGTTTTAACATCTCCCAAAGGTGATAAGTTCCGTTATGTGCTAAGGTTGATGTTCCCTTGTACTAATAATGCAACTGAGTACGAAGCCCTGCTTCATGGCCTCCGATTGGCTAAAGAGATGAATCTGAGCCGAGTTAGGTGCTTTGGCGACTCAGATCTGGTGGCTCAGCAGGTATCAGGAACATGGGACTCCAAAGACCCACGGATGGCGGCTTACCACCAGGCTATTGATGTCATTGTCGGTCACTTCAAGGGCTACCAGGTAGATCATATCGATCGTCGCAAGAACGAGGCGGGTGATGCTTTGTCAAGGTTGGGTTCTCAACAAAAGCCGGTGCCGCCTAATGTTTTCTTGGACGTGCTACATCACCCATTGGTTAAGTTAACTTTAGAGGAGGACTTGGCTATTCCTGACCCAGAGGGACAGCAGGTGGCAGCTCTACATGCTATTCCTGACTGGACCGTGGCTTATTTGGCATACTGAACTCGCGACGAGTTACCTAATGATGAAAATCTAGCCAGACAGATCAGCAGGCGGTCTAAGTCTATGACGATAGTCAATGGCGAGTTAGATAAGTGAAGCGTCACCGGCGTGTTTCAACGTTGTGTCTCACCTGAACAGGGCAAGGAAATACTAAATGAAATTCATGCTGGTGGTTGTGGTCATCACGCCAGCTCAAAATCTCCGGTGGCCAAGGCCTTTAGACATGGTTTCTTGTAGCTAACGGCTCATAAGGATGCAGAAGAACTGGTCCGCAAGTGTGACAGTTGTCAAAAGTTTGGATGGTGTGCTCATGTCCCGGCTCAAGAGTTGCGCATGATTCCAATTACTTGGCCGTTCGCAGTCTGGGGGCTCGATATGGTCGGGCCTTTCGAGAGATCCAAAGACAAAAAGACCCACCTCTTGGTGGTAGTTGACAAGTTTACCAAGTGGGTAGAAGCTGAGCCGGTCAGCAAGTGTGATGCTGCTATAGCGGTTCAGTTTATTAAGAATTTGATCTACCGCTTTGGTTGCCCTCACAGTATCATCACGGACAATGGTACGAACGTATCGAAGGGGGCAATGAAAAAGTTATGCGACAATGAGCACATCCGGCTTGATGTTTCTACAGTTGCTCATCCACAGTCCAATGGTTAGGCGGAGCGTGCGAACCAAGAAATCCTAAGAGGTATCAAGCCCCAGCTTATGGTTCCTTTACAGAGAACGCTGGGTTGCTGGGTGGATGAATTGTCGTCTATCTTATGGAGCATCAGAACCACTCCTTACAGGTCAGCGGGTTATACACCTTTCTGCATGGTTTATAGTGCAGAGTCCGTGTTACCAAGTGACATCCGTCATGACTCACCACGAGTGGCGGCTTACGTTGAGGCGGACAATGAAATGGCGCGTCAAGACGCCTTGGATGCCCTGGAGGAGGAACGTGATCTGGTGGCGGCTCGTTCGGCGATTTATCAGCAAGACTTGCACCACTAACAGAGCCGCGGGGTTAAGACCCGGACGTTTCAAGAAGGCGACTTAGTGCTCCGGTTGATTCAAGATCAGACATATGCACACAAGTTATCCCCTCCATGGGAAGGACCTTTTGTGGTCAGCAGAAATCTCAATAACGGGTCATATTACCTCATTGACATCCGAGACGACTCATGTACCTCGGGGCAGGAGACCCGCCGGCCGTGGAACATAGCGCATCTACGGCCTTACTATACTTAAGTTGTCAAAAGTTGACATTGTACACCATCATTGTACATATCATATATTTATATGAGTAAAGTAGGCATCCCTACAAGCCGAGGCCTCTACTGTTTCACACATCTCAATCTGTGCAAAAAGTGAAAATATGATCGTCAAGGGGGCTTCCCACCCACCGGGTGTAGCTTATCACACCCTATCGGTCGCCTTTTAAGACAAATAGTTTACTCTGTTAACAAAGGACTCTTGGGGGCTTCCAACCCACCAGGTTTAGCTTACACACCCTCTTGATCAGCTCTCAAGCCAAACAGGGTTAAACCTACTTGTGAGACTAATGCTGCTCCGCTAGGTGACCCGCCAAACTCTACCAAGTTAATCTCCCCCTGGAGACCCTGAGCCAGTTCAAAGAACTTAATGGACAATCTCGATAGAGACCCTGTACTGGTTAAGGTTAAAACGGCGACTATTGTCACGTG
This sequence comes from Hordeum marinum, assembly GCA_022496015.1. Taxonomy (NCBI): domain Eukaryota; kingdom Viridiplantae; phylum Streptophyta; class Magnoliopsida; order Poales; family Poaceae; genus Hordeum; species Hordeum marinum. Next base: position 138,756,656 of record CM039672.1, read on the forward strand.
AGGTCCGGCTTATGGAAAGCAAGGATAAATTATCCCATCTGCTGCCGACTCTCCGCTATGTGGCCCGTTCGTACTCTTAGACAGTTAATCCTTGAGGACCCTATACAGTATAAGGTTAAAACGACGGATTTATGTCATGTGAAAGGTAGTTTTTGGGCTATCAGGGTACTCATGCCCTGCCGTGTCTCTTCTGGGATGTCACACTTCCTTTCAGTTAATCTCGCTTAGAGACCCTAAGTTAGTTCAAATTACTTAATGGACAATCTCGATAGAGACCTTGTACTGCTAAGGAGTTTTAAGTGGCGAGTCAGCCAAGCAGAACCGGCACATGAGTTATCATGAAAAAGCAAGTTAGGAAGATACAACATCTTTGGGTTACGCTATTCTAAGCCGCCCTCCTAACAATGTGAAGATACATCTATTCTTGCAGGTTGGCTAAAACCACCAAGAGTCGGCAAAACATCGAATATAAGTCGGCAGTGCAAGGCAGATGTCAAATGTTAAGCCGGAAAGTTTAATATGTGCATGATGACACAGTATAGGCACATATAAGGTATTATATAAGCCTATTACAGACGCTCTCAACAGAGCTGAAAAGTGGTGATTCAAAGTTTTTTACACCGCTCTAAGTCGGGTCACAAGGCCTGCTTATCCACAGCGTTATCAAAGTCATCAGTTCGATGGCGGGTTACCTTCCGGCGGGTCTTCAACCTCCATAATCTGGAGATTGTCCATGTCCCAGTTGCAGTTGGTTAAAGCCGCAAAGTTTCCCTCTTCAAAGAAGGGGGATGGGTCAAGATCAGAAGCAAAGAGCTGCTTACTGCGCATAGGGATCATGTCTTTGGCTTCAAAGGTTGGGCCGACTATTCTCCTCTGCTCAGCATTGTAAGACGCCTGGTATGTTAAAAAGTTCACTTCCTCGGCTAACACAGAAGCGAGGACTTTGGAAGCCTTCACACAACACGTGTAGTCAGCCTCCGTAAACTCCAAGTCGTCATCCTTCTTAGAGGGAAACCCGTCCATCATGTCTTTGGGAGTCAACTCTAGAGCAAAAGCCAACGCCCGACTTATGGCTGCGATGCCTCCCTGTCAGGCGACTGATTTCTTAAGCTCTTGGATCTGTTTCGGTAGGGTGGACAATAGTTCTTTGACCCCCTTCATAGTCAGACAGATTTTATCCTTATAAAGTACCGCCTTGATCGTGTAGACAGCTCCGCAGTATGGCTGCTATGTCAAAGTATAGATAGCCCTTGGAGGCAGCAAACTGTCAGAAGCAAGTTGATGACTCCTTGGACCTGCATAAGCCGGATTTTTTGGTCATAAGTCACCAGTATAAGTATTCATACAAAGGTTTTTGCTAAGTATTTAAATTCTTACCAAATATGGCGGCTAAAATCGTCATGGTATGGCACTTCAAGGATTGCAGCTCATCCGACACAATCATGAGCCGCTGGTCAGCATCGTCTGCTCGTTGAGTCAGGGCGGCTTGTTCTGTTTCGCTAGACTCTTTGAAAGCAGCAAAGTCAACTTTAATCTTGGTTAGTTTCTCGGCAAGGAGCCGACACTTTTCATTGGCCTCGCTTCGGGTGGCTTGCTGGGTGGCCATATTGCTCTTTAAACTGGTCAATTCTGACCCAACTTCGTTTAAAGCTTCCTATCACATATCAAAATGCAGAATAAATTGCCTGGACGAAATTTTATCAGATGATGAAGATTAAGACAATATTATGCAAGCCTCAAGGAGATTGCAAGCAATATGTTTGACACTTGGGGGCTAAGGTTTATTTGATCTCCTAAGATTTACATGGAAGCTCCGGCTCAACTTTATCAAAATTGAGCTGGCCCTTGGGGGTTACAATTGGCTCCCCAGACTATTTGCAATAAAGCTCTGACTCAACTTTATCAAAATTGAGCTGGCCCTTGGGGGCTACAATTGTCTCTTCAAACTATTTGCAATGAAGTTCCGACTCAACTTTATCAAAATTGAGCCGGCCCTTGGGGGCTACAATTAGTGCTTCAAACTATCTACAATGAAGTTCCAACTCAACTTTGTCAACGCTAAGCCAGCCCTTGGGGGCTACGGATGATGCTTTTCAGAAACCACTTCTACACTAGTAATTGAGGCCTACAGGCTAAGTATTTCTACTTCTAATAAGATTTGAAGAACCATCTTACGATTAGCTAATATTAACCCGGCTCTTGGGGGCTACGTAAGGGTATAAGGAAAGGAGAGTGATAATACCTCATATTTCTTCTTCATCAGATTGACAAGCTTGAGCTCCAGGTCCCGGCTTGTATACAGGCGGTTCAGATAACCAGCGTGAAGCTCATCGGCTGTTAGCTTCTCTAGGGTAGGAAGTTCAAATTTCAACTTCTTGGAGGTCTCAGTCGCCTCAGCGTGCTTTGTTAATACACAAGGTTGAGGAGAGTGAAAGCTGGTGCCGCTAATTTGGACGTCTAGAGTATTTGAATTATCAGCAGCCTTGGAAGGGCTCGACATATTGGAATTGTCCCTCGGAGGACTCTCAGGAATCATATCGTCGGGCCTCGGTTCAGAAGAATGACAAGCTTCTTCCAGTACCTCCTTGGAAGCCGCTGAGTGATCAACATGCGGCACCGGAGAATCCGGCTTGGCAGGCTATGGCTCTCGAGCTTTGTGGCTAGTGGTAGACCCATTGGTCTTCCTTCATTTTGTTTGGGCCCTGGAAACCACAGAAGGTCATGTTTGAAGCTTTATATGTAACACAAGTTTGAACATAAGCATAAAGACACAGACTCTGGGTTAATCTTCAGAGGCGACAGAGAAGTTCCGATAGAGTCACCGGACGAAGGGGGTGATTCCTGAAAGCATTCAAGACAACGTAAGACAGTGTCGAATTACAAAGACAAGATTGATAAACAAAGTCAGGTTGAACAGATACCTTAGCCGTCCGCTTCCGTTGAGTCGGAGATAATCCAGCCAGGAGATCGTTAGAGCTCGTGCTCCGAGTCCGGCATCGGGAGATTTGTTGTTGCTTTTTCAAAAGAAAGTGGGTGTCTAAGTAAGCAAGAGGACGAGAAAGTGGGACTTTTCGGATGACCCTCCGTATCTTCTGTGGTACAAGATGTTCTGAGTCGGACAAAACATAAGTTACCTCAAGAATGTTGGCATGGATTGTCTCCGTTTTGTCCTGTGAATTATTATTTTCAATAGGGTGCATGAAGAGATGACCAAAAGAATCAAGCTCTACCTATGTGTCGTTAGTTTTCGGCTGTAGTTCGGGCTGTTCTTGGGGTGCAGTCTTCTTCTTTCAGCCATTAGTTTTCTTCTTTGACTTCTTCGGAGGAGGAATGTACTTCTTTTTCCAAAAGACGGAGTTTGCCTGAAAATATAAGCCGGCAAAAGGTTGAGAGATTACAAAGTATAAGATAATATAGAGATAAGGACATCAAGAGTCGCCCTTACGCTTAGGTCGGGTTTGCGACATAGAAAGGTGCTAGCCCAATGGCACTACAAGCTCCTGAAGACTCATGGACAAGGCTCCTGATGGTAGCCATAATGTCATCCTCTGATAGTGGTGTCTGGTTAAAGCATAGGGGGGCATCAGACTGGCCTGTATATTCGCACATGAGGCGGCTACGTCGGCTCAGGGGCATGACCCTCTAGGAAATCCAACAGCGGATTAAATCCAGGCCTGTCAGTCCATTGGCCATAAGCGCTTTATTTTTGCACGACCCAAAGCGTACTTGGCCAATTCAGTGGCTGACAGCCGGCCAGGAAGCTCAGTGGTTATCTTGAGCCGGGACGGACAATAACCCGGCAAGGGATGCTCTCCTTCTAGGGAGGTGTCTTTGTAGTAAAACCAAGTCTTATTACAGTCTTTAGGATGGGTCGGCATCTAAACAGTCGGAAAAGTTATGTCTCGTCACCTCTGAATGGAAATCCCGCCAAGCTCTAAGCTTGGACCGGCTTCACCTCCGTCTGGCGGTTCGCATAAAAAAACTAATGAAATAGACCAACGGATGGCTCTTCTTGCAATTAGATGGAATTGGGAGCGAGGTCTTGAGGGCGTAGTTTGAAGAAGTGAAGAACGACCCGGAAGAATTTTGAGCCAGGGGCTAAACCCGCGCTCGAGATGATCTGAAAATACAACTACTTCACCCTCCTGAGCAAAGGGCTTTAGCTCATTACCCAGAACCCGCCAATGGATGACATCTTTGGCGTGTAAGGTACCCGCGTCTACAAAATCCATCAAGAACTCCTCTATGATAGTAGAGCCGACCCAATTGCATGGATTGGATCTGCGAGACATGGTGGCAACTTAAAACTGTGCAAAGTAATAATTTTTGGCGAGTCAAAAGGTGACAGACAGAATAAGGGTGGCTAAAAAGTTTAAGTGCTATGAAGTTAAAGTCGCCAAAGCTATTTTGATGAGAGTCAGAAGTTCATTGGCGAGTCAAGGATGCAAAACAACGAGGCAAAATCTTACTAAGCGTGGAAAACAGGTTTCGCAGATTACTTATGTAATTATGGATCTACAAAACAAAGGAAAATTGGGTTTATTCTAGACCTAGCGACGAACAGTCGGACCAACAACATTCTGAAGACAGTGAACAGAGCAACTACAGATCTACGTCATTCTATTATAAACTTCCTACGATCTACCGTGATGGAGCAGAGGACGATATCATGTTCGATGATGTGTATACTATCTTCCATTGCGGAGAATTTTGTGTTCTAGCGGTGGAGAACTCTATGGAAACCCTACCGAGGACTACGGATCTAGGGAGGAGTAGAACTTACCGGATATGGCGCAATGGACGTGGGCAGAGCTCTGGTACGAACAGGTTGATGCAGCGACCTGGAGCGACAGCGGTGCAGAAGATTCGCCGGAGCGGAAGGACGCTGGAGCGACGACGTCGGGAGGAAGAAGAAGACGCGCGAGCGGAGAAGGATGTGAAACTGCCCTCGGCGGTCCTATTAAATAGGCAAAAAGAGGAAATGGGCATGAGAATCTAGGTGACAGAGGCTAATTGGCCGAGATAGACGCCTCGATTTTCGGGATATCAGTGTAACAGCGGAAAGATCCGTTGTGGTCGTCGGGGAATCATTTTGATGTCGCTGGCATGACGTCATGGTGGCTTACTTTGTCTTACTTTCAGGTGGTAATGAGCAAGACTCGCCACGAAATGAGACGGAAGATTGAGCAAGACTCTCCGCCAAGTGAGATGGAAGAATGAAATGACCAAGCTCAAATCAACCTAGGGCCTAATGTTGGGGATATAACGCCGTGGTGAGACCCGCCCAGGTGAGGCTGGGTCACACCTGGCGGCTCATGGGCTAGACCAAGGACGGGCTTGGAGACTCAAGCCTTGGCATTCGGCGGATCACCAAAATGGGCCAAGATGAGGCCCAGGCAAAGAAGTCATGAAGACCTGAGTGGGAAAGCCGCCCAGAGACAGCTTGCCCAACAAGGGAAGACAACGTAGAGATAGACTCAGACACGTTGTAAGAGTCGGTATGCGACTTGCGTAATCCGGGGTCTTGGCCTCCTATATAACGGCAAGAACCGGGGTGACTTAAGCAGAAACCGGATCGAGTGCTAGGTCAAGCGATTTCGCTACATTATAATCGATACTCCAATCAATACAACACAAGAAGGACGTAGGCTATTACCTCTACTTGAGGGGCCAAACCTGGGTAAACTCGTGTCCTTCGTCCCAACCAACCCCTTTGAGTCCATCATCGTAGAGATGGCCTCGAATCTAAGTCCTCGGACATCTGCCGTGATAAAACCACGACAGTACTGTTAACTATAGGTTCTACACAAGAGAGCAACAGGATTTTTATGAGACAGTGCTGCTTGACAAGAGACCAACTGTTAGCCATATGAGACATGTCGATTGGAAATTCATTAAGGAGAACGTGGAATACTTTCCTAGTATCCAAGATCATTTCCACTGCATTTGTCTAGATGAGTTCATTGGCGGAGAGCTTACTACATGGAACGATGAGATGATCATGCAATTCTACTCCACTGCTCATTTATACGGAGATGGTAGAATTGTATGGATGACTGAAGGAGCAAGGTCTGAATCTACTATTGAGGAGTGGGCTGCACTTCTAGGAGTTTCAGATGTTCAGCAGGGTGATCTGGAAGTATACTCAGAATCTGAGGCAAGTCACAATGCCATGAAGTATATGTATACTCCTATCCCCGCAGACAAGGTGCAATCTCACAATCTAGGATCCATCAACTATCTGCAAGTAGGCCTCCGTACCATGAACACTATTCTGAGGCATACCGTGATGCCCAAGTCAGGAGATGATAAGATGATCCGAGGCTACTCTATTAACATACTGATCCACCTTCACAGGAACACCAGGATTAGAGTGATGGATTTGATTGTTGAGCCAATCAAGAGGGTTGCTGCTAATCAAAAGCGCTCTTGCTATTATGCACCCTACATCTAGATGCTTATCAACTCTCAGTTGGAGAAGCACATTTTTACTCTAGATCGTCCACCTCTGCCCCTACAGCCAGATCTCAAGGATAATGTTGTGGTGATGGACTTGGATCATCCCACATCTTCTATAGCAGAGGCAGAGGCAGAAGCAGTTTGAGCCACTAGTGCTCAATCCCTAGATCGAGAAACGAGCAAATGGATCTTCTGATCTCAGTAGTTCACAGGATGCAAAAATATACCAAGGGGATTCTGGACAACCAGAAGAGTCTTGTGAGGATCTTTGAGACAAGGATCAAGACTCTTGGTGATAAGGTGGACAAGTTGTCAAAGAAGAATATTGAGCTTCAGAAGGAAGTTGACTCCGTGCAAATCCCTCGGGTCTCTTCTATTTCTTAAGATGATGATGAGGAGGAGGATGGATCACCTCTCAGGGCGGGCACCCAGTTCACTACTCAGGCTAGATCACTATAGTGCCTGCACCAGACTGGAGGCCCTCTTCATCAGCTCTCGCTACTGTCAGCATAGCTCCTGCTCCATCAGCTCCAGCTCCTCAAGTGACCACTCCAACTCCATCCACGACATCTGCAGAGATCTTCGCCGATGCTGTTCTCTCAACTACTTCATCGACAACTGGAGGAGATCAGCCCAAGAACGCTTAGATATATGCCTTTGAACTTTTTGGTAACTTGTTGGCAAAGGGGGAGAAGTGCATATATATCTTTAGGCTTTGAGAGAGAATTTGGTGTTTTGTTGCTTTTTCAAAAAATAATGGCTTTTGGTTATTGTGACACTCTTTTGCTTTGCTTGTGATACACGCTTGATGACGTTTGATCATACATTTTGATGCGTGATGCTACTATTACCTATCATCTTAATGCTTATCTAATGATCATTCATCTTTGGTTGATTGTGTTGTACTATGATGTTCATTCAAATTACTCTCGCACACAACCAAGTGGTATGTGACATGTAAGTAGTAACCCATGTACCTAATCGATTCTGCATTTGCATTCAAACGCAAATTTAAAAATAATGCACAAATTTAGGGGGAGCTCTTGTTTATCACATACTTCTCAAAGCGACGATTATATTCCATGATTATATATTTATCAAAGCTTTGATCTATATGTTGTCATCAATTACCAAAAAGGGGGAGATTGAAAGCACATTTGCTCCCTTGGTGGTTTTGGTAATTAATAACAACATATAAGTCATTGAACTAATGTTTCCACTAAGTATATTTCAGGACAAGTTCAATGATAGGTATGGCCAAAGGATTGTGGAATTACCCCAAGATTCAAGGAAATAGGTTGGCCAAACTTCAAGCAAGAGGACTCTACATTTTACATTTGTGAGAAATAACTTTGAGTCCAGAGGAAAGCCAATACTATTAAAACGGGGTAAAGTTTTGATGGTGAACAATATGCTCAAACGTGCACAAGTGACAGTCACCAAAACATCCACAAACTCTCCCACCAAAGTCTATCCAAAGCCAAATATGTAAAATCGGTGCAACCAATATTCCTATTACGGTGCCGCCGATTCTAAACCATAGACGGACTCAGCCAAACCCTAACACTTCGGTGCAGCCGACACTACTCTTGGTGCCATAGAGTTGGGTTGCCAAGATTCTGCTACGAAAGTTAACATTTTCGGTTTGTCCGAGAATGGTGAGTTGGCGTCACCGAGATTGGAAAATATGACCGTTGGTCACCTTGTCGGTGCAACCGAGAATTGTATATCGGACCCTCCAACATTCAAAAGTTGCCACTTTTGGTCACTTATGTACCACCGAGATTTACACATCGGTGTCACCGAGTTGGTGATTTTGTGTGTAATGGTTGAATTTTTGGGAATGCCTATATATACCCCATCACCGCCACCCACTCGAAAGAGAAGCACTCAGAACTATTCCATACCTATCGTACTCAGTTTTCTGAGAGATAACCACCTACCGTTGTGTGGAGGTCAAGATCTTCCACTCCAACCATATGGATCTTGATTTCTAGCCTCCCCAAGTTGCTTTCCACCAATCCCATCTCTTCTACCAAGCCAAATCTGTGAGAGAGTGATTGTGTGTTGAGGAGTCGATCATCTTGAAGCACAAGAGCAAGGAGTTCATTGTCATTACCGAGCCTATTACCTTTTGGAGGGTGGTGCCTCCTAGATTTGTTATGGGTCGCTTGGGAGCTTCCTACTTCGTGTTGTGGAGTGAACCAAGAAGTTTGTAAGGGCAAGGACTCGCCTACTTCGTGAAGATCTACCCATAGTGAGGCTAGTCCTTCGTGGACGGAAGCAGTTATGGAATAGTCAAGGTTGCTACTTAGTGGACCCTTTTGGGTGGAGACCTAAGTGGAGATCTACCCATAGTGAGGCTAGTCCTTCATGGACGAAAGCCGCATGGAATAGTCGAGGAACCCTCCGTGGGTTGAGCCATCCGTGGACTCTCGCGACCGTTACCCTCCATGGGTTGAAGATTCCATTGACGTGGACATACGATAGCACTACCTATCGGAACCACAAGAAAAATCATCGTCTCAACACTTGTGTTTGCTTTCCTAACCCTCTCTTTACATACATGTGCAATGCCTTCATTTTCCACTGATATACTCTTAGACATGCATGTGTAGGGTGTACCTGACCTGCTATGAATGCTAAAACTTGCCAAGAATTAAAATTGGGAAAAGGGCAAAACTTTTATTTGGTCAAGTAGTCTAATCACCTCCCTATAGACCTACTTTCGATCCTATAGTGTCCATGGTCATGGACAGTTGGTGGTCCTCCTTACACTACGTCCGATGTAATCACAAACCTGGTGTGTGTCAGTGCACTAGAGGTTTGGGCTCTCTAGTGCCCCTCACTCATGCACGGGTAGTAGTAGCCATCCTGGCGGCAAGGCCAAGTACGGACTTAGCAGATACCAACATAGGAAAATCAAGACTACCAGCAAGGTCTTGCCTGGAGGGCTATTGAACCCCCAGGAGAAGCAAGGCATCGGCAAGGCAAGGCCCCGACAAGGCGAAGCCCTAGCTAGATGCTTCCAGCGCACAAGGTAGGTGTTAATCCACCTGGACGCATATCGTGGCATCGAAGTTGGAGGGAGCTAAGCAGTGCTGATGGGACGGGCTCCCATCCCATCCCACTGAAGGACAGAGATGCCTGGCGGTGCATTAAATGCGCATGTCCTACTCCGTCAGTGTTAGTTATGATAGCGTCGTAGCTCTGTACACCCTGTATATGCACTGTACACCATTGTTGGGATCCCCTTTGAGTATAAAAGGAGACCCAGGGTGATAAGGTAGAGAACTTTTGGCTTTTCGACTTTTTTACTTTCAGGGACTCTCTAGCGCACACGCATGGCAGCGGCTCACAACATCCCTGTAGCAAGAACCCGAAGAACACTCTCAATACCACCAAGCAGGTGTAGGGCTTAACGCATCCGTGCGGCCCGAACTTGGGTAAAGATCCCCGCGTGCTTTTCATCAGACCGGCTCTTTGCGTAATTTGGCCCCCTGCCGAACCATAAGGGATCCCCTTGATACCATAGGTGTTCGTTCTCCATGACATCTTTGTCGCGCTAGGTAGGGGGCATTAGGTTGTGCAAACCTGTTCTGGTAATCAGCCTGCCAATTCCCTCGCGCTCATCATCTCCATGTCTCCCAATAAGAGGGGACCGACAGCAGCTGGTCCATCCATGTCCGCCATCCCTGTATCTACGCAGGCAGGAGAGGGCGTAGACGCAGGTTGAGGAGAAGGAGGCAAAGTTTTGGAACTTGTGCGACGCTCCGATGATCAAGGCCAAACTAGCGGCGATGCTCGCCGAGGAGGCACCCATGATGGCGGCGGGAACCCCCGTGCCCCTGGGTATCAAGACGAAGCGATGCCGCCTGCGGGTGGTACGACAAACTCTGGGGACGGAAGGGTATCCTACAGGGCACCCACAACGGCCCCTATGCCGCGCCTTTCTCAGGACGCGCGTGGAGGGCCGCACCAAGGCGCCCGCGATTCTCGACGTCCCCACAGGAAAGCTCCTGCACATCCTTCCAAAAATGCACGGGACCAGCTTGCTCACCAACATGCGGGCGGGGGTGGCGTGCCGACGCGGGACCGCGGCGATGCTCCTTCTAACATGGTTAGGAGTCAGAGCACCTCGCGTTCCTTGCGCCGTTCGTTACCGACCACATCAGAGGAAGCAGTGGCGTGTGCGCAGCTACTCCTAAACTTCCCACCGGGTTTGGAAAAGCTTGATGAATGGAGGGCCACCATTCAGAGCCTCCTCAGTCTTGCAGATAAGTTTCGGTCCACTAAGCCGGCTTGTGCGAGTGGAGAGAAGACCGGACGCGACGCAACCTCAGCACATTCTCCTCCACAACAACGGTACCGGTCACCGACCGAATGGGCCGATGCTCACGATGGCTACTCCATGGCGTCGTCCGACCCACGGACGCGTCAGGATCAATGTCAAGTTCTTCGAGAATGTGGCAAGGAAGACGCTCGAACTGCAATCGAGCGGCGGCGAGAAGCGCGCCTCTAGTTGGATAGGCGCACGGGCCCCACTGTAGACAAGTCTGTGCCAGGGTATCCTGTCAGCCTTCCTTACGAGGTGGGTTGTCCAACGTTTACCCGTGAGCTGCGGAAAGTCTAGTGGCCCAACTATCGCACGTTTAAGCCAGGAGCGCCGAAGAAGTATGACGGCAAGACTCATCCATCAACATTCCTGAGCATCTACAACATCATGGTGCAACCTGCCGGGGGTCACGACGACAAGATACTCGTCAACTACTTCCCGTTGGTGCTTAAGCCCAACGTCAGGTCGTGGTTGATGCACTCGCCAGAGGGGTTAATCGCCTCCTGGGCAGACTTGTGCCACGAGTTTGTTGGCACCTTCACAGGAGGTCATCAAGCTCCTAGCCAAGAAAGTGATCTACACATCCTCCCTCATAAGGAGGGCGAAACTTTACGCAAGTACATCCAAAGGTTCTGCCGCGTGCATCACAACATCCCAGACGTTCAGCCTGCTGCTGTTATAAGAGCGTCCATCTGAACGTGCGCAACTGCAGGATGCGGGAAGATCTGGCGATGAACAGAGTCAGGGACATCGCTGAGCTTTATGCTCTGGCAGACAAATGTGCCCAGGCTGAAGAAGGGAGGAGGCTCCCCAGTGAAGACGTCGGTGCAGGGGTCGACTCTGAAGATGAAGACACCACTACCCCGGCAAAGAAGGGCCAGCGGCAGAACAAGAAGCACAAGGGCAAGACCGTGCTAGCCGTCGAAGGATTTGACAACCCCGGCGCCGCCAAGAAGGGCAAGGTTGAAGACCCTGAAAATGATGTTGCCGGGGGTGCCTCCTGCCATGCCCTGGCAGCTACCGGCAAGCCAGAAGAATCCGGGAAGCAGTATTGCAAGATCCATCGCACCAAGGGCCATGATCTCCAAGACTGCTGGCATGTCGAGCAGCTCGCCAAGAATACGAAGGCCGAGTACGAGAGGCAACACAAGGAGAAGGGCTAGGACGGTGTCAAGGGGTCCGGCAAGAAGCGTGTTGGCCGAGCAGGTCGCTGCAACAAGCCCAAACAACCAAAAGAATGGCCAGCCGGTGGCCGCGACAAGCAAGAGGGAGATGAAGATGTTGTCGAAGGGGACGACGAGTCCGGTGAGCATGAGTTTCAGAAGGCTACATAGATGATGTGCATAGAAGGAGGAGACTCGTTGCATTCCTCTCATCGTCGACTTAAACAGTGGGTGTGCGATGTTAATGAGGCAGAGCCCTCTATCAGCGCATAGAGATCTCTGAAGTCGTCCAACACTCCTATAATCTTCGACGCCGAGGATCGCCGTGATCCCATAACTACGGTCGAGTGCTTTCCGCTGTTGGTCTCGCCAACAATCTGCAACCTGAAGGTGACGAAGATGTTCGTCGACGGTGGGGACAGCCTGAACCTAATCTCACCCGATGTCATTTAGAGGCTGCAAATTCCTAATGAAGATCTCGAGCCGACATGCGCTTTCCAAGAGGTCAAGTCAGGATAGACTCAGTCAAAATGAAATGTCATGTTGCCGCTGACATTTGGTAGCCACATCAATTTCAGAATGGAGAAGATTGTTTTTGATGTCGCCAAGATCTCATTGCCATACAACGGCATTCTTGGCCGCCCGACACTGGCCAAGTTCATGGCGGCCACTCATTTCGCTTAGAACATGCTGAATATGCCTGGGCCAATGAGCGTCATCACCATTAACTCCGACAAGAAAAGCGCACTTATCTCCGCTGACCAACTCTACCGGGGGACAGCTGCAGCACCTGCCGCAAAGGCAGTTTCTCCTGCCATTGAAGCTTCCGAGGGAAAGAAGACCGGCAACACCTTTGGTGCACATTCAGGCAAGCGCGCCCCCTCACGGTGATGCGCTCCCGTCGACGATGTGCCAGAGAGATCCACCGGCAAGAGCAAGAAGTCTAAGGCAGCTCCACCGGAGACCAAGAAGGTGCCCGCCAAGGAGGACGGCACGGGGTGAACTTTCACCATAAGTTCCACCCTTGACGACAAATAGGAAAACACGCTTGTCGCCTTCCTACGGGCGAATGTTGATGTGCTTGCATGGCAACCAAGTGATATCCTTGGTGTTCCCAGGAAGGTGAGTGAGAACCACCTCGCCGTCTACCCGCACACGCGGCCTGTCAAACAGAAGGTTCGGAAGCAAGCTTTGGAGTGTCAACATTTTATTACCGAAGCAATCAAGACGTTAGAAGCGGCTGGCCTGATCATAGGAGTACTCGATCCTACATGGTTGGCCAATCCAATCGTAGGCGTAAGGCGAATGGGCAATGGAGGCTATGCATTGATTCCGCACACGTCAACAAGGCCTGCCCCAAAGATCCTTTTCCCTTGCCGCGCATCAACGAGATTTTGGACTCCACTGCCGGTTGGGACTTATTGTCTTTACTTGATGCCTATTTAGGATATCATCATATTTTCATGGCCAAAGAAGATGAGGTGAAGACCGCATTTATCACCCCATGTGGTACGTATTGCTTTCTATGTATGCCTTTCGGGTTGAAAAGTGCTAGTACTACCTTTGCAAGAGCATTCCAGATTTTTTTTGAGCCACGGCTACATAGAAATATGGAAGCTTACATGGACGATATAGTCATCAAAACCAGGGATAAGGCCACGCTTATATCAGACCTAGAAGAAACATTTGCAAACCTGCGCAAGATTAACATGAAGCTCAACCCTGAGAAATGTGTGTTCGGTGTCCCATCCGGCAAGCTTCTCAGGTTCTTTGTATCTCAATGAGGAATGAAAGAAAATCCTGACAAGATCAAAGCAATTAAACAAATTGAAGCACCAAGATGAGTCAAACACTTGCGATGCATTGTCGGCTGTGTTGCTGCTCTGAGTAGGTTCATCTCAAACTCTGCTGAGCGCGCCCTCCCCTTTTTCAAAATCCTGAAGAAGGCAGGTCCAATGAAATGGACTCCGGCAGCGGAGGCAGCGCTACAGGATTTGAAGAAGTACCTTTCCTCTCCACCAGTCCTAGTCGCGCCAACACAAGAAGAGCCGTTGCTGCTGTATCAACAAATCAAGTGATGAGTGCTGCACTAGTGGCTAAAAGAGAACTTGACGAAGAAGTGGCAACAATGGCAGGACCACCGAGCAACGAGCCAGGACAGTCTCCGGCAGGGTCTGGTGCAGGCAAAGAAGGACTTGTGCAGTTGAAAGAGATAGTCCAGAAGAAGAAAGTGGTGTAGCGACCAGTTTATTTTGTCAGCTCCTTGTTGCAGTGGGCTAGATCAAGGTATTCTAGCATGCAAAACTTGCTCTTCGGCCTTCTTATTGCCTCGAGGAAGCTGTGCCATTACTTCCAAGCACATGAGGGCACCTGCTTCCCGATACAGCAGATATTGCAGAACCCAGAAGCTACTAGCAGGATTGTGGAGTGAGCTTTTGAACTATCAAGCTTTGGTCTTAAGTTTGAAAGCAATTCGACCATTCAGCAGAGGTCCTTGGTGGAGTTTATTGCGGAATGTACCCCAACACCCGATGAAGAGATTCTAGAGTCAACTCTCGCCAGCAAGGAAACCGATCGAGAATGGATCATATACTTTGATGGAGCTTTCTCGCTGCAAGGCGCTGGTGTTGGAGTGCTGCTTGTCGCATGCATCAGTGAGAACCTTAGATATGTGGTCCAGATGCACTTTCCCCTGGAAAGATCAACAAACAACACTGCTTGTCGGTCTCAAGATCGCGACAAACCTTGGGATAAAGAAACTTGTTGTCAGAGGTGATTCTCAACTTGTCATCAGGCAACTGAACAAAGATTACTAGAACCCATTGATGGAAGCTTATGTAGATGAAGTGAGGAAGTTGGAAGAATGTTTCGATGGTCTGCAAATGGAGAATGTTCCACGTGTAGAGAACAGCGTTGTCGATGGCCTGTCAACGTGTGCTGCCCTTAAGTTACTTGTGGAACCAGGAACTTTCGTACTCCAACTAACTCAACCGTCTATGACACCATCAACTAGACAAGAGAAGAGAATAAAGTTATGTTCTGGCAAGTATTTCCCGGTAGAGCTCCCCAAAGCAGCCGGCAAGAAGGTTGCCAGAGGGAACGACGGGCTTGTCGATGAGTACTATGCTCCGGCAGGGCCCCCGGCTCTGGCCATAGAAGCATACGCTCCCGCCAGGCTTGCCGGGCATAGCAGACTCCGGCAGGCCTTCGATCCTGTGCTATCGAGACAAATGCTACCCCGGCGGAGGATACACCTTTGGTCCTTGCTATCGAGCCACAGGCTCCGGCATGGGCGCAGCACATCGTCCATTTCCTTCACACAGGAGAACTTCCCTGGGAACAAGAAGAAGCAGAGAAAGTGGCGCGCCGGTCTAATATGTACCAGTTCGTAGACAACGTCCTGTACAAAAAAAGATCGAACAGTGTGAAACTCAAATGCATTTCCTGGGAAGGTGGACTAAAGCTGTTGGCAGAGATACATGGAGGCATATGTGGCTCCCACATAGGGTCAAGAGCCCTCGCCGGGAAAGCATTCCGGCAAGGCTTATTTTGGCCCATCGCCCTCCAGCATGCAACGACATTGGTAACCAAGTTTGAGGTATGTAAGTTTAATTCGAAGATACTACATTAGTCAGCTCAAGTACTTCAAACGACCCCTCTCTCCTTGCCATTTTCGGTCTGGGGGCTTGACATCTTGGGCCCCTTTCCAGGCGCTGTCGGGGGCTTTGAGTACTTGTACGTGGCGATCGACAAGTTCACAAAGTGGCTGGAAGTGGAAGTAGTGAGAAAGGTGACAACACAGTCAGTCATCAAGTTCTTTAAGGGACCAGTTTGCTGCTTTGGTGTTCCCAACAGGATCATCACTGACAACAACACACAGTTCACGAGCTGCACCTTCATGCAGTATATCCAAGACCTTGGTAGCAAAATTTGTTTTGCTTCCGTTGCCCACCCGAGGAGCAACGACCAAGCAGAGAGGGCTAATGCTGAAGTGCTACGAGGTCTCAAGACAAGAACTTTTGATAGGCTGCACAAGTGCGGAAGGAACTGGATTGATGAGTTGCTGATGATTCTTTGGTCAATCAGAATGACACCAAATCGAGCTACCGGCCAGACACCCTTCTCCCTTGTCTATGGAGCGGAGGCAGTTCTCCCCATGGAACTCAAGTATGGGTCGCCTCGAGTGCTCTCATATGATGAGCTTGAGCAAGAGAAGTTGCGGCAAGATGACGCGACACTCCTTGAGGTAGACTGTCTTCAAGCTGCTGTATGAGCTGCATGTTACCGGCAAGCTTTGCACCGCTACCACAGCCGCAAAGTTAATGCTAGAAGTCTTGAGGAAGTCGACCTTGTTCTTCGACGAGTTAAGTCCGCCTAGAATTCCAACAAGTTGACACCAAAGTGGGAAGGCCCTTATCGGGTAGTACGATTCACCAGGCCTGGCGCAGTCCGCCTAGAGACCAAAGATGACATCCCGGTGAGCAACTCCTAGAATATCGAACATCTTCGCCAGTTCTACCCATGAGGTGCGGTTTCCTGACCCCCGGCAACCACCTTTTGTACAATTCTTGCCGCTGAAGCATATAATCATTGATACAAAGCCGGGCTTGGAGCCTGTGCGTAGTTAAATAAAGATAAGTGTTCCGCAATCCTGTTCGATTCTCATGTTTAGTTATTTGCGTGTTTGTCTCAGGTGTTGCATTGCACTAAATCCTGGGAAGGGCTAATGGGCTGCCAAGGTTGCATATCCATATTTTCTCTTCTTTCTGTTTCTGAAAGGACAAAAGGACCCCTCGCGTGTAGCTTTGCCGGAGGAAATGATGGTACGGCTACCTATGAGCAACGTCCCAAAAAAACTTGCCAGAGGAGTGGCAACATAAAGATAAGTTGCAAAAAACCCAAGTGAATCCTTGCCGCAAAATTATTTTCCTTAGGTGACTTCGACTTCTGTATGGAAAACCTTCACGCATGGGAACCTTGCTGCGATTGTCTATGCACACACTGTGTTCGGGACAGCTCAACAACTTAAGTGGCCACACCTATGCTCTTTGTATTGTTTCGAGTCCTCTCAATGACTCAAGTGACAGCACTTGCGCCCTAATTCTGTTTTGAGGGAGACCCACACCTTGAACGGCTGTGCCAAGGACGTCGAGGTATCTTGCTAGTAGTAGCACCGCCAGTATGCTGCTAAGGACCTATTCCTCGAAGCGCCCGCGGTAGGGTTACGCATGCGGCAAGATTTTTCCAAGAAAGCATAGGGAAATTTCCATGTACGGAAAAATGTCTAACAAGGAAGATAATACACATTCATTCAAAATGGGGTGAAATTTACATAAGATATTGATTTTTTCTAACTACATTTTTATTTGACTTTCTCCCCTAGGGGAGATTACAAGAAGAAAAATATGGCGAGAGGCCCCCGGCAGAGGTGAGATACAAGAACAAAAAGATGGCGAGAGGCCCCCGATAGAAGCCCAGCCTGACCCCTCTGGACCAGCACTGCGTAGAGGAGCAGGGCTGCCAGATGGGCACGCAAGAACTTGGCCCCTCCCGGACCAGCATTGCGTCGAGGAAAGGGCCAGAGCAGGCAGAAAGGGGGATGGACCCTATAAGCGGAAGTCCACGATCCTACCGAAAGACCCAGCTAGAAGATGAGGCAGCACTTGGGACTAAGGCCCCCGACATGGTTATCCTGTCGTGAGGGGGACAGGCGTGAGGCCGGTGATGATAGTGTGGTCAGCAGTTAGTCTGAGCTCGAGTCCTCGGGCTCCGACTTGACCGCTCGAAGACCGGACTCATCATCGATGTCTTCGCTATTGTCCTCCCCATCACTCTCGCCCGAGGACAGGCTTTCGGCGTTGCTCGAGGTATCTTCACAACCGCTGAGTTGGACACCAAAGCGCCCATAAATTTTGACGTAGAGCATATCGGCCTCTGTCATTTTGAATTGAAGGACATGCCCCACCTGGACGTTGTGGGCACGGGCGAAGGCCTTCCAGCCGCGCCTGAGGAACATGAAGCGGTTCGCTGGGTAATCGACATTTACCCCCGTCGCACCATTACGGCAACGAGCCACCCATAGCCACAGGAGGGGCAGCTCATCGCGCTCCATCTCCCTGGTAAACAGGCAAGGGAGGCGCAGATGACTTCGTAGGGGACTGGCCAGCTCGAGGACGAAGTCTACCGCTGTCCCCTCGGCATGGGTCTCCTTAGTGGAGAGGCCTGGTGTCGCAGGAGGAGGTGGAGCGGCACTCCGCCTCCCTCGGCCTCGGCCCCCATGGCGACCTCGGCCCCTCGTGCCTCCTCCTCCACGCGTGCTAGGGCTGACCTCCACCTCCGTGGCTGAAGCGGTGGCATGATCTAGATGAGAGCTTCTTCTTGAAGCTGAGAAAGGTGGTCGCCCATGCCCCCTTTTCATGGCTAAGGGCGGGCGCCGCTCGAAGGTTATGGAGATGTGGGAGAGCGAACGCTTGAACTTGGACAGGCAAGATATGGAAGAAGGATGGATGAGCCTTGCCCCCGCTGCACCTCTATTTATAGGGGATGTGCGAGGGTCAGCTCTCCTCCACTCCAAAGGACGTTGCCCACCTCCTCCAATAGCAGCACAACCGATCACGAGGTGAACAACAACCGCCCCGTAGCTCCAACCCATGGCGCTAAGGTTACTGCTTTTCCCAGGGACTCTAAGTCACAAGCACACATTGTTGGCTCCTCGCTATGCATGCGGCGCACGTGGTTGAAATGACCTAACACTATAAATAAAAATTTGAAGGCTGCATTGTGCATGTATGCCACATCCCGCATTCAATGGGCATTGCCGGGAAGCACAGCGAGCCCAATGACCACAACCGCAAGGCCCTACCACGTGTGCCCGAGCACTAATTGGGCCTAGCCCAACAGAGCCTCGTGACGTGTGTGGCCCAGGCCCGGGGGCTCGCGTTGGTGCAGTAGAGTTTTGGGCTCTCCAGTGCCCCTCACTCTTGCACGGGCAGTAGTAGCCATCCTTGTGGCAAGGCCCAGCAGGGGCTTACCAGATACCAGCACAGGAAAATCAAGACTATTGGCAAGGTCTTGCCGGGAGGTCTATTGAACCCCCAAGCAAAGCAAGGCCCCGGCAAGGCGAAGGCCCGGCAAGACCCTGCCATCGCACAGGGCTGGTGTCAATCCACCTGGACGCATGTCGCGGCGTCGATGCTGGAGGGAGCTAAGCGGCACCGATGGGACGGGCTCCCGTCCCATCCCACTGATGGACAGAGATGCTTGACGGTGCATATAATGCGCCTGTCCTACTCTGTTAATGTTAGGTACGATAGCATTGTAGCCCAGTACATCCTGTGTACGCACTGTATGACACTGTTGGGATCCCCTTTGAGTATAAAAGGAGGCCCAGGGCGATAGGTAGAGGACTTTCGGACTTTTTGACTTTTGCACTTTCAGGGACCCTCTAGCGCACACGCGTGGGAGTGGCTCACAACATCCCTGTAGCAAGAACCCTAAGAACACTCTCAATACCACGAAGCATGAGTAGAGTTTTACACATCTGTGCGGCCAGAACATAAGTAAAGATCCCCGCATGCTTTTCATCAGAGCGGATCTTTGCGCCACCTGCCCCCCACTGAACCGAAAGGGATCCCCATGATCCCATAGGTGTTTGTTCTCCACGACAATGTGTGTGCGTTGGTGACAAAGATGATGGTCGAGCTAAGTCCGATGAATTGGCATGATGACCGAACATGAGATTTTCAAACCCCCTATTAATATTTAGATCTATAACTTGTTCACATGGATAGTTCCTCCCTCATGGTGCATGCTTTCACAAGTTAATTGATCATGTCATCACACTCAAAATTAGCTTTCCTCAAACTTACCTACTTTGTGCTACATCATGCATTGTTATACCTTGTTCCAATCATGGGTTGCTTGCGAGTACATAAAAAGTACTCATTGGCTTGCCAATGGTTATTTAACTGTCCAGGCATGGAAGAGCAGGAATATGGTGAAGAGTTCATGGTGACGAACATGCGAACTAGGACACTTCCTAGTCATAATGACTGTCGGGTTAAGGCAGATGGCATGGGTCTACGCTTTCGATCAAATTTCTGCTGCTAATTTTTTTGCTATTTAGCCTTTCATGGCCCTATCTATGTAAGACATGACCTTCATGGTACTTATTTGTGTAAGACACTAAGTATGGACATAGCACTCTTGTTATTCAGCTTCTGTGTGTTCAGTGTGCATTGATCTCTGGGATCACTATACACGTTCATTCGTTGATCACGTCTTATTAGTCGGGGTCCCCACACAACCCCTACAAAAAAGGCTTCTTGAAATCCTTTATGTCTCCCCTTGCATTGTCCACCATATCAGTGCCAATTGGCCGATCAATCTACAAATAATTCCAGACTCTCATGTTGAAGTTTCATAGAAAGAACATATGGTTCCTGTCTTCACGGGATGCAATAGGGTATAATACACACTAAGGTCCATCATTTATTCTTTAATGTCTCTGTTAGATCATGTCCTTTGTGTTAATTATGTCCATAATTACCAACCAAGCAAACATTTTGATGGACATAGTGCAACAAATATTCCAAATCCAGATAAGGATGGGATTTGCTATAACTGGCTGGTCAACAAGAGAATAATTTTTGGCAGTGTACTCGGCATCCTTACCATGTATCTATAGCCATTTATCATATGTAGATCTGTTATCTTGCACTGAGTTCATGATAAGCGTTAACTGATCTAGTTCCTGGAATACAACCTCTGAGAGGGGAAGAGTGAACAGATCCATGATATCCACAAAGTCCAATACTTCTTTTACTGAAACTCCTTTACTAGCAGCATATGAATATTATCTTGGGAACCAAGACAACAAAGGAGTATAATATTTTTCCAGTTCCCGGTAATCAGTCCAGAAAAGCAAAATATCCCCAATAGAAACTATAACATTGGTGCATATCCGAATTTCTCCATGAGGTCGGAGACACCTCTCCACCACAAAGAGCCATGGAGAGAGGTGTCATGAGGGATTCTATTATAGTAATATGTATCCCAAATCAAATGAACCCATGGCACATCAACCCTGTTATCAAATTTATTAAGGTTCTTCATAAGCAATGCCTCATTTTGTAGACTTAACTCCAAGATTCTCAGCCTCCTTTGTTTTTGGGTCTGCAAACAAGGGGCGAAGCAGCCAAAGTGTGTCTTTTGTCTTGTCCGTATTTCCTCCAAAGACACTGCCTTTATATTCTTTCTAGTTGCTTGAGGATGCCAGGTGGGATGCATAAACTGCCGAGGAAATAAATGGGCAGCGAGGATATGACATAACTAACTAAGTACAACCTACCTCCTTGGGGTAAAAACCAAGAGCTAGCAATGAGTATTCTCTTCATGCAGTCCCCCATAGGCATAAGTTCCACCAGTTTTGGCCTGGTTGTTCCAATAGGTATGCCTAGATAAGTGAAAGGCATTACCCAAAGCCGACATCCAACGACTACATCTAGAGAAGAAGTCTCTATCTTAGAGATATTAATTGGGATCATGGATGATTTGTGGTAGTCAATCTCAAGACTAGTAGCCTTTTAGAAAGAGCACAATGTTTCTTTCAATGTAGATAATTGACTTCTCTCAGCAGGAGGAAATAGCAATGTATCATTAGCATATTGAACAATTGGAAAATCAAGGTCATGGCTTGGAATAGCCAGATAGAGAATTCTTAGCTACAACATATTATTTACCATGCACTACAAAAGATCTGCGACAAGAACAAAAAGAAGGGGTGAAATAGGGTCGTCGTGCTTGACCCCACACTTGGCCTTGAAGTGTCTCCCTGGACCCCGTTAAGTAGTATGGAAGAGGTGTGAGATGCTAACAATTCCTTTATACTGCAGGTCCATTTTCAAGGAAAACCTTTTGCTCTCATTATTTGAACAATGGTCTCATCCTGAATAAAATCAAAGGCTTTTTCAAAGTCCAACTTAAGTAATATATTGGGCCTCTTGGATTGTTCGCACTGATGAATACACTCAATATCGTAGGTCAAGCATTCCTTAATGGTAATGGTTTTAATGGAACCATGTTGTTTTTCATGAATACATCTCATGATCTCAGCTTGAAATCTATTTGCAGCCATTTTAGTGAGTAGTTTCAAACCCACACTAGTCATAGAGATTGGCCTAAAATCACCCACAGATTCATGTGAATGCTTTTCCGGAACCAAGGTGATGTAAGCATCATTAAAATTCTCTAACTTGGTAGTACCAACATGGAATTCATGAACTAAAACAGGAATTTTTTTGGAAATAAATGGCCAACATTTCATGAGGAAAATACCAGTGAAACGATTAGGACCAGGAGCCTTATCAATAGGAATATTTTTAGTAATTGTCTCCACTTCATTCAGCTAAAATTGGATGCATAAAACTTTTAGACCCTCCACTTGGGAAATTAAATTCATCAGGCCCGTGTCATGAAAGATTTCCTTGATTCTGTCCATTCTATTTTTGAATGTTTTGAGAAATTGTGCTGCCATAACATCATTATCAGAGGTAATAGATCCATCTATCAGAGCCAGAATAGCAATGGAGTTTTTCCTATGCCTCTCAATGTCCATTTCCTGGAAGAACTTTACATTTTCCTCCCCAACTTTGGTGTTCATAATAGTACATATCTTCTTCCAATAAAGGTATTGCCAATGGAGGAGGTGCTCATGATGGCACTTTCCTAAAATTGAATTCAAGCCTGGTTAAAGGTCCTTGATCCTATAGATTATCCACCTATAGAATCACCATATTAGACTTGCTGATTAAAATTTTGATATCAGAGAGACCCTTCTTCCATTTCTTAAGTGAAAGTACCATAGTTATCAACTTATCCACAATGATTTTATGAAATATGCAGCTTACTAGAGGGTTTAGACCAAGGCTCTTACAAACAATCCATGAAACCAGGTTGCTCCACCCAGTAATTTTCAAACCAAAATATATTTGCCTTAGGAATACAATTACTAATGGAAACAAGGCAGTCAGTATGGTCAGAAGTGGTTTTTGCCATGGGTGTCAATTGGGTCATTGGGTTTATTGAGATCCAACTTGTAGAAGTATTCACCCAATCCACCTGTTCTAGGAGTGAAAAATCTTGCATATTAGACAAGGTAAATCTTCTTCCCTTAAGAGCTATTTCTAGCAGCTCCAAATGTCCAATAATCTCATTAAAAATGAAAATATCATTAAGGTCCCCACCTGGCAAATTTATTATATCCCTAGATCTAATAAAATTTAAACCACCCATTAGTATACAAAGCTGGGCAGGTTGGATGTCAAGGTAAAACAACCATTTAACAAACTCATCACTAGTTTCACCCCGACAAGGTCCATAAACTTTGACCAGAAACCACTGCTCATTATTATGTAATGAATTAAAATTCACAATTATCCCAAACGAGTTCACTTCAATGAGAGTGCCCTGGAAAATGTCAGAGCGCCAAACGATCAGGAGGCCCCCAGATGCACGCCTAGATGGGGATTCAATGAACTGATCAGATTTTGGGGGGCATATTGCTTTACTCAAAGAGCTATCACAAGAAGGGAGCTCAGTCTCCTGCACGCAGACTACTACACATTGTTTGTCAATGACCTATCTCTAACTGCATGTTGACGTGCGGCAGAGTTCATACCTGTGACGTTCCAATAGAGGATATTCCATTTACTATGGAAGTTTGTACTCATGATTAACCGGAGTAAATAAAAAGAACGGGATGACATGCAATGGCATACATGCAGACCGTTCCACCAATAGCACAAAATAAACATCAAAGTTTAAACTAACAAACCAGAAAGACATAAGATAATTGGCAAATTTAAATGGCTCAGCACACCAACAAATTTTGAATGTATAACACATCATGAGGTAGATTGTGAATAATTATCCACTCTAGGATCCGTCATAAGCTTCTCCTCAGTGATGAGTTCTGCGGTAATGTCGAATGCAGCACATGCAGTCTACAGAGTAGGAATTGGAGTGTCGGGTAGCATCATCTGGTTGCTATCATCCCGACTGGCAGCAATGACCTTCATAGAGTAAGCATGGGTCAAATCTTCCAAGCACCGGCGATGAGGCCATTCTTCCTAGGCTCATTTGGGAGTTGCTCAAAAACCTGCTTGAAAACATCCCGCCTAACAGAGTTGCGTGTGCATCGCCTCACTGAAGACTCAACAATAGGACTCTACCTTTGTCGTCTGGCTCCTCCTTTGCTTTTGTCTATTGCAGCTGACAACACAATAGGCTAGGCAGAAGTGGTAGCAGCATTTTCACTCAAAAGGGAACGGGTCGTTGGCCTCTAGCTATATGCAATAGCTTTCCTGCATGATGAAGAAGCAACCTGAGGAACTAGAAGTGAGATCTGTTGTTTAGCATCAAAAGCGACTGCCCAATTTCTCTTCAAGTAGATGATTCATCTCATTTGCTTGAGGCATAGATACCTCGAAATTTTCCATTAAAATTCCCCAAGCAAACTGTGAAAAGTTCTCTTCTAAAACCCTTCTTCCTGATAGACGTGGTCCAGTCGAAATCTTGATCATACCAATGAAGATCTGATCATGTCGGATAATAGGTGGCTGATAAAGAACAATGGCCAACTGATTGACCTGTTCGTGAGGCTATTGCTGCTGAGGTAAATCATCAGGTTGCAAATGCTGGTTAATAGAGTCAGAGCCCTCTGGCTAGTCAATCACGATTGAGACTTGTTCTTGTTCACGCTATGGAGGAAGTTGCTCTTGAACCTCATCGTCCTTCCCCATACCGCATGGCCCCAACCCTACTTAGCGTTGTTCTGCACAGGAGGCTCTGGAGCAGTACCAGGCACATCATTCCACCCCAACTGTAGATACGGTAGAAGCACAAAGGTTTAATTATTAGGGACAACATGTCCTGGTAGAGTTTGAGGGTTACCATCAAGTGGCATGAGGTCTTTATCGTTCGAAATATAATCTGCAAAATAAGCACCATGAACATAGCAGCCCGCAATCCAGGACACCCGTGCACATCCCCACTCTGCATAATCTCCAAAAACCACATTTACAAACAAGTGAGACATCAGGGAAGCTTGCTTGCTCCAAGGTTCTGACCAAGTATGGGTCCTCACTATCCCTGGAAATAAGTTTGCCAAAATTCCTCACTACCTCAGATATATACTTCGTAATGCGGTAATGTAATTGGATTGCAATGAACATAAAACAACCAGTACGGAAACCATGACCCCACTTGAAACTACCCCCCTCATCATGCTTCATGAATCTAACAAAACAATCACCTTCAAGCGGGAAGTGGGGATGCTGGATTAGAGCATAGAGGACAGTGGGTTCGTGAACTTGGAATAATCCTACACCATGTAACCAGGGCTGAGGGAGCGGGCTGGAGTACATCTGTTTTGTAGGAATTGCACTATTTCTTCTATCATGTCCAATCGCCATTGGGGGTGCGGGCATGACCTCGTCCACCGTGTAGTACTCATGTTTGCGTTGCGGGCGAGCGCGTGATGTAATGAATATCCGCGGCAGCCTGTCGACACCACCGTCGAGGATGTCCTAGCTAGGCGGGACATAAAGCTTAGGATCGAGCTGTTAGTTCCCCATCGATGGGAAGGGATGGTGTAGAGGAGAATAGAAAGCATGTTTTTTTGAGGGTTTTCTCGGGACAATGAGTAAGGAGTTGGCATCTCTGGCATGGTTCGCACTGTTGAGCTGACCGGGCGGTCAATCACATTAACATAGTCATGACTATTGACGGCAACAGGTCGTGCTAGAACAACCTTATTTTGCAGTTGTAAAATTGGTCTCCATGCCAATCCATTGTTACCTGCGAAATCATTACAATCCCGTATATGGTGACCTGAGCGGGAGCAAGACAGGCATGCGTGTAACAGCCCGGGACCGACGCTCAGAAGATTCCCCTTTTATTCCATTCTCGTCGTCTGATTCTACTGGTTGTTGCATTCATCATTGCATCATTTGCATCATCAACATAGCATCGTCACCTGTTTTCGAAAACTTGCAATCCTCCGTGTTCGCCGGTTCCCTCCATTCTTGTCGTTGACCATTTTGAGACCAACCACACACGCCCGCGCCCGCGACATTGACAAAAATATTATTCTAATGTGCATATAAAATATTCTCGGATTGGGTCAATAGTTGGCATGCGGTCTTAGTATATTGTAGGTGGGCCGCCTGCCAAATTTCGTTGCATTCCGAGTTCATTTGATACCATAGTAGTGCGGTCATCGGTTTAATTATCAATCGTTTCGGTGTTTTAAAACCTCATGTCCGGGCCACAAACCTCCCTCTCATCTCTAGCTAGCCCATCTACACACCCACCGCAGCCCACCTAACCTAGCCCCCCTTCGCTTTCAGGCCATCCGATCGAGATCGAACGGTTCGAAAACGGATGATACCCCTAACCCTAATTCAGTTGCTATATATAGACCCCCTCTAGTCCACTTTTGGACATCCCTAAGCAAAACCTAGCCCTAAACCTACCCTAACCCCTTCCCACGCAACCAGCTGCCGCTGCCATCGTTTTCCGCGCAGGCCAAACCCATCGCCGCCATTTGGCGCTACCGCCACGTCCCTGTGGCCAATCTGAGGCTGCCACATCGCCACCCGAGCTGCCTTCCACCAACCACTGCCTGCCAGCTGTCCAACCTGCCTCCCCAGATGCCGAAGCCCATCGTGGGCCCGTCCGAGCCCGAACTACCACCACCGCCCGTAGGAGCCAGCCGCTCGGCTCCCTCTCCTCGTGCCTCGCGCCCGAGGGTCTCCCCTTGCCCGCGTGCCTCAACTGTGTGCGTAACCGTGATTGTCTCTTCTCGGTTGTGTGGCAAACTTGGAAACTTTGTTTAACACCCGGTTATAGGAAACTTGAAGTAAACTCACATAAAATGCACCAACCGTGTGCGTAACCGTGATTGTCTCTTCTCGTGAGTCCTTATCCGAGAGAGAACACGGTGGGGTTATGTTTGACGTAAGTAGGTGTTCAAGATCAGTTAGTGATCATTACTAGTTCACGTTCGTTATGCGTAGACTATCGTACTTTACCTTCTGTATTCATCAGTTAGCCACTCAAACAAATGCTTAGTCGCTTGCTGTAGCCTCACCACTTAACCATACCCCACCCATTAAGCTTTAATAGTCTTGATACCCTTGGAAATGAGATTGCTGAGTCCTTGTGGCTCACAGATTACTAGAACAACAGTTGTAGGTACAAGTAATGCGATGATTTGACGTGAGCGCAATGCTTGTTTTGACTTGGAGTTCTTCTTCTTCATCATCAATCTAGGATGGGTTGCAGGCTGCAGCATGGGATAACAAGGATGGATGTCATTTTGTCATTTGTTTTTGTCTGTAGTCGGACCCTGCTCTTTTGTATGATGTTTTTGTCTGTTGAATTGATGTGATCTTGATGTAGCTTGTGGCAAGTGTAAGCCAATTCCATATACTCATCCCTTCTGTAAATGTATTTGTAATGATACCCATTCTTGCAACACGACGAGATGCGCTTCTATCCCTTTTGAGGCCCTCGTGCCAAAATAAGGATAGGATCGCATCTTGGGCGTGACAAGTTCGCATCAGAGCCTGTACCAACCTAGGAGCCCCCTTGATTGATTGAACTTGGCCGAGTCGAGTCTAGTGAAAAACTGTTTTGAGTCTAGTTATATGGGAGAGTAGGATACTTTTTACTCCTCTTTTATGCTCTGGAGAAGAATTACGACTTAGGGATTTTTGGTCTACCCTCTTCTCACTCAAATTTTTTTAGGATCGTGCGGGTGTTTAGGAATCTCTATGAAGCCGATGTGATGGAGTTCTGTACTTGGTGCGTCCTGTTATCTAGGAGTAGAGCTCCAGGGGATTCTTGGCACATCGTTATCATTTAGTTTCCTTAGTATCTCAATAGGGAGGATGTTCGAAATTGCTTCAATACTAGTAGTGGTGAGAGGAGTCCGACATCCCCAGTATTGGTGGAGAGAGTTTGGATGTACTGCCATGTTTGGTATCGTTGTGTTTTCGAGGGTCCGGGATAGATGGAGTTTCAAAGCCTCTGGTTATGTGTTGAAAGATGGATACAATTGGGGTGTAGGGCTTGTTAGTTGTGTGAGATATTTTCCTCCTTGTATCCACAACACCCGATTGCATAACCAAGAAAGTTTCGGGAGCTCTTAGGTGGGAATTCAAGTAGTTACCTAGGCTTTCTTCCAACAGATCATGATGTGAGGTTGGGGTTCGACATCTAGTGGATTTGTTTGTTCACGGCCTTTCTTACAGAGGACAGTCTCAATATATGTGATCAGATATGCTTCGTCAAGCCTTTTAGTTCGCTACGCCTAGGTAGCATATTCGAGCATCATTTCAATATGACAATCCAATGTACGATCGAGCCCGTGCGAACCTTACCATGAAAATATCGAGCGAAATCTCTGTTATGCATTTGTTCTGGCTTGTTTCATAAGCCCCATCCTTTGTTTTGTTTTGTATATGGTAATTCGATTTGCTTCGATGTCAAGTGGTGATTTCATATCTTTCCAAAGTGGTGTTCTCATATTTCTGTGCGAATCCTAATTCTTTTGCTCAATCAAGTTGTCATGCCAATTCTTTTATCCGGTGTGGTCCTCTTCAAGATATTCAATCATCTTCAATATTTGCAAGATCAATCCTCATGTTTCTTTCCGGACTTCTTCTCATCCGTCCTAAGTTATCTTTGTTTCCCCCACCCTCCCACACTTTTTCTTCAATGATTAAATTCTCTTCCAAGTGCCTTTCTCTTCATCAATGCTTCCTCTATCATTTCTTCATATTGTATCCGGTGATTTCTTATGGAGATTCTGAAGAGTTTCAACTTGAAGATCTATCCTCATGTTCCTTGTTCTCTTTGTTATTATTCTCCGGTGGATTCAATTCTAGATCTCGGTGTTCATCATATCTTTTTCATTCAGTGAATGTTATCCGTGTTTGAATTCTCATCAAGCCTCTCTTGCTTATTTATATCTCTATTCTTTCCGTAGGCTGAAGATATCTCAGAAGATTCGTGTTTTCTTTGAATGCTTCCAAATTATTTCGAGGTTCTCACCTCATCAAGTTTCATTTCTACTGGTGTAATCTCTCTTTCTAAGCAATTTTTTCAATGGTGGTTTCTTTTGAGTGGGCCGATAACCCACACGTTTTTTCCCAGGATCTTACCTAGCTCTTTTAATCATTTCCGGAGATGTCCTCAAGTTCTTTTTAAATATGAGAAAAGAATTATTTTCATTAGTCATATTCCTTCTCCAAGATCGCTTCTAAATTATTTTCATCATTGCATCGACCTTTGCTCATTCATTATTCCGGAGTGTCTCAGTAATTCATGGTGTTGTTTGTCGTGATCATTCTCACCATTGAAGATCAAAAGAGAGCTTATCTTAAATCATAGTTTGTTCTCCCAAAGATTCATGGTTTCACCTTGTTGCTATCATCTCAAATTGTTTTTGATCATGAGTAATTCCATCCTTATCTATCCGGTGTATTTCAGAGTTGTTCTCATTTCTCGATCCTCCGAAGGCCATCATTTTAGAAGATTCCTCGTTCTCAGCTTTCACATTTCGTTCCCAAATTCTTCTCAATTGTTGTCCCTTCATTAGTATATCAATTATTCCGGTTCCTTGCGAAGTTTTCCATTAGTGATCTCTTCGTTTCCATGTATCGTCGTTCAATAATAGTATCCTCATTCATTTGTGAATTCTTGTCGGTGTTCTCGTCCAAGACTTCTTCTAGTTTGTGATCTCTCTCTCTCTTCAATTTGTTGCAAGAAAAATAAGTGTTGTGTGAAATCCGTTGCTTGTCATCAATTTAACTTGATGAAGGATGAACATAACATAATTCTTATTCTTTTCATCAAGGTGATTTCAATCCTTCTTCCGGAGTTGTTCATGATATCAATTCTCGATTCTAAGTGTCCATCTTTTCTTTTTTGGAGCTCCATGCTTTCCTCAAGTGTCTCGTCGGGAAGCTTCATCTAAATCTTAGAAGGCATCAATCTTGTTCTTTTGCAACCTTCACTTCTTTTCTACAATCCTTTAATTCCGGTGTGCTTTAAGAGGTCCTTCATGGTGGTTTGTTAAGGTTGTAATTTTTCACGAAGTGTTCTTCAAGATTCTTGTTGGAGGTGCTCAAGTGTTCTTTGTCTTGGATGTATAAGTTCAATTCCTTCTCCATTGTCTTTTGAGACTGTGTTATTAAATTCTTGATTATGAGGAGTCTCGAAGGAAAATTGTCAAGAATATGATAAGTAAACCCGTCATGTCTCTATAAGAGTTATCTTGGGCTGGATTTCACCTAAAGCAATTCCTAAGGATTGTTGCTATCATGGTGTGATAAATGATCCAAGTTTCCTCGTT
The DNA here is from genome assembly GCA_022496015.1 of Hordeum marinum. Classification (NCBI taxonomy): domain Eukaryota; kingdom Viridiplantae; phylum Streptophyta; class Magnoliopsida; order Poales; family Poaceae; genus Hordeum; species Hordeum marinum. The sequence continues at coordinate 138,787,035 of CM039672.1, forward strand.
CTCGTCTTGGCGAAAGAAGTTTTGCATATCCTGTTGCTCTCAAGCAATCAATTGTTTCTGTTGTGGCAAGTTGTCACCTCATAATTTTGTGATGTTTTCCATAATCCCATAACAAGCTATTCTTTTCGTTGTTGATTCTCCATCAATCTCGTTCAACCATGCTTTTCAATTTCAATGGTGGTTGAAGTTGTTATTTTCTTCTCCGTTCTTTTCCTTCCAATGATCTAGTTTCTATTCTTTTCTTCCGGAGGCATTATCATGTTGCTCTCTTTCAACCATCATCATCTTTATCAAGATCATGTTCTTTCTCGCTTATTCCTTTTACCGGAGTGTGGTGTTCTATTCAAGTTCTTCCATCTTATTAAAATTTTCCTCTCGATCCTACCGAAATGTTGCCGAAATTTCTTTGGAATTCTTGCTTGTTCCTCATGTCATTCTTCATCTCTTGCAACCTTCAATGATCATTGGTTTCACTCATTTATCACAGAAGCACTAAGTTTTATCTCTTGCTCTTTCTCTTCCCCTTCTCATTCTAGATCTCGGGGCGAGATCCTCGTGTAGCGGAGGAGAGTTGTAACAGCCCGAGACCGACGCTCCAGAAGATTCCCCTTTTATTCCATTCTTGCCGTGTGATTAGTCTGGTTGTTGGATTCATCATTGCATCATTCATGTCATCTGCATACCATCGTCACTTGTTTTCGAAAACTTGCATCTGTTCGCGTTCGCCGGTTCTGTCCATTCTTGTCGCTGACCATTTTGAGACCAACCACACACGCACGCGCCCGCGGCATCGGTAAAATATTACTTTAAAGTGCGTATAAAATATTCCCGGATTGGGACAAAAGTTGGCATGTGGTCTTACTATATTTTAGGTGGACCGCCTGCCAAATTTTGTCGCATTCCGAGTCCGTTTGATACTCGAACGGTTAATCATAGCAGTGCGGTCATCAGTTTAATTATCAGTCGTTTTGGTGTTTTGAAACCTCATGTATGGGCCGCAAACCTCCCTCTCATCTCCACCTAGCCCATCTACATAGCCACCGCAGCCCACCTAACCTAGCCCCCCTTCGCTTCCGGGCCGTTTGATCGAGATCGAATGGTCCAAAAACGGATGAAACCCCCCTAACCCTAGCCCCCTTGCTATATATAGACGGCCTCTAGTCCTTTTTTGGACATCCCTAAGCAAAATCTAGCCCTAAACCTACCCTAACCTCTTCCCACATAGCCAGCTGACCCTCCCATCATTTTCCGTGCCGGCCAAACCCACCGCCGCCACTTGGCGCCGCCGCCACTTGGCGCCGCCGCCACTACCCTGTGGTCAATCTGGGGCTACCACGTTGCCACACGAGCCGCCCACAACCAAGCAGCGCCTACCACCAGTCCGAGCCTGCCTCCCCAGCTGTCGCGGCCAGTTGAAACACATCATGGGCATGTTTAGGCCCGAACCGCTGCCGCCGCCCATAGGAGCCAACCGCTCGGCTCCCTCTCCCCGTGCCCCGTGCCCGAGGGTCTCCCCTTGCCCATGTAGCTTGAGGCCGCCTCGCCGGTAGAGCACCTGTCACTTGCTCTAGGGGGAATTAATAGGGCCATTAGCCAATAATGGAAGTGCCACGTTGGCATCACCGGTGTTTAGCCGCTGGTGGCCCGAATCCACGGCGGAGCCACGCCGGAATTCCTCCTCCGATGACCTAATGCCATGCGGAGGGGTCCTATGGGGAGCTGGACATGTGTCGCGTCGACTAGGGCATGTGGTTGGTCGCGGGGACGCCAAAGTCGATGCCAGCGACAAGGGGGGCAACAACGGGGGCTTGAGCTTGCACGATTGCGAGATTTCGGGGCACGAACAACTCGACTGATGGTCCTACACCTTCTGACAAGCTCCAGGAACTCAAATTTGAGCTTGGCCATGCCGGTGGAAGACCACAACAACGGCCGAGAGAAGCTCAACGGCGGCGAGCTACGGTTTTGGCGAGCATGGCAGCTAGAGGACGAGCGGGGCAACGGGGATATGGGGAGGAGCAAGGGGACCTCACAGGGACGCCGAAGAGCTGGCCGGCGGGCTCGGGGACGACCGGAACAACAGGAACGGATGGCGAGGATCCACGGCGGCCGGCGGTTTTGGACAGGAGAGGAAGGCAGAGGAGAGCGAGGGGACAGAGATGGAGGGGGGGAAGGATCCGACGGCTCTGGGATCCTAACCCCCCCTCCAGCGAGAATAGCAAGCAGGAGGCATGGTGCCCGACCGTGCGCGTCATGCCTGCCTTCGCCTCTATCTACTAGCACAGGTTGAAGACAACCACTTTCTAGGGTGGGTTGGGCCTGCTATAGTGCTGGGCCAATAGGCGAGATCTCTCACTCTCTCTCTTTTAGTTTTGTTTTCTATTTTGTTTTCTTCTAACATTCGTTTATTTTTGTTCGGGCCACAAAGACCTAGCACAAAAATACCAACACATTTTGTGGAGTGTAGTTTGAATATTTCAAACCTCCTAAAAATGTTTAAGAATTTTTTGGATGACTACAATAATTGAAATGCTTTATTAGTGATTTTATGAAACTTTCCTATTTTATTTATTTTACCAAAATAGCTATTAACATATAATTCACCCCTGGTATGTTTTTTCCAACATTTATCAGAAATGGTGAACACTTTTAAGGCCATTTGGAAACATTGAAAATTCAGCTCTTGGAGTTTGGTTTTATCCATGGGATGCTAGGGTTTGTCATCCCCATTTCAAATTCATTTGAAGTTAAACATGATGCAATGATGATCAATTATGCAACTAATACAAGCAATTTCTAGGGCTGTGAGAACTCACCCCACTAAACAAGAATCTCGTCCCGAGATTCAAGCGTAGGGAAAGAGGACATAAGGGGACACAAATCTAACACAATCTTCATGATCTAGTTGCCCTTCTCGAAGATGTTGCTTCATTTCATCATATTGACTTTGGCGTCTCTATTTTCAAGATGTTCATCCAACACGATGACAAAAAGGAATAAGAAAGCTCTACAAGATTCGATCTTCTCGAAGATCGAGGAACTCATGATCAACTCGTAGAATGAGACATGATAACATCTCTCGAGCCGAGACACAAAACACACATTGAGAATGATGGAATGAGATAGATGACGGAGGTTCAATTGGTAGGCAACAATTCCACACTAAAGCAGATGGTGAAGAGGTTTGAAAGCAGCAAGGACATAATTGCCAGAATACCATTACACGACACCTTAGGGGAGGTGACTCGTAGGATTATCCCTTAAGTGGCAAAAAGAATTACTTTTGATATAGAGCTTTCTTATTGCAAGAAGATATTAAGAACATCACGATCCACCGATATGTTATCAAGCTCGAGAACAATCTTGCTTTTCAAGGCAAGACGATATGATCAACAGGGCAAAGGATGACACAATCCTAAATCGTTGATCGAAAAGTGCAACATGAAGAAAGGACTAGGTAGCACAGTCACTCCTAGAGTGGTGATTCAATAACAAACACACTAAGGATGAAATTATTGTCCATTAACTACCAAGCAACAAAGTTGCTAGGAGTATCAATTTCACACATCACGATTCACTGGTCGATATTCTGGTTTCAACAACACACAGACCGAAGAATGAATGATGAAGGCGAGAAGGATCACTACATCAAGATTTCATAAGAGGGAGTGCAGTTCTCGTGATATTCTTGACATGAAGAGGGTAATACCTCAAGGTAGAACAGAGCAAAAGCTGGATTGGCATTTTGTTCTGCGGAATACAACTACTTTGACCCAATCTGAGAAATGGATGAGATACGGGTGTTTGCTTCTCCTAGTCATTCTGAAATAGAATGGCTTGACAAACCACAAGAATAGTCGACATAGATAAGACAATGCATGACATACCCTTGACTATCAATTGATAGATAAAGGTCAGAATGCAATTGAGGGACTACTCAAGGGCACCTGATTTTTCCTGTAGATGCATGGATTGAATATGTCAAACAGAGTTGAACATGTTTCTTCCAGATAATCCATGCAAAAATGAAAGAATTGGCAGACTCACAACTATGAAATGGAGAGCTCATCATGAGCACTCTTGTTGTGATATTTCGTCCACAAAGAACTTCTGCCATAACTGCTTCATGGTATTGGAAGAATGATACACCACAAACCTTGAAGACTATAACAAGGTTACTAATATCCTAAAGGAATGACCAAATTCTATAAGCAGAGGTGAGCAGAATGATTCTTGGGTTCAAGGACCCAGATACACAATATCCATTGACTAAGTAGCATCACAACATGCTTTTGATAATGATGGCTAGAATTATCAGACTGGAAACCAAAGACACAACTAGACTATTGGGTGGTTCACTAAAACAACATGGTTCCCTAAACACTTTCATCAAAGATGTCAAGGTAATAGGGTACCTCAACTTAACAATTAGTGTGCTTTGTCTGGCCTGAAAGACATTGACTCAAGACGAAAGAGGTTTGCAATTGCATCAGATAATTTAGAAACCTTGGATAACTAGGACAGTATAACGGCTGTACGGGCATGAAATATGAGGCAACCTGCACGAGAAAACTGACAACAAGATATTGAAATCTTATGGAGACACTGATCGAGGAAGACAACTTTCCTATAGGTCTCCAACATAGTAAGTCGTCATCCTAATAGATAGATGAGAAGCCTAGTTCTTAATCCCTATAGAAAAGAAGAGGGTGACTTAGAATCAGAATGACACAAGGAAAGGAGTAAAAAGAGCCTTACATTCCCTTCCACAATCAATTCCCTTATATAACTAAAGCAGTTCTAGACTCAACATCGACCATTTTGGCTTGGTAATCCTACAGGCAGTCAAGCTCTGATATCAAAGCTGACGGGACCCCGATCCTAAGCCATAAGAATCCAGCCTGTAACACATCACATCACTTTGCGGTCTCACGCACGGTTATCTCCACGGCTGCCACCTTACCTGGGCCGGGACCGTTTGGGTCTTTTGACTCACTTATGTGAATGTGTCGCTAGCATTCAAATGTTAAAGAACCCGGGCCGACATGACTAGTCGTAGAACCCAAGTGGCACATCCGTACAGGGACAGGCATACGTAACCCAGCAATGCAGGTGTCGATCTCTAGCATGCGTAGACGAGTCATAGCAAGCTACAAGGACTCCATTACGCCATTGGACATAAATGTCATCACTACACGTAGATGAGTCATAGCAGGCTACAGGGACTCCATTACACTATGAGACATTTCCTCGAAGGGACAGACACAACAACAAACAAGGATACATGCCGGTCAATCAATGTGTCCGGAGCAGTAACAAGCTACCAAGGCTCGGTGGAAGCAAAAAGAGGCAATTCCCCGGAAAGGGTACTCCTAAAGGCACACAACTAGGTGTCGGATCCCATACATATCGTTGCACGTCACACGTCTGCACGACATGCCCGATATGCATAGATAAAACTATGGCATCACAACATAACCATACAACATTACAACATTTGCTTAGAAGGCTCGGAAGAGCCAATACAATAAGATGTTACAAACAGGGGTCATAAGACCCAACATTCAGAGCATTCAAACAAACAAGCGGAAGTTAAACATGTCTGGGTACAAACATCTAAAAAGTGGCTAAAGGAGCCTAAAAAGCTACATCGAACCTACCAAAGGAACCAGACCTCTGTTTGGGATTCCCAAGCTAATCCGGTAAACATCGAACTTCACGTCATAAGTACCACTAATGAGACTGACGTCTCCTCTGCAAAAACATAATTAGGCAAACGTGAGTACAAGGGTACTCGGCAATACATACATCAGAACTAACTACATATGCATCAGTATCAATGAAGGGGGTTGTGGAGTTTATTGCAACAAGACAACTTTGACTCTTGGATAACCTGTACTATGACTACAAGTGCTTTCTTTGAGGTGGGATAGTGCACATGCGTCCACATATTCACCAATTAATACATCAATATGGATCCACTTCCGTCTCCCTACGAGAAGGCCATCCATAGCACTCACGCTTATCTTATGCATTTTAGACTATACGCTTCAAGTTGTCTATGAACCACATAAGTTCTCCAAGTAGTCCATATCCGAGGCGCGGCTATTCGAATAGACTCATAACATTGCAGGGGTGTACTTCTTCACACATGCTCCCGCCACTTATCGCTATGTGCACATAAAAGGCACCTCGGCAACCTGCAAGCGGAAGCCCAGTGAGGGAGTCGCCCAGGACCGTCAATCACACAAAACCCTAGTCCAGGTTTATTGCATATTTGAGACTGAACCCACATGGAAGTTTGGCCGAACTTTCCGCCACGGCCTCAAACGATATGCGTAGGGTTCCCAAACCCACCGTTCGGGTGCCACTTGGTACACCGTGCTACTATGCCTATAACGCATCACAGTCCACCCCGTTGGGCAAGGCTATGCGCGGTCGCCAACACTTTTCCTACAAACACCAGAAACTAGTTGAAACTCCTGGACAGAGGTCTAGGTGATTAATAGGTTGAGCGGGGTCATATTTCAGGGCCCAATGTGTGGTAGTAACTGTCTTGGATCACAAACACAGAACTCAATTCTTAAGGACGGTCCCAATGAGACAACCCGCCATGTACTCCTACATGACCTCTCATCACTACCTTTACCAAATAGTGTTCACACACTTAGCTCTCATACAGAAGGACATGAACACATCCATTCTGATTCATCACCCAGATGGATCAGACCCAACAAGACGCAACTCTAATCATAGCAGGCATAGTAAGTAAGCAAGCATGGATGAGTAAGCACAACAAGGCTCAAGCAATTGCTACTCATGCTAAGTGGTTTCAGCTATTTACTGTGGCAAAGACAGGTCATGCAAAGGAATGGGTTCAACTACCGAGAACATGTAACAATTGAATCATTGTTGTCATAATGCAATAAAAGAGAGCAAGAGCGAGAGGGTAGGTTCATATCAGTATGCTTAAGGGGGTTTGCTTGCCTGAAAGTCCTGAAGATAATACCTCTCTTCATTAGTGTCAACGATCACATCGTTGGAACCATCGTCTATCGAGAAGGAACAAACACCGGCAAACAAGAAGAACCAACATTCAACTTATGCAATGCACAATCATAATGTATGATATGACAAGTTAAGGTACTTAATTGACCTAGAGGAATAATTAGCCAAGTTAATTGAAGTGGAATTCAAACAAGTTTGAATTCCAACTCCAAATGATATTGCCTATATTGTCTTAATCTCGAAATGTCCTACTTGGATATGTTAACTTGTTCAAACATGCATAGTCATGGCATAAACAGATTCATTGGATTTTTCTGATCAATTTTCATATATAAATTATTTTTATCTGACTTACAGATTATTTTCTATGATTTTTAGAAGTTTTATACATTTTCTGGGATTTCCTCATTTAATATATTACGAGAAAATCAATTAATGCATCAGCATGATGTCCGGGTGACGTCATAGGTCAACAGGGCTGGCTAGGGTCAAACCTGACTAGCTAGACCCACCTGTCAATGAAACATGGGGTTAATTAGGTTTAGCTAAATCCTAATCAAAATTATTAAGGCTTGGGCCCACTAGTCAGTGGGTGATTAGGTTAATTAAGAAATTTAATTATTTTTAATCTAACCCAAAATTAATGCGGGCTAGGACCCACCTGTCACTGACTCTAGGGGAATTAACAGGGCCATTAGCCACTAATAGCACTGCCATGTTGGCATCACCGGCGTTGAGCCGCCGGTGGCCCGAATCCACGGCGGAGGCACGCCGGAATTCCTCCTCCGGCGACCTAATGCCATGTGGAGAGGTCCTATGGGGAGCTGGACGTACGCCGCGTCGACAGGTGCATGTGGTTGGTCGTGGGGACGCCAGAGTCGGCGCCGGTGACGAGGGGGGCAGCAGCGGGGGCTTGGGCTTGCATGATTGTGGGATTTCGGGGCACAGAGAAGCTCGACTGATGGTCCTACGCCTTTTGAAAAGCTATAGGAGCTCAAATTTGAGCTTGGCCGCGCCGGTGGAAGAGCACAACAACAACCGAGATAAGCTCAGCGGCGATGAGCTACGGTTTCGGCGGGGATGGCAGCTAGAGGACAAGCGAGGCAGCGGGGATTTGGGGAGGAGCAAGGGGACCTCACAGGGACACCGCAGAGATGGCCGACGGGCTTGGGGATGACCAGAATGGCGCAAATCGACATCGAGGATCCACGGTGGCCAGCGGTTTCGGATAGGAGGGGGAAGGTAGAGGAGAGCGAGGGGAGAGAGATCGAGAGGGGGGGAAGGATCTGGACGGCCCTGGGGGTCCTAATCCCCTCCTCCAGCTAGGCTAGCAGGCAGGAGGCATGGTGCCCCGGTCGTGCCCGTCGTGCCTGCCTTCGCCTCTGCCTACTGGCAGATATTGAAGATGACCGCTCGCCATGGTGGGCTCGGCCTGCTACAGAGCTGGGCCAACAGGTGAGATGTCTCTCTCTCTTTTAGTTTTGTTTTCTATTTTCTTTTCTTCTGACATTTTTTTTTGGACCACAAGAACCTAGACAAAAATACCAACACATTTTCTAGGGTGTAGTTTGAATATTTCGGACCTCCTAAAAATGTTTCAGAATTTTTTGGATGACTAAAATAATTTAAATGCTTTATTAGTGATTTTCAGAAAATTTCCTATTTTATTTAATTTACCAAAATAGTTTTTAAAATATAATTCACCCCTGGTATGTTGTTTCCAACATTTATCAGAAATGGTGAACATTTTTCAAGGCCATTTGGAAACATTGAAAATTCAGGTGTTGGAATTTGGTTTAATCCATGAGATGCTAGGGTTTGTCATCCCCATTTCAAATTCATTTGAAGTTAACATGATGCAATGAATTCTCAATGATGCAACTAATACAAGCAATTTCTAGGGTTGTGACAAGTAGAGAGCCATTTCCAAAGCCAAAAGCAAGATAATAAATAATTTCTTTTCGGTGAAGAAGAACCTGAAGAACAGCTCCACCAAAATGCTCAGGGAGATGAAGCAGAAGCTGACAAAGAATTTAACTTTGATATAGCAACAATTGATGATAATGATAATGAAGAGGAAACTCCGGAAGCACCAAAATGGGAAGAACCAAGTGTGGAAAGAATTAAAAAACCAACATATCCACCCAAGAAGGTCACACGTCAAGATACGAAAAATAAAAATAAAGGTAACGAGAAGGAGAAAGATAAAGGTAAACCGAAAAGGTCTTCCTGATCATAAGGCTGTAAGACCACTTTAAAATCATGCATTATATTCTTCCTTTCTTCAAGCTATGTCTGATCCTAAAATATCAATCCATGTGACTAACGTGCTAAAGATTCGTACTTTTGCTAACTTTATGTGGGGCATTGTGAATAACAAAAGGAGTATGACTCGGAACAAAGATGCAGTTATAATAACGGAGTACCCATTTGATAACAATATACCAGAAAAACTGGGCAACCTAGGTATATCCACGAAATCTAGTTCTACTGGGAATCTTGATATAAATAACTCTCTCTTTGATGTTGGAGCAGAGGTAAGTGTGATGCCTCTAACTCTTCATCAAAAGTTGAATTTATCTAAATGTATACCCACAAGCATAAATTTTCAGATTGCAGATAGGTACATGAAGAAGCTAGCGGGAATGGCTGAAAATGTACCACTGTGATTGGACGAGCGTGATATACCTACTGATTTTATTATTCTTGACACGATTGAAGACCACAAATTATCAATTATCCTTGGTAGACCATTTTTGGACACTACAGGTGCATCGTTATATTGCTCGGAAGGGAAGGTAACCTTTAGAATTTGTGAATAAGAAATATTCAAGTACTTCCCAAAGAAGCGAGGAGCCAAAGTGACATATGTGCCACTGCCCAAGCAATTATGCATAGAGAGGAGAGATAATCCACGACCACCTAAAACTTTATAAAAGACCGTGGTAGGAGGTTGAGCTAAGCTGTTGGCGTTCTGGGAATGGGGTAACCCAGACCTGCCTGCCTACGGTCTAGGACATGGCCCACCTCATTAGCCAGACATGGCCCTCGTGAGGACCCCAGGCTCGCGAGGAAGAATGACACCAAGACCTACGAGGATGGGCCTCCTCAGCCCCCCCGGGAGTGGCGAAGATCTCTATGCAGAACCCGGCTCCAGGAGTCAAAGATCATGCAAGGATGGACAGGCCGGCGCCAGCGTGCCAGCTGGTGCAGTTTCCCCTTTGGTGCAAAGGGAGAAAGGACATACACAGGTTCCCGAAGCGCCTCCCACAGGTTTCCACTCCAGTGCAACAAGACCACAACCAAGAGCCCCACAGGGTGGATGTCAGTGCCGATCCCACCTCTACATCATCAACAATTACTTTGCAGGCGAAGATCACCTTTGGATAGAGTGGGGATGTACTCCTGTCCCCCTTCAAATTTGGTCATTGTGTGATCCCTTCCTGCCATTGTGATAAGGGAAGAGAACCCGAGCCAGTTCTATATATAGAGGCTAGGCCGCACCATAGACGAGGACGATGAAACCATCCGACAGAACTACTCGACGTACCACAAGGCCAAACAGAGAGCCAAGAACATCACTAGAGCCCCACTCACGAGGCTTGAAACCACTATACTAATTCATCCACCACACCTCCTCGAGAGGCAATCCACCAAAGCAGGAGTAGGTCATTACGCTTCCATTGGCGTGAACCTAGGTAAACCGTCGTGTTCATCTTCTTCCTCATCATCGTGCGAGTTCACCATAGTACCATCGAGTAGTGAGCTAGGCAAGGAGGAGCTACAGGGGATCTTCGCACTCACCCCTGTGTCCGAACCTTGAGGGTTTTGCAGAGCCCGAAATCTGACATTTGGCATGCCAGGTAGGGGCGTGTCGAAGCCTCCCCTCTCGCGGTGACATTCAAGCACTGGTTCTGCAACCCCATGGTGGGCGAGATCCTCTATGCCAGCCGGCCCTTGGTGCATGGTGGCTATGGGGCACGCAGAGCCTTCTCCGTGGTTGCCTACATCCTCGGCGAGTCACAGGCACCCTCCTCCAACCGCCAGTTCAAGTAGTTCCTTCACCACATAGGAGTAGTCTAGCCGCCGCCCGAGCTAACGCCGTCTCGTGCATGGTCGGAGATCGACATCACCTCCAGCCCCGTCGACCACACCAAGATGACGACTTCCACCGGAATGCACTCCATGTTGTGCACGCCAACCATAAGCAGCATGGCGGTCTCAAGGAGCCTCATAGACGGTGGCACCGGCCTCAACGTCATCTCCGTGGAGGCCTTCGATGCGCTGCAACTACCAAGTGATCGACTCACGCCCTAAAGGCCCTTCGTTGGGGTGGTCGGGGTTCCTCATCCCCATGGGGCGGGTGCACCTCCCTTTCACGTTCGACACCCGCTCCAACTTCTGCACCGAGCAGGTCGACTTCGTTGTCGCCCAGATCCACCTCCCATACAACACGATACTTGGCTACCCCGCACTCGCCTAGTTCATGGCCGCGATGTACGCGGGCTACAATGTCATCAAGATCCCCGGGAGCGGTGGAATCCTGACCGTCGTTGGAAATGTCAAGGATGCATCCCATGTGGTCAAGCTCACCTACAGGGAGGCGGCCGCAGCGCGCCCAAGTGCCGAGGACGCCACGCGGGCCATCGAGGACTTCGGGGTTGTCCTCGATGTCGGGCTGGTAAAGATGAAGCAGTTGTTCTCCAAGAGTCGAGTGGCGATGAAGTGGGTGACGGTGGACAAAGGAAACCCTGGTCCTACCTTCACCATCAGCGTCGACTTGCCCCTAGATCAAGAGGAGGCGTTATTGGCTTTCCTCTTTGCAAACACGGACGTGTTCGCAAGGAGCGCCTCCGACCTAGTGGGGGTCATGACTCACGAGGGAAGTGATCGAGCACCACCTCATGGTGTGCTCGAACGTGCGCCCAGTCAAGCAAAAGGCGAGGAGACAAGCTCAGGAGAAGTAGGCATTTATCGCCTAGGAGGTCGGCAAGCTGAAGGAGGCCAGGGTCATACGGGAGGTGCGCTACCCGGAGTGGCTTGCCAACCATGTGGTTGTCCCGAAGAAGTTTGGCAAGGAGCATATGTGCGTCGACTTCACGAGCCTCAACAAAGCCTACCCTCAAGACCCATTCCCACTGTCACGCATCAACCAGTTCATGGACTCCACCGTGGAGTCTTGTCGGCGTTCTGGGAACGGGGGTACTTAGACCTGCTTGCCTACAGGGTAGGACATAGCCCACCTCCTCAGCCAGGCTCGGCCTGGCGTGACTTCACTCAAGACAAGGCTCTCGCGAGGTCCCTAGGCTCGCGAGAAAGAACGACACCAAGACCAGCAAGGATGGGCCTCCTCAGGCCCTCTCCATAGTAGCGAAGATCTCTATGTAGAACCCAGCCTCAGGAGTCAAACATGATGCAAGAAAGGATAGGCGGGCGCCGGTGCGCTAGGCGGTGTAGTTTCCCCTTTGGTGCAAAGGGGGCAAGGGCGTAGTGGGTTCCCAAAGCTCCACCCAAAGGTTTCCATTCCCGTGCAACGAGACCATGACCACGAGCCCTGCAGGGCGGATGTCATCACCGAGCCCCCCACTGCATCATCGACAACCACGTTGCAGGCAAAGACTGCCTTTGGGCAGGGCACGGATGTACCCCTACCCCCCTTCAAATTTGGCCATTGTCGGATCCCTTAGCGACATTGTGATAAGCGAAGGGGACCCAGGCCACCACTACATATAGAGACTAGGCCACACCATAGAGGGGGGGGTCCAATCTACGACTTAGCCACCCAAACAACAAGACAGGGCAGGAAGCCAAGAACATTGCTTGAGCTCCCTCGTGAGGCTCGCCCCTACTGTACTAGTTCAGCCACCCTCCCCCCCCCCTCCGAGAAGCAATCCACCATAGCAGGAGTAGAATATTATGGTTCATAGCGGCCAAAACTTGGGTAAACTGACGTGTTCATCTTCTTCCTCGTCATCGTGTGAGTTTGTTGTTGTGTCTATCGTGTAGTGAGCTAGGTAGGACGAGGCTGCAGGGGATATTCGCACACGCCCTTGTGTTCGAACCTTGAGTGTTTTGTGGAGCTAGAGGGGGGAGGTGATTAGAGTACTTGACCAATTAAAGAAATACCTTTTCCCAATTTTGAGTCTTGCCAGATTTTAGCATTCATAACAAGCCAAGTACACCTACACATGCCTGTCTACGAGTATAGTAGCGGAAAGTAAAGACAAGCATGTAAGTAAAGGAAGGGTAGGAATATCAAACACAATTTGAAGACATGATGATTTGTCCCATGGTTCCGATAGGTGGTGCTACCGTACGTCCATGTTTATGGAGTCTTCGACCCATGGAGGGTAATGGTCATGAGAGTCCATGGAGGGATCTACCCACGGAGGGTTCCATGAAGAAGAAACCTTGATTATACCATGATGGCGTACATCCATGGACGACTAGCCTAACTCGGGGTAGACCTTCACGAAGTAGTAGATCTCCTTGCCCTTACAAACTTCTTGGTTCACCCCACAAAACGAAGTAGGGCTCCCAAGTGACACCTAACCAATCTAGGAGGCAGCACCTTCCAAAAGGTAATAGGCTCGATAATGTCGATGAACTCCTTACTCTTGTGCTTCAAGATAATAGACTCCTCAACACATAGTCATTCTCTCATAGATTTAGCTATGGTGGAAGCGGTTGATTGGGTGGAAAGCAAATTGGGGAGGCTAGAGATCAAGATTCATATGGTTGGAATGGAATGGCATGATCTCAACACATGAGTAGGTCGATCTCTCTCCGAAAATCAATAGGTATGAGTGGGGAACTGTTATGAGTGCTTCTCTTGCGAGTGAGTGGTGGTTGAGGGGAATATATAGGAATCTCCAAAAATCCAACCATTACACCTAATAAGTCAGACTCGGTGACATCGATGTGTTAATCTCGGTGGTACCTAGTTGCGTCAAAGGTAGCAACTATTGAATCTTGGTTGCACCGATAAGGTGACCAACAGTCACATTGCCAAAGTCGGTGACGCCGACTCAAGAAACTCGATCAGACCGATTTTGTGAATTTTCGTAACAAGAAGTTGGCAACCCAAACTCGGTGGCACAGAAATGGAATCAGTTGCACCAAAATACTAGGGTTTGGCTTAGTTTGTCTAAGGCTGAGAATCGGTGGCACCGAGTGGAAAGTGTTGGTTGCACCGATTTTGGATAATTGGCTTTGGACAGACTTTTGTGGAAGAGCTTGTGCGTGAATGTGGTGACTATCACTTGTGCATGTATGAGCATTATGTTCACCAACAGTACCTTACCCCCTTTTAATAGTATTGGCTTTCCTATGGACTCAAAGTGATTTCTTAAAAAGTAAAATGTAGAGTCCTCTTTGCTTGAAGCTTTGCCAATCTATTTCCTTGCATCTTGGGGTATTCCACAATCCTTTTGCCAACCGATCATTGGACTTTTCCTGAAACATGCTTAGTGGAAACATTACTTCAATGACATATATTTTGTTATTAATTACAAAAACCACCAAGGTAGCAAATGTGCTTTCAATCTCCCCCTTTTTGGTAAATGATGACAACATATAGATATAATCAATAAATATAATCGTCCCTTTGATAAGTATGCGATAAGCAAGGTCTCCCTTAAATTTGTGCATTATTTTTAAATTTGCGTTGGAATGCAAATGCACAATCGACTATGTACATGGGGCACTTCTTCCATGTCACATACCTCTAGGGGTGTGCGAGAGTAATAAGAGCTAACAACATAGCATAACACATCAAGCAAACTCAATGATCATCTCATAACCATCAAAAGGATAGGAAATAGTAACAACACACATTAAAGTGGATGATCAAACACGAACAAAAGTATATCACATCTAAACCAACAAATCAAATGTTTTGTAAAACAGCAATAAAAGCGAGACGCTCTCTCACTCGAAGCCAAAAGATCTATATACAACTTCTCCCCCTTTGGCAAAAGGTTATCAAAAAGTTCTAAGAGATATAGCTAATCATCCTTCTGCAGCTGATCTCCTCCGATGGTCGATTTCTGAGTCGAGAGAACTACGTCGGCGAAGACCTCTGCTGATGTCCTAGACGGAGTTGGTGTGGCAATGAGAGGCATTGGAGGAGCTGATGGAGTTGAAGTCTCTGTAGTTGGAGCAGAAAATGAAGGTCCCGTCTCTGGAGCTGGCATTGTAGGTGTTCTGGCCTGTGTCCTGAACTGGGTAGTCGTCCTGACAGGTGCACTATCCTCCTCATCATCAGAAGAATCAGACTCTAAAGAGGTGCAACGGATAGGAGCTTCATATACTTCCTTCTTGAGCTCGTTGACGGTCTTGCTCACCCCATCCACCTTGTCATTAAGAGTTTTGACTCTATCCTCAAAAATGTTCCCAAGGCTCTCCTATCTATCCAGAATGCTTTTGATCTCATTCTTCATGTCCATGACAGTAGAGATCAAGAGATCCATCTGCTGGTTCCAAGATCTAATGACCTGAGCACTAGTGGCTCTAGATGCCTCTGGCTCTACGTCTGCCTGAGCTGCAGCTGATGTGGGATGGTCTGGGTCCATCACCACAACATTGTCCTTGAAGTCTGGCTGTTGTGGCAACCAGGGTATATCTAAACCAAAGATGTTCTTCTCAAGTTTCAAGTTGATGAACATCTGGATGTAGGGTGCATAGCAGCATGAGCGCTTCTGGTCAGCAACAACCCTCTTCATAGTTTCTACTATCAAGTCCATCACTCAATCCTGGTATGCTTATCAAGATGGATCAACATGTTGATTGAATGGCCTCGACTCATATTCTCATCTCCATACATAGGCATCAATGTATGCCTCAAGATGGTGTTCATGGTACGGAGGACAGCCTGGAGGAAGTAAATAGATCCTAACTTGTGTGATTTCAAGTTAGCAGCAGGGATAGCATTGTACATATCCTTCATAGCATCTTGGCTCTCCTTGGATTCAGAGTAGACATCCAAGTCACCATCTGGCACCTCTAGGACTCCTAAGATGGTAGCCCATTCATCAACTGAAGAATCATATCTTGCTCCTTCAGTCATCCACAAAAGTGAGCAGTAGAGTAGAATTGCATTATCATCTCGTCATTCCAAGAAATAAACTCTTTGCCAACAAACATATCTAGGCCAATGAAGTCTAAGTTCTCTTGAACACATGGGAAATAGTTCTCATTAGCCTTGATTTACTTCCAGTCAATGTATCTCATATCACTGATAGTTGGACTTTTGTCAAGCAAGATTGTCTCATAGAAATCTTGTTGTTCCTTGGTGTAGAACATATAGTCCACAACAATTTTTCTCCTATGGGCATATGGATCAATAGGTCTCCATGCCCTCAAATCAGAATCCTTCCTCTTCTTCATATCATCAGCAATTTGATGGCTGGCATTGTGTTCAGGAAGGTGAGTGAGGGAGTCCTGGATTAAGGGGTCCTCGAAGAGCCAGCCTATTTCTACGGGCCGGACTATATGGGACACTTACCAAACATAGGATCAATTGAAGGACCTATTTCCAAGATGGAAGCTTTGGGGAGCATGGATTGTACTCAACTTTTGATGTAGCGAATGGGCTTGTTTATCTCTTCTGTGTGTAACTGACCATGTGTAAACCCCAGGTATCCTTGGCGTCTATATAAACCGGGGGGTTTTAGGGTGTAAAGACACAACAACTCATCTAGGGTTAGCTCTTCGATCTCGAGGTAGATCAACTCTGTAATCCCCACATCATCCATACAATCAAGCAGGACGTTGGGTATTACCTCCATAGGAGGGCCCGGACCTGGGTAAAGCCTTGTCCCATTCGCCTCCTATTACCATCATTCCTACTCTCATAGTTCAGGACCCCTACCCGAGATGCACCGGTTTTGACACCGACATTGGTGCTTTCATTGAGAGTTGTGCTATGAGCGCCGAAGCAATCTATGTCTCGCCTTGTCATCATCGAAGAGGTACGCAACATGGAAACTTTCGTCCCTAGATAGATCATTGCCTTCGGCAGCGTTGTGCTGCACGCCAACCTGAATGGATATCTAGGCCATGTTGAGAGCTTCGCCCCTCATTGAGATGTTAGATTCGGGAACCTAGATTTCTCCGTGGTTTCTCGGGGTGACTTGTCACTAATCGGGCTTGCGGCTTCACTTGCCACACCCCGAGACTCTGAGGCTTTAACATCGAGTTCCTTCTTCGTGCACGCCAATGGAGTTAACCATGGTGGTGTTCCAATTCCTTGTCTGGATCTGGGCATAGAGTCGGAAGGCCGGACACTCGTTCTTGTCCAACATCCCACTCATTGGGGCACATGGGAGGTTAATTCCTAAAGTTTCGAATAGTGTGATCCAATCGAGAACTCGACATTCAACGATGCTCTTGATCGGATCTCGTTGATGAAAATTTCTAACCATTCAACCCCGATCTATGCTTGGATCGGTTACAGAGTGGGTCGGGACGAATTTTTGGACCCACCCACCACGCACTTCATAGCCACAGTTGAAGACTTAACCGGCATGTTGGACTATGACTCTGGCGAGGAAAAATACATGGATGAAGAGGACTGTCTTCCCACCCCTATTAACACCGGGCGATGGGCCGCAACTTCTACATATGACATCTACATGGTGGACACTCCAGCCACTAATGGCAACAAATCGCCTAATAATGATGGCGACAAGTCGGGCGACACACTGTCACGACGCCGGAAACCGCATAAGCGGTCCAAAGGCAAAAAGGGAAGGAAAGCTGTCATCGGCACCGGGGATGGATATATCCCCGAGGACCATGGTGATCCCGATATCCCTGAACACCAGTTAGAGGGTTAGGAAGGGCCTAAGGACTAGAGCAACCCTGACGACTTCAATGACTCCGAGGATGACAATTAACCACCTACCGTCGAGGAGGACGACATCCCGGAAGCCGATGACCTAGACATTCCTGATAACTCTAAAGATCAGGAATTGTCCAGACAATAGCTCATAGCAACGGCCTGCAGCCTGAAAGCGAAAGAACGACAACTTAAAGGCGAACAAGACAACCTCAATGATCGATGGACTAGAGTCCTCTTAGCTGAGGAGGGATACAGTACCGGTTATCAGACCAACCTAAGAGTTATCCATGTAGAAGGCTGCTACCGTAGTTTGACGACAAGCTCACTAATACCTCGTCTCCCAAACAAAACCCATACGACAAGCCGGACCATCCACCACGTGGGCGTGAGAGGACGGCTGACCATACCGGTCACATACTGGCTATGCCCCGAACACGGGGAAAGGAGCCGCTATAGCCCAATGCCAGGTTCGACTTGCGACACGACTTAAACCACATAGCAGATCGCACAAGATCAATCTATGGATGGAGAGGCTACTCACCCAATAGATGGGATGGGTACAGGCCAAGGCTCGACCAAAGCAATAACAGAGACCGGGAACACAACCGGGCTAGAACAGATGTCGAATACAGGCGCGATATAGCTCGTGTTTGAGGCGCCGCTCACCCTCTATGTTTCAAAGATGAGGTAATCTAGCATCAGTTCCTAGATGGGTTGAAACCCGTGAATATTGAACAGTATGATGGGACAAATGACCCAACTATCTGGATTGAGGATTTCCTCCTCCACGTACACATGGCACAAGGAGAGGACCTCCACACCATTAAATATCTCCCCCACAAACTTAAGGGGCCAGCTCGGCACTGGCTAAACAGCCTCCCCGAAAACTCCATCGAATGCTGGGAAGACCTAGAGGGTGCATTCCACTCTAACTTCCAGGGAACCTAAGTTTGGCCGCCGGATTCCTCCAACCTAAGCAACATCGTACCATAGCTTGGAGAGTCTACGCGACAATTATGGAATTGGTTGTTGACCATGAAGAACCAGATGGCCGACTGCCTAGATGCTGAGGCGATAGCCTCCTTCCGACACAATATTCGGGATGAATGGTGACCCGCCAGCTCGGCCAGGATAAACGTCGGACCATTTCCGCCCATACATACCTAATGACCCGCTTTTCCGCGGGTGAAGACAATTGGCTAGCAAGACATAGCCACAACTTCGAAGATCCGAGAACCTCCAAAGTTCAGGACGACAATGGGAAAACCCAACGCAATAAGAACAAGCGCCGATAGAATAACATCGATGCCAATGACGCGACTGTTAATGTCGGCGTCCGCAATTCCTGACCGGGGCAGAAGAAGAAGCCTCCTAAAGGCAATCGCGACGGACCAACCCTATTGGAAAAGATCATAGAAAGGCCTTGCCAAATCCACGGGACTTAAGAGAAGCCCACCAATCACAACCGAGGATCAAGACAAGAGCCCCCACAGCGAGGATGAGTATGAGCCTCGGGGCCCGATTGTTGGAGGCCAAAAGAAATTTCCTCGGGAAGTCAAAACAGTAAACATGATATAAGCCACCCATTTACCTAAGAAGTCGAGGAAGCGCGCCCTTCGAGAGGTTTACATTGTAGATCCCGTAGCCCCAAAGTATAACCCTTGGTCGGCATATCCGTTCACTTTTGGTCGGCGCAATCACCCAACTAGTACCTGTCGCGGGGGTTCAGCCGCACTCGTCCTTTACTCGATTATAGACGGGTATCACCTAACAAAGGTCCTAATGGATGCAGGAAGTAACCTTAACCTGATTTACTCACACACGCTAAAAAGATGGGAATAGATCCGTCAAGGATCAAACCGAGTAATACTACCTTTAAAGGAGTGATTCCAGGTGTCGAGGCCCGGTGCACGGGCTCCGTAACCCTGGAAGTTGTGTTCTGCTCGCCTTATAACTTACGCGCAAAGACTTGTTCTTTGACATTGTGCCCTTCCGCAGTGGCTATCATGCCCTACTTGGCAGTACAGCGTTCACCCGCTTCCACGTTGTCCCGCATTCCGCATACCTGAAGCTCAAGATGCCCGGACCCAAGGGGGTCATTACTGTTAACGGCAACAAGGAGCGCTCTCTACGAACCGAGGAAGATGTGCTGGCCCTAGTGGCCGAATTTAACTACAAAGATGATCGACAAGCTCTGGCATCTACCATCAAGGCACACAAAAAAGGGAAACACGCTCGGCTTCAGTCAGAACTCTAGGAGCCTTGCCCTCCCCTTAAATAGGGACTCTCCCCCCATCGCACAACCCTAAGACCTGCAAAGTACATGCCAAGGAGGCACAATATTACACTTAAAATTACATGGGTAGCTGTGACATCCCAAGTGATGTCCCTACCTTTTGGCATGTAATCCCCCATGTATGAACCTTGTGTCATGAGCTATGAGATGTGTGTTTTATCCTTGCCATTCTATGTGTTTGCATTCATGCATCATCATGCATCATTCCCATTTCATTCATGTGCCATGTTGGTTGTTCTTGTAATTGCTATGTTGTGAATGGTGGTTGTGATGTGAGAGGTTGTGAGTGGTTGGATCCAAGTGTGTGCATCTCCTTTTCCCCCCTCTCTTTTCCCTTTGCAACATCCCCTCCAAAACCCCTTTTCCCCGATTGTTTTTATCATCAGATTTTAAGTTGTTTAAAAAATTGTTAAAAATGTTCATGAGATGGCGCCAAGTGTTTTACGAGATGCGAGTGTGTTGTATTAAATGTTTGGGTTTTTGTGGTTTTGTGTTTTAAATGAACAAGAGCTGTCATTTTAAATATTAAATAAAATACTTGTGTTATAAATCAACTTAATATTTTTATTAATAGGTGCACATTATTTCCTTCTCAAAAGTATTTTTGTTTTGTTTAAAACCCTTTTAATTTTCTTGGGGGTGGGATTTTATTAAATGGAAAACCCTCCCCTTTATTTTTATTTCCCTGTGTGTGAGTGTGAGTGAGAGAGGGTTAGTGGGCCGTGGCCCAGCCCGGCTGGACTCAACGGCCACCTGCCCCGTCTCCCACCTCGGTCAGTGAGTTTCAGAGAGAGCACGTCGTCGCCGTCGCTTTCCGTCGTCGTTGCCATCAGCCTAGGGCTATATAGCCTCCCCTCGGCGTCCATGTTGCTCCGCTAGGATTTCTTCTTCCTCCCTCCGCTGCCACAGCTCCTCTCCCCCTCTTCTTATTCCTTCTTCCTCCACTTCTCTGTCGAGGCGCAGGTAGGCTTCAGAGAAGTTCAGAGGAGCGGTGCTCGTCGTCGTCGTCGCCTCCGGCGGCCTCATCCCCGCTGGTGATGGCGTGGGGCTCGCCGCTGCCGTCTGCGTCACGTTCCTGGCACAAGGGAGCTCCCAGGAGGCCCTTTTCTTCCTCCTCGCCGCCGTAGCGGAACCGGTCTTCTTCGCCTCCGTCGCCACCACGTCGTCGAGCGTCTTCTTCCCCTTCTTCCCCTCTGTCGAGCTCGTCGTGCCTCCGCGAGACCCTCGGTGAGTAGCCCGTCCTCGCCGCCCCTTCTCCTCGCCATAATTCATAGGATTCGACACTGTAGTGCCGTCACTGGCGCTCGAAAGCTCCGTGCTTGGACTCGCCTCCGGTCCCCCTCGTCACGAGGCGAGGTGTGGGATGGAGCCCCCATAGGTCCCTCTTTCGATTTCGCCGCTCCCTGTCGCCGGAGACCCCCTGCATCGCCATCGCTCCGCCGCTGACGCTGTCGCTATTGCTCTGCAGCCACGCATGGTAGGTTCAGTTTCATCAGTAGTTTGTGCGCGTGTGTGTTAAGGCTGCAGATACCCCCTTCCTGTTAAGTTCCGGCGCCGTAGCGCAGTGGTGGGTGTGCATGTGCTCGACACCGAGGTCAGGGGTTCGACCCCCTAAACCTTCCCCTTTTTTCCTTTTGTTGTTTTATTTTATTTTATGTTATTTTTCTTTCTCCTGATTTATACATGTATGTGTGTGCATTCCAGCATGTATGCATGTGTGTGGACCTCCTTGCCATGTATGTGTGTGTATGTACCAAGTTGTACATATGCATATGTATGCATACATGTGTTATGCGTGTGTGTGAGCATGGTTGTGTGTGTGTGTGTGTCATGGTGAGGCATACACCTACATGTGAGGTGTATGTATGTTTGTGTGTGTGATAGTGTGTGTGGATGTGTGTGTATGCTATGCATACATACATGCATATGTTTGTGGGTAATGCCTTGTGAGTGTGCATGTGCAAGTGTATGCATACACTATGTGTATGTGTACCTAGGTGCATGGTAGTGGTGTGGCATGCATGCACCCTTGTGTGGTGTGGAGTGCATCTTATGTGTATGTGCATGTGCATGTATGCACTTGTGCATATATGCACATATGGATGTGTAGGTGAACATATACACCTAGTTATGTTTGCTATGTTTAGTGTAGGTGCTATGTGTATGTTGAAGTAACTCCATGTGCTTGTACAAGAGAGCATGTGTGTATGTATGTGTGGAGGTGTAGATCCCCATGTGTATGAGTAGCTCCATGGTTAGGTTCTCTTATGTGCATGAGCATAGTTTTTCTCTAGCTAGTTTCACCCTTGCAAATTGATGCTATGCCATGTTATCATGTCCCTAATATGTTAATTAACCACTTGCATCATGTATCTATGGAGCACATGTCATTTTGCGGCATTTCATTAAGTTTCATAAGTGACATAAGTCGCCCATGCCCTTGGGAGGCTTAATTTCGACCTAGGGTTTCTCCCTCTTGTTACATGCAAGCATATGGGTATGAGTAATGCTTTTGGGGTAGAGTAAACCCATGTATGCACCTGAGAAGTAAAATTGGACTTTGGGGCAACTTGACAAAACTGCATTTTTATGCTGTGATGCCCTTTTGTCTTTTTAATATGAATTAATCTATGCATGCAATTAAGTTCTTGCCAACATGAGTTTTTTAGTTAAAGTTATTGGGAATGTCCTAGTATTTTTGTTATTTATGTTAAGTCACTAGTTAAGTAAGAACCATGCTGTTTAGTAAGCTACTTTCTGTTTGTGCTAACCTGCTTGAAAATGGCCAAGTCTGGAGAGTCTGGTGTTATTGTTTTGCCATGTTGAGAGGATGGTATCTTGTAATGTGTTGTATATTTGACCATGCTCACTGTTAGTTATTTTTAGTATATAATGTGTTGTACCATCCTGTTAATTTTCATGCCAATAGGAGCTTCCTAGCATATTTAACCAGTGCTGTCAACTTGCTACTTTATAATCACAGATTCCAGAAAATTGGAATTTTCACTAAGTCCCAGAAAACTGTTTCATCATGCCAACTTGATTGCTTCTTGCTTATTGATGTGTGGATCCTTTTCTAGTGGTGTAATTGGATGAATTGTTGTGTGTGTTGAATAGATTCTGTCCATGTCTTGGTTGTGGCTGTAGGCTTCATGTAGCTCATGTTGTGGGCTTTTCAAATTGCTATGTTGCTGTTTTGTGGCAGATTGGGTGTTGTTTTGTTTTGTGACTTGTGGGAGCTATACTCCATGGAATGGTTTGATTCTTGAGTCTAATATGATTGATTTTCCATCACCTATCCAGTGGCTACCTTGGAATGCCAATAATTAGCCCAGGTATTGGTGGTCTTGTGTTTTTCATGATGCATCCATATTTGCCATGTTCATGCATGTCTAAATAACTTTCCATGATGTTCTGTCCAGATTCATTAATAAACAACTTTGCATATGAAACATGAATAGTTTTGGATTGCCATGTTATAATCTTCCTAAGTGGTCATGCATCATCTTGATTGTGCATTGCACCTTGGTTGGATGTTTATTGTTGCTGTTTTTCTTGGGTAGACGCGAGTGTTGATACTGAGTACGAGGACCTAGGAGAGTACCACTACGGGGATCCCGCTACTTGTTTCACTGAAGAACCAACAGGCAAGATGATCCTACTCGGATCCAGATACTATTTTTTGCTTGCTAGTTTCTCGCTCTTAGCGTTACAATTGCGCTACCTACCACTTGATAATCAGCCCCCATGTTGCCATGACAGCCTCTAACCTCCACATCCTAGCAAACCTTTTGATTGGCTAAGTTACCGCTGCTCAGCCCCTCTAATAGCATTTTAGTTGGAGGTGCAGGTTGTTCCATGTGATAACATGGATTTGGATATCAGAATATTATGTTATTTAATTTAATGCACATATATATCTTGGTATTGGTGGAAGGCTTGGCCTTTAGCTAAGTGATTTGTTCCTCTATTACCGCCCTTAGTTCCTTGTTACCGGTGTTATGTTTTCCATACTTTGCACTCCTCATATGCTCGGGGTTGTTATGGGGACCCCTTGTTTATTCGATGGAGATTAAAACTTTTCTGGCAAGACCCAACATTGGTACTACATTTGTTTAACAACTTAATAAAATTGCATAGGGTCTTGCAAACCCGTGGATAATTTAATCAACCCCCAGGCCAGTGCTCCTCATGAGTGTTGGCCCAAACTAAAGCACTGTGCGGGGCCAACGCAGAGCAACTTGGGAGATTTCTATCAGGTCACCATACACAAGCTTATCCGTCGTGTCCTAAGAATGAGATACGCGGCTCTTATCGGGTTCGTCGACACGTCAGGTGGTCTTGCTAGATTTGTTTTACCTTTATCGAGTGTCTTGCATGTGGAGACTGACTTTCTTCGGGTTTACCCGAGGTGTTGGAATTCCTTTGCAATTACCTATGATAATCGTGAGATCCACGGTCGAGGCATTCCCACGGAGTGTGGTTAATTTTGTAATGGACTAGTTGGAGCACCCCTGAAGGGTTAAATCTTTTGAAAAGCCGTGCCCGCGGTTATGTGGCAACTTGGATATTTGTTTAGCACCCGATTATAGCAAACTTGAAGTAAACTCAAATTAAAATACACCAACTGTGTGAGTAACTGTGATCATCTCTGCTCGTGAACATGGTCCGAGTAGAGAACACGGTGGGGTTATGTTTGACGTAAGTAAGTGTTCAGGATCTCATAGAGATCATACTAGATTCGATCGTTCTTCTTAGGCCACTCATATTTATTTCATGTTGCGTAAGCTAGCCACCATATATGCTTAATGCTGCTGCAACCTCAACACTTATCCCATCCCTACCTTTAAGCTTGAATAGACTCGGTACCCGGGCACATGATAGTTGAGTCCTCTGTGGCTCACAGTTTACTACAACAATCCAGGTGCAGGTTCAGATGAGTTCGTGCAGGATGATCTTACCCAGCTCTAGTGGGCGTATGATGAGGAGAGAGGCAGGATGTATGTGACATATCCGGATGAGTAGAGGACCTGGTCGTGATCTTCGGGATAGCTTGATAGGATCATTTGCAACTTCTTTTATCGTTTGATTTCGTCCGTAGATGGACCCTGTGTTCAACTTGATGTTATGATTTGAGTGACATTGTAAGTTAGCATGTGGCGAGGGTAAGCCAACTTGTATACACTTCTCATTCAGTATTGTATGTTGTGATGATACTATTCTTGCTAATGGCAAGATGCACATCTATCCCATGCGAGGCCCTCATGCCTTAAATGGATAGGCGCGCATCTTGGGCGTGACAGTAGCGGTGGGGAAACAAAGGTGGGTGTCCAACTAGACCGAACCACTACAAATAATGTGTCTCCGGACACAACGCAAGGACCATTCAAAATCCTGCCAATGGCGTAAATCTCATCCATAATTCGGCGACTTCTCAAGACCTTGTTTGCAAGATCCGTTCACCGAACAGTACCATCCATCGAGGTGCACCAAGGAGCAGGAGTAAACTAGCAACAGGACACATCAAGGACGTAAGGCCACCAATCGAAGACCTCTGCTACAATCACACCTGAGTAATTTTTTCTTCACATACTTGTAAGTAGTTTCTTCGGCACTCCGAGTAATAAGAGTTGTTGAGAAACAAAAAAAGCATCATTTTACATGGTTGTCTTGTTGCCCTTCTTGGCATACATTTTCCTTTTCTCCCTCTTCTCATGAAATAGTTCGGTATGTCACGATGCAACCGGGTAATACATTGGGGGCTCCAATTTACAAATAAATTTCCTTATGTACGGATTATTATGTGTTCAGCCTCTTGGAGTTCACTTTATATGCATTGGTTCCGAACTATGTCTTGGGTCAATAGTTGGGTTGCCTGGCTCCTGTGCTTGCCCCTTTACATTCCGCTTGGGTTCAGCTAAAATGGCAAAGGATAACACCTGCGATAGTGATTCCGGATAGTATGTACAAGGACCTCAGTGGAGAAAGCCGAAAACTGACTATCATAGTATGCGAGAGCCGGTCTGTGAATCCGAACTTAAAGTGTTATACTTAAATCCTCGTTAGAGGACATTCCATGTTGTCTCAGGGGTTTGCTCTCCACGCGAACCTTGTGATGCTAGCCTTAGTCGTGGTTCATCCGAACATCACAACACTCTGAGGGCTAGTGTTTAGCCTCCCGTAGTCCTTTTTCACGCCCCTAGGGCTAAGTAAAAGAAATAAAGAACTATTGTCTGATTGCCTAGTCCGCTGCACTCTACCGCCTTCGGGTTCTGGGAACTCGGCTAAGGGACATAGTGCATTGGCAGCGACACCCCATGTAGAATCTATATGGGGGCTGAAGCTGACGACTCACATCTTTCAGTTTAAAACGGCCACATAGGAGTTATAAAGGAATGAAAAAACATTAAATGCATAATAACTTGCAACATAACATTTAATATATGAAATGTCTTTGCACGCATTGCAACTCATTCAAACAGATTATCGCCCGAACATTGTGACGCTGTAGCCCGGGCACCTTCGACTACTCCTGCGAAGTAGAGTTCGGGGCATCTATGTTCCTTCCAAGGAGGCGGCGGGGCGGTGGCTATCTTCATTGGATCCAGCCCTGGCCAGTGCACCTTGGCCTTGGCAAGGGCCATCCGGACTCCCTCGGTGCAGGAGGAGTGCTTCACCGTGTTGAGGCGAGGCGAAGCGGCAATTAACTTCTGCACCAGGACAAAGTAGCTGCCTGGCAGCGGCTCGTTGGGCCATAGGCTGATATAGAGGTCCCTCATGGCTGGCTCCTCCATCTGGTGCACCTCCATCAGCTGCTTCAGTTGCTCCACAAGAAGTGGAGAGCGCTCGGGGGCTCCAAACTGTGCCCAGAACAGACGAGCTTCGTCTCCTTCTTCCCTCAACCCAAACAGTTGATTAGCGTCCGCTATGCTCTTCTGGAGATAGGAGGAGGCGCCTAAGCAATGCCACACCTGGGTAAGCAATTTGAACTTGCTATCGATGAAGACACACTTTAGTAAGTATGGCTTACCATCCGTTATATCCTTCACTTGGCGGACCTGCTCCTAAAAACCGCATGTCCACCCTCTCCTTCCCAAGATCGGCCTTCAGGGTGGATAGTTCGGCCGTGCTCTCCTTGCCCTTCTACTCAAGGACCTCGGACTTCTGGCTAGCGTCCTTGAGCTCCTGCTGGATCTCCACCACACAAGCCTCATGCTTGTTGATGGTGGCTCGTATGGCGGAGAGGGCGGTAGCCGCTTCTTTGGCCACCTCCCTTTCGATGGTTGCGGCATCCTTCGCTTGTTGAAGCTCGGGCTTGAGCCTCTCTACTTCTTTCGCCGAGGCTGTGTCACCATTAACATTATGAATACCTGCATTGACATTATGCTATCAAAGGTATTCGGATTTTTAGTAGACTTACCTCGTGCCTCGTCGAATCTCTTGTTAAGGGCATCAACTTCATCCTCAGAGAGTCTTAGATTCCAATTCAGGTCATCTACTTCAGCTCCATTTACGGCTGCCATCGATGACGAATCCTATAAAATACAAATCCTTGTCAGGATACATGGGATCAACCCTTCCGAACTATCGTCAATCCGATCACATGTCTGGTCCTCTTAGGTGTTATTCGAATATTCCAAACACACATTTTGTATACAGTTCGAAAACGGATCCATGATTGACCCCTAGGTTTGTTTTTTCAAACTTACCTAGGGATCGGTGGCTGCCATGTATATAATCATAAAAGTAAATAAGCATTTTTGCAAATAAGAATGTCGAGTGACTTACTTGAAAGCCCGTCAGGAGACCTTTGAAGGCCTCCTTGATTCCGTTGTCGACGGACTGAATGGTCTGCAATCCCACACCCATAAGGGTGCGGATCTCTTCGGCGATGGAGGCACGTGATAAAGCCTCCTCCATGACCGGCCACCCATTGGTCGGTGAGACCGGTTGTGATCGGACCACCCGATAACAAATGGGGGTTTGAACAGTTGTATCCGGAGGGGTTGTGCGCTCCGGGGATGCCCGTAGAGGGGACTGAGCGGCCGCTTGTCCGGCCTCCTCAGTATTCGGGTGGGGGACTTCCCCCCCCCCCCTTCGACGACTGAGGCGTTAGCCTCGGCCATGATGAGGTCTCCCCCGCTGCCAGTGCCCGGCTCCAGAGCATGCTAGGATGACACCTCCACGGTGTCCTTTGCGGCGCCTGGAGTGGCGGGATGCGAAGCATTCCTGCTCTCCGCTAGTTCGGTGGGCGGGGTCTCCCTGTCCGATACTTTACTAGTGAGAAGAATACGCGGGGGTTGCAAAGTCACTAAGTACCAGTGTGTTAATGAAAACATTAAACATGTTAGTAACGAACAAGGGGATATTCGGATCCTAACCTTCTAGAGGGGGCTTGACTCTGAGGTTTCTCTATGTGCATATATCACCTGTGTCCGACGTGTTTTCTTCTGGGGAGGAAGGGGTACCTCCTCTAGGGCACCCGATGATGCCGCCCTCTTTCTTGCGAGCGGGAATAGCCTTCCCCCTCGACTTCATATTCATCCTCATCCTCCCTCTCACCTTATTGTTCTTCCTCCTCATGCTCCTCTTGATTCGAGAAGGCATGAGTTTCCCCAGAGATAGTCTCTGACTGGTCCCTGATGCATAGGCTGCCCCGACCCGGTTTCTTATTCTTCTCTTTCTTCGTGGGGGCCTTGTAAGGCTTCACCACGAGCATTTCCGCAAACATCCCGGACCTGGCGTCTTCGGACTGAGGTGCCGAACTGCTAATGTTAATGGCTTTCTTTGGCCAAGTTTGCAAAGGGATGATCATAAAAGATGTTATGGATCCTCTCTCTAAAAAATAAAGCCAACCAAGAAAAATTATACCGTACCTCGGAGGCAGTCTTGGCAGCGTGCAGACCCCTGTCTTCCTCCTGGGATGGCCATCTCTTTTGTGACTTGAAGAGCGTCTTCCACAGCTTCTCCTGCGTAGTGCGGACAAAGTTCGAGACTGTGGGAGTATCGTCAAGCTAATGAGCCCACAAGGGAGTGTATCGGTGCTGGCAGGGGAGAATGCATCTTCGGAGCATGACCTGGACCACATTGGTCAGCTTGACGTCCTTCTCGATCATGGAGCCGATGCGCTTCTACAGTTTGCTCACCTCCTTGCTCAGTCCCCAGCTAATGCCCTTTTTTATCCTTGAAGCTAATCTGGTGGGGGGACTGGATCGGAATTCGGCAGGGGGAGTCTGGCCTTCTTCGCGTGGTTCAGTGATGTAGAACCACTCCATATACCACACCTTAATCTTGTCGATGAAGGTACCCGATGGCCATGCAGCGCGGGTGAGCTTGCCGATGATGGCCTTGCCACAGTCCACGTGCCTGCCTCCGACACACTTTGGCTTGACGTTGGATATTTTGAGCTAAAGCTCGAAGTGCGACTCGACCCGCAAAAAAGCATCACAGAGGAGGATGAACATTGATATGTGCATAAAAGAGTTCGGTGGGAGGTCGTGGAAGTCAAGGCCATAGAAAAACATCAGGCCCATAACAAAGGGGTGGAGCGGGAAGCTCAGCCCATGGATGAAGTGGGTGAGGAAGACCATCCTTTCGCCCGACCATGGGGTGGGGGTCACTTGGCTCTCCTATGGCACACGCTGATTTGAGGTCCAGGATATCCCGTTAGGTGATCGTTGAAACATCCCACTGGCCATTGGAGCTAGAGCCCACCATTGGTGAGCTCTGTAGTGGGAGGTGGAAAACCTAGATCTGTGCTTCGGAGGTTTGGAGGAACGAAAAGCAGAGGAGGCGAATGGGGAGCGTGAATAGGCTTTGGCGCTTTTCCCTGTTTTATCGGACTTATTGTTTGGACACCCTTCCCTGCGTTGTTAATTCCTCCGCTTCCCAAAGTGTGTGTTCCATTGCACGCGCATGATGACACATATTCCGTGTAAAACTGGGCACGATCTGCACATTGATAGATCGTGTTGATTGAAGCGGCATCGAGCCGCGAATCGAGTTTTTGCAATTGGCCTAGCGGTCGTGGTGGGCCCTGACCTTTCGTCAAAAAGGTCACCAGGGGACATTATTTTACCCCCTGATGTTTGGCCTTCAGGGCCGACCCATTCATAGTGTTCGGACACGCCACTATTCAGAAAGCTACTTGTCATCAGAGACCGAACTGAATTCGGCGGGAAGAACTCACCTCAAAAGCCGAAGATTCTGATCGAGCGAAGAAGTTGAAGCAAAAGACCCTTGGTGTTGGAGGCAAGTTTGGGGGCTACTGAGGGTGTCCTGGATTAAGGGGTCCTCGAGGAGCTAGCCTATTTCTATGGTCCGGACTATATGGGCCACTTACCGAACACGGGATCAATTGAAGGCCCTATATCCAAGATGGAAGCTTAGGGGAGCATGGCGTGTACTCCACGTTTGATGTAGCAAATAGGCATATTTGTCTCTTTGGCGTGTAACCGACCATGTGTAAACCCTAGGTATCTTCAGCATCTATATAAGCCGGAGGGTTTTAGGGTGTAAGGACAGAACAAATCATCTAGGGTTAGCTATTCGATCTTGAGGTAGATCAACTCAGTAATCCCCACATCATCAATACAATCTAGTAGGGCGTAGGGTATTACCTCCATAGGAGGGCCCGAACCTTGGTAAAGCCTTGTCCCCTTCGTCTCCTATTACCATCGTTCCTAGTCTCACAGTTAGGGACCCCCTACTCGAGATCCGCCGATTTTGTCACCGACAGTGAGGTCTAAGGTTCATCTAAGCACTCATAGCATCACCATCAACTTCTCTGAAAGTAGATCCTTTGTTCTGCTCAGCTGCTGGAATGTCTTTCGTAGTCCTCTTGGACTTCATTTCAGCAACCTTATTAGGTGCAGACTTGGTGCTCTTTGAGGGACTTGGCTTTGCCATAGCATCTGCCAACAGCTTCTTCTACTTCTTCTTGGGAGGGGCGTTGACAACATGCTCTTGCTCCTCCTCCTCCTCCTCGGCAGTAGCACGAGCAGCCTCTCTCGACCTTCATACATTGAGGTAGGCATGTCAACAACACGAATGATCCTCTTCCTGGCCTTCTTCTCTGCTACCTTCTTAGGCAAATACTTCCTTGGGGGATCAATAGTCATGGTAGCCCTAGCACTGTCAGGTGCTCTCATTATCTTTGGAGGTGCATAAGTCTTGCTGACCACCCTCCTAGATGAGGTGGCCTCATTGGATGACTTCTTCTCTTGGTTCTTAGCAAGAACCTCCTCTAGCAGAAAATCTGAATCCTCCTCTTCAGAATTCAGTCTCTTCCTGGTCCTTATAGCAACCTTAGGCAACCTATGAGAACTAGGGGTGCCTGGATCTAAAAAAGAGCTGGACCCAGGGCTGGTGCGTGAACTAATGTCAATGTTCTACTCTTGCAAGTTCTGGCTATTCTCTGAACCTGACATATCTGACCATGTGAATAGAGTTGATAAGAGTGGAATAGGACAAGTCATCACAAAATGCAGAGTTTTTGATAGTTTGAACAAAAGATTTTCAAGGTTTGCATTCTGTCACATGAAAATCGGTACAGCCGAAGCAAAAATATCGGTGCTACCGAGACTGACTTTCTCATTAACAGAAACTTGGCACTCCTTACAGTGAGACCGAAAAGCAACACAGAGGGCAAATCGGTGACACTGATTGGTTCGCTTTGGTTCCACCGAGTTTCATCGGGCAAACGTCAAACCCTAGAAAATCACTCATTCCCTATCTAAAGGAATTTTCTTGTGGACAGAATGATCTCAAACAGTGGCTAGACAAAGAAGAAACCCTAATGCACATGAATCAGAAGGTGGAGGGAAAGAAGGGGCCAAATCCATATCCTAACTTGGCGATTGATCCGCTACGGAGGCGACGATGGTGTAGAATTCGTCGATGATGGTTATTCCTAGCGGCGGAGACACTCGGGGAGGCAAGGCGATGACCAGGGGTCTTAGGAACGGCATCTTAGGGTATTGAGGCGCGACGTTTGAAGATAGAATTTTAAAGCATCGGGGTCCACAACATATATACCCTTCACCGTCGGTGACGTCGATTTTAAATTTTCAGTGTCACCGAGTTTCTCAACTGTCAGCTGACATGGAAACTCGGTGTAACTGAGAATATGGAATCGGTAGTACCGAGATAGAAATTCATATCAACCCTAGGCATTAGGTGATATCGAGATTATTGAGTTGGTTCCACCGAGATGCACTTGGGTGGTTTTAATGGTTGGTCCTTTGTCGATACGGAACTCCGAGTGCACCTCACACAAAGAGATCGAGAAGTACTTGTTAAAATTTTGTGATGCAACATTAATAGAATGTGAGGTGAGAAATCATAGATAAGTAGAGGAGTGGTCCTAGGCATTCTTGTATATCCAATTGGCAAATGAAAAAGTCAAAAGCCAAATAGCAACAATTGGATATCCTCGAATGAGTAAATAAATGCAGACCAACATGCTCACACAATAAGATGTCAAATGAAAACATGGCAAACATGCACAATCACACTAGCATCTAACAAGCACTTTGGAGATGACGGAGTCATCTATATATGAGTATATTGACTTAGGAGCCAAGTAAGAATACTTGTTCGTAGGTGATACTCATTGTTTAAGCACAAGTGGGTTTACCACTTGTACATAAGGCATTTAATGTTGTGACATACTATGAGATGCTTTGACTAAAGTCTTAGAGTAAATCTCCCCCTCGATGTGACCTCCCCCCATAAAAGGTATAAAGTAACCATGGGTTTCGTCGATGAAGAATTGATGTAGGAGAAGTAGTGGTGGCTTCTCAAAGTTGATGAAGATCACCAAGAGTTGGGAGCATGCTTATTGTTTCATTACTCTTCTCACCTACATGGGTTAGGCCCAACACACAAGAGACAAATACAAGGATATCCATGGACATGGATCGCAAAGCATATATGATGATGTCCATTGATTTGTTGATTACCATGTACCTTGCTGTCACACCCTGTGTTTGTATCAGCTTGTCATGTTTTGATTTATAAAATTTGAAGCCAACTAAAACTTTTTCAAAGTCCTTCTGCTTGTTTGCAAAGTTGTTTGCTTCTTTGATGATTGTGGTTGTGGCACTCCTAGATTCTAATACACTTCATATTTATCTTCCTTGACCCAAACCTCTTGCCCAATAATCATGCCATGTGAATAGTGCCCAAAACTACTTTTCTCAAATTTTGTCTTAACCCAAAATGATATATTCAAATTAGGTTTTCAAAACCCCCTGAAATGAAGTTGGCACTGCAAGTCCTCAAATTGGGTGGATTCTTCTTCCCCAAAAGCTTTACTTCAAACCTACCATGTTTATGACTTTCCAAAACCACCAAATATTAATTTTAAAGATTATTCTTATATTTTATTTAAAGGCTTTTTATTAAGGCTAGAAATGGTTTTTCATAGGGAAAAATTATTTAAAAGTTTTGAAAATATTTGAGAAAATTTAGGGAAACTCAGTGGACATATATTTTCCATACACATGAGTTTCAACTCATGAGCATGATCAAATCATGCGCAAAACCGCTCAAAACCCTTTATGTTCACATCAAACTTTTGGAATATTTCTAAAATAAATATTCTCATTAAATTCAAGGAGTATTCCAGCAAGTCAACACTATCATAAGTGATGATATTGAAAAGTTTCATCTCAATCAAAGTTGATTTCATTCATCAAACCATCCCAAAACCCTTCCTGTCCAGATCCAAATTTGAGCAACTTTACATTATGAAGTTTCTCCCCTTGACCCCTGTGGGCATGCTCTAATGAACAAATAGTGATGCCACACTAATTGGTGCATCAAGGGTAAAATCCTAGCATCACTAGATCTACAGAAACCCGATTCTGTTAGTTTCTAGGGTTTACCCTGTTTCCATTGTCAACTTATCCCCCTTGGGCTCAAACTTGGTGAATCATCTCATTTTTACCTAACCTTTGACGCTGGTCAATATCTAAGTAAGTTGGTAGATTCTTCTTGCCCAAAAACTTATCAAACACCTTCTGGTAAAACAGTAAAGACAGTATATCCACCCCTTCCTCTTTTACCCTTGCCCCCAAATTTTTACCACAGCCTCTTGTGGATACCTCTCACCTCCAGTAAAACCACCAGGGGCATAGCTCAATGATCTAAGGGGTAAAATCTTCATTTTTACCCCTGGATAGCACCATTTCTCTCCCTCTCACCCTTTTCTCCTACCCTAAGGCACCTCTAGAGCCCTCCCCTAGCCTCTGCTAGCCCTTGGGCATCGCTAGTATCCCCAAGACACATGAAGACATGTGGGTGGGCATATTATATGCCAAGGAATGCCATATGGGTGCTCTGGAGCGCGCTCCCGTGTGCTCCCGCACTGTAGCTGCCCCTGCCCGGCGTTGCCCGACAGCCTCGGGCCTTCCCCGCTTGTCCCTAGACCGCCCTTGACGTCTGCAAGGCTTCAGATGGTCAGGCCCCCTCCTCCCTCCTCCTCTATTGTCCTCCATGGCGTGCACACGACACCACTCGAGCCGGCCAGTGGCCACGCTCACACGCGCGCACCTCCGATGCCCCTCCTGGCTTCCCTTCCCTTCCCTTGGACGCGGACGAAGTCCACGAACACCCCAGACACAGCCTGGAGCCCCCCATGGCCTATGGCGACGGGCACGTCCTTGACGGCGTGCCACGCCCGCGGTGGACCGCAGCCCGCCTATAAGAAGCCCCCCTGCTCCTCCTGCTCCTCTCTCCTTGGTCCCTCCTTCCCTCAGCTTCCTCCCCGTGCTCAAACCGCTCGACCCCATGGAAAGGAGCCCGCTCCCGGACCAAACCCTCGCCGCCGTCAGGCACCTCCCCTAGACAGCGGTTCCCTTCACCTCGGCGACCCCCTCGGCCACCCACCAACGCGCGGGAGCCACCTGGGCGTGCCGGTGCCCTCCGTTTCAACCGCCGCGGCCTGCAACCCCCTCCGGTGAGCCCCCTTCGCTCTTGTTGTGAGGAGAGGGATGATAGCTTGGGCCCACCTATAATCCCCTCAGCCCCCTCCTCTCTCTCTCTGCCTAGGAGGGCCCGCGGGTAGGTTTAAAAGTAAACCTGCCGCTCGTGGCGCCTCGCCTGGGCCGGCCTTCCCCTGTCGGCCGGTTTGGCTGGGTGTTTCTGGCCCGAGAGGGCACAATGCCCTGTTTCTTTTTCATTTTTCTTGTTTTCTTCCAAAAATTCCAGAGGGCACAAATTAAATCTAATTCCAAATATTTTTCCAGCAACAATCTGGGAATATTACCTAGAATTTAGTAGTGCCACTTGTAAAAATGTTTGAAAACATTTTTTGTACCGTTTTAATTTAAGACCCCTATTTAGCATTATAAGCTCCTGTTTTAAATAGTTTTAAATATCTTTTTAAGTCAACAACATAGATAAATATTTTTAGTATGACATGTAGTATTTATCAGAATAGGTTAGCATTTTTAATAGTGGTTTGTGTGCTCTATTTTTGTGTGATGCTTATTTTATCGCTATTTATTCACGATGATAGATTGCACGGTTGACGAGGAAGTTGGACCCGAAGACTTCGAAGACCCCGGATACTTTGTTGAGACAGGCAAGCAACCCTTTGACCATGTCAAGAAACCATTTTCATTGCATCACATATAGCACTTTACTTTTATCATATTTGATCATGTGGAGTTGTGACCCCTCCGGTGGGTTGTTTCCAAAACTTTTGCCATTCACACTTGCGCCGTGCATGACCCTAGCACCTTATGAGGGTTGTGCGGGTGGGAGTAGATAGGATGCTAGTAGATGCGATGCAAAAGGTTCGGGTTTATGCATAGTGATGGAAAGGAAGGAATAATTTCTAATACTTTTCAAAAACCATGTCGGGAGCCACTGATGCCCGAGGGAGATATTGATGAGATGGGTGACCACTTGAGAAAGAAGTGGTGTACGAGAGCAAGTGAGTATGTGTTTTTGAAAACGATTAGATTTAAGGTCTGCTGACCGTCCCAACCTTACATGCACAACCATGATACCCCTTATGGGATGGGGCTTTGTTGATTACCTTGGTGGGTATTGACAAGCAGCCCGCATTACTAGTAAAGTGTGCAACCTGTGTAGAGTGTAAAACTATTAGAATAGCCACGTCCACGGTCATGGACAGTTGGAGGTCCTTCTTAAACTATGTCCGGATGTTTTCATGAAACTAGGTGTGAGTATGGGTGTGATGGTGACAAAGAGGTCACATGATCTAAGTTCGATGACTTAGCATGATAAATGAACATGAGGTGTTCAAACCCCCTACCTATGATGATATTTGGAACTTGTTCATATGGATATCTGCCTATTGTTGATGCATGCTTACTAGTTACTTGATCATGTCATTGCATTGAAATCTAGCTTTCCACAAATTACCTACTTAGTGCTATATCATGCATCATTATTGCCTTGTTACACAACTTGGGTTTCTTAAGAGTACATTCAAAGTACTCATTGGCTTTCCACTGGTTATTTAATTGGCCAGGCATGGAAGAACAGGAGTATGTTGAAGAGTTCGTTGGTGACAAACATGCAAACTAGGACGCTTCCCGGTCAGAATGCCTATAGGTTTAGGCAGATGGCGTGGGTTCAAGCTTTCGAACAAGATTTCTGCTATTTGTTCTATTTAAGTGTTTGGCCCTCGTGGTCCTATCTATGTAAGACTTGACCTTCATGGTCTTATTTGTGTAAGACGCTAAATGTGGATGTAAGACTCTTGTTATTCAGCTTCTGAGTGTTCAGTGAGCATTGATCTCTAGGATCACATTACACGTGCATTCGGTGATCACGACTTATGAGTCAGGGCCCCCGTAGAGCTGGTATCAGAGCCATCATGACTGTAAGAACCCATAGTTAGCATGGACGTTAGTTAGGATAAAACCGCTTTCAGACTACACCTAGCACCTATAATAAGGAAATTCTGCACTATTTAACTCTCCTATTCTTCACACGACACTCTGCTGACCCCCTCCTTTCTAACCTTTGTAGATGGCCGTCCTACACGAAGCCTTCCTGACATTCGGATTTCCCTTACTCCTTAGGGATAGCCTGGAGAAGTGCCAATTTTGCCAACCACCCATTTTCCTCTACCACCAGCACTTGGTCGATGCCGTCACGAAGGAGTACCACGTGGATGTGGTCGTAAAGGCAAACGACTCCCCAACTAGTTGGTTCTTTGAAGGACCACAGATGGAGACCATGATACTTGTGGTCGAGACAGTTGCACGCAAGGCACTCCTACACCTTCGAGACATCATTCCAGAGATGGCTGATGAGCCGGCTACTTGCTACCTTCCCTTCAGGAAGGATGATTTTGGCGAAAGTTGGATGCTAATTCCAACCAAGGAGGATGGCACACCACTCAGGTTCCAGACCTACTTCAGCCTCTCCGCCGATAGTCTGGTCCATAACCTGATGAAGGAGTCCGTGAAGCTCCGTGAGGAACTTCACCACACCCGAGAGCTACTTCGGCAAGCCAAGACAAAGCCGGACATGATAAAGAAGGATGGAGCCCCCGAGGGATGACCAACTATCACTTATCAAGGAGGAGTACCCCCAGCTAGTGATGCATCTACCCGTCGTCATCGCATCAGTGCGAAGGAGTACCAAGGGCTCTTCATCGACCTGCCTACAAAGCTTCATCGGGATGTACCTCCTCGTTCCCCGACGACTTCGACCGGGAATGATGCCCGTTCGGATGACGAACAGGAGGAAGACCTAGAGGAGCGTGACTACGAGACCGATCACTCCACCACCTGAGTCCGAGAACCCCTAGGGTAGGATCAGTTATGTATCCCTCATGCGAAGTCGAGACCATGTAATGGTTCATGTGAAACCATGTGTGATTGTTGTTTGTTTTGTTGTTTGTGTTCCTATGCAAGTCGTGCTTTTGCCTTAGGCAACTTGTAAGCGATTCATCGTCTATCTTAATATATGTTGGTCCTTCGACCTTTCTTTTAACACACTTGCACTCGACTAACCCCCTTAGGCATGCTTTTCCGTTATTGCTTATCCTCTCGTCTATCCTAGTTGTTTGACTTGGCTGCTCCAAACGGGATGGTGATTGCTATCCGCAACAGCTCCTTCACCAACCCTAAAGCCGACAACTCAAGCCAGCAATAGGGAGCTGGTGGGGCTGCTCACGCTGGAGGACACCAGGACCACCCACAAGGCGACATTGCCACGCCACTACCTCCACCGGAGAACATGACCATAGCTCAGTTTCTCCAAGTTCTTTGGGACGAGCGCCAAGCCAACAATGCTGCTATCCAGCAGATGGCTCACGCCCTTGTGAACAACCAGCAGCAAGGCAGGAACGACAATGGCCGCTCCACTCTATTTGAGTTCATGAGGAATTCACCCCAACATTCACTAAGACTGCTGAACCATTCGATGCTGATGACTGGATCCGCACCATCGAGGACCTCCTTGCATTGGTCAACTTCAATGAGGACCGTGGGAAGGTGTTGTATGCCTCTCACTTCCTCGGAG
This sequence comes from Hordeum marinum, assembly GCA_022496015.1. Taxonomy (NCBI): domain Eukaryota; kingdom Viridiplantae; phylum Streptophyta; class Magnoliopsida; order Poales; family Poaceae; genus Hordeum; species Hordeum marinum. Next base: position 138,825,695 of record CM039672.1, read on the forward strand.
GTACCGCTCGAGCCTGGTGGGATGGATTCAAGGTCATGCAAGGAGAACATGTGATCACTTGGAATGACTTCAAGGAAGGATTCCGCACTGCCCATATTCCTACTGGGGTCATGGCTATCAAGAAGAGAGAATTCCGAGCGCTGAAGCAAGGAAGTGGCTCTGTCAAGGAGTACCTACAGAAGTTCAACCTGCTGTCAAGGTATGCACCTAAAGATGTCAACACGGAGGCTACCAAGAAGGAACGCTTCATGGAAGGACTTCAACAAAACCTGCGTACCAGCTCATCTTTTGCGACTGTCGCACCTTCTTCGACCTGGTGAACAAGGCCCTCATGCTGGAGGACAAGCGTCCTGCCATAGACGACACTCACAAGCCCAAGATGATCAACAAGGTAGCTCGAGCAATAGGCAAGGAGTGCTCAAGCCCAAGACGACACTCACAAGCCATAGACGACACTTGCTGCCTCACCCCTAGCAGCAAGCCCCAGCCAAGCCAACCTATCAGCCACACCAGGCTAGACCTCCTGCACCTCGTCCGAGCTACCAGCCTCAGCAGTATGCCAATCCCAGGCCATCTTAGAACAGCAACCCCAATAACAACAACGGTGGCAGGAACTTTAACAACAACCCTGGACAAGTCGCTTGCTTTGGATGTGGTCAACCAGGACACATCTCTAGGCTGTGTCCCAACAAGAAGCCAGATGCACCGCGCCCCAATGCGCCAAACCAAGGTCAAGGCCGTGGATCACCCCAAGGAACCCCGTTCCCCGCAACCAGCCCAACAATGACAAGGGTCGTGTCAACCACGTCATAGCAGAGGAAGCCCAGGAAGATCCAGACGTCACATTGGGTACGTTCCTCGTCAACTCAACCCCAGCAACAGTATTGTTTGGTTGTGGAGCTTCACATTCTTTTGTCACCCAAAAGATTGCATTAGAGAGTGGAATGAAGCGTACACCCTTGGGTAGTCGTATGTTGATACAAACCCCGGGATCAGTTATGAAGTCTAGGATAGGTTTTAAGGGAGTTGAGATTAACATCAATGGGGTAGACTTCCTAGCAGATCTTATCATCCTGAAGTCAGAAGGCTTGGATGTGATCCTAGGCATGGACTGGTTAACCAAGCACCGAGGCTTGTTAGACCGTGCCAAGAGGATATTTACCATGACCAATAGCCAAGGAGTGGAAGTCATGTATGTCCCCAACCCTGCCTCCACTCAAGCCCCTCAAGCTAACTGTTTGTCAGGAGTTGAGTTGGAGCAAGTGCTAGTGGTATGTGAATACCTGGATGTGTTTCCTGATGAGCTGCCCGAGATGCTTCCTGACCCCGACATTGAGTTCATCATTGAGCTTATGCCCGGATTAAGGCCCATCTATAAGAAGGCCTATAGGATGGGATCTGAAGAGTTGGTTGTGTTGAAGAAGGAATTGGTAGAGCAGCTCAGAAAAGGATTTATTCGCCCTAGTACCTCTCCTTGGGGATTGCCTGTTCTATTTGTGTCAAAGAGGGACGAAACTATCAGACTTTGTGTCGATCACCGCTCTCTCAATGAAGTCACGATAAAGAAGAAGTACCCCCTTCCCAAGATTGAAGACCTATTTGATCAGTTGAACGAAGCCAAGGTGTTCTTCCCGATTGACCTCAGGTCTGGGTACTACCAGTTGAGGATCAGATCCCAAGACATTCCAAAGACGACATTTGTAACCCTGTATGGCTTGTATGAATACATGATCATGTCATTCAGGTTAACCAATGCCCCTGGCTACTTCATGTACCTCATGAATAAGGCCTTCATGGAGTACTTGGACCAGTTCGTTGTCTTCTTCATTGATGACATACTTGTTTTCTCCAAGTCTAAAGAAGAACATGAGGAACACTTGATATTGGTCCTAGAGAAGCTTCGAGAGCACAAGCTTTATGCCAAGTTCAGCAAGTGTGAATTCTGGCTGCATGAAGTTGGATTGTTGCGTCATGTGTTGACTGCAGAAGGATTATCAGTGGATCCTGCCAAGATTGAAGCCGTGATGGTATGGCAAACCCCAAACGCCGTGAAGGAAGTCAGGAGCTTCGTTAGACTCGCGGGTTATTAACGCAAGATCGTGGAAGGATTCTCGAGCATTACCCGACCAATGACAAAGCTTTTGAAGAAGGAAAAGCAGTTCGAATGGATGGCTAAGTGTGAGGAAATCTTCGAGGAGCTCAAGAAGAGATTAACCACAACCCCAGTTTTGGCCACCCCTGATATTCAGAAGGAGTTTGTGATTTATTGTGATGCATCAAGAACCGGGCATGGAGGTGTTCTGATGCAAGAATGCAGAGTTGTAGCATATCTATCCATACAGCTATGACCTCATGAAGAGAACTACGCAACATATGGTCTTGAGTTGGCAGCCGTGGTTCATGCCTTGATGACATGGAGACACTACCTTCTAGGGAAGCGATGTGAGATATTCATAGACCACAAGAGTTCGAACTATATCTTCACTCAAAGGGAATTGAACATGAGACAGCGAAGATGGTTGGAATTGATCAAGGATTACGACCTTAGAGTTCAGTACCACCCCGGAAAGGCCAACGTGGTAGCAGACGCCTTAAGTACAAAGGCTTGTTCCTTGAATGCTATGATTAAGGAAAGGCTACCCGCCCTATATGAAGAAGTTGAAAGCTTTGGCTTGGAACTGGCTGCACCCGGATTCCTTGCCATCCTCGAAGCAAAGCCTACCTTGATGGATGATATCAAAGAGGCCCAAAAGGGACATGAGAGCATTGTAGTTATCAAATAGAAGATCAAGGCAAGCAAGGCCCCAGGATTCTCGGTGGATGAACAAGGAGTCGTATAGTCCAGGAATCGCATCTGCGTACCCAACAAGGAGGAGCTCAAGAACCTGATCTTGCAAGAAGCTCATCACACTCCTTAGTCCATCCATCCTGGCGGAACCAAGATGTATCAAGACCTAAAGGCAAGATTCTGGTCGCATGGCATGAAAGGGGAGATAGGCATGTTCGTGGCTAGTGTGACATATACCAGAGGGTCAAGGCTGAGCATCAGCGACCCGTTGGACTATTGCAACCTTTGAAAGTGCCTGAATGGAAGTGGGACAAAGTTGGTATGGATTTCATCACGAGTTTACCATGGTCATGCAAAGGAAATGATTCCATTTGGGTCATTGTCGACCACCTGACCAAGGCAGCTCATTTCATTCCCGTCAAGACCAGCTATGACGGTAACAAGCTAGCTAGTCTCTACATCGAGTGTATCGTGAGCCTTCACGGAGTTCCAACGGAGATAATGTCGGATTGAGGCACCTAGTTAACCTCGAGAATTTGGAAGATGTTTCAAGAAGCTATGGGAACCAAGCTCTCCTTCAGCACTGCTTTTCACCTCCAGACCGATGGACAGACCGAACGAGTAAATCAGATACTCAAATATATGCTCCGCACATGTGTCTTGGCTTATGGAGCCAAGTGGGAAGAGTGCCTACCGTTCGCCGAGTTCTCCTACAACAACAACTACCAGGCGAGTCTTCAGATGGCACCATTTGAGGTGTTGTATGGACGCAAGTGTCGTACTCCCCTTAACTGGTAAGAGACCGGAGAAGGATTGGTCTTCGGACCAGATATCCTCCACGAGGCAGAAGAGCAAGTTCAAATCATCTGAGAGAATTTGGAAGCCGCCAAATCAAGACAGAAGGGTTGCGGCGACTCTCACCGCCGAGAAGTGAGCTTCAACAACGGAGATCATGTCTATCTTCGAGTTACACCTCTTAAAGGAACCAAGCGCTTCCACGTCAAAGGAAAGCTTGCACCTAGGTACATCGGCCCCTTCAAGATCACTGCAAGACGAGGAGAAGTTTCCTATCAGCTAGAGCTACCTTCCGAGCTATCGGATTTGCACAATGTCTTTCATGCGTCACAACTCCAGAAGTGTCTGCAAGTTCCCTACCGCCCCGACTTCTCCAAGGACATCGACCATCAAGCCATCGATCTTCAACCAGACCTCACTTATCGTGAGAGGCCGGTTCGCATATTGGATGAAGCCGAGCACTGCACCCGAAGCCGCACCATCAAGTACTTCAAGGTCCAGTGGAGCAACCACACTGAAGCCTAAGCAACCTGGGGGCACAAAGACTATCTTAGATGAGAGTTCCCTTTTCTTTTTACCGCTTAGCCTAGGAATCTCGGGGACGAGATTCTTGTAAGGGGGTGGGTTTGTCACACCCTATGTTTGTGTCACCTTTTCATGTTTGGATTTATAAAATTTGTACCCAACGAAAACTTTTTCAAAGTGCTTGTGCTTGTTTGCAAAGTTGTTTGCTTGCTTGATGATTGTGGTTGTGTCACTCGTAGATTCTAATCCACTCCATATTTATCTTCCTTGACCCGAACCTCTTGCCCAACGATCATGCCACGTGAATAGTGCCCAAAACTATTTTTATCAAATTTTGTATTAAACAAAAATTATTTATTCAAATTAGGTTTTCAAAACCCCCTGAAATGAGGTTTGCACTGAAAGTCCCCAAATTGGGTGGATTATTCTTCCCCAAAAGCTTTACTTCAAACCTACTATCTCTATGACTTTACAAAACCACAAATTATTAATTTTAAAGATTATTCTTATATTTTATTTAAATGCTTTCTATTATGGCCAAAAATGTTTTTTCATATGGGAAATTATTTAAAAGCTTTGAAAATATTTGGGAAAATTTAGGGAAACTCAGTGGACATATATTTCCCATATATATATGAGTTTCAACTCATGAGCATGATCAAATCATGGGCAAACCCCTCAAAACCGTTTCTATTCAAATCAAACTTTTGGAATATTTCTATAAGAAATATTCTCATTAAAGTCTAGGAAAATTCCAGCAATTCAACACTATCATAAGTGATGATCTTGCAAAGTTTCATCTCAATTCAAGTTGATTTGATTATCAAACCATGAGAAAACACTCCCTGTCCAGATCCAAATTTGAGCAACTTTACATTATGAAGTTTCTCGCCTTGACCCCAAACTTTGTTGGCATGCTCTAATGACCAAATAGTGATGCCACACTAATTTGTGCATCAAGGGTAAAAGCCTAGCATCACTAGATCTACAGAAACCTATTTTTGTTAGTTTCTAGGGTTTACCAAGTTTCCATTGTCAACTTATCCGCCTTGGGATCAAACTTGGTGAATCATCGCATTTTTACCTAATCTTTGACCCTGATAAATATCTCAGTAAGTTGGTAGATACTGCTTGCTCAAAAACCTATCAAACACCTTCTGGTAAAACAGTAAAGACACTACTTCCACCCCTTCCTCTTTTACCCTTGCCCCCAAAATTTTACCACAACCTCTTGTGGATACCTCTCACCTCCAGTAAAACCCTCAGGGGCATAGCTCAATGATCTGAGGGGTGAAACCTCCATTTTTACCCTTGGACAGCACCATTTCTCACTCTCTCACCCTTTTCTTCTACCCTGAGGCACCTCCAGAGCCCTCCCCTAGCCTCTCCTAGCCCTTGGGCATCTCTAGTATCCCCAAGACACAAGAAGACATGCGGGTGGGCATATTATATGACAAGGCACGCCATATGGGTGCTCTAGAGCGTGCTATAGTGCGCTCCCGCACTATAGCTTCCCCTGCCCGGCGCCGCCCGACAGCCTCGGGCCTCCCCCGCATGTCCCTTGGGCGACCTCGACGTCCGGAAGGTGCCACATGGCACCGTTCGAGCCAGCAAGTGGCCGCGCTCACACGTGCGCACCTCCAGTCCCCCTCCTGGCTGCCCTTCCCTTCCCCTGGACGCGGACTAAGTCCCAGAACCCCCCATACCTAGGCTGGAGCCCCCATGGGCTGTGGCGACGGCCACGTCCTCGCCAGTGCACCTCGCCCGTGGTGGACCGAAGCCCGCCCATAAGAAGCCCCCCCACTCCTCCTGCTCCTCTCTCCTTGCTCCCTCCTTCCCTCAGTTCCCCCCCCCCGTGCTCAAAACGCTTGACCCCGTGGTCGGGAGCCTGCTCCCAGACCAAACCCTTGCCGCTGTCGGGCACCTCCCCTCGCCGGCGATTCCCTTCACCCCGGCGACCCCCTCGGCAACCCACCGACGCGCGGGAGCCCCCTGGGCACGCCGGTGCCCTCCGTTCCAACTGCCACGGCCTGGAAACCCCTCTGGTGAGTCCCCTCCGCTCCTGTCGCGAGGTGAGGGATGATAGGTGGGGCCCACCTATCATTCTCTCAGCCCGCTCCTCTCTCTCTGCCTAGCAGGGCCGGCGGCAGGTGTAAAAATAAACCTGCCATGCGTGGCGCCTCGTCTGGGCCGGCCTTCCCCTGTGGGCCGGTTCGGGTGGGTGTTTCTGGCCCGAGAGGGCACAGTGCCCTGTTTCTTTTTCTTTTTTTGTTTTTCTTCCAAAAATTCCACAGGGCACAAATTAAATCTAATTCCAAATATTTTACCACCAAAAATCTTGGAATATTCCCTAGAATTTATTAGTGCCACTTGTAAAAATGTTTGAAAATATTTGTTGTACTGTTTTAATTTAAAACCCCTATTTACCATTATAAGCTCCTATTTTAAATAGTTTTACAAATCTTCTTAAGTTCAAAAACCTAGATAAATTTTTTTAGTATGAGATTTAGTATTTATCAGAATAGGTTAGCATTTTTAATAGTGGTTTGTGTGCTCTGTTTTTCATGTGATGCTTATTTTATCGCTATTTATTCACGACGATAGTTTGCGCGGTTGACGAGGAAGTTGGACCCGAAGACTTCGAAGCCCCCGGAGACTTTGTTGAGACAGGCAAGCAGCCCTTTGGCCATGTCAAGAAACCATTTTCATTGCATGACATATAGCTATTTACTTTTGACATATTTGATCATGTGGTGTAGTGACCCCTCCAGTGGGTTGCGTCCGAATTTTTGCCATTGACACTTGCATCGTGCATGACCCTACCACCTTGTGAAGGTTGTGAGGGTGGGCGTAGATAGGATGCTAGTAGATGCAACTCAAATGGTTCGGGTTTATGCATAGTGATGGGAAGAAAGGAATGATTTCTAAGACTTTTAGAAAACCCCATCGGGAGCCACTCAAGCCCGAGGGAGATATTGATGAGATGGGTGACCACTCTAGAAAGATGTGGTGTATCGGAGCAAGTGAGTATGTATTTTCGAAAACGGATTAGATTTAAGGTCCGCTGAGCATGCCAACCTTACATGCGCAACCACGATACCCCTTATGGGATGGGGCTTTGTTGATTACCTTGGTGGTTATTGGCACGGAGCCCGCATTACTAGTGGCCGGAGTGGCATTATCACTCTCGATACGGGGTCATACCGGTATGTACGATCATGCGCTATCTTCACAGGCACCGGGCACACTGTTAGTCCCCTCATGGATGTTAAGATTAGGGTGAGGCTCGTGTGATGTACATCGTGAGGGCTGGGTACCAATCGAGTGGATTCTTTGTCTAGTATCGCTAGGGGAAAGGCAACGTTCGTGTGCTTACCTCGGGTATGTTATATACCGCGAGTCATGGATGACATGGAAGTTCCCCAAGTCTTGTGGGTAAAGTATGCAACCTCTGTAGAGTATGAAACTATTCGAATAGCCGCGTCCGCGGTCATGGACAGTTGGACGTCCTTCTTAAACTGTGTCTGGATGTTTTCATGAAATTTTGTGTGAGTATGGGTGTGATGGTGACAAAGAGGTCACATGATCTAAGTCTGATGACTTAGCATGGGAATTGAACAAAGTGCAAGGACTTAGCATGATAAATGAACATGAGCGCCCCTACTTATGATGATATTTGTAACTTGTTCATATGGATATCTGCCTATTGCTGATGCATGCTTACTAGTTACTTGATCATGTCATTGCATTTAAAACTAGCTTTCCGCAAATTACCTACTTAGTGTTATATCATGCATCATTATTGCCTTGTTCCACAACTTGGGTTGCTTGCAAGTACATTCAAAGTAATCATTGGCTTGCCACTGGTCATTTAATTGGCCAGGCATGGAAGAACAAGAGTATGATGAAGACTTCGTTGGTACGAACATGCGAACTAGGATGCTTCCCAGTCATAATGCATGTACATTAAGGCATATGGCATGGGTTCATGCTCTCGATCAAGATTTCCGCTGTTTGTTCTATTTAAGTGTTTGGCCCTCGTGGCCCTATCTATGTAAGACTTGACATTCATGGTCTTATTTGTGTAAGACGCTAAATGTAGATGTAAGACTCTTATTATTCAGCTTCTGTGTGTTTAGTGAGCATTGATATCTGGGATCACTGTACACGTGCATTTGATGATCACGACTTATGAGTCGGGGCCCCACACTTGCTTACCTTTGAGGGAATGTGTGACTCCTTCAACTATTGCATGATGTCGATGTTGATTGCAACTAGTTCTTTCGAATAATGAATATGAGTGGATTTCATTGGTGGAGTCACCCCTCAAGAACTTCTCTAGTTGTTCTTCTTGGGGACTCACATCAAGTTGATGGGGATCCTTGGTGTTGGAGTAGCACTTGTAGAAGTTGAGTTTGTAGTAGCCTTGGGAACCCACTTCACCAAAGCTTAGGATTCATCTTCATACGAGTCAATGTCCTCTTGAAGATTGTTCTTGCCCTTGTGCTTGGGGTCTTGTGGTGGAAGGTCATCTTAAGGTTTTTTCCCCTTGGGGAGAGTATTTTCATGCTTCGACTTTTGAGGAAGAAACTTGTGATTGGGGTATTGACCTTCTGTCGGGACCCCAATCCTAAGTCATATGAATCCAGACTGTAACATATCACATCACTTTGCGACCTCATGCACGGTAAGCTCCACGGCTGCAACCTTACCTTAGCCGGGACCGGTTGCGTCTTTTGGCTCACGTATGTGAATGTGTCGCTGGCAATCAAACGACAGAGAACCCAGGCCGACATGACTAGTCACAAAACCCAAGTTGCTCATCCGTACGGAAACAGGCATACGTAACCTAGCAATGCAGGTGTCGGCCTCAAGTGTGTGTAGATGAGTCATAACAAGCTACAAGGACTCCATTACACCGTGAGACATTTCCCCGAGGGAACAGACACAACAACAAAGAAGGATACATGCCCGTCAATCAATGTGTCCGGAGCAGTAGCAAGCTACCATGGCTCGGAGGAAACACAAAGAGGCTATTTCCCGTAAAGAGTACTACTAAAGCCACACAACTAGGTGTCAAATCCCATACATACCGTTGCACGTCACACATACGCACGACATGCCCGATATGCATAGATACAACTATGGCATCACAACATAACCATACAACAACACAACTTTTATTAAAGAGGCTCAGACGAGCCTTGGATAATATGTTCTTACTGGTAGGGGTCACATGACCCAACACTCAAGTCATACAAACAAGTTCATACAAACCAAACGGAAGCATAAAGTTGTCTGAGTATAGATAGATGAAAGGGGAAAAAGGCACATGGCGTGACTATCTACAGTCCGCCACAGGGAATAGGTCATAGCTGGGACACCAGCTATTTGGCCTCATCGACATCTAGAAAGAACCCACCTGATGGGTCCTGGATCTGATCTGCAACATTTATTAAGCAAACGTGAGTACAAACGTACTCATCAAGTCTTTAAAATAGAACTAGTCTATTCATGCTCATGTATCAACAAGGGGGGTGGGTGGTGGAGTTTATGCAACAATGCAAGCTTTGACTCATGGCTAACCTACACTTCAAAATTTTAACTCTTTGTTTACATTTTAGATATCGCAGACGAATCCACTAACTCCATGATAATACACCACCATGGATTCACTTCCCTCTCCTGGGAGAGCGCCATCCATGGTACTCACGCTTGTCTTGATATTTTTATGAGTATCCATTTGATTATCTATGAACAGCATAAGCTTTCCAAGTAGTCCATATCCGAGGACGCGACTATTCGAATAGTTTCATACCCTGTAGGGTGTACTTCTTCACACATGCTCTCACCACTTATCGCTGTGTGCTCATAAAACCATGCACCTCGGCAACCTTCAAGCGGAAGCCCAGCTAGGGAGTCAGCCATGACCGTTAATCACATAAGACCTCTAGTCCAGGCTATTGCCTATTTGAGACTGAACCCGCACGGATGTCTGGCCAAAGTTTCCGCTACGGCCCCAAACGATATGCGCAGGCTTCCCAAGCCAACCATTTGGGTGACACTTGGTACACCGTACCACTGCCTACCGCATCATAACCCACCCCTAGGGTCAGTGCTACGCACGGCATCCAGCATGCTCTAAACACCAGAAACTACTTGCAACTCCTGGACTAAGGACTAAGCGACTGATAAGTCGAGCGGGGTCGAGTTACCGGAACCCAATGTGTGGTAGTAACTATTCTTGGATCACAAACACGGAACTCAGTTCCTAAGAATGGTCCCAATAAGACAACCCGCTATGTACTCCTACATATCCTCTCATCGCTACCTTTACCAAATCGGGTTCATCATAAGCTTATCACATCGGAACAACAATGTTTCACTCCAGTTCATCACCTAGATGAATCAGACCTGACACAACTCTAAGCATAGCAAGCATAGAGGGCAAAGTAACCTAAGCACATCATGCCACAAGCATCTACCAGGTATGCTGGATTGCAAGGTTTAGCTATTTACTGTGACAATGACAGGTCATGCAAAAGAATAGGTGCATCTTCCGTGTATGATAGACATATCAGCGTTTGTCCTAATGCAATAAACAAGATCAGGAGCAAGAGAGTGGAATGTTATCGGAATGATCAAGGGGGTTGCTTGCCTTGATGGGTAGCGGGAAGGTTCTGTCCTTCGTTGGAATACTCGGGGGTATCCTCAGAAGCAGGGCCTATCGCAATGCAGATAAATAGCATTCAATACACACAAGTGCAATAGTATGATGCATGATCATGACATGGTGGCATGTATGGATGAGCTAATGCAACTAGTGTCCAGGTTAATTTGAAGTGAGTTTGAATATAGGTTCAAAATCGTTCTTCATTTCAAATTCCATGTACTAACCTATTAATAAATGTCAAGGTTCATCTACATAGGTTGCTCTAACATGCATGATAATAGCATCATTGGATTCATTGGATTTTTCTGATAACTTTTCATATATAAATTATTTTCATCTGATTTACAGATTAATTTATATGAATTTTTAAAGTTTTAAACAATTTCTGGAATTATTTAAAAACTGGAAAATAAAATATGATGTCACCCTGACGTCACTACAACGTCAGCTGGTCGGCTGACCAGGCCATGTGGCCTCCTTTTCAAAATGGTGTGACCACTGAACTTTGAGAAACTTCATGTTCCGTCGTTGAGTGGAATGCTCAGCTTGATCAAGAATACGAATAGGTTATTCTCAATATGTAAGGTTATCTTGGAGATCAAGCGCTTCGTGGTCTACCTCACGGACATGATCCAATAAGAAATGCCTGAGTTGCGAGACGTGGAAGACATCATGTACTTTGGAAAGATGTGACGAAAGTTCCAATTGGTAGGCAACCTCTCCTCGTTTAGCAAGAATGCGAAAAGGTCCAATGTAACGAGGAGCCAACTTGCCTTTGATACCGAATCGATGGGTACCCTTCAGAGGCGTAACCCTAAGGTAAGCCTTCTCCTCAACTTCATAGGGCACAACCTTATGATGGCGATCATATTGGCTCTTTTGACGAGACTGGGCTGTTTTCAACTTTTCACGAATAATGCAAACTTGCTCCTCTGCATCATGGATGATATCCAGGCCAAAGAGTTGCCTCTCTCCGGTTTCTGACCAGTTAAGTGTTCGACACCTTCGTCCATAGAAAACTTCAAAAGGGGCTTTGCCCAAGCTTGATTGATAACTATTGTTATGTGCAAATTCGGTAAATGGAAGACATTTCTCCCAATTCATACCGAAGGATATAACACAAGCTCGGAGCATGTCTTCAAGAATTTGATTGACTCACTCAACTTGACCACTTGATTGCGGGTGGAAAGCAGTACTAAAGGATAGATGAGTCCCCATAGCGGTTTGAACTTTACCAGAATCGGGAAATTAAGATACTTCCATGGTCTGAGTTAATCTCCAATGGAACACCATGAAGAGAAACTATTCGAGAAACATATAACTCTGCTAGCTGGCTAGCAGTTATACTCTCCTGAATAGGGAGAAAATGAGCCACTTTGGAAAGGCGGTCGATGATCACAAAGATAGCATTATTCCCTCTCTTAGTCCTGGGAAATCCGGTAATGAAATCCATACCGACCTTATCCCATTTCCATTCTGGAATAGCTAAAGGTTGAAGGGTGCCAGCTGGACTTTGATGTTTTGCTTTCACGCGACGACAAACGTCACAGTTAGCAACATACTGAGCAATTTCTCTTTTCATCCTAGTCCACCAGAACCTCTGGCGTAGGTCCTCATACATCTTGGTACTACCCGGATGAATTGTGAGTGGAGAATCATGAGCCTCCTCAAGAATCAACTGTCAAAATGTTGCTTCTTCGGGATCACCAAGCAGTTCTCAAAGAAGACAACACCCTGATCATCTTCCAAGAAGCATCTAACATTACCCTTCTTAATGTTTTTCTTGATCTGAGTAATCTCGACATCATGCTTCAGGGATTTTATAATTTGACCCATAAGAGTACGTTTCGCCACCAGGTTGGAAAGGAATCCTTGAGGAGCAATGTGGAGGTTTAACTTCCAAAATTCCTCATAGAGAAGTGGTTGACCTTGTTGTAACATCAGGTTGTCACAGTAAGACTTACGACTTAGTGCATCAGCCATGACATTGGCCTTCCCCAAGGTGTAAGTTATCCCTAAGTCGTAATCTGTAATCAACTCAACCCACCGTCATTGCCTGAGATTCAAATCTGGCTGGGTGAAAATATATTTCAGAATTTGGTGATTAGTGTAAATTTCACAATGATTACCCAAAAGGTAATGTCGCCAGGTTTTCAGTGCATGGACCATAGCTGCAAGCTCAAGATCATGTGTTGGATAATTATCCTCATGTGGATGCAACTGTCGAGATGCGCATGTAATCACATGATGATCTTGCGTGAGAATGCAACCTAATCCTTGTCGCGAGGCGTCGCAATAGATAAAAAAGTCCTTAGATAAGTCTGGTGGCACCAGAACAGGAGCAGAGGTCAGTCATCTTTTCAACTCCAGAAAACTGTGCTTGCATTGTGGAGTCCACTCGAACTTTTTATCTTTCTTGAAGAGTTCAGTCAGATGTTTCGCAACTTGGGAGAAATTCTCAACAAAGCGCCGACAATAGCTCGCTAAGCCAAGGAAACTCTGAACTTGCTTAACCGATTCAGGTTGAGTCCAATCGAGGATGGCCTGAACTCCCTCGGGATTGATAGCAATACTCTTACCAGAGATCACGTGGCCCAGACAGGTCACTTCTGGCAACCAAATTCACACTTGGAGAATTTGGCATACAGACGGTGGTCTCAAAGTTTCATCAATACCAGTCTTTGTAGCGACCCGACTCAAAACGAGTCAAGCCTCTGTGTGTTCTGTGCCATCCATGGATCAGTATGCTGGCACACACAGTACATCAATGTATATATCAAAGTGCAATCACATGTAAAATCGTAAAACTGATATATACCTCAAAATAGCAGCGGATACAGTCAACGGGAGTGGAGTCCCAATAACACCAACGGCAGGTTGAGTGCGGACCGTAACCCCAAATCGCACTCTTACCCGTCGTAGAAGAGTATCTGCAACATGATACGTTGCAGCCATATAGGTCAGTACATTGAATGTACTGGCAAGATCACCATAGAAGAACAGAAGAATAAAGACTATTCTATATGCAAAGGCTTTGTGGCTCTGTGTCTAAGTTTTTGCGTAAAAGCTAATTTTTTTTCCTACAACAAAAGGAATATCGGGAATTTCACTATAGAGTTACCTATCATGACATGGTTCCGCCAACCAATGCCTCAATGCCCACAAGTATCTTAACTTGCCCACAATTAAGTTATCTGTCCAGTGTTGAGAGTTCAGAGATAGTTCCAAGTCTAGAAGCTCAAATTGACCGAAACCGGGGACACAGCTAATCGATTAGGTTTAACTCTGTAGAGTGTTGTGTACTTCACCCACAAGATTCGTTCCCTCCTGGTAAGTCCTCGCACTGCCTGGTGTTTGAGAACAGGATGAACGAAACATGGTCTTACCGAGTGCTTCCCTGACTATCCAACAGTGCCCATCCAATCCTAACGTCGACTACATCTCGTAGCACTGCCTAGACAGAGTCACAACAAGGGTCAACCAAGCCAGAGCCCATAATGACTTGTGGCTACACAGGTAAGCTTCCGGGCATGAAGTATTCATCCTTCTCTTTTAGTCTGGGTGAAGCTTTCCGCAAGATGTCATGGCGGTTCTCCATGCATCCCGGCCACTCACTGGTTTCTCTAGGGTGCCCATCAATTCCATCCTTCACCCAGTAGTGGGTACTGTAAACTTGTTTTCTCGAGTCTCGCAGTCTTGAGGTCTTGAAGATGCCTTCATGAAGTTGTCGTATTTACGTGGAGTCCTTCTTCACACCACTCACGAACACTCATACCAGACCCCGTCTACTTTAGCATAGCATTGCACTAACTAGCGTTCCCGGGGCTTTAGTAACAATTGGTGGGTTCCTACCGCATGCATCCTACTCAACTACAAGAATTTCAATAACACTACGGGAGGGATTTGTTGAATGATGTCACTACATGCAATAAAAACATAGGTATGAAATAGATGGTCAAAGTGAACTTGCCTGTACTGTTGATGAAGAGAAAGATCGCTCTCAGAAATAACTTGATAGACTATCCGTCACTCTCCGATGAAATCTATATAACAAACATTGCATTCATATAAGCAATCATACTAGCAATCAATTCTAACAATCACAAGGTAACTCAAGAACCAAAGGCAATAAGGTTGATGAAGGAAATACTTAAGACAACCTCAAAGTTTTCATAAAAGCAACTAAGGTAGTTTTCCCCCTACAAACAAATAGTTTCAAACAGTAACAAAACAAAAACAAAGTAAAATATAAAAAAATTATTTTAGTAAATATTTTACTAGCAAAAAGAATTACTTTTGAAGAACAAGTAAAACTATGCAAACAACATCCTAAACAACATAAGTGTTTGCCCACTAAGCTTAACAACAAGTAAAAACAATGAAATATGAAAATAAGAGAAAACAAAGTATAACACAATTAAGTTAACAGAAAATAAAACTCATAAAACAATAATGTTAAATATTTGTAATTAAGAACCAACTAGCATTACTAGAGCAACCTATCAAAACATAACAAAGCAAAGCAATGGACTCTAAGTTTTCGTGGCTAAACTATTAATAAAACCAAACTATTTTTTTGTAACCAAACTATTAGTTAACAGAAAAGAATTAGTAAACATTTATTACAAACTAGGATTAAATCCTACAAAACTTTTGTGAAAAGGATTTCTACTAAAACTAAGTTGTTTTATAAACATTACCTAATGATGAAGAATATAGTTTCCTATAATAATAGAGTAAAACTAAACTATTTTTATTAACAAAACATTTCTTAACAGAAAAGATTTACTAAAACTTTATTTGTAAACAGAATCTAATTACTTAAAACTTTGTTAAAAGAAAACTATTACTAACTAGTTTGTTTTATCAAACTAAACCTAATTGAAAAAGGAGTTGTGATTCCTATAATAATAAAGAAATAAAATAAGAAATTTTATATTTTTATTAACAGTAAGTAAAACACTTAATGTTTAATAAACAGAACCTACTAAACAAATTAAAACTAAATCTAAATTAAACAAATTAAAACTAAGTAAATAAAACTATACTTTAAAACTAGGCAGATTCTGTTTATAGAAAGAACACACATAAAAATCCTCAAACTACGCAATAAGATAGTCTTAACTAATACCAAGTAGTAGCAAAAAGATTCATATAAAAATCTATTTTTAAACTCTAGTTATTCAGATTTGAGTATATTGAGCAAATTTGATTAAATTCAAATTTTAGGGTTCAAATTTAAAATCTAAGACTACAGGGGGAAAATACATGAAAAATGTGAGCTAATGAAAAAAGAATCAACTCAAAACACTAAACAGATTAAAAGATATAAATAAAACAAAATTTGAAATCATTCTGTTAACTAAAACTAAACAGAAAAAGAAAAGAAAACTACCGGACGGCCAGGGGCTACGTGGCAACCGGGGGTTGGCTAGGGGGGGGCGTGCGAGCGGGTTTTACGGGCGGTCGACCGAACCGAAGAGGAAAACGGTTCGGGACTTATTGGTTCTAATCTCAGCCATAGGATCCAGATCGGATGGATGCGGGAGGCTCACCGTGTAAGGTCGCCGGCGAGGGGGATCTCCGGCCAGTCCGAAGCGGCGAGATCGTCGGGGCAGCGCTCCGGTGTTCCAGGGCGACGTCGGAAGGATCCAAATGACGGCGGCGGGGCTCCGGCGACGGGTGGTGGCGTCGAGAGGCGCGGGGTGGAGGGAGGCGACGGCCACGAGCAGTGGGAGGTTCGGTGGGGAATCCGAACTCCGGCGACGGTGTTTGTGGCGGTCTGGCGAGGGCGAGTGGGGGGCTTTGGGGGAAATGGGGTGCGGTGAGTGGCCGCTACTTATAGTGCCGGAGAGGGGGTCGGGGGAGGAAGGAGGAGATAGATCCGGCGAGAGAGATTCCTGGCGGCGGCGGCGCGTGCGCGAGGTGAGGGATGACCGCACGGTGTCATCGGGCGGTCGGGGCGGGGCCCACTATCGGTGAGGGTCGGAGCAGGCCAGAGCTGTCGGTCGGCCGCAAATTAGGAAAGTCAGGGGTAATAACTACGGTGGGCCGGCCGGATATGTTTATATCATTTCCTTTTTAATAAACAGAGTAATAAGAACCCTTTTAAATCATTTGATTCAATTCCAAATATAGGAGTATTATATATCAAAATTAACACTTTGTAAATCAACATTTTTATTCTGTTATTTGAACACTTTGTAAAAATATTATTTTCAGAAATTGCCTATTTTTTATTAAATCATTTTTGCAAATATTTTCAAAATAACTCCTGGTTGTTTTTGTTCAAATAAATCACCAATTTGTCCCTGGTGTGGAGTGTCATGTTGCTCCTCTCAAAAATCCTTTGCAAGGGGTTTGGATGCTTGCAAATTCAAATAGGGAATTCAAATGAAATTGAAACTCCATATGAGAAATTCTCAAATAGTTTTCAAATTCCGTTTTTAAAATCTTTGGTTTAACTTCCAACTCATATTTCATATATTTGAACAAGTCATATTATCTTCTCTCATGAAAGTCATTGAGTTGCATAAAGTTTCTGAATTTGAAATATTTTCAAAGATGGAAATTAAATTCACATGGGAAAGTCATTTTATTCCCTCTCATTCAAAAGTTTTCAAAAGTATCAAATTTTCACTCAATTTCAATCACTCAAGCAAACAAACAATCATTCTAATATTTATTATAACATTCCAAAGTTTGGAATGTTACAAACCTACCACACTTAAAATGAATCTCGTCCTCGAGATTCCAAGGGGCTAGCAAGAAAAGGTTAGGGTTTGGGTTCTTCTAGCAACTTCACTGACCAAGAAGGTGTGGGGTCTTCCAACAAATCCATTGACCTGAAAGTGTGGGTCTACCACACTTAAAATGAGAGTTACCGGTCTCTCAAAATCATGGTAATCCTGTGGGTGCATCTATCTGTTCCCATTCTTCACGATAGTTCCTTCGGTGATGATCTTCCTTTATATCAAAATCTTGAATTCTCACATCAAAATGCATTTCCTCCGATACTGGGTCTTCTTAACTGACAGGTCTCGTGATCATTCTAAATAACCTATCTATGATCTCATGGTGGTCTACCATTAGTGGTTGTCCTGTAGTGAAATGGGTCTTGGCTTCATTCCCCACCGTAGAATTCCTACGTGTGACAACAACTGTCATGTACAAAGGGTTCATCATACCATTCTAGGTCTTAAACAAAAAGCATCAAAAAAAGTCGTCTCTTTACTATGGGTAAATCACTCAGATTTACGATCCCGAATAGCAACAGAATGATAAGAGTAAGTCGTCATGGTGATCAATCCATGCCGCACTGAAATCATTACCTTGTATAAGGTTTAGTGAATCTCGTATTCTAACACTTGGGCTTCCTCACAAGCATTTCAGAAATTCCTCTTGTCAACGAACAAAGTTCGGATAAATCCATTGATTCTGCAAGCTAAGCAAAGATCTATCGTTTTTCTTCACAACTCTGAGGTTATCGTATACTCCTAAGAAAAACATTTGCTGATCAGTCGTAGCTTCTTCCAAGTTTCTTCCTTCACAAGGTTGGGCTTGATCCTTATCAATCCTGAGGTCAGTGACTTGTGGGTTCACCTGAATACTTGGATAGCTTTAACTCACTCCCGGGGTTACTACCGTTCCATATTCCAACATTTCTTCAGTTTATTCCATCATACTCTTCACAGACTTATTCTTGTTTAGATTCCACTCAGCGGAATTCATTTTCCTTTCCATTGGTCTGTTTAACCTCGGGTATTGTTTCACCACAATCATTCTTTTTCTCAATGTTCCAACTTCGAAAGCACTTTGTCACAAAGGTTATCATCCACATAGTTTGAGGTGGTTCCACATTCTCTTCACCTGTATTCACTTATCCAAACTCCTTAATTCGGAAAGGTACCTGTGGTTACTACCACACTTAAAATGAAATGCACTCATGTCTGCAGAGACCATATCTTCTCATATCCTCGAAAATAGTAAGAGATCTTTGTTCATAGAATAATAACTCATGTAATACAACATAAGAATAATCATGAAACCATAAATTTCCATTGACTCATGAATTTATTACAAACTCTCAGACTTCCATTACATAACTGCAAAATGGTAAGAGTGCCACCTATTACATTTATTACATCCAGAAATCCCAAAACTCACACTACTCATGTTTAGCCATTCTTCTCTGGACAGGTATAGGAGTAGTGTCCTGTCTTCTTGCACTAGTAACGGATGATTTTTGACAAATCTCGGGGCTTCTTGATGTTGGTTTTTGCTCCTGGGAGTTCTGGTTCCTTTCTTGGGCACTTATTGGTATAGTGGCCCATATCCTTACACTTGAAGCATCTAATATGACTCAGGTCCTTCGGTTCAGGGGCTTGTGTCTTCCTCGGGTTCTTTGTTCTGATCAAAACTTCAATTTCCCGTGGATCAAACTCCACTTCTTCTGTCGGGAAGTTTCCCAAATACTCTTGTCTTTCCTTTTTATAGTCCCGTGAGAAATGTCCTTCTTCTCCACAAGAATAGCAGGCATTGGAGTAGAATCTGGTTAGTCCTTCTCCATTAGGGTCTTCATCATCTTCCTTCTTCACAAGTTCTACAAATTCTTCTCTGAGGGCTTCCTTCATGGCTTCCTTCTATTGCTTGATGGCTTCTTGTACCTTGGGGTATACTTGGCATTGAGCAGGGTAGTGATTGGTTCCTTCACACAAGAAACAGGTCACCTGCCCAGTTAGGCAGTCTTCAGCAGGGTGATTTTCTTCACAATGAGAGCATCCATCCTTTTGTTCTTCCTGGGTGTGTCCTATCTCTCCACATATCTTGAATGCGCAAATCTTCTTCACTTCTTTGCAATGGGGCTTCTGGTTGTTGGTAACAACATGGGATCCTTGCAAAGTCATCTTGAATTCTTCCCAAGATTGCCTATCATGGATGCCTTCATGCATCTTCCACCAATTTGCAGCACCTTCTACAAAGTACCGAAGAGCATATTGGACCATCTTGTTCCTTGTAACAAGGTTACTCCTTAGATGATTCTCCATGGTCTGAATCCATTCTTCTCTCTCTAACCGAGTCATTGATCCAGAATACACAAGTCGAGCTTCATTCGTCATCTATTGGGTTCAAGGTTTTGGGAATGATATGGGTAAGAGAGGGAAAAGGAGGGGATACACACAATACAAACAATGGTTTTGAAAATAGATTTTCCTTGTGGCTGTCGAAAATTACACACAAATGACAGCTCACAAATCATCGTATCTAACGTAAGTATACAACAGGGGTTTGGTCTTCTAGGGCATAATATCTTGGAAATTCTTCATGGTCTTCAATTTCTTCGGGTCTTCATAGTCTTCAACTTGTGTAGCTTCAACTCTTTAATGCAGGGTGAAATCTTCTTTACTTTGAAGTGACCATCAGTTGTTTCGATATCTTGTCCTTCTCGAAGTGGTCTTAGTTGATCCTTAGTGTGGTCAAGGGGAACGGGTATTCTCTAACTCTTTGAAGTAGGAGAGATCATTTGATAAAGCTCAAATAAGATGAGAAGTAAAGGGTCTTTTGAAAACAAGTTGGAGAGAAATCTTTTCCTAAGGGGTTTCCAGTTTCTAGGGTCACGTCCTAAAGTCAACATGTGCTCTGATACCATTTCTGTAGCGACCCGACTCAAAACGAGTCAAGCCTCTGTGTGTTCTGTGCCATCCCTGGATCAGTATGCTGGCACACATAGTACATCAATGTATATATCAAAGTGCAATCACATGTAAAATCGTAAAACTGATATATACCTCAAAATAGCAACGGATATAGTCAACGGGAGTGGAGTCCCAATAATACCAACGGCAGATTGAGTGCGGTCCGTAACCCCAAAGCGTACTCTTACCCGTCGTAGAAGAGTATCTGCAACATGATACGTTGCAGCCATATAGGTCAGTACATTGAATGTACTGGCAAGATCACCATAGCAGAACAGAAGAATAAAGACTATTCTATATGCAAAGGCTTTGTGGCTCTGTGTCTAAGTTTTTGCGTAAAAGCTGATTTTTTTTCCTACAACAAAAGGAATATCAGGAATTTCACTATAGAGTTACCTATCATGACATGGTTCTGCCAACCAATGCCTCAATGCCCACAAGTATCTTAAGTTGCCCACAATTAAGTTATCAGTCCAGTGTTGAGAGTTCAGAGATAGTTCCAAGACTAGAAGCTCAAATTGTCCGAAACCGGGGACACAGCTAATCGATTAGGTTTAACTCTGCAGAGTGTTGTGTACTTTACCCTCAAGATTTGTTCCCTCCTGGTAAGTCCTCGCACTGCCTGGTGTTTGAGAACAGGGTGAACGAAACATGGTCTTACCAAGTGCTTCCCTAACTATCCGACAGTGCCCTTGCAATCCTAACATCGACTACATCTCGTAGCACTGCCTAGACAGAGTCACAACAAGGGTCAAGCAAGCCAGAGCCCATAATGAGTTGTGGCTACACAGGTAAGCTTCGAGTCTGGGTGAAGCTTTCCGCAAGATGTCATGGCGCTTCTCCATGCATCCCGGCCACTCACTGGTTTCTCCAGGGTGCCCATCAATTCCATCCTTCACCCACTAGTGTGTATTGAAAACTTGTTTTCTCGAGTCTCGCAGTCTTGAGGTCTTGAAGATGCAGGACTTGAAGATGCCTTCATGAAGTTGTCGTCTTTACGTGGAGTCCTTCTTCACACCACTCACGAACACTCATACCAGACCCCGTCTACTTTAGCATAGCATTGCACTAACTAGCATTCGCGGAGCTTTAGTAACAATTGGTGGTTTCCTACCTCATGCATCCTACTCAACTACAGGAATTTCAATAACACTACGGGAGGGATTTGTTGAAGGATGCTACATGCAATAAAAACATAGGTATGAAATAGATGGTCAAAGTGAACTTGCCTGTACTGTTGATGAAGAGAAAGATCGCTCTCAGAAATAACTTGATAGACTATCTGTCACTCTCCGATGAAATCTATATAACAAACATTGCATTCATATAAGCAATCATACTAGCAATCAATTCTAACAATCACAAGGTAACACAAGAACCAAAGGCAACAAGGTTGATGAAGGAAATACTTAAGACAAACTCAAAGTTTTCATAAAAGCAACTAAGGTAGTTTTCCCCCTACAAACAAATAGTTTCAAACAGTAACAAAACAAAAAGAAAGTAAAATATAACAAAAGTATTTTAGTAAATATTTTACTAGCAAAAAGAATTACTTTTGAAGAACAAGTAAAACTATGCAAACAACAAGTAAAAACAAGTAAAAACAATGAAATATGAAAATAAGAGAAAACAAAGTATAAAAAAATTAAGTTAACAAAAAATAATACTCATAAAACAATTATTTTAAATATTTGTAATTAAGAACCAACTAGCATTACTAGAGCAACATATCAAAACATAACAAAGCAAAGCAATGGACTCTAAGTTTTAGTGGCTAAACTATTACTAAAACCAAACTATTTTTTTGTAACCAAACTATTAGTTGACAGAAAAGAGTTAGTAAAACTTTATTATAAACTAGGATTAAATCCTACAAAACTTTTGTGAAAAGGATTTCTACTAAAACTAAGCTGTTTTATAAACATTACCTAATGATGAAGAATATAGTTTCCTATAATAATAGAGTAAAACTAAACTATTTTTATTAACAAAACATTTCTTAATAGAAAAGATTTACTAAAACTTTATTTGTAAACAGAATCTAATTACTTAAAACTTTGTTAAAAGAAAACTATTACTAACTAGTTTGTTTTATCAAACTAAACCAAATTGAAAAAGGAGTTGTGATTCCTATAATAATAAAGAAATAAACTAAGAAATTTTATATTTTTATTAACAGTAAGTAAAACACTTAATGTTTAATCAACAGAACCTACTAAACAAATTAAAACTAAATCTAATTTAAACTAACTAAAACTAAGTAAATAAAACTATACTTTAAAACTAGGAAGATTCTGTTTATAGCTAGAACACTAATCAAAATCATCCTAAAAATCCTCAAACTAAGCAATAAGATAGTCTTAACTAATACCAAGTAGTAGCAAAAAGATTCATATAAAAATCTATTTTTAAACTCTAGTTATTCAGATTTGAGTATTTTGAGAAAATTTGATTAAATTAAAATTTTAGGGTTCAAATTTAAAATCTAAGACTACAGGGGGAAACTAAATGAAAAATGTGAGCTAATGAAAAACGAATCAACTCAAAACACTAAACAGATTAAAAGATACAAAAAAACAAAATTTGAAATCATTCTGTTAACTAAAACTAAACAGAAAAAGAAAAGAAAACTACCGGACGGCCAGGGGCTACGTGCCAACCGGGGGTTGGCTAAGGGGGGCGTGCGAGCGGGTATTACGGGTGGTCGACCGAACCGAAGAGGAAAACGGTTCGGGACTTATTGGTTCTAATCTCAGCCGTAGGATCCAGATCAGATGGATGGGGGAGGCTCACCGTCTATGGTCGCCGGCGAGGGGGATCTCCGGCGAGTCCGAAGCGGCGAGATCATCGGGGCAGCACTACGGTGGTCGAGGGTAACGTCGGAAGGCTCCAAATGACGGCGGCGGGGCTCCAGCGACGGGTGGTGGCGGCGGAGAGGCACAGGGTGGAGGGAGGCGACGGCCACGAGCAGTGGGAGGTTCTATGGGGAATTCGAACTCCGGCGATGGTGTTTGCGACGGTCTGGCGAGGGAGAGAAGGGGGCCTTCGGGGGAAATGGGGTGCGGTGAGTGGCCGCTACTTAAAGGGCCGGAGAGGGGGTCAGGGGAGAAAGGAGGAGAGAGATCCGGCGAGAGAGATTCCCAACGGCGGCGGCGCGCGCGCGACGTGAGGGATGACCGCGCGGTGTCATTGGGCGGTCTGGGAGGGGCCCACTGTCAGTGAGGGTAGGAGCGGGGCAGAGCTGTCGGTTGGCCGCAAATTAGGAAAGTCAGGGGTAATAACTACGGTGAGCCGGCCCGATACGTTTAAATCCTTTCCTTTTTAATAAACATAGTAATTAAAACCCTTTTAAAGCATTTGATTCTATTCCAAATATAGTAGTATTATATATCAAAATTAACAACATAATAAATGCCCTTTAATGAAGATTTTTTTTCTGTCATTTGAACACTTTGAAAAAATATTATTTTCAGAAATTGCCTATTTTTTTATTAAATCATTTTTGCAAATATTTTCAAAATAACTCCTGGTTGTTTTTGTTCAAATAAATCACCAATTTGTCCCTGGTGTGGAGTGTCATGTTGCTCCTCCCAAAAATCCTTTGCAAGGGGTTTGGATGCTTGCAAATTCAAATAGGGAATTGAAATGAAATTGAAACTCCATATGAGAAATTCTCAAATAGTTTTCAAATTCCCTTTTTCAAATCTTTGGTTTAACTTCCAACTCATATTTCATATATTTGAAGGAGTCATATTATCTTATCTCATGAAAGTCATTGAGTTGCATAAAGTTTCCGAATTTGAAATATTTTCAAAGATGGAAATTCAATTCACATGGGAAATTCATTTTATTCCCTCTCATTCAAAAGTTTTCAAAAGTTTCAAATTTTCACTCAATTTCAATCACTCAAGCAAACAAACAATCGTTCTAATATTTATTGTAACATTCCAAAGTTTGGGATGTTACAGTCTTAGATGCTCAGCATGTTCCTTTTTGTTCTTCGAGTAGATGAGTATATCGTCGAGGTAAACCACGACGAATTTATCTAAATACTCCATGAAGATCGAATTCATCAAGCGAGAGAAGGTGGATGGAGCATTGGTTAAACCGAAGGACATGACGGTCTACTCGTATTGGCCATAACGAGTAACGAAAGCCGTTTTTGGAATGTCCCGATTTCTAATTCTGATTTGATGGTATCCCAACCTCAAATCCATTTTGGAAAAGACAGAGGATCCAGCGAGTTGATCATACAAATCATTGATCCTAGGGAGTGGATACTTGTTCTTAATGGTGACCAGATTCACTCGTCGATAATCCACAACCATCGGATCCGATACATCCTTCTTCTTGACGAAGAGGACGGGACAAGCCCAAGGAGAAGAACTAGGACGGATGAAACCTTTCTTCAAAGCCTCGTCGAGTTGAATTTTAAGTTTGGCTAGTTCTAAGGGTGCCATCTTATAGGGTCTTGTGGCTATTGGGACAGTCCCTAGAATGAGCTCTATCACAAACTCAACATCTCTAACAGGTGGAATTCCTGACAGTCTTCTGGAAAGTCATCCAGAAAGTCACGGACTACAGGAATATCTTCTAACTCTAGAAGAGCACTAGCATTGAGGGAATAGAGTTGGTGCTTGGCTGCTCAAGTGCAGACATTAACTATCTCACCCGATGGATGTGCCAGTTGAACATTCCTAGTATGAGTATCAATTTTAGCATAGTGGGCTTTCTTCCAATGCATGCCTAGAATGATATTGATGTCCGAAGACTTGAGGGCTATCAAAGATGCTAGGAAGACTAGCCTATCCACCAGAAACTCATTATCATGGCTCACCCTACAAGTTTGCCACTTTGAACCAGGAGTCTGAACTACTAAAGAGTAGGCATATCACAAAAGACATGTGATGCAACTATGCATAACTTTCTGAGATGAAAGAATGAGATGCCCCAGTATCAAATAGAATAGATGCTGGATGACTATTGACAAGGAGCGTACCTAGGATAACATCAGGATCCTCAAAGGCTTCCTCAGCAGAGACATAATTCACTCGTCCACGAGCAGGAGCTGGCTTCACATAGAAGGCTTTTCCCGGCTTCCCACGTCCAGCGGGCTTAGCATTGTTCTGAGGAGACTCGCGAGAGTAGTGTCGTAGTTCCCCACATTTGTAAAAGACAACGGTGGCACGAGGAGCAACATTAACAAGCGGACCTCCAAATGGCCTGGCTGGAGGGTTGGCTGAGCTGGGCGAGGCACCTGGAAGGATGGCCTCACGGTGTATCTTGGCGGCAGAGCTGCGTTGGGCACCCACACCCGGTGTTTGTTGGAGCCTGAGGCAGATGCGGGGCTGAAGTCACGGTTGTGCTTCCTCGTGGCCTCATAGTCGGTCTGTCCAATCTCGGCATTGATAGCCTTGTTGATGAGAGCCTGGAAGGTTGTGCACTCATGCAGGCGCAAATCTCGACGGAGCTCAAGGTTATGTCCCTGGCGGAACCTAGCCTATTTCTTGGCATCCGTTGAAACTTCCTTCGGAGCATAGCGAGCAAGATTGCCGAACTCATGGCTATAGGCATCCACTGACAGTCTTCCCTGGGTGAAAGCACAAAATAACTCTCTCTTGCGATCCATCGGCCCTTCCGGGATGTGATGGGCACGAAATGTTGCACTGAATTCTGCCCAAGTTGGTGCAGGGCCTTCGGGATGCATGGCCTCATAGCTTTCCCACCATAGATTGGCGGGTCCTTCCGGAAAGTAGGTAGCAAAGGTCACCTTGTTGGCCTCGTACAAATTGGCAGCCCGGATCTTGCGGAACATGCTGGTCAGCTAGTCATCCGCGTCGAGTGGGTCGACCGAATGATGGTACTTAGGTGGGCACAGGTTGACAAAATCACTGAGTGACACGCCATCATTGTGATCATTACGGGGAGCACATGCTGTGTTCTGCTCAATTCGTTCCAATAGCCTGTTGGTCTCCCTTTTGTTCCAAAGAAGGCGCATGTGGCAGGTTCTCTTGCCTTGGCTAGCTTCCCTCGCCCTGCTCGGGGGCAGGCACGGGGTTATTCCTAGTTGCCACCATCCTGGGAAAACAAACCCATCAACTCTAAGACATGAGATAAGGAATGTACTGGACAACATGGCATGCAGGGTAAACACCCAACAACATGGAAATAACAACTGCCATATAAACACCATGATTCATACACACCATTACATAGTTCAGCACAAGCCCAAGCGGAAATACAAACTACGGAGAGATGACAAAACTCCGGAACTCATCGGAGGCATTACAACCTTCATATACATTATCTATCTACACCTCCGGAACTCCACTCTCAACCTTGGTCATATCCCACAAGACACAGGACTGTGGCGATACGACTACTACCATACTAGTACTAACATCCACGTACTCAAGCATCGCCATAGAATGCCTCATATAGGTTACCCCCGTGACCCAAGAGCTGAACCTGAGGATCTGGAAACACCCTAGCTCGTGATCCCTAGAAACCGTAAGGACACAGATGTGGCCTTGGTTCCCTTGTCGGCAGCAACAACTGTCCTCGAAGAGGGGTGATGCCTCCAACATCGGGCCAGTCTATGTGTGCTGGCAGATGAGTCCGTGGTGGGGTCAGCATCTCCAAATCTCCATAGCCTGTCTGCACGACAGGATCCAACTACGTCAGGGCTGTCCAAAGACATGCACGGGTAGCATAAAGCTCCATGCTAAGGGCACGTGCATCACGGTCCCTATTCTCCAACATCTGAGTTGTCACCTGCAGCCTAAGGTCCTCATGAGAACAATCATAACAGGCTGTGCTGAGATAGCTATCCTCTCCTCCCATGGAAGCAGGAACATAACAAAACTCTGTGTTCTAAAGCAGACCATGGTGAAACCTCATGATAGTCAGCATGGTGTAGGCGGCCTCCTGAACTGCCATGTCTATGGTGACACCTAGTCCATAAGTCCAGTGAAGAGGCTCTGCAGCTCCAAGATATGAAGGATATATCTTAACAGTACACAGATAATGACTCTGGTTGAAATCTCGATACTGTTCCTCCATTGTGTACTCCGGGTACCAATGGTAACCAGCCTCCGTCATAACTCTAACCAACATGGCAGTGTGACCCTGTACATCCATGCACCTGGTCAGACGGACCACCTGACGGGAAGGACGAGGGGGCATCTGAAACAGAGAATGATGCAAAGACATTAGATATTTAGCAGAAATTGGATAGCATAACGGCTGTAATTGCTCAAAAAGGATTTTGAGACAACTGCAAAAGATTGGAAAAGCATATCCACTCGTCTTTCTAGACTCAAATCTCTTCTCCATCTGTTTGTCACACCAACAATACTCAAGTACCGACATACACTTGCAAACAAGCTATCTAGTAGTCCCTGGGTAGTAACTCGTCATCCTAAGAAATAGATGAGAAGCCTAGTTTTTATCCCCGTTGAAAAGATGAGAATGACTCAGAATAGAATAACTTGGGAAGAGGAGTAAAAAGAGCCTTACGTTCCCTTCCACAATCAATTCCCCTACTTTTCTATAGTATTTCTAGACTCAACTTCGTACGGTTTGGCTTGGTAGTCCTACAGTCAGTCAGGCTCTGATACCAACGCTATCGGGGCCCCGATCCTAAGTCATATGAATCTAGACTGTAACATGTCACATCACTTTGCGGCCTCACGCACGGTAAGCTCCATGGCTGCAGCCTTACCTTAGACGTGACCGTTTGCGTCTTTTGGCTCACGTATGTGAACATGTCACTGGCAATCAAACGACAGAGAACCCGGGCCGACATGACTAGTCATAGAACCCAAGTGGCACATCCGTACGGAAATAGGCATACGTAACCCAGCAATGCAGGTGTCGGCATCAAGCGTGTGTAGACGAGTCATAGCAAGCTAGAAGGACTCCATTACACCGCGAGACATTGCCCTGAAGGGACAGACACGACAGCAAAGAAGGATACATGCCAGTCAATCATGTGTCCGGAGCAGTAGCAAGCTACCATGGCTCAGTGGAAACACAAAGAGGCAGTTTCCCGTAAGGAGTACTACTAAAGGCACATGCCTAGGTGTCGGATCCCATACATACCGTTACGCATCACACGTACGCACGACATGCCCGATATGCATAGATACAACTATGGCATCACAACATAACCATACAATAACAAACTTTTATTTAAGAGGCTTAGACAAGACTTGGATAATATGTTCTTACAGGTAGGGGTCACATGACACGACACTCATGTCATACAAACAAGTTCATACAAACCAAGCGGAAGCATAAAGCTTTCTGAATATAGACAGATGAAAGGGGAAAAAGGCACATGGCCTGACTATCTATAGCCCACCAAAGGGCATAGGTCGTAGCTGGGACACCAGCTATTCGGCATCGTCGACATCTAGAAAGAACCCACCTGATGGGTCCGGGTCTCATCTGCAACATTTATTAAGCAAACGTGAGTACAAATGTACTCAACAAGTCTTTAAAACAGACCTAGTCTATGCATGCTCATGTAATAACAAGGGGGGTGGAGTTTATGCAGCAATGCCAACTTTGACTCATGGCTAACCTACACTACACAATTTTAACTCTTTGTTTACATTTTAGATATCGCACACGAGTCCACTAACTCCATGACAGTACACCACCATGGGTTCACTTCCCTCTCCTAGGAGAGCGCCATCCACGATACTCACACTTGTCTTGATATTTTTATGAGTATCCATTTGATTATCTATGAACAACAAAAGCTTTCCAAGTAGTCCATATCCGAGGACGCTTCTATTCGAATAGTTTCATACCCTGCAGGGGTGTACTTCTTCACACACGCTCTCGCCACTTATCGCTGTGTGCTCATAGAACCATGCACCTCGGCAACCTTCAAGCGGAAGCCCAGCAAGGGAGTCGGCCACGACCGTCAGTCACACAAGACCTCTAGTCCAGGCTATCGCCTATTTGAGACTGAACCCACACGGAAGTCCAAACGATGTGAATAGGGTTCCCAAGCCCACCATTCGGGTGACCCTTGGTACACCGTCCCATTGCCTACCGCGTCGTTACCCACCCCTAGGGTCAGAGCTACACACAGCCTCCCGCATGCTATAAACAGTAGAAACTACTTGCAACTCCTGGACGAAGGACTAAGCGACTAATAAGTCGAGAGGGGTCGAGTTACCAGAACCCAATGTGTGGTGGTAACTAGTCTTGGATCACAAACAAAGAACACAGTTCCTAAGAACAGTCCCACTGAGACAACCCGCTATGTACTCCAACATAGCCTCTCATCGCTACCTTTACCAAATCGGGTTCATCATAAGATGATCACATCGGAACAACAATGTTTCACTCCAGTTCATCACCCAGATGAATCAGACCTGAGACAACTCTAAGCATAGCAAGCATAGATGGCAAAGTAAGCTAACCACATCATGCCACAAGCATCTACCAGGTACGCTAGGTTGGAAGGTTTAGCTATTTACTGTGACAATGACAGGTCATGCAAAAGAATAGGTTCATCTACCATGTATGACAGATATATGAGCGTTTGTCCTAATACCATAAACAAGAGCAGGAGCGAGAGAGTGGGATGTTATTGGAATGATCAAGGGGGTTGCTTGCCTTGCTGGGTAGCCAGAAGGTTCTCTCCTTAGTTTGAATACTTGGGGGTATCGTTAGAAGCAGGTCCTACCGCAATGCAGATAAATAGCATTCAATACACGCAAGTGCAACAGTATGATGCATGATCAAGACATGGTGGCATGTATGGATGAGCTAATGCAACTAGTGTCCAGGTTAATTTGGAGTGAGCTTGAATATAGGTTCAAAATCGTTCTTCATTTCAAATTCCATATAGTAACCTATTAAAAAATGTCAAGGTTCATCTACATAGGTTGCTCTAACATGCCTGATAATAGCACCATTTGATTCATTGGATTTTTCTGATACATTTCCATATAGAAATTATTTTCATCTGATTTATAGATTAATTTATATGAATTTTTAAAGTTTTAAACAATTTCTAGAATTATTTAAATACTAGAAAATGAAATATGACGTCAGCTTGACGTCACTACGACGTCAGCTTGTCGGCTGACCAGGCCAGGTCAAACCTGACGTGCGGGGCTCTCACGTCAGTGATACGGGCCTAATTCCCGTGCTGACCAGGGTTTGACCCGTAGCTGGGGCCCACTAGTCAGTTGTTGGGGGCCTAATTAAGAGGGGGATAAGCCCCTAATGGCCGGCCACGTCGGCACCCACCGGAGCGGGGCCGGTGGTGACCAATAGCTTGGCGGCAACCCGCCGGAGTTGCGCCTCCGGCGACCATTTGGCGTGCAGAGGGCACCGGGAGGTAGCCAGTGGATTCGCGCGTCTAGAAAGGCAGTAGAGGGTGCTCTGGGTCGCTAGAGATGACGACCATGTCAAGCCAAGCGGCAGCGATGGATCGGGAAGGACTAGCTACGGCGCTGTAGGCTGCGGGAGGTGGAGCTATGGGCTCCTGGGGGCGCTACGAGCACGAACCCGTTGTCGGGAGCGAGCTTTGGCCGCTATGGCCACGGCTACGCCATGGCCGGCGGCAAGCTCTGCTTGGCTCTGGCTACCGACGGAGCTAGAGGAGGGGAACGACGACGGAACCAGGGGGAAACGGACCGGGGCCTCATCGGAGGGCTTCTGGCATCGTGGCGTGGTCGGGGATGCACGGAGGGCGGCAAATCGTCGGCGGCTTCAGTCGGGCAAGGGGGAAGCAGGGGAGGGGGAAGAGAGGAATGGTGAGGGGAACCGGGTCCAGGCGGTGGCGGTGCCTATCCTCTCGCCAGCGCGGCGAGGAGGCGGCCAGGCAGGCAGGGAGGAGGTGGCCAGCGCATGGCCACGGCCGGCTGCGGTGGAGGCACGCAACTACTTCTCGTCCTGGCAGGAGGAAGAAGACGCTGCTGCCCCCCGTGGGCTGGGCCTCTTCTTCAGGTAAGCCCAGGTGGATTTTTTCTCCCCCCTTTTTCTTTATTTGCATTCTTTTCTAATTTCTGACAGTTGTTTTATTTTATTTTCGGACACATATGCTATTTTAGAATATCCCAAATATTTTATATATATTAGTTTGAATATTTCAAACTTATCTAAAAAGTTTCAGGATATTTTGAAAACTAAAATAATGATACTCCTTTATTTGATATTGTCAGAAGCTTTATCATTTATTTTTAAATTGCTATAGTTGTTCAAATATTTCAAATGACCCCTTGTATAATCATGTCCATATTTATCAGACATACGGGACATTTTAAATGGGCATTTTGGATTTGTTGAATTTTCACAAAATTTGAATTGATTTTATTCAGATGAGGGTTGAGGGTTTCCTTTAGTCCCCATTTCATTTTGATGCAAAAATGATATATGATGCACACACACATGATATACTATGACAACTATCTAGGGATGTGACACCTTCCTCCCATTCAACTTCACTAGCATTGAAGTAGCCAACACCACGATTCTTTCGGTATCCTCCGAGATTGCGTACAACCTCCTCAATTTTTTTGCACCCTTCTAGACTATTGTAGATACCTTTCTCTATAATCCCTTTCAAAAGTTCATTTTATTGCTCAAGTGTAACTTGGCTAAGAAAAGATTTAGTGGGATCAATAGAACTACTAGAAGCAATATCATTGGCTTTATAAATTTTATTGCTACTAGTTGAAGAACCTTTCTTTCCTTTGTTACTAGCTTTCTTGGTCTTAACTTGTGGCATGAACATAGACAAGAGAATTCGCTTGGCTAGATAAGAGGAAGTCTTCTTTCAAAGATCGTCATTTACAGCTTTAAGGAATTCATGCTCTTGCTCTAAATTGAGATTCTCGAAGCGGAGCTTCTCATGTGTCCTTATAAGCTCTCTATGATCTTATATAGTAGACTCGTGAGCTAACTTAAGAGTGTTTAGTTATGGCTTTAGTCGTTCTATTTCCAACTTATCATCACCGCACGACTTATCTAGATTGGAGTGAATACTAGAAAGTTCGTTTCTACTAACATTACTAGATTTAACAAATAGCAAGTCATCTTCAATTAACAAGTCATCCTCATCACTATTGAAATCAAGATACTCGTGGTGTGATACCTTGGCGCCTTTAGCTATGAAGCAACATCTAGTCCCTTCATTTGGTGAATCAAATATGCCATAGGATTAGGTTGTCACTAGTGCAAGTCTGGCAACACCTTCATCTTGACTATGATCAGAGTTCGAGTGATAGCTTCTCTCAGAGTGGTTGTCTGATTCGGAGCTGGAAAGCCATTCACCAATATGAGCTTGATGTTTTATTCTTGAGTAGATCTTGGTGTACATATCCTTCTTCATCGAGTCACTATTTCTCCTTGAGGGTCTTAGTTCATAATGACCATCCCTACTCCTTCTCTCTCTTCGAGGTGACTCGTCTGTTGATCTTCGTCTTCTTGGTGACTCTTATTTCCTTTTGTGAGGAGCCGTGCACTCATTGTATTAGTGTGCAAGCCTTCCACAATAGTAGCAGTTTCGGTCACGACTTGACGAACGTTTCTCTTCATATCCGTAGTTGGAGCTTCAATCTTTGCTTCTATTCTTGATGAACGCTTCGAACTTGTTAAATTTCATGACCATGAGGCTTATTTCTTCATTTGTGACAAGGTTGTCGCTTGAAGTAGTGCGAGCATCAATTGTGGGTTTGTAAGCACCGCTAGACTTGTGGTGAAGCTCTTCCTTGTCCATGAGTGTCATCTCATGAGCAACAATCCTTCAAATCAGTTCCTTTGGCTTGAGATCTTTGTAGTTGGGCATCATTTGCATCAATGTGCATACGATGTTGTATCAATCATCCAAAGCTCAAAGTATCTTCTCGATGATGAATTTTTCAATCATTTCCTCGCGCCCTAAGCCGACAATATCATTTGTGATGAGAGCTAGCCTAGGGTACATATTGGTGACTCCTTCACCATCCTTCATCTTTAACTTGTCAACTTAATTTGAAGAACATCCAACTAGGATTCTCTCACATATTTGGTACCTTCATGCATATCAACCAAAGTATCCCAAATCACTTTTGCATTCTCAAGACGGCTGATTTTGTTGAATTCTTCAGGGCATAGGCAGTTGAAGAGAATACCACATGCTTGAGCATTGAGTTGCAACATCTTCAATTCATCCACAGTCGGTTCGCGATCTGCTTCCCTTCCATCCGCATAGAATTCACCTTGCAATCCATCACGAAACACAGCCCAAATGGCAGTGTTATGACCAAGTAGATGCATTTTCATTTTGTGTTTCCAACTAGCAACATTAGTGCCATCAAAGTACAGACCTCTGCGATGATAATTTCCCTCACTAGATGCCATACTCTCTTAGGTTGTGAAACCAATGCAATAGAGACCAAAGCTCTGATACCACTTGTAGGATTGAAAGTAGTGCTAAAGGGGGGGTGATTAGACTACTTGACCAATTAAAAATCTACCTTTTCCCAATTTTGAGTCTTGGCAGATTTTCGCATTCATAACAAGTCAAGTACACCCTACACATGCATGTCTACGAGTATTGCAACGGAAATTAAAGACAAGCATGTAAGTAAAGGAAGGGTAGGAAGATCAAACACAATTTGAAGACATGGTGATTTTTCCAATGGTTCCGATAGGTGGTGCTATCGTACGTCCACGTTTATGGAGTCTTCAACCCAATGAGGGTGACGGTCTCGAGAGTCCACGGAGGGCTCTAACCACGGAGGGTTCCACGAAGAAGCAACATTGACTATACCATGGTGGCCTATATCCACGGAGGAATAGCCTAAATCGGGGTAGATCTTCAGGAAGTAGGCGATCTCCTTTCCCTTACAAACTTCTTGGTTCACTCAACAACATGAAGTAGGAGGCTCCCAAGCGACACCTAACCAATCTAGGAGGCACCACCCTCCAAAAGGTAATAGGCTCAATAATGTCGATGAACTCCTTGCTCTTGTGCTTCAAGATGATAGACTCATTAACACACAAACATTCTCTCAGATATTTGGCTATGTCGGAAGAGGTTGATTGGGTGGAAAGCAACTTGGGGAGGCTAGAACTCAAGATTCATATGGTTGGAACGGAATGGCATGATCTCAACACATGAGTAGGTGGCTCTCTCTCAGAAAATCAGTAGGTTTTAGTGGGGCACCGTTCTGAGTGCTTCTCTTGCAAGTGAGTGGTGGTGGAGGGGTATATATAGGCATCTCCAAAAATCTTTTGTGGAAAAACTTTTGTGGAAGAGATTGTGGGTGAATGTGGTGTTGGGTCCGCAATCCTAAGACATATGAATCCAGCGTGTAATACGTCCCATCCTTTGCGGCCTCACGCACGGTAACCCACGGTTGCCACCTTACCTTGGCCGGGACCGTTTGCTCCTTTTGGCTCATGGATATGAACATGTCTCTAGGATTCACACATCAAAGAACCCGGGTCAACATGACTAGTTATATACCCAAGTGGCACAACCGTACAGGGACAGGCACACATAACCCAACAATGCAGGTGTCAGTCATCAACGTGTGTAGACAAGTCATAGCAAGCTACAGGGAGTCCATTAGGCTGTGGGACATAAATGTCATCACTGCACGTAGAAAAGTCATAGCAAGCTACAGGGACTCCATTACACTATGAGACATTTCCCCGAAGGGACAAACACAACAACAAAGAAGCTTACGTGTCGGTCAATCAATGTGTCTGAAGTAGTAGCAAGCTAACCAGGCTCGGTGGAAGCACAAAGAGGCATTTCCCCATAAAGAAGGCTACTAAAGTCACACAACTAGGTGTGTAATCTCACGCATACCAATGCTTTTCAATCAAACACGCACTATACACTATATGCATAGATACAACATGGCATCACAACAAAACTCTACAACATAACATTTATTTAGGAGGCTCCGAGGAGCCAACATAGTATAATGTTACAAGCATAAGGTGTCACATGACCCAACATTTAGAGCATATAAACAACAAGCAGAAGTTACATGTCTGAGTACAAACATCTACAAAAGCGGCTGGAAGAGCCTGAAAAGCTACAACGACCCTACCATAGGAGCCAGACCTCTGTCTGGGTTACTAAGCTAATCGTCAATGTCAACGTCAGAAGAATCATAACTGAACAACGTCTATCACTTCAAAAATGTAAATAAGTAACAGTAAGTACGAAGGTACTCAACAAGTCTTACATCAGATCTATCTACATATGCATCATGTATCGATGAACGGGATTGTGGGTTTACTGTAGAATGCCAGCTTTGACATTTGGCTATCCTAGACTATGACAAAGTATCCAACGTATCACTACTCTCTCGTCTCCCTATGAGAGAGCACACACGAGTGCACATGTTCACCATCTCAATACAGCACTATGGATCCTCTCTCGTCTTCCTACGAGAAGCCATCCATAGCACTCACACTTGTTTGGTGCATTTTCGAGTATCCACTTAAAATTGCCTATGAACAATGCAAGTCTCCAAGTAGTCCATATCCACGGACGCGACTATTCGAATATATATTTTACCCTATAGGGGTGTATTTCATCACACATGCTCCCGCCACTTATCGCCATGTGCATGTAAAAGGGCATCTCAACAACCTTCAAGCGGAAGCCTAGCACGGGAGTCGGCCATGGACGTTAACCTTCAACGACTAACGTCCACGACAGTCGTCTATCTGAGTTGGAACCAATAATGGAAGTACGAACAAGGTTTCCAACATGGCCTCAAACGTTGTGAGCAGGGCCCCAAGCCGGCCCCGATTGGGCCGTTCATCCACTTCGCAGTCCGTGCCACGCCTATCAACGTTTTGAACTACTACCACTCATGGACTTAGAACAGGGTAGGTTAATAGGCCGAGAGAGCTTGAATTACCGGAGCCAAATGTGTGGTAGTAGCTAATCTTGGAACACAAACATGGAACTTAGTTCCTATGAGCAGCTTCAATGAGACTACCCACCATGTACTCCTACATGGTCTCTCATCGCTACCTTTATCAAAACGGGTTCAACACTTAACCCTCATCATTAGGACACATCCATTTCACTTCGGTTCATCACCCAGATAAATCAGACCTGCCACAACTCTAAGCATAGCAAGCACAATAGGGTCATAGCACAACATGTCTCAAGCATCTACCAGGTATGCTAGGTTGTTTGGTTTAGCTATTTGCTGTGACAATGACAGGTCATGCAAAGGAGTGGGTTCACCTACCGAAACACAAGTAGCAGTTGAATCGCGTTGTCCTAATGCATTGAAATAAGATCAAGAATTAGAGAGTGGGGTTGTATCGAATATGCTCAACGGGGGGGGGGGGTTGCTTGCCTCTTTATCACAAGAACTCAACTGTTCTTCGATGTCGTCGATAACTACGTCTCGCAAGTCTATCGACAAGATCAAACAAGGTAAAAATTATGCAAGGCAAATGCTTCAAAATTATGCATGATAATGGCAAGGCAATATGTTGCTGGTTTCAGCTAATGCGTCTATCAACATGTTAAATGAACATGGTTTGAATCCAAGGTTCAAATTCAACTCATGCGTGAGGTGGCATAAGGCGTTTCGAACAAAATGTCCAAATGTGCCAGTTTAGTTTGCTCTAACATGCATGAAAATGCCTCCATTAGATTCATTGGATTTTTTTTGATGAATTTTCATATATAAATTATTTTAATCTGGGTTACAGATTATTTTCTATGATTTTTCAAAGATTTTACAATTTTTTGGATATTTTTATTATAAAAATTATTTACTGCGTCGGGCCAACGTCATCATGACGTCAACGGGTCAACAACATCTGGTCCGGGTCAAACCTGACCAGTGGGATCCACTGGTTAGAGACCCAAGGCTAACCACACGCTGACTAGGGTTTGACCCGCAGCTAGGGTCCACTGGTCAGTGGCTGGGGCTGATTATCAGGGGGGTTAGGCCCTAATTGCCGGCCACATCAGCGCCCGCCGGAGTTGGGCTGGAGGCGACAAAACAATGGCGGGGACTCGCCGGAGTTGATGGAAAACGTGCCACGGGGCATGGTTTTGAATGCCGAGAGCACAGGGAGGGAGCCCGTGCTCGATCACATCTAGTGAGGCTGGCCAGAGGGATTGCGGTTGCTGGAAGGCTCGCCGGCGACCATGTTTACGCCAGCGGTCCGTAAAGCCTTTACGGGGAGGCCCGCTATAGGGACGAGAGGAACCATGGGGAGAGGAGGAGGAGCATCGGGGGCTCACAGTGGTCCCAGGGGAGGCGATGACGAGGTCGGAGGCGTCCGGTGGCTTGCGAGTCACTGATGGTGAGAGGCAGCCGGAGGTGGAGAATACGGCGGTGTCCTCACCTTCGCGTTGCTCCTGGCGACTCCTGGCTCCATTGAGGGGTCGAGGGGGTTGCGGCGGAGCTTCAGGGTGGCCCGAGGAGGGGAGGGGATGCCGGTGGCTATGGGTTGAGCGAGTGGCAGCGATGGTGGCTCTCGGGCAAAGAGAGGCGAGAGAGCAGGGAAAGAGGATGGGCTTGGGGGAGGAAGAGACATGCACGGGGTGTGAGGGGCATCCTAATCTAGCTCAGGGCAACAGAGGCAAGCAGGAGGTCACGTGCGCGCATGTCAGCACGGCGGTGCCACACGCCCCTGTCCTCCTGGCGGGAGGAAGGGGATGACTGGCACTTGGGCCAGATGGGCCGCCTAGTGCCAGGCCTCTGGTAAGCCCTTTGCCTTTC
Source organism: Hordeum marinum (assembly GCA_022496015.1). Classification (NCBI taxonomy): domain Eukaryota; kingdom Viridiplantae; phylum Streptophyta; class Magnoliopsida; order Poales; family Poaceae; genus Hordeum; species Hordeum marinum. The sequence continues at coordinate 138,863,903 of CM039672.1, forward strand.
CTTTTTATTTTCTGTTTTCATTTTTCTTTTTCTGACATTTGTTCTGGCTAGATAAAAAATACTTGGCCCTTTGTAAAATCCTGAAATTTGTCATGTGAGCTTGATATAAATAACAAGTGCCGAATAATTAACTTCAGAATTATTGAACTCATATTTATATATATAAAAATATAAGTCCAATGCAATTATTGTTGGATTAATTCAAATGCCCAAGATAAAATGTTTTTGTGATCCAAACAAATGGATTGACATTTTCACGTCATGCCAATATTTTATCACAACACCAGGGACATTTTCTTGGATCTGTTTGAAGTAATTTTTATAATGCTTATTTTGGGAAAAATGATTTCTAAGGCTTGATCATTTCCTCAATTCAAATTCATTAGAAAAAATGTATGCATCAATGCAATGTCAAGCATTAAGAAACTAAGGTTGTGACATGTGGTGACTATCACTTGTGCATGCATGAGTATTTTGTTCACCAATAGTCCTCTTTGCTTGAAGCTTTGCCAACCAATTTCCTTGCACCTTGGGGTATTCCACAATCCTTTGGCCAACCCATCATTGAACTTATCATGAAACATGATTAGTGGAAACATTAGTTCAATGACATATATGTTGTTATTACTTACCAAAACCACCAAGGGAGCAAATGTGCTTCCAATTTGGTGCGCAATGTAGTGGGCGTGCCGAAGTCTTTGTCAAGTCCAGCTCTCCTTCCACCTCGCCACTTTGATGGTTGACACCCACCAAGACCGCACTAAGCACCGCACTGCCCGCGTCACCCAGACGGTGCCCATGTGCCACGTCAGTCCCCCTTGCCTAAGGCCAATGCCACCACCGGCCCAAAGACACACGAGCAACAAGACTCCTTCCAACCGGACACCGCACAACGTGACAGCCGTACCACCACTCCGTTGATTGTCCTAGCTACTGGGTCATCCTCCCACATCAGGCCCGGGCCGGCGCGAGGTTTGGGCGCGCTGTGGGGACTAAGACTCATAAGTCGTGATCACCGAATGTACGTGCACATTGATCCGAGAGATCAAAGCTCACTAAAAAACAGAAACTTAATAACAAGAGTTTTACTCGAATATGTCCCTTAAGGCCTTGTCTTCATAAACTTGCAGTGGGAATCTTCAAGGATAGCGTGAACCCATGCCATCTGCCTTAACGCTACTTGTAGTCTGACTAGGAAGCGTCCTAGCTCGCACGTCCGTCACCAAGGTATTTTTATCATAACCTGATCATTCATGAATGGCCAATAAAATTACCAGTGGCAAGCCAATGAGTACTTTGAATGTCTCGCAAGCAACCCATGTTTGGAACAAGGTAATAACAATGCATGATATAGCACTAATTGGTAAGTATTGCAGAAAGATAGTTTTGAGTGCAATGACATGATCAAGTAACTTAAGTAAGCATCAGGTGTTCATAAGAACACGTCATCGTCATCATCAGCAGCAGGGGTTGGGCGTCTCATGTTCAACCATCACACCAAGTCCTCAGACTTGTCTCATGTACGGTCTGAACATCTCATGTTCAGTGATCACGCCAAGTCATCCGACTCGACTCAAATATCATCCTTGTCACCACACACACACCAAGTTTGTGGAAACATCTGGATGTGGCATAAGCGGCACCACTCAACTATCCTTGACCATGGACACGACCATTCGAATAGTTTTACACTCTGTAGAGGTTGCACTCTTTACCCACAAGATTTGGGGAACATGCGTGTCATCCACGACTCGTGGTATATTACATACCCGAGGTAAGCACCTGAACAATGCCTTTCCCATGGCGATACTAAACAAAGAATCCACTCGTTGGTGCCATCCCTCATGATATACATCACTCGTATCATCCATGAGGCCACACAACAGTGTGCCCGGTGCCTGTAAAGATAGCTCATGACCTTCCACTCTGGGATGACCCCATCTCGAGAGTGACCTCTTCACTATCACCACTAGTAATGCGGGCTCCTTGCTAGCACCAACCATAGTAATCAACAAAGCCCCTTCCCATATAGGGGTAGAGTGGTCATACATGTAAGGTTGGGACGATCGACAAATCTTAAACCCTCCGTTTTCGAAAGCACACACTCACTTACTTCAGTACACCACTTGTTTTCTCAAGTGGTTACCCAACTCATCATAAGCTCCCTCGGGAATTAGTGGCACCCTATGGGGTTTTCAACAAGTATTTGAAAGCCGTTTTGGTTCCATCGCCATGCATATTCCCGATCCCACTTGCATAGCATCTACTAGCATCCTATCTACACCCACTCGCACGACCCTCATAAGGTGGTAGGGTCATGCATGATGCAAGTGTCATCGGAAAAGTATCGAAAGCATCCCACTAAAGTGGACACCACATCATCATGATCAACAGAGCAAAATGAACTGCTATATTCCATGCAATAAAAGAGTTCATATTCATGGTCAAAGGGTTGCTTGCCTGGCTTATCCAAGTCTTCGACGTCTTCACATGCTTCTCGTCCATCCGAGCACTTCATCTACTTCGTCAACTATTGCCGGAAACAACCACAATTAGCAACACAACAAGCAAAGAAATAAATTGCTCTATAAATAGGGGTTTTATTTTTCTTGGACACCTCTGGTCATAAGAAAAATAACCGAGGAGGTTTCATAGGACGTGGATCAACGGGGAGTTTGAGATGGTGGAAATAATGGAAAAGATGACATTTTAGGATGTCAACATAAAATATTTTTATAAAAATGAGTAGAGGCACTCATAAAATAGGTCATGTTTTTAGAGGAATCTAGAAAGTGGTTTCACTGGATTTGGAGTTGGGATGAATTTCCTAGGGATTTGCAAAGATGAGATAAATGGGAAAGTGGGTTATTTAGTGGATCCAACAGAATAGGTGCATGGTAATAATGTTCACCATGTATAGAAAAAGAGGTATGACACTTAGAGTACCTATAAATTGGAATTACTCCATTTTGGGATTATATGGATGCTCTGGGAATTTTACAAGGTGCCTCCCAATAGTTCAAATTTGAATTTAAATTTGAACAGTAGAGAGAAGTTTGTGGGAAAAATATGTAGGATATATTTTTGGATATAGGGAGATTTTAGGAACCTATTGGATTTTGAATCACTAGATTTGGAGTTAAAATGAATTTAATATCTATTTTTGAATTTCTTGGCAAAAGAAAAAGAAGGGCAAAAGGTGTTACCGAAAGAATGGGGCTATACTGCGCCCGCACGCGCGGTATAGCAATTGGGTCGGCCCAGTGGCTCGGCCTGGTGGGGGAGATACCACGTCGAAGGTGTTGGGGAATGTTGCATGGGAAACAAAAAATTTCCTACGCACATGAAGATCTATCCATGGTGGTGAGCATCTACGAGAGGGAGAGTGGATCTACATACCCTTGTAGATCGCTAAGCGGGAAGCGTTAAGAAACGCAGTTGGTGTAGTCGAACGTCTTCGCAATCCAAATCGCCGTGCATCCCGCGATCCAATCATGATCCGTCCCGCGATCCAATCACAATCCGTCCCGTGATCCGATCACAATCCGTCCCACGAACTTGATCACGATCCGTCTCACGAACTTGATCACGATCCTTCCGATCTAGCACCGAATGGACGACACCTCCGCGTTCAGCACACGTACAGCTTGATGACGATATCCACCGTCTTGATCCAGCAAGAAGGAGTGGAGAGGAAGAAGAGTTCTCCAGCAGCCTGACGACGCTCCGGCGATGGTGGTGGAGCAATTCCGGCAGGGCTTTGCCTAAGCACTGCAGAAAATCGATCTAGAGGAGAAACTATGCACTAGAGGACCGGGTAGCACGTGGCTGAAAATCAAGTGCAAAAACCCTCAATACCACTAGTATATATAGGAGGATAGGAGTAGAAGAGGAAGCTTGGCCACCAAGCCAAGCTTGGTTCATCCAAAGTGGGAGGTGGAGGACTCTCCTCCTCCAATCCTAGTAGGACTATGATTGCTCCTTTTTGCCTTTTTTTCCACCTTTATCTATTGGGTTTTTTCTTGCAGCCACATGGGCCTTGTGTGGGAGTTTCCACCAGCCCACTAAGGGCTGGTATTCACTCTCCCACAGCCCATGAAGCCTCTTGGGTCGAAATACCCCTCCCGGAGGCCTCCCGGTACACTACCGTCACTCCCGGTACACTACCGATGAGCCCGAAACATTTCCAGCGACCAAAACGGGACTTCCTATATATAAATCTTTACCTCCGGACCATTCCGTAGCTCCTCGTGACGTCCGGGCGGGACTCCGAACAAACTTCGGTAACCACCATACATAACTCTATACTACTGAAACGTCACCAAACCTTAAGTGTGCAGACCCTGAGGGTTCGAGAACTATGTAGACATGACCGAGACACCACTACGGTCAATAACGAATGGCGGGGCCTGGATGTCCACATTGGTTCCTACATATTCTACGAAGATCTTTATCGGTCAAACCTCTATGTCAAGGATTCAGTTAATCCCGTATGATGTTCCCTTTGTTCTTTGGTATGTTACTTGCCCGAGATTCGATCGTCGGTATCTCCATACCTAGTTCAACCTTCTTACTGGCAAGTCTCTTTACTCATTCCGTAATACAAGATCTAGTGACCAACACTTAGTCACATTGCTTGCAAGGCTTATTGTGATGTTGTATTACCGAGTGGGCCCTGAGATACCTCTCTGTCACACGGAGTAACAAATCCCAGTCTTGATCCATGCCAACTCAACAAACACCCTCGGAGACACCTGTAGAGCACCTTTATAGTCACCCAGTTACGTTGTAACGTTTGATACACAGAAGGTACTCCTCTGATATCTGTGAGTTGCATGATCTCATGGTCATAGGAACATATACTTGACATGCAGAAAACAGTACCAATAAACTGACACGATCATAAGCTACGTTTGTAGTTTGGGTCTTGTCCATCACATCATTCTCCTAATGATGTGATCCCGTTATCAAATGACATCTCATGTCCATGGCTAGGAAACCTTAACCATCTTTCAATCAACGAGCTAGTTCACTAGAGGCATACTAGGGACATTGTGTTTGTCTATGTATCCACACATGTATCCATGTTTCCAATTAATACAACTATAGCATGGATAATAAACGATTATCATGAACAAGCAAATACAATAATAAACACTTTATTTATTGCCTCTAGGGCATATTTCCAACAGTCTCCCACTTGCACTAGAGTCAATAATCTAGTTCACATCACTATGTGATTTACATTGTAATGAATCGAACACCCATGCAGTTCTGGTGTTGATCCTGTTTAGCCCTTGGAAGAGGTTTAGTCAATGGGTCTGCAACACTCATATCCATGTGCACTTTGCAAATATTTATGTCTTTCTCCAAGATTTAATCGCGAATGGAGTTGAAGCGTCGCGTTATGTGTCTGGTCCTCTTGTGAAACCTTGGTTCCTTGGCCAGAGCAATGGCACCAGTGTTGTCATGGAACAGGTTCATTGGATTCAGTGCACTGGTCACTACTCCAAGATCTGTCATGAACTGCTTCATCCAGACACCTTCTTCGCCGCCTCCGAGGCTGCGATGTATTCCGCTTCTCATGTAGAATCAGCTACCACGCTTTGCTTGGAACTGCACCAGCTTACCACTCCCCCGTTAAGAATAAATACGTATCCGGTTTGCGACTTAGAGTCGTCTGGATCAGTGTCAAAGCTTGCATCAACGTAACCCTTTACGATGAGCTCTTCATCACCTCCATCAACGAGAAACATTTCCTCAGTCCTTTTCAGGTACTTAAGGATATTCTTGACCGCTTGCCAGTGCTCCATTCCAGGATCACTTTGAAACCTTCCGGCCATACTTATGGAAAGGATGACATCGGGTCTTGTGCACAACATTGCATACATGATGGAGCCAATGGCTGCAGCATAGGGGATGACACTCATCTTTGCTCTATCTTCTACAGTTACTGGGCATTGAGTCTTACTAAACATCACACCTTGTAACACAGGCAAGATCCCCTTCTTGGACTGTTCCATTTTGAACTTCTTCAAAACATTATCAAGGTATGTGCTCTGTGAAAGTGCTATTAAGCGTCTCGATCTATCTCTATAGATCTTAATGCCTAATATGAAAGCAGCTTCTCCTAGGTCCTTCATTGAAAAACTCTTGTTCAAATATTCCTTCACGCTTTCCAGCATTTCTATATTGTTTCCAATCAGCAATATGTCATCCACATATAATACTAGAAACGCTATAGAGCTCCCACTCACTTTCTTGTAAATACAAGCTTCTTCGTAAACTTGTATAAACTCAAACGCTTTGATCACCTCATAAAAGCGCTTATTCCAACTCCAAGATGCTTGCACCAGTCCATAAATGGATCGCTTGAGTTTGCAAACTTTGTCAGCATTCTCTGGATCGACAAAACCTTCGGGTTGCATCATATACAACTCTTCCTCAAGGAAACCGTTGAGGAACGCTGTTTTTATATCCATCTGCCAAATTTCATAGTCGAAATAGGCAACTATTCCTAACATGATTCTGATAGACTTAAGCATCGCTACGGGCGAGAAAGTCTCATCGTAGTCAACTCCTTGAACTTTTGAAAAACCCTTTGCCACAAGTCGAGCTTTAGAGACGGTGACATTACCGTCCGCGTCTGTTTTCTTCTTAAAGATCCATTTGTTCTGAATGGCCTTTTGCCCTTTAGGTAATACTTCCAAAGTCCATACTTGGTTTTCATACATGTATCCCATCTCGGATTTCATGGCCTCTAACCATTTCTCGGAATCTGGGCCCATCACTGCTCCTCCATAGTTCGTAGGTTCATTGTTGTCCAACAACATGACCTCCAAGACAGGGTTGTCGTACCACTCAGGAGTAGTACGTGGCCTTGTCGACCTACGAGGTTCAATAGTAGCTTGATCCAAAGCTTCATGATCATCATCATTAGCTTCCTCTTCTATCGTCGCAGGTTCCACAGAAACATGTTTCTGCGCTGCGCTACTTTCTGGTTGAAGTAAAGGTTCAATAACCTCATCAAGCTCTATTTTCCTCCCACTCAATTCTTTCGAGAGAAACCCTTTCTCAAGAAATGTTCCGTTCTTAGCAACAAACACTTTGCTTTCGGATCTGAGATAGAAGGTATACCCGACTGTCTCTTTCGGGTATCCTATGAAGACGCATTTTTCCGCTTTGGGTTCCAGCTTTTCAGGCTGAAGCTTTTTGACATAAGCATCACATCCCCGAACTTTAAGAAACAACAACTTTGGCCTGTTGCCAAACCACAGTTCATATGGCGTCATCTCAATGGATTTCGATGGTGCCCTATTTAAAGGGAATGCAGCTGTCTCTAATGCATAACCCCAAAACGATAGTGGCGAATCAGCAAGAGACATCATAGAACGCACCATATCTAATAAGGTTCAATTACGACGTTCAGACACACCATTATGCTGTGGTGTTCCGGGCGGTGTCAACTGTGAAACAATTCCACACTGTCTTAAGTGACTGCCAAACTCATAACTCAGATATTCTCCTCCTCGATCAGATTGCAAGAATTTAATCTTCTTGTTACAATGATTCTCAACTTCACTCTGAAATTGCTTGAACTTTTCAAACATTTCAGACTTGTGTTTAATCAAGTAAATATACCCATATCTACTTAAGTCATCAGTGAAGGTGAGAAAATAACGATATCCACCACGCGTTGTAACATTCATTGGACCGCACACATCAGTATGTATGATTTCCAATAAGTCACTCACCCGTTCCATTGTTCCAGAGATTGGTTTTTTAGTCATCTTGCCCATGAGGCATGGTTCACATGTGTCAAGTGATTCAAAATCAAGTGACTCCAAAAGTCCATCAGCATGGAGCTTCCTCATGCGTTTTACACCAATATGACCTAAACGGCAGCGCCACAAGAAAGTGGTACTATCATTATCAACTCTACATCTTTTGGCATCAATGTTATGAACATGTGTGTCATCACTATCAAGATTCAATATGAATAAACCCCTAACATTGGGTGCATAACCATAAAAGATATTACTCATATAAATAGAACAACCTTTATTCTCTGATTTAAATGAGTAACCGTCTCGCAATAAACAAGATCCAGATATAATGTTCATGCTTAACGCAGGCACTAAATAACAATTATTCAGGTTCATCACTAATCCCGATGGTAATCGAAGAGAGAGCGTGCCGACGGCGATCACATCAACCTTGGAACCATTTCCCACGCGCATCGTCACTTCATCCTTCGCCAGCCTTCGTTTATTCCATAGTTCCTTCATTGAGTTGCAAATGTGAGCAACCGAACCTGTATCAAATACCCAGGCACTACTACGAGAGCTAGTAAGGTACACATCAATAACATGTATATCATATATACCTTGTTTGTCGTTGGCCGCCTTCTTGTCAGCCAGGTACTTGGGGCAGTTGACCAGTTCCCTTGCAATGAAAGCACTCAGTTTCTGGTTTGGGTCCATGCTTGGGCTTCTTTACAGGAGTAGCAACTGCTTTGCCATCCTTCTTGGTTTTACCCTTCTTGCCCTTGCCCTTGACCTTGCCATTTTTCTTGAAACTAGTGGTTTTATTGACCATCAACACTTGATGTTCTTTCCGGATTTCAGACTCAGCGACTTTTAGCGTCGCAAACAGCTCAGCGACTGACTTGTTCATCCCGTGCATGTTATAGTTCATCACAAAGCTCTTGTAACTAGGTGGTAGTGATTGAAGAACTCTGTCAGTGATCGCCTCTGGCAGAAGGGTAATTCCCAACCCCGCTAGACGAGTTGAATACCCAGACATTCTGAGTATATGTTCACTGATAGACCCGTTCTCCTCCATCTTGCAAGCATAGAACTTATCAGAGGTTTCATACCTCTCGATTCGGGCATTCTTCTGAAAGATAAACTTCAACTCCTGGAACATCTCATATGCTCCATGACGTTCAAAACATCTTTGAAGTCCCGGTTCTAAGCCATACAATATTGCACACTGAACTATTGAGTAATCTCCAGTCCGTGCCTCCCAAGCGTTCTTAACGTCTTCGGAGGTCATGTCTTCTGGTTGGTCTCCAAGCAGTGCATGACATATGATTTCTAGGAAGCCGTGAGGATAATCCTCAGATTACGGGCCCAGTCAACAAAGTTACTTCCATCATCTTTCAACTTAGCTTTCTCTAGGAACGCATTAAAATTCAGGGGTGCTACTGCGCGAGCCATTGATCTAGAACATAAATATGCAAAGTTTACTTAGACTATTGTTCAAGATAATGAGTTTAGTTAATCAAATTACTAAAGCTCCCACTCAAATTGACATCCCTCAGGTCATCTGAGTGTCACATGATCCAAATCCACCAACTCAATTCCGATCATCACATGAGTTGAGGTGGCTTGAATGGTGAACATCATTATGTTGATCATATCTACTATATAACTCATGTTCGACCTTTCGGTCTCTTGTGTTCCGAGGCCATGTCTGTACATGCTAGGCTCGTCAAGTTTAACCCGAGTGTTCTGCGTGTGCAACACCGGCTTGCACCCGCTGTATGTGAACGTAGAGCCTATCACCCGATCATCACGTGGTGTCTCGACATGACGAACTTTCGCAACGGTGCACACTCGGGGAGAACACAATTCATCTTGAAATTTAAGTGAGGGATCACCTTATAATGCTACCGTCGTCCTAAGAAAAACAGGCTGCATAAAAGGATTAACATCACATGCAATTCATAAGTGACATGATATGGCCATGAACTTGTGCTTTTGATCTCCATCTAGAAAGCACCGGCATGATCTCCATCGTCACTGGCATGACACCATGATCTTCATCATCTTGATCTCCGTCAACGTGTCGCCATCGGGGTCATCGCGCCCAACATGCTTCTACTACTATTGCTACCGTTTAGCGATAAAGTAAAGCATTACATAGCGCTTAATGATTGACATGCAGGTCATACAATAATTAAAGACAACCCTATGGCTCCTGCTGGTTGCCATACTCATCGACATGCAAGTCGTGATAATCTATACATCACATGATCATCTCACACATCACATATATTACATCATGTAATTGGCCATATCACATCACAACATACCCTGCAAAAACAAGTTAGACGTCCTCTAATTGTTGTTGCATGTTTTACGTGGCTGCTATGGGTATCTAGCAAGAACAATTCTCACCTACGCAAAAAACACAATGGTGATACACTAGTTGCTTTTCAACCTTCTCAAGGACCGCCTTTGTCGAATCCGATCCAACTAAAGTGAGAGAAACTTGCACCCGCAAGCCATCTATGCAACAAGTTGCGGTCAAGGGAACCGGTCTCTCGTAAGCGTACGAGTAATGTTGGTCCGGGCCACTTCATCTCACAATACCGCTGAACCAAAATCCGACCAAGGGAGGAAGCAATCTAAGCATCAACACCCACAAACCTTTTGTGTTCTACTCGAGATCTCATCTACACATAGACCTAGCTCATGATGCCACTGTTGGGGAACGTTGCATGGGAAACAAAAAATTTCTTACGCACACGCAGATCTATCCATGGTGATGAGTATCTACGAGAGGGAGAGTGGATCTACGTACCCTTGTAAATCGCTAAGCGGGAAGCGTTAAGAAGCGCGGTTGGTGTAGTCGAACGTCTTCGCGATCCAAATCGCCGTGCGTCCCGCGATCCAATCACGATCCGTCTCGCGATCCAATCACGATCATCCCACTAACTTGATCATGATCTGTCCCACGAACTTGATCATGATCCTTCTGATCTAGCGCCGAACGGACGACACCTCCGCGTTCAGCACATGTACAGCTTGATGACGATCTCCACCGTCTTGATCTAGCAAGAAGGAGTGGATAGGAAGAAGAGTTCTCCGGTAGCGTGACGGCGCTCCGGCGATGGTGGTGGAGCTATTCCTGCAGGGCTTCGCCTAAGCCCTGCAAAAATCCGATCTAGAGGAGAAACTGTGCACTAGAGGGTAGGGTTGCACGTGGCTGAAAATTCTGTCGAAAACCCCTAAAACCCTCTAGTATATATAGGAGGAGAGGAGGAGAGGATGCAGCCTTGGCTTCCAAGCCATGGAGGCTCGGACGAACTAGGAAGGAAGAGTCCACCTCCTCCACTCCTAGTAGGATTAGGACTCCTTCCTTATATTTGCCTTTTTTGCCTTTTTCCACCTTTTTCCTTTTGGGTTTTTCTTCCCACCCGCATGGGCCTTGTGTGGGACTTCCACCAGCCCACTAAGGGCTGGTATTCACTCTCCCACAGCCCATGAAGCCTCTTGGGTCGAAATACCCCTCCCGATGGTCTCCCGGTACACTACCGATGAGCCCGAAACTTTTCCGGCGACGAAAACAGGACTTCCTATATATGAATCTTTACCTCCGGACCATTCCAGAGCTCCTTGTCATGTCTAGGATCTCATCCGGGACTCCGAACAACCTTCGGTCAGCACCATACATAACTCTATACTACCGAAACGTCACCAAACTTTAAGTGTGCAGTCCCTGCGGGTTCGAGAACTATGTAGACATGACTGAGACACCTCTACGGTCAATAACCAATATCGAGACCTGAATGCCCATATTGGTTCCTACATATTCTACGAAGATCTTTATCGGTTGAACCTCTATGTCAAGGATTTAGTTAATCTCGTATGATGTTCCCTTTGTTCTTCGGTATGTTACTTGCCCGAGATTCGATCTTCGGTATCTCCATACCTAGTTCAACCTCGTTATTGGCAAGTCTCTTTACTCGTTCTGTAATACAAGATCCCGCAACTAACACTTAGTCACATTGCTTGCAAGGCTTATTGTGATGTTGTATTACCGAGTGGGCCTTAAGATACCTCTCTGTCACACGGAGTAACAAATCCCAGTCCTTATCCATGCCAACTCAATAGACACCCTCGGAGATACCTGTAGAGCACCTTTATAGTCACCCAGTTACGTTGTGATGTTTGATACACACAAGGAACTCCTCCGATGTTCGTGAGTTGCATGATCTCATGGTCATAGGAACATATACTTGACATGCAGAAAACAGTAGCAATAAACTGACACGATCATATGCTACATTTGTAGTTTGGGTCTTGTCCATCACATCATTCTCCCAATGATGTGATCCCATTATCAAATGACATCTCATGTCAATGGCCAGGAAACCTTGACCATCTTTGATCAACGAGCTAGTTCACTGGAGGCATACTAGGGACAGTGTGTTGTCTATTTACCCACACATGTAATGTGTTTCCAATCAATACAATTATAGCATGGATAATAAACGATTATCATGAACAAGGAAATAATAATAATAAACACTTTATTCATTGCCTCTCCTGCTTGAGTAAGTTGCCTAGGTAGATTCTTCATTCTTCTTTGGTCGTTTGTCTACATCGTCATGGACGCACATTCCTGGAGGGTCTTCGAGTGTTTGGTCTATTCGCCACTCCGTGGCAAGGTGTGTGTTGGGTCTCGCCCCTAAGACAAAAAACTTGGTGTCAAAACGGGTTGTACCATCTGGGAAAGTTTTAGTGGGGTTCTAGATAAGCTGACCGTTGAGAGTATAGATCAGTCTTCTAATCCCTAAGGTCTAACGCTTGGCATGCAGGGTGAACTACCTTTGACAAGTGGCTTACTATGGTCAAGTCACGGTTTACGCCCTAGATTGTCTAAAAAGGGATGATAACGAAGTCATGACAATCGTCCACTCCATTCCAGACATTTGAAGGGAGTAGGGACTTCATGTTCATAGTACACTACCAAAGTGGAGTGAGGGGTGTTATCAGCTCCTCGGTTCCTTCCTAGTCAGGAACAGATAGGTGATTACTTAAAGCAATGGGCTCTTTAATTCTCATGATGTCCAAGGGCTTCATCAGTCTTGAACGTCGGTGCTTCTGGATATAGCCTAGTTGAGGTAGCCGGTAGAGGAGTGGTTGTTGACTTCTCTTGCTTCTTCTTCGTCGTTGTCGTGGCTTCGCAATTGTAGTGGTTTCTTTATCTTGCTTGGGCAAGAAAGTCTTCTTCTATAGGGAGGGTGCTTCAAGTAGTCCAACTTTCTCAACATGAACTCTTATGCTCGAGAGGCATGGCAATTGGTGTTCCTAGGGTTGGTCGAAATAGGACTAAGGTGTTCCTCATCTTATTGTGTAAATAAGTATGTCATCCCGGAGGACCACAATCTATTTCTCAAAGTATCACATAAACACATTGCTCATGGGATATGTGAGAGGAGCGGGCATTCGTCCCAGATGGTCACTGGTATCAAGGGTTGTGGTCCAACCTAAATAAGGTCTTCATGGCTACCTTCCTTATGGAAAGGGTGGGTGGTGGTCACGATGGGGTATCGACCATGGTTTTTTTTGACTTAGAGCCAGAGCCTATGGTCTTAGCTTGACCGTGTCATGGTCCGGTAAAGCTTTGGGTTTCAAGGAGCTTAGGATGTGAGTGAACATCCAACACCTTATTCTGAGCACAACTATTAGATGCCAATAGTACTGCCTAATACTCCATACAAAATCACCCTATATCCTCGAAGGTATCATCTAATATGAGTCAAATCCAATATTGCATACGCTAGTCATATCTCCAAGGTTTTGAGAGAAGGGCTATGCTGAAAATCTCATATGTATACTATAGCTAACTCACCTATATCCCTATATAAAATCCTCGGGATAATTTACAAGCCGCTAAGCTTGATCATGAAACTACAAACCCAAGTGTTCAGATAATATATCCTAGGTCCGAGATGTTGCATCTCTATGCTAAAGAAACATGTAGTATACCAATCCGAGATATTGTTTCCTTCCTACGAAACCAGTTAACCGATCCACGAGTACCATCCACTATTACACAACCTATTATTACTACAAATCCAATACCGGTGTCATCCCATATATCTCTAGATTTCTTAAATCCCCAAATTCTAGGAAGGACTATCTCATTATAGTATAACCATCAACCACCATCATGATGATGTAGTGAATTCCGATGTTAGGTGTACATGGATCCTTGAATCGATTCTAACAACAATCCAATATTCCTGGTTTGACTCTCACCGAGAAACATGGTATCAAGATCAAGATCACCAGACTAAATCCAAATTACTCTGAATCACATGGTTTGATTGACCTTGAGCACCTATTAGAATCACCTATTTAAATCCATGGTTGACATCTAGCAAGAACACCCTACTGGTTACTCCAGTTACTATTTGTGACAGCCCAAGTGTCTTCCTTACCTTTTATGGCATATCTCTTGTATGAATCTTGTTTTCATGAGAGTAATGCAATGATTTTTCATCTTGTCATGCATGTATTGTTCTTGCATTGATGCATCATGCATCATATCATCCATCATGCCATGTCTTTGATTGTTGGGGTTGAGTGTGTGTTGTGTTGTGTTGGTTTGATGTGGCCTTGTATGATGTGGTTGGAGTTATGTGGTGCATCTCCTTCCTTTCCCAATCCTTTTCCCTTTTCAAACAAACCCTTCCAATAACCTTTTTTCTTCATGTTATTATTATCAACAGATTTAACTTGCTTTAAAAATTGTTTAAAAGTTCAAGTGTTAGCCTAAAATGTTTTGAGCATGTGAGAACTGGTCTTTTGTTGTTTTGAGCTTTTATGTTTTGGAGTTTCTAAATAACAGGGGGCTGTCTATTTTAAAAGTATTTAAATTAATTGTCCTAAAAATCATTTTGATATTTTTAGTAAATAGTGCATTTTATTTCCATTGTCAAAGTATTTTTGTTCTGCACAAAAATCATTTATTCTACTCTGGGTTTTTTCTTGAATTGTTGTGATTTGAAAAATATTTTAACTCCTTTGTTTTATTTAAACCGCCAGAGTGGGCCTTGCCTTCCCGCGGCCTAGCCCACTTAGGGGAACGACCACCTGCTCCGTTCATCATCTTCGTTAGGGTGCAGAGAGAGAGCGCCTCCGTCGTCCCCTTTTTCGTCGCCCGTCGCCGTCAGCCTCGGGGGTACTTAAACCCCCTCGGTGTGCGTGCCCCCTTCGCTAGGGTTCCTCTCTCCCCTCGCGCCGCCGCAGCTCCCTTCTCTCTCTCCATCTCCCTCCTTCCTCTCCTCTTTCCCCTCTCTTAGGTTAGTTTAGTGAGTGTAGAGAGTTTCATAAAGAGACCATCAGTCGCCGTCGCTGCATTTCCGTTGGGCCTTGTCCCCGGTGGTCATGGCATAGAGCTCAGGGATCCGCCCCGCATTCAATTCCGGCCGCTAGGAGCCCCGAAGAGGCTCCACAGCAATGGCCCCGTCTTCGTCTTTGCTGGAGACGTCTGCTCCGTCGTCTTCTTCCCCTGCTTCGACACCGGCACGTCTCTGACCCCCCCCCCCCCGTCGTCGTCTTCGCCTACGGCAGCTCCATGGTGAGCATCTGATCCTCCGCCGTGCCCCCCTCTGTCCTGATGCATGCGCGACCTCGTCATGCCCGACGAGCCCGTGCTCGTTTCCGCCGAAGCTTCGCTGTAGTTGCAGGTGTCGTCGCCTTGGGTGCTCGTCGGAGTTAGATGTGGGGATGCGCTCCCCCGTAGATGCAACTTCCTTTGCTCTGTTTCTCCCCATCGCTAGTGCCGTGTGCTCGCCGGAATTGCCCGCCGCCTTGCCTCTGTCGTCGCCGCCATGGTAGTTCAGTTTCGTCAATTATATGTGCTTGTGTGTGTATTAGTGAGCCAGTGCTGCTCCTCTGTTAAGTGCCGAGCGCGTAGCGCAGTGGATGGCGCTAGGGGGAAACAACCAAGTGGTAATGGGTTTGATCCCGAACCTCTCCCCCTTTTGTTTTATTGTTTTCTCCCTTTGTTTTAATTCTTTTGTTTTCTCCTTTGCATATATGTATGTGTGTAGGTGCAGATTGCATGAATGGTTGTTTGTTATTCTTTTCTGAATTATGTATGTGTGTAGATGGTGTATTTGTAGGTGTGATGCATATATATGTGCATGTGTATGTTTATGAGTGTGGTGTGTAGTGCATGTGTGTGTGCACATATGCATGTGTGTATGTGAGTGAGAGTGTGTGTGAGTGTGTGTCATATACATATGCATATGCATATATGCCTTGTGCATATATGTGTGCCTATGTGTGTGGATGAACACCCACACACACATGAGCATGTGTGTGCCCATGTGCACTTGTGCATGTGTGGTGGTGTGTATGTGCCCATGTGCACTTGTGCATATGGGTCCATTTCCCCACTTGCCATACCCTTTGTTGTTTATGCATGTTTGTAGGTTTGTTAGATCATTTACTTGTTAAACTATGTTTCCAAATCTGGCTATGTCCATTTATGCTCATGTCCATTAAGAGTAAGTTTTAACTTGTAAGAGAGTGGATGGTTGCTTGCTAGTATATTGTGCCATGTTGCTTCACATGAACATATGAGGATGACACATGTTTTTGGGGTAGAAAGAGGCAAGGAATCCATTGGTGCTTTCAGACTTCACTTTTGAGCAAGTTTATAAAACTGTCATTTTCTGCTGTGAAGCTACTTTGTCATTTTTGCATGATTTAATCCATGCTTGCTTTGGGGCATGTGCCAACATGGAAGTGTTAGTGTTTTATATCTAATATGCCATGGTATTTTTTTTAACATGAGAATCACCCATATGAGTGGGAAACATGCTGCAAAGTAGCTAACTTGATGTTTCTGTTTTCACCATGCTAAATATTTCTAAGTCTGAGAATCAGTTGTTATTTCTATGCCATGAAGAGTGGATGATATCTTGTAATATGTTGAGAATTAGCTCATTCTCAGTGCTAGTATTTTGGAGTAGATGTTGTCTACTACCACCCTATTAATTTGCATGCAAAGAGGTGGTCTCTAACACCTTTAACTTCTGCTGTCAACATGCTACCACATTAACTCAGATTCCAGAAAACTGTTATTTTCACTAAGTCCCAGAAAACTGTTTCATCATGCCAACTTGTGAGCTTCATGATGATTGATGTGTGCCTCTTTTCCAGATTGTCTAGCTGGATAAGTTGATAAGCATGTTATGTAGTTTCTATCAATGCCTTTTTTCTGGCTGCGTAAGTTGCTATGTTGCTGTTTTGTGGCAGATGGTTTGTTTTATTGTTTTGTGACTTGTGGGAGCTATACTCCATGGAATATCTTGATCTTTGGCTCTATTGTGGTTGGTTTTTCGTTGCCTAACCAGTGGCTACCTTGGAATGCCAAGAATTTGCCCACGACCTTGTTGTCTTGTGTTTTGCCTTCGTACCTTGTCGTGAGCGTATCGTGGGAACCGTAGATCCGTTTCTTACGTTCTTCATATGGATTTTCATTGTTTTCACATGATGCATCCATATTTTGCATGTTCATGCATGTCTAGATAACATAACATAATATTCTATCCATATTCATTAATAATCAATTCTTGCATGTGAAACATGACAAGAATTGGATTGCCATGTTAAATTCTTCATAAATGAATCATGCATCATCTTGGTTGTGCATTGCACCTTGGTTGGATATTTATTATTGATGTTTCTTTTGGGTAGACGCGAGTGTTGATACTGAGTACGAGGACCCAGGAGACTACCACTACGAGGATCCCGCTACTTGTTCCGCTAAAGAACCAACAGGCAAGATGATCGTACCCGGATCCCGATACTATTTTCGCTTGCTAGTTTCTCGCTCTTATCATTACAATTGCGCTACCTAGCACTTGAATATCTGTCTCCTAATTGCCATGATAGCCTCTAACCCTCCACACCCTAGCAAACCTTTGATTGGCTAAGTTACCGCTACTCAGCCCCTCTTATAGCGTTCTTAGTTGTAGGTTCAGGTTGTTCCATGTGATGACATGGATTTGGATATCGCAATATTGTCTGTTATTTAATTTAATGCACATATATATCTTGGTATTGGTGGAAGGCTTGGACTTTTGCTAGGTGTTTCGTTCCGCTGTTACCGCCATAGTTTCTTGTTACCGGTGTTATGTTTCCATATTTTGCGCTCCTAACATGCTCGGGGTTGTTATGGGGACCCCCTTGTTTATTCAGTTGAGATTAAAACTTGCCTGGCAAGACCCAACTTTGGCACTACATTTGCTTAATAACTTAATAAAATTTGCATAGGGCTGTGCAACCCCGTGGATAATTAATCAACCCCCCGGTCCAGTGCTCCTCATGAGTGTTGGTCCAAACTAGAGCACTGTGCGGGGCCAACCCAGGGCAACTTGGGAGATTTCTATCAGGCCTCCGTATGAGTAGCTTATCCGTCGTGTCCTGAGAACGAGATACGTGGCTCTTATCAAGTTCGTCGACACGTCGGGTGGTCTTGCTAGATTTGTTTTACCTTTATCAAGTGTCTTGCGTGTGGAGTCTGTCTTTCTTCGGGTTATCTCGAGGTGTTGGAATTCCTTTGGAGTTACCTATGATGATCACGAGATCTGTGGACGAGGCTATTCCTGCGGAGTGTGATTATTTGTGATGGACTAGTTGGAGCACCACTATAGGGTTAAATCTTTTCAAGAAGCCGTGCCCGCGGTTATGTGGCAACTTGGATATTTGTTTAACACCCGGTTATAGTTAACTTGAAGTAAACTCAAATAAAATACACCAACTGTGTGAGTAACCGTGATCATCTCTTCTCGTGAACATGATCCAAGAGAGAACACGGTGGGGTTGTGATTGACGTAAGTAAGTGTTTAGGATCTTATAGAGGTCATTCTAGATTCGATCGTTCATCATAGGCCACTCATATTTACCTTCATGTTACGTAAATTTAGCCACCATAAATGCTTAGTGCTGCTACAAACTAAACACATACCCCATCCCTACCTTAAGCTTGAATAGTCTTGGTACCTGCGCGCATGATTGTGGAGTCCCCTGTGGCTCACAGATTACTACAACACTCCAGGTACAGGTACAGATGAGTACGTGTAGGATGATCTGACGCAGCTCCAGTGGGAATATGATGAGGAAAGAGGCAGGATGTACGTGACTTACCCGGATGAGTAGAGGACCATGGTCGTGATCTTTGGGATAGCGAGATAGTGTCATTCGCATCTGTTTTATCGTTTGGTTTCGTCCGTAGTTGGACCCTGTCTTCATCTTGATGATTTGAACTCTGTGTGGAATTGTAATCTAGTATGTGGCGAGTGTAAGCCAACATGTATTCTCATCTCTTTTGTAATGTATGATGCAATGATGCTATACTTGCGAACGGCAAGATGTGCCTCTATCCCTTGCGAGGCCCTCATGCCTTAAAATGGATAGGCGCACATCTTGGGCGTGACAAGCTGGTATTCAGAGCCATACGACCATAGGAGCCTTTGCTTGATCGAATTTGGCCGAGTCGAGTCTAGTAAAACTATTTCGAGTTTATTTATATTGGAGAGTAGGATTCTTTTTACTCCTGTTCTATGCTCTGGTGAGGTACTCGACTTAGGATTTTTGATTCTACTCCTCTACCCGCTCAAAAAAAAATTAGGATCACGCGGGTATTTTGGAGTCTATATGATACCGATGTGACAGGGTTCTGTCTTGGTGCCTCATGTCTGACTTGATTTCTTCTAGGGAGTGGAGCTCCAGGAAATGGTGGCACATCGCTATCATTTAGCTTCCTTGATATCTCAGGACGAAGAATGTTTGGAATTACTTCAATACTTGTCATGGTGAGATAAGGTCGGAGTCACCCAGTACTGGGGAGGCGTCCGGGGTACCACCATGGTTTAGTATCGTTGTGAGTTCGAGGATTCGAGTTAGGTGAATTTGCGAAAGCCTTTGGTTATGTGTTGAAGGATGGATATAGTTGGGGTGTAGGATTGCTAGTTGTGTGAGATATTTCCTCCTTGTATGCCCCACACTGGATTGCATAACCAAAAAGTTTTTGGAAGTTCTTAGGTGGGAATTCTTGTAGTTATCTAGGATCATCTTCTTTAGATGTATGTGGGCATATACATTTGTCCAAGCACTTAGCTCAATACTTTTGTGTTATTGCAAGTGGCTTCTTATATCTGATGATGTTATCATGAACCGAAGAAGCATTCTTACTAATTTTTCAGTAGGAAGGCTGTGTTGTTATTTGTTCAATTTCTTTCAAGCACTTGATTCAGCTTTTGAATTCATCTTATCAATGAGGTGATGATGTGTTTTGTCCATCTTCAGGATGGCTCCACTAACTCGCAACAATCCGGGTCATGGTGAGGAGCAAACTGATGTTCCACCACCACCACCGCCTCCACCGCCACCTCCTCCTCCTCTAGAAGCTTGGCAAGCTGTGATGGCTGCAACCAACGCGAACACTCAGATGTTGCTCAGGCTGTTGCAAGAAAGGGGGAAGGGTCAGCAAGGTTTTTAAGGGAATTTTCAGAATCAATATCAGTCTGTGATGCTCAATCAGTTCCTTGCCAACAAGCCCAAGTCTTTCACCTGTTGTGAGCATCCTTTTCATGCTGACGATTGTCTCCATGATATGAGTAAGCGTTTTGAGTACAGCAATGTCAGGCTAGAGGACTTTGTCAGATTTGCATCATTCCAGCTCAAGGGTCAAGCTGCTGATTGGTGGCAGTAGTACAAGGACTCTAGGGGTGATCTAGTTGTTACTTGGGACGATTTCCGTCGTGACTTCAGGGCTCATTACATTCCGACAAGCTTTGCCGAGGAGATGCGTGAGAAATTTAGGCACCTGAAGCAGAGAAGCAAGTTTGTCTATCAGTACAACATAGAGTTCCAGAATCTAGCCCGCTATGCTAAGCAAGATGTTCCAGATGACAAGGCTATGATCTATCAGTTCAGAGGTGGTCTCAAGGATGAGCTTCTGTCAAGCCTAGTTCTTCAAGAGCCTCGTGAGTTTGATTAGTTCTACAACATGGCTTTGAAGGTCGAGGCAACTCAGCTCAAGTTGGAGAACTCAAGGAAGCGTTCAAGGGATTCATATTCGTCTTCTTCCAGCTCTCAGATGGTCCCTAAGCAGCAGAAGTATTGGGTGCCAAATCCTCCTCCATTTCGTCCTCCTTAGCAGCAGATGCAGTTCGGTTGTCGTGGTTCTTCCCACCCACCCAACCCAGGATTTCAGCAGAGACCATAGGCGTCCAAGGCAGTTCTTGTTCCTCCTCCAGCCATTGTTCATCCGCTTTCTGAGGTGACTTGTCACAAGTGTGGCCATAAGGGTCACTATGCAAACAAGTGCAACCAGCGGTGTCTTCCGCCTCGTCCTCCTATCAAGCCTCCAGGCAATGCTATGGTGAAGCATAATCCCAAGTCAGTCCGAGTGAATATGGTGAATGCAGCTGGAGCAGAGCAGTCTCATGATGTGATTATGGGTAATCTCTCAGTTAATTCTATTCCTGCAAAACTACTATTTGATTCTGGTGCATCGCATTCATTCATTTCTAGACCTTTTGCTTGGAAGCATGATTTGAATTCAGTAGTCCTTCCTAGTACTTTTCGGGTTGTGTCCCCAGGCAAATTGATGAGTTCGAATGTGGTGGTTCCGGATGTTTCCATCAAGATGGGAAATTATTCTTTTTTGGCTTCTCCTATTGTTCTCGGTAATTCAGATATTGATCTCATTTTGGGCATGGACTTCCTGGCTATGAATAAACCTCATATTGATTGCAAAGCAAAAGAAGTCAAGCTAACTCATCCTTCAGCAGACGTGATTATTTTCGCGGCTCGTGATGACACAATCCGTCTCTTTGCTCTCAATGAGAAGGGTGAAATCTCGGCGATTTCTCAAATTCTGGTGGTGAATGAGTATGAAGATGTGTTTCCAGAAGAATTGCCAGGAATGCCTCCGCACCAACCAGTCGAGTTCGTGATTGATCTCGAGCCCGGAACTAAACCAGTCTGCAAGCGTCCATATAAACTTGGCCCCGAAGAGATGAAAGAGTTGAAGAAGCAGTTAGATGAGCAAGAACGTCTGGGTCTGATCAGACCAAGTTCTTCTCCATGGGGTTGTGGTGTTTTGTTTGTCGAGAAGAAAATGGCGCGGATCGTCTTTGTGTTGACTACCGTCCATTGAACAAGAAGACAATCAGAAACAAGTACCCACTTCCCAACATCAACGAGTTGTTTGAGCAACTGAAAGGTGCCAAGGTTTTCTCAAAGCTTGATCTTCGCATGGGTTATCATCAGACTCACATTTGCGAAGAAGACATTCCTAAGACCGCTTTCAGGACAAGTTTTGGCTCTTATGAGTACACCATCATGTCGTTTGGTCTTGCGAATGCTCCTCCAACCTTCTCAAGAATGATGAATTTCTTTTTCTCTCCTTTCAAGAATGAATTCGTCTTGGTCTATCTGGATGATATCCTTCTGTTCTCGGAGACAGAAGAAGAGCTTGCAGAGCATCTTTGCCTTGTGCTTGACAAGTTAAGGGAACATCGATTCTATGCCAAGTTTTCCAAGTGTGAGTTTTGGATCAACGAAGTGGTGTACCTTGGGCATGTGATCTCTGCCGAGGGAATTAAAGTGCACCCTGAGAAAGTTGAGGCAATCTTGTAGTGGGAACCTCCTCAGAATGTGAAGGAGCTTCGGAGTTTCCTCGGGCTTGCTACTTATTGGAGAAGATTCGTGGAGAACTTCTCTCAAATTGCTAAGCCTCTATCCAATCTCCTCCAGAAGAGTGTCAAGTATGGTTGGTATCCTGAGTGTGATGTGGCATTCAATATGCTCAAGCAGAGACTGACTTCAGCTGTAGTTCTTGTTCCTCCCGAGCAGTCAAAGCCTTTCCAAGTATTCTGTGATGCTTCTCTCCAAGGTCTTGGTGGTGTTCTCATGCAAGATAAGAAGATTGTTGCTTATACCTCACGTTAGTTGAAGCCTGCCGAGAAGAACTACCCCACTCATGATCTCGAGTTGGCGGCAGTTGTGCATGCTCTAATGACTTGGAGGCATTTGTTGTTGGGTAGACCAGTTGAGGTGTACACCGATCACAAGAGCTTGAAGTACATATTCACTCAACCCAATCTCAATCTTCGGCAATCTCATTGGGTGGAAATGCTTGAGGACTTCAATCCAAGCATTGAGTATACTCCTGGGAAAGCAAATGTCATTGCAGACGCGCTCAGTCGTAAGGCATACTGCAATAGTCTCATCTTGAAGCCTCTTCAACCCGAGCTTTGTGAAGCCTTCCGCAAGCTCAACCTTCAGATGATTCCACAAGGATTTCTTGCCAATCTTCAAGTCTCTCTGACTCTGGAAGATCAGGTTCACCAAGTGCAGCTTCTTGACGCCATGGTGAAGAAAGTGAAGAAAGGTGCGGCCAAGAGTGTTCCGAAGTATACGTGCTTTCGCTTTGATGACAAAGATACCTTGTTCTTTGAGGACCGTCTTGTGGTTCCAAAAGGTGATCTCAGAAAGGTTATCATGGATGAAGCACACAATTCTCTTCTATCCATTCATCCAAGCAGTTCCAAGATGTATCAGGATCTCAAGCAACTCTTCTGGTGGACTCGCATGAAACGTGAAATTGCTCAGTTCGTGAACGAGTGTGATGTTTGTCGCGGAGTGAAGGCGGAGCCTCAATGTCCAGTAGGTCTCCTTCAGCCTTTGCCTATCCCGGAGTGGAAATTCGATCATGTGGAGATGGATTTCGTCACTGGGTTTCCCAAGTCCAAGAGAGGCAACGATGCCATCTTTGTGGTTATCGACAAGCTATCAAAAGTTGCTCATTTCCTGCCAGTCAAACAATCTATCTCGGCGGCTCAGCTTGCAGAGTTGTATACGTCAAGGATAGTATCTTTGCATGGTATTCCTCAGCTCATCTCATCTGACCGTGGAAGCCTCTTTACTTCCATGTTTTGGGAGTCCTTCCAGACTGCTATGGGTACCAAGATCCGTTTCAGCACAATGTTCCATCCGCAGACAAGTGGTCAAGTTGAGAGAGTCAATCAGATCCTTGAAGATATGCTCAGAGCCTATGTGATTTCGTTCGACATGAAATGGGAAGACTGCCTTCCATATGCTGAATTCTCATACAGCAACAACTTTCAAGCTAGCTCAGGCAAGGCCCCATTCGAGATTCTCTATGATAGAAAGTGGCGTACCCCGCTTAACTGGTCTGAAACCGGTGAGCGTTAGATATTGGGCAATGACATGATCACTGAAGCAGAAGATATGTGCCGTGTCATTCATGAGAACCTCAAAGTAGCTCAGTCCCGATAGAAGAGTTATTATGATAACAAACATTGGGATGTTTCTTTTCAAGTGGATGATCTAGTCTATCTCAGAGTCTCTCCCATGAAGGGCACTCAGCGGTTTGGAATTAAAGGGAAGCTAGCTCCTCATTTTGTTGGTCCTTTCAAAGTTGTTGGCAAGAGAGGTGGACTTGCATATCAACTAGAGCTTCCTCCAAATTTCGCAAATGTGCACCATGTCTTCCATGTTTCTCAGCTCCGGAGGTGCTTCAAGACTCCTGAGCATACCATTGACCTCCAAGACATTGATCTCCAAGAAGACCTCTCTTATCATGAGCATCCAGTTGCAATTCTCGAAGAAACTGAGCGTAAGACTCTCAACAAGTCTATCAAGTTCCTCAAGGTGAAGTGGTCTCATCATTCTGAAAAAGAAGCTACTTGGGAAGGTGAGGACCTTCTCCGTTCCGAATTTCCAGACTTCTTTCGTTCCTAGATCTCGGGTCGAGATCCTCTTGTAGTGTGGGAGAGTTGTGACAGCCCAAGTGTCGTTCGTACCTTTTGTGGCATATCTCTTGTATGAACCTTGTAGTCATGAGAGTAATGCAATGATTTTGCATCTTGTCATGCATGTCTTGTTCTTGCCTTCATGCATCATGCATCATAGCATCCATCATGTTATGTCTTTGCTTGTTGTGGTTGAGTGTGCCTTCTGTTGTGTTGGTGTGATGTGGCCTTGTGTGATGTGATTGGAGTTATGTGGTGCATCTCCTTCCTTTCCCCCTGTTTTTCCCTTTTCAAAAAAACCCTTCCAATACCCTTTTTTCTTCATGTTATTATTATCAATAGATTTAACTTGCTTTAAAAATTGTTTAAAAGTTCAAGTGTTAGCCTAAAATGTTTTGAGCATGTGAGAATTGGTCTTTTGTTGTTTTGAGCTTTTATGTTTTGGAGTTTCTAAATAACAAGGGGCTGTCTATTTTAAAAGTATTTAAATTAATTGTCCTAAAAATCATTTTGATATTTCTAGTAAATAGTGCATTTTATTTCCATTGTCAAAGTATTTTTGCTCTACACAAAAATCATTTATTCTACTCTGGGTTTTTTTCTTCAATTGTTGTGATTTGAAAAATATCTTAAACCCTCTGTTTTATTTAGAGCGCCAGAGTGGGCCTTGCCTTCCCGTGGCCCAGCCCCTCGGCCACCTGCTCCGTTCCTCGTCTCCGTCAGGGAGTAGAGAGAGAGAGGCTCCGCCGTCCCCTTTTCCGTCGCCTGTCGCCATCAGCCTCGGGGGTATTTAAACCCCCTCGGCGTGTGTGCCCCCTCCGCTAGGGTTCCTCTCTCCCCTTGCGCCACCGCAGCTCCCTTCTCTCTCTCCTTCTCCCTCCTTCCTCTCCTCTTTCCCCTCTATGAGGTAAGTTCAATGAGTGCAGAGAGTTTAGAGAGAGACCGCCAGTCGCCGTCGCCGTGTCCCTGGTGGGCCTTGTCCCCGGTGGTCATGGCGTGGAGCTTGGGGATCCTCCCCACGTTCAATTCCCGCCCCTAGGAGCCTCGGGGAGGCTCCATAGCGACGACCACGTCTTCATCTTCACCGGACACATCCGCTCCGTCATATTCTTCCCCTACTTCGATTCCAGTGCATCTCCGATCCCCCTCCGTCGTCGTCTTCGCCTACGGCAGCCCCATGGTGAGCAGCTGGTCATCCGCCGTGCCCTCTTCTGTCCCGATGCGTGCGCGAGCTCGTCGTGCCCGATGAGACCGTACTCGTTTCCGCCGAAGCTTCACTGTAGTTGCAGGTGTCGTTGCCTTGGGTGCTCGTCGGAGTTAGATGTGGGGATGCGCTCCCCCGTAGATGCAGCTTCCTCTGCTTCGTTTCCCCCCGCCACTAGTGTTGTGCTCGCCGGAATTGCCCACCGCCTTGCCTCTGTCGTCGCCGCCACGTAGTTCAGTTTCGTTAGTTATATGTGTTGTGTGTGTATTAGTGAGCCGGTGCTCCTCCTCTGTTAAGTGCCGAGCGCGTAGCGCAGTGGATGGCGCTAGGGGGAAACGACCAAGTGGTCGTGGGTTTGATCCCGAACCTCTCCCCCCTTTTGTTTTATTTTTTCTCCATTTGTTTGAATTCTTTTGTTTTCTCCTTTGCATATATGTATGTGTGTAGGTGCAGATTGCATGAATGGCTGTTTGTTATTCTTTCCTGAATTATGTATGTGTGTAGGTGGTGTATTTGGAGCTGTGATGCATATATATGTGCATGTGTATGTTTATGAGTGTGGTGTGTAATGCATGTGTGTGTGCACATATGCATGTGTCTATGTGAGTGAGAGTGTGTGTGAGTGTGTGTCATATGCATATGCACATGCATATATGCCTTGTGCATATATGTGTGCATATGTGTGTGGATGAACACCCACACACACATGAGCATGTGTGTGAGTGTGTGTGCCCATGTGCACTTGTGCATGTGTGGTGGTGTGTATGTGATGAGGACATCCCTACTAATGCTACACCCACAACTCCGACTGCTGTACATATAGGACCAATTACTAGAGCTCGCGCACGTCAATTGAATTAACAGGTACTTTCGTTTGTTGCAAATCCTTCTAATGTTCATGAACATATGATGCTGCCTAAATTAGATACTTTTGTTTTACTTGGGAATGAAGGACCTGGCATGGACAAGAAGGATGACCATTGGAGCGGGATCAAGCATGGAGAAGAAGGTGCGCGCGCGGGAAAGAACAATGGAGCTTCCAGTGATGATTTTCGCACTTTGAAGCCACCATAATGGGAGCACAAAGCCTTGGACGAAATCTGCATGGCCACTTTATAAAATTCGTCCCTAGGCTAATATAGGTGTTGCGCCACATTATTTTTGGGCCAGGCCCATGTAATTTCGAAATACCATATTATAGGCTATTTTTACAGTCCGTATGTATGGGGAAATTGAGTTAGGGTCGGTTTCGGACCCCTCCTCAAAGGGGCCACGAAATTCCCCTCTACTCCTCCATATATACAGCCCTTAGGGCGTCGTTTTAGGTGTGGGTTTTGTTTAGATTACAAGTTCACCATACCTGCAACTTCGCGTTCTTTGTTTGTGTTCCACGACCAGACAAAGGCGTCACAGAACCCCACTTCATCAATAAAGCTTTCATCTTATATTCGCAATATCCAGATTGCAATCTTAGTTTCTTTCTTGTTCTTCGTTTGTGTGCAGGAAACAGACCCTCGTGGTCAGGTTGATCGTGCTCCGGCGTGGTCAATAACCTCTCGGAGTTGGTTTAGCGATTGCTAAGGCGCGGCGTCACCACACGTTCGTAGTCGGATCGTGAAAGTCTACTCCACAAAAAACGATAGCCACCATCTCATCGAAAGACAGGGACAACTTCGCCTCTATCAAGTGCTATCAGATTTCCAGGTTGCTCAGTGAGATTTTACCAGTTTTCCTAGTTTAGATCGCATATGTTTCTTCATACCTTTAGTCCACGAAAAAGCCACAAAAAAATTAGGGTTAGATCATCATATCCGAACCAATCTGAGCCTTTGCATAGTCTTTTCAGTATTTTGCTTTGTTGAATTGGCGGTTACATCGTTGTGTCGAGTTGCTGGTCTTAGTGTCTAGTCCTTTAGAGTTTCGAGTTCTATTCACAGGTTGTCACGCCGCCAACACATCGTCTTCATAGTCGCCATATACCACCACCATCATCACCGCTGCCATATATCACCTCACACTATCCATTGGTGTCCATATATACCACCACCAATCCGAGTCCAGCTCGTTCTAGGTTCAGTTTCGAGATCTTTTTGATTTCGGATTCGTGTTTTGCTACCTGCGTAGGTGTCGAAAAAAAGAGTCTGGCACGCTTTGCAGAGCACGTTTTGGCCCAAAAATATTTTGGCCAAAAATATTTTTTCCCTATCTTGATTTTAGGTTCTCCGGAGCATTTTGAGACACTTGCCATCATAGTGATTTTTGTCGAAATGTTTGGTCGTCGCTGCCCCCGAATTGCTCCCGAAAAAAAAATAGTCCAAAAAAATTTCATGCCCATCTTGCTTATACGATGTGGCAAGAGTTTTGAGACACTCGCCATTGTAGTGATTTTTTTGAGCAAAAAAAAAGAGCGCAAAAAAAAGGCGCCGACAAAAAAAAAATCAGAGTGTGCTCGTCCCTTGATTACGTGTAGCGTCGTGATTTTGTTGGTGTTTTAGGCTCGCGTCTCTAGTACGGGTCTAGCCTAGGACCAGCACAGTACCGTCGTTGAGCGTTTATTCAACCTTGCATCTCTGAATTGATTATTGCTAACCTTTTTTGCTACCATATTATAAGCCATCCCAGCTCCATATACATCTACGTCGTGTGTTTGACACCACCTCGCAATCACTCTATCCAAGCTTTGAGAGTTTTGACTATAACGGTTGCCGATCACCGCCTGCTGCTGGGTAAGAACTGGTAAGAATTTGAAATTCGCTTAAAGGATTTGTGACACACCACCACCACCACCACCACCACCACGTCCCAGTAGTCTGTAGGTTTCATATTCTTGTGTGTTTCCTATTTGCTAACCATGCCAGGATCACACAACAATGAGATTGACTGGGAGAGCATGACCAACAAAGCGCTCTATGATAAATTTCAGCAAATGATGGCTGACCAGGTACAAGACTTCATGACCAACTTTGGCGAGGCCATGGAGAAGCTAGATGGTTTGGAGAAGACCTTTAACACCAAGATGGATGCCAAGTTCAATGAGGTTCTTGCCCGTCTACCACCACCAGCTGCGGCTCCTATTCCTTTCGAACGACGAGCAAGACGTGTGCCTCTCGGCCAAGCCCAACATACTGGTACTGTTGATACTGCTGCTATTTCTGTGGCTCGTGCTGCTACTGTCGTTGAGCAGGTTGAAGATTATGATGGTGATTACGATGATGAGGGAGAGGTTGCTCCCGATCAGCCTCAGGGGCAACCACCACCATACGCACCAGGTCGACCACACGGCTACAACCGTAATGGTAGGGCTGCACCCCCCCCTCAGGTACGGGATCATGACCATCTCCCTAAACTTAAATTGAATATTCCGACGTTTGAGGGTAGATATGTTCCTGATATATATCTTACATGGGAGTTAGAAACAGAACAACGTTTTACATGCTTACAATTTCCTGAGGATAGACGTGTTGCTGCTGTTGTTTGTTCATTCACTAGTTTTGCTTGTGTTTGGTGGTCAGAACATTGTAGAATACACCATGCTAATATTCCAACTACTTGGGCTGCTTTGAAAACTGCTATGCGTAATCATTGGGTGCCACCTTATTATCAACGTGAATTACTTCAAATTTTGCAGCGTTCAAGACAAGGAAAAAATTCTGTAGAAGAATATTATCAGGAATTACAAACTGGTATGATTAGATGTGGTATTGTTGAAGAGAATGAAGCTATTCTTGAACGTTTTATGGGTGGATTAAATAGAGAGATTCAGACTATTCTAGAGTATAAGGAGTATAACACTATCACTCATTTATTTCATCTTGCTTGCAAAGCTGAACATGAAGTGCAGGATCGACAGGCAATGGCGAGAACTACTTTTTCTGCAAGTCGCACTTCATCATGGACACCACGTACCTCATCTACTTCCACACGTCCTGCTGCAACACCACCTACTTCAACCTCCAACTCCAACCGCGATACCAGGAAACAGGCTCCTCCTTCACCCTCTACGAAGAGCACACCTTCTGGGCCTGCACAAAGCTCTTCTTCATCTATTGCATCCACAGGGCAAACACATGAGGTTATATGCCGTCGTTGCAAGGGCGGAGGTCACTTTGCGAGAGAATGCCCTTCCAAGCATGTAATGATTGTTACTGAGGATGGTGGATATGCGTCTGCTAGTGATTATGATGAGGAGACTTTGGCTCTCATTGCAAGTGAGAACACGATGACGATGATGCAGCACCAGAAACACACTACATGGCTGCTGATTACACTGACAGGTACGAAAGTTTAGTTGCTCAACGTATTCTTAGTGTGCAGGTTACACAGGCTGAACAAAATTAGAGGCACAACTTGTTCCACACAAAGGGAGTTGTGAAGGAGCGTTCTGTTCGCGTCATCATCGATGGAGGGAGTTGTAATAACTTGGCTAGCATGGAGATGGTGGAGAAGCTGTCTCTAACCACCAGACCACATCCTCATCCTTATTACATCCAATGGTTCAACAATACTGGCAAGGTTAAGGTAACACATACTATTCGTGTGCATTTTAGCATTGCTACATATTCTGATTTTGTGGATTGTGATGTGGTACCCATGCAAGCATGTTCTGTTTTACTTGGTAGACCATGGCAGTTTGATAAAAATTCTGTACACCATGGTAGGCCAAATCAGTATACTCTTGTTCATAAGGATCATAATATCACTTTGCTTCCTATGTCTCCTGAACATATTATCAAAGATGACATTGCTAGAGCTAGTAAAGCAAAACAGGAGAAAAATAAGAGTGAAAATCAGATTGTAGCACAGGAATTTGAGCAACACCACAAGCATAATAAACCATCATCTACTGTTGCATCCGAAATAAAATTGAAGAGTGGATGTTTACTTGCTACTAAATCTGATATTAATGATTTGGATGTTGCTACATCTGTTTGCTATGCTTTTGTATGCAAAGAGGTATTATTTTCATTCGAGGACATGCCTCCCTCTTTGCCTCCTACTGTCATTAACATTTTGCAGGAGTTCACTGACGTCTTTCCACAAGATGTGCCACCAGGATTACCACCTATTCGCGGGATTGAGCATCAGATTGACTTAATTCCAGGTGCATCCTTACCCAACTATGCGCCCTACCGTACCAATCCAGAGGAGACAAAGTAGATTATGCGTCAAGTACAGGAGCTGCTTGACAAAGGTTATATACGTGAATCCCTTAGTCCTTGTGTTGTTCCTATTATTCTAGTGCCTAAAAAGGATGGTACATCGCGCATGTGTGTGGATTGTAGAGGCATTAATAATATTACTATTCGTTATCGTCATCCTATTCCGAGACTAGATGATATGCTTGATGAATTAAGTGGCTCTACAATTTTCTCCAAAGTTGATTTGCGTAGTGGATACCATCAACTTCATATGAAATTGGGAGATGAATGGAAACAACATTTAAAACTAAGTTTGGATTATATGAGTGGTTAGTCATGCCTTTTGGGCTAACTAATGCACCTGGCACTTTCATGAGATTAATGAACAAGGTTTTACGTGCTTTCATTGGACGATTTGTGGTAGTCTATTTTGATGATATATTGATTTTTAGTAGATCTTTGGAGGAACATTTGGAACATTTACGTGCTGTTTTTACTGCGCTACGTGATGCACATTTGTTTGGTAACCTTGGGAAGTGCACCATTTGCACGGACCGAGTATCTTTTCTTGGCTATGTTGTTACTCCACAGGGAATTGAAGTTGATAAAGGCAAGATTGAAGCTATTGGGAGTTGGCTGCAGCCCAAAACGTTCACACAAGTAAGGAGTTTTCTTGGCCTCGCTGGTTTCTATAGGCGTTTTGTGAGAGATTTCAGCACCATTGTTGCGCCTCTCTATGAGCTTACAAAGAAGGATGTGCCTTTTTCTTGGGGTACCGCACAGGAAGAAGCCTTCATGGTCTTGAAAGATAAGTTAACACATGCTCCTTTACTCCAACTTCCTGATTTTAATAAGACATTCGAGCTTGAATGTGATGCTAGTGGAATTGGGTTAGGAGGTGTGTTATTACAAGATAGTAAACCTGTTGCGTACTTTTCTGAAAAATTAAGTGGGCCTAGTCTGAATTATTGTACTTATGATAAGGAATTATATGCTCTTGTTCGGACTTTGGAAACATGGCAACATTATTTATGGCCCAAAGAATTTGCTATACATTCTGATCATGAATCTTTGAAACATATTAAAAGTCAAGCAAAACTGAACCGTAGACATGCTAAATGGGTTGAATTCATTGAGACTTTCCCTTATGTCATTAAACACAAGAAGGGTAAAGAAAATGTTATTGCTGATGCTTTGTCTCGTCGTTATACTATGCTTTCACAACTTGACTTTAAAATATTTGGTTTGGAGACCATGAAAGATCAATATGTGCATGATGCTGAATTTAGAGACGTGTTACAGAATTGTAAAGAAGGGAGAACATGGAACAAGTTCGTTATTAATGATGGATTTGTGTGCCGTGCTAACAAGCTCTGCATTACAGCTAGCTCCGTTCGTCTTTTGTTGTTACAGGAGGCGCATGGAGGAGGATTAATGGGACACTTTGGCGTGAAGAAGACGGAGGACGTACTTTCTACACATTTCTTTTGGCCAAAGATGAGACAGGATGTTGAGCATTTTGTTGCTCGCTGCACTACATGTCAAAAAGCTAAGTCACGACTCAATCCTCATGGTTTATATATGCCTTTGCCTGTACCTAGTGTTCCTTGGGAGGATATATCTATGGACTTTGATTTAGGTTTACCTCGAACAAAGAAGGGGAGGGATAGCATATTTGTTGTCGTGGATAGATTTTCCAAAATGGCACACTTTATACCATGTCATAAAAGTGATGCTGCTGCTCATGTTGCTGATT
Source organism: Hordeum marinum (assembly GCA_022496015.1). NCBI lineage: Eukaryota > Viridiplantae > Streptophyta > Magnoliopsida > Poales > Poaceae > Hordeum > Hordeum marinum. The sequence goes on from CM039672.1 coordinate 138,896,602, forward strand.
TGTTCTTTCGTGAAATTATTCGATTGCATGGAGTACCAAATACAATTGTTTCAGATCGTGATGCTAAATTTCTTAGCCATTTTTGGAGATGTTTATGGGCTAAGATGGGTACTAAACTACTTTTTAGTACTACATGTCATCCCCAAATTGATGGCCAAACTGAAGTAGTGAATAGATCATTGTCTACTATGCTTAGGGCTGTTTTGAAGAATAACCTGAAAATGTGGGAAGAATGCTTGCCTCATTTTGAATTTGCTTATAATCGTTCGCTACATTCTACCACTAAGATGTGCCCTTTTGAAGTTGTGTATGGTTTCTTACCTCGTGCACCTATTGATTTGTTGCCTCTTCCATCTTCGGAGAAGGTTAATTTTGATGCTAAAGAATGTGCTAAATTGATATTAAAGATGCATGAGTTAACGAAGGAAAACATTGAGTGTATGAATGCTAAATACAAAATTGCTGGAGATAAGGGTAGAAAACATGTTGTCTTTGCACCTGGAGACCTTGTTTGGTTACATTTGCGAAAGGATAGATTTCCTAATTTGCGCAAGTCAAAGCTAATGCCACGTGCGGATGGTCCTTTTAAGGTGTTAGAGAAAATAAATGATAATGCATATAAACTTGAGCTGCCTGCAGAGTTTGGGGTTAGCCCCACTGATAGAGGCGAGGTTGTCCCTGTCTTTCGATGAGATGGTGTCTATCGTTTTGGTGGAGTAGACTTTGACGATCCGACTACGAACGTGTGATGACGCCGTGCCTTAGCAATCGCTAAACCAACTCCGAGAGGTTATTGACCACGCCGGAGCACAATCAACCTGACCACGAGGGTCTGTTTCCTGCACGCAAACGAAGAACAAGCAAGAAACTAAGATTGCAATCTGAGTATTGCAAATATAAGAGGAAAGCTTTATTGATGAAGTGGGGTTCGGTGACGCCTTTGTCTGGTCGTGGAACACAAACAAAGAACGCGAAGTTGCAGCTATGGCGAACTTATAATCTAAACAAAACCCAAACCTATAAAGACGCCCTAAGGGCTGTATATATGGGGGAATAGAGGGGAATTTCGTGGCACCTTGGAGGAGGGGTCCGAAACCGACCCTAACTCAGTTTCCCCATACCTACGGACTCTAAAAATAGCCTATAATATGGTATTTTTCGAAATTACATGGGCCTGGCCCAAAAATAAGGTGGCGCAACACCTATATTAGCCTAGGGACAAATTTTATAAAGTGGCATCATGCATATTTCGTCCAAGGCTTCTTGCTCCCATTATGGTGGCTTCAAAGTGCGAAAATCATCACTAGAAGCTCCATTGTTCTTTCCCGCGCGCGCACCTTCTTCTCCATGCTTGATCCCGGTCCAATGGTCATCCTTCTTGTCCATGCCAGGTCCTTTATTCACAAGTAAAACAAAAGTATCTAATTTAGGCAGCATCATATGTTCATGAACATTAGAAGGATTTGCAAGAAACGAAAGTACCTGGTAATTCAATTGATGTGCGCGAGCTCTTGTAATTGGTCATGTATGTATAGCAGTCGGAGTCTGGCACGCTTTGCAGAGCTATGCATGTTTGTAGGTTTGTTAGATCATTTCCATGTTAAACTAAGTTTCCAAATATGGTTATGTCCATTTATGCTCATGTCCATTTAGAGTAAGTTTTAACTTATAAGAGAGTACATGGTTGCTTGCTAGTATATTGTGCCATGTTGCTTCACATGAACATATGATATGACGCATGTTTTTAGGGTAGAAAGAGCCAAGGAATCCATTGGTGATTTCAGATTTCACTTTGAGCAAGTTTATAAAACTATGATTTTCTGCTGTGAAGCTATTTTGTCATTTTTGCATGATTTAATCCATGCTTGCTTTGGGGCATGTGCCAACATGGAACTGCTAGTGTTTTATATCTAATATGCCATGGTATTTTTGTTTAACATGAGAATCACCCATATGAGTGGGAAACATGCTGCAAAGTAGCTAACTTGATGTTTCTGTTTTCACCATGCTAAATATTTCCAAGTCTAAGAATCTGCTGTTATTTTTATGTCATGAAGAATGGATGCCATCTTGTAATATGTTGAGAATTAGCTCATGCTCAGTGCTAGTATTTTGGAGTAGATGTTGTCTACTACCAGCTAGTTAATTTTCATGGCAAGAGGTGGTATCTAACACCTTTAACTTCTGCTGTAAACATGCTACCAAATTAACTCAGATTCCAGAAAACTGTTATTTTCACTAAGTCCCAGAAAACTGTTTCATCATGCCAACTTGTGAGCTTCATGTTGATTGACGTCTGCCTCTTTTCCAGATTGTCTAGTTGGATAAGTTGATAAGCATGTTATGTAGTTTCTGTCAATGCCTTGTTTGTGGTTGTAGGATTCATGTAGCTCAAGTTGTTGGTTGTATAAGTTGCTATGTTGCTGTTTTGTGGCAGATGGTTTGTTTTATTGTTTTGTGACTTGTTGGAGCTATACTCCATGGAATTTCTTGATCTTTGGCTCTATTGTGGTTGGTTTTTCGTTGCCTAACCAGTGGCTACCTTGGAATGCCAAGAATTTGCCCACGACCTTGTTGTCTTGTGTTTTGCCTTCGTACCTTGTCATGAGCGTATCGTGGGAACCGTAGATCCGTTTCTTACGTTCTTCATATGGATTTCCATTGTTTTCACATGATGCATCCATATTTTGCATGTTCATGCATGTCTAGATAACATAACATAATATTCTATCCATATTCATTAATAATCAATTCTTGCATGTGAAACATGACTAGAATTGGATTGCCATGTTAAATTATTCATAAATGACTCATGCATCATCTTGGTTGTGCATTGCACCTTGGTTGGATGTTTATTCTTTCTGTTTATTTTGGGTAGACATGAGTTTTGATACTGAGTATGAGGACCCAGGAGAGTACCACTACGAGGATCCCGCTACTTGTTCCGCTGAAGAACCAACATGCAAGATGATCGTACCCGGATCCCGATACTATTTTCGCTTGCTAGTTTCTCGCTCTTATCATTACAATTGCGCTACCACCACTTGAATATGAGCCTCCTAATTGCCATGATAGCCTCTAACCCTCCACACCCTAGCAAACCTTTGATTGGCTAAGTTACCGCTGCTCAGCCCCACTTATAGCGTTCTTAGTTGCAGGTTCAGGTTGTTCCATGTAATGACATGAATTTGGATATCACAATATTGTTTGTTATTTAATTTAATGCACATATATATCTTGGTATTGATGGAAGGCTTGGCCTTTTGCTAGGTGTTTTGTTCCCCTATTACTGCCATAGTTTCTTGTTACTGGTGTTATGTTCGCATATTTTGTGCTCCTAGCATGCTTGGGGTTGTTATGGGGACCCCCTTGTTTATTCGGTTGAGATTAAAACTTGTCTGGCAAGACCTAACTTTGGTACTACATTTGCTTAATAACTTAATAAAATTTGCATAGGGCTTTGCAACCCTGTGGATAATTAATCAACCCCCCGGGCCAGTGCTCCTCATGAGTGTTGGTCCAAACTAGAGCACTGTGCGGGGCCAACCCAGGGCAACTTGGGAGATTTCTATCAGGCCTCCGTATGAGTAGCTTATCCGTCGTGTCCTGAGAACGAGATACGTGGCTCTTATCAACTTCGTCGACACGTCGGGTGGTCTTGCTGGATTTGTTTTACCTTTATCGAGTGTCTTGCGTGTGGAGTCTGTCTTTCTTTAGGTTATCTCCAGTTGTTGGAATTCCTTTAGAGTTACCTATGATGATCACGAGATCCGTGGTCGAGGCTATTCCAGCGGAGTGTGGTTATTTGTGATGGACTAGTTGGAACACCCCTGTAGGGTTAAATCTTTTCGAGAAGCCGTGCCTGCGGCTATGTGGCAACTTGGATATTTGTTTAACACCCGGTTGTAGTTAACTTCAAGTAAACTCTAATAAAATACACCAACTGTGTGAGTAATCGTGATCGTCTCTGCTCGTGAACATGATCCAAGAGAGAACACGGAGGGGTTATGATGTACGTAAGTAAGTGTTCAGGATCTCATAGAGGTCATTCTAGATTCGATCGTTCATCATAGGCCACTCATATTTACCTTCATGTTATGTAAGTTTAGCCACCATAAATGCTTAGTGTACCCCATCCCTACCTTAAGCTTGAATAGTCTCGGTACCCGGGCGCATGATTGTTGAGTCCCCTATGGCTCACAGATTACTACAACACTCCAGGTACAGGTACAGATGAGTACGTGCAGGATGATCTGACGCAGCTCTAGTGGGCATATGATGAGGAAAGAGTCAGGATGTACGTGACTTACCCGGATGAGTAGAGGACCATGGTCGTGATCTTTGGGATAGCGAGATAGTGTCATTCGCATCTGTTTCATCGTTTGGTTTCGTCCGTAATCGGACCCTGTCTTCATCTTGATGATTTGAACTCTATGTGGAATTGTAATCTAGTATGTGGCGAGTGTAAGCCAACTTGTATTCTCATCTCTTCTGTAATGTATGATGCAATGATGCTATACTTGCGAATGGCAAGATGCGCCTCTATCCCTTGCGAGGTCCTCGTGCCTTAAAATGGATAGGCGCACATCTTGGGCGTGACACTATTGTAACCACATCAATCCACTATCAATATTATTTGCCAGAATCAAGTCATCAATCCACCAAGAATTTCAGCATGTGATCATATCTGTCCTACCAATCCAACTTGCTCAAGGGATAAGAAAGTTATGCTACTCTATCAATCTTGATCCACCAAGTTCGTCCACCAACATTAAGCCTCGTAATCCACCAAAGGGTCTGGACTGCTTGCTCAAGACATCTATTATGCCTAAATCAAATCATTGTCCACATATCGTATACCCTTAGAACGTTCCTTCCTATGGCATCATGGTTCTTGCGCTAGAGTAAGAATGAAGGATGTTTGTTCACTAGGATCACTAGTCCCATAATAAACCCAGTGCTAAGCAGGGGTTATTGATGCTCAAAAGTGCTCTGGCAGTACCGCGTATTAAACACGTGATCAGAGGCTTGTGCTGGGGAAGCTTGTGAGGTCTAGGTTGGGCAAGGGAAGGTTTTCCAGTCTTGAGGGAAGAGCCTAATCCCTACGGGGTTGTGTTTAGTTGAGTTCGTTGTAGTCGAAGTCCTCGGCGTCAGTTGTTTGTCAAGGTGGATCCTTGGTGCATCTTCTCTTGCCGGTCTTCAGTTGATGAGAGGGGAAAGAGGGAAAGTAGCATCGAGAGGAGAGCCTAAGGGGTTGGTATAGTGCAAGTACCAATCAAGCAAGTGCCGAAAAGGCCAAACACAACATCAAGGTGAGGTAGGTGATATCGCCGCGCACTTGTTTCCTAGGGCAAAAATGTGACTTACACCAAAGCACAAACAGGAAAAACAAGCAACACACATCATGGTTCCATTCGAACGATCATATGGACTCGACTTCGATAGGGGATACACGACCTATCCTACCCTAGGGGTCCTCGGACTTACTAGTTTGCTTGCTTCGTGTCATAGGGAGGAGTCCTCTTTGCCTTTGGGGTCATCTTCAGGTGTCTCTATGTCTCTGGTCATTGTTCATCAAAACGAGCCTTGTTGCGCCTGAAGAGTCCTTGATGAATTCGGGTCTATTGAGTTGACGACGAAGGTGATTCTTCACGGTTGTTGTTGACAGGGTCTTCTGATGTCCTCCTGATCGTGACAATGCCTTCTTGTCTCTTGAGACGTCGAGCATTCCAGGTAGGCAACCTTTTATGTAATGTCATTAACAAGGCATGGTAGAGTAGTATCCTGCTGGTCACGTTGGCGATATCATCGGCACCAAGCGCGGGGAATGATGAGACCGTTTTTCCTGCTCACTAGAATGAGGCGGACCAAATGGCGAGGTTCTCATACACCGGTGGTTACCGATATACCAACGAAAAGGACAGGGTTGCTCTATTAGCGATGGATATCATGACATTCCATGTCTTGTGCCCTAGTCATCCAAGGCTAGGGTGGCATCATCCTAGGGCTGGGTCGAGGGTGTCACCATCATCTAAGTCTTGACATCCTCATCCTTCAAAAAGGTATCCTCTGCTGGCAACTCCTTGTCATGGGGTCGTCAAACTTATGTGAACATCTCGCAAGGTGGCTGTAGCGCCCCGGACACACCCGCCGGTAGTCGTTACTCCTGGCGGGATCTAGACTGACCTCATAGATCAATACTAGTCTTTTTTGCACACTTTGTCCTCACTCATGTGCACCCGGGACCAACTTCTCGGTCGGCCGCTGTCGTCGATTTATCACGGTAGATGTTCGGGTGAACGGACTTAGGTTCGGGGCAAAGACGCAACTATGTGGCGGCTTGAAGGGGTTGATCGGAATCGAGAGACACGGAGTTTACCGAGGTTCGACACCTCGAATGAAGGTAAAAGCCTACGTCCTGCTTGTCTGATATTGATGATAATGAAGATCTCTTGGTTACAAGGGTGCTAATGGCTACCTCTAATTACAAGAGCCTCTAATATGTCTATCTCTAATCTCTTATGTTGTCTAAACTTGTGGACTTGTGTCTCTTCTCCCTCTAGGGGTGCTCTACCCCTCCTTATATAGGTGGAGAGGGTAGGCTTACAAATAGAGTCCTACTAGGAGTAGGATTAGGACTAGCCTCTCACGAATCCTACTCCAGGTCTTATTTCCTTTAAGGGAATCCTTCTCTCTCCGGGCCTTCTCTTGTGAGCCGCCAGGCGCCGTCTCACCCTCCGGGTCTTGGGCTTGGTCATCCTGTGACCCGCTTGCCGGGTCATTAATAAGATGTCATGTCTTTATGGGGTCTCCTGTGAGTCGCCAGGCTAGGTCATACCGTGGGGTATATCCCCGACATTAGCCCCCAGATTAGTTTGAATTTATTCATGCTAAGCTCTTGAAATAAGAATAATAAATATGTTAAGTGGCCGATTTGCTCCTTTGGCCGGTTTATAAAATGTCTCCTCTGAAATCCAGGTCTTGAAAATCGTCTTGATAATAATCTTAATTGTCAATGTCCTTTGAAAAATATTGAGAATAGAACACCCATATGCCACTGAGTCGGCTTCCAATACTCTTGGCGGGTCATCTCCTTCGGTTCATAATCATTGATGATGTCGGGTCATTATCGTTGGTGACGCCGGGTCAAATAACTAGAATCCAGCTGACTTGATAAAAATATTGGGATGAAAATCCATCTGATGTAAACTAGACTTCCATTGTTGTGGAGCAAGGCGACTTATATAAACTCTGGCGGGTTATGATCTTTTGATGACGCCGGGTCATAAATGTTGGTAACGCGGGGTCCAACAATTGGACCTCATAATTAACATCTTGAAAACTCTCGTCAAAGTTTTTGATATGTCCATATTACCTGTAGCCCCCAAGCTCCGAGATTATCCATGATAACTTGGTGCTTTGCAAAAATATTTTGGACTGTGTAGCCCCCAAGGGCCGGGTTGACCTGCCTGTAGCAACCTGGGGCTTATAACTGTCTTATACCTTATGAAACATCGGCGGGTGTAGCCCCCAAGGGACGGCTCATCAGAATGTGATGCGCCGGGTCTTCAATTTGAACCTCGTAATCTGTTTAAACAGCTGATTACTGTAGCCCCCAAGTGCCGGGTCAGTAAGAATTGCTGGGCTGGGACTTCAGAAAAATATAGAAAGGCCGGCTCATCTCCTTGTGATAATATGGTCTAGCTAATAATATTGATTTGAAAACTGGCTTGCACTAGCCCCCAAGTGTCGTGGTGCGTGCTTGCAGCGACATGGGACTTGCATAATTGATATAAATTGGCTTTGAATAGTGTAGCCCCCAAGTGCTGGGTCGTCTGCCTACGACGACTTGGGACTATGTAAGAATAATATGACTCACCACAATTTGTTGGATGAATCCTTAACCGTGGTTGTAATATAACCCGGAATGAATATCCTTAAATAATTCCTTTGTCTCTGACATGAAATCCCTGCTCATGGTTGCAGTGCAACCCGGCAAATATATATTGGAGAAATCCATGAGTGTTGTAGATTACTACAGAGCATAATTGAAGAAATCCAAGGACAAGCCAATTAGATGACACGGCATTATATCTGATAGGGCGGTTCTTCAAGAATAATCAACTTTCCAATATAATGGCAGCTCACCTTTAATAAACAAGACCTGCAAAAACATGACAAAATATGTTCTGTGTTGTTGTAAGGGCGGCTTGAAAAAAGCACAACCTGGAGATGTTATATCTTTCATAACATTGCTCCTTCTTTCATAACCTCGCTCTGACCCGGCTTGATAAGCCGGCATGACATGTGAATATGATGAAATATATGATGCAATGTATGACGCCATGTATGACGCAAGATGCAATGTATGATGTAATGTTAACTTGTCAATATTTTTTGGCATAAAGCCGGCGGATAGATGTTAGAAGATATACCCGAAGGTAGGAAGCCGCCCTTGCCGCGACTCATTTTCCTGAGCCGGAATTTTGTGCCTCTACCGCCGGCTAATAGGCGTTAGAAGCTGTACCCGGAGGTAATAAGACGCCGTTCACCGCGACTCATTTTCGTGAGCCGGAATTTTGTGGCATCAAGCCTGGCTAATAGGCGTTAGAAGCTGTACCCGGAGGTAGGAAGCCGCCGTTCGCCGGTTGTTAGGTGTTAGATACCCGTCAGTAAAAACCCTTCACAACCGCGACTAAGCATGTTTTTAGATGGAGATTTGGCATCAAGCCAGCCGATTGGGTGTTAGAAGTGGTACCCGTTGGTAAGAAGTCCTCTTTTCAGCAAATACGATGCAAAGTGCCAGTGGATAGGTGTTAGAAGCTGTACCGGCTAAAGGTAGGAAGCCGCCCTCGCCGTGACTCATTTTCCTGAGCCAGATTTTTGTGGCATAACACCTGGCTAATAGGCGTTAGAAGATGTACCCGAATGTAAGAAGCCGCCCTTGCCACGACTCATTTTCCTGAGCCGGATTTTTGTGGCATAACACCTGGCTAATAGGCATTAGAAGCTGTACCTGAAGCTAGGAAGCCGCCGTTCACCGATCTCAGTTGATACATCAACCGGAATATTTTTGAACTCTTCTTGTAAGTCGCTATCTTGTAAACCGCCATCTTGTATAAAGAAACGGCAGAAGCTCCAAGCGATGATCCAATAAAGCAGGCACCTATGTTTGAATGGTGAATCACAGCGGTTCGTCCTCTTGGGCAACTTTTAATCTTCCGTCAGTAATGTAATAGCCCCCAAGATTGGATTTTCTCTTGCAAAGACCTGGGATTCTTGTTGAAAACGACCAAATGTGTCTCGCCATGTCTGTAGCCCCCGAGTCTTAAGTTGACTAGCAGAGGCGGCTTGAGAATCTCCATTGAGGTTGGCCGTGGCGGGTTATAGATGATCCCGCATGATTTGTTTCAATGATCCGGTCGATGGTTCGTCCCGGCTGTTTGTTGAAGTGAACCAAATTGTAGTGGCGGCGACTTGTGCACCTGTCCGTCGGGCGGCTCATATCGATGAGCACTGCACCGATATATTGATGTAGATCAAACTGTGGGTGGCGTCTTACACGCATCCGTTGGGTGGCTCATATAGATGAGCCCTACAATGATATGTTGTAGATTGCATCACAAGGCGGCGATTCAGGACCATCCGTTGGGCGGTTCGTACTGGTGCATGCGGCCGCTGTTGGGTTGACGTAGATATAGCGAACACTCGCGGCATTGTAAGTCGATGTTGTTGTCAAAGACGCCATGGCATTGTAAACTCGAGCGATGGCGAGAGACGACCACGGTGTTGTAAGCCGGCGCGGTGGTGAGAGACGGCCACGGCGTTGTAAGCCGGCGCGGTGGTGAGAGAGGGCCATGGCATTGTAAACCGGCGCGGTGGTGAGAGACGGCCATGGCGTTGTAAACCGGCACGATGGTGAGAGACGGCCACGGCGTCTGTTGGTGAAGACCATAAGGCAGGTACGACGGCTTGTTGCACTCATTCGGCGGCTCATACTGGCGGGTGAACGCACGCGGTACCAGCAAATTGATGTATATCGTCTGCGGGGACGATGACTCCCTTGCGTCCATCAAGCAATGCAACATGCCGGTGTGCGCTCTAACTCCGCGGTATCATGCCACACGAGCAATGGTCCTGCATAAAAATATTGCAAGAGACGGAGTAATTGTTCTCCGAAGGAATCAAAATGTATAGATAAAATAAATTGGGTGGTTAGCACCTGTGACCCGGCGACGCGAGTGGTAGTGCGAACCATGGTGGAGGCGGCTCGTGCGTGAGGAAAATGGTGGCTCACGGCAGCAGAACCGGCGGCGACTCAACAGCGCCGGCCCACAGTGGAACCGGAACGAGGTGGACGCTGCTCACGGCAATAACCGGCGGCGGCTCACATCAGCAGGGGCGGCTCGGTCCTGTCTTTTTTGAAATGGCGGGTTGTAGCAACGGAGGAGACTAGCCCTGGGGTGGCTCACGGTGCAGCTGGCAGCTTGGGGAGCTCGGAGCAGAGGCGGTCGGAGGCATAGGCCAGCGGCGGCTCAGAGTGCACCCCGGCGAGTCAAGCGTGCGATGGAGGCGAGAGACGGCCGGGGCCACGGTGCATAGAGGCAGAGCAGTATGCGGCAGCACGAGCGGATGAGGCCAGTTCAGATAAGGCATGATATCAAAACTGGCATCGACTCTTCTTTATCTGAAAAACTGTGTGCTTCTCGATCCTGGGGAGAGATACCTTCGAGAACACAAACCACCGTACATAGCCTCACCGTGGGCGCCAACTTTCGTGGATTTATCACGACAGATGTCCGGGTGAACGGACTTAGGTTCGGGGCAAAGACGCAACTATGTGGCGGCTTGAGGGGGTTGATCGGAATCGAGAGACATGGAGTTTACCCAGGTTCGGCCCCTCGAATGGAGGTAAAAGCCTACGTCCTGCTTGTCTGATATTGATGATAATGAAGATCTCTTGGTTACAAGGGTGCTAATGGCTACCTCTAATTACAAGAGCCTCTAATATGTCTATCTCTAATCTTTTGTGTTGTCTAAACTTGTGGACTTGTGTCTCTTCTCCCTCTAGGGGTGCTCTACCCCTCCTAATATAGGTGGAGAGGGTAGGCTTACAAATAGAGTCCTACTAGGAGAATGATTAGGACTAGCCTCTTGCGAATCCTACTCTGGGTCTTATTTCCTTTAAGGGAATCCTTCTCTCTTCGGGCCTTCTCTTGTCAGCCGCTAGGCGCCGTCTCACCCGCTGGGTCTTGGGCTTGGTCATCCTGCGACCCGCCTGCCGGGTCATTTGTAAGATGTCATGTCATTATGGGGTCTCCTCTGAGTCACCAGGCCGGGTAATACCGCGGGTATATCCCCGACAGTCGCCCATCCTGGAACTACTCCAAGCCAAGCACACTTAACCTGGGAGTTCTATTCGAATGGGGCCCCGGAAAAGAAGGAATTCCTTATTGATATAAGTAGTCTATCATCCCTAATAAGCCAGGCTATCACATACACCACCACTCAGAGGAACCACGTCCTCGTCGGGTCACAAGAACGTTCCCTCTTGGCACAAACGTTTGTGCTTCGAGTCCGATACATGTGTCATTCTGTGTGTCACGACGGGTCACAAACTTCATGAGCACCATGACTGCGCACCTGTCGGCAAACATCCATGTAACCGCGAGGGTCAGCTCTGATACCAACTTGGCACGCCCAAGATGCGCGCCTATCCATTTTAAGGCACGGGGACCTCGACAAGGGATAGATGCGCATCTCGTCATTCACAAGTATAGTATCATTACATCATACATACAAGAAGAGATGCGTATATGAGTTGGCTTACACTCGCAACATACTAAATTACAATTCCACACAAGAGTTCAAACACCAATATGAAGACAGGGTCCGACTATGGACAAAAACAGACGATAAAAGCATATGCAAATGATACTATCTCGCTAGTCCCGAAGATCACGACCATGGACCTCTACTCATCCGGATAAGTCACGTACATCCTGCCTCTTTCCTCGTCATACTCCCACTGGAGCTGCGTCAGATCATCCTGCACGAACTCATTTGCACCTGTACCTGGATTGTTGTAGTAACGAGTGAGCCACAAGGACTCAGCAATCATGCGCCCGGGTACCGAGACTATTCAAACTTTAAAGGTTGGTATGGGGTATGTGTTTAGTTTGCAGAAGCACTAAGCATTTCATGGTGGCTATACTTACGTAACAAGAAGATAAATATGTGGCCTACGATAAACGATCGAATCTAGAATGACCTCTATGAGATCTTCAACACTTACTTACGTCAATCATAACCCCACCGTGTTCTCTCTCGGATCATGTTCACGAGCAGAGACGATCACGGTTACTCACACAATTGGTGCATTTTATTTAGAGTTTACTTCAATTTAACTATAACCGGGTATTAAACAAATATCAAAGTTGCCACATAATTGCGGGCACGGCTTTCCGAAAGATTTGACCCTACAGGGGTGCTCCAAGTAGTCCATCACCAATTAACCACACTCCGCGGGAATAGCCTCGACCACGGAACTCGTGATCATCCTAGGCAACTCCAAATAAATTCCAACACCTCGAGATAACCCGAAGAAAGTCAGAGCCCTCACGCAAGACACTCGATAAGGGTAAAACAAATCCAGCAAGACCACCCGACGTGTCGACGAACCCGATAAGAGCCGCGTATCTCGTTCTCAGGACATGAAGGATAAGCACGTGTATAGAGGCCTCATAGAAATCTCTCGAGTTGCCCCGGGTTGGCCCCGCACAGTGCTCTAGTTTGGACCAAAACTCATGAGGAGCACTGGCCCGGGGGTTGATTAATTATCCACAGGGTTTCAAAGCCCTATGCAAATTTTATCAAGTTATTAAGAAAATGTAGTACCAATGTTGGGTCTTGCCAGACAAGTTTTAATCTCAACCAAATAAACAAGGGGGTCCCCATAACAACCCCGAGCATGTTAGGAGCACAAAATATGGAAACATAACACCGATAACAAGAAACTATGGCGGTAATAGCAGAGCAAAACACCTAGCAAAAGGCCAAGCCTTCCACCAATACCAAGATATATATGTGCATTAAATTAAATAACATATAGTGTTGTGATATGCCAAATCCATGTTATCACATGGAACAACCTGTACCTGCAACTAGGAACGCTATAAGAGGGGCTGAGCAGCGGTAACTTAGCCAATCAAAGTTTTTCTAGGATGTGGAGGGTTAGAGGTTATCATGGCAATTAGGAGGCTGACATTCAAGTGGTAGGTAGCACAATCGTAATGATAAGAGCGAGTCAACTAGCAAGCGAAAATAGTATCGGGATCTGGGTACGATCATCTTGCCTGTTGGTTCTTCAGTGGAACAAGTAGCGGGATCTTCGTAGTTGTACTCGCCTGGCTCTTCGTACTCAGGTTCAACGTTTGCGTCTACCCAAAAGGAACAGCAAGAATAAACAAACAACCATGGTGCAATGCACAAGCAAGAATGATGCATGCTTATTTGAAGAGTTTTGGCATGGTAATCCTAACTAGTCATGTTTCACATGCAAAGGATTGGTTATTAATGAATCTGGACAGAACTTTATGTTAAGTTATTTAGACATGCATGAACATGGAAAATATGGATGCATCATGCAAAAACGATAGAAATGCATATGTAGAACGTAAGAAACGGAGTTACGGTTCTCACGATACCCTCACGTCAAGATACGAAGACAAAACACAAGACAAGGACCTGGGCTATTCCTTGGCATTCCAAGGTAGCCACTGGTTAGGCAATGAAAAACCAACCACAATAGAGCCAAATATCAAGCAATTCCATGGAGTATAGCTCCCACAATTCACAAAACAATAAAAGAATCAATCTGCCACAAAACAACAACATAGCAACTTTCACAGCCAACCACTTGAGCTATAGTAATCCTACACCCACAACTAAGGCATTTATAGAAACTACATAAAATGCTTATCAACTTATCCAACTACACAACCTGGAAAGGAGACACACATCAATAAGCATGAAGCTCACAAGTTGGCATGATGAAACAGAAATCTGGGACTTAGTGAAAATAATAGTTTTCTAGAATCTGAGTTAACCTGATGGCAAGTTGGCAGCTGAAATTAATGGTGTTAGAGACCACCTCATGGAATGACAATTAAGATGATGTTAGAAGACAACATATACTTCAATTCACTAGCACTGAGCCTTAGCTAATTCACAACATATCTCAAGATAGCAACCACTCTTCATGGCATAAAAATAACAGCAGATTCTCAGACTTAGAAATATTTGCCATGGTTGAAAACAACAACATTTTAGTGGCTACTTTAGAGCATGGTTCCCACTCATTTGCAAGTTGATCATGACAAAGATCAATACCATGGCATTTTACACATCAAAGACTACCATATTCATGTTGGCACCAACATCATAGCATGCATGGATTAAACATAGCAAAAATGACAAAATGGCATTATGAGATACAATGACATTTTGACAAACTTGCTCAAAAGACCAAACCAATAGCACCAATGAATTCCTGGGAATTTTCTACCCCAAATTCATGTATCATACCCCTATAGTCACATGGAGCATCATGGCAAAAACTACATAGCAAATCACCATCCACTCTTATAAGTGAAAACTTACCCTAAATGCTCATGTGCAAAAATGAACATGTCCAGATTTCGAACTATAGCTATAATTGGAAAAGATCTAATTATCATCATAAAAGAACAAGACACACATCAACATAGATAGGGTATGACAAGTGGGGCATGGCCCACTTCTCTCTCTCACACACACACAAACCTACACACACACTACCACACATACACACACATAGCAACATATGCACAAGTGCATATGGTCACACCCACACCCATGAACACACACACACCTATGTGTGTGGGTTCTCTTCACACACACACATATGCACACATATATGCACAAGTGCACATATGTGCACATACACATGTAGGTAGCGCCACACTCACACACATACACTCGCATACACATATTTGCTAAACAGAAAAGGAAGAAAGTAAAAAACACAGCTATACATGTATCTATACACATACACATACACTCTCCGTCAATAAAACCAAGAAAACAAAAAAGGGGGCCTGGGACTCGAACCCTCGACCTACCGATCGATGCCCCTGCGCTCTACCACTGCGCTATTGCACGGTGTCTGACCAAGAGAGGGGCAACACCGATTAACTACTACACTCATGCGGGGATAACTGACGAAACTGAAGACAGGATACACCGGCGACAGCGGCGATGAAACTACGGCGACAGCGGTGCTACCAGGCATCTCCGGCGAGGGGAAAGCAATGCGGCGGCTGCTACACCTACGGGGATTCCATTCCTGCCCCTGAAGGGGATCTTTGAGGGGGAAGAGGGGCTCAAGCTCCAAGCTTTGCCTAGCCATGGCGATGACTGCGAACAGATACGACGGGACGGCAGCGTCCATAGATCTTGACGGCGACTATGTGAGGCGAAAACGGAGAGGGAAAAAGAGGCGCAGGTGCTCATGGGGGGCGACGATGCTGCACTCAGAGTATGGAAGATGGCGACGGCGACGCGGGCTCGAAGTAGGGGAAGAAGAGGCGCGGTAATGTAGGCGATGCGGCGGTGACGATGTCGTGGCTCCCCGGCCCTCCTAGCACCGGGAATCGAACGCGAGCGGCACCAGGGCCCTCCTCGCCATCTTGGACGACGACGAGCGTCCACCGAAGGCGATGATGACGACGAAGAAGACATCGGCGCCCTGCTCTCACTGAACTGCACTCTACGAACATTACCTGAAGGGAAGGAAGAAAAGAAGGGAGAAGGAGGAAGAGGAAGAGTGGCGGCGATGAGGGGAAGAGGGGAGGAACCCTAGGGATCCGCGCGCATATAAAGGGGGGGTGGCCTCGACATCCGTTCCTGCTCACGACGACGGCGACGCCTCCCTCTCACGAGCACACTGTCTGAACTTGACAGAACTGAACGGGAGCAGGTGGCCATTTGGCGTGGTTGGGCCGGCTTCGGCGCCCCAGCTGGGTCGCGAGGGAGGAAGGCCCAGCTTACTCTCATAGACAACAAAATAAACACCAGGGTTTTCCCTTTTAAATAATAACAACAAGATAAGAAAAAACCCTAGAGGAAAATAAAAAAGGGTTTTTGATAAAGCAAAATACTTTTGCCTAAAATAAAAAGAGAACTATTTAATAAAATTGACAAAAGGATTTTTGAAGCAAGTATATTTTAATACAACAATAAAACAACCCTCTGATATTTAAATACCCCAAATTCATAAAGCTCAAAACATCTAAAGAACAACACTCACATGCTTAAAATATTATAGGCTATCTCCTGAACATTTTTAAACAATTTAATTTAGCAATTAATTATGTCGATAAATGGCAATGGAATAAACAGAGAAGGTTGGGTTGTTTGAAAAAGAAAAAGAGAGGGGGAAGGAGATGATGCCCACTCCAACACAACCACACCCAAACTACTCACAACACACAAGATCAAGAGCACACCACATAAAAGAATATGCAAGACATGATGATGAATGATATGATGCATGATGCATGAATGCATGAGACAAGGCATGACAAGGAGCAAACTCATTTCATTAACTCATGACAAGAAGGTTCACATAAGGATACATGCCATACAAGGTAGGGACAACACTTGGGCTATCACAACTCTCCCACACTACAAGATCTCGACCCGAGATCTGGGAACGAAAGAACTCTGGAAATTCGGAACGGAGAAGGTCCTCATGTTCCCAAGTAGCTTCTTTGTCAGAATGATGAGACCACTTCACCTTGAGGAACTTGATAGATTTATTGCGAGTCTTACGCTCTGTGTTTCTTCGAGAATTTCCACTAGATGCTCACGATAAGAGAGGTCTTCTTGGAGATCAATGTCTTGGAGGTCAATGGTACGCTCGGGAGTCTTGAAGCACCTCCGGAGCTGAGAAACATGACAGACATCATGCACATACGCGAAATTTGGAGCAAGCTCTAGTTGATATGCAAGTCCACCTCTCTTGCCAACAACTTTGAAAGGACCAACAAAGCGAGGCGCTAGCTTCCCTTCAATTCCAAACTGCTGAGTGCCCTTCATGGGAGTGACTCTGAGATAGACTAGATCATCCACTTGAAAGGAAACATCCCAATGTTTGTTATCGTAATAACTCTTCTGTCGAGACTGAGCTGCTTTGAGGTCTCACGAATGACACGACACATCTCTTCTGCTTCAGTGATCATGTTATTGCCCAATATCTAACGCTCACCGGTTTCAGACCAGTTAAGCGGGGTACGACACTTTTTGCCGTAGAGAATCTCAAAAGGGGCCTTGCCTGAGCTAGCCTGAAAGCTATTGTTGTATGAGAATTCAGCATATGGAAGGCAGTCTTCCCATTTCATACCGAATGAAATCACATAGGCTTTGAGCATATCTTCAAGGATCTGATTGACTCTCTCAACTTGACAACTTGTTTGCGGATGGAACGCAGTGCTAAAATGGATCTTTGTACACATAGCAGTCTGGAAGGACTCACAAAACTTTGAAGTAAAGAGGCTTCCACGGTCAGATGAGATGAGCTGAGGAATACCATGCAAAGATACTATCCTTGACGTATACAACTCTACAAGCTGAGCTACCGAGATAGATTCCTTGACTAGAAGGAAATGAGCAACTTTGATCAGCTTGTCGATAACCACAAAGATGGCATCGTTGCCTCTCTTGGACTTGGGAAACCCAGTGACGAAATCCATCTCCACATGATCAAATTTCCACTCTGGGATAGGCAAAGGCTGAAGAAGACCTACTGGACGTTGATGCTCCGCCTTTACTCTGCGACAAACATCACACTCGTTCATGAACTGAGCAATTTCATGTTCCATGCGAGTCCACCAGAAGGTTTGCTTGAGATCCTGATACATCTTGGAACTGTCTGGATGAATGGATAGAACATAATTGTGTGCTTCGTCCATGATAACCTTTCTGAGATCACCTTTTGGAAGCACCAAACGGTCCTCAAAGAACAAGGTATCTTTGTCATCAACGCGAAAGCACTTATACTTCGGAATGCTCTTTGCCACACCTTTGTTCACTTTCTTCACCATAGCATCAAGAAGCTGCGCTTGGTGAACCTGATCTTCCAGAGTCAGAGAGACTTGAAGATTGGCAAGAAATCCTTGCGGAATCATTTGGAGGTTGAGCTTGCGGAAGGCTTCACAAAGCTTGGGTTGAAGAGGCTTCAGGATGAGACTATTGTAGTACGCCTTATGGCTGAGCGCGTCTGCAATGACATTTGCTTTCCTAGGAGTATACTCAATGCTTGGATTGAAGTCCTCAAGCATTTACACCCAACGAGACTATCGAAGATTAATATTGGGTTGAATGAAAGTATACTTCAAGCTCTTGTGATCGGTGTATACCTGAACTGGTCTACCCAACAACAAATGCCTCCAAGTCATTAGAGCATGCACAACCGCCACCAACTCGAGATCATGAGTGGGGTAGTTCTTCTCGGCAGACTTCAACTGGCATGATGTATAAGCAACAATCTTCTTATATTGCATGAGAACACCACCAAGACCTTGGAGAGAAGCATCACATAATACTTGGAAAGGCTTTGACTGCTCGGGAGGAACAAGAACTGGAGCTGAAGTCAGTCTGTGCTTGAGCGTATTGAACGCCACATCACACTCAGGAGACCAAACATACTTGACACTCTTCTGGAGGAGATTGGACAAAGGCATAGCAATTTGAGATAAGTTCTCCATGAATCTGCTGCAATAACTAGCAAGCCCAAGGAAGCTACGAACCTGCTTCACATTCCGAGGAGGCTCCTACTTCAAGATTGCCTCAACTTTCTCATGGTGCACTTTAATTCCCTTGGCAGAGATCACATGCCCAAGGTACACCACTTCATTGAGTCAAAACTCACACTTGGAAAACTTGGCATAGAATCGGTGCTCCCTTAACTTGTCAAGCACAAGGCAGAGATGCTCTGCATGCTCTTCTTCTGTTGCTCAAACAACTCATTGATGTTGGGAAGTTGGTACTTCTTTCTAATTGTCTTCTTGTTTAATGGATGGTAATCGACACAAAGCCGGTCCATGCCATCCTTCTTCTTGACAAACAAAAAACCACAACCCCATGGAGAAGAACTTGGTCTGATCAGACCCAGACGTTCTTGTTCATCTAGCTGCTTCTTCAACTCTTTCAGCTCTTCGGGGCCAAGTTTATACGGGCGCTTGCAAACCGGTTTAGTTCCGGGCTCGAGATCAATCACGAACTCGACTGGCCGGTGCGGAGGCATTCCTGGCAATTCTTCTGGAAAGACATCTTCATACTCAAAAACCACCGGAATTTGAGAAATTGCCAAGATTTCACCCTTCTCATTAAGAGCAAAGAGACGGATTGTGTCATCGCGAGCCGCAAAAATAATCACATCGTCTGAAGGATGAGTCAGGTTGACTTCTTTGGCTTGACAATCAACATAAGCCTTGTTCATAGCCAGGAAGTCCATGCCAAGGATGAGATCAGTATCTGAATTGCCGAGAACAATTAGAGAAGCCAGAAAAGAATAATTGCCCATCTTGATGGACGCATCCCGAACCACCATTTTTGAGCTGAGATGCTTCCCGGGGGACACAACTTGCAATGCATTTGGCAAAAACTCCGTGGTAAAACCATGTTTTGCCGCAAAAGGATATGACATGAAACAATGCGATGCACCAGTATCAAACAAAACTTTTGCAGGGAAAGAATTAACTAAGAGATTACCCATAATCACATCATGAGACTGATGTGCTTCAACTGCATTCACCATGTTCACCCTTGCTGACTTGGTATTATGCTTCACCATAGCATTGCCTGGAGGCCTGACTAGAGGAGGAGGCGGAAGACGCTGCTGGTTGCACTTGTTTGCATAGCGACCCTTCTGGCCACACTTGTGACAAGTAACCTCAGAAAGTGGACGAACATTGCCTAGAGGAGGGACAAAAGCTGCCTTGGATGCCTAGCGTCTCTGCTAAAATCCTGGGTTGGGTGGGTGGGAAGAACCACGGCCACCGAACTGCTTCTGCTGCTGAGAAGGACGAAACGGAGGAGGATTTGGCACCCAATACTTCTGCTGCTTAGGAACCATCAGAGAGCTGGAAGAAGACGAATATGAATCCCTTGAATGCTTCCTTGAGTTCTCCAACTTGAGCTGAGTTGCCTCGACCTTCAAAGCCATGTTGTAGAACTGATCAAACCCACGAGGCTCTTGAAGAACTAGGCCTGGCAGAAGCTCATCGTTGAGACCACCTCTGAACTGATTGATCATCGCCTTGTCATCTGGAACATCTTGCTTAGCATAGCGGGCTAGATTCTGGAACTCGATGTTGTACTGATAGACAGACTTGCTTCCCTGCTTTAGGTGCCTGAACTTCTCACGCATCTCCTTGACAAAGCTTGTCGGAATGTAATGGGCCCTGAAGTCACGACGGAAATTGTCCGAAGTAACAACACAATCGCCCCTGGAATCCTTGTATTGCTGCCACCAATCAGCTGCGTGACCCTTGAGTTGGAACGATGCAAATCTGACAAAGTCCTCTGGCCTAGCATTGTTGCACTCAAAATGCTTACTCATATCACGGAGCCAATCATCAGCATCAAAAGGCTGCTCACAACAGGTGAAAGACTTGGGCTAGTTAGCAAGGAACTGATTGAGCGTCGCAAACTGAGGTTGATTTTGAAAATTCCCTTGAATCCTTACTGACCCTGATCTCTTTCTTGCAACAGCCTAAGCAACATCTGAGTGTTTGCATTGGTTGCGGCCATCACATCTCGCCAAGCTTTTGGAGGAGGAGGCGGTGGCGGGGGTGGTGGAACATCAGCCTGGTCCTCACCACGACCCAGATTGTTGCAAGTTGGTGGAGCCATCCTGAAGATGCACAAAAACATCAGCACCTCATTAAAAAGATGAATTCAATAGCTGAATCAAATGCTTGAAAGAAATTGAACAATTAACATCGTAGCCTTCCTACTGAAAAATTAGTAAGAATGCTTCTTCGGTTCACGACAACATCATCAGATATTAGAAGCCACTTGCAATAACACAAAAGTATTGAGCTAATGTTGCTCGGAACAAATGTATATGTCCACATACATCTGAAGAAGATGATCGTAGATAACTACAAGATTTCCCACCTAAGAACTTCCGAAAACTTTCTGGTTATGCAATCCGGTGTGGGGGATACAAGGAGGAAATATCTCACACAACTAGCAATCCTACACCCCAACTATATCCATCCTTCAACACATAACTAGAGGCTTTTGCAAATTCATCTAAATCAAATCCTCGAACTCACAACGATACTAAACCATGGTGGTACCCCAGACGCCTCCCCAGTACTGGGTGACTCCGACCTTAACCAAAGGCGTTCGCAAATTCATCTAACTCGAATCCTCGAACTCACAACGATACTACACCATGGTGGTACCCCGGACGCCTCCCCAGTACTGGGTGACTCCGACCTTATCTCACCATGACAAGTATTGAAGTAATTCCGAACACTCTCCATCCTGAGATATCAAGGAAGCTGAATGATAATGATGTGTCAACATCCCTGGAGCTCGACTCCCGAAAGAAATCAAGTCAGACAGGAGGCACCAAGACAGAACCCTGTCACATCGGTATCATATAGACTCCAAAATACCCGCGTGATCCTAAAAAAATTGAGCGGGAAGAGGAGTAGAATGAAAATTCGTAAGTCGAATACGTCACCAGAGCATAGAAGAGGAGTAAAAAGAATACTACTCTCCGATATTACTAGACTCAAAATAGTTTTTACTAGACTCGACTCGGCCAAGTTCGATCAAGCAAAGGATCCTATGGTCGTATGGCTCTGAATACCAACTTGTCATAGAGCATAGAAGAGGAGTAAAAAGAATACTACTCTTCGATATTACTAGACTCAAAATAGTTTTTACTAGACTCGACTCGGCCAAGTTCGACCAAGCAAGGGCTCCTATGGTCGTATGGCTCTGAATACCAACTTGTCACGCCCCGAATACACCCGCCGGTAGTCGTTACTCCTAGTGGGATCTAGACTGGCCTCACAGATCAATACTAGTCTTTTCTACGCACTTTTTCCTCACTCATGCGCACTCGGGACCTACTTCTTGGTCGGTCACCCATCCTAGAACTACTCCAAGCCAAGCATGCTTAACCTGGGAGTTTTGTTCGAATAGGCTCCCAGAAAAGAAGGAATTCCTTATTGATATGAGTAGTCTATCATCCCAAATAAGCTAGGCTATCACAGTGGCTTCCTTCCAGGTTACCCACGAGGATTTCAAGGAATCCCGTGGTCAGGGGCACAAGGGTAGTAGCGACCATTTGCAAAGTTTTGAAAAACACACGAGGAGAGCTAAGAGAGAAAAGTGCTAGAAGTGCTAAGGCAAAAACCTTTGCTTTCCTTGGAATTTTAGGAGAGGCGAGAAATATAGAGGCTTTGCAGGTGATTTTTAAGGGTCTGGGAAAAATAGTTTTGTCCTAACTAATGTCCATGCTAACTAAGGGCTTCCTACAATCAGGATGGCTTAGATACCAGCTTTATGAGGACTCCGACTCATAAGTCGTGATCACCGAATGCACGTGTATAGTGATCCTAGAGATCAATGCTCACTGAACACACATAAGCTGAATAACAAGTGTCTTACATCCACATTTAGCGTCTTACATAAATAAAGACCATGAAGGTCAAGTCTTACATAGATAGGGCCATGAGGGCAAACACTTAAATGGAACAAGCAGCGGAAATCTTGATCAATAGCATGAACCCATGCTGTCGTGGATTTGTCACGGCAGATGTCCGGGTCAATGGACTTAGGTTCGGGGCGAGACGCAACTACGTGGCGGCTTGAAGGGGTTGATCGGAATTGAGAAGTCACGAAGTTTTACCCAGGTTCGGCCCCTCCGATGGTGGTAAAAGCCTACGTCCTGCTTGTCTGGTATTGATGATGATGAAGATCTCTCGGTTACAAGGGTGCTAATCGCTACCTCTAATCTCTTGTGCCTCTAATCTCTTGTGTTGTCTAAACTTGTAGACTTGTGTCTCTTGAGAACTTGTCCCTCTAGGGGTGCTCTACCCCTCCTTATATAAGTGGAGAGTATAGGTTTACAAATAGAGTCCTACTAGGAGTAGGATTAGGATTAGGACTAGTCTCTCACGAATCCTACTTCGGGTATTATTTCCTTTAAGGGAATCCTTCTCTCTTGTGGGCCTTCTCTTGTGAGCTGCCTAGCGCCGGCTCACCCGCCGGGTCTTGGGCTTGGTCATCCTGTGACCTGCTTGCCGGGTCATAAATAAGATGTCATGTCTTTAACGGGTCTCCTGTGAGTTGCCTGGTCGGGTCATTAATAAGATGTCATGTCTTCGGCCGGGTCTCCTGTGAGTCGCCAGGCCGGGTCATACCATGGGGTATATCCCCGTCATTAGCCCCCAGGTTAGCTTGAATTTATTCATGGTAAGCTCGGAAATAAGAGTGACAAATATGTTAAGTGGCCAGCTTGCTCCTTTGGCCGGCTTATAAAATGGCTTCTCAGAAATCCGGGTCTTTTCTGCATATGAATGAGTCACCTTGATAATCATCTTGCATGTCAATGTCCTTTGAAAAATATTGAGAATAAAACACCCATAAGTTATTGAGTCGGCTTCCAATACTCTTGGCGGGTCATTTCCGCCGGGTTATAATTATTGATGACGCCGGGTCATTATCATTGGTGACTCCGGGTCAAGTAATTAGAATCCAACTGACTTCCATTGAGATGAAATCCATCTGATGTAAAGCCGGACTTCCATTGTTGTGAAGCAGGGCGACTTATATGAAATCTGGTGGGTTATGATCTTTTGGTAACACCGGGTCATAAGTGTTGGTGATGCCGGGTCTAACAACTGAACTCCATATTTAACACGTTGAAAATTCTCCTCAAAGTTTTTGATATGTCCATATTACCTGTAGCCCCCAAGCTCCGAGATTATCCATGATAACATGGTGCTTTGCAATAATATTTTGGACTGTGTAGCCCCCAAGTGCCAGGTTGTCCTGCCTGCAGCAACCTGGGACTTATAATTGCTTTATACCTTATAATGCTTCGGCGGGTGTAGCCCCCAAGGGTCGGCTCATCAGAAAGCTTCGGTGGGTGTAGCCCCCAAGGGCCGGCTCATCAGAATGTGATGTGCCGGGTCTTCAATTTGACTCTCTTAATTTGTTGGAACGGCTGAATACTGTAGCCCCCAAGTGCCGGGTCGCATGCCTGCAGCGACTTGGGACTTTTTCGAAAGTTTGATCTGAGTGGTGTAGTCCCCAAGTGCCGGATCAGTAAGAATTTACTGGGCTGGTACTTATCAAAATATAGAAAGGCCGACTCATCTTCTTGAGAAAATATAGAAGGGCCGGGTCATCTCTTTGAGATAATAGGGTCTTGCTGACAATGTAATAATTTGAGCGTCAGCTTGCATTAGCCCCCAAGTGCCGGGTCATCTTCGTGCGGTGACTCGGGACTATGTGAGAATAACATGACTCACCACAATTGATAGAGGCGAAGTTGTCCCTGTCTTTCGATGAGATGATGGCTATCGTTTTGGTGGAGTAGACTTTGACGATCCGACTACGAACGTGTGATGACGCTGCACCTTAGCAATCGCTAAACCAACTCCGAGAGGTTATTGACCATGCGGGAGCACGATCAACCTGACCACGAGGGTCTGTTTCCTGCACGCAAACGAAGAACAAGCAAGAAACTAAGATTGCAATCTGGATATTGCGAATATAAGAGGAAAGCTTTATTGATGAAGTGGGGTTCTGTGACGCCTTTCTCTGGTCATGGAACACAAACGAAGAACGCGAAGTTGCAGCTATGGCGAACATATAATCTAAACAAAACCCAAACCTAAAACGACGCCCTAAGGGCTGTATATATGGGGGAACAGAGGGGAATTTCGTGGCCCCTTGGAGGAGGGGTCCGAAACCGACCCTAACTCAGTTTCCCCATACATACGGACTCTAAAAATAGCCTATAATATGGTATTTCGAAATTACATGGGCCTGGCCCAAAAATAAGGTGGCGCAACACCTATATTAGCCTAGGGACGAATTTTATAAAGCGGCATCATGCATATTTCGTCCAAGGCTTCTTGCTCCCATTATGGTGGCTTCAAAGTGCGAAAATCATCACTGGAAGCTCCATTGTTCTTTCCCGCGCGCGCACCTTCTTCTCCATGCTTGATCCCGCTCCAATGGTCATCCTACTTGTCCATGCCAGGTCCTTCATTCACAAGTAAAACAAAAGTATCTAATTTAGGCAGCATCATATGTTCATGAACATTAGAAGGATTTGCAAGAAACGAAAGTACCTGGTAATTCAATTGATGTGCGCAAGCTCTAGTAATTGGTCCTGTATGTATAGCAGTCAGAGTTGTGGGTGTAGCATTAGTAGGGATGTCCTCATCATCCTCCCCTTCTTGAACTAAAGTCGTCCTCGACGGAAGCTCATCTTCCTCACTCAAATAAGGCTTCAAATCTGCAATGTTAAAAGTGGGGCTAACCCCAAACTCTGCAGGCAGCTCAAGTTTATATGCATTATCATTTATTTTCTCTAACACCTTAAAAGGACCATCAGCACGTGGCATTAGCTTTGACTTGCACAAATCAGGAAATCTATCCTTACGCAAATGTAACCAAACAAGATCTCCAGGTGCAAAGACAATATGTTTTCTACCCTTATCTCCCGCAATTTTGTATTTAGCATTCATACGCTCAATGTTTTCCTTCGTTAACTCATGCATCTTTAATATCAATTCAGCACATTCTTTAGCATCAAAATTAACCTTCTCCGAAGATGGAAGGGGCAACAAATCAATAGGTGCACGAGGTAAGAAACCATACACAACTTCAAAAGGGCACATCTTAGTGGTAGAATGTAGCGAACGATTATAAGCAAATTCAATATGAGGCAAGCATTCTTCCCACATTTTCAGGTTATTCTTCAAAACAGCCCTAAGCATAGTAGACAATGATCTATTGACTACTTCAGTTTGGCCATCAGTTTGGGGATGACATGTAGTACTAAAAAGTAGTTTAGTCCCCAACTTAGCTCATGAACATCTCCAAAAATGGCTAACAAATTTAGCATCACGATCTGAAACAATTGTATTTGGTACACCATGCAATCGAATAATTTCACGAAAGAACAAATCAGCAACATGAGCAGCATCATCCCTTTTATGACATGGTATAAAGTGTGCCATTTTGGAAAATCTATCCACGACAACAAATATGCTATCCCTCCCCTTCTTTGTTCGAGGTAAACCTAAAACAAAGACCATAGATATATCCTCCCAAGGAACACTAGGTACAGGCAAAGGCATATATAAACCATGAGGATGAGTCGTGACTTAGCTTTTTGACATGTAGTGCAGCGAGCAACAAAACGCTCAACATCCCATCTCATCTTTGGCTAAAAGAAATGTGTAGAAAGTACGTCCTCCGTCTTCTTCACGCCAAAGTGTCCCATTAATCCTCCTCCGTGTGCCTCCTGCAATAACAAAAGACGAACGGAGCTAGCTGGAATGCATAGCTTGTTAGCACGGAACACAAATCCATCATTAATAACGAACTTGTTCCATGTTCTCCCTTCTTTACAATTCTGTAACACGTCTCTAAATTCAGTATCATGCACATATTGATCTTTGATGGTCTCCAAACCAAATATTTTAAAGTCAAGTTGTGAAAGCATAGTATAACGACGAGACAAAGCATCAGCAATAACATTTTCTTTACCCTTCTTGTGTTTAATGACATAAGGGAAAGTCTCAATGAATTCAACCCATTTAGCATGTCTACGGTTCAGTTTTGCTTGACTCTTAATATGTTTCAAAGATTCATGATCAAAATGTATAACAAATTCTTTGGGCCATAAATAATGTTGCCATGTTTCCAAAGTCCGAACAAGAGCATATAATTCCTTATCATAAGTAGAATAATTCAGACTAGGCCAACTTAATTTTTCAGAAAAGTACGCAACAGGTTTACCATCTTGTAATAACACACCTCCTAACCCAATTCCACTAGCATCACATTCAAGCTCAAAAGTCTTATTAACATCAGGAAGTTGGAGTAAAGGAGCATGTGTTAACTTATCTTTCAAGACCGTGAAGGCTTCTTCCTGTGCGGTACCCCAAGAAAAAGGCATGTCCTTCTTTGTAAGCTCATTGAGAGGCACAGCAATGGTGCTGAAATCTCTCACAAAACGCCTATAGAAACCAGCGAGGCCAAGAAAACTCCTTACTTGTGTGAACGTTTTGGGCTGCGGCCAACTCCCAATAGCTTCAATCTTGGCTTTATCAACTTCAATTCCCTGTGGACTAACAACATAGCCAAGAAAAGATACTCGGTCGGTGCAAAATGTGCACTTCCCAAGGTTACCAAACAAACGTGCATCACGTAGCGCAATAAAAGCAGCACGTAAATGTTCCAAATGTTCCTCCAAAGATCTCCTAAAAATCAATATATCATCAAAATAGACTAATACAAATCATCCAATGAAACCACGTAAAACCTCGGTCATTAATCTCATGAAAGTGCTAGGTGCATTAGTTAGCCCAAAAGGCATGACTAACCACTCATATAATCCAAACTTAGTTTTAAATGTTGTTTTCCATTCATCTCCCAATTTCATACGAATTTGATGGTATCCACTACGCAAATCAACTTTGGAGAAAATTGTAGAGCCACTTAATTCATCAAGCATATCACCTAGTCTAGGAATAGGATGACGATAACGAATAGTAATATTATTAATGCCTCTACAATACACACACATGCGCGATGTACAATCCTTTTTAGGAACTAGAATAATAGGAACAGCACAAGGACTAAAGGATTCACGTATATAACCTTTGTCAAGCAGCTCCTGTACTTGACGCATAATCTCCTTTGTCTCCTCGGGATTGGTACGGTAGGGCGCACGGTTGGGTAGGGATGCACCGGGAATTAAGTCAATCTAATGCTCAATCCCGCGAGTAGGCGGTAATCCCGGTGGCACGTCTTGTGGAAAGACGTCAGCGAACTCCTGCAAAATGTTAATGACAGCAGGAGGCAAAGAGGGAGGCATGTCCTCGAATGAAAATAATACCTCTTTGCATACAAAAGCATAGCAAACAGATGTAGCAACATCCAAATCATTAATATCAGATTTAGTAGCAAGTAAACATCCACTCTTCAATTTTATTTCGGATGCAACAGTAGATGATGGTTTATTATGCTTATGGTGTTGCTCAAATTCCTGTGCTACAATCTGATTTTCACTCTTATTTTTCTCCTGTTTTGCTTTACTAGCTCTAGCAATGTCATCTTTCATAATATGTTCGGGAGACATAGGAAGCAAAGTGATATTATGATCCTTATGAACAAGAGTATACTGATTTGTCCTACCATGGTGTACATAATTTTTAGCAAACTGCCGTGGTCTACCAAGTAAAACAGAACATGCTTGCATGGGTACCACATCACAATCCACATAATTAGAATATGTAGCAATGCTAAAATGCACACGAACAGTACGTGTTACCTTAACCTTGCCACTATTGTTGAACCATTGGATGTAATAAGGATGAGGATGTGGTCTGGTGGTTAGAGACAGCTTCTCCACCATCTCCATGCTAGCCAAGTTATTGCAACTCCCTCCATCGATGATGACACGAACAAAACGCTCCTTCACAACTCCCTTTGTGCGGAACAAGTTGTGCCTCTGATTTCGTTTAGCCTGTGTAACCTGCACACTGAGAACACGTTGAGAAACTAAACTTTCATACCTGTCAGCGTAATCAGCAGCCATGTAGTGTGTTTCTGGTTCTGCATCGTCGCCATCGTGTTCTTCACTTGCAATGAGAGCCAAAGTCTCCTCACCATAACCACTAGCAGACGCATATCCTCCATCCTCAGTAACAATCATGACACGCTTGGAAGGGCATTCTCTCGCAAAGTGACCTCCACCCTTGCAACAACGGCATATAACCTCATGTGTTTGCCCTGTGGATGCAATAGATGAAGAAGAGCTCTATGCAGGCCCAGAAGGTGTGCTCTTCGTAGAGGGTGGAGTAGGAGCCTGTTTCCTGGTATCGCGGTTGGAGTTGGAGGTTGAAGTAGGTGGTGTTGCAGCAGGACCTGTGGAAGTAGATGAGGTACATGGCGTCCATGATGAAGTGTGACCTGCAGAAAAAGTAGTTCTCGCCATTGCCTGTCGATCCTGCACTTCACGTTCAGCTTTGCAAGCAAGATGAAATAAACGAGTGATAGTGGTATACTCCTTATACTCCAGAATAGTCTGAATCTCTCTATTTAATCCACCCATAAAACGTGCAAGCATAGCTTCATTCTCCTCAACAATACCACATCTAATCATACCAGTTTGTAATTCCTGATAATATTCTTCTACAGAATTTTTCCCTTGTCTTAAACGCTGCAAATTTTGAACAATTCACGTTGATAATAAGGTGGCACCCAACGATTACGCCTAGCAGTTTTCAAAGTAGCCTAAGTAGTTGGAATATTAGCATGGTGTATTCTACAATGTTCTGACCACCAAACACAAGCAAAACTAGTGAATGAACAAACAGCAGCAGCAACACGTCTATCCTCAGGAAATTGTAAGCATGTAAAACGTTGTTCTGTTTCTAACTCCCATGTAAGATATATATCAGGAACATATCTACCCTCAAACGTTGGAATATTCAATTTATGTTTAGGGAGATGGTCATGATCCCGTACCTGAGGGGGTGGGGCAGCCCTACCGTTACGGTTGTAGCCATGTGGTCGACCTGGTGCATATGGTGGTGGTTGCCCCTGAGGCTGATCGGGAGCAACCTCTCCCTCATCATCATAATCACCATCATAATCGTCAACCTGCTCAACGACAGTAGAAGCACGAGCCACAGAAATAGCAGCAGTATCAACAGTACCAGTATGTTGGGCTTGGCCGAGAGGCACACGTCGTGCTCGTCGTTCGAAAGGAATAGGAGCTGCAGCTGGTGGTGGTAGACGGGCAAGCACCTCATTGAACTTGGCGTCCATCTTAGTGTCAAAGGTCTTCTCCAAACCATCTAGCTTCTCCATGGCCTCTCCAAAGTTGGTCACGAAGTCTTGTACCTGCTCAGCCATCATTTGCTGAAATTTATCATATAGCGCTTTGTTGGTCATGCTCTCCCAGTCGATCTCATTGTCGTGTGATCCTGGCATGGTTAGCAAATAGGAAACACACAAGAATATGAAACCTACGGACTACTGGGACGTCGTGGTGGTGGTGGTGGTGGTGGTGTGTCACAAATCCTTTAAGCGAATCTCAAATTCTTACCAGTTCTTACCCAGCAGCAGGCGGTGATCGGCAACCGTTGTAGTCAAAACTCTCAAAGCTTGGATAGAGCGATTGCCAGGTGGTGTCAAACACACGACATAGATGTATGTGGAGCTGGGATGGCTTATAATATGGTAGCAAAAAGGGTTAGCAATAATCAATTCAAAGATGCAAGGTTGAATAAACGCTCAACGACGGTACTGTGCTGGTCCTAGGCTAGATCCGTACTAGAGACGCGAGCCTAAAGCACCAACAAAAATCACGACGCTACACGTAATCAAGGGAAGGGCACACTTTGAATTTTATTTTATTTTTTATCGGCGCCTCTTTTTTTTTTTGCTCAAAAAATCACTACAATGGCGAGTGTCTCAAAACTCTTGCCACGTCGTATAAGCAAGATGGGCACGAAATTTTTTTGGACAATTTTTTTTTTCTGGAGCAATCCGGGGGCTGCGACGACCAAAAATTTCGACAAAAATCACTATGATAGCAAGTGTCTCAAAATGCTCCGGAGAACCTAAAATCAAGATAGGGAAAAAATATTTTCGGCCGAAATTTTTTTGGGCCAAAACGTGCTCTGCAAAGCATGCCAGACTTATTTTTTCTCCGACACCTACGCAGGTAGCAAAACGCGAATCCGAAATCAAAAAGATCTCGAAACGAAATCTAAAACGAGCTGGACTGGGATTGGTGGTGGTATATATGGACACCAATGGATAGTGGGTGGTGATATCTGGCAAGGGTAATGATGGTGGTGGTATATGGCGACTATGAAGACGATGCGTTGGCGGCGTGACAACCTGTGAATAGAACTCGAAACTCTAAAGGACTAGACACTAAGACCAGCAACTCGACATGACGATGTAACCGCAAATTCAACAAAGCAAAATACTGAAAAGACTATGCAAAGGCTCAGATTGGTTCGGATATGATGATCTAACCCTAAAATTTTTTTTGGCTTTTTCGTGGACTAAAGGTATGAAGAAACAGATGTGATCTAAACTATGAAAACTGATAAAATCTCACCGAGCAACCTGGAAATCTGATACCACTTGATAGAGGCGAAGTTGTCCCTGTCTTTCGATGAGATGATGGCTATCGTTTTGGTGGAGTAGACTTTGACGATCCGACTACGAACGTGTGATGACGCTGCGCCTTAGCAATCGCTAAACCAACTCTGAGAGGTTATTGACCACGCCGGAGCACGAGCAACCTGACCATGAGGGTTTGTTTCCTGCATGCAAACGAAGAACAAGAAAGAAACTAAGATTGCAATCTGCATATTGCGAATATAAGAGGAAAGCTTTATTGATGAAGTGGGGTTCTGGGACGCCTTTGTCTGGTCGTGGAACACAAACGAAGAACGCGAAGTTGTAGCTATGGCGAACTTATAATCTAAACAAAACCCAAACCTAAAACGACGCCCTAAGGGCTGTATATATGGGGGAATAGAGGGGAATTTCGTGGCCCCTTGGAGGACGGGTCTGAAACCGACCCTAACTCAGTTTCCCCATACATACGGACTCTAAAAATAGCCTATAATATGGTATTTCGAAATTACATGGGCCTGGCCCAAAAATAAGGTGGCGCAACACCTATATTAGCCTAGGGACGAATTTTATAAAGTGGCATCATGCATATTTCGTCCAAGGCTTCTTGCTCCCATTATGGTGGCTTCAAAGTGCGAAAATCATCACTGGAAGCTCCATTGTTCTTTCCCGCACGCGCACCTTCTTCTCCATGCTTGATCCCGCTCCAATGGTCATCCTTCTTGTCCATGCCAGGTCCTTCATTCACAAGTAAAACAAAAGTATCTAATTAGGCAGAATCATATGTTCATGAACATTAGAAGGATTTGCAAGAAACAAAAGTACCTGGTAATTCAATTGATGTGCGCGAGCTCTAGTAATTGGTCCTGTATGTATAGCAGTCCGAGTTGTGGGTGTAGCATTAGTAGGGATGTCCTCATCAACAATTTTTTTGGATGAATCTTTGACTGTGGTTGTAATTTAACCCGGAATGAATATCCTGAAATAATTCCTTTGTCTTTGACATGAAATTCCTGCTCGTGGTTGCAGTGCAACCCGGCAAATATAACTTTGAGAAATCCATGAGTGTTGTAGACTACTATAGAGAATAATTAAAGAAATCCGTGAACCGGCCAATTAGATGATATGGCATTATATCTGACAGGGCGACTCTTTGCAAAATAATAATTTCTCCGAGCTGGTTTGAAAAACCCCAATCATTTATTACTGGTTATGATAAACCATGAAGATCCAGCCATATTGGCTATTAAAATATCCATTTGCTCTTGCAAAACACTTAACGACAACTCATATTTTAAGAGATAGTACCTGCAAAAAATAAACAAGACAGGATATATTCTGCATTGTTGTAAGGGCGTCTTGAAGAAGCTCAACCCGGAGATGTTTATACCTTTCATAACATTGCTCCTTTTCTCATAATCTTGGTCTGACCCAGCTTGATAAGCCGGCATGTTATCTAGAGGTGGGAAGCCCCCTTTATAATCCACGGCTCCACCTTTTAGCTCCCATTTGAGAGCACCTTTGTAATAGCTTTAAGGATAATTCTACCTTTCTTGAATGCAGCTCCGGATGTATATATTTCCGTCTCTCCATGTTTTTGTTTTACCAGCTCTTTATTGATTGATCCCCCTTTGTATAAATCCATCTTGAACTTTTAGAGCCAGCGCTTGTCTTTGAAGATGTCACGCCTTCTCCAGTAATTTAGAGCCGGCCGAGCACTTTGAAACTTGTCAACCGGAGTACTATGACTCCGGCTCTTGTAAGATGAACTTTGTCGAGAACCGGTTGTCATAGGGTAATGTAAGCTGTACCTAAAGGTAAGAAGTCTCCATCGACAACCGCGGCTAATAATGAGCCGGAAGCGGCGTAAAGCCGGCTGTTTGCAGGGCAATGTAAGCTGTACCTAAAGATAAGAAGCCTCCTGTTAAGGTTTGAATATTGTATGCACGGACACTGGCTGTCAATGGGAGATGTAAGCTATACCCTAAGGCAAGAAGCCTCCATCGACAACCGCGGCTAATGATTAGCCTGAAACGGCATAAAGCCGGCTGTTTGAAGGGAGATGTAAGCTATACCCGAAGGCAAGAAGCCTCCTTCAACAACTACAGTTGATAAGCAACTAAGTTTTGGCATAAAATGCCGGTTGTTAGGGTGAGATAAGCGAACCCATCGGTAAGAAGCCCCCTTCGACAACCGCGGTTAATAAGTAACCAGAAGTGGCATAAAGCCGGCCATTAGGGTGAGATAAGCGATACCCGTCGGTAAGAAGCCCCCTTCGATGGACGCAGTTGATAAGCAACTGGAATTTGGTGTACACGCTGTTGTCTTAGGGTCATGTAAGCTATACAAAGGTAAGAAGCCTCCATCAACAACAACGCTTCATGTAACCAAACTAGGCATAAAGCCAACTGTGCAAGGGAGATGTAAGCTATACCCGAAGGCAAGAAGCCTCCTTGCAACAGTTTAATAACAATTGGTTGTGCAAAGGAGATGTAAGCTATACCCAAAGGCAAGAAGCCTCTTTGCAACAGTGCCTAATTGGGCATAACGCCGGCTGTGCAAGGGAGATGTAAGCTATACCCGAAGGCAAGAAGCCTCCTTGCAACAGCGTAAAAGTAGACTGTGCAGGGAAGATGTAAGCTATACCCGAAGGCAAGAAGCCTCCCTACAACAGCGCTTGATAGGGTATAAAGTCGGATGATAGATTAGCCGTTTCGACGGCGAATAAACCACTTCAACTCAAATTTTTGAGCAGGAAAAATTTCATCTTGCAAAGACCCGGGCTTCTCATTGAAAACGACCAAATGTGTCTTGCCATGTCTGTAGCCCCTGAGCCTCAAGTTGACTTGAAGAGGCGGCATGAGAATCTTCATCTGAAAGTTGAGGTTGACCGTGGCAGGTTATAGATGATCCCGTATGAATTGTTTCAATGATCCGGTCGATGGTTCGCTCCGGCTGTTTGTGTGAAGTGAACCAAACTGTAGTAGCGGCAATTTATGCGCTTGTCCGTTGGGCGGCTCGTATCGTCGAGTACTGCACCTGATGTTGATGTAAATTGGATCGTAGGACGGTGGATGGTTTGTACTGGTCTATGCAGCCACTTGCGTGTTGATGTAGACGTAGAAATCAGCCGTGGCGTTGTAAGCCGGTGCTATTGTGACAGACGCCACGACGTTTGTAAACCGGCGCAGGTGACAAGAGATGGCCACGGCATTGTAAGCCGGTGCTATTGCGAGAGACGGTCACTTCATTGTAGACCGGCGCAGTCCTGAGAGACGGCCACAGCACGGTGTTGTAAACCGACACAGATGGAGTGTCGCCGGTGGCGCTGTAAGCTGGCGTGGACGAAGAGTCGCCGGTGGAGTTGTAGGCCGGCGCGGACGAAGAGTCGTCAGTGGCGTTTATAAACCGGCACGGACGCGTGGGTCATTGGCGGCATGTTGATATAGCCTGCACCAAAACGGGCGGCAGCTCCGTACTCGCAATATGACACTGCTTTTGTACTGAGTAACTGTCCTGCATACAAAAAATATCATAGGACAAAGTAGTTGTTCTCAACACAATTTAAAGAGTACTGATAAAACAAATAGGATAGATAACACCTATAGTCTCAGTACCCACGTGGCCTTCCTCCTCCTCTTTTTTTAGCTAGGCCTTTTTCTCTTTCCCCACAAATAATCAGCATACTGGAGCAAGGCGGGGCGGAATGGGGAGGGGCGGATCCAGCCACTACGTAGGTGGCGAAGAGAGGTCGTGGCCGCGAGTCGGCTCAGGGCACGATGGTTCAAGGCGAGGATGCGGTGGTAGCTCGGCCAGGGGGTCTTTAGTCCGTTTCCTCATGGACTCCCTTTTTCCCTTCTCTCTCTTTCTCTTTTATGGCTTTCCTTTCATGTATCTCATCCGAGTGCTACTAGTATTCGGGATGTGAGGATGAACCGGTAGTAATTCTTGTCTCAAACTTGACGATTATAGATGATCCACAAATACCTATCCTAACCGTCAATATAGGACAAGATGATTATAGATGATGTGTTTTGGCTACCTTCAATCTCCTATGACATAAACAGAAGGCTCACAATTTGCTCCGTACAGTAAAAGGCAAAAATCTGATCCGTGTACGATTGCTTCACCTAGTATATTCTATGGGCTTGCTAGAAATCCGTACAAAATAATTCCTTGGTGATAGGCTGCCCTGAATTACTGTCATGGTTATGTATACGCTAACGTCTCCATAATCCTGTCTTTGAACTTCGAATCAATCGCCTAGTATCTTCCTTGTTTGGACCTGATGCATGCAAGGACCTCTGTTTTTGTCGGAAAAACTTCTGGTAGATTCGATGACATGCCGTTGTGCGGTGTACAGCAGTTTTTCAGCAGTACTAATATGTGGTTGAATTTGATATCAAGCACAGCTTCAACTTGTGGTGATAATGATGCACTTGACGCAATCGAACAATGAATTTTTCTGTTTCGCCTAAAGTTGTATCATGTCGGGTGATCCTGTTTGATTGATCCAGACTCTTCTTCATCCGACTAATCATGAATTTCTTGATCCCTAAAGATATCCCTTCAAAAACACAAACCAGAGTGCATGGCCCCACGATGGGCGCCAACTGTCGTGGATTTGTCACGGCAGATGTCCGGGTCAACGGACTTAGGTTCGGGGTGAGACGCAACTACGTGGCGGCTTGAAGGGGTTGATCGGAATCGAGAAGACACATAGTTTTACCCAGGTTTGGCCCCTCCGATGGAGGTAAAAGCCTATGTCTTGCTTGTCTGGTATTGATGATGATGAAGATCTCTCGGTTACAAGGGTGCTAATCGCTACCTCTAATCTCTTGTGCCTCTAATCTCTTGTGTTGTCTAAACTTGTAGACTTGTGTCTCTTGAGAACTTGTCCCTCTAGGGGTGCCCTACCCCTCCTTATATAAGTGGAGAGGGTAGGTTTACAAATAGAGTCCTACTAGGAGTAGGATTAGGACTAGTCTCTCACGAATCCTACTCTGGGTCTTATTTCCTTTAAGGGAATCCTTCTCT
This sequence comes from Hordeum marinum, assembly GCA_022496015.1. Lineage (NCBI taxonomy): Eukaryota > Viridiplantae > Streptophyta > Magnoliopsida > Poales > Poaceae > Hordeum > Hordeum marinum. The sequence continues at coordinate 138,933,115 of CM039672.1, forward strand.
CTTGTGGGCCTTCTCCTATGGTCCTTCTCTTGTGAGCCGCCTGGCACCGGCTCACCCGCCGGGTCTTGGGCTTGGTCATCGTGTGACGCGCTTGCCGGGTCATAAATAAGATGTCATGTCTTTAACGGGTCTCCTGTGAGTTGCCTGGCCGGGTCATTAATAAGATGTCTTGTCTTAGGCCGGGTCTCCTGTGAGTCCCCAGGCCGGGTCATACCATGGGGTATATCCCCGTCACATGCCATCAGCCTTGAACCTCTATGCATTCTGACTAGGTCGGAAGTGTCCTAGTTCGCATGTTCATCACCAACAAACTCTTCAACATACTCCTGTTCTTCCATGCCTGGCCAATTAAATAACCAGTGGCAAGCCAATGAGTACTTTGAAGGTACTCGCAAGCAACCCAAGTTGTGGAACAAGATAATAATGATGCATGATATAGTACTAAGTAGGTGGTTTGCGGAAAGCTAATTTTCAATCCAATGACATGATCAAGTAACTAGGTAAGCATGTGACAACAGTTGGCATATATCCATATGAACAAGTTACCGATATCATCATAAATAGGGGTTGAACATCTCATGTTCATTCATTATGCTAAGTCATCGGACTTAGTCAATCGTCAAGCTGAGTCATCGGACTTAGCCCGGGTAACCTCTATGTCACCAACGCACACACACTCACACCAAGTTTGCGAAAACATCTGGACGTAGTTTAAGAAGGACCTCCAACTGTCCATGACGGCGGACGCGGCTATTCAAATAGTTTTACACTCTACAGAGGTTGCACACTTTACCCACAAGACTCAGGGAACTTCCGTTTCATCCATGATTCGCGGTATATAACATACCCGAGGGAAGCACCCGAACAATGCCTTTCCCCTGGCGATACTAAACAAAGAGTCCACTCGATTGGTACCCAGCACTCACGATGTACATCACACGAGCCTCGCTCCATATCGTACCATCCATGAGGGGACCAACGGAGTGCCCGATGCCTGTAAAGACAATGCATGATCGTACATACTGGTATGACCCCATATTGAGAGTGACCACGCCACTCCCGCCACTAGTAATGTGGGATCCTTGCCAGTCCTACCAAGGTAATCAACAAATCCCCATCCCATAAGGGGTATCGTGGTTGCGCATGTAAGGTTGGGACGGTCATCAGACCTTAAAACTCTCCGTTTTCGAAAACACACACTCATTTGCTCCGGTACACCACTTTTTTCTCAAGTGGTTACCCAACATCGTCATCTCACTCGGGCATTAGTGGCACCCGATGGGGTTTTTGAAAAGTCTTTGAAATCATTTCTTCCTTTCCATCACTATGCATAAACCCCAACCCACTTCCGTAGCATCTATTAGCATCCTATCTACACCCACCCGCATAACCCTCATAAGATGGTAGGGTCATGCACGATGCAAGTGCCAACAGTAAAAGTATTGGAAGCAACCCACCGAAGTGGTCACTACTCCACATGATCAAGTATAATGAAAGTAAAGTGCTATATGACATGCAATAAAAAGGGTTTCTTAAGATGGTCAAAGGGCTGCTTGCCTGGCTTAGCAATGTCTTCGAGGTCTTCACCCGCTTCTCGTCCACTCCGAGCATTTCATCTACTTCGTCAACTATCGTCGGAAACTACCGTAATAAGCAACGCAACAAGCAGAGAAATAAAAATGCTCTATAATTAGGAGTTTTATTTTTCTTGGCCACCTTGGGTCACAAGAAAAATAATCAGGAAGGTTTCATTGGATGTGGATCAAGGAGAAGTTTCTGAAAGGTGGGCATGATGGAAATGATAATCCTTTAAGATGTCAACATGAAATATTTTCATAAAAATGAGTGGAGGCACTCATAAAATAAGGCATGATTTTATGAACATGTGGGAAGTGGTTTCACTGGATTTGGAGTTGGGATGAATTTCCTAGGGATTTGCAAAGATGGGATAAATGGAAAAGTGGTTTATTTATTAGGTCCAACGGAATAGGTGCATGGTAAAAATGTTCACCATGGCTAGAAAAGTAGGGTATGACACTTAGAGTACCTATAAATTGGAATTAATCCATTTGGAGATTACATGGATGCTCAGGGAATTTGCAAAGTGGGGCATTCCAAAGTTCAAATTCAAATTTGAATTCGAAACCTACATAAATTTTTGCAGAAAAAATGTGCAATGCACATATTTGGATACTTCAAGATTTTAGGAGGTCATATGAATTTTCTATGGAGTTTTATTCATTGCTGAAAAAGAAAGTGGGAAAAGAATTTCCCCAGCGAAAAATCAGCTAAAGTGCGCTCATGGGAGCAGGATAGCGCCTGGGCCGGCCCAATGACCTGGCCTGGCAGGAGGGACGGGCGACGTCAAAGGCGCACTGGAGGAGTATACCTCCCTCGGCATGGAGGTGAAAACGGAGGGGGCGCCTCCACTTAACGGCTGGGCCCGGTCCTCTGGTCACTTATAGGGGGGCGCTCGTCAGGTTCTTCCCCCACCTCTCGCTCGAACGGAGCAGGGCAGGGGAAGACAGCGCGCCGGCGCTCGCCCCACCGGCCACCCTCAACGATGTCGCGCTCACCGGCGAGCTCGGGCGGCCGCACCGCACCCCTCCCGGTGTTGTGCCCCCCATGGGAAATGGAACGGAAGTGCCGGCACTGATGGCAGCTAAAGGAACCGTCGGCCGCCTCTAGACTTGAGGGCACGGCGCCCCGGGGAGGAGCGACGATGAGGGGAAGGAAGATAGGACAAAGGAAGGGCCAAGGGCACCATAGGGGCGCTCGGGAGGTCCTTAAATAGCCGAGCTCACTTCCACTATGGTCTGGGTCCATGATGGCCTTCCGGCGAGCCCCATAGGGGACAAAAGAAGGCAAGGGAGGAGGGGGCCGACCATTCGGCGTGCTGAGCACGTCGAGGAGATCTTGGGGATACGACCCCGGCGCCCAAGGCTGTCCGGTGCCTCTGATTAGGCAAGCTATAGTGCGTGGATGCACTATAGCGTGCTCCACAGCGCGAGCTCTACATGCCATGGTATTGTCCGCGGCCCTTTGGCGTGTCCTCTTGCACCTAGGGCATCTAAGGGGTGATAAATAAGGTCTAAGTGGCCTTGGATGCCCTAGAGATTCAATAGACTAGAGAGGAGATGGTGGGAGAGGTGGAATCTGGTTGTCCAGGGGGGTAAACAGGTTTTTTTACCACATCAACCTTTGAGAAATGGCCATGAAATTTTTACTGGAGGTGAAGGGGAACTACTAAGGGTTCAGGTAAAATTTTGAGCTCAAGGGGAAGAGTAAAAGTGGTCAAAATAGTGAATCCTAGAATACACCAGAAGGTGTTTGATGGAGTTTTGGGCAAGTAGAAGGCCTTCACTTGTTGTGGGTTTTAATAGGATAAAATTATGCGTAAAAATAGGAGTGATCACACGTTTTGATCTCATTTGGGAAAAGTTGGCAATACAAATGTTTTAAACCCTAGAAATGGGAGAATTGGATTTTCTTAGATCTAGCTATGCAAATCCATTCCCCTTGATGCACCACTTGATATGGTGACATATTCTAGGGACTATAACAAGCACAAAAAGTTTGGGGCCCAATGGGGAAACTTGGCAATGTAATATTACCAAATTCTTGAAATCAACAAAAATGGTTTTGAGGGGATTTGGACAAGTTAATGTGTTCTCCTTGATGCACCACTTGGTGTGGATGCATTATTGGAGGATTATATATAGTGGACCCGCGCGCCTATCCGACTGGAGGCGCACATCTCGCTACCGCTTGATTGCAGTTTGGGCGTTTTCCTTGCCACGTTCTCGAAGAACTTGACGTCGAGTCCGTGGGTCAGACGACGACGTTGAGTAGCCATCGTGAGCGTTGGCCTGTCGAGTCGGTGACCGACACCATTGTTGTGGAGGAGAATGTGTTAAGATTGCGCCGCCTCCGGTCTTCTCTCCACTGGCACGAGCCGGCTCGTTGGACCGAAACTTACCCGCGAGTCTGAGGAGGCTATGAATGGTGGCTCTCCATTCATCGAGCTTCTCCGCAGCTGGTGGGAAGTTTAGGAGTAGCTGCGCTCGCGCCATCGCTTCCTCCAACATGGTCGGTAACAAATGGCGCGAGGAGCGCGAGGTGCTCTGACTCCTAACCGTGTTAGAAGGAGCACCCCCGCGGTCCCGTGTCGGCACGCCACTCCCACCTCTATGTTGGTTCGCAAGCCGGTCCCACGCATCTTGGGAAGGATGTGCAGGAGCTTTCTAGTGGGGATGTCGAGAATCACGGGCGCCTTGGTGTGGCCCTCCGAGTGCGTCCTGAGAAGGGCGCGACGTAGGGGCCAGCGTGGGTGCCTTGGAGGATACCCTTTCGTCTCCGAAGTTTGTCGTACCACCCGTAGGCAGCACCGCTCCATCTTGAGACCCAGGGGCACAGGGGTTCCCGCCGCCATCATGGGCGTCTCCACGGAGAGCGTCACCGCTAGTTTGGCCTTGATCACCGGAGTGTCGTGGAAGTTCCGAACCTCTGCCTCCTCCTCCTCCACCCGCGTCTACGCCCTCTCCTGTTTGCAGAGATACAGGGATGGCAAATGTGGACGGACCAGCTGCTGTCGGGCCCCTCTTCTTGGGAGCCATGGCGATAATGAGGGCTAGGGAATTGGCACGCTGATTACCAGAACGGGTTCGCACAACCTAACACCCCCTACCTGGCGCGCCAAAGATGTCGTGGCAACGAACACCTATCAGATCATGGGGATCCCTTTCAGTTTGGCGGGGGGATAGATTGCGCAAAGAGCCGGTCTGATGAAAAGCATGTGGGGATCTTTACCCAGGTTCGGTCCGCACGGATGCGTAAATCTCTACTCCTGCTTGGTGCTATTGAGAGTGTTCTTAGGGTTCTTGCTACAGGGATAATGTGAACCACTGCCACGCGTGTGCGCTAGAGGGTCCCTGAAAGTGCAAAAGTCGAAAAGTCCTAAAAGTCCTCTACCGTATCACCCTGGGCCTCCTTTTATACTCAAAGGGGATCCCAACAGTGGTGTACAGTGCGTACACAGGGTGTATAGAGCTACAGTGCTATCATACCTAACACCGACGGAGTAGGACAAGCACATTTAATGCACCGTCAGGCATCTCTGTCCGTCAGTGGGATGGCATGGGAGCCCATCCCATCGGCACCGCTTAGCTCCCTCCAACGTCAATGCCACGACACGCGTCCAGGTGGATTGACACCTGCCCTGTGCGCTGGCGGGTCTTGCTGGGGCTTCGCCTTACCGGGACCTTGCCTTGTCGGGGCCTTGCTTCGCCTGGGGGTTCAATAGCCCTCCCGCTAAGACCTTCCCGGTAGTCTTGATTGTCCCATGTTGGTATCTGGTAAGTCCTTGCTAGGCCTTCCTCCCAGGATGGCTACTACCGCCCATGCACGAGTGACGGGCACTGGAGAGCCCAAAACTCTAGTGCACCGACAACAGGTCACATAATGTTTGACAACCCGTTTGACTTGTCGTATGCTATGCATGAGATCACCCATATCACATATTTTAAATCTCATCATAGTAACTATGCATATGCCATTAAAATAAATCCAATTTGCACATATCGTATAGATGACAAGCCCATGGTTATTGGCATTTGCTTTTCTTGTGATGATATTGCCATGCTTCCTTTGCATCATTTGCGCAATAATTCTCATATGCCATGCCATGATATCCATGAGTTGGACATGCATTGTTTTGGATGTTCTCCATATTCTCCGACTTATGCTTCCGCGATTGCACATGGGGAGACCCCAATAGTTTCCTCATACATACTAGGAGATTTTGATCCATCCTACACTTTGCATGATCTCCATTTTGTGTGCACAATATGCTTGCCATTGATATGAATAAAATTCTTGTGCCACATACTTGCTATAAATTGCGTCCCAATCATGTTGCGCATAATAACTCTAATTGCATAATGGATAACGTATTTCTATACCATGCATCTCATTTATTTGAGCATTGGAAATTTTGTGCTAGCGAACATAAGCACAAGCAAATCCTAATGGATGATGTATACATATACCACGCGCACACCATTTTTCCTTTGTTGTGTGTAGGTACTCATGAATACCCGTAAACCTCACAATCCCATGAGTTGACAAAAAGAGCTCTTGAGAGCACCGATGCTTTGGGATTCACCGGAATGTGTTTCCAACCATTCCCCTCGAGCAAGGACTACGCACACATCTTCTACATGGCTCTCACATGGTTATGGCTTATTCTCCATTATATATCCTCCGCTCATATTGCCATGTTCACTTTGCATGATATGCTCATTAATATGCCCTTGCCATGCATTTGTGACCCATGCTTTGCATCTCACATGACATTTCATTGTATGACTTGTATGTGTGTTTGCAAGCTTAGTGGAGATATGCCTTATTATTGCCATGTTTGCTTTGTGACCAATGCCTATGATGATGCTTTTTCTTCGTGCTCGCGGTATGTCATGTGCATTATTGATGTCCACTATTTGCTCATATGACATGATTTCCATGATTTCTTCTAGTATGTTGCATCTTCGCACTACTAGTTTGCATGACATGATCACTATACTTGTTTATGTTGCATCACCGATGTGATTCTTTTATGCAGTTGATGACAAATATTGTCATGCCTCACGCATGATGACCCATTGCGATTTATATTGTGTTGAGGGCCACACTATCTTCACTACACCATATGCACATTATGCTTGGATTGCCTTGCACTTTGACTTGACCAATGTGTTTAGACACTTCATATTATGTAGTGTTTTGAATGATTCATATGCCTACCATATACCTTTCATTGATTGCTTTGTGCATGATGGCTATGACCATAAGGTAGATGTTTGTTATCTTGTCGCACATATTTGCATCCCTACCTCACCTTTGAATACGTGTTTCCTTGATTGCATTGCTAGTGCTCAATTTGTATGCTTACATGCCTTGACTCAATCCCTTGTCACACCATATGTTATGCATGATGACAACACTTATGTGTTGATTCACCACTTGAATGTTTGGTGTTGCCCTCTTCCAAGTGTTTTTCGTGTTTTCTCTTTTTGAAGGAATTACTAGATGGTGTGACATTGGTGAGTACACATTGCGAGCTTGATGATGATGAGTGTTTGGTGACCGTCCACTTCAACACAGCAGCGCCATCTCTTTCCCATGTTGATTTTGGTTTTGATCCGAGGATGGATCTTTCCCAAGGGGGAGGGTATGATGTGGAGCCTCCTACGGACATCACCATGTAAGAGCCCCTTTGACAAGTGACACATGCGACATCTACTTCAAATATAGAAAGGTGAATCTTCTCCTTTACACGTGTCAACTTGTCACCTTCGAGGATGGTATACTACTTGAAACTCCTCCTGTGTGCATACATAGGTATTGTTGGAGCTTCACGGATGATGAGGAGGAGTACAAGCGCCAAGGATCACTACACCATCCACGAGGGAAGCGTGGAAGAGATGGCGGAAGAAGACGGAGTTGCTGATGCTACAGCGGCCGGACATTCGGCCAAGGGCCTGGACATGTGATGCCTGGAGACCTGGCCAGCAACAAGACAGGGTTGGGAGAGTTGCAATGGCCGGACATCCGGCCAGAGCTCGGACATTCGGCGCACCAACAAACGTCCATACATCCGGCGCTTACCCCAAGATATCCGGCGCCCCCACACCCGAACCGAGCGGAGCAACACCCAAGCCCCGAACATACGGCCTCCCAACCTAGACATCTGGCGCCTTGTGAAGACCCGGACATCCGGCCCCCAGCTCGGACATCCGGCGCCTGCCTGCACGTAGAGACGGGCCGAAGGCCCATGTATCTCCCTCTCACTTACACCTTCGTGACTAGGACTATAAATACTCCACCCCTCCTAATTTCTAGGGTTTGCAAAGTGATAGCTCATTGTTGAGCTTTGCTCCTTCCTGTACCTCTCCCATGGAGACCGAGACCTCCACTGAAGAAGATCCATAGAGGATGTCAAGGCCCCTTGCGAGGGAAGATACCTAGTGGATTCAAGGCCCATCTCTCCTAGAGATTTGGATGAACTACTCATGTATCCTATATTTCCATTTTTGTTCTTGGATCTTGATGCACCTCATGTATTGCTTGTGATTGGAGGAGTACTTGGTGTCGATCTTGTCAAATAGAGTATTTTCCCCTTTGATTTCTCCATGCTTTCCCCTCATGTTCTTCGTGTTCTTCCTCGAATCCACCTCCAATTCGTGAAGATCGGGGGACCCTTAGGTTTGCCCCGTACCCCGGTCCACTTCATCCCATAATACCCCGGGCTGTATCAAGAAAAGACCATGGGAGGAAGCAATCTGAGCATCAACGCCCACAAACTCCTTCGTGTTCTACTCGTGATCTCATCTACACATAGACCTAGCTCATGATGCCACTGTTGGGAACATTGCATGGGAAACAAAAAAATTCCTACGCACACGCAAGATCAATCCATGGTGATGAGCATCTACAAGAGGGAGAGTGGATCTACATACCCTTGTAGATTGCTAAGCGGAAGCGTTAAGAAATGGGGTTGATGTAGTCGAACGTCTTCGTGATCCAAATCGCAAATTGTCCTGCAATCCAATCACGATCTAATGCCGAACGGACGACACCTCCTTGTTTAACACATATACAACTTGCTGACGCCTTCACCTCCACGATCCAGCGAGCGATGGTGAAGTAGTAGATGAGTTTCGGCAGCACGACGATGTAGTGACGGTGGTGGTGTAGAAAAATCTCCATAGGGATTCGCCAAGCACAATGGAAACTATGACGGAGGATAAACTAGAAGGGACGAGGTTGCCGGCATACACCTTGGGGAATTCTTGATGTGTTCGGGGTGGTAGCCCTGCCTCTCTATTTATAGGTTGAGCCCTGGGGTCGAAACTTGGAGAAAGAGACTCCTCAAAGTCAGTTTGGCCCGCAATGCAAGAGTCCTCCTCGGACTCCAGGACCATACTCCAGGGTCCTTGGCGTTTCGCCCCAGATACCAAGGTTCCTAGCGTGTGGCCCCTGGCCTCCAAAAAACTCCTTTTGCACTTTCCTAAAGCCTCGTGGGCTTTACCCATTGGCCCAAATAAAGTGTTCTCATGCCCAAACATTTTGAGAAACATCCGAAAACCCCTTCCGGTGAATTCGAGAATCCTTTCGGAGACCAAACAATATTATCCCATATATCAACTTTACCTCCGGACTATTCTGGAACTCCTCGTCATTTCCGGGATCTCATCCGGGACTCCAAACAACCTTAGGTCACTAACATAACAACTCAACTGTACTTATATCGTCATGAAACATTAAGTGTGTAGACCCTACGAGTTCAAGAACTATGTAGACATGACCGAGACACCTCTACGGTCAATAACCAACAGCGGGACCTAGATGCCCATATTGGCACCTACATATTCTATGAAGATCTTTATTGGTTGAACCTCTATGTCAAGGATTCAGTTAATCCCGTATGATGTTCCCTTTGTTCTTCGATATGTTACTTGCCCGACATTCAATCGTCGCTATCTCTATACATAGTTCAATCTCGTTACCGGCAAGAATCTTCACTCGTTGCGTAATACAATATCCTGTGTCTAACTCTTTAGTCACTTTGCTTGAAAGGCTCATTGTGATGTTGTATTACCAAGTGGGCCCTGAGGTACCTCTCCGTTACACGAAATAGCAAATCCCAGTCTTGATTCCTGCCCACTCAACAGACACCCTTGGAGATACCTATAGAGCACCTTTATAGTCACCAAGTTACATTGCAACGTCTCATATACAAAAAGGTACTCCTCCGGTGTCAATGAGTTGCATGATCTCATGGTCATAGGAACAGATACTTGACATGCAGAAAACTATAGCAATAAACTGACATGATCATATGCTATGTTTATAATTTGGGTCTTGTCCATGACATCATTCTTCTAATGATGTGATCCTGTTATCAAATGACATCTCATGTCCATGGCTATGAAACCTCGACCATCATTGATCAACGAGCTAGTCTATTAGAGGCGTACTAGGGATATGGTGTTGTCTATGTATCCACACATGTGTCTGAGTTTCCGATCAATACAATTCTAGAATGGATAATAAACGAGTATCATGAACAAGGAAATATGATAATAACTAATTTATTATTGCCTCTAGGGCATATTTCCAACAATTTAAGGTCTTCAAAACCTGGAGGTTGAGCAACATATACTTCTTCCTCAAGCTTACCCTTGAGGAATGCATTTTTCACATCCATTTAATATAAGATGATATTGTGATGGTTAGCATAAGCAAGCACTATGCAAATAGCTTCAAGTCTAGTAATAGGGGCAAAGGTTTCATCAAAGTCAATTCCCTCAACCTGTGTGTAGCCTAGAGCTACAAGACGAGCCTTATTCCTTACCACTTGGCCATTTTTGTCTTGCTTGTTGCGGTAGATCGACTTGGTACCTATCATGTTATGCTTGCGAGGATCTAGCCGCTTGACAAGTTCCCACACATTGTTGAGCTTGAATTGATGCAATTCCTCTTGCATAGCTTGAATCCACTCGGGCTCCGTAAATGCTTCATCAACTTTGGTGGGCTCTATGATAGAGACAAAAGCAAAGTGCCCCAAATGTTAGACAAATGTGAAGCTTTTGAGCGAGTGAGGGGACTTGGTACATTGATGTCATCAATTATTGTGTCAATCTACACTTGATTTTCCACTCTTGAATGGGCAGGTAGATGATGCTATGGATTTTCTTCTGGACCATTTTCCTTAGGTGTATCAGCATGAATATCTTCATTGATTGGGATGACTCCCTCATCAAGTAGAGGTTCTTAAGTGGTTATGATGTCTTTAGTAGCCTTCAACTTAATGGATTCCTCTAGACACATTTCATCTAGCACAGGAGACAGGTGCTCTCTTTGCGAGTTGTTAGTTTCATCAAACCGCAAATCTATAGTTTTAACAACCTCGTTGTGATAGGTGTTGAAGACTCTGTAGCTGTGCGAGTCCTTTCCGTAACCAAGCATAAAACCTTCATGTGTGGTCGCTACAAATTTAGAACTATGGTGAGGATCTCTACTCCAGCATTTTGCACTGAAGACTGTGAAATAACTCACATTGGGTTTCTTGTAGTGATGAGTTCATAGGAAGTCTTCTTGAAGATTTTTGAAGATATACCATGTTGATGATGTGGCACGCAATATTGATTGCCTCGGGCTAGAAGCGGCGAGGAGTCTTTTATTCTTAAAGCATGGTGCGAGCCATCTCAACAAGAGTCTCGTTCTTCCGCGCAATGATGTCATTCCGTTGAGGAGTATATGGGGCAGATAGCTCATGAGTAATACCAAGTTCATCAAGATATTCATCAAGACTAGTGTTCTTGAACTCAGTCCCATTATCACCCTGATGTGCTTGATCTTGATGTCGAAATTTGCTGAGGCCCTTGAGGCAAATCATCTGAAGACATCCTGCAGCGAGCGACTTGTACAGGATAATATGCACGCAAGTGTAACGAGAGTAATCATCAACAATAACAAAGACATACAAACATGAAGTATTTGTTAGTGTGGCGTATTAACTTGGGCCAAAGAGATCCGTGTGAAGCAATTCAAAGGGTCGAGTAGTGGTCATGATAGTCTTCGAGAGATGCTTGGATCTGGTGATCTTTCCAGACTCATAAGTACCACAGAGATGGTCCTTGAGGAATTCGACACCTTCAATGCCTATGACATGTTTTTCTTCACAAGCGTTTGCAAAATCCTCATGCCAGCATGCCCAAGTCCTCGATGCCACAACCAGACTTCTGAAGCTTTTGCAAGTAGGCACGTGGCAGGCTGAGGATCTCTAGGGAAATCAACAATGTACAAGTCTCGTCTTATAAAGCCTTCGAAGACTTTGGATTTGTCAAATTCCATGACAACAACACAATGATATTTTCCAAAGATGACAACCATATCAAGATCACAAAGAATTGAGACAAACATGAGGTTGAACCCGAGGGATTCGACAAGCATCACCTTATCCATGTGTCGGCCCTTTGAGATAGCAACCTTACCTAGTCCTGATACCTTGCTTCAGATGAGATGGAGCTAGTGGTATGTTCATCAGTAGATTCTTGTCACCAGTCATGTGATTGGTGCATCCACTGTCGAGGATCCACACTACAAGAAGAACCCCCCTTCAGCAACGCATCGATGCGTTGTCGTTTTGTTCATATAAGTGTTGCTAAGGTCTACACCAACGGATTCATACGCATTTCCATTGGTGGCGTTGGAAGGGTCTACAACAACATATATAGACCAGTTGGTAATCTGGTAAATAATGTGTTGCAAATGCTACAACCGATTCATGCAACACTTCTATGCGTTGGTGCTTGCAAAATAGAATAATCTCCATACATGATAATTTTTTGCACGTATATTAAATCAATTGCACCGGTGCTTGCAAAATACAATAACCTCGATATATAATCATTTATAACAGTAGGTTGTTCGATTGGAAGTACAAGGTACAACTTAAGTAAAATATGATAGAATAGAAATGAAAGTGATATATTGATTCAATGGAACAATCTCTTACATTACAATGCAAATATTGTTGATTGGGAGTACATCACTTTCTTAGAAACAAATAAAAAAAGTTCTAAACATTCAAAGAACTGTATTATTTCTTCTCAAGTACCAAGAATCATCATACATTCTCTAAGGTCCAAATAATCATCTAGTATTAAATTTCTCAACCTACAAAGTAAATTTGTAATATTATTTAGGCATGAATTCGAAATGAAATTTAAAAATATACATACTATACACTATTCCAAAAAGGGTCGACATAAAAATTACCAAGTTTGCAAGAAGTGGTTCCTGGGGGAAAAGACATAAGCTTATGTATGTCTCACAAATAACTTAGTAGGAATACATGTGAATAATTATGTTTGACCAAACGGATGTGCCTGTTCACTCTGAACAACTAGCAGCATGTATTCAGTACTAACAATTATCGAAAGATTACAAAAATGAGATGAATTGAGCAACCAAGTAAATGACGAGTAGATAAGCAATAATATGGACTATAAAAATTGAATATTTCTGTTTTCCAAAAGTCTCAGCATGAAATAGTCGTGTGTCACGATTACTCACGTGCTCATGCTTGGTATGATATATTAGGGGAGAAGAACTCACCAACAGCTCAAAAATCATTACTATTCTACATTCAAAACTTCATATTTACTTGAGAACTATAATGTCACATTATAATTTGTCAATTCAAGAATAAGATTTTTATAACAATTAGAACAAACAACATGAAAAGAAACATGTCATTAGATTTTAGTTTCTCTAGGAAAAAGTAGTGTTTTTCGTATCTAGAGAAGGTAGGATCCAAGGTGTTTACAGGGAAATAAAAATAATTTAGTGTGGAACTATTTATTTCTTCAAGACCAACCTACCAAGCTGAATACATATGTAAGAAAATGCCTCATGGGTGACGTATGTGATGGTTGAACAATCCAAATAAAAGTAAACTGAAGTAATGTATGAACAATTTTATATCATTGCTTACCAAATTTTATGAAACACTACCCATATGCCTTTGCTGCCAACGTGGCATATAATATAATAACGAATATAATTTGTTCTTTGATCACAACTCAACTCCCTAATCATGTATCATTTGTCGTGTTACTGAATAAATGAATACCAATACCTATATGAATCTCAAAAATATGGGCCCGAACAAAAGTAAAGAACAAAAAAATATACATATATTGGCACACTTAACTAACAAAGACTCGTTGGACTAGTTAGGTACTATAAAAATTAAGGATATAGAATAAATAAGAATGGTACATCATGAGGAGAATATAAGGAAATTAAAACCTTGGTGTCCTGAACCATTCGAGTTTCTATCAAGCAAGCCAATGTGTTGACACACTTTCTGCGATTATGTAGTAAGCTACACATTTCCATCTGCCCCTGAAACTGCATGACATTAGAGCAAGTTAATCCCTCACACAATCATCCAATGAAAGGTAAATATTTGAACATATTCTTATGTATTTCTGCATTTACTGTCAACTATTTGAAACCTGACCAGTAGGACAGTTTCATACCAACATCACGGTTACAACAAGTGTTTGGACTTTAGAGACTGACAAATTGTTAGCTGACATCTTCCAGGAACTAAAATTGCAATGAAAAAAATCACATGATGAAATACATGTGGAACAAATAATAATAAAAATTGTAAGGACGAAGGACCATGGAATCAATAACGAGCTAGGGGGTTCCATGATTATTATTGTACGCATTGTATGTAGTGATTTTTTTTTTGCAATGAAGATCATAAAAGAGAAGTTGATCAAGTGAAAGATTAGAAAGGAGATAACAAGTGGTTGGTTCAATTTGCATGAATTTTAAAACAAACACATCTTCTATAATTTTTTATTTGGGAAATAAAGATGATCTTGTATCTACTTTATAAATACTAAGGAGGGGCAAAATCGGGATTGACAACAATAGCAATCAGCGGTAGCAGGCATGGCAACCAGCAGTAGTAGCAAGCAATCAACGCCAGCGGCAATAGCAATCGTCTTCTATCTACTGTATATAGTAGGTACTAAGGAGCAGCAAACTCAGCACCGCATGCACACGCATGCACACGAGCGAAGCATTGATAGAGCTATAGATAAACGCATGCACGGCCACCAGAGCAAGACCATGCCTGATGCTACAGCTGCAAGAACCACACACATGCACGGGATACAATGGGCAGTTGAAAAACATGACCAAAGCTCCACCTCATGATCCTTTCACCTCGGGCTAGTCTCCACTACCAGGCACCACCGAGAGACGGGAGCAGAACCCTACACCAGTTTCACATCCATGCCGGAGCTGGTAGCAGCGACATGGGATAGTGCCCTCCAAAACAGAGGCCAGCGAGTTACACCAGCGATCCGTGTCGACCAGAGTTGCTACGAGGACGCGTTTAGTGGCCTGGAGGACGTCGGCACGATGAAATATAGGAGGAGATCACTGGGGGCGCCTGGCTTATGAGCGACGGCACGGGATATCACCGGATCAAGACAAATTTGAAGATGACGACGGCTGCTACTTCTTGAGCTTGCGTTGGTTTTCTCTTGGAGAGGAAAGCGTGACGCAACAAAGTAGATAAGTATTTATCTCAGTTGTTGAGAACCAAGGTATCAATCCAGTAGGAGATACAGACAAGTCCCCAATCTTCTCACCTACACAAACAATCAAACACTTGCACCCAACACTATAAAGGGGTGTTCAATCCCTTCACGGTTATTCGCAAGGATGAGATCTGATAGAGATAGATGTGAAAGATTGCTAAAACGAAAAGTAAAACAAAAATAGAAAAGATTGCAGCAAAGTATTTTTGGTTTATAGATCTAAAAATATAATATGGAAAATAGACCCGGGGGCCATAGGTTTCACTAGGGCATCTCTCCTGAAGGAAAATAAAACAGTGGCTGAACAAATTACTGTTGAGCAATTGATAGAAAAGTGAATAATTATGAAGATATCCAAGGAAATGATTATGCGTATAGGCATCACGTCCGTGTCAAGTAGACTGAAACGATTCTGCATCTACTACTATTACTCCACACATTGATCGACTCCTGCGTGCATCTAGAGTATTAAGTTCATGAAGAACAGAGTAACGCATTAGGTAAGATGACATGATGTAGAGGGATAAACTCGAGCAATATGATGAAAACCCCATCTTTTTATCCTTAATGGCAACAATGAAATACATGCCTCACTACCCCTACTATGTCACTGGGTGAGGGCACCGCAAGATTGAACCCAAAACTAAGCACTTCTCCTACTGGAAGAATTACCAATCTAGTTGGCTAAACCAAACCAATAACTTGAAGAGACTTGCAAATATATGAAATCATGCATATAAGAATTCACAAAGGACTCAAATAATACTCATGGATAAACCCACAAATCATCGAATCTCGGCAAGCACACCGCAAAAGAGTATTACATCGCATAGATCTCCATGAAGATCATGAAGAACAAGGTATTGAAGCACAAAGAGAGAGAAGAAGCCATCTAGAAAATAGCTATGGACCTGAAGGTCTATGGTGAACTACTCACGCATCATTGGAGGGGCAATGGAGTTGATATAGATGCCCTCTGTGATCGAATCCCCCTCCGGCAGATTACTGGAAAAGTCTCCAAGATTGGATCTCTCGGGAATGGAGGCTTCCGGCGGTGAAAATGTATTTTCATGTCTCCCTTTGGTATTGGGGGAATAGTTGGGAATTTATAGGTGGAAGAATAGTGTTAGGAGACCCGCTGGGGGGGCAGAAGCTTGCTATGAGCGGCCAGCGGTGGTGGCCGCACCCCCTGGCTTGTGACCTCCTAGCAGGTCTCTTGCCTTCTCCTCCTCCAAGTCTCATAGATGTCTTCTGGTCCAAGAAAAATCATCACGAAGATTTTATTTCATTTGGACTCTGTTTAATATTCCTTATTTGCAACACTCAAAAACAAGGAAAAAAACTGGCACTAGGCTCTAGATTAATTGGTTAGTCCCAAAAATAATATAAAATAGCATATTAATGCACATAAAACATCCAAAACAAATAATATAATAGAATGTAACAATCAAAAATTATAGATACGTTGGAGACGTATCAAGCATCCCCAAGCTTAATTCCTGCTCGTCCTCGAGTAGGTAAATGATAAAAGCAGAATTTTTGATGTGGAATGCTACCTAACGTATTTATCGATGTAATATTCTTTATTGTGCCATGAATATTCAGGTCCATAAGACTCAAAACAAAAGCTTAATGTTGACATAAAAGGAATAATATTTCAAGCATCTAACCAAAAAATTGTATCTATTCGAAATATAATGGCAAAATAAAGTTATCCCTACAAAATAATATAGTCTGGCTATGCTCCATCTTCCCCACACAAAGTATATATATCATGCACAACCCCGATGACATGTCAAACAATTGTTTCACAACTTTTATGTTCTCAAACTGTTTCAACTCTCACGCAATACATGAGTGTGAGCCATGGACATAGCACTATAGGCGGAATAGAATATGATGGAGGTTGTGAAGAAAAAGGATAAGATAGTCTCACATCAACTAGGCCTATCGGCCTATGGAGATGACCATTAATATATATCAATGTGAGTGAGTAGGGATTGCCATGCAACAGATGCACTAGAGCTATAAGTGTATGAAATATCAAGAAGAAACTAAGTGGGTGTGTATCCAACTTGCTTGCTCATGAAGACCTAGGGAAATTTGAAAATCCCATCATTGGAATATACAATCCAAGTTATATAATGAAAAATTCCCACTAGTATATGAAAGTGACAAAATAGGAGACTCTCTATCATAATGATCATGGTGCTACTTTGAAGCACTAGAGTGAAAAAAAAAAGATAGTATCATTGTCCCTTCTCTCTTTTTCTCTCTCTTTTTTTGTGGGCATCATAGCCTCCCTTTTTTATTTGGGCTTCATTGGCCTCTTTTATTTTTCAGAAAGTCCGGAGTCTCATCCCAACTTGTGAGGGAATCATAGCTTCCATCATCCTTTCCTCACATGGGACAATGCTCTAATAATGATGGTCAACACACTTTTATTTACTTCCAACTCAAGAATTACAACTCGATATCTTAGAACGAATTATTACTCTATATGAATGCCTCTGGCGGTGTACCGGGATATGGAATGATCTAGCATAGCAGATGACATGAAAAAACGGACAAGCCATGTTAACATCATGCTAGCTATCTTATGATCATGCAATGCAATATGAAAATGATGGTCCGTGTCATAATAAATGGAACAATGGAAGTTGCATGGCAATATATCTCGGAATGGCTATGGAAATGCCATAATAGGTAGGTATGATGTCTGTTTTGAGGAATGATATATAGCGGGTTTATTGCACCGGCAAAAGGTGCGCGGTACTAGAGAGGCTAGCAAAAGTGGAAGGGTGAGAGTGCTTATAATCCATGGACTCATATTAGTCATAAAGAACTCACATACTTATTTAAAAAGTATATTAGTCATCGAATCAAAGTATTAGATGCATGCCCCTAGGGGAGAGGTTGGTAGGAGTAAACCATCGCGCGCTCCCGACCCTCACACAAAGGTATTCTAATAAATTCACAATTCATGCATGTCTCTGTAAAAAGATGTGTGAAGAAAGTATAATTGTGGCATACTAAAAATCAAAGACTCAAATCATACAAGATGCTCCAAGCAAAACAGATATCATGTGGTGAATAAAAATATAGCCTCAAGTAAATTTACCGATGGATTGAAGACGAAAGAGGGGATGCCTTCCGGGGCATCCCCAAGCTTAGGCTCTTTGGTATCCTTGAATATGGCTTGGGGTGCCTTAGGCAACCCCAAGATTAGGCTCTTGCCACTCCTTATTCCATAGTCCATCAAATCTTTACCCAAAGCTTGAAAACTTCACAACACAAAACCTAACAGAAAACTCGAAGATCGATTATTATATGAAAATAAACCACCACATTAGGTATTGTTGTGAACTCATTCTTTATTTATATTGGTGTAATATCTACTGTAGTTCAACTTCACCATCGTTCATACCCCCCACTACGACCCATAGATACATCAAAATAGGTAAACAACACAAAGAAAATAGAATCTGTCAAAAACAGAACAGTCTGTAGTAATCTGGAAACTTCATACACTTTTGTAAATCCAAAAATTCTGAAAATTAGGGCAACCAGTGAAATTTGTATATAAATCTTGTGTAAAAATTTCAGACTCATTTGACGCTCTTATAAATTAATAAACTTCCTGGATTGGACACAAAAGTTGCTATTTTTCAGCAAGATCAAATCAACAATCACCATAGACCATCCCAAAGGTCTTACTTGGCTCAAACACTAATTAAAACACCAAAACACAATTACTACAGATTTAATAATGTGTGAAACACTCAAAAACATAAGCAAAAATAGAAACATAAAAATAAAATTGGGTTGCCTCCCAACAAGCGCTATTTTTAACGCCCCTAGCTAGGCAAAACGCAATAGATCTAGGTATTGTCATCTTTGGTATGCAATCCAAAAGTATCTCTCATAATAGATTCATAAGGAAAATTTATTTTATTTCTAGGAAAGTGTTCCATGCCTTTCCTTAAAGGAAATTGGAATCTAATGTTTCCTTCTTTCATATTAATAATTGCACCAATCGTTCTAAGGAAAGGTCTACCAAGAATAATAGGACATGTAGGATTGCAATCTATATCAAGAACAATGAAATCTACGGGCACATAATTCCTATTTAAAAAAATAAGAACATCATTAATCCGTCCCATAGGTTTCTTAATAGTGGAATCTGCAAGATGCAAATTTAAAGAGTAATCATCAAGATCATGGAAACCTAGCACATCACATAAAGTTTTCGGAATCGTGGAAACGCTAGCACCCAAATCAAACAAAGCATGGAACTCATAATCTTTAAATTTAATCATAATAGTAGGTTCCCATTCATCATGAAGTTTCCTAGGGATAGAAACTTCCAACTGAAGTCTTCTTCAAAAGATTTCATCATAGCATCAATGATATGTTTAGTAAAAGCCTTATTTTGATTATAAGCATGCAGAGAATTCAACATGGATTGCAAAAGGAAATATAACCAATCAAAGAACAATTATCATAATTGAAGTCCTTGAAATCCAAAAGAGTGGGTTCATTGCTATTTAAAGTTTTGACCTCTTCTATCCCACTTTTCTCAATTTTAGCATTGAGATCTGTAAACTCCGAATCATTGGGACACCTTTTAACTAAAGTTGACTCATCTCGAGTCACATCTTTATCAAGATTCACATTATAAAACAAAGATTCAATAGGAGTCACATAAGTCACTTTAAGATCTTCATCATTATTATCACGAGAACACACCTTTTCAAGCCATTCACGCTTAGCACGTATTCTAACGGTTCTTTCCTTACACTCGTCAATAAAAATTATCATAGCTTTTAAGGACTCATATATATCACGCTTAGGTGGAGTAGAAATAATTTTCAAAGAATCAATCTCAAGTGAAATTTTGTCAACGTTCCTAGGCAAACCATCAATGTTGAGCAACTTTTCTTCAATCATAACATTGAAAACTTTTTGCGAACCAATAAATTCTTTAACATTATTCTCAAGATAAGAGGGCATCTTATTATAATTTCCATTAGAAGTTTTGTAGGAATTACCATAATTATTAGAGGAATTACTAGGAAACGACCTAGGGTTGAAATTACCTCTATATGCGTTATTACCAAAATTGTTCCTACCAACAAAATTCACATCCACAAATTCATTATTATGTCCAATAAAGGAAGACAAAGGCATATCATTAGGATCAATAGGAGCACTCTTACTAGCAAACAATTTCATCAATTCATCCATCTTTTTACTCAAAGTATTTATTTCTTCAATAGCATGCACTTTTTTCCTAGTAGGAGATCTTTCGGTATGCCATCGAGAATTATTTGCCATAATATTATCTAGGAGTTTAGTAGCTTCTCCTAATGTGATTTCCATTGTAGTATCACCCACGGAGGAATCTAAGATGCAAAATTCAATCTCGCATAAATTTTTTGTATAATCATCCATAAACTCAAACCATGTGTGGGGCAATTTCTGATAATTAATTTCATCCTCTCACAAGATTGTGCAACATGCTCATGATCAAGTTGCTTAAAATTCATTATATCGTTCCTAAGGGAGATGATCTTAGGAGGCGGAAAGTACTTGGAAACAAAAGCGTCTTTACACTTACTCCATGAATCAATACTATTTTTAGGAAAAGATGAAAACAAAGTTTTAGCGCGTTCTCGTAGTGAGAATGGAAATAAATTAAATTTAACAATATCATTATCCACATATTTCTTCTTTTGCATATCACACAACTCAATGAAAGTACTTGGATGTGATGCGGCATCGTCCCTAGGAAGGCCAGAAAATTGTTCTTTCGTAACAAGATTAAGCAAAGAGGCATTAATTTCATTAGATTCCGCACTAGTGGCGGGAGCAATTGGAGTAATAATAAAATCATTATTATTAGTTTTGTAAAAGTCACACAACTTGGTATTCTCTTGAGTCATCGTGACAAAGCAAGCAATCAAGCACACAAGAAAACAAAAAGCAAACGAAAAGGCGAACGGAAGGCCATCTGCCCCAATCTTTGCACCTACACAAACAATCAAACACTTGCACCCAACGCTATAAAGGGGTTGTCAATCTCTTCACGGTTAGGATGAGATCTAATTTCTGGACCTGGGGAAGGATTAATTTTTGGACCAGACATCCTCCGCAAAGTAGAAGAGCAAGTTCAACTCGTCCGAGAACACCTTGAGACCGCTAAGTCAAGAAAAAAGAGCTGTGCCGACTCCCACCGCCGAGAAGTGAGCTTCTGTGTCGGTGACCATGTCTACCTATGAGGCACGCCTCTCAAGGGAACCAAACGTTTCCATGTCAAAGGGAAGCTTGCACCAAAGATACATGGACCCCTTCAAGATCACCGCTATGCGCGGAGAAGTTGCATATCAGCTAGAGCTACCTCCCGAGCTATCGGATGCGCACAACGTCTTTCATGTGTCACAACTCCCGAAGTGTCTGCAAGTTCCCAACCGCCCTAACCTCTACAAGGACAGCGACCATCAAGCCATCGATCTTCAGCCAGACCTCACTTATCGTGAGAGGCTAGTTCGCATTCTGGATGAAGCTGAGTGTTGCACCCAAAGCCGCACCATCAAGTACTTCAAGGTCCAATGGAGCAAGCACACTGAAACTAAAGCAATCCATTATCTTTGGTATTATTCAACATTTAGATCATATTATATAGCTATTTCACAGGTTTTATTTACATACCTCAGTCATGTTATTTTTCTAGCCTTCAATTAGAATAGCCTCTCCACCAGTTCCGAAGATTCTTTCGACATCAATGTGCTTGTATCACCTTGTCTTTTTAGCACTTAGCCTATCTTAGATCAGAGTTCCCTTATCTTTTTAGCACTTAGCCTAGGAATATCGGGGACGAGATTCTTGTAAGAGGGGTAGGTCTGTCACACCCTGTGTTTGTATCACCTGCTCATGTTTGGATTTATAAAAATTTGAGCCAATTAAAACTTTTTTAGTGCTTGTGCTTGTTTGAATTGTTGCTTGCTTGCTTGTTGATTGTTGTGTATGGCACTCCTGGATTCTATCCCTCTTCATACTCATCTTCCTTGACGCAAACTTCTTGCCCAATGGTCATGCCATGTGAATAGTGCCCAAAATTGTTTTTATCCAATTTTGTTTTGACCAAAAAGAATTTATTCAAATTAGGTTTTTAGAAACCCCTGAGTTGAGGTTTGCACTGCAAGTCCTCAAATTGGGTGGATCCTTCTTCCCCAAAGGCTTTATTTCAAACCTACTATATTTATGACTTCCCAAAACCACCAAATATTAATTTTAAAGATTATTTTCATATTTTATTTAAAGGCTTTTCTTAAGACCAGAAATGTTTTTTCATAGGGGGAAATTATTTAAATAATTTAAAAATATTTGAGAAAATTTAGGGAGACTCAGTGGAAATATATTTTCCATATATATGAGTTTCAACACATGGTCATGTTCAAATCATGGGCAAAACCCCTCTAAACCCTTTCTGTCCAAATCAAGCTTTTGAAATATTTCCATAAGAAATATTCTCAATAAATTCCAGGAAAATTCCAGCAAGTCAACACTCTCATAGGTGATGATCTTGCAAAGTTTCATCTCAATCCAAGTTGATTTGGTTCATCAAACCATCCCAAAACCCTCCCTGTTTGGATTCAAATTTGAACAACTTTACATTGTGAAGTTTCTCCCCTTGACCCCAAACTTTGTGGACATGCTCCAATCACCAAATAATGATGCTACACTAAGTGGTGCATCAAGGATAACCTCTTGGAATGACCAGATCTATAGAGACTTATTTTCGTGGATTTCTAGGGTTTACCAAGTTTACATTGGCAAATTTCTTCAGATCATCTCAAACTTGGTGATAAGCCCTACTTTTGACCACCCTTTGATCCTGTTAATTATGAAGGCATGTAGGATTCATCTTCTGGGCCAAATCACCATCAAACACCTTCTGCATCAAATTTGTGATCAATGATTGGAGCACCATATGAGTTCTCCTTCACCCCCAATTTTTACCACAGCCCCTTGTAGTTACCCTGCACCCCCAGTAAAGTTTGCATGGCCATTGCCCAAACGTTGATGTGGTAAAAAACCATTTACCACCCTAGACAGCAAGATCTCATCTCTCTCTCTCTACCTCCCTCCCATCCTAGTTAGCTTCTAGGGCTTCCAATGCCAGTTTCCCCAAGTCTAGGCTCTCCTAGATGCTCTAGGCACAGGTGGCCACGCAGAAGCTGCCGAAGGCAATGCCATGGCATGCAATAGCTGCAACACGCTGCCCCTTGTCCCCCCTCCTTTCTCTCCCTCCTCTCGCCCCCCTCACACGCGTCGTGGCGGCCCGAGCCGGCCAACCGCGGAGCTCACACGCGCGGTCTCCCCGCCTCTCTCCTCTCTCCCCCTGGCCTAGACCGACCCCACGAACGCCCCGGACTCGCTCTCACCCTTCCTTGTGCCCTCCAGCGAGCGCTCTGTCCTCACCGGTGCACCATGTCCATGGTGCACCGGCGCCCTACTTTAAAAGCCCTCCCCGAGCACCTGCTGCTCTCCTCTCGCCCCCTCCTTCCCCCAGCTGCTCTCACGTGCCTAGTTCCCTTGCCCCCGTGCTCGGGAGCTCGAGCCCTAGCCAAACCCTCACCGCCGTGCGAGTTTCTCCCTCGTCGGTGATTCCCTCAGCCCCGACGGCCGCCTCGACCACCCACCATACGCAGGAAGCCCCTGAGGGTGCCGGTGTCTTCCTCTTGAGCCGCCGTGACCAGAATCCCCGGCGGTGAGCTCCTCTCTGTCCTTGTCGCAAGGAGAGGGATGACAGGTGGGGCCCACCTGTCATACCCTCACCTCCTCCTCTCTCGCTGCCAAGCTGGGCCCATGGGCAGGTTTAAAAATAAACCTGCCACGCGCGGTGTCTAGCCCTGGGCCGGTTCCCCTTTTGGGCCGGCTCGGCTGTGTGCTTTTGGCCCGAGTGGCACAATGCCTTTTTTTTCTTTTTATTTTTCTCCCCTGCTTCCAAAAATTCCACAGATCTGAAAATAATTCCAAATCCAATAATTTTTCCACCTAAATTCGTAAAATATTCCCTAGAATATAATAGTGCCTTTTTGTGTAAATTTTTGAAAATCTTTCATGCACTGTTTTATTTTAAAACCTATATTTAGGCATATTTTGCCTCTGTTTAATAATTTCCAAAATATTTTTCACAACAAAACATTAGGCAAATATTTTTATTATAGTTTTCAGTATTTATGAGAGTAGCGTAGCATTTTTAATATTAGCTTGTGTGCTCTGTTTTTGTGTGATGCTTATTTTTATCGTTATTTGTCGCGACGATAGATTGCGCTATTGACGAGGGAGTTGGACCCAAAGACTTTGAAGACCTTGAAGACTTTGTTGAGCCACGCAAGCAACCCTTTGACCATGTTAAGAATCTTTTTCATGCATGACATTTAGCACTTGTTGTTTCGATGATTGATCATCATGGGGTGCTCCCCCTTCGGTGGGTTTCCTCCGATACTTTTACTGTTGACACTTGCATCGTGCATGACCCTACCACCTTATGAGGGTTATGCGGGTGGGTGTAGATAGGATGCTAATAGATGCTACGCAAGCGGGTTGGGATTTATGCATAGTGACGGAAAGGAAGAAATGATTTCAAAGACTTTTCGAAAACCCCGTCGGGTGCCACTAATGCCCGAGGGAGAAGATGATGAGTTGGATAACCACTTGAGAAAGAAGTGGTGTACGGGAACAAGTGAGTGTGTGTTTTCAAAAACGAAGATTTTTAAGGTCTGCTAACTGTCCCAACCTTACATGCGCAACCACGATACCCCTTATGGGACGGGGCTTTGTTGATTACCATGGTGAGTACTGGCAAGGAGCCCGCCTTACTAGTGGCGGGAGTGGCATGGTCACTCTTGATACGGGGTCGTCCCAGAAGTGGAAGGCGATGCGATGTCTTTACAGGCACTGGGCACACCATTGTGTGCCCTCATGGATGATACGTGTGATGTATATCATGAGGGATGGCACCAATGAGTGGACTCTTTGTTTAGTACCACGATGGGAAAGGAATGTTCGGGTGCTTCCCTCGGGTATGTTATATACCGTGAGTCATGGATGACACGGAAGTTCCCCGAGTCTTGTGGGTAAAGTGTGCAACCTCTGCAGAGTGTAAAACTATTCGAATAGCTGTGTCCGTGGTCATGGACAGTTGGAGGTCCTTCTTAAAACTACATCCGGATGTTTTCGCAAACTTGGTGTGAGTGTGTGTGTGTTGGTGACAAAGAGGTTACTTGAGCTAAGTCTGATGACTTAGCTTGACGATTGACTAAGTCCGATGACTTAGCATAATAAATGAACATGAGACGTCCGATCCCTGCTTATGATGATAACTGTAACTTGTTCATATGGATATCTGCCAACTGATGATGCATGCTTACCTAGTTACTTGATCATGTCATTGCATTCAAAATTAGCTTTTCACAAAATACCTATTAGTGCTATGTCATGCATTGTTATTACCTTGAACCAAACATGGGTTGCTTGCGAGTACATTCAAAGTACTCATTGGCTTGCCACTGGTTATTTAATTGGCCAGGCATGGAAGAACAGAAGTACGTTGAAGAATTTGTTGGTGACGAACATGCGAACTAGGACGCTTCCCGGTCAGAATGCTTATAGGTTTAAGGCAGATGGCATGGATTCATGCGTTCGATCAAGATTTCTGCTGCTTGTTCTATTTAAGTTTTTGGCCCTTGTGGCCCTATCTATGTAAGACTAGACTTCATGGTCTTTATTTGAGTAAGACGCTAAATGTGGATGTAAGACTCTTGTTATTCAGCTTATGTGTGTTCAGTGAGCATTGGTCTCTGGGATCACTGTACACATGCATTCGGTGATCATGACTTATGAGTCGGGGTCCCCACAGAGCTAATATTTGAGCCATCCTAACTGTAGGAAGCCCTTAGTTAGCATGGGCGTTAGTTAGGATAAAACCGTTTTTCAAAAACTACACCTAGAACCTATACTTAGGAATTTTGTACTATTTACCTCTTCTATTCTTCACACAACACTTTGCTGACTCTCCTCCCTTCAAACCTTTGTAGATGACCGTCGTACCCGAAGCCTTCCTAACATCCAGCTTTCCCTTACTCCTTGGGGATAGCCTAGAGAAGTGTCAGTTTTGTCAACCACCCGTTTTCCTCTACCGCGAGCACTAGGTCGATGCCGTCATGAGGGAGTACCACGTGGATGTGCCGTGAAGGCAAATGGCTCCTTGACCAGTTGGTTCTTCGAAGGACCACGGATGGAGACCATGATACTTGCAGTCGAGTCAGCTGCACGCAATGCACTTCTGCACCTTCGAGACATCATTCCACAGATGGCTGACGAGTCGGCTACTCGCTACCTTCCCTTCAGGAAGGATGATCTTGCTGAGAGTTGGACGTTGATTCCGTCCTAGGAGGATGACACACCACTCAGGTTCCAGACCTACTTCAGCCTCTCTACCGATAGTCTGGTTCACCACTTGATTAAGGAGTCCGTGAAGCTCCACGAGGAACTTTACCACACCTAAGAGCTACTTCGGCAAGCCAAGACGAAGCCAGACAAGATCAATAAGGATGGAGCCCCTGAGGGGCGACCAGTTGTCGCTTACATAAGAGGAGTACCCCAGCTAGAGATGCACCCACACATCGTCATTGCATGAGTGCAAAGGAGTACCAGGAGCTCTTCACCGACCCGCCAACAAAGCGTCGTCGGGATGGACCTCCTCGTTCCCCGACCCCTTCGACCGGGAATGATGCCCGTTCAGTTGCGAAACAGGAGGAAGACCCAAAGGAGCGTGACTATGAGACCGAGCACTCCACCACCTGAGTCCGAGAACCCCTAGGATCAGTCATGTATCCCTCATGTGAAGTCGAGTCTGTGTAATGGTTTATATGAAACCATGTGTGCTTGTTGTTTGTTTTGTTGTTTGTGTTCTGAGGCAAGTCGCGCTTTTGCCTTAGGCAACATGTAAGTGGCTCCATCGTCTATCTTAATACATGTTGGTCTTTTGACCTTTGTTTTTCCACACTTGCACTCGACCAATCCCCTTAGGCGCGTTTTTCCATTGTTGCTTTTTCTCTCGTCTGTCCCAGTTGTTTGACTTGGCTGCTCCATACATGATGGTGATTGCTACACGCAACAGCTCCTTCACCAACCCTGAAGTCGGCAACTCAAGCCAGCAACAGGGGACTGGTGGGGCAGCTTACGCTGGAGGACACCAGGAGTAGCCACAAGGCGACATTCCCCCGCCACTACCTCCACCAGAGAACATGACCATAGCTTAGTTTCTCCAAGTCCTCTTGGAGGAACGCCAAGACAACAATGCTGCTATTCAGCAAATGGCCGCTCCACACTGTCTGAGTTCATGAGGAATTCGCCCCCATCCTTCACCGAGACTGCTGAACCTGTGGATGTTGACGACTAGATCCGCACCATCGAGGACCCCCTGGCACTGGTCAATTGCAATGAGGACCGTGAGAAGGTGCTTTATGCCTCTCACTACCATGGAGGTACTGCCTGAGCTTGGTGGGATGGATTCAAAGTTATGCAAGGTGAGAGTGTGATCACTTGGAATGACTTCAAGGAAGAATTCCGCACCGCCCAGATTCCTTCTGGGACTATGGCTATCAAGAAGAGAGAGTTCCGAGCGCTGAAGCAAGGAAGTGGCTCTCTCAAGGAGTACCTGCAGAAGTTCAACGTGTTCTCACGGTATGCACCTAAAGATGTCAACACGGAGGCTGCCAAGAAGGAACGCTTCATGGAAGGACTTCAACAGACCCTATAGTATCAGCTCATCGTCTGCCACTGTTGTACCTTCTTCGACCTGGTGAACAAGGCCCTCATGCTGGAAGACAAGCGTCATGCCATAGACGACACTAGCAAGCGCAAGATGATCAGCAAGGGTAGCCCCAGCAACCAGAAGCCTCGCCCCTGGCAGCCAGCCCCAGCCAAGCCGACCTGCCTCAGCAGACTAGACCTCCTGCGCCTCGTCCGAGCTACCAGCCTCAGCAGTATGCCAATCCCAGGCCAGCCTACAACAACCCCAATAACAACAATGGAGGCAAGAACTACAATAACAACCCTAGGCAAGTCACTTGCTTTGGATGTGGTCAGTCTGGACACATCTCTAAGCTCTGCCCCAACAAGAAGCCCGATGCACCTCGCCCCAATGCGCCAGCTCAAGGTCAAGGCCATGCAGCACCACCAAGGAACCCAGCTCCTCGCAACCAACCCAACAATGGCAAGGGTCATGTGAATCACGTCACCGCAGAGGAAGCCCAGGAAGAGCCAGACGTCATACTGGGTACGTTCCTCGTCAACTCAGCCCGAGCAACAATATTGTTTGATTGTGGAGCTTCGTGTTCTTTTGTCACCCAAAAGTTTGCATTAGAGAGTGGCATGAAACCTACACCCCTCGGTAGTCGTATGTTGATACAAACCCCGGGTTCAATTATGAAGTCTGGGATAGGGTGTAAAGAAGTGAAGATTGACATCAACGGGTTAGAGTTCGTAGTAGACATTATAGTTCTAGATTCACCAGGCTTGGACGTCATCCTTGGCATGAATTGGTTGACCAAGCACCAAGGCATGTTAGACTGTGCCAAGAGGATTGTTACCATGACCAACAACCAAGGATTGGAAGTCAAGTATGTCCCCAACCCTGCCTCCACTCAAGCCCCTCAGGCTAACTGTCTGTCGGGAATTGAGTTGGATCAAGTACCAGTGGTATGTGAATACCCGAATGTGTTTCCTGATGAGCTGCCGGGAATGCCTCCTGATCACAGCATTGAGTTCATCATTGAGCTTGTGCCCGGATCAAGGCCCATCCATAAGAAGTCCTATAGGATGGGATCTGAAGAGTTGGGTGAATTGAAGAAGCAACTGGCAGAGCAGCTTAGAAAAGGATTCATTCGCCCTAGTGCCTCTCCCTGGGGATCACCTGTTCTATTTGTGTCAAAGAGGGACGAAACTGTCAGACTCTATGTCGAGTACCGTTCTCTCAATGAAGTCACAGTAAAGAACAAGTACCCACTCCCCAAGATTGAAGACCTATTTGATTAGTTGAATGGAGCCATGGTGTTCTCCAAGATCGACCTCGGGTCTGGGTACTATCAGCTGAAGATCAAACCCCCAAGACATTCCAAAGATGGCATTTGTAACCCGGTATGGCCTCTATGAGTATACGGTCATGTCATTCAGGTTAACCAATTCCCCTGCCTACTTCATGTACCTCATGAATAAAGTATTCATGGAGTACTTGGACAAGTTCGTTGTCGTCTTCATTGATGACATACTCGTCTTCTCCAAGTCTGAAGAAGAGCATGAGAAACACTTGAGATTGGTCCTAGACAAGCTTCGAGAGTACCAGCTTTATGCCAAGTTCAGCAAGTGTGAATTGTGGCTGCATGAAGTTGGATTCTTGCATCATGTGCTGACTGCAGAAGGATTATCAGTGGATCCTACCAAGATTGAAGCCGTGACTGAATGGCAAACCCCTACCACCGTAAAGGAAGTCAGAAGCTTCCTCGGACTCGTGGAATATTACCGCAAGTTCGTGGAAGGATTGTCGAGTATTGCCCGACCCATGACCCAGCTTTTGAAGAAGGACAAGAAGTTCGAATGGACAACTAAATGCGAAGAAAGCTTCCAGGAGCTCAAGAAGAGGTTGACCACAACCCCCGTTTTGGCCACCCCCGATATACACAAGGAATTTGTGATATATTGTGATGCATCGAGAACCAGACTTGGAGGCGTTCTGATGCAAGAAGGTAGAGTTGTAGCGTATCTATCCAGACAGCTACGACCTCATGAAGAGAACTATGCAACTCATGATCTCGAGTTGGCAGCCGTGGTTCACGCCTTGAAGACATGATGACACTACCTTCTGGGGAAGCGATGTGAGATATACACGGACCACAAGAGTTTGAAGTATATTTTCACGCAGAGGGAATTGAACATGAGGCAGCAAAGATGGTTAGAGTTGATCAAGGATTACGACCTCAGTGTTCAATACCACCCCGAAAAGGCTAACGTGGTAGCAGACGCCTTAAGCAGAAAGGCAAACAGAGCGAGTAAATCAGATACTCGAAGACATGCTCCGTGCTTGTGTTTTGGCGTATGGAGCCAATGGGAAGATTGCTTACCATTTGCCGAGTTCTCCTACAACAACAACTATCGGTCAAGTCTTCGGATGGCACCATTTGAGGTGTTGTATGGGCGCAAGTGTCGCACTCCCCTCAACTGATCAGAAACTAGGGAAGCATTAATTTTTGGACCAGAC
Organism: Hordeum marinum; assembly: GCA_022496015.1. Classification (NCBI taxonomy): domain Eukaryota; kingdom Viridiplantae; phylum Streptophyta; class Magnoliopsida; order Poales; family Poaceae; genus Hordeum; species Hordeum marinum. The sequence continues at coordinate 138,963,637 of CM039672.1, forward strand.
ATCCTCCGCGAAGCAGAAGAGCAAGTTCAACTCATACAAGAACGCCTTCAAACCACTAAGACAAAAGAGCTGCACCGACTCCCGTCGCCGAGAAGTGAGCTTCTGTGTCGGTGACCATGTCTACCTCCGAGTCACGCCTCTCAAGGGAACCAAGTGTTTCCATGTCAAAGGGAAGCTTGCACCAAGATACATTAGCCCCTTCAAGATCACCACTACGCGTGGAGAAGTTGCCTTTCAGCTAGAGCTACCTCCCGAGCTATCGGATGTGCACAACGTCTTTCATGTGTCACAACTCTGGAAGTGTCTTCAAGTTCCCAACCGCCCTGAACTCTACAAGGACATCGACCATCATCGATCTTCAGCCAGACCTCACTTATCGTGAGAGGCCAGTTCGCATTCTGGATGAAGCCGAGCGTTGCACCCGAAGTCGCACCATCAAGTACTTCAATGTCCAATGGAGCAACCACACTGAAACTGAAGCAACCTGGGAGAATGAAGACTCTCTTAGATCATAGGTCCCTTATCTTTTTAGCACTTAGCCTAGGAATCTCAGGGACAAGATTCTCATAAGGGGGTAGGTATGTCACACCCTCTGTTTGTATCACCTTGCCATGTTTGCCCATGATTCCTAAGGGCACTCTTGGCACTCTTGTCACACCCTCTGTTTGTATCATAAGGGGGAAGCTTGCTTGCTTGTTGATTGTTGTGTATGGCACTCTTGGATTCTATCCCTCTTCATACTCATCTTCCTTGACCCAAACTTCTTGCCCAATGGTCACTCCATGTGAATAGTGCCCAAAACAGTTTTTATCCAATTTTGTTTTGACCAAAAATAATTTATTCAAATTAGGTTTTCAGAAACCCCTAACTTGAGATTTGCACTTCAAGTCCTCAAATTGGGTGGATCCTTCTTCCCCAAAGGATTTATTTCAAACCTACTATATTTATGACTTCCCAAAACCACTAAATATAAATTTTGAAGATTATTTTCATATTTTATTTAAAGGATTTTTCTTAAGACCTGAAATGGTTTTTCATAGGGAAAAATTATTTAAATACTTTCAAAATATTTGAGAAAATTTAGGGAGACTGATTGGACACATATTTTCCATATATATGACTTTCAACACATGTTCATGTTCAAATCATGGGCAAAACCTCTCTAACCCCTTTTGTCCAAATCAAGCTTTTGAAATATTTCTATAAGAAATATTCTCAATAAATTCCCGGAAATTTCCAGCAAGTCAACACTATCATAGGTGATCATCTTGCAAAGTTTCTTCTCAATCCAAGTTGATTTGGTTCATCAAACCATCCCAAAACCCTCCATGTCCGGATTCAAATTTGAACAACTTTACATTGTGAAGTTTCTCCCCTTGACCCCAAACTGTGTGGACATGTTCTAATCACCAAATAATGATGCTACACTAAGTGGTGAATCAAGGGTAATAGCTTAGCATGACCAGATCTATAGAGACCTATTTCAGTGGATTTCTAGGGTTTACCAAGTTTACATTGGCAACTTTCTTCAGATAATCTCAATCTTGGTGATAAGCCCTACTTTTGACCACCCTTTGATCCTGTTAATTATCAAGGCATGTAGGATTCATCTTCCGGGACAAACCACCATCAAACACATTCTGCATCAAATAATTGGAGCACCATATGAGTTCTCCTTCACACCAATTTTTACCACAGCCCCTTATAGTTACCCTACACCCCCAGTAAATTTTGCATGGACATTACCCAAAGGTTGATGTGGTAAACAAAACCTATTTACCCCCTGGACAGCAAGATCTCATCTCTCTCTCCACCTCCCTCCCATCCTAGTCAACTTCCAGGGCATCCAATGCCAGTTTCCCCTAGTCTAGGCTCTCCTAGATGACCTAGGCACAGGTGGCCGCGCAGAAGCTGCCAAAGGCAATGCCATGGCATGCAATAGTCGCACTCCAGAGCGTGCTATAGTGCCCGACCGCACTGTAGCCGTCGCCCTATGCATGGCCCCGACCACCTCGAGCGCCCCCCTCTCGCCAAATGGTCGGCCTCGGCGTCCTCCACACGCCGCCCCTTGTCCCCCTCCTCTCTCCCTCCTTTGGCCCCCCTCGCACGTGTCGCGGACCCACGAGCCGGCCAACCGTGGAGCTCACACGTGCGTGCTCCCCGGCCTCTCCTCTCCCCCTGGCCTAAACCGATCCCACGAACGCCCCGGACTCGCTCTCTCCCTTCCCCCATGCCCTCTAGTGAGCGCCCCATCCTCACCGGCGCACCACGTCCATGGTGCACCGGTGTCCGGCTATAAAAGCCCTCCCCCGAGCACCTGCTGCTCTCCTCTCGCCCCCTCCTTCCCTCTGAAGCTCGTTGCAGATATCAGTGAGACAATCAAAAGTTTGTTGAACATTTTCATTGTTGAGTCTTTTGAAGCGGTTGAAGAGATTGCAAAGAACATCAACTCAGGAGTCACATTGAGTTGAAACACCTTCGTTAACTTTGGACAGCCTATCCCAAATAAGCTTAGCAGATTCTAAAGCACTCACTCTGCCATACTGACCTTTTCTCAAATGGCCACATATGATATTCTTCGCTTAAGAATCAAGTTGCTTGAATCTCATCACATAAGTAGAATTAACAGTCAGAGTGATGCGGGGAACACCATTTCCCACAACATACCAGAGATCATTGTCAATTGCTTCAAGATGCATGTGCATCTTGTTCTTCTAGTAGGGGTAATTCGTCCCATCGAAGGTGGGACATCATGCGAAAACCTTGATCATACCTCCACTCAACATAACTAGAACTTCAGGTGGTTAAACCAAAATCACACAGAACAAGGGAGTACCTTGCTCTAATATAAATTGAAAGTGCGTTATATCGACTAAAGGGGGTGAATAGGAGATTTTTACAAATTCATCAGTGAGGAATTTCTCGTTGAGGAATTTACTAAGTGACGAAAAGCTAGCAGCGGAATAAGTAATCAAGTGCATGCAAAGCAGAGCGATAGCATAGTCATCATGATGAAAACAACATGCACATATTCTAGGTAGCGTGAAACAAGAATATCAGGTGAAGAACAAGGTGACTGAAGAATTTGAAATAAGGAAACTGAGAAAGTCTTCAGTCAAAGTCTTCAAATAGTAAAAATCAATTTCATCAACAAGTATTCAAGTAAATGAGGGAGTTTTAGGAAAAGGAACCAGGAGCTCGATGAAGACAATGATTTGATGACCCAGTTCCAACTGCTGTGACAGACGTACGTCTGGTCTGGGGCAGCTTGGTATTAACCCGAAGGACACACAGTCCCAGGACACAGAGTCCTTACCGTATTCTCCTTAAGCTAAGGTCACAAAGACCTCGCCCAACACTCATGGTAAGTCTGTAGGGTGGACTTCCAAACCCTCACAAACTCGGTCACCCGGCGATCCACAATTTCCTCTTGGATGGTCTAGACCATGATGCCTAACCGTCTGGAAGATACACAATCTTCAAAGGAAACAAGTGTTGGTTCCAGACAAGAACAATCTCTTCAATGATGTTCAATCACTTTGGGTTTTGGATGTTTTGTTTTGGGGTTTTTCCTCACTGATGATTTTCACTCAAAGTCCTCAAGGATGGGTTGTTCTCAAATGACAAGTGTCAAGTTCTCTCTCATAGCAGCCAACCGACTATTGGTTCTAGGGGGGCTATTTATAGCCAGGGTGCAACCCGACATGTCGTGGTCTTATCACGGCAGATGTCCGAGGACTTAGATTTGAGGCCATCGCTAAGGTGATGGACTCAAAGGGGTTGGTTGGGACGAAGGACACGAGTTTACCCAGGTTCGGCCCCTCAAGTAGAGGTAATAGCCTATGTCCTGATTGTCTTGTATTGATTGGAGTATCGATTACAAGATAGCAGAATCGCTTGACCTAGCACTCGATTCGTTGGTTTCTGCTTAAGTCGCCCCGGGTCTCGCCCTTATATAGGAGGCCAAGACCACGTGTTACACAAGTCGCATACCAACTCGTACAACGTGTCTAAGTCTATCTCTATGTTGTCTTGCCTTCTTGAGCAAGCCGTCTCTGGGCGGCTTTCCCGCCCAGGTCTTCATGACTTCTTTGCTTGGGCCTCATCTTGGCCCATCTTGGTGAGCCGCCGAACGCCAAGGCTTGAGTCTCCAGGACCATCCTTGGTCTGACCCATGAGCTGCCAGGTGTGATCCGGCCCCGTCTGGGTGGGTCTCGCCACGGGGTTATATCCCCAACATTAGGCCCTAGGTTGATTTGAGCTTGCTCATTTCAACCTTCCATCTCACTTGGCGGCGAGTCTTGCTTGTTATCACCTATAAGTAAGATAAAAAATGACCCGCCGTGATGTCATATCGGATGAGTCAAAAAGATTCCCTGACGGCCGCAACGGATCTTTCCGCTATTAAACTGATAGCCCGAAAATCGAGGCGTCCGCCTCGGTCAATCAATCTCCGTCACCTGGATTCTCACGCCTGTTTCCACCTTTCACTTGTTAAATAGGACCGCAAAGGGTGGGATTTGTTTCCTTCCCCGCTCGTGCTCCTTCTTCCTCCTTCTGACGTCGTCGCTCCAGCGCACCTCGCTCTGGTGAAGCATCCGCGCTGTCGTCTCGCCAGGCCGCTGCATCAACCTGTTCATACCAGAGCTCTGTCCGCGTCCGTCGCATCATCTCTGGTGAGTTCTTCTCCTCCCCTAGATCCGTAGTTCTCGGTAGGGATTTCACGAAGTTCCTCCGCCGCTAGAATACGGGCTTCACCGTAATGGCAGACAGTATACATATCATCGAACACGACGACGTCCTCTCTTCCATTGTGGTAGATCGTAGGAAGTCGATAATAGCACCACGCAGATCTATAGTTGCTCTGTCCATTGTCTTCAAAATGTCACTGGTTCGACTGTTTCTCGCTAGGTCTAGAATAAACCCAATTTTCCTTTGTTTTGTAGATCCATAACTACATAGGTAGTCTGTGAAACATGTTTTCCACACTTAGTAAGATTTTGCCTTGTTGTTTTGCCAACTTGATTCACCAATGAACTTTCGACTCTCATCAAAACTACTCTGGCGACTTAACTTTATAGCACTTAAACTTTTTAACTGCCCTTAGTCTGTCTGTCACCAGCTGACTCGCCACAAATCGTTACTTTGCACAATTTTAAGTCGCCACCATGTCTCGTGCATCCAATTCATGCAATTGGGTCGGCTCCACTGTCACACAGGAGTTCCTGATGGATTTTGTAGATGCGGGGACCCTTCCTGCCAAAGAAGTCAACCATTGGCGGGTTCCAGGCAATGAGCTAAAGCCTGTTCCTCAGGAGGGTGAAGTAGTCGTATTTGCGGATCATCTCATGCGTGGGTTTAGCCCACCCAGCTCAAAATTCTTCCAGGACATCCTTCACTTCTTCAAACTGCGCCCTCAAGACCTCGCTCAAAATTCCGTCTGCAGCATGTGCAACTTCCAAATACTCACTGAAGTTTACTTGCAAGAAGAGTCGTCCGTTGGTCTATTTCGTGAGTTCTTTATGTGAACCGCCAGACGGAGGTGAAAGCTGGTCCAAGCTTAGGGCTTGGTGGGATTTCCATTCAGAGGCGACGAGACATAACTTTTCCGGCTGTTCAGATGCCAAGTCATCCTAAAGATTGGAATAAGACTTGGTTTTACTGCAAAGACACCTCCCAGAAGGAGAGCATCCCTTGTCCGGTTATCGTCCATCCCGGCACAAGACAACAACTGAGCTCCCTGGCTGGCTGGCAGTCTCTAAGCAGGCGAAGTACGCTCCGGCTCACGCAAAGATTAAAGCTCTTATGGCTAATGGACTGATGGGCCTGGATTTAACCCGCTATTGGATTTCTTGGAAGGTCATGCCCCTGAGCCGGCGAGGCCGCCTCATGTGCGAATATATGGGCTAGACTGATGACCCCCTGTGCTTTAACCCAACAAGGTTATCAGAGGATGACATCGTGGCTACCATCAAGAGCCTTGTCCATGAGTCTTCAGGAGCTTGCTGTGCCATTGGGATAGCACCTATCTGTGCCGCAAATCCGGCCCCAGATGTAAGGGCGACTCTCGATGTCCTTATCTCTGTATTAGCTATACTTAGCAATCTTTTAACCTTTTGTTGGCTTATATTTTCAGGCCAATTCCAGCTTCTAGAAAAACAAGTGCATTCCTCCTCAGAAGAAGTCAAAGAAGAAGACTGGCGGCCGGAAGAAGAAAATTGCACCCCAAGAACAGCCCGAAGAATAGCCGGAATCTGACAACTCAGAGGTAGAACTTGATTCTCTTGGTCGTCTCTTCATGCACTTTATTGACAATAATTATTCACAGGACGAAACGGAGACAAGCCATGCTAACGTTCCTAAGGTAACTTACGTTTCATCCGACTCAGAACATCTTGTACCACAGAAGATACGGCGAGTCGTCCGAAAAGTCCCACTTTCTCATCCTCTTGCTTACTTAGATCCCCACTTTCTTTTGAAATAGCAACAGCAAATCTCCCGACGCCAAACCCGGAGCACCGTCTCTAACGATCTCATGGCCGGGTTATCTCCGGCTCAATGGAAGCGGCTGGCTGAGGTATCTGTTCAACCTGACTTTGTTTATCAACCTTGTCTTTGTAATTCGACACTATCTTATATTGTCTTAAATGTTTTCAGGCATCACCCCCTTCGTCTGGTGACTCTACCGGAATTGCTCTGCCGCCTTTAAAGAATAACCCAGAGTATGTGTCTTTGATGCTTATGTTCAAACTTGTGTTATATATAAGGCTCAAACCATGACCTTCTGTGTTTTCCAGGGCCCAAGCAAAATGAAGGAAGACCAACGGGTCTACCCCTGGCCACAAAGCTCGAGAGCCAGAGCCTGCCAAGCCGGATTCTCCCGTGCCGCCTGTTGATCCCTCGGCGGCTTCCAAAGAGGCGCCTGAAGAAGCTCGTCATTCTCCTAAGCCAGTGACCGACGATATGATTCCTGAGAGTCCTCCGAGGGCCAATTCCAAGCTGGTGAGCCCTTCCAAGACTGTTGATAATTCAAATACTCCAGACGTCCATATTACCGGCACCGGCTTTCACTCTCCTCAACCTTGTGTATTAACAAAATACACTGAGGCGACTGAAACCTCCAAGAAGTTGGAATTTGAGCTCCCTACGCTAGAGAAGCTAACAGCCGATGAGCTTCACGCTGGTTATCTGAACCGCCTGTCTACAAGTCGGGACCTAGAGCTCAAGCTTGTCAACCTAATGAAGTAGAAATATGAGGTACAATCACTCTCCTTTCTTATACCCTTACGTAGGCCGCAAGATCCAGGTTAATCTTAGCTAATGGTAAGCCGGGTCTTCAAATCTTGCTATAAGTAGAAATACTTAGCCTATAGACCTCAACTATTAGTTTAGAATTAATTGCTCAAAGCATCATTCGTAGCCCCCAAGGGCCAGCTCAGCTTTGATAAATTTGAGTCGGAGCTGCATTGTAGATAGTTTGAAGAGCCAATTGTAGCCACCAAGGGCCGGCTCAATTTTGATAAAGTTGACTCGGAGCTTCAATGTGGATAGTTTGAAGAGCCAATTGTAGCCACCAAGGGCCGGCTCAATTTTGATAAAGTTGAGTCGAAGCTTCAATGTGGATAGTTTTAAGACCCAATGGCAGACCCCAAGGGCAGACTCAATTTCGATAAAGTTGAGTCAGAACTTTCATTGTGAGTAATTTGAAGAGCCAGCTTGTAGCCCCCAAGTTCTGGATTAACTTTATGAAGATGAGCCGGAACTGCATTGTAATCTTTGAAGATCAAATAGACATTATCCCCCAAGTGTCAAACATATTGCTTGCAATGTGCTTGAGACTTGCATAATTTTGTCTTAATCTTCATCATCTGATAAAATTCCATCCTGGTGACTTATTCTGCATTTTGATACGTCATAGGAAGCTTTAAGCGAGGTCGGGTCAGAATTGACCTATTTAAGGAGCAATTGGTCCAACCAGCAAGCTGCCCGAAGCGAGGCCGATGAAAAGTCTCGGCTCCTTGTCGAGGAACTAACAAAGATTAAAGCTGACTTTGTTGCTTTCAAAGAGTCTGCTGAAACAGAACAAGCCGCCCTGACTCAACGAGCAGACGATTCTAACCAGCGGCTCATGATTGTGTCAAATGAGCTGCAATCCTTGAAACGCCATATCAGGAAGATGTCATCTGCCATATTTGGTAAGTATTTTAAATGCTTAGCCAAAAAAATTATATCAATACATATACTGGCGACTTATGAGCAAAAATCCGTCTTATGCAGGTCCAAGGAGCCATCAACTTGCTTCTGACAGTTTGCTGCCTCTGCAAGCTATGTATACTTTGACAGAGTAGCTATACTGTGGAGCTCTCCACATGATGAAGGCGGTACTCTATAAGGATAACATCCCTCCGACTATGAAGGGGGTCATAGAACTGCTATCCACCCTTCCGAAATAGATCCAAGAGCTTAAAAATCAGCCGCCTGATAGGGAGCCATCGTAGCCATAAGCCGGGCATTGGCTTTTGCTCGAGAGTTGACTCCCGAAGACATCATGGACAGGTTTTGATAGAGGCGAAGTTATCCCTGTCTTTCGATGAGATGGTGGCTATCGTTTTTGGTGGAGTAGACTTTGACGATCCGACTACGAACGTGTGATGACGCCGCACCTTAGCAATCGATAAACCAACTCCGAGAGGTTATTGACCACGCCGGAGCACGATCAACCTGACCATGAGGGTCTGTTTCCTGCATGCAAATGAAGAACAAGCACGAAACTAAGATTGCAATCTGGATATTGCGAATATAAGAGGAACGCTTTATTGATGAGGTGGGGTTCTGTGACGCCTTTGTCTGGTCGTGGAACACAAACGAAGAACGCGAAGTTGTAGCTATCGTGAACTTGTAATCTGAACAAAACCCAACCCTAAAACGACGCCCTAAGGGATGCATATATGGGGGAATAGAGGGGAATTTCGTGGCCCCTTGGAGGAGGGGTCCGAAACCGACCTTAACTCAGTTTCCCCATACATACGGACTCTAAAAACAGCCTATAATATGGTATTTCAAAATTACATGGGCCTGGCCCAACAATAAGGTGGCACATCACCTATATTAGCCTGGGGACGAATTTTATAAAGTAGCATCATGCATATTTCGTCCAAGGATTCTTGCTCCCATTATGGTGGCTTCAAAGTTCGAAAATCATCACTGGAAGCTCCATTGTTCTTTCCCGCGCGTGCACCTTCTTCTTCATGCTTGATCCCGCTCCCATGGTCATCCTTCTTCTCCATGCCAGGTCCTTCATTCATAAGTAAAACAAAAGTATCTAATTTAGGCAGCATCATATGTTCACGAACATTAGAAGGATTTGCAAGAAACAAAAGTACCTGGTAATTCAATTGACGTGCGCGAGGTCTAGTAATTGGTCCTTTATGTATAGCAGTCGGATTTGTGCGTGTAGGATTCGAAGGGATGTCCTCATCATCCTCCCCTTCTTGAACTAAAGTCGTCCTTGACGGAAGCTCATCTTCCTCACCCAAATAAGGCTTCAAATCTACAATGTTAAAAGTAGGGCTAACCCCAAACTCTACAGGCAGCTCAAGTTTATATGCATTATCATTTGTTTTCTCTAATACCTTAAAAGGACCATCAGCACGTGGCATTAGCTTTGACTTGCGCAAATCAGGAAATCTATCCTTACGCAAATGTAACCAAACAAGATCTCCAGGTGCAAAGACAACATGTTTTCTACCCTTATCTCCAGCAATTTTGTATTTAGCATCTTTTGTTAACTCATGCATCTTTAATATGAATTCAGCACGTTCTTTAGCATCAAAATTAACCTTCTCCGAAGATGGAAGAGACAACAAATCAATAGGTGCACGAGGTAAGAAACCATACACAACTTCAAAAGGGCACATCTTAGTGGTAGAATGTAGCGAATGATTATAAGCAAATTCAATATGAGGCAAGCATTCTTCCCACATTTTCAGGTTATTCTTCAAAACAGCCCTAAGCATAGTAGACAATGATCTATTGACTACTTTGGTTTGGCCATCAGTTTGGGGATGACATGTAGTACTAAAAAGTAGTTTAGTACCCAACTTAGCCCATAAACATCTCCAATAGTGGCTAAGAAATTTAGCATCACGATCTAAAACAATTGTATTTGGCACACCATGCAACTGAATAATTTCATGAAAAAACAAATCAACAACATGAGAAGCATCATCACTTTTATGACATGGTGTAAAGTGTGCCATTTTGGAAAATCTATCGACGACAACAAATATGCTATCCCTCCCCTTCTTAGTTTGAGGTAAACCTAAAACAAAGTCCATAGATATATCCTCCCAAGGAACACTAGGTACAGGCAAAGGCATATATAAACCATGAGGATTGAGTCGTGATTAGCTTTTTGACATGTAGTGCAGTGAGCAACAAAACGCTCAACATCCTGTCTCATCTTTGGCCAAAAGAAATGTGTAGAAAGTACGTCCTCCATCTTCTTAACGCCAAAGTGTCCCATTAATTCTCCTCCGTGTGCCTCCTGTAACAACAAAAGACGAATGGAGCTAGCTGGAATGCATAGCATGTTAGCACGGAATACAAATCCATCATTAATAACGAACTTGTTCCATGTTCTCCCTTCTTTACAATGTTGCAACACATCTCTAAATTCAGCATCATGCACATATTGATCTTTGATGGTCTCCAAACCAAATATTTTAAAGTAAAGTTGTGAAATCATAGTATATCGACGAGACAAAGCATCATCAATAACATTTTCTTTACCCTTCTTGTGTTTAATGACATAAGGGAAAGCCTCAATGAATTCAACCCATTTAGCATGTCTACGATTCAGTTTTGCTTGACTTTTAATATGTTTCAAAGATTCATGATCAGAATGCATACAAAATTCTTTGGGCCAAAAATAATGTTGCCATGTTTCCAAAGTCCGAACAAGAGCATATAATTCCTTATCACAAGTAGAATAATTCAGACTAGGCCCACTCAATTTTTCAGAAAAGTACGCAATAGGTTTACCATCTTGTAATAACACAGCTCCTAACCCAATTCCACTAGCATCACATTCAATCTAGAAAGTCTTACTAAAATCAGTAAGTTGGAGTAAAGGAGCATGTGTTAACTTATCTTTCAAGACCGAGAAGGCTTCTTCCTGTGCGGTACCCCAAGAAAAAGGCACGTCCTTCTTTGTAAGCTCATTGAGAGGCACAGCAATGGTGTTGAAATCTCTCACAAAACGCCTATAGAAACCAGCGAGGCCAAGAAAACTCCTCACTTGTGTGACCGTTTTGGGCTGCGGCCAACTCTCAATAGCTTCAATCTTGGCTTTATCAACTTCAATTCCCTGTGGAGTAACAACATAGCCAAGAAAAGGTACTTGGTTGGTGCAAAAGGTGCACTTCCCAAGGTTACCAAACAAACGTGCATCACGTAGAGCAATAAAAGCAGCATGTAGATGTTCCAAATGTTCCTCCAAAGATCTACTAAAACTCAATATATCATCAAAATAGAATACCACAAATCGTCCAATGAAAGCACATAAAACCTTATTCATTAATCTCATGAAAGTGCTAGGTGCATTAGTTAACCCAAAAGGCATGACTAACCACTCATATAATCCAACTTAGTTTTAAATGCTGTTTTCCATTCATTTCCCAATTTCATACGAATTTGCTGGTATCCGCTACGCAAATCAACTTTGGAGAAAATTGTAGAACCACTTAATTCATCAAGCATATCATCTAGTCTAGGAATAGGATGACGATAACAAATAGTAATATTATTAATGCCTCTACAATCCACACACATGCGCGATGTACCATCCTTTTTAGGCACTAGAATAATAGGAACAACACAAGGACTAAGGGATTCACATATATAACCTATATCAAGCAGCTCCTGTACTTGACGCATAATCTCCTTTGTCTCCTCTAGATTGGTACGGTATGGCGCACGGTTAGGTAGGGATGCACCGGGAATTATGTCAATCTAATTCTCAATCCCGCGAATAGGTGGTAATCCTGGTGGCACGTCTTGTGGGAAGACGTCAGTGAACTCCTACAAAATGTTAATGACAGCAGGAGGCAAAGAGGGAGGCATGTCCTCGAATGAAAATAATACCTCTTTGCATACAAAAGTATAGCAAACAGATGTAGCAACATCCAACTCATTAATATCAGATTTTGTAGCGAGTAAACATCCACTCTTCAATTTTATTTCAGATGCAACATTAGATGATGGTTTATTATGTGTATGTTGTTGCTCAAATTCCTGTGCTACAATCTGATTTTCACTCTTATTTTTCTCCTGTTTTGCTTTACTAGCTCTAGCAATGTCATCTTTCATAATATGTTCTGGAGACATAGGAAGCAAAGTGATATTTTGATCCTTATGAACAATAGTATACTGATTTGTCCTACCATGGTGTACGGAATTTTTATCAAACTGCCATGGCCTACCAAGTAGAACAGAACATGCTTGCATGGGTACCACATCACAATCCACATAATCAGAATATGTAGCAATGCTAAAATGCACATGAACAGTATGTGTTACCTTAACCTTACCACTATTTTTGAACCATTGGATGTAATAAGGATGAGGATGTGGTCTGGTGGTTAGAGACAACTTCTCCACCATCTCCATGCTAGCCAAGTTATTGCAACTCCCTCCATCGATGATGACGCGAACAGAACGCTCCTTCACAACTCCCTTTGTGTGGAACAAGTGGTGCCTCTAATTTTGCTCAGCCTGTGTAGCCTCCACACTGAGAACACCTTGAGCAACTAAACTTTCATACCTGTTAGCGTAATCAACAGCCATGCAGTGTGTCTGTGGTTCTGCATCCTCGTCACCCTGTTCTTCACTTGCAATAAGAGCCAAAGTCTCCTCATCATAATCACTAGCGGACGCATATCCACCATCCTCAGTAACAATCATTACACGCTTGGAAGGGCATTCTCTCGCAAAGTGACCTCCACCCTTGCAACGATGGCATATAACCTCATGTGTTTGCCCTGTGGATGCAATAGATGAAGAAGAGCTCTGTGCAGGCCCAGAAGGTGTGCTCTTTGTAGAGGGTAGAGTAGGAGCCTGTTTCCTGGTACTGCGGTTGGAGTTGGAAGTGGAAGTAGGTGGTGTTGCAGCAGGACGTGCAGAAGTAGAGGAGGTACGTGGCATCCATGATGAAGTGCGACCTGCAGAAAAAGTAGTTCTCGCCATTGCCTGTCGATCTTGCACTTCACGTTCAGCTTTGCAAGCAAGATGAAATAAACGAGTGATAGTGTTTTACTCCTTAGACTCTAGAATAATCTGAATCTCTCTATTTAATCCACCCATAAAATGTGCAAGCATAGCTTCATTCTCCTCAACAATACCACATCTAATCATGCCAGTTTGTAATTCCTGATAATATTCTTCTACAAAAAAATTCCTTGTCTTAAACGCTGCAAATTTTGAAGCAATTCACGTTGATACTAAGGTGGCACCCAACGATTATGCATGGCAGTTTTCAAAGCAGCCCAAGTAGGTGGAATATTAGCATGGTTAATGAAAACACTTGGGAAAACTTACCATCATCACGGAGGTGAAGGACCGGTTGGGTTTGCGCTAGGGTGAGACGTAGAAGGACCGGTCGGGGTTGCGGCAGACGTAGAAGGATTGGTCGATGGTTGTCGGGAGGCACGCTGCACCAAAGATCATTTGTAATGTATCCTTAGCATGATGCAACTCAAATGTGAATACTAGTAACTAATGACCATTCAAATGAAACTCACCGTGGGTGCTATAGCAATATGGGGCATCGACGGAAGGGTCTGACCATTGTTCTGGCACACGGTCTGCACATTTTGTTTTCACGAGTCATTCATATTAGTTAGTGATGAAACGAACATTACGTGCATGATTTGGATAATATGCAGGAGAAACTTACCACGAGGAGCTCGTATAGGGCCCGGTGAGACGTGTCGTTCCGGTTCCTCTCCTCCTCCTGCAGCCTACCCGTGCTCTCCTCCATGTCCCGCTCCCTTTGTGCCGCCTGCCCGTTTGCCTCTGCCAGAAGATCCTAGGCCCTAGCCTCAATCGCGAGCTCCATTGGACGTGGATGAGGCCTTATCTCAGGATCAGAGCTTGTTTGGCACTTCTTGATCTCTAGGAGAGTTCTAGGACAAAGTATCAGTCCATCCTCAATGGCTATCAAGCCATGGGGCCTCCCACCACCAGATATCATCACGAGCTCTAGATAAAAAGGACTCTGGCTCGGGTTGAAGTCCTCCCCTTTCCTCGCCTTCCCCTCATCTCTGTACCTCACGAGCTTGTTGTGGGACTAGATGTTGCTGAAGCTCTCTACATGATCGAGGTCATCCTTAGAGAATGCCTTGGCCTTCTTGTACGAGGCAATATGGGCCATGGCATAGAGGTCAAACAGAGGTGGCACCTCCTTCTTGTTTTCCCGTGCCTAAAAGAGAGGAAAAAAATATTAGTTAAGGGCTCAGGCTAGCATGAAGAATGAAATTGCATGAATCATGAAGCAAACCACATACCCAGTCATCCCCGAACTCAAACAGGTTGGAGCTCCCTTGATGGTCTGGCACACCTCTCATTTGGGCATGCTTATCATTCACCTTGTTGTGTTCAGCTAGCCATTCGGGAGAGCACCACTCATCCACCAATGCCTCCCAACAGTCCATCCTATCCGCACACCATCTCGGGGGCACCTAAGTTAGACAAGAGAAATTTCAGCGCTACGCCTACGAATCAAATCATAGAAACTAAGTACAAGGCCTTAACAATAGATAATTACCTTCATTAACTTCTCCTTACTAAGATAATTTTTGCGGCACTTCTTCTTGGCCCTCTTAATGTTAGTCGAGGGGGCCTAGTAGTCTCGAATAGCCTGCACCCGAGCCTCGTGCCGTAAGTTCTGAAGTAGGCGCTTGCACTCGGCTTCGAGAACAACAGCCGCTTTCGCCTCGTGTTCCTCAAGACACCTATAGAAGGTCTGCAATCAAACAAGACAACACCGATTAGTAAAATCACAAGGTGTTCTTGATTTTTAATTCTGTAAAGGAGAAATTACCCAAAAGCGATGGATCACAATGTCAGCCACTGTCTCGCACAAGACACCATCGACCATCTCCTCCGGCGGGGCCGGGGCAGCCATGTACAACTCCCAGGTCAGTGCTACCTATGGAGCCTCACCCTCACCGGGCAACTGGACCTTCCCTGGGAAGTGGTGTCGGAGAAGCACACCAAGGACCTCGTTGGGCCTATGGACACCATGCTCGTATTTCCAACCCTTGCAGTATGACAAGGCCAACACATTAGATATTAATTTGAAGAAACATGAAGGCAAAAGGTTAAATAAGAGTAAATGCACTTACTTCTCTGCATTAGGTGTAATCAACCACCTCTGCTCGTGGGTCGTCGGCACGGGCGGGAGCTTTGTACAACCACGCTGGTAGACCTTCTTGCCCTCCTCAACCAGCTCGCCCTCGCTATAGGTGTCCTCACACAAGTTGTCCTCGCCACCATCAGCATGGCCACTAGCCTCCGGAGTGAGGAGGACATCCCTCCTAATGCTACACCCACAACTCCGAGTGCTATACATAAAGGACCAATTACTAGAGCTCGCGCACGTTAATTGAATTACCAGGTACTTTCGTTTCTTGCCAATCCTTCTAACGTTCATGAACATATGATGCTGCCTAAATTAGATACTTTTGTTTTACTTATGAATGAAGGACCTAGCATGGATAAGAAGGATGACCATGGGAGCGGGATCAAGCATGGAGAAGAAGGTGCGCGCGCGGGAAAGAACAATGGAGCTTCCAGTGATGATTTTCGCACTTTGAAGCCACCATAATGGGAGCAAGAAGCCTTGGACGAAATATGCATGATGCTACTTACAAAATTTGTCCCTAGGCTAATATAGGTGCTGCGCCACCTTACTGTTGGCCCAGGCCCATGTAATTTCGAAATACCATATTATAGGCTGTTTCTAGAGTCCGTATGTATGGGGAAACTGAGATAAGGTCTATTTCGGACCCCTCCTCCAAGGGGCCACGAAATTCCCCTCTATTCCCCCATATAAACAGCCCTTAGGGCGTCGTTTTAGGGTTGGGTTTTGTTTAGATTACAAGTTCGCCATAGCTGCAACTTCGCGTTCTTTGTTTGTGTTCCACGACCAGACAAAGGCGTCACAGAACCCCACTTCATCAATAAAGCTTTCCTCTTATATTCGCAATATCTAGATTGCAATCTTAGTTTCTTGCTTGTTCTTCGTTTGCGTGCAGGAAACACACCCTCGTGGTCAGGTTGATCATGCTCCGGCGTGGTCAATAACCTCTCGGAGTTGGTTTAGCGATTGCTAAGGCACGACGTCATCACACGTTCGTAGTCGGATCGTCAAAGTCTACTCCACCAAAAACGATAGCCACCATCTCATCGAAAGACAGGGACAACTTCGCCTCTATCAACTGGTATCAGATTTCCAGGTTGCTCGGTGAGATTTTACCAGTTTTCGTAGTTTAGATCGCTTCTATTCTTCATACCTTTAGTCCACGAAAAAGACATGAGAAAATATTAGGGTTAGATCATCATATCTGAACCAATCTGAGCCTTTGCATAGTCTTTTCAGTATTTTGCTTTGTTGAATTTGCGGTTGCATCGTCGTGTCGAGTTGCTGGTCTTAGTGTCTAGTCCTTTAGAGTTTCGAGTTCTTTGCACAGGTTGTCACGCCGCCCCCGCATTGTCTTCATAGTTTCCATATACCACCACCATCATCACCGCTGCCATATATCACCATCCATCATCATTATCCATTGGTGTCCATATATACCACCACAAATCCTCCACCAATCCGAGTCCAGCTCATTTTAGGTTTAGTTTTGAGATCCTTTTGATTTCGGATTCGTGTTTTGCTACCTGCGTAGGTGTCGGAAAAAAAGTCTGGCACGCTTTGCAGAGCACGTTTTGCCCCAAAAAAATTCGGCTGAAAATATTTTTTCCCTATCTTGGTTTTCGGTTCTTCGGAGCGTTTTGGGACACTTGCCATCATAGTGATTTTTGTCGAAATTTTTGGTCGTCACAGCCCCCGAATTGCTCCAGAAAAAGAAAAAAATAGTCCAACAAATTTCGTGCCCATCTTGCTTATACGACGTTGGAAGAGTTTTGAGCACTCGCCATTATAGTGACTTTTTTGAGCAAAAAAAAAGAGGCGCCAAAAAAAAACCAAAAAATATCAGAGTGTGCTTTTCCCTTGATTACGTGTAGTGTCGTGATTTTGTTGGTGTTTTAGGCTCGCATCTCTAGTACAGTCTAGCCTAGGACCATCATAGTACCGTCGTTGAGCGTTTATTCAACCTTGCATCTCTGAATTGATTATTGCTAACCCTTATTGCTACCATACTATAAGCCATCCCAGCTCCACATACATCTACGTCGTGTGTTTGACACCACCTGACAATCGCTCTATCCAAGCTTTGAGAGTTTGACACAATAGTTGCCGATCACCGCCTGTTGCTAGGTAAGAACTGGTAAGAATTTGAGATTCACTTAAAGGATTTCTGACACACCACCACCATCACCACCACGTCCCAGTAGTCTATAGGTTTCATATTCTTGCGTGTTTCCTATTTCTGCTAACCATGTCAGGATCACACGACGACGGGAGCAACTAGGAGAGCATGACCAACAAAGTGCTCTATGATAAATTTCAGCAAATGATGGCTGACAAGGTACAAAATTTTGTGACCAGCTTTGGAGAAGCCATGGAGAAGCTCGATGGTTTGGAGAAGACATTCGACACCAAGATGGACGCCAAGTTCAATGAGGTACTTGCCCGTCTACCACCACCAGCTGCAGCTCCTATCCCTTTCGAACGACGAGCGCGATGTGTGCCTCTCGGCCAAGGCCAGCATACTGGTACTATTGATACTGCTGCTACTTTTCTGGCTCCAGATGCTACTAT
This sequence comes from Hordeum marinum, assembly GCA_022496015.1. NCBI lineage: Eukaryota > Viridiplantae > Streptophyta > Magnoliopsida > Poales > Poaceae > Hordeum > Hordeum marinum. Next base: position 138,981,629 of record CM039672.1, read on the forward strand.
CATTGAGCAGGTTGACGATTATGATGGTGATTATGATGATGAGGGAGAGGTTGATCCAGATCAGCCTTAGGGGCAACCACCACGATACGCACCCAGTCGACCACATGGCTACAACCGTAACGGTAGGGCTGCACCACCCCCTCAGGTACGGGATCATGACCATCTCCCTAAACTTAAATTGAATATTTCGACGTTTGAGGGTAGATATGTTCCTGATATATATCTTACATGGGAGTTAGAAACAGAACAACGTTTTACATGCTTACAATTTCCTGAGGATAGACGTGTTGCTGCTGCTGTTTGTTCATTCACTAGCTTTGCTAGTGTTTGGTGGTCAGAACATTGTAGAATACACCATGCGAATATTCCAACTACTTGGGCTGCTTTGAAAACTGCTATGCGTAATCGTTGGGTGCCACCTTATTATCAACGTGAATTGCTTCAAAATTTGCAGCGTTTAAGACAAGGAAAAAATTCTGTAGAAGAATATTATCAGGAATTACAAACTGGCATGATTAGATGTGGTATTGTTGAGGAGAATGAAGCTATGCTTGCACGTTTTATGGGTGGATTAAATAGAGAAATTCAGACTATTCTAGAGTATAAGGAGTATAACACTATTGCTCATTTATTTCATCATGCTTGCAAAGCTGAACGTGAAGTGCAGGATCGACAGGCAATGGCGAGAACTCCTTTTTCTACAGGTCGCACTTCATCATGGACGCCACGTACCTCCCCTACTTCCGCACGTCCTGCTGCAACGCCACCTACTCCCACCTCCAACTCCAACCGCGATACCAGAAAACAGGCTCCTAATCCACCCTCTGCGAAGACCACACTTTCTGGCCCTGCATAGAGCTCTTCATCTATTGCATCCACAGGGCAAACACATGAGGTTATATGTCGTCGTTGCAAGGGTGGAGGTCACTTTGCGAGAGAATGCCCATCCAAACGTGTAATGATTTTTACTGAGGATGGTGGATATGCGTCCGCTAGTGATTATGATGAGGAGACTTTGGCTCTCATTGCAAGTGAAGAACAGGGTGGTGAGGATGCCACACCAGAGACACACTACATGGCTGCTGATTACGTTGATAGGTATGAAAGTTTAGTTGCTCAACGTGTTCTTAGTGTGCAGGTTACACAGGCTGAGCAAAATCAGAGGCACAACTTGTTCCAGACAAAGGGAGTTGTGAAGAAGCGTTCTATTCGTGTCATCATCGATGGAGGGAGTTGCAATAACTTGTCTAGCATGGAGATGGTGGGGAAGCTGTCTCTAACCACCAAACAACATCCTCATTCTTATTACATCCAATGGTTCAACAATAGTGGCAAGGTTAAGGTAACACGTATTGTTCGTGTGCATTTTAGCATTGGTACATATTCTGATTATGTGGATTGTGATGTGGTACCCATGCAAGCATGTTCTGTTTTACTTGGTAGGCCATGGCAGTTTGATAAAAATTCTGTACACCATGGTAGGACAAATCAGTATACTCTTGTTCATAAGGATCAAAATATCACTTTGCTTCCTATGTCTCCGGAACATATTATGAAAGATGACATTGCTAGAGCTAGTAAAGCAAAACAGGAAAAAAATAAGAGTGAAAATCAGATTGTAGCACAGGAATTTGAGCAACACCATAAGCATAATAAACCATCATCTATTGTTGCATCTGAAATAAAATTGAAGAGTGGATGTTTACTTGCTACTAAATCTGATATTAATGATTTGGATGTTGCTACATCTGTTTGCTATGCTTTTGTATGCAAAGAGGTATTATTTTCTTTCGAGGACATGCCTCCTGCGGTCATTAACATTTTGCAGGAGTTCGCTGACGTCCTCCCACAAGACATGCCACTGGGATTACCACCTATTCGCGGGATTGAGCATCAGATTGACTTAATTCCTAGTGCATCCCTACCCAACCGTGCGCCATACCGTACCAATCCAGAGGAGACAAAGGAGATTATGCGTCAAGTACAGGAGCTGCTTGACAAAGGTTATATACGCGAATCCCTTAGTCCTTGTGCTATTCCTATTATTCTAGTGCCTAAAAAGGATGGTACATCGCGCATGTGTGTGGATTGTAGAGGCATTAATAATATTACTATTCGTTATCGTCATCCTATTCCTAGACTAGATGATATGCTTGATGAATTAAGTGGTTGTACAATTTTCTCCAAAGTTGATTTGTGTAGTGGATACCATCAAATTCGTATGAAATTGGGAGATGAATGGAAAAGAGCATTTAAAACTAAGTTTGGATTATATGAGTGGTTAGTCATGCCTTTTGGGTTAACTAATGCACCTAGCACTTTCATGAGATTAATGAACGAGGTTTTACGTGCTTTCATTGGACGATTTGTGGTAGTCTATTTTGATGATATATGGAGTATTAGTAGATCTTTGGAGGAACATTTGGAACATCTACGTGTCGTTTTTATTGCTCTACGTGATGCACATTTGTTTGGTAACCTTGGGAAGTGCACCTTTTGCACCGATCGAGTATCTTTTCTTGGCTATGTTGTTACTCCACAGGGAATTGAAGTTGATAAAGCCAAGATTGAAGCCATTGAGAGTTGGCCGCAGCCCAAAACGGTCACACAAGTGAGGAGTTTTCTTGGCCTCGCTGGTTTCTATAAGCGTTTTGTGAGAGATTTCATCACCATTGCTGCGCCTCTCAATGATCTTACAAAGAAGGACGTGCCTTTTTCTTGGGGTACCGCACAGAAAGAAGCCTTCAAGGTTTTGAAAGATAAGTTAACACATGCTCCTTTACTCCAACTTCCTGATTTTAATAAGACTTTCGAGCTTAAATGTCATGCTAGTGGAATTGGGTTAGGAAGTGTGTTATTACAAGATGGTAAACCTGTTGCGTACTTTTCTGAAAAACTGAGTGGGCCTAGTCTGAATTATTCTACTTATGATAAGGAATTATATGCTCTTGTTCGGACTTTGGAAACATGGCAACATTATTTTTGGCCCAAAGAATTTTGTATGCATTCTGATCATGAATCTTTGAAACATATTAAAAGTCAAGCAAAACTGAATCGTAGACATGCTAAATGGGTTGAATTCATTGAGGCTTTCCCTTATGTCATTAAACACAAGAAGGGTAAAGAAAATGTTATTGATGATGCTTTGTCTCGTCGATATACTATGATTTCACAACTTTACTTTAAAATATTTGGTTTGGAGACCATCAAAGATCAATATGTGCATGATGCTGAATTTAGAGATGTGTTGCAGCATTGTAAAGAAGGGAGAACATGGAACAAGTTCGTTATTAATGATGGATTTGTGTTCCATGCTAACAAGCTATGCATTCCAGCTAGCTCCGTTCATCTTTTGTTGTTACAGGAGGCACATGGAGGAGGATTAATGGGACACTTTGGCGTGAAGAAAATGGAGGACATACTTTCTACACATTTCTTTTGGCCAAAGATGAGATGGGATCTTGAGCGTTTTGTTGCTCGTTGCACTACATGTCAAAAAGCTAAGTCATGACTCAATCCTCATGGTTTATATATGTCTTTGCCTGTACCTAGTGTTCCTTGGGAGGATATATCTATGGACTTTGTTTTAGGTTTACCTCAAACTAAGAAGGGGATGGATAGCATATTTGTTGATGTGGATAGATTTTCCAAAATGGCACACTTTATACCATGTCATAAAAGTGATGATGATGCTCATGTTGCTGATTTGTTCTTTCGTGAAATTATTCGGTTGCATGGTGTGCCAAATACAATTGTTTCAGATCGTGATGCTAAATTTCTTAGCCACTTTTGGAGATGTTTATGGGCTAAGTTGGGGACTAAACTACTTTTTAGTACTACATGTCATCCCCAAACTGATGGCCAAATTGAAGTAGTCAATAGATCATTGTCTACTATGCTTAGGGCTGTTTTGAAGAATAACCTGAAAATGTGGGAAGAATGCTTGCCTCATGTTTAATTTGCTTATAATCGTTCCCTACATTGTACCACTAAGATGTGCCCTTTTGAAGTTGTGTATGGTTTCTTACCTCGTGCACCTACTGATTTGTTGCCTCTTCCATCTTCGGAGAAGGTTAATTTTGATGCTAAAGAACGTGCTGAATTGATATTAAAGATGCATGAGTTAATGAAGGAAAACATTGAGCGTATGAATGCTAAATACAAAATTGCTGGAGATAAGGGTAGAAAACATGTTGTCTTTGCACCTGGAGATCTTGTTTGGTTACATTTGCGTAAGGATAGATTTCCTAATTTGCGCAAGTCAAAGCTAATGCCACGTGCTGATGGTCCTTTTAAGGTGTTAGAGAAAATAAATGATAATGCATATAAACTTGAGCTGCCTATACAGTTTAGGGTTAGCCCCACTTTTAACATTGCAGATTTGAAGCCTTATTTGGGTGAGGAAGATAAGCTTCCGTCGAGGATGACTTCAGTTCAAGAAGGGGAGGATGATGAGGACATCCCTGCTAATGCTACACCCACAACTCCGAGTGCTATACATACAGGACCAATTACTAGAGCTCACGCACGTCAACTAAATTACCAGGTACTTTCATTTCTTGCAAATCCTTCTAATGTTCACGAACATATGATGCTGCCTAAATTAGATACTTTTGTTTTACTTATGAATGAAGGACCTAGCATGGATAAGAAGGATGACCATGGGAGTGGGATCAAGCATGGAGAAGAAGGTGCGCGCGCGGGAAAGAACAATGGAGCTTCTAGTGATGATTTTCGCACTTTGAAGCCACCATAATGGGAGCAAGAAGCCTTGGACGAAATATGCATGATGCTACTTACAAAATTCGTCCCTAGGCTAATATAGGTGTTGCGCCACCTTATTGTTGGGCCAGGCCCATGTAATTTCGAAATACCATATTATAGGTTGTTTCTAGAGTCCGTATGTATGGGGAAACTGAGATAAGGTCTGTTTCGGACCCCTCCTCCAAGGGGCCACGAAATTCCCTCTATTCCCCCATATATACAGCCCTTAGGGCGTCGTTTTAGGGTTGGGTTTTGTTTAGATTACAAGTTTGCCATAGCTGCAACTTCGCTCACTTCGTTTGTGTTCCACGACCAGACAAAGGCGTCACAGAACCCCACTTCATCAATAAAGCTTTCCTCTTATATTCGCAATATCTAGATTGCAATCTTAGTTTCTTGCTTGTTCTTCGTTTGCGTGCAGGAAACAGACCCTCGTGGTCAGGTTGATCGTGCTCCGGCGTGGTCAATAACCTCTCGAAGTTGGTTTAGCGATTGCTAAGGTGCGACGTCATCACACGTTCGTAGTCGGATCGTCAAAGTCTACTCCCCCAAAAACGATAGCCACGATCTCATCGAAAGACAGGGCCAACTTCGCCTCTATCACGGAGTCATGTGGAATGAAGACTTTAGGACCCGAGTCTCCTGGGACGAAGACTCTGGGACCGGAGTCTCCTGGGACGAAGGCTCGATGACCCGAGGCTCGTCGACCCGTGGCTCGTGGGCTGGAGTCCGAGACGGGTCCACCTGAGATGGAGCACTCCTATGGTCGGGAGAATCAGCTGGGGGTGGCGGCGAGGAAGGCGCAGCAGCCTTCCTACCTCTAGCACCTCTCTTCGTGTTCCCCCCACCTCTCCCAGTGGAATAAGAAGCGCCCACCGGTGTTTGCATGTAGTGTACCAGCGCTCGTCGGAGTTGCCGGGGTGGAATAATAGCACCCCTCCCAACACGCGCCGAGGAAGGAGGCTCAGAGCACTCTTGACCCCCGCGCACCATCTGTCAACACCTGCAATGACAAGGAGTGAATGAAATTAGTTCGACATAAAAAAATTGAATACCTAATAACATGAACTAATTAATAATATATATGTACATAATAATAATTGAATACCTCACATTACTAATATTAATCTTCATCGTCTATATATGCTCCGGGATCAATAAATGCATAATCATCATCACTATCAGTAATGACGGGCTCATCAGCATCATCAGTAAATCCATCAACATGTGGAAGGCCTCTATGTAATCGGTCAAGCATTGTCAGGTCATCCGCAACAGTAACCTCTTCCTCTTCTGTCTCTTCTTGTTCCGGCTTAGGGGTGAAGTCGGGTTCACTGTCGCTGTCGACCTCAATGTTCTGGGGTGAAGTAGAGCGGTTCTTGAAATGTTTTTTTGGAAACACGTGTTTCTTGGAAGAATTCTCCTTCATATGTGTCTGGGTTAATGTGAGGTTCATAATCATGTTCACTGAGGGGAGGTGGTCTAAAATGTGGCAGCACATCATAAACGACATCCCAACCTTTCAAATTTGGATCGATTTGGCAGGCCCACGGTAGATAGAAAACTTGGGTCGCCTGCTGAGCCATAATATAGACATCGGGAACATCTAAATGGGTGCTTTGTTTGATTTCGACTAGCCCTATATGTTCATGAGTCCTTCTAGTCTCCTTCAGCAGGAACGAATAACATTTGAAGACTACGATGTTTGGTGTGTTTTCACCAAAGAATGTAAGTTCATAAATTGCTTCAACTCTTCCATAATACTCGACCCCTCCTTCGCCGATAGCGGAGACACAACAATTTGTAGACTTTCGGTCGGCCATAGATAGCTCTTTGCCAAAAGTACGAAAGTGATACCCGTTGATGTCGCATTTGTCTATTGAACGGACCTTATAGTCAAAACCATTAGCGACTTGTCTCAATTCGGAGTCCATAGACTCTGCATTAGCCTACGAGTTTAATACGAAAGGATTGTTGCATTAGACGCAAACTAGGCGAAGAAATGAAATCGTCTAATTAATGGGAATTACCGTTTGCTTGAACCAAGAGATGAAACCGGGATAGCTGCCTCCATGCTTTGCCAAAGGCTCATACTCTTTGATGGAATCCTTTTGGATCACTGCTCCATTCGAGAATTTGGTGACGTATCGACTGTATCACATATCCGGGAATAAGAACATTTCAAAGGAATAGAAGTTGCGAAACAATGTACCGAGAACTTACTCGATGTACGGCCGCAGTTCTGTTAGGTTGTTGAAGATATACAACGAAATGGTACGTCATTCTTAGACATCCAACGCTATTGATTTCGAAGCACCGACTGATGCGAGCTTCCCTTTGAATAGGCTGAGGTTGGATCGACCTCTTTCATTGTTGCCATCATTGTACTGAGGCTTCCCATCTGCATCTAGTTCTGTTCTTTTGCCCAATTTATGCCATGTCATCTGTCTGGCCGTCTCTTCGACCATGAAAAGACGTTGAAGTATTGGTATGATTGGCAGATATCGAAGAACATTAATGAGGATTTTGGTCTGAATCTTCTCACCCATACCGCTGTCTACCAGAACATACCTGGAAGCATTGCAAATGGGGCAATAGTTCAAGCCCGCATACTCAAGCCTAAATAAGGCACATCCATTCTCACAGGCATCTATCTTCTCATAGGGCATCTTAAGCGTACGTAGGATTTTGTCCGATTGGTACAGGTTTGCTGGCAATACATGGCCTTTGGGTATAAAGCGTCCAAATATCGTCATCATCGCCTCGTAGCATTCTCTGCCCAGGTTGAACTAAGCCTTCAGAGCCATTACTTACGCAATGGCATCCAGCTGACAAAGCTCACTGTGCTGGTGGAGAGGACGTTTTGAAGACTCCAACATTTCATAAAAGGCCTTTGCAGATTCCTCCATCTCATCATCCAAATCCCAAGCATCATCAAAGTCTTGCACCATGTCTTCGATCCCTGTACCATGCTCGTCGGCGCAACGACGAACCACCTCAGCTCTGGCACGTTGGGCAGACTCACCATGAAATGTCCAGACTATATAATTAGGCATAAAACCCCACTTCTGCATGTGTTTGATCATTTCAAACTCTGACTTCTTCTTAAAGTTGTCGCAATCGACACAAGGGCACCAGGTTGTTTTCTATCCATTTGCAAATGCGACTCTCACAAACTCCTTGGTTTTTGTTATCCATTCACGGGTCATGTCTTTCTGACTAGTGTGACCGGTGTACATCCACCCACGATCACTCATTTTGCGTAGCCACTAGACACACAAAAAATATATACATAATTCAGCAAACCATATTCATCAGTTAATAGAGTTTGTCAGTTTCATTACGTCGATGCAACCTAGATGCTAGTAGGTAAAGATAGGTCCTAATCCCACCTAAGTATGTATATATTGGGTTCATTTTCTCATGCTCCGCTTTGGATCCGACGCACAATTTCGGCAACACCTCCCCACTGTTCCCCTGATACATGTGTTGGCAATAAGCAGAGAGGATGTGTACCCGGAGAACAACAGGGAGGCACTGACGAAATTCTGCATCGGATCCGGAGCAGAGCATATGGGAAAACGAACCCAATCTACACATACTCGGGCTGTCCATGGATAACGTTGGACAATTCGAAAGAATCACGGCTATAAATATGCTAATGAATGCATATTTATAGATGTAACCCTTTCGAACAGGAGACGCATAGTGGTCACGCGTACTGATGATTGAAGACACCTATAGCTAGCAAGTTTCATCGGCACGAAGACCGAAACAGAGCAAATTTTTTAAGGGTGGCCAGGGAGAAGATGTCATTAGTGCTCACCAACGAACGCAACATGGGAGCTCGTCAAATGCACGGGGAGGTCATCGAACAACTGCACATTGAAATTCACCTGATCAACACAAAATATGACGTTTTTTATAACAAAACAGGAAAATATGTGACCTAGCTCACAATTTACAAAACTATGACCTCCTCGGCCTCACGAAGGCCGAAGAGCACCTTTTTGGTCAACAGGAGGCAGAATAGGTGTCGGGGGTCGGGGGTCAGTGGCATCAGGGTCAGTGGCGTCGACAGTCGGGGGTCGGTGGCGTTGGTGGTTGGTGGTCGATGGCGTCGGTGGTCGGGGGTCGGTGGTCGGGGGCGATGGCGTCGGTGGTCGGGGGTCCGGGGCATCGGGGGTTGGGGTTGGTGGCGTCAGGGGTTGAGGATCGGTGGCATCGGAGGTTGGGGGTTAGTGGCGTTGGGGGTTGGGGGCTACTCTCTTCTTCTTCTTCTTCCTCTTCTTCTTCTTCTTCTTCTTCTTCTTCCTCTTCTTCTTCTTCTTCTTCTTCTTCCTCTTCTTGTTCTTCTTCCTCATTTTCTAATTATTCTTATTTTCTTTCTTTTTTTCAGAACTGAACCTAAAACTAATTAAAACTAAAGTAAACTAAACGTAAACCTAAAACTAAAACAAACTAAATCTAAACTAATCATAAACCTAAAACTAAAAAATAGAAAAAATAAGAGGAGGAGGAGGAGCTCACCACGGGGTAGGGGGCCGGACTGCCGGTGGAGGAGGGGGCGGTGGAGGAGGGGGGAGCCCCACCGCAGGGGAGGGGGTGGCACCGTGGCCTTCCTCACGGCGGTGCTCGGGAGGCACCGCGGGGAGGGTCGTCGTGGCTGGTGCAGGGGGGCGACGAGGCGACGTTGTCGGGGCGGCAGGGGTGCGGGTTGGCAGGCGGCCTGGGCGGAGCGGCCAGGTGGCGGGGCGGGGCGACGCGGGACGAGGCGGGGCGGGGCGGGGCGGCTGGGCGGCGGCGCGACGGGGCAGGGCGGGGCGGCCGGGCGGCGACATGGCAGGGCGGGGTGAGGCGGCCGGGCGGCGGTGCGGTGGGGCAGGGCGACGGGCGACGGGGCAGGCGGGGTGGCGGCTCGGGCATGGGGATGAGAGAGGGGAAAGAGAGAGGGAGAGAGAGAAAGAGAGAGGGGAGAGAGAGATTTGGTTCATCTCTTTGCCGTGTGCTAGCAGACAGACGGCAAAGAGCCTAGCTAGCGGACTGCTAACGGCCCCTTTTGCTTTGCCGTCCGCTAGCAGACGGCAAAGAAGCTTTGCCGTACGCTAGCAGACGGCAAAGAAAGTGGCCGTTAGCAGTCTGGTAGCTAGGATCTTTGCCATCGGCTAGCGACGGCAAAGCTTCTATGCCGTCCGCTAGCAGACGGCAAAGAGCTGGCTAACGGCAAACATGATCTTTGCCGTCAGCAGCATCTTTGCCATTAGCTTTCTGCAAGCTGATGGCAAAGAGCTTCTGACGATCGCGTCACCCCTTAATACAAAAATATCCTCCATGTACTAATAGCAATCCAGCCAAACTTGGTCTTCACCAGGGATGGATTCCACGGGGGGCGAGGCCCTCCTGACGATCGCGTCACCCCTTAATCAAGATCATTTCTGTTCGCTAAGTTGTCTCGCTATAACTGCTCGGGCTTGCTTTGCCCCCCGATGTCTCCCTTAACCCGGGCCCGTGTATTTTTTTGCAAGCGTATTGCATGCACAAGGCCCAAAGTCCATAAAAAATAAAAAAGGAAAGCAGCCCATAGTGGAAGCGAACCAAGCAATCACACGAGCATGACATCGAGATTTTTTAACGAGGTTCACCGATATGGCTACATCCCCAGGCCATGAGTATGGGCGCTCCTCCCCGTGACACCATCACAATACCGCACCCCAGCCGCCCACGACACTAGCACACGCCGCCGGCTCCCCCTGTGCTCATTCTGCTATAATGTTGGCATATGTTACATCGTGTGTCTACCCTCGCTATGTATAAGAGGTCATGGATACAAGTGTCGGTGCACTATAGTTTTTGGGTCATCTAGTGCCCCTTTACTTGTGCACGTGCAGTAGTAGCCGCCCCAGCGGCAAGGCCCAGCGAAGACTTTTCAAACACCAGCATAGAAGACTCAAGACTAATGGAAAGACCTTGTCGAGAGGGTTGTAGAGCCTCCAAGCAAAGTAAGACCCCCGGCAAGGGAAGGTCCCGGCAAGGCAAGGCTCTGGCAAGCACCGCCAACACACAGGCCGCGTGTCGATTCACTTGGACGCGTGTCGTGGCGTCGACGTTGGAGGGAGCTAACCGGCGCGGATGGTACGGGGCCCCGTCCCGTCCCACTGACAGACTGAGGCGTTTGACGATGCATTGAATGCTCTTGTCCTACTCCGTCAGAGTTAGGTGCGATAGCACTGTAGCACTGTGCATCCAGTGTGCACACTGTATGACACTCTTGGGATCCACTTAGGTATAAAAGGAGGCCCAGGGCATTACAGAGAAGGGTTAGACAATCAGACACTTCAACAATCAGACAATCAGACAGTTGGGTTGTTAAACAACCGAACAGCCCGATAGTTAGACGACTAGAGGTTACCAAGATCACGTAGAGCCGTTCATGGCGCTCCTCTAGCTGGAACCCTAGAACACGATCAATATAACCAAGCAGGAGTAGGGTTTTACGCATCCGTGCGGCCCGAACCTGGGTAAAAACTCCCTGTGCGCTGCTTACCAGACGGGCTCTTTATGCGAGTCCGCCCCCTGTCGAACTGAAATGGATCCCTGTGATCCCATAGGTGTTCGTTCACATGACATCTTTGGCGCGCCAGGCTGGGGGCGCATGAGTGGTGCGAATCCGTTCTGGTAATCCGCGGCCCAGCTTCATCATCACCATGGCCCCCAAGAAGAAGGGCCTGACAGCAGTTGGCCCATCCACGTCTGTCGTCCCTGTATCTGCGCAGACAGGAGACGGCGTAGACGTGGGTGGAGGAGGAGGAGGAGACGGAGGTTCAGAACTTCCATGACGCTCTAGTGTCCAAGGCCAGGCAAGTGGCTACGCTCGCCGTGGAGACGCCCATGGCGACGGTGGGAACTCCTGTGCCCCTGGGTCTCAGGCGGAGCGGTACCGCCTGCAGGTGGTATAGCAAACTCCGAGGGTAGAAGAGTATCTTCCAGGACACCCACACCATCGCCTACGCCGCGACCTTCTCAGGACGCGCATGGAGAGTCGTGCCACGACGCCCGTAGTTCTCAACGTCCCCACGGAAAAGCTCATGCGCATCATTCCCAAGATGCGCGGGACCAGCATGCGAGCGGGAGTGGCATGCCGACGCGAGACCGCGGTGGTGCTCCTTCTAACACGGTTAGGAGTTAGAGCACGTGCGTTCCTCGTCCGCTCCCTGCCACCCACGGTGGAGAAAGCGATGGCGCAAGCGCAGCTACTCCTGAACTTCCCTCCTTCTGCGGAGAAGCTCGATGAATCGAGAGCCACCATTCAAAGCCTCCTCAGCCTCGCAGATAAGCTTTAGTCCACAGGGCTGCCTCAGACCAGTGGTGAAGTGCTTGGAGTCGGCGCGACCTCAGTGCACTCTCCTTCGCGACAGCATCGCCGGTCACCGACCCGACGGACCGACGCCTATGACGGTTACTTGATGGCGTCGTCTGACCCACGGACGCGCTGTGATCAGCATCATGTTCTTCAGGAACGTGGCAAGGAGGACGCCCAAACCGTGATTGAGCAGGGGCGGGAAGTGCTCCTCCAGTCGGACAGGCGAGCGGGGCCCATTGTAGACAAGTCCGCGCCAGGGTACGTTGTCAGCCTACCCATGAGCAGCGGCAAGTCCAGTGGCCCAACTCTTGCACATTCAAACCAAAAGTCTCGGAGAAGTATGATGGCAAGACCCATCCGTAAGAGTTCCTGAGCGTCTACAACATTGCGGTGCATGCTACCGGGGCCGCGACGACAAGATATTGGCCAACTACTTCCTGTTGGTGCTTAAGCCCAACGTAAGGTCATGGCTGATGCACTTGCCAAAGGGATCCATTGCTTCCTGGGCAGACCTGTGTCATGAGTTCGTTGGCGCCTTCACCGGAGGCCATCAAGCTCCTGGCCAGGAGAGCGATCTGCACATCATCCTCCCGGAAGGAAGGAAAACTCTACGCAAGTACATCCAGAGGTTTAGTCGCGTGCACCACAACATCCGAGACGTTCACCATGCCGCTGTTATCAACGAATTCCATCAGAACATGCACAACCGTAGGATGCGGGAAGAGCTAACGATGAACTGAGTCAGGACGTCGCCAAGCTTTATGCCTTGGTAGACAAGTGCGCTCGGGCTGAAGAAGGGAGAAGATTCCCTGGCAAAGATGTCGGCGCAGAGGTCGACTCTGAAGATGAGGATACTGCTGTCCCAGCAAACAAGGGCCGGTGACGGAACAAGAAGCGCAATGGCAAGACCCTGCTTGCTGTCGAGGCATCCGGCAACCCCGGCGCCGCCAAGAAAGGCAAGGTCGACGACCCCAGCAAAGATGTTGCCGGGTGTGCCTCCTGCCATGCCCTGATGGCTGCCGGCAAGCCAAAAGACTCCGGCAAGCACTATTGCAAGATCCATCGCACCAAAGGCCATGACCTCCAAGACTGCCGGTAAGTTGAGCAGCTTGCCGAGAAGCAGAGGGCCGAATATGCGAGGTAAGACAAGGAAAAGGATTAGGATGGTGCTGAGGGGTCTGACAAGAAGCGTGTTGGCTGAGGAGGTCACCACGGCGAGCCCAAGCGACAGAAGGACCGGCCACCCGTGGCCCCGACAAGCAAGAAGAGGATGATGACGCCGAAGACAATGGCGAATCCAGTGGGAATGAGATTCAGATGGCTACATATATGATTTTCATAGAGGGAGCGCCTCATGACACTCTCTCACCACCAACTCAAGCAGTGGTTGCGCGAGGTTAACGCGACAGAGCCCTCTATCGGTGCCTAGAAACATCTGAAATGGTCCAACACTCCTATCATCTTCGACGCCGAGGACCATTCAGATCGCATAATTGTGGTAGGATGCTTGCCGTTGTTGGTTTCGCCAACAATCCACAACCTCAAGGTGACGAAGATGTTAGTCGAAAGTGGGGCTAGCCTGAACCTGATCTCACCCGGTGTCATCCAAAGGCTGCATATACCTGATGAAGATCTCGAGCCAACAGGCGCCTTCCAAGGGGTCAACTCAGGAAGAACTCAGCCGAAGGGCAAGATTGCACTACCGGTGACGTTCGGCAGCGATATCAACTTCAACACGGAGAAGATCGTCTTTGTTGTTGCCGAGATTTCGTTTCCATACAATGACATCCTTGGTCGTTCGGCACCGGCCAAGTTCATGGCGGCCACCCACTTCGCTTACAACGTGCTGAAGATGCCCGGACCAATGAGCGTCATTACCATCAACTCCGACAAGAAAAGCACGCTAATCTGCGCCGACCAACTCTACCGGGGCGCAGTCGCGGCACCTGCCACCAAGGCACTTGCTCCTGCCGCTGAAGCTCCCCGGGGGGGGAGAAGACCGACAAGGCCTCTAGCGCATAGTCCGGCAAGCGCAGCTCTTTGGGGTGTTGTGCTACTATTGACGATGTGCCACAGAGCTCCACCGACAAGAGCAAAAAGTCCAAGGCTGCCCCGCTAGAGACCATGAAGGTGTCCGCCAAGGAGGATGGCATAGGGGGAACTTTCACCACAAGTTCCACCCTTGATGACAAATAGGAAAGCGCGCTCGTTGCCTTCCTGCGAGAGAATGTCGATGTGTTTGCATGGCAACCATCTGATATCCCCGGTGTTCCCAGGAAGGTGATTGAGCACCACCTTGCCGTCTGCCCACACACGCGGGCCGTCAAGCAAAAGGCCCGGAAGCAAGCTTTCAAGTGGCAAAAATTTATTGCCGAGGAGATCAAGAAACTAGAGGCAGTTGGCTTGATTAGAGGAGTACTCCATCCGACATGGTTGGCCAACCCGGTTGTAGTGCGCAAGGCAACCGGTAAATGGAGGTTGTGCATTGATTTTACTGACATCAACAAAGCCTGCTCCAAGGATCCTTTTCCCTTATCGTGCATCGACCAGATTGTGGACTCCACAGTCGGTTGCAATATGTTATCTTTGCTTGACGCCTATTCCGGTTATCACCAGATTTTTATGGGCAAGGAAGACGAAGAGAAGACCGTGTTTATCACCCCATGTGGTACGTACTGCTTTTTGCGTATGCCTTTCGGGTTGAAAAGTGCTGGTTCTACCTTTGTAAGAGCAGTCCAGATTGGTTTTGAGCCCCAGCTACATAGAAATATGGAAGCTCATATCAGACAAGGCTATGCTCATATCAGACCTGGAAGAAACATTTGCACATCTACACAAGATCAACATGAAGCTCAACCCCAAGAAATGTGTGTTCGGCGTCCCATTCGGCAAGCTTCTCGGGTTCTTTGTGTCTCAACGAGGAATAGAAGCAAATCCCAACAAGATCAAATCAATTGAACAAATTGACGCACCAAGACGAGTCAAAGATGTGCGACACCTTGCCGCCTATGTTGCTGCTCTGAGTAGGTTCATCTCAAAATTTACAGAGTGTGACCTGCCCTTTTTCAAAATTTTGAAGAAGGCAGGTCCAATGAAATGGACTCCGGAAGCAGAGGCGGCGCTGCAGGATTTGAAGAAGTACCTTTCCTCTCCGCCAGTCCTAGTCGCGCCAAAACTGCAAGAGTTGTTACTTCTGTACCTAGCGGCAACGAATCAAATGGCGAGCGCTGTACTAGTGGCTGAAAGAGAGGTTGACAAAGAAGCAATGGCAGCGGTAGGGACGCGAAGGGACAAACCAGGGCGTTCCCTAATAGGGTCTGGTGCTGATAAAGAAAAATCTGCGCAGTTGAAAGAGATAGTCCAGAAGAAGGAGGTGGTACAGCGACCAGTCTATTTTGTCAGCTCCTTGTTGCAGGGGGCTAGATCAAGGTATTCTGGTGTCCAAAAATTGCTCTTCGGCCTCCTTATGGCCTCGAGGAAGCTGCGCCATTACTTCCAAGCACATGAGATCACCGTTGTCACCCGCTTCCCACTACAGCGGATATTGCGAAAACCAGAAGCTACTGGCAGGACTGTGGAGTGGGCTTTGGAACTATCAAGATTTGGTCTTAAGTTTGAAAGCACTTTGACCATTCAGAGCAGAGCCTTGGTGGAGTTCATTGCAGAATGGACCCCAATGCCTGATGAAGAGATTCCAGAGTCAACATCCCCGGGCAAGGAGACTGATCGAGAATGGAACATGTATTTTGATGGAGCTTTCTCGCTGCAAGGCACTAGTGCCGGAGTGCTGCTTGTCGCACCCACAGGAGAGCACCTCAGATATGTGGTCCAGATGCACTTTCCCCGGGAGAGATCAATGAACAACACTGTTGAGTACAAAGGGCTGCTTCTCGGTCTCAGGATCCCCGCGGACCTTGGGATCAAGAAACTCATTGTCAGGGGTGATTCTGAACTTGTCGTCAGGCAAGTGAACAAAGATTACCAGAGCCAGTTGATGGAAGCCTATGTAGACGAAGTGAGGAAGTTGGAAGAATGTTTTGACGGCCTGCAAATGGAGAACATTCCACGTGCAGAGAATAGCGTTGCCGATGGCCTATCAAAGTGTGCTGCCCTTAAGTTACCTGTGGAACCAAAAACTTTCGTGCTCCAACTAACTCAACCCTCCACGAAGCCATCAAGTAGACAAGAGAAGAGAACAAAGTTAAGTTTCGACAAGTAGTTCCCGGTAGATCTCCTCGAAGTCGCGGACGAGAAGGTTGCCAGAGGGAACGACGGATTTGTCATTGAGTACGATGCCCCGGTAGGGCCCCCGGCTCTTGCCATAGAAGCATATGCTCCCACCATGGTTGCCGGGGTGCAGCAGACTCCAGCAGGCCTCAGGCACTTGCCGTCGAGGAAAATGCTACCCCGGCAAAGGATACACCTTTAGTCCTTGTTGTCGAGCACCAGGCTCCAACATGGGCACAACACATTGTCCAATTCCTTCAAACAGGAGAACTCCGCGAGGAGCAAGAGGAAGTAGAGAAAGTAGCTCGCCGGTCTCATATGTACTAGTTCGTAGACAACGTCCTGTACAGAAAGAGACTAAATGGCATGAAACTTAAGTGCGTTTCTCGGGAGGATGGACTGGAGCTGTTGGCAGAGATACATGGAGGCATATGTGGCTCCCACATAGGATCAAGAGCACTTGCCGGAAAGGCATTCCGGGAAGGTTTCTTCTGGCCCACTGCCCTCCAGGATGCAACTACGTTAGTCACCAAGTGTGAAGCATGCCAGTTTCATTCGAAGAAACTACATCAACCAGCTCAAGCCCTTCAAACAATCCCTCTCTCTTGGCCATTGTCGGTTTGGGGGCTCAACATCTTGGGCCCCTTTCCCCACACTGTCGAGGGCTTTGAGTACTTGTATGTGGCAATCGACAAGTTCACAAAGTGTCTGGAAGTGGAAGCCGTGAGGAAAGTGACAACACAATCAGCCGTCAAGTTCTTCAAAGGGCTACTTTGCCGCTTTGGTGTCTCCAACAGGGTCGTCACTGACAACGGCACACAGTTCACGAGCCGCACCTTCATACAATATGTCCAAGATCTTGGTAGAAAAATCTGTTTTGCTTTCGTTGCCCACCCGAGGAGCAACGACCAAGCGGAGAGGGCTAATGCTAAAGTGCTATGAGGTCTCAAGACAAGAACTTTTGATAAGCTACACAAGTGCGGAAGGAACTAGATTGATGAGTTGCCGGTGGTTCTTTGGTCAATCAGGACGACACCAAATCAAGCTACTGGCCAGACACCCTTCTCCCTTGTCTATGGGGTGGAGGCAGTTCTTCCCACGGAACTCATATACAGATCACCTCGAGTGCTCGCTTATGATGAGCTCGAGCAAGAGCAGTTGTGGCAAGACGACGCGACGCACCTTGAGGAAGACTGTCTTCAAGATGCTGTGAGAGCTGCGCGCTACCAGCAGGCTTTGCACCGCTACCATAGCTGCAAGGTCAATGCCAAAAGTCTTGAGGAAGGCGACCTTGTTCTTCGGCGAGTTCAGTCTGCCAAGAATCCAAACAAGTTGGCGCCAAAGTGGGAAGGCCCTTATCTGGTAGTACGAGTCACTAGGCCCGACGCAGTCTGCCTGGAGACCGAGGATGGCGTTCCGGTGAGCAACTCCTGGAATATCGAACATCTTCGAAAGCTCTACCCATGAGGCACGGTTGTCGGGCCAACCTCGGCAACCACCTTTTGTACAAGTCTTGCCGCTGAAGCATGTAATCCTTGTGCATAGTTAAATAAAGATAAGTGTTCCGCAATCCTGTTCGATTCTCATGTTTACTTACATGCATGTTTATCTGAAGTGTTGCCTTGCACTTAATCCCGGCAAGGACTAACGGACCGCCAAGGTTCCATATCCATATTTTCTCTTCTTTCTTTTTCTCAAAGGACAGAAGGACCCCTCACATGCAGCTTTGTCGGGGGGGGGGGAATGATGGTACGGATACCTACGAGAGACATCCCAAAAAAACTTGCCGGAAGGAGAAAGGTAACAAAAAGATAAGTTGTGAAAACCCATTGTGAAACTTTGCCGCAAAGTTATTTTCCTTGAGCGATTTTGACTTCTGCATGGAAAACTTGCACGCGCAGGAACCTTGCCGCGATTGGATGCTCCCTCACTGCGTTCGGGACCGCTCAACGGCTTAAGTGGCTTCACCCGTGCTCCTTGTTTCATTTCGAGTCCGCTCAACGATCCAAGTGACAGTGCTCGCGCCCTTATCCCATTTTCGAGTAAGGCCGATGCCTTGAACGGTCACGCCAAGGACGCCAAGGTATCTTGCCGATAGTGGCACCGCCAGGAGGCTACTAAGGACCCGTTCCTCAAAGCGCTTGCGGTAGGGCTACACACGCTGGCAAGATTCTTCCAGAAAGGGCGTAGGGAAAATTCCATACACAGAAACAGTTTAACAAGGAAGATAACATGCAGTTTCTCACATAAGGTGAAATTTACATAAGATATCACTTTTCCTCTAAGTACATCTTTATTTGACTTTATCCCCTAGGGGAGATTACAAGAAGAAAAAGATGGAAAGGAGAGGCGGGATACAAGAAGAAAAAGATGGCGACAGGCACCCGGTAGAAGCCCGGCCTGACCCCTCTGGACCAGCACTACGCGGATGAGCGGGGCTGCCAGATGGGAAGGCAAGAGGTTGGTCCCTCCTAGACCAGTATTGCCCGAGGAGAGGGCCACAGCGGGCGGGAAGGGGGATGGACCCCAGAAGCCGAAGTCCACGGGCCTGCCGAAAGACCCAACTGAAATATGAGGCAGCGCCCAGGACTGGAGCACTCGGAAAGGACATCTTGCCGGAAGGGGGAGAGGCGTGAGGCTGGCGATGATGGCACGGCTGGCGGTCAGCCGAGCTCGAATCTTCAGACTCCGACTTAACCGCCCGAAGACCGGACTCATCGCTGCTGGCTTCCTCGCTATCCTCCCCGTCACTCTCGCCGGAGGACATGCTTTCGGTGCTCCTCGCGCTCTCTTTGCAGCAGCTGAGACGGATGCCGGAGCTCCCATAAATCTTGATGGAGAGCATATTGGCCTCCATCATTTTAAAATGAAGAATGTGCCCCACCTGGAGATTGTGGGCACGGACGAAGGTCTTCCAACCACGCCTAAGTAACATGATGCGGCGTGCTAGGTACTCAACATCCACTTGCGTCGCACCATTACAACACCCTGCCATCCGCAGCCACACGAAGGGCGGCTCATCGTCCTTCACCGCCCTGGCGAAGAATGGCTCTGGAGGGGACCGCTCAGCTTGAGGACAAAGTCCAGCGCTGTCCCCTCGACGTGGGCCTCTTCGATGGAGATGCCTGGCGTCAGAGGAGGGGGTGGACTAGCGCTCCACCTCCGCCGACCTCATTCTCCCTGGTGGCCACGGCGCCTCGCGCCTCGTCCACCATGAGAACTCGAGCCTCCCTCTGCCTCCTCGGCAGAAGCGGCGACATGATCCTGACGAGAGCTCCTCCTCACAGCTGAGGAAGGTGGTCACCCTCGCCCTCTATACATGGTGAAGGGCGGACGCTACCTGAAGATTGAGAAGACGAGGGGGGAGGCGGACTGTGGAGTTTTGCACTCGAAGGGCGGAAGAAGGACAGATGAGTTCCGCCCCCGCTGTCCCCAATATATAGGAGGAAGCACGGGGATGGCTCTCCTCCACTCCAAATGACGCCGCCCACCTCCTCCAATAGCGGCACCCTAGATCACGGGGCGAACAGCAACCGCCCCGTCGCCCCAATCCATGGCGCCACAGTTACTACCTTTTCTCAGGACTTTAAATCACGGGCGCTCGTTGCTAGGTCCCCGCTATGCATGCGGCGCGCGTGGCGGAAAAGACCTGACACGATAATTGAAAACTCGGCATCCGTGCCACGCACGTATTCCCACTGAGGAGGACATGACTACCTTGGATACGACCAAAAATGTTGCATACATGCATATTTGTGAGGTGATTTCTTATAAGAATTATGCAATAATTTATTTATGTTATCCGGAACAAAAATACTTCACCTATTTTTATTTTATGCCTAAATGAAGAATGGTCGAACACTTGTATGAACCACGTGTGATGACAAAGAAAGAGGAAATGGTTAGGTGCTATTCAAGAGGTCCTCTAATGTCAAAGGAAACAATTAGGTGTTGTTCACGAAGTTCTCTCACGTCACTTTTAGCCCAAGAGAAGATAGAGTCCAAGTCTCTCACGTTCTGGACTCAGATTCGGACTACACGGACACACCTGTCTCAAAACGCTAACAACTTTTTCATACGGACTCGGAATTGGGTGATTCTTTTTTTTATGGAAGCTAGATTTCATATGCGTTCCATCCCAGTTGGAATAACCTTAAAATTCATCCGGATCGCGAAGATATAGACGAAACAATCTGACGTTGCATCAGAATCCGAGTCAAACTATAAGTCCAAAGGTGTTGCATCACCTCCACTTGGGCCCATGGGCCTTGTACGACCTAGGGTTTGTTTTAGGGTGTCTTGGGACGTCCTCCCACCTCCTTGGACGCCACCCCTTGCTCCTATATAAGTAGATCAATCTAGTAGCTTTTCCTTTGGGTTTTGTTTAGTTAAAAGTTAGCCATTGCAACTTTGTGTACTTCGTTTGTATCCAACGACCAGACTCAGACCGCTTTCGGAACCCCACCATTATCAATACTTCATCTATATTCGCAATATTCAGATTGCATTATCATATTCTTGCTTGTTCTTTGATTGTTTGCAGGAATAGACCTTCGTGGTTAGGTTGATCGTGCTCCAGCGTGGTCAATAACCTCTTGGAGATTGGTTTAGCGATTGCTAAGGCGCAACGTCGTGCACGTTCGTAGTCGGATCGTCAAAGTCATCTCCACCAAATCGATAGTTATCATCTCATCAAAAGATCGGGACCCTCACCTCTATCACCCACTACCCGCATTCAATGGGCATCGTGGGGAAGCGTAGCGAGCACAATAGTCACAACTGCAAGGCCCTGCCATGCGTGCCCTGTGCACTGGTTGGGCCTAGCCCAACGACGCCTCGCGACGTGTATGGCCCAGGCCTGGGGGCTCTTGTCGGTGCACTAGAGTTTTTGGGCCATCTAGTACCCCTTTACTCGTGCACGGGCAGTAGTAGCCACCTCGACGGCAAGGCCCAGCGAAGACTTGTCAAACACCAACACAAAAGACTCAAGACTACCCGCAAGACCTTCTCGAGAGGGCTGTAGAGCTTCCAGGCAAAGCAAGGTTCCCGGCAAGGCAAGTTCCCGACAAGGCAAGGCTCTGGCAACCACCACCAACACACAGGGCAAGCGTCAATTCACTTGGACACGTGTTGTAGCATCGACGTTGGAGGGATCTAAGCGGCGCCGATGGGACGAGCCACCGTCTTGTCCCACTGATGGACTGAGGTGTCTGACGATGCATTGAATGCTCTTGTCCTAATCCGTCAGAGTTAGGTGCGATAGCACTATAGCATTGTGCATCCCGTGTACACACTATACGCCACTGTTGGGATCCCCTTAGGTATAAAAGGAGGCCCAGGGCATTATAGAGAAGAGTTAGACAGTCAGACACTTAGATAATCAGACAATCAGACAGTTGGGCAGTTAGACAACCGAACAACCCGATAGTTAGAGGACTAGAGGTTACCAAGCTCACGTAGCAGCTGTTCATGGCGCTTTTGTAGCTGGAACCCTACAACACGATCGATATAACCAAGCAGGAGTAGGGTTTTACGCATCCATTCGGCCCAAACCTAGGTAAAAACTCCCCATGCACTGGTTACCAGACCGGCTCTTTGTGCGAGTCCGCCCCCTGTCGAACCAAAAGGGATCCCCGTGATCCCATAGGTGTTCGTTCCCATGACAACAAGTGTCCTATTAGGACACGACTCCATATCATGTATAAACACAACACAACTACAAGTCCAACTGTAACCTACCTTGTACACTATATTCAACACAATTTGAACACCTGCAGAGGTTATGATGTAACCTGGTTTGATGACCGGCTTGGTATGTATGTATGATGTATTATGCAATGCAGGATGATGTATGTGTATTATAACAAAATATAAAGTGCCAGTTTTCAAGGTGTAACATAAAGACTGGCTTTCGAGGCTCGAGTATTGCTTCAATGAAGCAGGTGTAATAACCGATGGTTGAGAAAGCTGAACTTGATGAGTTGGAAGCCCAGAGTGACCTATGATCATGGAAAAGCTCAACATAACATATACACGAGACAGTGTTACTACTGCAAAACTTCTAGGGTTGAGATAAGCCGGCTTTATTCCATTGATCATAATATGATAATATGATGATCCAATAAAGAAGGATACCTATGTTCGAACAACGCATCATGATAGCTGGTCTTCTTTGGCAACCTTTCCTCTTTTGCACATAAGGTAGGGCACCCATTTTTAAACCGCTTATCGTGGGAGCTAGTGCTCTTTGGCAACTTTTAATTTTTCGCCAATTATGCAGAAGCCCTTGGGACCAGGTTATCTTCCCAGCAATGACCCGGGGTTCTAGAATTTTTGAGCCTGATTGAATCCGCGAGTCATGATTGTCTAGCCCGCGAGTCTTCGGTCGCCTCGAGGAGGCCGCTGGAGAGTCTTCATAGTTGACTGTGGCATAAGCCAACATATAGGTCACCACTGAACGATGGCAAACAGGATACGATGTGGCGAGTTGATGATCGTCGTGATGCTCATCGTATGTCTTTGGAAAATGTTGTGGATTTTTTTTGTTTATATGCTTCTTGACCCATGCTTTGTTATTCTTTAGGTAGTCCGGCTCTCTTGGCTCCTCCAAGGCCATTTTCTTTCCCACTGACTTTTGAATTGCCGGATCGATAATGGCCGGCTCAAATTCTAGCTTCTCCAAGGATGTTTTCTTCATGGCAAGCTTTCCTGTTTCTTCGGATCTGTTGAAGTAGATCGTAGCGTTGGGATAACAGGTCAATGCGTCTATCCACTGATCAACATGGTGCAAGTGATGGTTTGCGCGTGTTTTGGCGTTGTTGCGGAAGATATGATTTCTAATGTAATTTTTTCCTTTGCTCCAATGTTGTTTGGAGGAGAAGGGCCGTGGGGGTGGCTTGCATGCGTCCGTAGGACGGCTCGAGTGAGTAGGCGCGGGACCAGCGGGTTGTTGATGTAGACACGACTACGGGGGCGGCGGTTTGAGCACGTCCATTGGGCGGCTCGAGTGAGTTGGCACGACAAAGTCATCTTATTTTCGATCGGACCGCGGGGGCGGGGGGCTCACGAGCGTCCATTGGGTGTCTTGAGTGAACAGGCACGACACGGGCGTGTTATTGTAGATTGGACCGCGGGGGAGCTGCTCACGAGCACCCGTTGTGCGGCTCATATGGCGGGCGCAGCCTCGGCGTCTTGATGTAGACTGGACCCCGACAGCGGAGGCTTGCACGCGTTCATTGGACGGCTCGTACAACGGGGCATGGCCTCGGCGTGTCGATGTAGACCGGACTGGGGGCGACGGCTCGTGCACATCCGTTGTGCGGCTTGAGAGAGCAGGCGCACCACCGACATGTTGATGAAGACCGGGCGGTGGGAGCGACGGCTCGTGTGCATCCATTGGCCGGCTTGAGCAAGGAGACGCAGTACCGACGTGTTGATGTAGACCGGACCGCGGCAATGGCGGCTCGTCATAGTCGGTTGCAACATTGAAAACAGGTATGGATGCGTGTCGGCCACGGTGTTCTACGCTGGTGTGGACGCGCGAGTCGATCGCGACATTTTCCGGCGTTGTGAACCGGCGCGAACACGCGTGTCAAGTGTGGCGGTTTGTAGTAGACTCGACCGCACATGCGACGGCCCGCACGCGTGTCCTTCAGGCAGTGCGGCGTGGACGAACGCTGATTCATGATGATATTGGCACGAGCTCCGTATTTGATAGTCCAACGGCGCGCCACTTTTGTATTAAACAATTGTCGTGTAAAAATATTACAGGCCAACGTAATTGTTTAAAAAAATTAATATGTGTTAAATACATAAACTGAACAGATAGCGCCTGGTATTTTTGCGGATGAATGCAGACGTTTGCTGGTAATGAACATTCTTGGTAGTGGACAACAGAAGTACGTTCCATACTGTTAGGTCATGCGTTGCCCGCGTGCCACTGATTCTTGACTCCAATTAAGTCGTGCCATGCTGCCCATAGCCAACCATCACGCCGCCCCGCCAGCTGACGCTGTAAAACCGTGCTGGCTGTTGTCTCCATGTTGGGCGATGCAACTTTGTTGAAGAAGACGCAAAACACGGGAACATCGGGCTACACACGTTCGTCAGATTTATTGACCAGACCACTTGTTAGATGTCGTAGGCTAAAGAACAAACTGATCCGTATTGTACTCATACTGGAATATATTAGCTTCACGTGGTTGATTTTTTGGACTTGCTCAAAATTCGTGTCACATTAAATAGTTCCTTTGTGGTTGGCTGAATAGATCTCACGATTTTGCAGATGGATAGGGTCCACGGTCCACTGACTTTACTCTTGCGAGAACGCTTTTGGTTGATTTGCTGAGCCACGCACGCGCAGGGTCATCATTTGTAGTTATATGTGAAGCGCTTCAGGTGGCCTCAGTCAATTCATCTCCTGCGGCACATCAAGCTAGCCTTCGGGAATTTGCTTTGTCCTTTGCGGGACTGATAGTAGCAATCTTCTATGGATTTTTTTTGACAAAGGACGTCGAATCGCTGGTGAAGCATCCAATGTGAACTCTTATCATAACACGAACATCATTTTCGATTTGCCCGTGCAGCTTGATTATTTAACCTCTGGTTAGTAGTTGCTTGCTAATTTCCTGATGTCATTCCCGATCTCTTGGCAGATCGCTTCCGCTGGATGTCGTCGTTGTCTGAGTATACATCTCTGTGCCTGTTGGGTCCATGCCCGTCATCGTCATAGACCCGTCTTCATCGTATCGCTCTCCTTCATCCGGCTAATCGCAAGCTTCTAGATCTCTATTGGATCTTCCTCCAAGAACAACAACACCATCGTGCGTCGTCCCGATGGTGGGCGTAAACTGTCGTGGTTTTGTCATGGCAGATGTTCTCATGAGAGAACTTAAGGGTGAGGCCATCAAAACTAGGTGGCGGCTTGAGATGGGTTGATTCGAATCGAGAGACGCTAGTTTTACCCAGGTTCGGCCCGTTCGATGGAGGTAAAAGCCTACATACCGCTTAGTCTGTAATTATGATGAGGATGACCTCAATTACAAGGGTGATATTTCGCTACCTTCATTCTCAAGAGCCTCTAATCTTATTATCTCTAATGAATTAACTCGTCCCCTAGGGGTTCCTTACCGCTTCTTATATAAGTTGAAGGTGTAGGTTTACATGTAGAGTCCTACTAGGAGTAGGATTAGAACTAGTCTCTCCTAAATCGTAATCCGGGTCTTGTGTCTCTTGTTAGGGAATCTTTCCTCTTCTTGGCCCTTCTGTGTGAGCCGGACCTCTGATGACCCACAAGTATAGGGGATCTAACATAGTCGTTTCGATAAGTAAAAGTGTCGAACCAAGAGAGGGGCAGAAGGAAATGACAAACGGTTTTCAGCAAGGTATTCTCTGCAAGCACTAAAAATCAGTAACAGATAGTTTTGTGATAAGATAATTTGTAACGAGTAACAAGTAACAACTGTAGCAAAGTTGCAGCAAGGTATCCCATTACTTTTTATAGCAAAGGACAAGCTTGAACAAACTATTATATAAAGTGAAGCGCTCCTGAGGACACATGGGAATTTCTGTCAAACTAGTTTTCATCATGCTCATTTGATTCGCGTTTGTTACTTTGATAATTTGGTATGTGGGTGGACCGATGCTTGGGTGTTGGCCTTACTTGGACAAACCTCCCACTTATGATTAACATCTCTCGCAAGCATCCGTAACTACGAAAGAAGAATTATGATAAATCTAACCATAGCATGAAACATATGGATCCAAATCACCCCTTACGAAGCAACGCATAAACTAGGGTTTAAGTTTTTGTCACTCTAGCAACCCATCATCTACTTATTACTTCCCAATGCCTTCCCCTAGGCCCAAATAATGGTGAAGTGTTATGTAGTCGACGTTCACATGACACCACTAGAGGAGAGATAGCATACATCTCATCAAAATATTGAACGAATACCAAATTCACATGATTACTTATAACAAGACTTATCCCATGTCCTGAGGAACAAACGTAACTACTCATGAAGCATGTTCATGGTCATAATTAGAGGAGTATTAATTATCATAAAGGATCTGAACATATGATCTTCCACCAAGTAAACCAACTAGCATCAACTACAAGGAGTAATCAACACTACTAGCAACCCACAGATACCAATCTGAGGTTTGAGACAAAGGTAGGATACAAGAGATGAACTAGGGTTTTGAGAGGAGATGGTGCTGGTGAAGATGGTTATGGACATTGACCCCCTCTCAATGAGAGGATCATTGGTGATGACGATGGCTTTGATTTCCCCCTCCGGGAGGGAAGTTTCCCCGGCAGAACAGCTCAGCCGGAACTCTAGATTGGTTCTGCCCAAGTTCCGCCTCGAGACGGTGGTGCTTCGTCCTGAAAGCTCTCTTCTGATTTTTCCTAGGTCAAAGCCTTCATATAGTAGAAGATGGGCGCCGAAGACCTGCTAGGAGGCCCACAAGCCACCTAGGTGTGGCCAGGTGATATGTCGCGCCTCGCAGGCTTGTGACCGCCTGGTGGGCCCCCTTTGGTATTTGTTTTGCCCAATACTTTTTATATATTCCAAAATAATTCTCCGAAACTTTTCAGGACTTTCGGAATTGTGCAGAATAGGTCTCTCAGATTTTCTCCTTTTCTAGTCTAGAATTCCAACTGCCGCCATTCTCCCTCTTCATGTAAACCATGTAAAATAAGAGAGAAAAGGCATAAGTATTGTAGCAAAACATGTAATAACATCACATAATGCAGTGAATATCAGTATAAAAGCATGATGCAAAATGGACGTATCAACTCCCCCAAGCTTAGACCTCGCTTGTCCTCAAGCAAAAGCCGAGATCGATAAATATGTCCAAAAGTTGAGAGATAGAGATATCGATAAAATGAAATACGGACATGAGGGCATCATGATCATATTGAGAACAACAGTACTTATTGATAAAAAAATTCTTATACTAGAGTAACAATTCACTCATAGGATAAAGTATGAACCCAGAACTCTATTGATAACCAACAAACCATGCTCTCAGTCATTGAAGCAATTTGCAACTTATCATAACATAGGAAAGAGTTGATATAAGAGATTGTAAAGCAAATCCACGTACTCAATCTTCTTTTAGTCTTTCATAATTGCTAACACTCACGCGATACTCATGAGGTCGAAGCTTCAATTCAGCACAGAGAAAGATAGGGGCTTATAGTTTTTCCTTCCAACTATTCACCTCAAGGGTGATGTCAACAATAATAACTCATGATCACCCACATCCGAGTGGATATATGTGTTTAGATCATTCCCCAACACATAATGCTTGCCAAGCGAAAACGGAAAAATATAGGAAGTGGTGAAGATCACCATGACTCTTGCATAAAGGTAAGTACTTAAGAAGTAAAAGTAACAGAGAGGCCCTTCGCAGAGTGAAGCAGAGGTTGTCATGCACTTTTTGTTTTTTGATGTGCGAACCCTTAATGCAAAGGAACGTCGTGTTGTATTGCCCTTTGTGATATCAACCTTTATTATGCAGTCTGTTGCGTTTATTTCTTTACTATCACAAGTTCGTACAACACTTATTTTCCCTTACAATAAAAGATCATACATATTTAGGAGCAATTCTTATTGCTTTTTGCACCGATGACAACTTACTTGAAGGTTCTTACACAATTCATAGGTAGGTATGGTGGACTCTCATGGAAAAACTGGGTTGAGGGTGTTTGGATGCAGAAGTAGTATCTCTACTTGATGCGGAAGTTTTGGCTAGTATGAGGTGGAAGCAAGAACTAGATGTTGGAGGATCTCTAACCATATAACTTCTATTCGGAGATAAGCAATCATAACCCATTATGTTGTCTTCCTTGTCCAACATGAACTTCTTAACATATAATATTTTAATGATTGCTCACAATCATAAAAGTTGTCCAAGATAATATATTTATATGTGAACCTCTATTTCCTTATTACTTCCTATTAATTGCACCAATGACCAATTGCTATGTTTGTCAACTCCCAACAAATTTGAATCGACATACTTCTTATATGTGAAGTCCTCACTCCCCATAAGATCGTCATATGTACTCTTTTATTTTATTCTATTCTCCTTTTATTTCTTATTTCTTTCTCAAGATCATAGCAGGCAAATAGAGCCCTCACAAAAAACTACTTTTTATTATATAAATCTTGGACTCGCTTACACAAGGGGAACATAAAGCAAAACTCGAAGCTAGATCATAATAAAACTTTATTCTACTATATCAACATAAAACCAAAAGGATAGAACTAAGAAAAACAAGAAAAGTAAAAGGTGTGATGGTGATACGCTACCGGGGAACCTCCGCAAAGCTTGGCACAAGCCAAGGGGAGTGCCCATACCCATGTGTTTAGATGTCCTGCTTTGGAGGTGATGGTGTTGGAGAAAGATTTTCAAGCTTTTCTAGTTTCCGCTTAAGCATAAAATTATGTTCCCTCAGATTGTCAACTTCTTTCTCGAGCTTCATTATCCTTTGACATAATTACTGCTTGCCCTCCTGCAGAAAACGAGAAGGAATAAATAGAACCTTGGGTTTTCTCCTTGTGTTTGAGAGGCTTGATTTCCTGAACTCCACATGCCTATCTCTTGGTTGAGGTAGGGGGATCTCTTGTCCATCCGAGCTTTCTTCCTCATACTTGCCTTCTAGTTCCTCCTCCGAGAATAATCCATAAGGATCCAGGTCCCCATAGAGCTTGGGATTGGCAAGGTAATGCGATACATAGCTCCCCCCATCGGACTCTTGGGACGACATCTTGCTCTAAATCTACTGCAGAAACAGCTCAAAAAGAAAACAAGCGGTATTGTCATGATACGAAAGTCCAAACCTTCGGGAGATTATATAATGAATTTTTACCGGCCTAAAGGATTGTCCTACAAGAAAACGGAATCCAGATGGTGCACGGGGTGGCCACAAGCCACAGGGGCACGGCCTAGGCTTGTCGCCTCCTCATGCACTTTCCAGGCTACTTTAAATTTCCCTAATTTATTAAATAATCCAAAACTGAGAAAAAATGATATTGGGAAAAGTTTTGGAGTCAGTTTGCTTACCGAACCACATACCTATTCCTTTTCTTAGTCTGAACCATTCCGGTAGGTCTCCCTAATGTACTCATCCGGAGTTATGGTATTGATAATATTTGTTTCAACATTTATGGGAGTACCTGAGATATAATGTTTGATTCTTTGTCCATTTACCACCTTAGGATTTGTGCCTTCGGCGTTGTTGATCTTGATAGCACCGGAACGATATTGTTCCTAGACAATGTAAGGCCCTTCCCATTTGGAGAGAAGTTTTCCCGCAAAAATCTTAAATGAGAATTGTATAGAAAGATATGGTCACCTACATTGAATTCATGCTTTTGTATCCTTTTATCATGCCATCTCTTAATGTTTTCTTTAAACAACTTGGCATTCTCATAGGCCTGGGTTCTCCATTCATCAAGTGAGCTAATGTCAAATAACCTCTTCTCTCCAGCAAGTTTGAAATCATAATTGAGCTCTTTGATTGCCCAATAAGCTTTATGCTCTAGTTCTAGAGGTAATTGACATGCTTTAGGATAAACCATTTTATACGGAGACATACCCATAGGGTTTTTCTAAGCAGTTCTATAAGCCCATAATGCATCATCAAGTTTCTTAGACGAATTCTTTCCAGATCTATTCACAGTCTTTTGCAAGATCAATTAATTTCTCTATTGCTTAATTCTACTTGACCACTAGACTGAGGGTCATAAAGAGATGTAATTATATGATTAACGTCATACTTAGCAAGCAATTTATGGAAAGCACAACGAATAAAGTGTGAACCACCATCAGTCATTAAATATCTAGGGACTCCAAATCTAGGGAAAATAACTTCTTTCAGCATTTTAATAGAGGTGTTATGATCAACACTACTAGTTGGAATAGCTTCTACCCACTTAGTAACATAATCAACAGTAACTAGAATATGAGTATACCCGTTGGACTTTGGAAAAGGTCCCATATAATCCAAACCCCAAACATCGTTTGGTTCAAATACAAGAGAGTAATTCATAGGCATTTCCCGACGTCTATGAATATTGCCTATTCTTTGACATTCATCACAAGGCAAGACAAACTTACGAGCATTCTTGAAGAGAGAAGGCCAATAAAAACCAGATTGTAATGCCTTGTGTGCAGTTCTATCTCCAGTGTGGTGTCCTCCATAGGCCTCGGAATGACACTTGTGTAGGATCTACTCCTTATCTATAAAGGTGTGGATCATCCCAAAAGTATTGTCTTAAATCATAGAAGAACCTATTCTTTTGTTGGTAAGTGAAACTAGGCGGTATAAATTTAGCAACAATGTAATTAGCATAACCAGCATACCATGGATCACTACGCGAAGCATTTACGACAGCTAATTGTTCATCAGGAAAGCTATCATCAATAGGTATAGGGTCATCAAGAACATTTTCTAACCTAGACAAGTTATCTGCTACGGATTTATTAGCACCCTTTCTATCAATAATATGCAAATCAAATTCTTGTAGCAGAAGAACCCATCTAATAAGTCTAGGTTTAGCATCTTTCTTTTCCATGAGATATTTAATAGCAGCATGATCAGTGTGAACTGTTACTTTGGAATCAACAATATAAGGTATGAACTTATCACAAGCAAACATAACTGCTAAAAATTCCTTTTCAGTGGTATCATAATTTCTTTGAGCATTGTCTAGAGTTTTACTAGCATAATGGATAACATTCAATTTCATATCAACTCTTTGTCCTAGAACAACACCAACAACATAATCACTAGCATCACACATAATTTCAAAGGGTAGGTTCCAATCAGGTAGTTGAACAACAGATGCAGAAATCAAGGCATTCTTAAGAATTTCAAATGCTCCTACACAATTATCATCAAAAACAAATGGAACATCTTTTTGCAAAAGATTAGTGAGAGGCCTACAAATAGTAGAAAAGTCTTTAATAAACCTCCTATAGAAACCAACATGACCAAGGAAACTTCTTATACCTCTGATATCTGTAGTACACGACACTTTTCCATTAGCATCAACTTTAGCTTTATGAACTTCAATACCTCTTTCGGAGATTTTGTGTCCCAAGAAAATACCTTCATTCACCATAAAGCGGAACTTCTCCCAATTCAAGACAAGATTAGTTTCTTCACATCTCTGCAAAACTCGATCAAGGTTGCTCCAACAATCATCAAATGAAGTTCCATAAACAGAAAAATCATCCATGAAAACCTTAACAATCCTTTCACAAAAATCAGAGAATATAATAGCCATACATCTTTGAAAGGTAGTAGGTGCATTGCATAAACTGAAAGGCATACGTCTATAAGCAAAGGTACTGAAAGGACAAGTAAAAGTGGTCTTCTCTTGGTCCTCTTTTGACACAGGTATTTGAGAGAAATCGTAATAACCATCTAGAAAGCAAAAATGTGTGTGTTTGGATAGTCTTTCTAGCATTTGATCAATAGAAGGTAGAGGGTAATGATCTTTCCTAGTAGCTTTGTTTAATTTCCTAAAATCAATTACCATTCTATACCCTGTAACTATTCTTTGTGGGATCAATTCATTTTTATCATTAGGAACTATGGTAATACCTCCTTTCTTAGGGACACAATGGACGGGACTAACCCATCTACTATCAGCAATAGGATAAACGATACCTGCCTCCAGAAGCTTTAATATTTCGTTTCTTACCACTTCTTTCATTTTAGGATTTAACTGTCATTGAAGCATCGGGCCCCATATTGATTTTATACTGACATAGAGTGGGACTAATGCCCTTAAGATCATCAAGAGTATATCTAATAGCATCATGGTGCTTCCTCGGAGTTTTTAGTAATCTCTTTTCTTCATGCTCTAATAGGTTAGCACTAATAATAGCACGATATATCTTCTTTTCATCAAGATAAGTATATTTTAGAGTACCGGTAATTGTTTAAACTCAAACAGGGGATCCCACTTGGGTGGAGGAGGATCCCCAAGTATTTCAACATGCAAGTTGTGTTTCAGAATAGGATACTGATCAAAGAAAATCTTATCTATTTCATTCCTTTCATTCATATGCATATCGTTTTCATGGTCTAGCACATATTGTTCTAAGGGATCAGTAGGAGGCACAAGAATAGAAGCAAGATCAACAACTTCATCCTTACTAGGCAATTCTTTATCATGGGTTCGTCTACGGAATTTAGACAAATTAAACTCATTAGATGCTTCCCCAAAACTTACAGTAATATTTTCCTTCTCACAATCTATCCTGGCATTAACAGTATTCAAGAAAGGTCTACCAAATATAATGTGACACAAGTCATCTTGTGGGGAACCAAGGACAAGAAAATCAGTAGGATATTTTATTTTCCCGCACAAGACTTCAACATCTCTAACAATCCCAATTGGTGCTATAGTATCTCCATTAGCAAGCTTAATGGTAACATCAATTTCCTCTAACTCACCTGGTGCAATATCATTCATAATTTCTTGACATAAGGTAAAGGGAATTATACTCACACTAGCACCCACATCACAGAAGCCATGATAACAATGATCTCCTATTTTATCAGAAACAACAGGCATGCCAACAATAGGTCTATGTTTATCTTTAGCATCAGGTCTAGCAATTCTAGCAGCTTCATCATAGAATTGAATAACATGCCCATCAATATTATCAACCAAGTGATCTTTAACCATAGAAATACTAGGCTCAACTTGAATTTTTTTAGGAGTTGTAGGTGTTCTAACATAGATCTTACAAACCATAGTTGATGCTTTAGCATGTTCCTTTATTCTAACAGGAAAAGGTGGTTTGTCAATATAAGCAGCTGGAATAACATGATCGACATTATAAGTAATAATTTCTTCTTCAACTTTACTCGGTTCAACTACTTTCACTTTAATGGGAGGATGATATTTAAACCACTTCTCCTTAGGGAGGTCAACATGAGTAGCAAAAGATTCGTAGAAAGAAGCTACTATCTCAGAGTTAAGGCCATATTTAGTGCATAATTAACGAAAAGCATCGTAGTCTACAAAGGATTGAACACAATCAAACTTAAGGTTTATACCTGACACCTTAACTTCCTCGAGTTCCCAATCTTCAGAATTGCGTTTAATTCTTTCCAATAAATCCCATTTGAAGTCAATATCTTTCTTCATATAGGAACCAGTACAAAAAGTATCGAGCATGGATTGATCATGACGAGAAAGCCGAGCATAAAAATTCTAAATAATAATTTATCTCAAGAGATCATGCTTGGGGCATGAATATAACATTGAATTAAGCCTCTCCCAACCTTGAGCGATTCTACCTCCTTCACGAGGCCAAAAATTATAGATATAATTCCAATCACGATGAACTAGATGCATAGGATAAAACTTCTGATGAAATTCCATTTTCAGTCGATTGTAGCTCCATGATCCAATATCATAACATAGCCTATACCATGTCAATGACTTCTCCTTCAAAGATAAAGGAAAGACCTTCTTCTTGACGTGATCCTCGGGCAGACCTGCAAGCTTAAATAATCCACAAACTTCATCCACATAGATTAGATGCAAATCAAGATGTAGTGTTCCATCTCCTGCATGAGGATTAGCCACCAGTTTCTCTATCATGCCCGAAGGAATTTCATAATAAATATTTTTAGTAGGTTCAGTAGGTTCAGGAGCAACTCTTTGTGCTTTCGGTTGAGGTGATGATACCCCGAACAAGCCCCTCAAAGGATTACTTTCCATAGTAACAAGTGACAGTAAATTTTAGCACACTATATAAATTTTCCTTACCAAAGGCGCATCACTCCCTGGCAACGGCACCAGAAAAGAGTCTTAATGACCCACAAGTATAGGTGATCTATAGTTGTCCTTTCGATAAGTAAGAGTGTCAAACCCAACAAGGAGCAGAAGGAAATGACAAGAGGTTTTCATTAAGGTATTCTATGCAAGCACTGAAATTATCGATAACAGATAGTTTTGTGATAAGATAATTTGTAACGAGTAACAAGTAACAAGTGTAGCAAAGGTGCATAAAGGTATCCCAATCCTTTTTGTAGCAAAGGATAGGCCTGGAAAAACTCTTATATAAAGTGAAGTGCTCCCAAGGACACATGGGAATTTCTGTCAAGCTAGTTTTCATCATGCTCGTTTGATTCACGTTCGTTACTTTGATAATTTGATATTTGGGTCGACCCGTGCTTGGGTTCTGCCCTTACTTGGACAAACCTCTCGCTTATGATTAACCTCTCTTGCAAGCATCCGCAACTACAAAACAAAAATTAAGATAAATATAACCATAGCATGAAACATATGAATCCAAATCAGCCCCTTATGAAGCAACGCATAAACTAGTATTTAAGCCCTATCACTCTAGAAACCCATCATTTACTTATTACTTCCCAATGCCTCCCCCTAGTCCCAAATAATGGTGAAGTGTTAGGTAGTCGACGTTCACATGACACCAGTAGAGGAGAGACAACATACATCTCATAAAAATATCGAACGAATACCAAATTCACATGATTACTTATAACAAGACTTATCCCATGTCATCAAGAAGAAACGTAACTACTCACAAAGCATGTTCATGTTCATAATGAGAGGAGTACTAATTATCATGAATGATCTAACCATATGATCTTCCACCAAGTAAACCAACTAGCATCAACTACAAGGAGTAATCATCACTACTAGCAACCCACAGGTACTAATCTGAGGTTTAAGACAAAGATCGGATACAAGAGATGAGCTAGGGTCTCGAGAGGAGATGGTGCTTGTGAATATGTTGATGGAGATTGACCCCCTATCGATGAGAGCATTTTTGGTGATGACGATGGCTTCGATTTCCCCCTTTCTGAGGGAAGTTTCCTGGCAAAATAGCTCCGTCGGAGCTCTAGATTTGTTCTGCCCAAGATTCGCCTCAAGACGGTGGTGCTTCGTCCCGAAAGCTCTCTTCTGATTTTTGCAGGTCAAAACCCTTCATATAGCAGAAGAAGGGCACCGGGGACCTGCCAGGGGGCCCACAAGCCACCTACGCGTGGTGAGGGGGTAGGCCGTGCCTGGCAGGCTTGTGACCTCCTGGTGGGCCCACTCTGGTATTTTTTCGCCCAATATTTTTTATATATTCCAAAATAATTCTCCGTAACTTTTCCAGACTTTTGGAGTTGTGCAGAATAGGTCTCTCAGATTTGCTCCTTTTCAAGTCCAGAATTCCAGCTGTCGGCATTCTCCCTCTTCATGTAAACCTTGTAAAATAAGTGAGAAAAGGCAGAAGTATTGTACCAAAAAAGTGTAATACCAGCCCATAATGCAATGAATATCAATATAAAAGTATGATGCAAAGTGGACATATCACCCTCCAAGCCTCTTTGTGACCTGCCTTCTGCCGGGTTGCACACTAGGTCTTGGGCCTTGCCGTCCAGGTTGATCCGGTAGACATGGCGCCCTTATGAGCTGCCAAATGATGGGCCGAGTCATACTCCTATCTGGGTCAAACCATTGGTAATATGCCCGACAACAGGGATAGAAGCGCATCTTGTCGTTTCGCAAGAATGGATATCATTACAAGTACATGTAAAGAAGAGATGAGTATATGGAATTGGCTTACACTTCGACAACCTACATCAGGATCACATCAGTACAACATCATATGCAAACCTCATACATAAGAGCAGGGTCCTATGATGAATGAAATAAAATGTTAAAATGACATCAGTCCTTGCTATCCCAGATTGTCGCCGTGGAACCCATCCTTGTTCTATGAAGAAGAAGAAGAAGAACTCCAAATCAAACAAGCATCATGCTCACGTCAAATCATCGCATTACCTATACCTCCAACTGTTGTTGTAGTAATCTGTGAGCAATAGGGACTCAACAATCTCATTTCCAAGGATATCAAGACTAGTAAAGCTTAATGGGTGAGGAATGGTTAAGTGGTGAGGCTATAGCAAGCACTAAGCATTTGTTTGAGTGATTAACTTACGAGTACAAGAATAAGGGGGAGTGATTGGCGCACAAACGGACGTGAACTAGTAATGATCACTAAGTGATCATGAACAACTGCTTACGGTCAAACAAAGCCCCACTGTTCTCTCTCGGATCAAAACTCACGAGTAGAGACAGTGAAGGTTACGCACACGGTTGGTGTATTTTATTTGAGTTCGCTTTAAGTTTTCTATGACTGGATGTTAAACAAATTTCCAAGTTGCCACATAAACGCGAGCACGACTCTCATGAAAGATTTAACCCTGTAGGGGTGCTCCAACTCATCCATCACAAACTAACCACAAGTTGCGTTGGAAAAAACCTAAACAAGGAAACCCGTAGCCTCCTCGGAAATTCCAGTGGAAAATCTCAACCTTGAGATAGCCCAAGGTATCCTCGGAATCTCGTGCACAAGACATTCGAGAAAGGTAAAACGAATCCAACAAGGCTGCCCTACGTGTTGACAATCCCGATAGGAGCCGTGTATCTCGTTCTCAGGGCACAATCGGATGAGCACAGTGTACATTGGCCTGATACACATCATCCGAGTTGCCCCGCGTTGGACCCGCACACAACTCTATTTGGGACCAACACCATCAGGACTGGCCCTTGCTGAATTATGTTGAATTAGCTCCTCAAGCTCATGGTGCCCTATGCTTTAATAACTGTGTTCAATATTATTATATTGGGCAAATATAGTACCAATGTTGGGCCTTTCCAGAAGAGTTTTATTGCAAAACGAAAATCAAAGAGGTCCCCTAACAACCCTAAGCATGTTACGAGCGCTCAATATGGAACATAACACAGGTACACAAGTAACTAGGGCGGCAAAAGTGGAAGACAACACTAAGAAAAAGGCCAAGCCTTCCACCTTTCACCAAGTATATTTGTGCATCAAATTAAATAGCAATGATATTGTGATATCAAAAGGAAACCATGTTTTCACGTGGAAGCGACTTGCACCTGCAACTACCAATGCTATAAGAAGGGTTGAGCAAATGGTAACATAGCCAAACAATGGTTTGCTGGGATGTCGAGGGGTTAGAGGCTTTTTGTGGCAATGTTGGGAGGCTTAACATACAAGTGGTAGGTAATGAGACATAATGATAGAAGCAGGATGATGAGGACATCCCTACTAATGCTACACCCACAACTCCGACTGCTGTACATGCAGGACCAATTACTAGAGCTCGCGCACGTCAATTGAATTACCAGGTACTTTTGTTTCTTGCAAATCCTTCTAATGTTCATGAACATATGATGCTGCCTAAATTAGATACTTTTGTTTTATTTGTGAATGAAGGACCTGGCATGGACAAGAAGGATGACCATTGGAGCGGGATCAAGCATGGAGAAGAAGGTGCGTGCGCGGGAAAGAACAATGGAGCTTCCAGTGATGATTTTCGCACTTTGAAGCCACCATAATGGGAGCAAGAAGCCTTGGACGAAATATGCATGATGCCACTTTATAAAATTCGTCCCTAGGCTAATATAGGTGTTGCGCCACCTTATTTTTGGGCCAGGCCCATGTAATTTTGAAATACCATATTATAGGCTATTTTTAGAGTCCGTATGTATGGGGAAACCGAGTTAGGGTCGGTTTCGGACCCCTCCTCCAAGGGGCCACGAAATTCCCCTCTATTCCTCCATATATACATCCCTTAGGGCGTAGTTTTAGGTTTGGGTTTTGTTTAGACATGACGGCGACTATGGGACACGAAGCAGCGGGGTCAGAAGGTCGCAACGGGAGGAGGCGACGGTGCGGCGACGTAGCTCCGGCGAGCTAGCAGCGAGGCAGCATGACGGCAACGTCTGGCGACGTGAGGTGGCAACTCCCGAGCGGCGGGCCTATAAGGCGCGGGGCGCTCGGGCCGCGACGGCGGGCGGCTTGGGCCGAGCAGTGGAGGCGGGGATTACATGCTAACGTAGCGGCAGCGGCTCTGGTGGCAGCTCGGCCAGCGGCTGATCACCAAGTGACGGTGGCAGGCCGGTCTAGCACGGAACACGAGGGGAGGCGGCTGCTGGGAGGTGGGAGGAGTCCAGGGTGGCGTGTCTTTCCAAGCACTAGCTAGGGGAGGCCCTTTTGGACATTGGGGAGGTGTTTAAATAAGAAATGGCTAGGGTTTGAGAATTTCTCATCTGTTTTCAGACCGTCTGATGACAATCGAACGGTTCGGATGTAGAGGGGGTTGCTAGGAGGGTTGTTGGGCTGTGTATGAGGCCTTGGACAAAGATGAGAGGGAAGGTGACAGCCCGTGACAAAGTTTTTAAAACCGAGAGCGTCAGATAAATAAACCGACGACGACCACTATAGTTGACCATTGGGCTATGAAACGACCTCTGATTGCTACAAAATTTGGCAGGCAGTCTATGTAAAATTTATTAAGACCGCTCACCAAGGTTCGACCCAATCCAAGAAAGTTTTATACACACTTTTGAAACCAATATTTCATCGATGTCACGGGCGCGAGCGTGTGTGGTTGGGCACGAAACTGTCACTAACAAGAAAGGGAAGAAACGACAACTACAAATGGATTCAAGTTTTCTAAAATGAGTGACGATCCAATGCAGATGATGCGAATAATGTGATGATGAATGCGACAACCAAAAGAATCGCCTGATAGCAATGAAATAAATGGGAATTTTCTGGCGCATCAGTCTCGGGCTGTTGCACCACCAAAGTTGGTGAAGCATTTATGGAGCCTGAGTGGATTCAAGCTATGCAAAAGGGATTGCATCAATTCAATCTCAACAATTTGTAGGAACTTGTCAACGGCCAGATCCTCGCAAGCATAACATCATAGGTACCAAGTGGATCTACCACAACAAACAAGACGAAATTAGCCAATTGGTGAGGAATAAGGCTCGTCTTGTAGCTCGGGGCTACACACAGGTTGAGGGCATTGACTTTGATGAAAATTTTGCACTTGTTGCTAAATTTGAAGCTATTCGCATATTGAAATATATTTGGCATATGAATTTTCTT
The DNA here is from genome assembly GCA_022496015.1 of Hordeum marinum. NCBI lineage: Eukaryota > Viridiplantae > Streptophyta > Magnoliopsida > Poales > Poaceae > Hordeum > Hordeum marinum. Next base: position 139,020,969 of record CM039672.1, read on the forward strand.
ATATTTGACATATTATATGTAGACTGTATTGAGAAATGTTACAATGACGAATTTGCTTATTTGATGAGTGAAGAATATCAGATGTCTATGATGGTGGAGTTGAAATTTCTTAGGTCTTCAAATTCGTCAGCAAGACAATGGCATCTGCGTCTCTTAAGAGAAATACCTCAAGGATCTCCTAAATAAATTAGTCATGCAAGACTGCAAAGGCGTCAAAACACCTATGCCTTCCAAGGGCCACCTCTGCACTAACGAAAATGGTAAAGATTTCGTTCAGAACGTATATCGCTCCATGATTGGCTCTTTATTGTATCTATGTGCATCTAGGACAGATATTATGCTTAATGTTTGCATGTGTGCCCGATTCCAAGCAACATCGAAGGAATCACAACATTAGGTTGTGAAACATATTCTTCGATACTTATCTCACACACCAACGCTTGGATTATGGTATCCCAAGGGCTCAAATATCCACCTCCTTGGATACTCTGACTCTGACTATGCTGGTGATCGGGTGGATTGCAAGTCAACCTCAGGCACATGTCATTTCCTTGGACGATCCTTAGTCTATTGGTCCTCAAAGAAGCATAACTGCATGTCATTATCTACTTCTGAAGTTGAGTGGTTCCTGTTGACCTGGTGGTTCCTGTTGAGCTCAATTGTTGTGGACGAAGCAAACCCTTAAAGGACTATGACATCAAGTTGAAGAATGTTCATCTCTACTGCAACAACGATAGCGCTATCAAGATTGCTTACAACGCAATTCAACATTTCAAGACCAAGCACATCCACATTCGTCATCATTTTCTTCGAGATCATGCATTGAAGGGCGACATATCCATTTACCACGTGAGCACTGAAGAACAACTGGCTGATATCTTCAGTAAGTCCGTGGATGAGAAGATATTTTGCAAGTTGCGGTGTGAGCTAAATATCTTAGTATCTTTCAATGTTCTTTGAAAAGACACACATCCTAACCCTTATGCAAAATTGATGTCTTAGATATGCAAGACGCGAAGTAATGTTTTTCTTCAATCAATGAAGAATGACCCTCTAAGTGTGAAGAAATTAATGAAGAATTCGATTCTCAGAACCATACGACAATTGTACGCGGTGCCTAAAATCATCATTCTTATACGATGGGTCACGCCACTAACCATAGTTGAAATTCTTCAAAATTGAGATTTTCGTCATTTTGCAAATTCTTCACATTTTCAAATTCCTCAAGTTTGCAAATTCCTCAAAATTTCAAATTATCCAAACTATGAAATTGGTGTTCTTCATTGACTATATATATAAGTGAGTTTTCAATGTCCTCAACGGCATTCACTTATTGCTAATTCTTCAAGTTGATTTTCTTCTAAGTGAATGTGATCGGACCCGTTCCTCTGCTATGCTAAACCCAACCTAGTATGTTCACAAATTCTTCATATGCATTCTATTTGAAACCCGTTCAAAGTCTTCACTTTGTCCTTATTAGTTGAAGAATTTCCGAAAAAAACATTAAAATTTTCGATTTGAATTTTGGCGGTTGCTACTCTAACCTATCCCACTTCCCACAAATGGACAACCCACGAGCCCCCACTATCTCCACTTCTCATTACGTGCGTGACACATATCGATATGATAGCAAGGGTCAGGGGTATTCATGTTCTAAATCTCCAGACTTTTCAGATGTTCACTTCCCTATATATACCCCCTCCCTTTCACATGCTCGAGTTACTCGTCACTTCCATCGCTCCCAAGCTCAAGACCTAGCGTGTCCGCTAACCTCATCTTCGCCGAAGAGGAAGAGCTCGCGGCGTCAACCTTGCAGTCTTCGTACTCGCATCGACCGCGGAAGTCTTCACTCTGCCACTGTTGTAGTTGTCTCCCTCTGCCAAGCTAGGGCGTGGGAGAACTGAACTCACACACTTCACTCCTTTCTCTCTCCGTTCGTCGAATTCTTTATCAGTGCTAATTATAATAAAATTTTATTAATGTGTTTGATTCATATATATTTCTAAAGTCTTCAAAAGCCGTTTCTTCTTCAACAATTCATTCAAAAGAACACCTAAAACTTCTTTCCCTTGATTTATTTCTCTAAGTCATGATTTTCTTCAAAAGATTCCTCAATTGTGCGAATTTTCGAATCTCCAAGACTCTAGAACCTATGTCAAGAGTAATTAGTCAAATTCTTAAAGACACCCAGGGTCAAATGCCTCAAACTTGTTAATCTTTGCATAATTTCTTAGAACAGATGACCTCTTCAATTTCTTCGGACCTATACTCTGTTCACAGGTACAAAATGTCGTCTAACGAATCACTAGGTTCTCATCAACTTAACTCATTTTCAGCGTTCCTCGAAGAAAATTTGCTTACGTCTTAAAAATCTTCAAAAGTTCATATTCCTCAACTGAAGAAAATGGCTGAAGGGCAAAGACCTCAGAAAGGAGGGAAGAAGGCCGAATAGAACAATGCCTTTGAAATCCCAAAGGATAACTATGCTTACTATTGCACATCTGATGAAGAAAAATATGGCAAGGAATCGAAAGACAGGCGTAAAATTCGCCTAAATCGTCATCCAAAGAGAGGCGCAAAATATGGCAAGGAATCCAAAGACAGGTAGAGGGACATAGTGGCACTATAGTCTGTCAAATCGTCGGACATTTTTCATATATAGAAACCTGTTGTCGGGATGCCCGCGTTTCCCTCTCTTCTATGCCTAGCCCCTCTACACAGTGTATAGACCCCTCACGTGTGTCCGATTACTTCCCCGACCCCGAATCGTCAAGTCGTGACTCTTGGATCCGGATCAATGCCATAATACCCCAAACCATCATCCGTTATTCAATTAGACTTCCTGGCCTATATTTCCCGACCATACGGTTACGATTGTAGGGGCAAGATTGACCCTAGCCTAAACCCACATTGGTATATATGTGTCTAAACCTTGCCCCTAGCCTGTCCAATCCATCCAATTCTCCTCGCACCACCACCCACCTCCTTTCTTTCCATGCCCGACCAACCCCTGCAGCCTCCGGCCTCTTGCTCGATCCCGAATGGAGAGAAGCAACCATCTCCCTCTATCCCATGGACGATCACGAGGATCTCCTCCAGCAGTAGCATCTCATCTCCAAGGTCCAGGGCGCCGCCATTCCCGTCCACCACCAGCGATGCTACTCCGCCCTGACTCCGAGAGCCGGTGAGCCACCGAAGCCGCACCGCGCGCCTCCTCTGCCTAAGCATGAGCGCTCGTGCCCTACTCTCTCCTCCAACCAGATGCCCTATCACCGGCGAGCAACCTGGCCTCGCCTCCGCCTCCCTTCCCTTGACCTTGCATCCAGAGTACCAGGTCACGCCGCTGCTCCTCGTGCCTTCTCTCTTCTTCTCAGGTCTCCCCCCTAATTCCTCCTCTCTTTCTCTGATGCTACACCAGGGAGAGACACTGTCCATGAAGCCCAGCACCACCATGTCGGAGCTCTCCTTCGCAGGTGCCCACGGCAGCAGCCACGCCATGGATGTGGAACCGCACGTCCCGAAGCCCAGGACAGTGCTGCCGGTCTCCTATCATCTCTTCTCCTCCCTCTGTTTATTTCCTCTCTTCTCAGCTCTCTCTTCTCTCCCGTTTGTTTTTCAAGGGATGTAGTTGGCCATGGAGCTCGCTGTTCACATGAATTGGAGGGTCCTCTCTTTCCCAGCCCCACCAGAGACCGCCTCCGCCAGCTACAATCCCCGTCGGCCGCCGCATTTGCCACCCCCAGCGCCAGTGACATCCCCATGCTTCCATGGTTAATCTAGAGTGATTCACGAGTGGTTATATACGTATAGAAAGCAGACCGATCACTATCACATCGTCGCCCAATTGGTTAGCGGGTTCACTGGCAACAGGAGAAATCTGGGGTTCAATCCCCACGACTGTGTTTTTACTTCAACATTTTTTATGTTTCAAGAGTATCTAATATTTCCATTGTTTCATCTCCAACCATGGCCCTTTGTAGTCACTAGCACGTACACGTCGATCTGGTTATCCAGCCGACCGAACATTGATGAGGTCCTGGGATCAATCCCTTGCACCTCCAACCTTTTTTTGTTTGTTCTCTGTTTCTAGCATGCGAGCTACTCTGTTCGATTTTCAGTGTCATCAGCTCACAAGGATGTTCATATAAGACCAAACCCATCTGTTATCATTCTTGTATTGTAGACCAGCTGGTCAACTATCTGTGGACTCAAGTATCAGGTCCAGGGTTCAAATCCCATGCTACAAATATATATTTTTGTTTGTTTCTTTGAGCATTTTATTTCTTTGTGACACAACAGCTTGTCTTGCCCACTGTATGGTGTTGTTCTTTTGTTTTTAGATAAAGAAGAAATGTGCCTCTTTTAGTGTTTTCTTGCAATTTGTAAACTCCATATAAAATGAACCGTGCATCGTTTGGAGATAATTTATATATGTATCATGCTCAGTTTTACATCTATTTTCAGGATCAATACTTTGTTGTCATGTTAAAAACACATTAACCTATTGTTATCTTGCATTAAAGAGAGCATGATTAAGTTGATGACAGATTCAACATTAAACTATGCATGATCATACTATGAGTTTTACTAAACACATAGGTATGATCTTGATGTGGGTTCTCATTTCAATTTTGCGTTGTTTCTAGTGGGATGTTTTGTTCTTAGATTTGGGGAAGCCAACCTCATGTTTGTTTTAGATTTGCACAAAACACCTCTTTTCTTACACCGAGCACAACTTTTGCATCGTAGCCCCAAATCATACAAATTTTATATGCATTTGGCGCTACTCTTCCCATTTCATCGAGTGACATACTTGGTTTGCCAAGATTTTGCATATATACAATTCCCCTTTTTGGTTACAATGTTTTCCATCCCATAGTCATTTCTTTCGCTCTGGTAGACCCGTAACTCCAATCATAATGTTCTTTATATGCTATTGTGGTAGATTTGAGTGTAAAACATGAATATTGCCATGCCATGCATTATATCTATCTCCATGTTCATGTTCTATCCAGATTATACAGTTCACTAAATGCACGTGAAGTACCACTTGATCCGCTCCACTAGTGGACCCAAGCTTCATTTAAACTTGATACATTTTGTTGCTATGTTAACAACATTTAAAAATTAATGCATGCATTTGATTTAAGCATAAATGCCTTGCCTTGCTTGTTTACATTGTCGCTTGTTTCTTTTCTGGTTTTGCTTCTCGTTAGTTCTCGTTTCGGAGTCTGAGGATTCGTTCAACTACGCTTCTTCGACTACTTCATGGATTCGTCCTTCTTCCAAGCGGGATCTCAGGCAAGATGACACATTTCCCTGGATACCACTACTTTCATTTTCATGCTAGTTGTCTCGTTTTATTTCGCTATGTCTCGCTATCTACCACTTTTTTGTCAACACTCCCAAAATGCCATGATAAGCCTCTAACCCCTCCACTTCCCAGCAAACTTTTCTGTGGCTATGATACCGCTTGCTCAGCCCTTTTTATAGTGTTTCTAGCTGCAGGTGCAATTGCTTCCATGTGACAACATGGATATTTTTTATATCATGATATTATTGTTATTTAATTTAATGCACCTATATACTTGGTAAAAGGTGGAAGGCTTGGCCTTTTGCTCGGTGTTTTGTTCCACCTTTGCCCCTCTAGTTACTTCTGAACTAGTTTTATGTTCCATATTTTGCGCTCCTAAAATGCTCGAGGTTGTTTTGGGCAACCCCTTGAATTTTGTTTTAGGATAAAACTTGTCTACAAGGCCCAACTTTGGTATTACATTATCCTAATAACTAATAAACCTGTAGAGAGTGTAATTAACCTGAGGAGAATTAATCAACAACCCAGGCCAGTGCTCCTCATGAGTGTTGGTCCAAAATGGCAGTAGCCGGGGCCACCAACCGGTGTGCCAGCCAGAAACTTAGCCAATCCGGTCGTGTCCTGAGAACAAGATACACGGATCCTATCGGGTTCGCCGACACGTCGGGCGGCCTTGCTGGGTTTGTTTTACCTTTCTCGAACCTCTTCTGCGAGGAATTCAGAGAATACTTCGGGCTATCTCGAGGTTGCGGTTTTCCAATGGAATTTCCTAGGAAATCACAGGATTCATGTTTGAGGTTATTCCCTTGGCGTGTGGTTAATTTGTCATGGATGAGTTGGAGCACCCCTGCACGGTTAAATCTTTTGGAAAGCCGTGCCCGCGGTTAGGTGGCAACTTGGAAACCTTGTTTAACACCCGGTCATAGCAAACTTGAAGTGAACTCTAATAAAATGCACCAACTTTGTGTGTAACCGTGATTGTCTCTTCCCGTGAGTCCTTACCCAAGAGAGAACACGGTGGGGTTATGTTTGACGTAGTAGGTGTTCAGGATCACCTAGTGATCTTTACTAGTTCACGTCCCATATGCGTAGAGCACCCACCTTGCTTTCTGTATTCATAAGTGAGCCACTCAAATAATGCTTAGTTGCTTGCTGCAACCTCACCACTTAACCATACCTCACCCATTAAGCTTTGCTAGTCTTGATACCCTTGGAAATGAGATTGCTGATTCCATGTGGCTCATAGATTACTACAACAACAATTGCAGGTCTAGGTAATGCAATGCTTTGACATGAGCATGCTGCTTGTTTTAATTTTGGAGTTCTTGTTTTTATTATTCTTCTTCATCAATCTAGGATGGGTTCCAGGCTGCAGCCTGGGATAGCAAGGATGGATGCCATTTTATCGTTACATTTCGTCCGTAGTCGGGCCCTGCTCTTATTTATGATGTTTGAATATGTTGTTGTATTGATGTGATCTTGATGTAGCATGTGGCGAGTGTAAGCCAATTCCATATACTCATCTCTTCTGTACATGTACTTGTAATCATATCCATTCTTGTGGAACGATGAAATGGGCTTCTATCCCTGTCGAGGTCCTCATGACGAAATTAGGATAGGATCGCATCTCGGGCGTTACAGCCAACTACATGAAGAAATTCGTTGTTACTCCTCCCTATGCAAGACCACCACTGGCTAAAGGTAAAGAAGCTAATACCTCAAGCATAAGGAGAGGTGGTGAAGTTCCCAAAGAATGGGCAAACCATCAACCCAAGCTGGCTAAGATTTCGATGGAAGCTATTACAAAGTTCAATGAAGAATCTACTATAGCTGCAACTGCTGCTACTACTGAGGCCTCTGCCTCTTGAACTGCTTCAAAGAAGGCTATGCCGAAGAAATTGGCAGTGAAGTCCAAGTCTTCAAGATCAATGCCCTGCCAAGTTCCTCAACCTCAAAGTCCTCATTGCAAATTCCTCAAGCAACTTCTTCAAAGGTTGCAGCAATGCCTTCTGTGGCTGCACAATCTTCAGTTGCAGCTGCAAAGTCTTCAACGCCAGTGCACCTTTCTACATCTCAGTGGACTGCAGAGTTTTCAATTGCTCCAGGGGCAGCTGCAACTTCCTCATCCCAAGCATATTCCTCAACCATTCCTACTCTGTCGAAGATGAAGACAACCGCAGGACGAGGCAAGCAACCAAGTCCTCATCGAAAGAAAGTGATAATTCAAGTTCCCTCAGAATCTAAGCATGATGAAGCTGATGAGGAACTTGTCGTAATCATCAGAAACAGGCAAGAGAGAGTTTCTCGGGCAAAGCCCTCTCAAATTCCTCTTATGCTGGAACCAAGGACCATGCTCGATTTCATTGACATTTGGCACAAAGACACTAACACTCCCGTTGATCACTAAGCTTCCTCCTTGTCCAAGCCATGTCCTCACTACTTTCATTGGTGAAGAAAAATGGAAGTATGAAAAGGCTAGATAGGCCAAGAAGGCTTAGTACAAAAAGGAGCGCTTCATGAAGAACCATGTTCTGGATCTAACACCTGACGAACTGATCTTTGTACAAACGGAGATCAAATTCCTTAGTGATGAATTTGATCGCTACTATGTAGATTGGCAGGGAGCCAAGGTCCGATTTGTCAACGTGGATGACAAAGTTATCAAGGACCACAATTCAAGGGTTGCAGCTCAATCACAACCACAAATTCCCTAGGCTGGAACCTCTGTTCAGCCTACTGAAGAAACAACAAATGCAGCTGAAGAAATCCATGCTCCTGAAGAATCTGCTAGGGAAACATGCACTGTTGAACCTGAAGAAATTGCCATGCCAGCTGAAGAAATTGCTACACCTAAAGAATTTGAGACTGCTAGGATGACAACATCTGTCGAGCCTGAAGAAACTGCACCAACTCCATCATCTGGCCCAACTGCAAAATCTTCAAAATTGAAGAAAGACACACTTCCTTCTGCATCAGAAGCCAAAAAGACCAAGGTTGTGGCGAAGGAAGCTGGAAAGAAAAGGAAAGCATCGAATTCCGCAGAATCCTCAACTCCCAAGAAAGTGAGGATTTTGCCAAGTTCCTCATCCGAACCAATTGATGCTACTCTAATTTCTTTAGTACCATCATATGAGATTGTCTCTTTTGGAGAGGAATATGTGATTCCCGTGGATAATGAAGAAACTTAGTTTGTTGCTTCCTCAGAGCAGTTTGATGAAGAAGTTGAGGTAGAAGCAAATGCTTCACCCCTAGAGTTATTATCGCCTCAGCCTCAACTCACTTCTGAAGAAGCAAGAGTTGAATAAATTGAAGTGGATGTGGACATCGGATCTAAAACTCCAGTCATCAATGACGAATATTGGGAAGCTACTCACCCAAATTCGCCAATGACCACTCCTCTTGCTCAAATTCGTCAGTCGCCTGCCCCAACTGAATAAATTCTTATAGGGTCTGATGGACGTGATACTCTACTCCACTCTATTGCTGAAGAACTTCTAGTTGCATCAACTGAAGAAAATGTCACCCAGACTACACCTGAAGAACCTCCCATTCAAGTTCCTCAGACTAAAGAACTGAAATTGTGCAAAAAGAGTTTATTGGGCATTTCAAGCCAAATCTTCATCCAAATCCCTCACTGCCATCAAAGGCTCAAAGTGTCCCAAGTTAAGCAAGGCCAATTTCTTCAATGAGCACCATTTCTTCACTGGAGGAAACCCCTATGACTCTCCAAAGCTCAATCGCAAGATGTTTTGGACAGCTAAACAAGGTATATTCTATGCTTCTGTTCTATTCGACAAGGACAAAGTCTTCCAGCACCGTCAGATTCCTCATGTGGATACGGAGTTCATTCCATGCTTCTATCCAATCCTTAATGTTCTTCATGAAATTTGGCTCCTAGCATGTTTTGCAGACGTGTGCGATTGGAATGAAGAACTTTTTTCTTCAATTCTATGCCACCTTGCATATCGGTGGTGATGCATCTGATGTTAACTCCTAGATACTTGATTGGATGACTGAGGACATTCACAACATTGCTCCTACCACAAAATTGCTACGTGTGTTCCTAGTTGGAATTCCCTCGGATGGATCCAACTGCCTCTATGGTGAAGCTGAACTTCAAGATCACATGACGCAAGTGTTGATGAAGCCTTTGTGTCCTGGCCAACTCATAAGGTCAACCTTCCCTGTGAAGGATTTGTTGTATGTGCCCAGAACCATCTACCAGATTATGACGAAAACTCTCAGTCCTATCAAGGGACACAACTATAAAGAAGAAGAGATTGTTGGCATCAAGAAGAATCTGTTGTTATATCTCGGAATGGCTATGGAAATATCATAATAGATTGGTATGGTGGCTGTTTCGAGGAAGGATATATGGTGGGTTTATTGCACTGGCAAAAGTTGTGTGGTACTAGAGAGGCTAGCAAAGGTTGAAGGGTGAGAGTGTGTATAATCCATTGACTCACATTAGTCATAAAGAACTCACAACTTATTGCAAAAGTCTATTATTCATCGAAGCAAAGTATTAGATGCATGCCCCTAGGGGAGAGGTTGGTAGGAGTAAACCAGCGCGCGCTCCTGACCCTCACACAAAGGCTGACAATCAATGAACAAATCATGCTTCGACTTCCTTACATAACGGTTCACCATACGTGCATCCTATGGGAATCACAAACATTTACACATGTATTTTTACCAATTCACAATTACTTCCTAACATGACTCTTAATATTATGATCTTTATATCTCAAAACTTCATGGAAGGAATCAAACTTCTCAGAATACTCAATACACTATATATGAAAGTTTTTATTATATCTCTCTTGGATGCCTATCATATTAGGACTAAATTCATAACCTAAAACAATTACCATGCTGTTTAAATACTCTCAAAATAATATAAGTGAGGTACGAGAGTTCAATTCTTTCTATAAAACAAAACACCACCGTGCTCTAAAAAGATATAAGTGAAGCACCAGAGCAACATTACCTAGCTCAAAAGATATAAGTGAAGCACATAGAGTATTAAAATAAATTCCCGATTCATGTGTGTCTCTATCAAAATATGTGTGCGGAAAGGATGGTTGTGGCAAACTAAAAATCAAAGACTCATATCATACAAGACGCTCCAAGCAAAACACATATCATGTGGTGAATAAAAATATAGCCTCAAGTAAATTTACCGATGGATTCAAGACGAAAGAGGGGATGCCTTCCGGGGCATCCGGAAGCTTAGGCTCTTTGGTATCCTTGCATATGGCTTGGGGTGCCTTGGGAATCCCCAAGCTTAGGCTCTTGACACTCCTTATTCCATAATGATGAGGATATGTACCTAGGGTAGTGAGGGAGTCCAGGATTATAGGGTCCTCAGATAGACGACCTATTGCTTACGGGCCGAACTGTATGGGCCGCAAGGTGAGCATTGGATGATCAGGGTCACCATCGCCTGGATGGAGGCCTCGAGGAGCCATGATTTATCCTCCAAGTCTTACACCGTAGATAGGCATGTTTATCTCTTCGGGATGTAACCGACCATGTGTAAACCCTAGGCACCCTCAGAATCTATATAAGCCGGAGGGTTTTAGGTTGTAGATACAAAACACTCATCTAGGGTTAGCTATTCGATCTCGAGGTAGATCAACTCTGTAACCCCCAATACAATCAATACAACCAAGAAAGATGTAGGGTATTACCTCCATAGGAGGGCCCGAACCTAGGTAAATCGGTGTCCCCTTCGTCTCCTGTTACCGTCAATTCTAGTCTCATAGTTCGGGACCCCCTACCCGAGATATGTCGATTTTGACACAGACATTGGTGCTTTCATTGAGAGTTCCTCTGTGAACACCTAAGGAATCGATCGCTCGGCTTATTATGAGCAACAATATCTGCATCCAGGGGATCCTCACCGCCGATTGGAATCTCGCAGGTGGTGACATCTTGTCACATGCCATCTCGATCAGCCACCACAGCCAGATCGGAAGCTTTTCCCCCGATCAGAGGATCAAATTCGGAACCTTAGAGTTTGTCGCTAATTCAGGGAAATACTCGCTTTAATAGAACCCTCAACCTTGGAGGAGAAGCCTGTAAGTCCGGACGCCTCGACGCCAAAGACATCAGGCCCCACTTCTATATGGAACACAGATCCGCTTTGGCGAGGCTCCGGAACTGTCACACCGCCCATAGAATCTTCTCGCCTTAGCGACACGCATCCTACCATCGCCTTGTTCTTAAAAAAGTTGTTCGATCAGATCGAAGCCATGCATATGTCGAATGACCAGGTTTTGGTCTATGACCGGCTCGGGATCAGGCCCGATGATAGGGAGATCCATGTCCCTCCGATCACCCACCTTGCCGCTACCATCGAGTGCCCGACTGAGGATTCGTCCCGACAGCTGGAACTAAAGACAGTCTACACCCCGGTCTCTGACCACCGAGACTTTTTCGGCGAATTAGATGCCGGAAATCAACCTCGAGCCGGATCGTCATCGGCTCGGGACCTACCACATGATTTGGAATTTTTAATCCCAACACTCAATGTGGCATGGAATCGATTTTTTCCCCACCCACCACCCAAGATGATCATCTCGTTATGGCACCAAAACCCGCGTCCTCGGACTTTCAGGATATCAAGCAATTATAGGGAGAATCAGTCCATCACGTTTGGGCATGACTCCTACTCACTAGAAGCAGAGAAAAAGGTCTTAGCAACAAAGAGATAATGGCAATTTTCATTTGCAATTTCCATGATGAACGGATTCTTAACGCCTTGGTCCGCAGGCACATTCGCAACTTTTCGTAGTTATCCGATTTGGTACAGAAATACTATGCTATGCAAAGTGCTTGGCAATCTGAATGGTTGTTTTTCAGAACCATCTTTCCCCAAGCACCCTTGCGGAGATAGGAAAAAGCGGGTACCTCCAAAGCGGACAGCAAGATACCAACCCGCCGAAAAAACAAATAGGCCTCCTTCAGGGGTCGGCATTGTCCTTGACGGACTATTGCATAAACCTTGCCCTATACATTCTGCGTTGCTAAACACAAGCCCAACTCACAGCCTTAGAGCTTGTTGGGTCGTCAGGCAAGTGGCAAACAGCGGCGAGGCTATCCTTGAAGCACCTCCATCAAATGGGCGCTCCCCATCATCACCTCAATACAATGGCGAAGTCCCGAAGGTCTATGAAACGTTCCCCTCAAGGAACAGGAGGAAAAGGGCTCTTAGAGAGCTCGAGCAGGTCTACCATATGGCAGCAACTAGAACATGGGCAGACATACCGATTACCTTCGGAGATACTAACCAGCCGGCCATTCTTACCATTCACTCACCGGACGCACTAGTCTTGAACCCCATTATTGATGGATACAGGCTAAACAAGGTGCCAATGGGCGTTGGTAGTGGGTTAAACCTAATATATGAAGGCACCTTCGAAAACATGCAATTTGACCGATCTCGCATCAAACATAGCAATACAACCTTCCGAGGAATCATTCCAGGGAAAGAGGCGCATTGTTCCGGACGTATCGTCCTGGATCTAGTGTTTGGCATGCCCGAACACTACCGATCCAAAGAACTTCTCTTCCACATTGTACCCTTCCCAAGCGGCTATCACGCCCTATTGGGAAGTGACGCCTTCAAAAGTTCCAGGCTATACCCCATTAAGGGTACATCAAACTTAAAATGCCAGGACCAAATGGAGTGATCACAATCTCCAGTGATCCGAACATAGCCCTTCGTGCCAAAATAAAGTAGCACTTGCCCTCGAGGCATTAACTGAGACATCCACAGTAGAAGAACTGACCGCATGACAGTCAACAGTTAACAAGGATGGTGTGATACTTAGCAAAAGGCCCAAGTCCACGTCCTTCAAACCCGCAAAGGAAATCATCAAGTTTCAATTACATCCGATGGACCCCAATAAGACAGCATCCATCGGAGCCTAGCTCGATCCCCGTGTGGATGAGGCACTGCACAATTTTCTTCTAGAAAATTGGGAAATTTTTGCCTGGCGTCCTTCTAATATGCCCAAAATCCCACGATGGCTTGCCGAACACAGTCTGAACATTATAGCAGGCTTTAAGCCCGTTAAACAGACTCTACATCGCGTCTCCGAACCCAAACGGCAAGCTATGGGGGAAGAATTAGCTAAAATGTTAGAGGCTGGTTTTATTTGGGAGATCAAGCACCACTAATGGATGGCAAACCTGGTGATGGTACAAAAGAAAAACAAGTCCTTTCGGTTGTGTGTCAACGTCAAAGACCTCAACAAGGCCTCCCTAAGGACCCTTTCCCCTTAGCAAGCATAGACCAGATCATCGGCGCGACAGCCAGACACGATTCGTTGTTTTTTCCTTGACGCTTAATCCGAATACCATCAGATTAAAATGAAGGAATCCGATCAAGCGGCAGCTGCATTCATCACCCCGTACGAGCCATTCTACTTCACCATGATGCCTTTTGGGCTAAAAAAATGCTGGGGCCACATACCAACACATGATCCAGGCATGTCTCGCGACTCAGGTTGGTAAGATAGTCGAGGCGTATGTGGAAAGCGTCTTAGTTAAGACCAAACACGTCAGCCACCTGATCGACAACCTAGGGAAAACCTTTACCAGTCTATGCGAGTATGACATACGACTCAATCCAGAAAAATGTGTATTTGGAGTTCCTTCTGGTAAGCTTCTTGGATTCATCATCTCCCATAGATGAATAGAATAGAATCCATCTAAGATCCACGCCCTATCGGAAGTTGCAATTCCTGTAGAGCTGAAGCATGTACAGAGGCTAGTTGGGTGTGTAGCGGCATTAAGCCTCTTTATCTCCCACCTCGGAGAGAAAGCTTTACTGCTCTATAAGGTGTTGAAACGGACCAACAACTGGTCTACTACGTGTCAGAAGTGCTACCACAGTGCAAGTCTGGATATCCGCACTACCAAAAGATAGCCTACACAGTGTTTATGGAATCAAGGAAACTGACACACCACTTCCAAGGGTGTGTGGTAAAAGTGGCATCCCAAGTCCCCCTAAATGATATAATCAATAACAGGGATGCCACCGGGTGCATAGCCAAGTGGGCCAATCATGTAGGCCTTCTTATAGATGGGCCTTGATCTAGGCATAAGCTCAATGATGAACTCAATGTCGCGGTCAGGAGGCATTCTGGGCAAATCATCTGGAAACACATTCGATTATTCACATACCACAAGTACATGATCCCACTCAATTCCCGATAGACAGTTAGCCTGAGGGGCTTCAGTGGAGGTAGGGTTGGGAACATACTTGACTTCGTCTCCTTTGCTATTGGTCATGGTAACGATCCTCTTTGCACAGTCTAACAAGCCTTGGTGCTTGGTCAACCAATTCATGCCAAGGATGACGTCCAAGCCTGGTGAATCTAGAACTATGAGGTCTGCTAGGAAGTGTACCCCGTTGATGTTTATCTCAACTCCCTTACGACCTATTCCCGACTTCATAACTGATCCTGGGGTTTGTATCAACATACGACTAGCCAGGGGTGTAGGCTTCATGCCACTCTCTAGTGCAAACTTTTGGGTGAAAAAATAATGCGAAGCCCCACAATCAAGCAGTACTGTTGCTGGGGTTGAGTTGACAAGGAATGTACCCAGTATGACGTCCGGATCTTCCCGGGCTTCCTTTGTGGTGACGTGATTCACACGACCCTTGCCATTGTTGGGCTGGTTGCGGGGAGCGCGGTTCCTTGGTGGTGCTCCACGGCGTGGTGCATTGGGCTTCTTGTTGGGGTAGGGCTTAGAGATGTGTCCAGACTGATCACATCCAAAGCAAGTGACTTGTCTAGGGTTGATGTTGTAGTTTCTGCCTCCCTTGTTGTTATTGGAGTTGTTGTAAGCTGGCCTGGGATTGGCATATTACTGAGGCTGGTAGCTCGGACAAGGCGCATGAGGTCTAGCCTGTTGTGGCTGATAGATTGGCTTGGCTGGGGCTGGCTGCCAAGGCGAGGCTTCTGGTTGCTGGAGCTACCCTAGCTGATCATCTTGCGCTTCCGAGTGTCGTCTATGGCACGATGCTTGTCCTTCAGCATGAGGGCCTTGTTCACCAGGTCGAAGAAGTTACGATAGTCGCAGACGATGAGCTGGTACTGCAAGGTCTATTGAGGTCCCTCCATGAAGCGTTCCTTCTTGGTAGCCTCTGTGCTGACATCTTTAGGTGCATACCTTGATAACAGATTGAACTTCTACATGTACTCCTTTGCAGAACCACTTCCTTGCTTTAGTGCTCAGAATTCTATCTTCTTGATAGCCATGATCCCAGAAGGAATGTGGGTGGTGCGGAATCCTTCCTTGAAGTCATTCCAAGTGATTACATGTTCACCTTGCATGACCTTGAATCCACCCCACCAAGCTCGGGCGATACCTCCAAGGCAGTGAGAGGCATAAAGCACCTTCTCACGGTCCTCGTTGCAGCTGACCAGTGAAAGGAGGTCCTCGATGGTGTGGATCCAGTCGTCAGCATCCAAGGGTTCAGTAGTCTCGGTGAAGGATGGGGGCGAATTCCTCATGAACTCAGATAGTGTGGAGCGGCCATTGCCGTTCCTGCCTTGCTGCTGGTTGTTCACAAGGGCTTGCCATCTGCTAGATAGCAGCACTATTGGCTTGGCGTTCTTCTCAGAGAACTTTGAGAAACTGAGCTATGGTCATGTTCTCCGATGGAGGTGGTGGCAGGGGAATGTCGCCTTGTGGCTGCTCCTGGTGTCCTCCAGCATGAGCAACCCCACCAGGTCCCTATTACTCGCTTAAGTTGCCGGCTTTTGGGTTGGCAAAGGAGCTATTGCAGGTAGCATTCACCATCCTATTAGGAGCAGCCAAGTCAAACAACTAAGGAAGTTGAGAAGAAAAAGCAAAAACGGAAAAAAGCGCCTAAGGGGGTTGGTCAAGTGCAAGTGTGGTATAACAAAGGTCAAAAGACCAACATATATTAAGATAAGATAGACGATGGAGTCGCTTACATGTTGCCTAAGGAAAAAAGCGCGACTTGCATCGGAACACAAACAACAAAACAACCAACAAGCACACATGGTTTCATATGAATCATTACACAGACTCGACTTCGCATGAGGGGTACATGCCTAATCCTACCCTAGGGGTTCTCGGACTCAGGTGGTGGAGTGCTCGGTCTCGTAGTCACGCTCCTTTGAGTCTTCCTCCTGTTCATCATCTGAATGGGCATTATTCCCGGTCGAAGGGGTCGGAGAACGAGGAGGTCCATCCTGACGACGCTTTGTTGGCGGGTTGGTGAAGAGCTCACGGTACTCCTTCGCACTCAAGCGATGACAGCATGTAGGTGCATCACTAGCTGGGGGTACTCCTCCTCAACAAGCGACAGCTGGTCGTCCCTCAGGGTCTCCATCCTTCTTGATCTTGTCTGGCTTTGTCTTGGCTTGCCAAAGTAGCTCTCGGGTGCGGTGAAGTGCCTCGTGGAGCTTCACAGACTCCTTAACCAAGTGGTGAACCATACTATCGGTGGAGAGGCTAAAGTATGTCTGGAACCTAAGTGGTGTGCCGTCCTCCTGCATCGGAACCAGTGTCCAACTCTTGCCAAGATCATCCTTCCTGAAGGAAAGGTATCAATTAGCCGGCTCGTTTGCCATCTCTGGAATGATGTCTCGAAGGTGTAGGAGTGCCTTGCATGCACCTGACTCGACTGCGAGTACCAAGGTCTCCATTCGTGGTCCTTCATAGAACCAACTAGTCGGGGAGTCGTTTGCCTTCATGACCACCTCCACATGGTACTCCCTCGTGATGGCATCAACCCAGTGCTTGTTGTAGAGGAAAATGGGTGGTTGGCGAAACTGGAACTTCTCCAGGCTATCCCCAAGGATTAAGGGAAAGCCGGATGTCAGGAAGGCTTCGGGTATGATGGGCATCTACAAATGTTTGAAGCGTGTAGAGTCAGCAAAGTGTTGTGTATGAAGAATAGAAGAGGTAAATAGTACAGAATTTCTAAGAATAGGTGCTAGGTGTAGGTTTAAAAAACGGTTTTATCCTAACTAACGTCCATGCCAACTAAGGGCTTCCTACAGTGA
Organism: Hordeum marinum; assembly: GCA_022496015.1. Lineage (NCBI taxonomy): Eukaryota > Viridiplantae > Streptophyta > Magnoliopsida > Poales > Poaceae > Hordeum > Hordeum marinum. The sequence continues at coordinate 139,038,339 of CM039672.1, forward strand.
GGATGACTCTGATACCAGCTCTGTGGGGACCCCGACTCATAAGTCGTGATCACCGAATGCACATGTACAGTGATCCCAGAGATCAATGCTCACTAAACACACAGAAGCTAAATAACAAGAGTCTTACATCCGCATTTAGCGTCTTACACAAATAAAGACCATGAAGCTCTAGTCTTACATAGGTAGGGCCACAAGGGCCAAACACTTAAATAAAACAAGCAGCGGAAATCTTGATCGAAAGCGTGAACCCATTGCCATCTGCTTTAACCTACAGGCATTCTGACTGGGAAGCGTCCTAGTTTGCATGTTCGTCACCAACGAACTCTTCAATGTACTCTTGTTCTTCCAATCTTGGCCAATTAAATAACCAGTGGCAAGCCAATGAGTACTTTGAATGTACTCGCAAGCAACCCAAGTTGGGGAACAAGGTAACAATGATGCATCATATAGCAGTAAGTAGGTATTTTGTAGAAAGCTAATTTTGAATGGAATGACATGAGAAAATAACTAGGTAAGCATGCCTCAACAGTTCACAGATATCCATATGAACAAGTTACCGATATCATCATAGGCAGGGTTGAACATCTCGTGTTCATTCATCACATCAAGTCTTCAGACTTGTCTCAAGTACCATCCTTTTGTTATCCGCACCCACACACACACCAAGTTCTGTGAAAACATCTGGACATAGTTTAAGCAGCACCACCCAACAGTCCTTGACCGTGGACATGACTGTTCAGATAGTTTTACACTCCGCAGAGGTTGCGCGCTTTGCCCACAAGACTCGGGGAACTTCCGTGTCATCCACGACTCGTGGTACTTTACATACCCGAGGTAAGCCATGAACAATGCCTTTCTCATGGTAATACTAAGCAAAGATTCCACTCATTGGTGCTATCCCTCAGGATATACATCACACGTATCATCCATGAGGGCACGCAACGGTGTGTCCGGTGTCTGTAAAGACAACGCATGGCCTTCCACTTCTGGGACGACCCCGTATCAAGAGTGACCACTTCACTCTCGCCACTAGTAATGTGGGCTCCCTGTTAACACCAACCATAGTAGTCAACAAAGCCCCGTCCCATAAGGGGTATCATGGTCGCACATGTAAGGTTGGGACGGTCGACAAATCTTAAATATAATCCGTTTTCGAAGACAAACCCTCAACTTGTTCCAGCACACCACTTCTTTCGCAAGTGGTCACCCATCTCATCATCATCTCCCTCGGGCATTAGTGGCACCCGACGTTTTTTTTGAAAAGTCTTTGAAATCATCTCTTCTCTCCATCACTATGCATAAATCCCAACCCACTTGCGTAGGATCTATTGGCATCCAATCTACACCCACGTGCATAACCCTCATAAGGTGGTAGGGTCATGCACGATGCAAGTGTCAACGGTAAAAGTATCGGAGGCAGCCCACCGAAGGGGGAGCACCACATCATGATCAATCATCGAACCAACAAGTGCTATATGTCATGCATGAATTTTTTTATTAACATGGTCAAAGGGCCGCTTGCCTGGCTCAACAAAGTCTCCGGGGTCTTCAAAGTCTTCGGCTCCAACTCCCTCGTCAATAGCGCAATCTATCGTCCCGAATAAAAGCGATAAAAATAAGCATCACACAAGAACAGAGCACACAAGCTTATATTAAAAATGCTATCATATTCTGATAAATATTAAAATCTATACTAAAAATAATTGTCTGGGGCTTTGAAGTTAAAAAGGTTTTCAAAACTATTTAAAACAGGGGCTAATAATGCCAAATAGGGGTTTTAAATTGAAACAGTACACAAAAGTTTTTCAAATATTTTTACATGTGGCACTAATAAATTCTATGGAATATTCTAGGACTTTAGGTGGAAGAATTACAGTCATAGGATTTATTTTTAATCTTGTGGGATTTTTAGAAAAGCCCATAGAAAAAGAAAAGGGAAAGGCCTCAGAGCCAACCGGGCCAAAATAGACCCAATTGGGCCGGTCTGTGGCCGAGCCTGGGCGCGTGCACTGTCTGGGTTCAAACCCGATAGGCGGGCCCAAGCGTTAGCGAGAGAGAGGGAGGCGGGAGGGGTGTGAGGGGCTGACAACCTGGCCCCACTGGCAGGTCGTCGTCCACCTCTGTCCAGGGGTTGGCGGTGCTCATCGGCGATGAAAGGAGGCATGGCTAGGGAAGCTGGAGGTGGCAACGGGCTTAGTGTCGAGCCATCGGTCTCCTGGAGGAGGAAGGGCGCCCGGAGGTGCCCGGAGTTTCCGGCGGGGAGATGGCCGCGGCGGAGCCGCTTCAGGTGAGGGTCGTCGGCATCGTTTCTTGCAGCAAAACAGTTGGGGAGGAAGGGGAGCGATGCAGGAGCTCTCTGGGGGGCTCAACGAAGGAGGAAGGAAGGCCTCAACGGGCCGGTAGCCTAAGATCGACAAGGCCCCGACGAGGCGGTGCCTCGGTCGATCCCGAGCACTCGTGCTCCGGGAGGTCACTAGGATGGCTCAGGGAGGGATTGAAAGTGGAAGGGGGCCAGAGGAGGAGAGAGGGGTGCTCGGGGCCCTTTTTATAGCCGGGGCGTGAGTCCACCGCTAAACCATGTGCCGGCGAGGACGTGTCCGAGGCTAGAGGGAGAGAGATCTTGTGGGGCTGCTTGTGGGTGTACCTGGGGTTGGTCTACGATGAGCGGGAGCAAGAGAGAGAGAGAGAGAGAGGAGAGTGCGCGTGTGAGCCTACTCACTGGCTGAGCCGTGCGACGCTTGGCACGCGCGGGAGGAGGGAGAAGGAGGGGGAGAGAGGAGGGGGCTGACATGGTGGCATGGCGCTGACATCGAGGGGGCCAAGTGGGGCGAGGGGGAGGCCCAAGGCCATCGGAGCCATGCAGTGGGCAACGTCTACAGTGCCTGTCAGCACTGTAGCATGCTCCAGAACGCGCGTTTGGCATGCCACGTCAGGCCAACGGCGTCTTGTGCGTGGCCAAGGGTGTCTAGGGGGATGTAGGGGCACCAAGGCTAGTGAAAAAGCATTAGCTGCCCTAGGGGGAGATAGAATAAGAGGAGAGGGTGAAAATGTTCATGCCAGGGCTGCCCAGAGGTGAAATTGGGGGATTTATCCCATCTTCCTGCGGCCTATGGACTTGGGATTTTTACTAGAGGGGTAAGAGGGGAGGGAACAAGTGTGGTAACAAATTGGAGGCAAGGGGAAAAGTAAAAGGTGGTCAAAACATGATTTTTCCAAACCTGCAGAAGGTGTTTGATGGGGATTGGGGCAAGCAAATGGACCTTGCTTGCCACGAGATTTGACAGGATCAAATGGTGTTTGAAAATAGGACTGACCATGAGTTTGAGATGGTTTGATGAAAGTTCATAATGTGACTTTGTGGAAACCTAGAAATCAACATATCCTGGTTCTTGCAGATCTAGTCATGCTAAGCTATTACCCTTGATGCACCACTTAGTGTAGCATCCTTATTTTGTGATTATAGCATGCCCACAAAGTTTGGGGTCAAAAGGAGAAACTTTACTATGCAAAGTTGTTCAAATTTGAATCTCGATTGGGAGGGCTTTGGGATGGTTTAATGAACCCAATCAACTTTGATTGAGATGAAACTTTGCAAGATCATCACCTATGATAGTGTTGACTTGCTAGAATTTTCCTGGAATTTATTGAGAATATTTCTTGTAGAAATATTCTGAAAGCTTTATTTCGACAGAAAGGGTTTTGAGGAGTTTTGCCCACAATTTGAACATGACCATGTGGTGAAACTCTTATATATGGAAAATATATATCCACCGAGTCTCCCTAAAGTTTCTCAAATATTTTGAAAGTATTTAAATAATTTTTCCCTATGAAAAACCACTTCTGGTCTTAAGAAAAATCCTTTAAATAAAATATTAAAATAATCTTTAAAATCAATATTTTGTGGTTTTGGTAAGTCATAAATATAGTAGGTTTGAAATAAGGCCTTTGGGGAAGAAGGATCCACACTATTTGAGGACTTGCAGTGCAAACCTCAACTTAGGGGTTTTTGAAAACCTAATTTGAATAAATACTTTTTGGTAAAAATAAAATTTGAGAAAAATAGTTTTGGGCACTATTCACATGGCATGATCATTGGGCAAGAGATTTGGGTCAAGGAAGATGAATATGGAGAGGGATAGAATCTAGGAGTGCCATACATGACAACCAACCAAGTTACAATTCAAACAAACAACAAGCACTTGAAAAAGTTTTAATTGGCTCCAAATTTTATAAATCCAAGCATAACAAGGTGATACAAACACAGGGTGTGACAGGGTGTTAGGTTCATAACAATGTGAATCACATGGTGATGTGAACTAGATTATTGACTCTAGTGCAAGTGGGAGACTGTTGGAAATATGCCCTAGAGGCAATAATAAATTAGTTATTATCATATTTCCTTGTTCATGATAATCGTTTATTATCCATGCTAGAATTGTATTGATCGGAAACTTAGATACATGTGTGGATACATAGACAACACCATGTCCCTAGTATGCCTCTAATAGACTAGCTCGTTAATCAAAGATGGTTAAGGTTTGCTAGCCATGGACATGAGATGTCATTTGATAACGAGATCACATCATTAGGAGAATGATGTGATGGAAAATACCCAAACTATAAACATAGCATATGATCGTGTCAGTTTATTGCTACAATTTCTGCATGTCCAGTATCTGTTCCTATGACCATGAGATCATGCAACTCACTGACACCGGAGGAGTACCTTGTGTGTATCAAACGTCACAACGTAACTGGGTGACTATAAAGGTGCTCTAAATGTATCTCCGAGGTTGTTTCTTGGGTTGGCATGGATCAAGACTGGGATTTGTTACTCCATGTGACGGAAAGGTATCTCAGGGCACAGTCGGTAATACAACATCACAACAAGCCTTGCAAGCAATGTGACTAAGTGTTAGACATGAGATCTTGTATAACGGAATGAGTAAAGGACTTGCCGATAACGAGATTGAACTACATATGTAGATGTCGACGATCGAATCTCGGGCAAGTAACATACCGAAGAACAAAGGGAACAACATACTGGATTAACTGAATCCTTTACATAGAGGTTCAACCGATAAAGATCTTCGTAGAATATGTAGGAACCAATATGCGAATCCACGTCCCACTATTGGTTACTGACCGTAGAGGTGTCTCGGTCATGTCTACATAGTTCTCGAACCCGCAGTTTCTGCACACTTAAGGTTCGGTGATGTTTCGGTAGTATAGAGTATGTACGGTGCTGGTCGAAGGTTGTTCAGAGTCCTGGATGAGATCCGGACGTCACGAGGAAGCCCATGTGGCTGGAGTGGATAGGGAAGGAAACACACAAGGTGGAAAGACTTTCCAAGTGGGAAGAAGGACACCTAATCCTACTAGGATTGGAGGAGGACTCCTCCTCTCCTCCTTGCGCCAAGGACAAGGGCTAGTCCCTTGTGCGCCAAGGCTCCTCCCTCCCTCCTCCTATATATACTAGAGGTTTTGAGGGTTTGGAGACATAGAAATCAGCCACGTGCTACCCTCTCCTCTAGATCGTAGTTTCTCCTCTAGATCGTTTCAGCGGTGCTTAGGCGAAGCCCTGCTAGAATTGGTCCACCACCTTCGCCGCCACGCCGTCGTGCTTCTGGAGAACTCTCCGCTCCCTCTTGCTGGATCAATAAGGTAGAGATCATCATCAAGCTATACGTGTGCTGAACGCGGAGGTGTCGTCCGTTCGGATCTAGATCGGAAGGACCGTGATCAAGATCGCGAGACGATTCATGATTGGATCGCGAGACAGATTGTGATGGGATCACGGGACGGATCGTGATTGGATCGCAAGACAGATCGTGATAGGATCATGGGATGCTCAGCGATTTTGATCACGAAGATGTTTGACTACATCAACCGCATTTCCTAACGCTTCCTGCTTAGTGATCTACAAGGGTATGTAGATCCACATTGCTTGTCGTAGATGCTCATCACCATGGATAGATCTAGCGTGTGCGTAGGAACTTTTTTGTTTCCCATGCAACGTTCCCCAACAGTTTCTTCGGTTGTAATCCTCATTGGGGTTTGTTCGAACATATCTTTACTGTCTGATCCCAGTCAGTCAATAAGGCCAACCTAGAGGACGATAATACCCATGTCATTTAGTTATGTGGTGTCTTAGGGATCCAAAAGAGAGCTAGAAGCTCCTTTCTGTCAAAGACTTTTCCTGAATCTGATCAGGGCTGGCAGTCCACTTGGTTCTGTTGTAACGACGTTGCATATCCCAACATGTCGACTAGCCTTTCCCCCTTCACACCAGAGCGATCCACTACCCCAAATCACTGTTAGTGCTAGAAGGGGAGAAAGTTCAAGTGGGAATCTTAGTGAATGATGTAGTGAATCTGGTTTGTGGCGGAGTGACTGGCATGGATCTGCTGGAGGAAGTCTTGGGAGAAACTATCGCATAGTGGCTTCGGATCATGACTGGAGCCTACGACAATCCCCTAGGAGCTAAGCAAATCTTGCCTTTCTCTGTTGGGAACCCACCCACCGCCAAATCTGGTAAGTTATATCTTTGTCGAATGCTTTGATGTTTCATCGAGTGATTGGGTCATCAATCGACTGACTTTATTGTATGAATCTTGTAGGAGCTAACGAACACGTACTCGCCCGTGCTAAATGGAAATCAGCCCGAAGATGGAGGCGAGAGCGAGGGCAGCAGCGTAGATGTTGAATATGCCGAGGATAGCAAGACGATTATGAGGACTCGAGTGAGAACGAAGAAGAGGTTGAGTCTCCTCCGCGCACTGACCATCATTCTAAGCATCGCCAAGACCCAGTGGCTTCCCAAAGTAAGACCTTAACGTCGAGCAACAGGAACCCGAAGCGTGACCGAGCTTCAACAGTTGAGTCGAGTGAGCAGGCAGCAAAACATCCCAAGTCTGACGCGCCAAAGCCGCAGAAGGCTCATTCTCGTATGAAGATTGTTGTACCTGTTGTTTCAACGTGAGTGTTCGTTTTATTTTTCTTTTGTTGTTGCATGGAACTACAAATCGTTGCTGACCGAGTAGGATTTGTCTGCCAGAGCCGCTACCTCGGTGACGTTGCATCCAAGGGACGAAGAAGAGCATATGGAAGTGGACACTCTTGACTTGGCCACCTACCAACGAGGTAAAACAAACCTTCACTTTGTTCTGTTTTTTGGGAATGATTCACCGATTGAATAAACTAATGTTTCCCACTGGTAGTTGCAGAAGTCATTTAGCTGGAGGACGATGAAGAGCCACCACGAGGTACGGGGTGTGAAGGTGTGACCTCAAGCACTCCACGTGTACGCGCCTTGAGAACGTCATCCGGACAGACGCCTCGCAAGTCGACTGCCGTGTCATCTCACGAGGTTGGCGACTCGTCCTAAGACATAACTGAGCTTGCGGCTCCTCTGTCGAGTGCTTCGCCAGCCAATCGGGCAGCCTCAAGCAACTTCAGCTACTCCAGCCACAACATCGACTCACCCGACGTCTGCCTTTCCTCTGTATCGCCTCCCAGAGAACCAGACTGGAGCTGGCAAGGAGGCCATGATCCCAGCAGAGGAGATGATGTTACGCACGAAGGAGGCGTACGATGCCAAGAAGTTGTCTTATGATGCCAGCTCAGCGCTTCACACCAATGTCCGAGTAAGTGCGATTGTAAGTTCATTTCTAATTGAGTTCGTGTCTTTCTTGATTGTACACCCACTGGTTGTTTTCCTGTTGAAGCAAATTTGTTTGTTTCCTCTCGAGTAGATCATGTCTTAGTCAAGTGGTTTTCTGTTCTAGTGGGGGCACGCGGAGTGCACCCACTGGGTGTAGTCCCCGAGACCGCTGTTGAACGATGATGACATGGACATGGGTCTTAGAATTGTTTTGATAATCGCTCGACGGGTCAAGTGAGAGGAGGTCCAGTGGGAGCATGTTGAGTGCACCCACTGGGTGTAGTCCCCGAGACCACCGTCAAGTGCTTGCATTAACGGGGGTCTAATAGAGACAATGTTTGCAGGCTTGTGCACTTTTTTTTGTTGCTCGTCGAGTGACAGCATGTTTAGTGGGGGCACGCTGAGTGCACCCACTAGGTGTAGTCCCCGAGATCGCCGTCGAGTGTTTGCATGGGCAAGGGTCTCATAGAGACAATTTTTTGCTCGGACAGGTCGGACCTGTTCGAGTGGTTTTGTATCCAGTGGGGGCACGCTGAGTGCACCCACTGGGTGTAGTCCCCAAGACAACTGTTGATCGTTGACGATGAGCAGTAGTCTTAAGAACTTGGACTCAGGGTCCTTTTTCATACTCGGAGTACGCTCGTCACTCGATTCGTCGAGTGAGCTCTTTGCTTTAGTGTTTCCACTTCTGAATGCTTTAGGGACGTAGAGGTCCGAACCTACTCTATAGGTTTCATGGACATCATTTCCATCAACCATGATATGACACAGGTTTCATGGACATCATTTCCATCAACCATGACATGACGCAGGTTTCATGGATATCATTTCCATCAACCATGATATGACATAGGTTTCATGGACATCATTTCCATCAACCATGATATGACGTAGGTTTCATGGATATCATTTCCATCAACCATGATATGACGCTTTTTAGGGGTGTGGTGTGGGGTGGTGGGTCGCCAACGAGTCGACTCAACTTGTTCCTTCCCACTCGGGATTGGAGATATTTTAATGTCGACTGAACCACTTCTTTGTTAATTTCAGACAACTTGTGAACTTGGGACTTGGTACATTGACCTAGAGAAGGATAAGTAGAAGCTTCAACTGGACTTGGAGGTGTCCAAGAACAATCTAGACCATGCACATGCTGAGCTGAGGACTCTGGGAGGTATATTTTGTCAACCAATTGCACTATCACTTTCATCTTCCACCCTTTGAACTGAGTCTCCCCATTCAAACAGACGTGCGTGATGAGAATCGTCGACTCCAAGCGCAACTCAACAATGTTATTTCTTTAGATACCATGAAGAAGGTGTTGGAGGACAAGGAGAAGGCACTCACTGATGCTCAAAAGGTGGCGAGGGAGAAAACTGAAGATGATGAGAAAAAACTTGCAGCAGCTAAGAATCTAGAAGAAGAGAACACGAAACTCAAGCACGAACGGGTTGACTGGATGAAGAAGACCGAACAACTGAACAAGAGGAGCAAAGGTCTGTACAAGTACTTGGGGGACTTTGCGAAGAAGATGTTCAGCATGCTCGACGGTAACTTTCTTTTGCTGCATGAATTTCCTTAATCCCCATAGGACAAAAACCATGACTATCTTTCAATCCCCTCTTCATATAGAATTCTACCAAGACGTTGAAAAGGAGACCAAGGAGATTGAACCAAATCTGGATCCTACCAAATCGCCCATCGGGGATGTCGTGGCCATGAATATGTTTTGTCTCAACATCCGTCTCAAGAGTGTTCAAGACTATATCAATCGACTGGGGGATGCACTAGAGAAGGTTGAGAACAAACTGTGGCCTGAAGACACCCTCCAGACTAACCGTGAGCCAATGATGACCAGCCTCAATGAGATTCGCAGTCGAGTGCAAGCATGGAATAAATATGTTGCTCGCTGCGGAGCCGACGTGGCGCTTTCACTCGTCAGAGTCCATTGCAAGGATGCAAAGGAAGACAAGATAAAGGCTCTCTAGGTGATCAACACAAAGAAACTTCAATTCGAGGACTTCATGGAGAACTTCATCGACACGGACACTCGGATCGTTGACGGGATTGATCTGGACACGTTTGTCGAGTCCACGAGTCCCACAGGTGCTTGATAAAACTTTGATCGCAATTAAAACTTTATTTTCATCGGTATGCTGAGTGGTGATGTAATCGTTTAAAACTACATTCAGGCCTTAAGCCTGAGTACTCTCGACTGCGCGAACAACTTTTATCCGCGTTAGGGACTTCGGATTTATCTACACTTTGCTTTCAATCCTTTGTTTGGCTGAATTTGTTTTGCTCCCGAATGGAATGAATGTACAATATTCGGAATAATCTCAAACTTAAGAAAAACGTTAATTCGCGTCCATGTCCCCATGTGAGAAGAATGTTCGTCACTCGGCAAGGATTTTAACTTAGGCGGAAGCTGGTTCGTAGCTAAGCTCCGAAGTGTGAGGATCGCTTTTCGTTCGGAGACGTTTTGAAGTTAGACGAAGACTAATTCCCAGCTAAGTTTCCGAGTGAATGGATTGTTATCCACTCAGAAGGTTTTTTTGACTTAGGTGGAATCTGGTTCGAAGCTAAGCCCCCGAGTGAGAGGATGGCTTGTGACTTGGAGAAGTTTTGAACTTAGAGGAAGACCGATTCGCAGCTAAGTTTTCGAGTGAATGGAATGCTATCCACACGGAAGTTTTTTTAACTTAGGCAAAAACTAGTTCGCAGCTAAGCCCCCGAGTGATAGGATCGCTCGTTACTCATAGTAGTTTTTGAACTTAGACGAAGGCTGGTTCGCAACTAAGTTTCCGAGTGAATGGATTGTTATCCCCTCGAATGGGTTTTAACTTAGGCGAGAACTGGTTCGCACCTATGCTCCCAAGTGAGAGGATCACTCGTCACTCGGAGTAGTTTTTGAACTTAGACGAAGTCTCATTCACAACTAAGTTCAGAGTGAATGGATTGATATCCACTCGGAAGGGTTTTCACTTAGGCGAAAACTGGTTTGCAGCTAAGCCCCCAAGTGAGAGAGTTGCTCGTCACTCAGAGTGTTTTCAGATATAAGATTGCGCGATCAGGGTCGACAAATGACTGCAGGAGTCATAATTTTGATAAACGACAATGTCTGTAGTACTCTTATTACATCAAAACAACTCACTCTTCAAGTATAGAAATGCCAAAGTAAATCTGCATTCCAGGCGCGTGGATTGTCGATCTTCTTCTTGAGGTTGTAGAGATGGTAAGCTCCATTGTTCAATACTTTGGTGACGATGAAAGGACCTTCCCACACGGGGGTGAGCTTGTGTGGCTGCTGCTGATCCACTCAGAGCACCAGATCACCCTGATGGAACGACCGACCCTTGACGTGCCTTGCATGGAAGCAACACAAATCTTGCGTATATACAGTCGACCGAATTAGAGCCATTTCGCGCTCTTCTTCTAGGAGATGCACACCATCCTGTCGAGCTTGTTCAGCTTCAGCTTTAGAGTAAAGTTCTATGTGAGGAGCATTGTGAAGGAGATCACTCAGAAGAACAGCTTCAGCTCCATACGCTAGGAAGAAAGGAGTGCGCCCAGTCGATCGATTAGGAGTCGTCCTCAAGCCCCACAGTACAGACAACAATTCAGTCACCCAAGCTCGAGCTACATGTTCAAGGTATCACATGAGTCAAGGATTCAATCCTTGAAGGATAAGGACAGTTGCTCGCTCAGCTTGACCATTAGTCTAAGGCCGCGCAATGGATGCGTAATCCACCCGAGTGCCTTGGGTGAAGCAAAAGTGTCCGAACAATTTCGACTCAAAGTTTCAGCCATTATGTGTAATGATGTTTTCACACCCTTTGTTTTGCCTCATGGCTAAGTAAACATGACCCAAAAATTAGGGCCAATTAAAACTTTTTGAGCTCTTATGAATGCTTGACTTGTGTGCTATTTGCTTGCTTGTTTGATTGCTTGATGGTGCTCTATATTCATAAAACTCCCTCCTACTCTAAAAATTATTTTCCTTGATCTATTTTTTTTCAATGATCATACCATGTATATAGTACCTAAAACTATTTTTATCAAAATTTATTTTGAGCAAAAAGGCTTTATTCAAAGTAGGTTTTCAAAAAACCCTGAGTTGAGGTTTGCACACCAAGTCCTCAAATTGGGTGGATAATTTTCCTCGAAGGCTTTATTTAAAACCTAGGATTTATATATGACTTCCCAAAAACACCAAATATTATTTTTACATATTATTTTACTACCTTATTTAAAGGCTTTTTCTTAAGGCCAGAAATAGTATTTTATAAGAAAAATATATTTAAATGCTGTAAAAATATTGAGAAAATTTAGGAAAACTAAGTGGACATATATTGTCCGTATATAAGTCTTCAAGCACATGGCCATGTTCAAAATATCGGATAAAACCCATCAAAACCATTTCTGCCTATTTCAAGCATTTGAAACATTTCTAGAAGAAATATTATCAAATAAATCCAATAAAATGCTAGCATGTCACATATGATATATGTGATGATCTTGCAGAGTTTCATCCCAATCACAATTGTTTCGGTTCACCAAAATATCTCAAAACCATTCCTGTCTAGATCCAAATTTGCGCAATTCTGCACTACCAATTGTCTTCTATTGATCCCAAATTTTCTGGGCATGCTATAATCACCTAATGATGCCACCACACCAAGTGGTGAATCAAGGAAAATTGTTTTGCATGAGTAAATCTACAGAAATCTATCTGTGTTGATTTCTATGGTTTACCAAGTTTGTGTTATCAAGTTTCTTCATTTGGGATCAAAACTTCTGATCAACACCAAATAGACATGTCATTCGACCTTGGTAAATATGAAGGCGATAAGTTTCCTCTACCTAGCCAAATCACAATAGAAACACCTTCAGCCACAAGCTTGTGGACAAGGAAAGTTGACCCAAAAAGATACCCCTTGCCTCCAACATTTTACCACTGTATACTCTAACCCCAATTTACCCCCAGTAATCTTGCTATGGCCTCTACTCAATTATTGGGGGGTAACTTCCTCACTCACCCCTCCTTTTCACCATGGAAGCACCTCTCTTCCCCCCTCTCCTTCCTTTCTGCTCATGCAACTACCCCCAAACTCTTCCACTATTTCATTTGCATGCTATTACATCAATACAAACCAATATAGGCCTTTCTCATATGAGAAATATGAGCAATTCATCCAAACATAGTTTATGGCAACAAATATAGCTTTGTACTGGAAGTACCCCATAGAGTTATCTCCAGGAGCTGTAACTTTGTGGGAATCTTCTCCTTCCATGACTAAGAACACCAGGCAACCTTTTTCTTCATTTACTCTTCAATAAGAGCCCCGGAAATAGCTCCAAAGTTTGCTGCAACAAACTTACCTGTAGTAGATACCTAGCCCGACTATCTCCATTCCCCTTTCGTCTTCACCGGTGCTCTCCTGTCGTCCCTCACACTCTAGAAAAGATGGGCCGACCACAGTGTCGCTCTAGACACGAAATGGTGTCGTGACTACACTGTCGGCTTGCAGTAACGCCGCTCTGCCATGCATCTTATCATGTAGCTCGCAACAAGCTTCGACAAGGCATCCTCATGCGCCAATAACCTCCCCTCGACCTCCCATGCCCCTTCCCACCGCCAGGGTGTAGCCAAAGGAGCCCAAACACGTTCATGCTTGGTTCCTGAGGCCGTCATGGCGGCCACCCGAGCCCCTCTTCGTTGGCCTCCACCTTTTACCCCCTCCCGAGCACTGTGGACGCCCAAAATCCCACCACTCTCCCCTTCATGGACCACCCGCACCTTCCCCCATGCCCTCTTCCTTCGCCATGGCCGGCATTGTAGCCTCTGGGCTCCGCTCAAGCCTGAGCTAACTGGCCCTCCCTCGCCTCAACTAACCTCAACAGGAGGACACCCTCGATGAGATAAGATCCCTGGGATCCTCCTTACTCCATCCCCAAGGCTGTGTCATGCTCCCTAGCAACGTCCGACGCTGTCGTCCGCTCCGACCGATGAGTTGCTCGCTCCCGGTCGTCCCCACGACCGGCGAGGCCTCCCCCTAGCGCGACAGGGAGCGGGGCATCTGCCCACGCCTCTGGCATGAAGTTTGGAGCGGTGGAGAAGCTGTAGCCACAACAGCTGGTGCCCCTCTCTCTACTGTCGGGAGAGAGAAGAAGGGGACAGGGGAGAGAGAAGGAGCTCGACGGGCCCGCCTGTAAGTGTCCCAAATGGCTGGGCCCGTGCATAAGGGGAGGCAACCTCCTGATTTTGTGTCTCACTGCAGAGAAGGCATATTCTTTGGAATACCTCTTCGGCGTGGCACACTGCTCGCCTGGCCGAGCCACTAGGCCGGTCCATTTGGCAATCCAGCGCCCTGTGCGCTGCTTTCCCATTTAGGTACGATTTATTTCCTTTTTCTTTTTTATGAGTAACTCAAAAATCCCTAGGAAATTGATACTTACTCCAATTTTGATGATTCAAATTTCTACATACTCCTAGAAATGCCACCTATCAAATGTTGCATCTCTCATATTTTCCCACCACAATTCTAGGCCCTGTTCATATTCATATTAAAATTTGAGCTATTAAGAGCCCACATTTTAAAATCCCTAGGGGATTAAAATCAACTCCAAATGGAGTGACTCAAGTTCCTAGGTGTATCTAAATTCATGCACTAAGTGGTGAACATTTTTCCTTGCACTTATTCTGCTATGTCAACTAGTGGGCCATTTCTTCATATGTGATCCACTTTGTAAATCCCTAGAATATTCATACCAACTCCAAATCTAGTGAAATCACTTCCCACACGTTTCTAAAATCATGCCCTATTTTTTGGGTCCATCCATTCGTTTAAACAAAATATTTTCTCTAGATGTCTTATAGGATCATCGTTTCCTTTGTTTCCATCGTTCAAAAAAAACCCTTGATCCACATCCTATGAAACCTCCTTCGTTGTTTTCTTGTAAATAGAGTTGTCCAAGAAAAATAAAACTCCTATTTATAGAGCACTTTATTTCTCCGCTTGTTTTGTTGCTTATTACGGTTGTTTCCATTGATAGTTGACGAACTAGATGAAGTGCTCGGAGTGGACGAGAAGCGTGTGAAGACCTCGGACATTTCTAAGCCAGGCAAGCAGCCCTTTGACCATATTAAGAAACTTTTCATGCATGTCATATAGCACTTGTTGTTTCAAAGAATTGATCATGTTGATGAGGTACCCCCCCTGTTCGGTGGGATGTCCCCGGTACTTAGCCGTTGATACTTGCATCGTGAATGACCCTACCATCCTTATGAGGGTTGTGTGGGTGGGCGTAGATATGATGCTAGTAGATGATACGCAAGTGGGATCGGGTATATGCATGGTGATGGAAATAAAGTAATGATTTCAAAGACTTATTTAAAACCTCGTCGGGTGCCACTAATGCCCGAGGGAGATGATGTTGAGTTAGGTAACCACTTGACAAAGAAGTGGTGTACTGGAGGATGTTGTGTGAGTGTGTGTGTTTCCGAAAACGGATTAGATTTAAGGTCTGCTGACCGTCCCAAACTTACATGTGCGACCACTGTACACCTATATGGGATGGGGCTTTGTTGATTACTATGGTTGGTGCTCGTAGAGAGCCTGCATTACTAGTGGCGGGAGTGAAGTGGTGACTCTCGAGACGGGGTCGTACCGGAATGGGTGATCATGCACTGTCTTTACATGGACCGGGCACACTGTTGCATGCCCTGATGGATGATATGTGTGATGTATATCATGAGGGATGGAACCAACGAGTGGAATCAATGTTTAGTATCACCATGGGAAAGGCATTGTTCGGGTGCTTACCTCGGGTATGTGATATAGTGGATGACATGGAAGTTCCCTGAGTCTTGTGGGTAAAGCGTGCAACCTCTGCAGAGTGTAAAACTATTTGAATATCCATATCCATGGTCATGGACAGTTGGAGGTCCTTCTTAAACTATGTCTAGATGTTTTCACAAAACTTGGTGCGTGTGTGACAAAGAGATACTTGAGCTAAGTCGGAAGACTTGATGAAATGATGGAACATGTGATGCTTAAACCCTACTTATGTTGATATCTGTAACTTGTTCATAAGGATATCTGCAAAATGTTGATGCATGCTTTTACAAGTTGATTCAACATGTCATTGCACTCAAACTAGCTTTCCACACAATTACCTATTAGTGCTACATCATGCTCTATTGTACCTTGTTCCAAACATGGGTTGCTTGCGAGTACATCAAAGTACTCATTGGCTTGCCACTGATTATTTTATTGGCCAGGCATGAAAGACTAGGTTGTGATGAAAATTACCATGGTGACATACGTGCGAGCTAGGACGCTTCCCAATTAGAATTCGGTTTAAGGCAGATGGCATGGGTTCACGCTATCGTTGAAGATTTCCGCTACAATCATATGAAGATTTGGACATAAAGGCCATATTTGAGTAAAACGATATGTAATGGATGTAATACTCTTGTTATTCAGTTTTTGTGTTTTTAGTGAGCATTGATCTTTGGGATCACTATGCACGTACAGTCGGTGATCACGACTTATGAGTCAGGGTCTCCACAGATGCTACGGGGAACTCCATACTGGATCATAATCTCTCACATGAATTTTATCGCAGTGTGCGTGTTCAGCTTCTTTATGGGCTTAGCTTCATTCCACTTAGTGAACTTGCCGACTGCTACACGTAGGTGAGTAAACCAACTCTGACTTGATTCGAATGGGCTAACCATATCCAAACCCCAAACAGCAAATGACCAGACGAGTGGAGTAGTTGATGAGGATATGTACCTGGGGTAGGGTCCTAGGCACGGCCCACATACCCTACCTAAAGACACTACATGGGAGGACTTGAAGATCAAGCATGAACTTCCGAGTGGATCCCTGGAGACGTTCAAAGTCACTCGACAGTAATCCACTCGGAGACTCCCACTCTCACTCGGCAGTCACGTGTCACTTGGAAGACCTCGCTTTCACTCGACGCCAGAAGACCAGGAGCCATCATTAAGAGCCTAACGGACAGACACCGGTTCAATGGTCATTAATAGCTTTTACTACGTACGTTACCTGTACGGCAGACTTTAAACCCCACGACCAGACCCTTTGATGCGGAGCTATTATGAGGGGCAGCGAACTCTATATAAGCCACCCCTCCCCTCTTGCACAAGGGTTAGCAACTATTGTAATCTCCACATTCCACACGACATAAAGCTCCCGAGCACTGAGACGTAGGGCTATTACCTCCACGAGAGGGGCCTAAACTCATATATCCGTGTGTACACCCTCGCCGTAGCTAGGACTCTGGCCTCTCCATTCGTACCCCTACCATCCACTGTCAGACTCGTTCCCACGACAGTTGGTACCCACCATGGGGCAGGCATCTAAGCGACTTCCGGCGAGGTTGCAATTTTCATCCTTCGACATGTCTTCCGGCGGTGTTTTTGCTTTGGGCCACGAGATCTGTTTTGGAGCGCTCACCTTCATCACCGATTATTCGGCATGGCTTCAGGAGGCGCCTCTCGATGTCGAAGCGCTCCCGATTCGCAGGGCCGCGCACTTCCGTGCGAGTACCTGTGGTGTGTTGCTGCATCACCGTCGACTCCATACGCGTCGGCTCCTCTCATCGTTCGTGGCCACAAGTGGTCTGGCCGCTCGCGACCCAGCGGTGGATCGATCACGCAGCGGCACATCAAGCTTCTTCGCACGTTGCAGCACTCGAGCCTGCCGAATCACTTCATGGCATGTTCGAGTTGGATTCCAATCCGTCCAACGTGCCTTCTGAGTGCGAAAGCTGCGATCCCGCAGTGAAGGTCTTGATGGCGGGCTCTCATCAGAGTTCACTACCTGGCTTCGGTCGTGGCAAGCGCGAGGCTGGAGGCCCGTTGAACGTGCAGCCGCGTCATGATGAGGAGGTCCTTCATACCCCCATCGTCGGCGCGACTACAGAGGCCCAAGCTTTGGAGGCCGCGCGCATTCGTCTGGAATGAGCTCTAGGTAGAGATCGACGAGCACGCCCGCTAGCGCCCGCCGCGCCCCTGTCGACATCATCGATAGCTATTTCCGACTGGATCTCACGATGGCATTGAGGTATACCGAACTCCTATGCTTAATGTTGCTTCTCCTGCTAGGATACCAGATTCCATTCAGCCGTCCCGGTCAGAAGCTGGAAGAGGGTTGTTGCAGATCAGAATGCTAATGGATGCAGCGCAGCATCGGAATTCAACAGTTTCTCAGTCCCGTCACAAGATATACATCAATTCACCCAAGGCAGAGACCGTTTAGTCGGCACACATCCCTGGATGGCCCTTGTGTCATTGAGGCAGCGGTTTTCGTAAAGGGCAAGATAGAGATCAGCATCACCACGGAGACCACCGTTGAGTGCCCATTCCTCGGCGGAGTGGCCGGTACGTGCCCCGGCGCCAGGGCGATAGGCACTCCTTCGGTGATGAGCGGGACACGGACTTTGACGCCCACACTTATCTTGTTCAGAAGCAGATCGACAAGAGTAGAGCCTACAGAGAGGTACTAAACAGAGATGTTCCAACTGGAAGCTTAGCTGTGGTGTCTGGTCCAGAGTGTTTCAGCAGAGCTATACGTTCCGTAGAGATTACCCCCAACTTAAAAATGGCGGCGGGGATTAGAAAGTTTTCTGGTGACAAAAACCCAGAGACTTGGTTAGATGATTACCGAGTGGCTGTGCAGATTGCTGGCGGAAATGACAACATCGCAATGAAGCACATGGCCCTCATGTTGGATGGTCCAGCCCGATCTTGGTTGAACCGTTTGGCTCCTTCCAGCATACATTGTTGGGAGGATCTTGCCTGAGTGTTTGTCCGGACCTTTCAGGGCACTTGCAAGCGCCGAGCAGGTCTGGTCGACTTACATCACTGCGTCTAGAAGCCCAATGAACTTTAAGAGACTATATTCAGCAATGGTCCACCCTGCACCACATGATAGAGAATGTGCCGGAACACCAGGCTGTTTCTGCCTTCCAGGCAGGTGTGAGATACAGAGAGTTGTACCTAATGTTCGGGCGCACGGGTGAGATTTCACTCGGCAAGATGATGGAAATAGCCACACGCTACATTAATGGAGAGGAAGAATACCGCCTCCGTAGTGGCAAAGGAAAGGCACTCGCTAACGAGTCTGGTGGCGGTAACAATCGGAATCAGAAGCAGAAGGCTGAAGACCCAGCTCCGGCAGAGGCAGCGGCACTAGCAACTCAGTCGAAGAACAAGGGCAAGTCCAAGGCTCAATATGCCCCCAAGAAGGGGAAGGGTCAGTCAGGAACTGACATTTTGGATCAGCCGTGTGTAATTCACGCGAAGAAAGATGCAGAAGGCCGCCTGATTCTGCCCAAGCACACCACTCGAGAGTGCCGAACCCTCATTCAGCAGTTCAAGGGAGACCAGTCGAATGGGAAATCTCCTGAAAAAGAAGATGAATATGAAGAGAAGGAAACATTCCCAGATGTCACTGCTACACTGGTGATCTTTGCTGATGTAAAGAGCAAGAGTCGTCTGAAAGTCATCAACAAAGAAATCAACATGGTTGTACCAGACACCCCCACCTACCACAAGTGGTCTCAATATACTCTCACATTTGACCAGACAGACCATCCTGCTTGTGTGGCCACTCCCGGTCGACAAGATCTGGTAGTTGATCCGGTGATGCAGGGGACTCGACTCAGAAAGGTCCTCATGGGCGGCGGTAGCGGCCTAAACATTCTATATGCGGATACCCTGAAAGGGATTGGCATTCCGTCGTCCCGTCTGAGCGAGAGCAGCATGCATTTTCATGGGTCATCCCAGGAAAGAAGGCCAAGTCACTCGGCCAGATAGGATTGGACATGGCATTTGGAGATAGCAAAAATTTCCAAAAAGAAAAATTGATGGTTGAAGTCGTGCGTTTCGAAAGTGCTTACCACGCCATCTTGGGTGGACCCGCTTATGCACGTTTCATGGCCCGACCATGTTACGTGTATCTCAAGTAGAAGATGCCAGGCCGAAGGGCGTGATCATGGTCACTGGCAATCGACAGCAGGCTGAAGAATGTCTTCAGCAAGGATCCAAGATCGCCGATCAACAGATGGCCATGGTTGAGCTGGAGGAGTACAAGAAAACCACTGACCCTGCTGATTTGCTCTGCGCAAAAAAGCCCTCTTCCGAGTCGGCATTTCAGTCGACAGGGGAAGTGAAGAAGGTGCACATCCACCTGACGGATCCAACTGCTGCCCCGACGAATAGCTCAGCAACACTCGACAGTAAATAGGAAGCTGAGCTCATCCAGTTCCTCGGTGAGAACTGGGATATCTTTGCATGGAAGCCTGCTGACATGCCGGGGATTCCCATGGAGCTGGTTGAGCACCGTCTGCGAGTGGATCCGAAAGCCAAGCCCGTCAATGAGCATTTGCGTCAATCCATGGCGGAGAAGCGCAAGGCAATCGGCGACGAAATGGCCCGTCTCATGCAAGCCAAGTTCATTCGGAAGATTTACCACTCCGAGTGGCTCTCGAATGTTGTGATGGTGCCCAAGAAAGATAAGTCGTTGCGCATGTGCATTGACTTCAAACATCTCAATAAGGTGTGCCGAAAGACCATTTTCCACTCCCCCACATAGATCAAACTGTTGACTCGACAGTGGGGTGTGAGCGGTTATCATTTTTGGATGCTTATTCTGGGTACCATCAGATCCGTCCGTTTGGCCTAGATGAAATAAAAACAACCTTCATCACCCTGTTTGGGTGCTTTTGCTACATCACCATGCCTTTTGGTCTTAAAAATGCTGGCGCTACTTTTATGCGCATGATTCAGAAATGTTTACTCGACAAGATCCCTCGGAATGTCGAGGCGTACATGGACGATATAGTGGTCAAGTCCCGCAAAGGTTTCGATCTGCTGGCTGACTTGGCCGAGACATTCGCAAATCTAAGGTGATTCGACATAAAGCTGAATCTTGCAAAATGTACCTTCGTTGTCCCTGGCGGCAAGTTGCTTGGTTTTCTCGTTTCCGAGCGAGGAATTTATGTCAACCCCGAGAAAATCCATGCCATACCCGTATGAAGACTCCCATGTGAGTGCACGATGTTCAGAAGCTCACAGGTTGCTTGGCAGCATTGAGTCGATTCATTTCTTGTCTTGGTGAGAAGGCTCTGCCCTTGTACCAGTTAATGAAGAAGTCCGACACATTCGACTAGACTCCTCAAACGAAGCAGCGTTTGTTGTGCTCAAAGCCCTGTTGTCCACCCAGCCGGTGCTTGCCGCTCCCACCAGCAAAGAGCCCTTGCTCTTGTACAGTACTGACTGTCGAGCGAGAAGAGGATGGAAAAGCTTACAAAATCCAGCGACCAGTTTATTATGTCTTGGAAGTACTGTCCCCCTCAAAGAAAAGATATCCACACTATCAGAAGCTGTTGCATGGTATTTACCTGTCGGCGAAGAAGGTTGCACATTATTTCCAAGACCATTCGATCACAGTCGTGAGTGATGCCCCTTTATCCGAGATGGGTAATTGAGCTTGGACACTTTGACATCAGATTCGAGGCCAAGAAGGCAATCAAGTCCCAAGCATTGGTAGATTTCATGGCCGAGTGGATCGAATAGCAATAGCCCATCGAAGTTCACTCGGCACATTGGAAAATGTTCTTCGATGGCTCCAAAATGTTGAATGGGTCCGACGCTGGTGTTGTTTTGATATCCCCCAGGGCCGACAAGCTCAGCTATGTCTTGCAAATTCACTTTGATTCCTCCAACAATGAGGCAGAGTATGAAGCCCTTTTATATGGGTTGCGCATGGCTATCTCACTCAGACTCAAGCGCCTGATGGTTTATGGCGACTCGTATTTGGTGGTGAATCAAGTGATGAAGGAGTGGGACGTTAGAAACCCCGCTATGATTGGATACTGCCATGCAGTCCACAAGCTGTTGAAGAAATTTGAAGGTCTGGAACTTCACCATGTTCCACGACTGAAAAATCAAGCAGCTGATGAGCTGTCCAAGATCGGTTCCACTCGACGGCCCATCCCCAGCGGAGTGTTCCTGGAGCATTTACATACTCCTTCGATTCAAGAGGATCCCTTCACTGAAGAGCCCCCACAAGCGTTAAGCTCCTCTGTCACGACCTAAGTTGATGTTCATGTTGTAATTGACCTGGTCATGGAGGTGTTGGTTATCATTCCTGACTGGACTGCGCCATCCATTACCTATATCCTCACACAAGAGCTCCCTGAAGATGAAGCGGAGGCTCGACAGATTGTGCGCATGTCCAAGGCTTTCACTATGATTGGAGATTAGCTGTTTAGAGAGAGTGTGACTGGTGTCACCCAGCGCTGCATTCCCCCGAAGAAGGTCGAATGATTCTAGACAAAATCCACTCGGGAACTTGCGGGCACCATGCGTCTTCAAGGGCGACCGTCGCTAAAGCATACCGAGCTGGTTTTTACTGGCCACGAGCTAATGAGATGGCTAAGGACTTTGGTGATCACTATGAGGGCTGCCAGTTCTATGCAAATCTATCCCACAAGCCAGCGTCTGCTCTGAAGACAATTCCACTCGCCTGGCCGTTTGCGGTTTGGGGGCTCGACATGGTTGGTCCCTTCCGACCCGGAAAAGGAGATTCACCCACCTGTTGGTAGCAGTCGACAAATTCACCAAGTGGATTGAAGCCAAACCCATCAAGAAGCTGAATTCCTGCATGGCGGTCACATTCATGGGGGAGATCATTATCCGATATGGCATCCCGCACAACATCATCACAGATAACGACACTAATTCTGACTTGGAAGAATTCAGCAGATTCTATAACTCCCAAGGCACCTGAGTGGATTATGCTTAAGTTGCACATCCTCAAACCAATGGGCAAGTTGAGCGGGCTAATGGTCTCATTTTGCAAGGTCTGAAGCCTCGTCTCATGCGCGATTTGGATCATGCTACTGGTGCGTGGGTAACAAAGCTGCCATCCGTTTTGTGGGGGTTGAGGATAACACCTAATCGGTCGACTGGACGAACCCCTTTCTTACTTGTCTATGGTGCAGAAGCTATACTGCCGAGTGACTTGGCCCACAATTCACCCTGAGTGGAGCTATATTCTGAGGCTGAAGCCGAACAGGCCAGACATGATGGGATAGATCTGTGGGAGGAATAGCATGAGATGGCTCTGATCCGGACTATAGCCTATCAGCAAGACCTACGGCGTTTCCATGCTAGGAATGTCAGAAGCCGAGCGTTCCACGAGGGGGATTTGGTGCTTGGAGTGAATCAGCACTGACCTCACAAGCTTGCTCCTGCATGGGAAGGCCCTTTTGTCGTCACTAAGGTGCTAAACAATGGAGCCTATCACTTATATAATCTCATGAAGCAGATGGATGAGCCACGAGACTGGAATGCAGACTTGCTTCGACGATTTTACACTTAGACAAGAGATTTCTGATGTAATAAGAGTACTTCATCAATGCAATTCGTATTTCTGCAATTAACACTTCGTCGATTCCATCAGCGCAGTTACATTCTTGGGAATACTCCGAGTAACGAGCAATCCTCACACTCGGGGGCTTAGCTGCGAAACATGTTTTGCCTAAGTTAAAAACCCTGTCGGGTGGATAGCCGTCCATTCACTCGACGGCCTATTTGTGAATCTGTCTTCACTTGGGTGAAAAACCTCGTTGAGTGAATGGTAGTCTGTTCATTCGACAACTTAGCTGCGAATCAACATTCGCTTAAGTTTGAAAATACTACGAGTGAAGAGCAATCCTCACACTCGGGGGCTTAGCTACGAAACATGTTTTGCCTAAGTTTAAAAACCTCGTCGGGTGGATAGCAGTCCATCCACTCGACAGCTTATTTGCGAATCCGTCTTCGCTTGGGTAAAAAAACACGTTGAGTAGATGGTAATCCATTCACTCGACAACTTAGATGCGAATCGACATTCGCCTAAGTCCAAAAATACTCCGAGTGGCGAGCGATCCTCACACTCGGGGGCTTAGCTATGAAATACGTTTCGCCTAAGTTAAAAGCCCCGTCGATTAGATGGTAATCCATTCACTCGACAACTTATATGCGAATCGACATTCGCCTAAGTTCAAATATACTCCGAGTAATGAGCAGTCCTCACACTCGAGGGCTTAGCTATGAAACAAGTTTCGCCTAAGTTAAAAACCTCATAGGGTGGATAGTAATCCATCCATTCGACAGCTTAGCTGCGAATCGACATTTGCCTAAGTTCGAAAATACTCCGAGTGATGAGAAATCCTCACACTCGACAGCTTAGCTGCGAAACACGTTTTTCCTAAGTTAAAAACCTCATAGGGTGGATGGTAATCCATCCACTCGACAGCTTAGCTGCGAATCGACATTCGCCTAAGTTTGAAAATACTCCGAGTGATGAGCAATCCTCACACTCGACGGCTTAGCTGCGAAACACGTTTCGCCTAAGTTAAAAACCTCGTAGGGTGGGTGGTAATCCATCCACTCGATAGCTTAGCTGCGAATCGTCATTCGCCTATGTTCGAAAATCCTCCGAGTGATGAGCAATCCTGAGACTCGACGGCTTAGCTGAGAAACACGTTTCACCTAAATGAAAAACCTCATAGGGTGGATAGTAATCCATCCACTCGATAGCTTAGCTACGAATCGAAATTCGCCTAAGTTCGAAAATACTCCGAGTGATGAGCAATCCTCACACTCGACGGCTTAGCTGCGAAACACGTTTCGCCTAAGTTAAAAACCTTGTAGGGTGGGTGGTAATCCATCCACTCGACAGCTTAGCTGCGAATCGACATTCACCTAAGTTCGAAAATACTCTGAGTGATGAGCAATCCTCACACCCGGGGGCTTAGCCGCAAACATGTGTCGCCTAAGTTGAAAATAAACTCGGTCGAACAGGCAATTGAAAGCCAAATACCAATAAAATCCAAAGGGTAAACCATGGATAAATGTTTCGTACATAACCAAATGTGCTCAAGCCCAAGGCATGAACGAAGTTTTTGAGGATACATATCCACTCGGCATACCGAGGAAAATTTAATTGTTTCTCTCAAAGGACAAGTTTTTTCAAGAAGGGGATGGACTAGCAGGCTCGACGAAGGTGTCTAGGTCGATGCCGTCGGCGATTCTGGTGGCCGCTTCGATGAAGGTCTCCATGAATTCTTCAAACTGGAGTTTCTTCGTGTTGACCACCTGCAACTCCTTCAGCCTCTCTTCCTTCACGTCCCTGCAATGGACCCTGACGAGTGACAAAGCCACATCAGCCCCACAACGAGCGGCGGATTTCTTCCAGGCCTGCACTCGACTTGGTAGTTCGTCCTGGCGAGCCATTACAGTGTTGAGGTCAAGCTGGAGGGTGTCCTCAGTCCATAGTTCTTTGTCGATCCTCCCCATTGTAGACTTTAGTCGGACAAGATACACCTGGACGCCCTGGAGCCGGAAATTTAGTTGGAGCATGTTCATGGCCACCGCGTCTGCGACAGGAGACTTGGTGGGATCCAGATTCGGCTCAACCTCCTCTGTCTCCTTCTCAAAATCTTGGCAGAATTCTCTTGAAGAATGGGGAACGGGTGGAGAATCGGTGAACTCAACCCTCAAAGATTTTACAAAGTTCAGTCGACAAATATACTTACCGTCGAGCATGATATACATCTTCCTCGAAAACTCACCCAAATGCTTCTTCAGGCCATTGATCCTCTTGTTCAGCTGCTCGGCCCTCTTGACGAGGTCTGCGTGCTCCTGCTTGAGTTCGGTGTTCTCCTCTTCCAGCTTCTGGGCGGCCCCCAGCTTTTGATCTACAACTTCAGTTTTGTCCCTAGCCACCCGTTGGGCGTCGGCAAGTGCTTTGTCCTTCTCCTCTAGTGCCTTCTTCATGGAATCTAAAGAAACAACATTGTTGAGTCGCGCTTGGAGTCGACGGTTTTCATTGTGCACGTCTGTTCGAGTGAGAGCACTCGGTTCAAAATGCGATGAGTGAAGATGGGAAGGCTGACAGTTGATAGTAATTACCTCCCAGAGACTTCATCTTACCACGTGCTCGCTCCAGGGCATTGTTGGCAACCGCCAGGTCCACCTGCAACTGGTTCCTCGCCTCTTCCATCTTCTTGTACTGTGTACCAAGTTGGCAAGCAATATGGAATCAACAAAAGACAAGAGTTCAATCAGCAAGTCGTTCCTGGGCAGTCGACAGAGTTATTAAAACCGGCAAATGACCATCTTGAAAGACATCCAGCAAAAAATCCACTCGACATTTCGAGTGGTCCTGGTGCTCCGCACGCCGTAAACAAATTTAAAGCTCTCTATAAAGACCCCTATAGGTGCACACACCCGACAACGATCGCAGGGACTACACCCAGTGGGTGCACTAAGAGCACCCCCACTGAGACAGTTAACTCTCGATCCATCGAGTAACTCGTCAGAAGATACAATCGACATGTCGAGTGACACTAGTACCACGTGTACGATAATAAACTCTCAAGACCCCTGCCGATGCAAGCATTCGACAGCGGTCTCGGGGACTACACCCAGTGGGTGTGCTAAGAGCGCCCCCACTAGGACGGTTAGCTCTCGATCCATCGAGTAACTCGTCATAAACAACACTCGACATGTCGAGTGACATCAGTACCATGTGTACTACCAATCTCAATCCTACTCAACTATGATCCGATCTATTCGAGTGGAGAGAGTAAAAACATTCTACGACAATCACCTAGTGGGTGTACAGCAGCCAAGAAAACACAAGAATTCAATCAACAATGGACTTACAATCAAACTTACTCGGACATTGGTGCAGAGAGCTCCGCTAACGTCAAAATCCATTTTGCTGGCCTCGTACGCCTCCTTAGCCCGCAGCATGAGCTGCTCCGCCTGGATCATGGCTTCCTTTGCAGCTCCGGTTTGATCTTCCGGAGTGCGATGCATAGAGAAGGCCGTCATAGGTGGGGTCGGCATGGTCGCAGTAGCAGCTAAGGCAGTCTGAGGGGGCCCAGTCGGAGTCGACGCCAAAACGGTCGAGACGGTTGGAGGGGCATGTGACAAAGGTACTGCAGGTTCAGCCTGGGGTTGTGTCGAGCCACCTCCCCCCTGGGAAGACTCTACAGTCGACCGCTGAAGTGCTTGCACCGATGATGCTCCTACGATGCGAGGGCACGAAGTGGCCAGTCACTCCTCGTCGTCCTCCACCTTAATGACCTCTGCAACGACAACCGACAATGTTAACATCCGCATATGTCGAGTCCCATTAGGACGAACCAACAACTACCTAAACTCTATGAGAAGTGGCCGCGTCAAAAGTGTCGACATCCATTGCGTTCCTCCATCTCGATGAGGCGAAGACACAGATGTAGTAGCTCTGACGAAATTGAGTGGCATTCGGTCAAATACAATTCCGTACTTCAGTCGATAGAACAAGTACGAAAATAAATACTTATGTGGAGACGACAGGCACGGCTACCCTTATGCGAGGCAGGGCCTTGCGAGGCTTGGTGACAGCTGACTTGGGCTGCTTGGCTAGTTTCTCGCTCCGCTCGGCGGTCGAGGGGCGGCCGCGCTTCAGATTCCTCTCGCCGGGGCCCGGAGCCCTGTCCTCAACAGCCAACGGGTCTTGGCGGGACTTGGTGCGGCTTCACGGCGGGGAGGTGGCTCGACTTCTTCCTCCTTGTCGGAGGCCTCGTATTCTTCCTCAGAGTCGGAAGAACCATCGCCGTCCACGCTACTGCCCTCGCTCACCACGCCGTCTTCAACATGGTTCCCATTGGTAATGGGCGAGTGCATGTGCGTCCATTCCTACATGATTCAAGAAAACAAGTCAGTTCAATATATCACTCGACAGTACAATACATCAGTCGACATCACACAACTTACCAAGTTCTTCGGCGGGTTTTCGACCGAGAACGGCAGGATTTTGGTGGCTCCCAAGGGATTGTCGCAGGCCCCGGTGACGCTACGGAGCCACTGCTCGATAGTTGTCTGGGTAACTTCTTCAGGATGCGCCCTTGTCGAGTCCTCAGGGCCCGTGTAATGCCACATGGTATCGTCCCTAGCCTGGAGCAGCTCGATGCATTGACCTAGAACCATCTCTAATAGATCCATGCCGGTCACCCTGCCCTGGATCAGTTGCACAACCGCTTCTACCAAGATGCCCACTTGGACGTGCTCCGCTTCAGTCACCTTCAGGGAGTTGGGGACAGTCGGACGGTCAGGAGTATAGGGAGGATGTCCAATCGACATATTTGGTGAGGCTGCATCCTTGCAGTAAAACCAGGTCGACTGCCAACCCCTTACAGATTCTGGGAAGGTCATGGCAGGCACGGAGCTACGAGCTCTTTTCTGAACTCCTAACCCTCCGCATAGCTGGAGTACATGGGTCTTCCCGTCAGCAGGGAGGGCTTTCTTCACGGTCTGAGATCTGACTGCGAAGAGGTGTTTGAATAGCCCCCAATGGGGAGGACAGCCCAGGAAACATTCGCATAGAGTGACGAATGCAGACAGATAAGCTATGGTGTTGGGAGAGAGGTGGTGTAGTTGGGCACCGAATTTTTTTAAGAAACCCCTAAAGAACGGATGGGGCGGCATAGAGAAACCTCGCTCGACATGGGAGAGGAGGAGGACTCGCTCCCCGTCGGGCGGCTCCAGCTCGTGCTCCTCCCCCAGCAGCCTCCAACCACCGTCCGCCATGAGCCCGTCGGAGACGAGGCCCTCCATGTCTTCGTGGGTGACGACAGAGGGGAGCCAATCCCCTTGCATCCAGCCCACTAGCACGGTGAATCTGGCGGTCAAGGGCTTCCTGCCCTTGAGCTTTGCCGCCCCCCTCTTTGCGCGCTCCAACTTCTCCGTTGGGTTCTTCATCTCTGGCGCGGCGGCTTTCGTCGAGGGAGATCAGAGCTGGGCGCTGAGAGCGGAGGAAGTAGAGGAAAAGAGAGAAAGAACTGGCGGAGGTACTGTGCGACCCACGACGCCGACACCTTTATACGCTGCCGAGTGTCTCACCGACTAGTGGACCCGCGAGGTCACCGCGCGCGCCAACCGCTGACAGTGCCTGGTACGTGGCGATACGGCCGGCGCGAAAATCGAGGCATCGTGCCTCCACTTGCCCTGATCGGGGCGTAATCACCGCGCGCACGCGCTTCCCAAATTTTTGGATCCCATAAAATCTAGGTCTGTCAGACCGGCCCGTCGTTTCCCAAGATGCTGCTAGATCACTTGGACCAAAGCGAATGTTGAATATCCACTCGGACACTTTTAAGGCTGAATGGATTCGGGCGAGCGAAGAAGAATTTAATCGACACAAGTTTCGTTGAAGCCACGAATATCATTCGGAAGATTTTGTGTGTCGATCCTAAATGAATGCTAATGCTTAGAGTTCAATCGACACAAGTTTCGTTGAAGCCCCGAATATGATTCAGAAGATTTTGCATGTTGATCCTGACTGAATGCTAATGCTCAGAGTTCAATCGACACAAGTTTCATGGAAATCCCAAGTATCATTCGGAAGATCTGGTGCACTAATTCAAGGTCTATGTTGACACCTCCTTCCACCACTCAAACCCCGATCCATTCGGGGGCTAATGATGAGGATATGTACCTGGGATAGGGTCCTAGGCACGGCCCACATACTCTACCTAAAGACACTACATGGGAGGACTTGAAGATCAAGCATGAACTTCCGAGTGGATCCCTGGAGACGTTCAAAGTCACTCGACAGTAATACACATGGAGACTCCCCTCTCACTCGGCAGTCGCGTGCCACTCGGAAGACCTCGCTTTCACTCGATGCCAGAAGACCAGGAGCCATCATCAAGAGCCTAACGGACAGACACCGGTTCAATGGTCATTAATAGCTTTTACTACGTACGTTACCTATAACGGCAGACTTTAAACCCCACGACCAGACCCTTTGATGCAGAGAAATTATGAGGGGCAGTGAACTCTATATAAGCCGCCCCTCCCCTCCTGCACAAGGGTTAGCAACTATTGTAATCACCACACTCCACACGACATAAAGCTCCTGAGCACTGAGACATAGGGCTGTTACCTCCACGAGAGGGGCCTGAACTCATACATCCGTGTGTACACCCTCGCCGTAGCTAGGACTCTACCCTCTCCACTACTAGAAAAACGGCTATAGCTAATATGGACATTAATGGCGCACCATGTATGTGGTGCGCCACTGCTATATAGGAGTGGCACACCAGATATAGGTACGCCATTAATGGCCATATTAGTAATGGCAGACACGGTGTGTGGTGCGCCATTACTAGTTTTTTCCTGGCCCCACACCCTTCCCAGACATAGCAGTGGCGCACCAGGGGAAAGTGCGCCATTACTAGTTTTAACTAGTAATGGCGCACCACACTGACGGTGCGCCACTACTAACAATTTTTTTCAATTTTTTTTCAAAACTAGTAATGGAGCACCACACACCAGGTGCGCCATTAGTAACCCTGGTTACTAATGGCGCATTCTTAGGAGGTGCGCCATTGGTAATCTGAGAGCAGCTAGATATTTTTGACAGCCACCTACCACACTCACTTTCCCCACTTCATTCTGTCAACCTCTACCAAGCTTGGTCTCGACTGCCTCCTCCTCCTCACCTCATTTGCACCATAGATTCACCCAACTTGAGTGGTTAAATTTCCTTTTCTGATAGGTAAGTAAGGGGAAAGCTTTCTTTATGTTTTAGATCTACTTTTTTCTCCCTCCAACGTACACACTTTTTATGGTCTAGATCTATGTATGTTTGTGGTGTTGCATATGTTTGTGTTTGCAGGTACCGGTATTTGAAATGCGATAGTTGCCAATATTTTGCCGGAATGTTGATTCATTTCCTTTTCGGGGAGAATTTGGCACTATGCATTCTTTTTGGTCCTATTTTTAGGCAAAGTCATGCCAATTTTTTTTGGTTCTAATATATCGTTTTGCTCTACCTCGCAGGCGACCATGGTCCGCACGATGAGCGAAGGCATGGTGAATAGGTTTTTGAGCTCCGCGAAGGCCGAGATGCTTCAAAAGAACGAGACGGAGATAAGATGTCTGTGTCGAAGATGCAAGCTGAAGAGCCTTATGGACCCGGATTCCAGACAGGTGCGGGACCACCTGGTCATGCGTGGTTTCATGGATGGCTATCGGTGGCAAGGTTATGAAGATGATTATGAAGTCGTCCATGGGGGCCGGGCAAGAAATAAGGAAGGGCAGCAAGACAATAGCGACGAGGGCGGGCGAGAAGACGAAGAATCGCCAGGACATGATCATGAAGTAGATGCAGGACACAGTCATCATGTAGAAGATGCCAAACATGATGATGAGGAAGATCAAGGCGAAGGGCATGATCATGAAGATGAATATGCCGGAGCAGACGATGATGGACCATCGATGGGTGGGTGCAGGACCGTCATATTCAAGAGCTGCTTCTCAAGCAGACGGGTAACGCAAGAGCTGCTGCCCGAGAGAAAGCCAAGCTGGATAAACTGGAGATAGATGTGGTTACTCCATTGTATGAAGGATGCAGGCCCGAGGATACCCACCTGAAAGTAACGCTCATGGCTCTGGAGATAAAGGTAAAACACAAAATGACCGACGCATGCTTCGACGAGAACATGTCATTCTGGCATGAACGTCTTCCCAAGGGGACCAACTAACCAACTAGTTTCGAGGAGGCGAAGAAAATCGTGTGTCCTCTGGATTTACCGCACGTGAAATACCATGTGTGCATGAATGATTGCATCATTTATCAGGACGAGCACGCGGAGTCTACCATATGTCCGGTGTGCGGCGTCACTCGATACAAGAAGAGGAAGAAAGCTCCTCGAAAAGTGGTGTGGTACTTTCCGATCACTCCTCGTCTGCAGCGGTATTTCGCGGACCCTAAGCAAGCAGAGCTCTTGCGTTGACACGCGTATAGGGAGGAGAAGAAGCGAGAAGATGATGGAAATGATCCGGAGATAAATAAAAAAGACAAGATGCTGAGTCACCCTAAGGATGCGAACCAGTGGCAAGCGTTGAACTTCGAACACCCAAAATTTGGGGACGATCCAAGGAACATCATGTTGGGCATGAGCACCGATGGAGTCAATCCGTTTGGCAGCCAGAGAAGCACACATAGCACCTGGCTTGTGTTTGTGTGGATGTACAACCTTCCCCCTGGATGTGCATGAAGAGGAAGTACATTCACATGAGTATGCTAATTGAAGGGCCAAAACAACCAGGGAACGACATCAATCTGTATCTGGGGCTGCTGAAAGAGGAGCTAGACACGCTGTGGAAAACGCCACCCAATACGTGGGATGCCGCAGCGAAACAATATTTCCCTATGAGAGCCGCACTGCTCACAACGGTGCACGACTATCTCGGTTACGGATATGTCGCGAGGCAAGTGGTTCACAAATTTTATGCACGCGTCAAGTGCATGGATGACATAACGTATCGCCAGCTAGTTAGAGATCCTGGGTCTTTGAAAACAGTGTTCATGGGACATCGAAGGTGGCTTTGCGACACTGACGCGTGGAGAAAACGCAAGGATCTATTCGATGGTGAAACCGAACCCCGAAGACACCCACATATGAGGAGCGGCAAGGAAATAGACGAGCTATTGAAAAATTGGAAAGAGTGCCCACTGCAAGGAAACAAGCGAAAGGCGCCAGAGCCGCTGCTGAAGGTATGGACAACGAGGTCTGTTTTCTGGGACTTGCCGTACTCGAAGATCCTCCGTGTAGCTCACAGCCTTGATGTCATGCATATCACGAAGAACGTGTGCGAGAGTCTGCTTGGTACCCTGCTCAACATGCTAGAGAGGACCAAAGATGGGCCGAAAGTAAGGGCAGACTTGCAATCAATGGGCATCAGGGAGGAGCTTCACGCAAAACGCCCGAATGATGATGAGGCGAAGGACACGGAAAGTCGTCGCAAAGGCAAAAAGGCCAAGAAGATTGAATATGATTGCCCTCCCGCGTGCTTCACCCTAAGTCAGAAGGAGATCGACCAGTTTTTCACCTACCTTGTAGGAGTAAAACTTCCTTATGGTTACGCGGGGAAGATATGCAGATACCTAGACTCAGCGAAGCAGAAGTTTAGCGGGATGAAGTCTCACGATTGTCACGTGCTGATGACGCAGATACTTCCATTTGCAATCCGTGGGATCATGGACGTGCACGTTCGTGAACCGCTATTTGGCCTATGCAACTTTTTTGACGTCATCTCTCGGAAGTCGGTTGGCGTGAGGCAACTCAGAAGGCTATAGGAAGAGATCATGGTGATACTACGCGAGGTTGAGATGTACTTCCCGCCCGCATTCTTCGATGTTATGTTGCATCTGCTGGTCCATATCGTGGAGGATACCATCCAACTCAGGCCGATGTTCCTGCATAGCATGATGCCGTTCGAAAGGATGAATGGTATCATCAAGGGATACATTCGCAACAGGGCACGTCCAGATGGAAGCATAGCCAAGGGCTTTCTGACCGAAGAGTGCATCTCCTTCTGCATGAATTATCTAGGCATCGAGAACCCCGCTGGTCTGCCCGTCAACACGCACCTCGGTAGGCTCGCTGGATGGGGTCACCGCGAGGGTCGCCGCAAAATGCATGTCGACTTCAAGGGTCGACTCGCCGTCTTTGAAAGAGCAAACCTAGTCGCGCTACAACACATAGACGTGGTTGATCCTTGGGTGGTAGAGCACAAAACCTTTATTGAGAAGACGTACAATGACCAAGGCCAACAGAGGACGGACGGAGATATAATCAAAGAGCACAACTCATGTTTCACGCGTTGGTTCAAGGACAAGCTTTTGTCGTACCCTTTACATGAGGATTCTTCTGCGGAAGAAAAACTCATATTCGCCTTGTCACAGGGCGCCGAGCACAACCTGATGATGTATGAGGTGTACGATATCAACGGCTACACATTCTACGCCGAGGAAAAGGACATGAAGAGCGATTATCAGAACTCCGCGGTCACGATGGAATCCTACACCGGTAACGACAAGGACAGATACTACGGAAGGATCGAGGAGATCTAGGAGATGAGCTACGCTAGAGAGAAGGTCCCGATGTTCCGTGTCAGATGGGCCAAGAGCGTCCTAAAAGAAGACCGGTATTTCACCACCATGGTTATAGCCGAAGCCAAATCCAAGACAGCGGGTGCAAACGTCACCGCGAAAAATGAGCCATGGGTACTGGCTTGCCAAGTGGACCAATGCTTCTTCATTACTGAACCGTCAAAGCCCAGTCATGTTTTCGTGAGGAGAGGCAAAAGGAACATCATCGGAATGGATGGAGTCACCAATGAGCAAGACTTCGACAAGTACGGCGACCCGAAGATGGAAGATGACGGCGACGATGAAGTACCATACACCACAAGAAGAAGGAGGACCACCCTACCTAAAAGATGTCCGTTCAAGAGAATAAATCAAGGGGTTTCGGGGCTAGATTATTCAACCGCGATAAAGAAGGGCAACAAGATTGTGAAAAGATAGCTAAGATCGAATCACGACGTGTCAGCCGCGTGTGTGTGTCAGTGGCAAGCTCAATCTTTGATGACTGTTATTTCATGTCACTTGATTTCAACCATGTCATCTAATTCGAAATCTTTGCACAATGGTTTTATCACTCCATTTGCATTTTCCTTTTCTTTTATCTCAAATCTTAAATTATTACATGCAACTAAACATCCAACAAAAAAGTTAGTAATGGCGCACCAGGAGAAGGTGCGCCATTGCTATCACGGTGTTTATGGCGCACCCCTAAAAGGTACGCCATTGATATACCAACTTTTATGGTGCACCCCTAAAAGGTGCTCCATTGCTAACCCGCCCCCACTAAAATATCCAAGGCCCAGCCGGTCGTCCTTCTCCCCAACTGTATCTCGCCCCTCGCCTCTCGCCCCCTCTCCCCATGGATGCCGTCTCCGGTCCGGCGCCGCGGCACCCCACGTCCGGGCCGTGACTCTACACCGCTGTCGCCCGCACTCCACTAGCGTCGTCTCTCGCCCCCTCGCCGTTCAGCCAGTCGAGCTGCGGCGTCGTCTCTCGGCCCCCATCATCGGTAAGCTACTCGAGCTAGCTGCCAAATCGACCGGCGCCCCTCGTTGCGGCGCTGCCTGGCCGCCGTCCAGCCGCCCCCTCACCCTCCAGCTGCCGACGAGCCGCTTACCCAACACTTCGCCTGCGCTGGCTCAACAGAGGCCTCCATCGGCGGCGGCGACGCGCGCGCCCATCTTCATCATTCCCGTACGTCCTCTTCGTCGGAACAACAATGGCGTGAGGGAGAAGGACCTGTTTTATTTGTAAAGGGACAAGGTATTCTCAAATCCAAGGTACATAATGTTGACCTGTTGCATAATTTCTGACTCATTAGTTTACAAATAGTTACATAATCAAGCTGATTAGTTTACAAGTAGTTACATACTTAGTTTACAAATAGTTTACAAATAGTTACATAATCCAAGAACTCTTCCTCACGCCGTCGCTGAATTCAATCCGTTGATTAGTTTCAAGCTGATTATGTGCGTGAGAGCAGGTCAAGAATTGAGTCACTTAACCGATGCCAGGCCCTCTAATGTATTATCAAATTTATTTCCCTGGCACTACACACCGGATATATGTAGGCCTTTTTGTGTGCAGGGAAAATAGTTACCCCTTTCTCCTGAAATGTTGATTAATTTCCGTTTCGGTTGACAATGGGGCACTCCTAGGTCAAGAAAATTAGCAACGGTCATGCCCAATTTTCTTGACCTAGAAGGTGCCCGATTCTCAACCGAAACAAAAATTAATCAACATTTAGAGACAATGTATCTCTACAAAGCAAATATTTCTAAGTGGCTTTTATAGTTTTCCCTTAAGTTGAAATGCAAAGGGGTGTTTATAACCTGAATACGCACTTGCTCCCCACTCATGGATAGGTGAAATGATATGATGCTAAATGATTTGAATTGTAGTTGAATTCAGTAGTTGATCACTGCATTAGGTTTGGTGTAATATTCCCATCATGGACCCCACCATAAGGTCACTGCACAATCAATCTGAACCTTGGCATAATGATATAGTATTGGAACTAATAGTTGAACTGATGCCTTGCATGCTCTATTACAAGGAAATGCGAGTAAACAAAAAAGTGATTGTTCAAATACCTCTTTATAACAGTCTACACTAGGATCATAAAAATATTATAACCTGGTTCGTCATTGATCATGGCAGCTGCAATCCTTGAACGAACCAAATAAGTAGCACTGTTTTATGTATAGTGAAGTGCTGAATAATAAACAATGACAAATGTAGTATCTGACACTAGCCTCGTGCAACTACATTGTTAATACTGTGAATTGTTAGGGATTGAACACCCACAATAAAAAGAAGTACGGGCGCAGCCCTGCGCGGCAGGGTCACCGTAGATCACAAGGGCGTAGTAGGCGCCGAGGGCCGGGTAAACGGGAATGAGAGGCAGGAGCAGGGAGCCTCCTGGGCGGTTGGGATCGGGCAGCGACCGGCAACGAACGACGAGGCAGTGGGGATGGGGCGGTTGGGTGTCGGGGAGACGGGGATGCAAGGCATCAGTTCAACTATTAGTTCCAATACTATATCATTATGCCAAGGGTCAGAATGAGAATGAAAATGATGATATAGTAGGACGGTGTAATATTCTGAATTGAATTGTAGAGCCTACACACACATACACATACGCATACAGATACAGATACAAATACAGATACAGGCCTAGAGTCAAAGGGCAATATTCCTCTAAATCTGAGAAGAATAGATACTACCCTGATCTCATCCAATAACTCTAGTAGCCTTTTTTCCTATTTAGAGCGAACATGGCCGACAACGATGAGGCCGGCGGTTCGGACAAGCCATTTTGGGAGCTGTCCTAGGAGATGGAGGAAGAACCTCACCGCTATGAGGACGCCGCGGAAGACACCGATCCCGACTACACAACCCCTAGTGGCATCGGGGATGCCACCACTGATGATG
The DNA here is from genome assembly GCA_022496015.1 of Hordeum marinum. Classification (NCBI taxonomy): domain Eukaryota; kingdom Viridiplantae; phylum Streptophyta; class Magnoliopsida; order Poales; family Poaceae; genus Hordeum; species Hordeum marinum. The sequence continues at coordinate 139,074,951 of CM039672.1, forward strand.
GCAGTGAACACACAGATGGCAGCCAACCGAAGAGGCAACGGAAGGACCGGTGCCCGAACATGCTCGGCACCGTCAAGGGGGAATTTACTGAAGTGTCCTCCAGTGGGCATCCAATAGCGCCCAAAGAATTAGTCGGTGGGTACGCAGGACAACTCGGGTGCATTCTCCGGAGCACCGTCTCGATCAACACAGAGAACCTAAGGCATCATGACAGAGGGAATTTGTGCAACCTCCTCTTCACGAAGCTGCATGAATGATACAAGTTCCCCGGTGACTTCGCAAACACACGCCTCTCAGGGAATAAAGTGAACAGTGCCGCCCTCACGATGATGACCACGGCCCTAACTACTTGGACAGCCGCGGTGAAGAGAAGGATTCTAAGTGGTGATAGTTATGAGAAGATCAAGGAGACAAATCCTTCGAGCAGCGAAGCTGACTACCTGGAGTTCAAGATCATGTGCGAGAGCAATGCATCGGCAGAATCAAGTCAGTGTGGGAAAGATATGCGGGACTTGAACTTAGGGGTCCACAAACTCGGTCCCAGCGGTTATAGAGTGGCGGAACCTAAATGGGTCAAGGAGGACGCGGAGCATGCCGATCAAGGCCTATCGCCCCTCTTCGATAAAAACCATGAAAAGCAGACCAGGAACTATGTGAGGGCCCGGTACAAGGTGGACCCGGTAACAAAGGAGCTTACCACGGATCGGAAGGTGAAGGAGCTTGAGCGTGTTCTGGTAAGGAATACGCCCCCACGTAATTAGCTCCATATGGTTGCATTCTAATTAATGAAGCCAAATTTCTAAATGGTTCACGTTCCTTCCGCAGGAAACAGAAAGTAGTAGCGCGGGGTCTCAAAGCTCCCCGTCTGCCCCTTGGGACACCACTTTAAATAGGGCGTTGAACGTAATGAAACACAAGGATAAGTTCAGTAAGCCATCGTTAGCTGGTCGTGTGGCCGGCGAAGGCTTGTCCACGAAATGGTCGGAATACTATAAGGCTGGGCGAAAGGAGAGAAAGACCAGCTCGGAAAGCCAGGAGCGCGAGGTTAAAGAACTCAAGGCACAAGTGGCGCGGATTCCGGAGATAGTCCAAGAGCAAGTGCGAGACCAACTGGGAGCGACGATCACCGCCATTATGCCTTCCTTGCTTGAGGGGCTGCGGGGGTGGATTGCGAGTGGCCAACAGGGGCCGCACCCGATTCCCAGCTTCTCGGGCAGCAACTCGCACAACGCGCCGGCATTGGTGTCTCTCGCAAAGGCGGCATTGGTGTCTCCGGCGTCGGCGCCAGTATTAGAGCTTAATGCACCCGGGTGTGGGAACAATACGCCGGCCAGCACCTCGGCAGCAAGCGGCCCCTCCGTCATTTACATGCCCACCAATGGCGGTGCCTTGACATTAGCTGAGCTCGACACCATCACGGTAACTAAGCCTCAGCCGATGACTTCATCTCCTTGTCTTTGACTGGGCATCCCTGACGCCCTACATGATTTTGTAGGGCGCTGCCAACATTCCATGCACTCTCCTGAACATCATGGACGATGAGTTGATTGATGTCACCAAGGCCAAAATCGTTGAACCGGGCAACCACGTGTTCCACGGTAATCCGCTGTCACCCACCGTGTATAGGGTTCAACTGGTTCGGGTGCTGCGGGGCTGCGGTGACTTGTTACCTCCGTATCGAACCCCTGGGGCCAACGAAGATGATGTGATGACCCTCAGCGCCTGCTTAAACTGGTCCGTACTTTGTCCGAAGAGCCAGATTCGTTTGGGGGCGGGGGACACCACCCCACAGACAACACCACCAGTCGTGCCGGCGCCAAGCCATGGCAAGACCGCCGCAACGCTACCGCCGTCAGCTGATCCGGACATGCATATGGCATAGAATCCGGACGACAACGACGGTACATTTTCCAACGTCGATAAGTACGTCAACGAACATGGGTACGGTGACGAAATCTTGGGGCCTCCTTCCCAAGAACCCAGCCCTGCAAAAGACGATCGCGATCTAGCTGGTACCGCGGAGAAACCCAATTGCAACAGGCGTCGTCTGTTCAGTTCTCAGGAGACGCCTCCAGCTGCCACCTTCACCGAGACTCAAATAGCCGAGGTGCAAAATATTATCAGCCCCAACACACTCAAGAAGGTGGTCTCTCAGCAGAACTCGATCCCATTACAGTAGAAGAAGCAGAAGGGACGGAAAAGAAAAAATAACAAGGGTGCGAGCTAGCCAGCACCGATTACGAACCGTGCTCAGGACGGGCCACCAATACCTAAGGATATCTCGAGGAGGGTGCATGTGGCGGGTAGGCCGATGCTACCGGTGCTATGCGGAGTCTGCATGACGGTGTTCTTTCTATGGATAAGCGGCGTCTCTCCGAGAATGATGTGGCATACCCAGTATTCATGGCCAAGGTGCGAGAGGGCAAGGGCTTTGTCGATAGCACCATCGGGCGTATGATCGTCCTGTGGTTTGATGACATCTTCGCTATGTTTAACCTTTATCCGCTGCACTACACCTTCATTCGGCTATTTTCGGTCAGTATGGAGATGCGGATCATTAGATACAAGACCCCGGACATCGTGATAGTCGACCCCTTCTACATGTGTGCCAAGATCTTGGGAAGCTCTGGGGACCGGCAAGTCGCGAGTTCATACCTCAAAGGCGTCATTCTGGCGAACCCAGATAAGGATAACTTCCTCGTGCCTTACTTTTCCGAGTAAGTCATCCCCTCATCGCCCCGTAACATATGATTTCTTAGATTTCGATCATTCTTTTTTTTAACATTCCGTGTTTTGTGCAGTGAAACACATTGCACACTCATCCTCTTCAGCCCGAAATATTCCATGGCCACGTATTTCGACTCAGACCGTCAGTCGAAGAAAGACTACACAAATATCAAGAAAGTTCTTGATGATGCTCTCCTCGGCTACGCCAAATCTGGAGGCACCTTCAGGAGGCTAATTTGTAGGTACGGCAAGCACGTGTTTACCCACGTAACGACGTTCCCCTGCGTCAAGCAGCCGCCTGGCAGTCAGAAGGATGCCTACTACGCCCTCCATCACACGTGGGCGATCGTACGGGACCATCATCACCTTATGCTACCAAATAATCTCAAAGAATGGGCCGCACGCTTGTCGGCAATCCAAGACGAGGACATTAGACAAGAATTCTTTCGCATCCAGTCGGAGTTTGCGGAAATCATCTATCAAGATTTCCTTCGTACCTCGAGGCAGTTCTACCTCAAATATTAACCGTCCAACAGTGAAATAGAAACAACCCTACAAATGCAGGCTGACAACGACCGCACATTCATGACCATCATGAAAGACGGCGGCTTCATCCACGCTCCGGTCCCTGAGTCGAGTCGAAAGTATTGATGCTATGTAGTTCTGAAATATCGATTAGCTCATGTTCTAATTAAATTCTAATGAACTTGTATGTCTCTTTAGTTTGGATAGTCGTTCAACTTATAGGTAATCGATGCTATTTATTAGTAGGACCATGAATCATGCTATTAATGTGTTGCTTTTCTCTTCAGATCCTTTTGTTGCATACTTATATATTGCTTATATAATATCTGTGAATTGCTACTAACGTTTGTTTTGTCTAGTGCATAGAGATGCCGTCATATGTCGTGTACAAGGGTGAGGTTCCCGGAGTCTACGACGATTCGGAGGAGTGTCAGAGACAGGTTCACCATTTCAGCGGTAACAGTTACAAAGGGTACACCACTAGGGTGGAGGCGGAAGCTAGATACGCGTGCTATCTGGCGGGAGAGAGGAGGGAGCAGAGGAGGAACCTGATGAAGATCAGTTTCATCGTGATGATGCTCATCGTGACCGCAACCCTCTTCTATGTTATGGTTGTTTAATTATCGACTTGTAATGTGAAGACAAACTCGATACTCACGGTCTCGAGACTTGTAATGTTCTAACTTTGTTCAGTATTTTGAATTCGGAGACTAATATGATGAATTGTATTCGAAGACTAATCTTCTATTGTATTCGATAAATCTGCTGTTTATATGTTGTGCTGTTTATATTCTGTGCTGTAATGTATTTTGTAACTTGTGCAAATATGAACAAAGCAAAAAAAAATCCTAGTGGCGCACCATATTGCACTTTAGTGGCGCACATAAATAAACACCCCAGTGGCGCATTATCTAAAAGTGCGCCATTAGTAACCTAGAGCACAAGGTACACATGGCCCCTTGGAGTAACAACAGTGGCGCACTTCTAGGCTTAGTAATGGCGCACTTTAGCTGTGCCATTAGTGTCTGGATAGTAATGGCGCACCATGTGGTGTGCCACTGTTATGTAGATTAACAGTGGCACACCAGGCATGCGCCATTACTATTTATTAGTAGTGGTGTGATAATAGTGGCACACCTATAGTGCGCCATTAATAGCCAAAATAGGTGCGCCACTAACAGACTTTTTCTAGTAGTGCTCCATTCGTACCCCTACCATCTATTGTCAGACTCGTTCCCACGACAATAGTCCTCAAGACGGATTCAGGCTTGTGCGACAAGTTGGAGTAGAACTGACACCCTTCGCAGTGATCAACAATCTCCTTAGCCATTTCTTTGGCGCACGGCCAGAAGAAACCAGCTCGGTATGCTTTGGCGACAATTGTCTGAGATGACTCATGATGAGCACATGTGCCCGAGTGAATTTTCTCCAGGATCAGTCGACCTTCTTCAAGAGAGTTGCACCGCTGAGTTGCACTAGTTTCGCTTTCTCTGAAAAGTTGATCAGCCATTACAGTAAAGGCCTTCGATCTGCGGACAATCTGTCGAGCTTCAACCTCATCTTCCAGGAGTTCTTGTCCCAATATGTACGCAATATACGAGACCGTCCAGTCGGGTGTAATCACCAAAATATCCATGACCAGATCTATGACACCCAGGACATCGACTTCAGTCCGATTAGAGGCGCTTATTGCTTGCAAGGGCTCTTTAGTGAAGGGATCTTCCTGCACCGAAGAAGAATGTAGGTGTTCCAGAAACACATCGATGCGTACGGGCTTCCGAGTGGATCCAATCTTTGCTAACTCATCAGCTTCCTGATTCTTCACTCGGGGAACATGATGGAGTTCCAAACCATCGACCTTCTTCTCAAGCTTTCTTACTGCATTGCAATATCCAGTCATAGCAGGGTTCCTAACATCCTAGTCTTTCATCACCTGGTTAACCACCAAATCAGAGGCACCGTGTACCTTCAGGCGCTTGACACCAAGTGAGACGGCCATACGCAACCCGTATAGGAGTGCTTCGTCTTCTGCTTCGTTATTGGAGGAATCAAAGTGAATTTGTAGGACATAGCTAAACTTTTCGCCCTTTGAAGATATCAATACTATGTTGGTACCAGACCCATTCAACATCTTCGAGCCGTCAAAGAACAGGGTCAAGTGTGCCGAGTGGATTTGAATTTGTTGCTGTTGTTCTATCCACTCCGCCATGAAATCAGCAAGTGCTTGAGATTCGATCTCCTTTTTCGCTTCAAACTTCATATGAAGGTAAAGGAGCTTGATGGCCCATTTGGCCACTCGAGCAGTCGCATATCAATTGTTGTGGATCTCAGACAATGGAGCATCGCTGACGACTGAAACTGAGTGATCTTGAAAGTAGTGTGCCACCTTCTTCGATGATAGATATATACCACGACGAGCTTCTAGTAATGTGGGTACCTTTGCTTTAAAGGAGTCAACACTTGAAATATAATAAAATTGACGATGGACTTTGTAAGCTTTACCTTCATCTTCCCGCTCGACAATGAGAACTGCATTGACGACCTGATTAGTAGCGGCGATATACAGGAGCAAGGGCTCTTTGTTGTGTGGACCAACAAGCACCGGCTGGGTGGAAAGCAGGGCTTTGAGCTCAACAAACACTGCTTCAGAGTTTGGAGTCGACTTGAATATATCAAACTTCTTCATCAGTCGGTACAAAAGCAATGCCTTCTCACCGAGACGAGAAATAAATCAACTCAACGCCGCCAGGCAACCTGTGAGCTTTTGGACATTGTGCACATGCTCAGGGCTTTTCATTCAAGTAATTGCACTAATCTTCTCATTATTGAAGTTGATTCCATGTTCAAAAACTAGAAAACCGGAAGTGCACTTGGACGAGTTTAACTTGATATCATAGTTCCTCAGATTGGTGAATGTCTCGGCCAAGTCAGTAAGCAGGTCGGAACCTTTGTGAGACTTGACAACAATGTCATCCATGTATGGTTCGACGTTCTGAGGGATCTGATCAAACAGGCATTTTGGAATGATGGGCATAAAATTATTGCCCGTATTTTTCAAACCAAAAGGCATGGTGATATAATAGAAACACCCAAAATGGTTGATGAAGGCTGTCTTTATTTCATGTGGACCAAATAGACAGATCTGATGGTAGCCAGAGCATGCATCAAGAAAAGATAAACGCTCGCATCCTGCAGTCGAGTCAACAATTTGATCGATGTGGAGGAGTAGAAAATGATCTTTCGAGCAGACCTGATTGATATGTTTGAAGTCAATACACATGCAGAGTGACTTATATTTCTTGGGGACCATGACGATGTTCGGAAGCAACTCGGAGTGGTAAATCTCCTGAATGAACTTGGCAGTCAAAAGACTAGCCACCTCCTCACCGATTGCCTTCCACTTCTCCAATGCCGGTCGACGCAAGTGCTCTTCCATAGGCTTGAACTTTGGATCAACTCTCAGTCGTTGCTTAGCCAGTTCCCTAGGTACACCAGGCATGTCAGCAGGCTTCCATGTGAAGATGTCCCAGTTCTCACCGAGGAACTGGATGAGGTAGGATTCCTATTTGGTATCGAGTGTCGTCGAGATGTTGGTCGGGTAGCATTGGGATCTCTCGGGTGGATGTGTACTTTCTTCACTTTGCCTGCTGACTGAAAAGCAGACTCTGAAGCGGGATTCTTGGCACACAGCAGGTCGGCAGGATCAGTACTCTTCTTATACTATTACAATTCAACCACAACCATTTTGGAGCCCTGCTGAAGGCACTCCTCAGCCCTTTGTTGATTGCCCATGACTGTGATCACACCCTTGGGTCTGAGCATCTTCAACTTGAGGTACACGTAACATGGATGGGCCATGAAACGCGCATAGGCCGGACGGCCAAGGATGGCTTGATATGCACTCCAGAAGTCCACAACTTCAAACATTAACTTCTCCTTGCGAATTTTTTTATCGACGCCGAATACAATATCCAATGCAATTTGGCCGAGTGACCTGGCCATCTTCGCAGGGATGACTCTGTGGAACTGCATGTTGCTTTCGCTAAGAAGGGACATCGGAATGCTCATCCCCTTCAGGGTATCTGCATACAGGATGTTCAAAACACTCCCTCCGTCCATGAGAACTTTGCGGAGTCGAGTGCCTCCCACCACGGGATCCACCACAAGAGCTTGCCAACCAGGGGTAGCGACATGAGCAAGGTGGTCTGACTGGTCAAATATGATAGTAGTATGAGACCACTTGAGATATGTGGGGGTTGTAGGAATGGCCATGGTTACTTCCCTGTTGATAACTTTCAGTCGACTCTTGCTTTCGACACCAGCAAAAATCATTAGAGTGGCATTGACTTCGAGAAACTCTTCTTTGTCTTCATCATCCTACTTTCCAGGAGTTTTTTCACTCGACTGACCTTGAACTGTTGGATCAGTAAACGACACTCTCGAGTGGTATGCTTCGGCAGTATCAAATCGCCTTCTTCATATTTCTTCGTATGGATTGCACATGGTAAATCCATAACATCAGTTCCCGACTAAATCTTTCCTTTCTTGGGGGTAAACTGCCCTTTGGACTTCCTTTTATTTTTTCCTTGCATCGCCAGAGTGGCCACCTCTGCCTGAGCAGCGCCATCAGCTTTGAGCTTTTGTTTCTGACTGGAATTGCTGTCGGCTTCATTGTTGAGTGCTTTTCTTTTGCCGCTGCGGAGGCGGTCTTACTCTTCGCCATTGGCATACTGAGTGGCAATATCCACCATCTTGCTCAGGGAAATATCACTGTCCTCCCAAACTTCAGGTAAAGCTCTCTGTACTTCACACAGGCCTTCAAAGCACATACAGCTTGATGCTCGGAAACATTCTCCATTGTGTGATGCAAGGTGGACCAACACTGAATATAGTAACTTAAGGACTCATTGGGCTTTTGAACACAGTGCTGCAAGTGCCCTCGAAAGTTCTGATGAACACTTAGGCAAGATCCTTCAAGCAATAGATGCTAGAAGGAGCCAAACAATTCAACCACCCTCAAGCCGAACCATCAACATCGAGGACAAATGCTTCATGGCTATATTATCATTTCCTCCACCAATCTGCATAGCCACTCGGAAATCATCTAACCATATTTCCGGCTTCAAGTCACCGGAGAACTTGCTTATTCTAGCTGCCAACATGAACTTAGGGGGAATCTCCGCAAAGTGAATTGCTCTACTAAAACACTCGGGGCCAGAAAGAACGGCTCCACTTCCACTCGGATAGTCTCTATCATAACCATCCTTGTGGGCTCTGCCCCTATCAATCCGCTTTTGGGCGAGGATATCTCTCGCATCGAACCCCGAGTTCTGCTCGTCACCGAACGAGCGCCTTACATGAGAATGCAGGGGCACATACGAACCACTCCATAGAGGAGTAGGCAGTCGACGGTGGTCATCACAATGAAAACGAGGAGCAAACTGATCTCGCCCATGATCGCGATACTGATCTTCATAGTAACCTCCACCCCTGCGATGTAGAGGTGACCCTGGACTATGTGCTGAGTGAACTGTGTCTGCCTTTGGTGAATTGCGATGCAATCTATTACGTGACGGAGGAACAACTTAATTCTAACGTTGCGCTGCATCGAGCAACGCACGGATCTGCTGCAAACCTCTGCCAGCCTCCGAACACGATGGCTGAATGGACTCTGCAATCCTACTGGCGGCTGCAACATTTAAAACTAGAGTACGGAATACCTCGACGTTGTTCTGAGATCCACTCGGAAACAACTGTCACTAACGTCGACTGGGAAGTGGCGGATGGCGAGCACGCTCGTCATGGTCCTTCTGAATCTCTTCAAGCAGAAGGCGTGTGGCACCCACGGCTGGGCCTCAGTAATGGCATCGACAACGGCCGTATGGAGGATCTCCTCATCCTAGTCCTGTTGGTCATTCGACGCTCCTCTAGCCTCGCGCCTGCTACAGCCGAAACCAGGGGGAGGGCTTTGATGTGAGCCCGCCATGAGAACCTCTGCCGTAGGATCGCAGCCCTCACACTCGGAGGGGATGTCAGACTGATCTGACGCCGAGTCAAACACGCCGTGAAGTGATTCGGCAAGCTCGATAGCCGCAATCTGCAGAGATGACACTTGGCGAGCCGATGCATGCCTCACCCAGCGCTGGAGCCACGAACGACCAGATCGCTTACGGTGGTGAATAGCGGGGAGGGCCTACAAGTATGGAGTTGACGTGTGCCATAGAAGAACACCGCAGGAGCTCGCATGGAAGTGTGCCACCCCACGGATCGGGAGTGCCTCAACATCTAGAGGCGCCTCCGGAAGCCATGCCGAGTCATCGGTGATGAAGGTGAGCGCTCCGAGATGCATCTCATGGCCCTGGAACAAACCACCGTTGGAAGACATGACAAAGGGGAAAAAATGCAACCTTGCCGGAAGTCTCTTAGACGCCTGCCCCACGGTGGGTGCCAACTATTGTGGGAACGAGCCAAGTGGTAGAAGCTAGGGATATGTAAGGAGAGGTCAGAGTCCTAGCTACGGCCAGGGTACACACAGATGTATGAGTTCAGGTCCCTCTCATGGAGGTAATAGCACTATGTCTTAGTGCTCAGGAGCTCTTGTCGTGTGGAATATGAGTGTTATAGGGGGTGCGAACCCTTGTGCCAGAGGGGAGGGGTGGCTCATATAGAGGGTGCTGCCCCTCATAAATGCCCAACAACCAAGGGTTCGATCATGGGAATAAAGGCATACGTTGCTGATAACGTATGCAATAAATGCTACTAATGGCGACTGGTCGAACGCCTGCCCGTTGGCCTCCCTGAGGCGCCTTCTGGTCTTCTGCTGCCGACTAGCTGTTGATTCTTCTGAGTGAGAGTACACCGTCGAGTGGTGGGAGAAACCTCCGAGTGAATTAAATATCGAGTGACTTATGGGCCATGGTGACTTCAGTCACAGTCTTCCTTGTAATCTCCAAGTCCTTTAACATAGTGTCCTTAGGTAGGGTATGTAGGTCAGGCCTAGAAGCCTACGTGTCGGTGTCAAAACCGGCAGATCTTGGATAGGAGGTGCCGAACTGTGAGACTAGAATCGACGGTAATAGGAGACGAAGGGGACACAAATTTACCCAGGTTCGGGCCCACCTATGGAGGTAATACCCTACGTCCTGTGTGGTTGTATTGATGGTATTGGGGGTTACAGAGTTGGTCTACCTCGAGATCGAATAGCTAACCCTAGATGAGTTGTCCTATATCTATAACCTAAAACCCTCTAGCTTATATAGATGGTGAGGGTACCTAGAGTTTACACATGGTCAGTTACATGCCGAACAAATAAACATGCCTATCGAGGGTCGATGACTTGGAGGATACGTCATGGCTCCTCGAGGCCTCCATCCTGGCGACCGTGACCCTGATCATCCAATGCTCACCTTGCAGCCCATACAGTTCGGCCCGTAAGCAATAGGTCGTCTATCCGAGGACCCCCTAATCCAGGACTCCCTCAGTAACCCCCAGACTAGCCTTCAACGTCGGCACATATCCAGTCAATCTCCTCGTGTCGTCATCTTCGGCTTGCGAGGCCAGTCCCTCACTCCTCCTTGTTTGGCAACCGAACAGTCTTCGACAAGATCCCAAGCGTTTGGAGCATAGGTCCAATATAATAACCACCCATGTTCCTTGATTTCCACGCGTCATGGGGAGGCGAGTGGTCAGTGATTTTTACAATCTTACCCCTCCGCAATGGAGGCATCACTCATTTAATCAAACAAAATCGTGGTTTTGACCACATCCTCTTCCTACCCATCGGAAAAATCTCCATGCGGAAAACCCATGAAAGGCATGGCTAACGCCCCCAACTCCTCCACGCACCCCTATAGTTCATGTCCACGGGGGACTAGACTAGCTGCTCCATAGCACTCCTGTGGCTACGTGATCTAGAGACCCAAGGGTATCTCCGTCCTTCAGATCTGGCGGTGACCCATGCAGGCTTGATTTCCTGCAACAACAAAGCTTTTGCTGAGCATTTCCCCAATCCTCATAGGGGGGAATGTGTATGCTTCATCCACTTTATCCTATGGGGCCTCGCGTTTCCCATCCACCCATTTCTAAGGGGTTGCTGAAGTTTTACGGGATTCAGCTTCACCACCTTACCCTGGCGTCCACCTTGCACATCTCAGGGTTCGTTGCCCTCTACGAGATGTTCTTAGGCTGCGAGGCGCATTTCAAATTGTGGAGAAAATATTTCTGTCTCATCCCTCGAACTTGGGACAAGACAATTTTGGAGGTCGGCGGAGCCGAAGTGTGCCGTATAGCGGGGACAGGGTATCCGGTGGGTACTCCGAAAGAATCCGAAGAGTGGACTTCAGAATGGTTTTATATTGAAGATGTCCCCATGTTCGAGCCAACTCGGACAGGACTACCCGAATATTCCGACGCCCCCTTGAAGAAAAGATACAACTGGTAGCTGAGGATTCCATCCCAGGAGGAAATCATCGAAGTGCAATGCCTAGCGGCTCAGGTGCGGATGCTTGTCCACCATCAACTGACCGTGATCGATTCATGGCCGCTTCCATCTCCCGGTGCGTCCAACCCCTCCAACAGAGTGTGCACCCCCTGTGGCGCTATAACGGGACAAGCGACACCACGCGCTACTGAAGACTAGGTCCCGCCCTTGCCAACCTGTATAAAGGGGAGCGAGAGGACTTTATTCTGCGGGCGACCAAGGAAGGATACTCAACCCACAATCCTATCGAATTGGTAAGCCCTTTTCCTTCTACAACCATAATTCCGAGTTTTCATTACGTACTTTATTTAACCGAAGTCTTGCGTGAATAGGAATGGAGGAGCTTCATCAAGACAATCAACTATCCGGCTCCTCAGCCCAAAAACTACGCACACGATGATGATCCGGGTTTCCATGAGGACCCAGATCTTCTAATTGATTTTGAAGACAGAGTCTATTATCAAGTTATCCTCGACCAATCCCTAGTGGCTATCATAGTCGATTACCCCGGGTCGTTCTCCATCCCTTCAATGGACAAGAAGAAGAAGAAGAGCTCATCCCGCAAGAGGCAAGCTACCAAGAACGCCCCGAAAGCGCCACCTCTAACTCCCAAGCTCATCGATTTGTGCACCATGCGCCGGCAACCGAGACCGTTGCCGAATCAGAAATCAACAGGGATCCTACCAAAGAGCCGAGCATGAGGACGAATCCGCTTGTCCGCTCAACCCAAAGGTATATTATTCGGTTATCCGCTGATTATCATAATCAATAGAGTCTTACGACAATTTATTTCTTTGAAATAGTTAGGAGAAATTCCCAGTCTTGTCCCGTCGAAGAGGTCGTCAGGGTGTCCGGTTAACCCCAAAATTCCAGAGTCGCACGTCATGCCGATCCTGCTATAGGAGCCCCATGGCCAATCCAGTACCTGTTGATTCTGGAGATGGTGTATCCATTACCAAAATGGAAGTGGGAAGTGCCATGAATCATCGGCGATGATGGGAGGCTATGTGGCACCCAATATTATCCGAACAAGAGTTCGGCGCCCTTCACTCGGCAGATGCGCACATTGGTGCTGCCCGAGCGAGGTTCGACAAAGCTATGAAGTTGATATCCGCCAGCATGCAGGTAAGTGATCGGTTTTTTAGAGTCCAAGCACTCATGTAAACCTAGTAGACCCCGAGCCTTAAGTTGGTTCAGAACAATCGAATTAAGGGTCTTTAACATTGTTGTCCTACTAATGCAGGCTTCGAAGCAACAGAGCGTGCAACGGGCCAAGTAGCTGAAGGAGAGCCAATCATAGGTTGAAGCTGTGAAGGCGGAGCTAGAGCAAGTAAAGAGCTTCACCCGAGAGGCCCATGGTGAGTATAGCGGTGTTGTTAATTTCTAGTAAATGTCCATGCTGATGCAAGGATTCTATTTAGCAGTTGAATCCATAAGGCATATGCAAAGAGAGCAGGATGAAGGCCGAGAAGCTCAGGGGTACACCGAGTCCCAGCCCGAGGCTGGGTGTGGTGTTATGAACCGTCTCCAAGTGGAGAAGAAAAAATAGGCATAAGAAATTGAGAGTTTAAAGGCTCAATTGGCCCAGGCCCAACAAGAAAATCAGAAACTTCAGAGGGGCATGTTCGTAAGTATGATCCGAACATTAGTAAGTACTTCGTATAAAGGAAGTATGATAAGAATGTCTTTCCCTCATGTATAGGACTTCTGTTTGGGCAAACTGAAGAAGAGTTTGGATCCTACCGGGGGAACTTGCTAAAGGAGCTGTCCGCCCTCCATGAGGCATGGTAAAAGCGCTATGGCCTACCGAATAGCCACCGGAAGGGACGTACGAACTAACCAATAGATTCAAGGGAGCTCGAAGCAGGCTCGAGCTATGGAACACATCGGCTTGCCGGGAGGGAGCACGGGAGGCGTGGAAAATGATCAAGACCCACTACACCGGACTTGACCCCGAGCGGATGGCTCGGGTTGCTCCTGTGGGATCATATGGTCAAGAAGTGCCCCTCCACCTAGTGTATGACCAAGTGATGCCTACCGCCCGCCTTTCATAGGAAGACTGCTCCCTAGACACCATAATCGATAACTTAGATGGGAAGCCGAATATGTAATTTTTATCTACTTTCGTACGAACAATCTATGTTGTAAATTTTGTCTTAACCGTCCATCGGCTTATCCCTCCCGTGCGAAGAGTGCAGGAGTGTCCCTTGCAATTTCTTATTCCAAAAGAACGAATTGTGTTTGGGGTACTAGACAATCCGTCCATACGGTATGAACAGACGGAAAGCACACAGAGAGATATGTTATATTATTTCTTAACGTAAGAAACATCTTCCAAGGAAAATAGTACCTCTGTCGAAACCTTTCTTCGGGCCCTACGAAGATCGTAGGTAAAGGTCCGCATACTGCTAGGATGCGGCTAAGGCTGTTTTTGGGAAAAATGAACCCAAACAATGGCGACAATGACCATAGCCGTATTAAGTGCTTCTGTCTTGGCCGACCAATTATCTATGTAAGATAGATAGCTTTTGGCTTCACCCGTCTCAGGTACGTATCTGGATGACCCGGTCGTAACAATCGTAGAGGTGCTATCTTTACCCTCTAGCCAATCAATTGAGAACGTAGAGGGTAAACACTGGAGCGAGGCAACCCAACTTGGCAAAGTCTTAGTTCTAATTGATGCATATGATGGCTTGAGCGTGACAAAGGAAATGTGTGTACATGATAAGTGTGAGTAAATAATTATAATATAAAAACATTGGCTTGGAGAAGAATCCCCCAGGTGTTGTGTTCGGATTTAACAATTTATAGTGTATGCCAATAGCCTTAGTACAAGTTCAGTTTGACGGAACATAGAAAAAGAAATCAATCCTATCAAAAAGCAAAGTGGGAAGGGAAGAAAAAGGAAAAAAAGTGAACATGAGAAAAAGAAAAATATTGGAGAATTGGACGACGCTGGTTTATCCGTAGAAGCGCCGAAGATGAGTTGCGTTCCATGGGTTTGGTTCAAGGAGATTGTCCGACGGGCTCCGAAGATGATAGGCTCCTCCCGCGAGTACTTCACCGATGATGATAGGCTCCTCCAATTTGGGGTTGAGTTTATGCTTCTCCTTCTCCGGGAGCCATAGGACGAGTTCGCCTACGTTTGATGCTTTTGCCCTGACCTCCCTACTCTGGTAGCGTCGTGCTTGCTACTGGTAAGACATAGAGCGAGCCCGAGCTATGTCGTGCTCTCCCTCTAAGGTTTCTAGGTCGTCCTGCCGATCCAACTCGGCCTCCTTTTCCTCGTACATGCACACTCTTGGTGCGTCGTGAATAATGTCGCAGGGGAGTACTGCCTCAGCCCCATAGACCATGAAGAACTGTGTGTAACCCGTCGATCTATTTGGGGTAGTGCGCGGGCCCCATAAAATGGAGTCAAGCTCCTCCAGCCAATGGCAGTCGAACTCATGAAGAGATCGGACCAAACATGGATTAATGCCGCTCATAATAAGACCGTTTGCTCGTTCGACTTGTCCATTGGTCCGCGGATGATAAACTGATGCATAATCTAGCTTAATGCCCCTTTTTGCGCACCAGTCCTCGACCTTTTGTGCCATGAAATTGGATCCATTATCTGTTATTATACTGTGCGGGACACCGTAGCGGTGTACCACGCTGGAGATAAAGTCGATCACTGGCCCGGACTTGGCCGATTTTATGGGATTTGCCTCCATCCATTTAGTGAACTTGTCGACCATGACCAACAGCCCCAAGACCATGTCCAGCCTTTAAGAGTTCTTCTTCGTCCCCCCTTTAAGAGTTCTTCTTCGTCCCCCCTTTAAGAGTTCCGACCATGTCCAGCCCCAAGACCGCGAAAGGCCAAGTGATCGGAATAGTCCAAAGTGTTGTTAGGGGCATGTGACTTTGATTTGCGAGGAGTTGACACCCTACGCAATGTTTGACAAGTGACTTGGCGTCCGGTCGAGCTTTAGGACAATATAACCGAGTCGAAAGGCCTTGCTAACTAAGGCTCTTCCGTGGCATGGTGGTCGCCCATGCGTACATGAAATTCGACTAGGAACTCCCATCCTTCTTACTCGGATATGCACCGCTCTAATATTTAGGTGGTGCTTTTCTTGTATAACTCACCCTCATGTAGTTTGTTGGCTTTGGATCACCGAACTATGCACCATGCCTCTGTCTGGTCTTTGGGGAGTTCCTTGCGGAGAAGGTAAGCGAGGAAGGGCTTTGTTAATGGTGCAATTATTGCCTTTACCTCATCAACCAAAGGCATTTCGTCCATGACATAGCCGCCGATGATTTGATCGTTGGGTTTGTTTATAGGGGGAACAACCTCGTCCGCCGTATTTAGGTCGGCGCCCTTGTCCTCGTCATGCCACACCACGGATGGCTTGAAGAGCCCCTCCAAAAAGGTGTTTCTCGGGACAAGGTCGCGTTTGGCTCCCATACGAGACAATACGTTGATGGCTTGGTTGTTGTCGCCCTTCGAACCAAGCAGATATTTTTAGGACAAGATTTCTATATGCCGCCATCTTCTGGTTTTTGCCGTCGAAATCGCTTGGGGGATGGCCAAGCTAGAGTCTCCTCGTACCTCCAACCATAGTATGCCCATTGATACTCCCATCCGAAGACCATGAAGGAGAGCTTTGTATTCGGCTGCATTGTTGGAGTCAGGATACATGATTTGCAACACGTATCGCACGCTATCGCTTGTGGGGGATGTGAGGATAACTCCAGCCCCTAGTCCGGCCAAGGTTTTGGATCCATCGTCTATGTTGTCCAATGGGAGTATGCGATGTATTCCTTAGGGAGCTCAGCCTCTGTCCATTCAGCCAGGAAATCTTCCATTACCTAAGATTTTATGGCACAACGTGGCTTATAGGTTATTCCAAGGGAAGGAGCTCAATGGCTGAATTGAACAAGCAACTGGCAGAGCAGCTCAGGAAGGGATTCATTCGCCCTAGTGCCTCTCCTTGGGGATTACCTGTTCTATTCATGTCAAAGAGGGACGAAACTATCAAGCTCTGTGTCGATTACCGTTCTCTCAATGAAGTCACAATAAGGAACAAGTACCCACTCCCCAAAATTGAAGACTTGTTTGTGAAAGTGCGTTATATCGACTAGAGGGGGGGTGAATAGGCGATTTTTACAAATTCATCACTTGGGGAATTTGAAATGTGATGAATAACTAGCAGCGGAATAAGTACTCAAGTGCATGAGGAACATAGTAACAACATAGTCTTCATGATGAAATGAAACATGCACAAATAGAGAGTAGTGTGATACAGGATAAGCAGTGATGAACAAGGTAACTTCAAGAATTTCAGGTGAGGAATTTGTGAAAGTCTTCACTCAAATTCTTCAAACAGTAACAATCAATTTCATCAACAGGTATATGAGGAATAGAGGGGTTGAGGAAATAGAACCAGATAGCTCGATGAAGACTATGGCTGGATGACCCAGTTCCAACTGATGTGACATTCGTACGTCTGGTTTGGAGCGGCCTGGTATTTAAACCAGAGGACACCAGTCCCAGGACACACATTCCTTACCGTATTCTCCTTGAGCTAAGGTCACACAGTCCTCGCCCAACACTCGTCGTAAGTCTTGAGGGTAGACATCCAAAACCCTCACAAACTGGTCACCCGGCGGTCCACAATTTACTACTGGATGCTCTAGACCAAGGTCACTTCGTGGTCCCCAGTTGACTGCAGGAGCACTAGACCATGACGCCTAACCATCTAGAGGATGCACAATCCTCAAAGGTAACAAGCGTCAGTTCCACACAGGAATTTCTTCAGTGATGCTCAATCACTTTGGTTTTTGTGGTTTTATTGTAAGTTTTTCCTCACTGATGATTTTCTCTCAAAAGTCCTCGGAGGATGGGTTGCTCTCAAATGACAGTGTCAGTTCTCTCTCTCGGAGCAGCCAACCAGCTAGTGATTGTGGTGGGTGGCTATTTATAGCCAGGATGCAACCTGACATGATAAGACATAAATGCCCCCAATGATATGACCGTTGTGTGGATAAGAGTGATTGGGGACAGCTGGTCGGAATTTCGAACTACGAAAGTCCTCACCTTATCATCTTCCTCACTTGTAGGCAATTCGCACTAGCGAAATCCTAACTCCTCAGTCAGATCAATTTCCTCAGAGACCAGAAGAACTTTGTCTCTGTCACTGAATAGCTTGTCTGAACCATAAGAGATTTCCAAAGGCTTCACTCGAAGGATTGTATCGGTTGAGGATTTTGGAGTTGAGTATCAGTTGGAAAATTTCCTTAGTATTACCTCGACCCCCTTTAACAGTATGGTGTTTCCTATGACTCGAATAAAGGAAACGAAACTATGAAAACAAAAGTCTTCATGCTTCATATTCCTCATCCATATCTTCAAGGTCACACCAACTTCTTCATTTTCAAAGTCTTCACAAAGTCTTCACCAAAGTCTTCAGAAAGTCTTCAGCAAAGTCTTCACTTGAAGACATACATTTTTACGGGTCGATAATCTCCGAATATATCAAACTCGTCATCGACTTATAGAGCCTGTGTACACTCACAAACGCATTAGTACCTTAACCTGTAACTCTTCAATACACCAAAATCACTAAGGGGCACTAGATGCACTAACAATCTCCCTGTTTCTGGTGATTGATGACAAATAGATTAAGTTTTCAATGGGGATAAACATATGAAGTGAAAGTACAGATTTTGAGGAATTTGATTGCAAGATATAGAAGAACTCCCCCTGAAGATGTGCATATTTGAGGAATTTGCTTTGGACTGCAAGTGCACATGGGAGGTTCAAACATGGAGAAGTCCCCCTATATCTTGTAACTCATACACGCATTTGAATATATGATATGAAGAATTTGAAATGCGGGAGGAAAATGGTGTCTGAGGAAATTCACCATGCATGCATAAAGGTATTTGAGGAAATAAACATGCGAGGAAATAGTTCAAAAGTGTCATACCACCATCGGACTTAAGTGTACAACTCAATCAACAAAAGTTTCGGAAGAGCGAGAGTTGTAACTTAAACAAAAATAGCCAATTTATAGAGACCCGCTTGAATACTATCTCAAATTTTCGCCCCCTTTGTCATCGAAGACCAAAAGGGAAGAAAAAGTGATGACTAACGCCCCTTTGAAGAATTTCATCGTGTTGGTGAGGAAGGAGCGCCAGCGTTGTCGGGGTCGTTTGTCAATGCAGGGCCCACAGCAGTGTCGTCAATGTCTTCATCATCATCACGCTTGCGAGATGAAGAATATGAACTTGCTAACATCAGAGGAACTTGAACTTTCTTGAATTTCTCTTGAGGTCGCCGAGCCCAGTCGGGATGTTCCTCAATATCCAGCTCATCTAGTTCTTCAGAAGGCATGATGTGAGACAGTACGGCCCATGTGTGGTTGAGGGTTTCATGCGCATAGTAGTGATTTCTCTTCACTGTGTTCTGTGTCACAGTCATGTTCTGCACAATGTAACCAAGTTGACGCTTCACCCACTTGTGATTGTGATCGACCTTCTAATGAAGACTTATTAGAAGCTCGCGATCAGTCATCACACGTGGGGCAGACGCTTGAGGTTGTTGAGCTGAGGCTTTTGCACCATAGTCTTGAGTGGCAGTGTCATCATTGGTGGAGAAGGAAGCGGCTTTGCGGAACTGTCCATCCAAAGGACGAGTGCCTTCATCAATGACAGATTTGCCTTTTCCTTCAACTGAGGCAATTGAGCTCTTGATGACTTCTATTGGAGGCAGAAAGCCAAAGTGATTCTGAAAATCATCCTTGAAGGGAGATGAGGACTTTGCCCTAATGAATTTCATGATCCATGGTGCATAGGGGTTCTGTTCAAATGGAGCTAAGGCAGCACTGGCCAATGTCCTCATGAAGAAATCATGCAAGTCGATGGGAATCCCATGAATGATGTTGAAGAGCATATTCTTCATCACTCCTTCCACTTCTTCAGAATCGTGGCCTTTTTGAGGACATAGTGTATTTGTGAGGAGACGGTAAACAGTCCTGGGCACATATAGAAGATTCTTCACAAGAAAGGGTGTTTGGTTGAGGCGTTCCAGGAGGCAAAGGCTTCATCAACACTTGCATCAGCTGATTTGGAAGTGCAGGCTCATTAAATAGTTTGCGGGCTCTGAGGGAATTGGAACAGGGACACACTGAAGCAATTCAGAGGCTTGAGCAGTGAAGTGGGTCGTGCCAGTCATCCAGTCCAATATCCATGAGTTGATATCTGAGGAATTTCTGCTAATATGCAGCGTGTCATAGAATTGAATGATGATTTCTTCATTCCAGTCACAGATGTCGACACAGAATGGAAGAAGGCCTGCATCATAGAGAACTTGGAGCACTTGAGTGAATGATGGAAGACTTTCCATATCAGCATGAGGAATCAGATGGTGCTCGAAGACTTTCTTCTTATCATATAGGACTGACGCATCGTAGTTGAGTTGAGAGGCAGTCCAGAATCTGTTGCGACCAGCCCTTGCAGAGTCATAGGGGTTTGGTCCAGAGAAGAATGAGTGTTCATCGAAGAAATTATTCTTGAGGAATTTGGGACGAACAGTGCCTTTGAAGGGAAGTCTTGGCTTGGGTTGAAGGTTTGTTCATGTGCGCCCCTTGATCTCCGTTGGCATTGGAGGAACAACAGACTGAGTGATTTGAAGAACTGGTTCCTCGACAGTGGCCAGAGCATCATTTTCCTCAGCTGTTGCAGCTGGAATTTCTTCACTGTTTGGAAGGTACAGATGTGCAGAGTTTTCTGGGATTTCGTCAGTCTGTGCAGGTGACTGAGGAATCAACATCAGAGGAGTTGCCATTGGTGAATTGGGATGTGCAGATTCCCAATATTCATCATTGACGACTGGAGTAGTGTTACCAATGTCAACTTCTTCATTAATTTCTCCTACGCCAGCTTCCTCAGCAGTTACCAGAAGCTGGGGCGCTGATACCTTGGGGGTTGTTGTAGTGTCATCAATGACAATTTCCTCATCAAGAGGCTCTGTGGAAGTAGTCGAATGATTTTCTTCTTCTTTAGGGATGACATACTTCTCCCCGAATAGCGCAATAGCATAGGCTGGTGTTGAAGAAATTGGAGTTGCATCAATTGGAGTTGTTGAGGAACTTGATGAAGTTTTCAACTTCTTCAACATAGGGGCATCAGAAGTTGACGCTTTTCTCTTGAGTGGATTTTCCTCAGCAGTAGCAGTTTCTTCAAGAACGACTGATGCAGCCACCCTAGGTGGTTCAGTTTCTTCAGGAACAGCAGATTCTTTAGCTGGCCTATTAGATTCTTCAGGTACAACAGAAGTACCTGTTGGCATAGCAGTTTCCTCAGGCACAACATTGGAGGTTGCCCTGGCATGTTCATTAGTGGTCTAAGTTTCCTCGATAGCACTAGCAGTTGCTTCTGGTGCAAAAGCATTTCCTTCAGCAGTTTCATCAGGCTGAGCATTTTCATCAGCTGCCTGAGGAGTTTCATCTGCAGTCTAAGCAATTTCTTTAGACTCAGGCTTTTGTGGTTGCGATTGAGCTGCAACCCTAGTGTTGTGATCCTTTACAGCTACTTGCAGCCCTGACGAGTCTGGCCTTGGTGCCCTTCCATTCATCATCATATCTCTTTTGATCCAGAGAGTGTGTGCGAATTTCGGACTGGACTGTGACGAGTTGATTTGGGGTCAAATTCATCACATTGTCGTGCAGAAACTTTTCTTTTCGAGTCCTGTTCCTCTTAGCTCTCTGAGCTTGCTCTCTCTTCCATTGTTCTTCAGAGATGAAGTGGGTGAGGACATGATCCACTTTAGGAGGCAGATTTAGTGAAGAAAGTGGGGTGCTTGGGTCTTCATGCCATATATCGATGAAGTTGAGGATCATCTTGGGATCCAGCATGAGAGGAACAGAGCTACCCTTTGCTCTAGCAGCCCTGTGCTGACTTTGTATGATGATTTCTTCCAATTCCTCATCATCAGCTTCATCATCATCACCATCATTATCCTCAGAACATGAGGGTATGGTCATCACAGCCTTGCTTGTGTGAGGACTTGGTCTTTGACCTCGTCCAACAGTTTTCTTCAGCTTCAACGCAGAGGGGCTGGTTGAAGACTTTGCTGTGTTGGAGGAGCTAGCAGTGATCTTTGGGACTTTGGTGAAACCCTCAGTCCTCTTGCATGTAGCAAGATGCACTGGTGTTGAGGACTTTGTAACTGCTGTAGAAGACTGGGCAGCGACAGTTCCAGGTGTTGAGGACTTTGTAGGTTGAGGCCTTTGACCTTGAGGAATCTTCTGTGAAGGTCTTAATGTTGAAGAACCTATCTTCAAAGAAGATTTCTTCATGATTTTCTTCGGAGCACTTGCAGAAGCTCCGGCAGAGGCAGCAGCAGCATAATCTTCAATGAATTTCTTCACTGCTTCTTTGGCTTTCCTAGCCAGCTTGGTTTGCTGCTTCTCCCATAGATGAGGAAAGTCCTCACCAGTCTTTAGGCTTGTGGGATCAGCGATTTGGTTATGATCTAGAGGAGGCCTGCTACAAGGTGGTTTCACTGCAAATTTCATCATGTACTTTGGGGTTACATAACGGTATTCTTTCCATTCCTTTGCCCATCTCCTCTCAATTTTTTGTAGATGGATCTTTCTCTGCTTGGTCGTCTCTTTTCCATGTGTTTCTTCCTCAGGTGTGCAATATTCATCATACACATCCTCTGGAATCTCAAAGGTAGTGTGTACATCTGGCTTCTTTCCTCCTTTGTGAGGTTTCTTTCCGTCAACCATTCTCTTCACTTGAGGAATATGAACTCTTGAAGATTCTGAAGAGGTAAAGAATTTTTCTTCAAGAAGCGCTGCAAATGAGTTAAGTTGATGAGAACCTAGTGATTCATCAGCGGACATGGTGTACCTGTGAATAGAGTATAGATCCGAGGAATTTGAAGAGGTCATATGCATTCTCAGAAATTTTGAAGAAAAATTAGGTGTGAGGAATTTGACCATGGATGTCTTGAGGAATTTCACTAAGTGTTCTTTGTCTCAGGTTCCTAAGTTGTACAAATTTTGAGGATTTGCACAATTGAGGAATCTTGAAGAAAATCATTACTTAGAGAAAATCATCAAGTATGAGGAGATGTAAGGTGCTTTAAAATAAGGTTCATGAAGAACAAACACCATTTGAGGAATATGAAGAGCATTTGAGGATCAAACAAAGGCAGTAAAAATAAATTTTATTTACCCTGGTGAAGAACACGACGAACTCAGAGATGAGATTGGGAAGTTCGTGCGTTCAGATCTCCCACGCCCTAGCTTGGCAGAGGGAGACAGCTACAACGGCGGCGGGATGAGGATTTCCGCGGCCGGTGCGAGTATGGCAACGACGAGGTTGAGGCAATGAAGCTCTTCCCCACTGGCGACGATGACTTTAGCGGCGGTGTTAGGTTGGAGCTCGGGAGAGGGATGTGATGCGGAGTAACCGAGCACAGTTGATGGGAAGGGGGTATTTATAGAGGAAGTGAAAACCGATCCGCCCGAAGATTTTGGACAGGATTGCTCCTGACCCTTGCTCTCCACGCGACAGGTGTCACCCATGTACTTAGCGGTGGTGATCGTGGGTTATCAAGGCACGGGAACCGGAATCGTTTGTGCGAGAACCACTGAATATTTTGATAGTGTAAATTTCCACTCTTCCATTCGCAAATTCTTCAGCTGTCAAGGACACAGTGAAGACTTTGAACGAGTTTCAAAGTAGAACGCATATGAAGAATTTGTGAACAGACTAGGTTGAGTTTAGCATAGAGGGGTAAAGGGTCCGATCACATTCACTTAGATTAAAATCAACTTGAAGAATTAGCAATAAGTGAATGCTGTTGAGGACATTAAAAACTCAAATACATATATATATAGTCAATGAAGAACATGAGTTTTCAAAGTTTGAAGAATTTGAAAAGTTGAGGAATTTGATGATTTGAAGAATTTGCACAAATGATGAAAAACTCAACTTAGAAAAATTTCAACTATTGTTGGTGGCGTGACCCACCGTATAAGAATGATGACTTCAGACACCGCGTACAATTGTCGTAGGGTTTTGAGAATCAAATTCTTCATTAATTTCTTCACACTTAGAGGGTGATTCTTCATTGATTGAAGAAAAACGTTTCTTTGTGCGTTTCACATCAAGGTCATTAATTTTGCATCAGTGTAAGGATGTGTGTCTTTCTTCAAAGGACATTCGAAGATTCTAAGATATTTAGCTCACACCGCAACTTGCAAAATCTCTTTTCACCCAAGGGCTTAGTGAAGATATCGGCCAGCTGTTCTTCAGTGGGGATGTGGTCGATGGAGATGTCGCCCTTGAGTACATGATCTTGAAGAAAGTGATAAAGAATTTGGATGTGCTTGGTCTTGGAATGCTGAACTGGGTTATAAGCAATCTTGATGGCACTCTCGTTGTCATAGTAAAGAGGCACATTCTTCAGCTTGATGCAATAGTCCTTGAGGGTTTGCTTCATCCATAGTAGCTGAGCGCAACATGAACCGGCAGCAATGTACTCAGCTTCAGTAGTAGAGAGTGAAATGCAGTTCTGCTTCTTCAAGGACCAACAGACTAAGGATTGTCCGAGGAAATGACACGTGCCTGAGGTTGACTTGCGATCCACACGATCTTCGGCATAGTTAGCATCAGTGTATCCCATGAGGTGAAGATTTGAGCCCTTGGGATACCACAATCCAAGTGTTGGTGTGTGAGATAAGTATCGAAGAATATGTTTCACAGCCTTATGCTGTGATTCCTTCAGTGTTGCTTGGAATCGGGCACACATGCAAACACTTAGCATAATATCAGGCCTACATGCACATCGATACAATAATGAACCAATCATGGAGCGGTATACCTTCTGATCGAAATCTTTACCATTTTCATCAGTGCAGAGGTGGCCGTTTGAAGGCATTGGAGTTTTGACGCCTTTGCAATCTTGCATGTCGAATTTACTCAGAACAACTTTGAGGTATTTCTCTTATGAAATGAAGATGCCATTGTCTTGCTGACGAATTTGAAGACCTAGGAAGAATTTCAACTCTCACAACATAGACATTTGATATTCTTCACTCATCATATAGGCAAATTCATCACTGTAATGTTTGTCAGTACAGCCAAAGATAATATCGTCTACATATATTTGGCATATGAACAGTTCATTGTCATAAGATTTTGTGAAAAGGGTTGGGTCGACTGAACTGGGTTTGAAGCCTTTCTTCATGAGGAATTCCTTCAGAGTGTCGTACCACGCCCGAGGGGCCTGGTTGAGGCCATAGAGGGCCTTGTTTAGTCTGAAGACGTTGTCAGGATGCTTAGGGTCTTCAAAACCTGGGGGTTGAGCAACATATACTTCTTCCTCAAGCTTACCATTGAGGAATGCACTTTTCAAATCCATTTGATATAAGATGATATTATGATTGTTAGCGTAAGCAAGTAATATGCGAATAGCCTCAAGTCTAGCAACAGGTGCAAACGTTTCATTAAAGTCAATTCCTTCAACCTGTGTGTAGCCTTGGGCTACAAGACGAGCCGTATTCCTCACCACGAGGCCATTTTCATCTTGCTTGTTGCGATAGATCTACTTGGTACCTATGATGTTATGTTTGCGAGGATCTGGTCACTTGACAAGTTCCCAGATGTTGTTGAGCTTGAACTGATGCAATTCCTCTTGCAGAGCTTGAATCCACTCGCGCTCCTTGAATGCTTCATCAACTTTGGTGGGTTCTATTATAGAGACAAAGGCAAAGTGCCCACAATAGTTAGTTAGATGTGAAGATTTTGAGCGTGTGAGAGGACCTGGTGCGTTGATGTCATCGATGATTTTGTCAATCTGCACTTCATTTGCTACTCTTGGATGAGCAGGTTGACGTGGCTTAGGATTTTCATCAGCACCAGTTTCTTCAGGTATATCAGTATGAGAGTCTTCATTTGTTGGAATGATTTCCTTAGTGGTTATGACATCTTCAGTTGCCTTTAGCTTGATGGATTCTTCAGGAGATTGTTCATCTAACACAGAAGGCAGGAGCTCTCTTTGTGAACCATTAGTTTCATTGAACCGCACATCTACAGTTTCAACCACCTTGTGATGGTAGGTGTTGAAGACTTTGTAGGTGTGCGAGTCCTTTCCATAACCAAGCATAAAACCTTCATGTGCTTTTAGTGCAAACTTAGAACTGTGGTGAGGATCTCTGATCCAGCATTTTGCACCGAAGACTTTGAGATAACTTACATTGGGTTTCTTGCCTGTCATGAGCTCATATGAAGTCTTCTTGAAGAATTTGTGAAGATATACCTTGTTGATGATGTGGCATGCAGTATCAATTGCTTCAGGCCAGAAGCGACGAGGAGTTTTGTATTCGTCAAGCATGGTGCGAGCCATCTCAACAAGTGTCCTGTTTTTGCGCTCCACGATGCCATTCTGCTGAGGAGTATAAGGGGCAGATAGCTCATGAGTAATACCAGGTTCATCAAGATATTCATCAAGATTAGTGTTCTTGAACTCAGTCCCATTATCACTCCTGATATGCTTGATCTTGACGCCGAAGTTGGTGGAGGCCCTTGAAGTAAATCGTCTGAAGACGTCCTGAACTTCATTTTTGTACAGAATAATATGCACCCATGTGTAACGAGAGTAATCATGAACAATGACAAAGCCATATAAACTTGATGCATTTGTTACTACGGAGTAATGAGTGGGGCCAAATAGATCCATGTGAAGCAATTCAAAGGGTCGAGTCGTGGTGATGATTGTCTTTGAGGGATGCTTGGATCTGGTCATCTTCCCAGATTCACATGCACTGTAGAGGTGGTCCTTGAGGAATTTGACACCCTCGATGCCAATGACGTGCTTTTTCTTCATGAGTGTGTGCAGGTTCCTCATACCAGCATGTCCAAGTCGTCGATGCCACCGCTAGCTTTCTGAAGACTTTGCAAGTAAGCAAGTGGCAGGTTGAGGACCTGTAGAGAAATTAACAATATACAAGTCCTCTCTCCTAAAGCCTTTGAATACTTTGGAATTTTCAGATTCCATGATGACAACACAACGAAATTTTCCAAACACGACAACCATATCAAGATCACAAAGCATTGAGACAGACATAAGGTTGAACCCGAGGGATTCAACAAGCATCACCTTATCCATGGTTCGGTCCTTTGAGATAGCAACCTTACCAAGTCCCAATACCTTGCTTTTTCCTTTGTCTGCATAGGTGATATGCTTCAGAGAAGACGGAGTGAGTGGCAAATTCATCAGTAGATTCTTGTCACCCGTCATGTGGTTTGTGCATCCACTATTGAGAACCCACTTAGTAGCTTTTAGAGTATCATCCTGCAAATGAATTAGTACAACTTATGAACTAATATGCTTCAGAGTGAAGAATATGACATCAATTTCATCAGACAGGATTTCATCACACAAGATAGTAAGCAAGTAGTGGGAGGACGAGAGAAATGAGGAATTCATTTTTGCATAGTTAGCTTGCGTCCTTTCAAGCATTTCCTCAGGTCTCCAGCATGTTCATCAGATGTTCAGTTTCATCTGGAAACCTGACCCTGCATAAGAAATTAGTTCAATTTCTTCACCACCCACATCTGGAGGGGTGGCAAAGAGTTCATCATTCTGCGAGCACCATGTGAGAAGGGACGCATTAAAGCAAGTGCACTTCGTTTCACAGAGCGAGGATTAGAGTACTCAAATGAATAAGCAGAGAAATTCTTCGAGTACTTATGAACATAATGGTTTGAATAATAATGCACATATTCATAACTCTTAGGTTTTCCCTGCAAAACAGAGGCATTAGTATGAGAATGATAATTTTGACCATTTGAGGAGTTTGGTCCATATGCGGAATGTGATCTGGGTTTCCTATTCTCCATGAGTGGTTTTGTGAGGACATTCACTTGAAGATTATGTAGGTAGCTCTTGGGAACCCAGATTTTCTTCATAGGAGAACCGCTCCTGCAGTTAGTTCCAACAAATCTAGAAAATACTTCACCTTTCTGATTTTTGAAGAAGTTGTAGTTTGAGTCAAGTGATTCATCAGAGAAATATGAAGTTTCACACGTAAAGACAGATAAAGTGGATGGATCTATAGGAGGTCCTTTCGTAGCAACCCATGAGGTTTTGGGGTACTGCTCAGGTGTCTAGTAGGATCCATCATCGTTGAGTTTCCTCACAAAGGCTATACCCTCTTTCCTAGGGTTCCTGTTTAGAATCTGCTTTGATGCCCTTTGAGACTTTTGTACATGCTTGTCACATACAATTCCGTCAACCCTGCATTGTCATCAGTGATACTAGTGGTATCCTTAGATGAGGAATTTAAGACCACGGGAATAGTTGAAGAAATTGCAGCAATAGAAGCATTTGAACATTCAGGTGAAGAAATTAGCAGTTTCACGGTCGATGCATTTCAAACAAGGTGGAATGAAATCTTCCTGAGCGGTACTGATCTGTTGAGCTAGTAAGGAATCGTTTTCCCTTTCGAGATCTTCAAGTGGCACCCTCAGTTGCTCAAGATCTTGCTTTCTTTGAAGAAATTCATAAGAAATCTTCTCATTATTAGCTAAGAGGTCGTTATGATGACTATGTAGGTTATCATACTTCGTCTGAAGACTTTTGAGATTGACAGACAAAGTTTGAGTCCGATCCACTTCATGGTTCAACAGATCATAGCTTTTGTCTAGCATTTTGTGAAGCTTTTCAAGTGCACTTTGTTGCTTAGTGGCAATTTTAACAAGTTTAGCATAGCTAGGTTTCACATAATCATCAGATTCCCCTTCACTTGATTCAGATGAGGAATGATGTTTGTGTACCTTTGAGCCTTTTGCCATGAAGCAATAGGTGGGAGACTGATGATCATTGCTGACGTCAGAGTCGTTGGAGTAGTCAAATTCTTCATCGTTGAGGATGGACTTGCTGACGAAAGCAGTAGCGAGAGCAAGGCTAGCGACACCAGATTCTGATTTCTCCTCAGATTCTTCCTCTTCTTCACATTCTTCAAATTCTTCCTTAGAGTCCATTTCCTTGCCGATGAAGGCTCGTTCCTTTCTGGAACCATTCTTCTTGTGCTTTGAGGATTTTGAAGATGAGGACTTTGCAGATGAGGACTTTGAAGATTTCTTATTTCTCTTCAAGTCATCAGAACTATCATCCTTATATTTCTTCTTCTTTGAATCTTTTTCCCACAGAGGACAGTCAGAGATAAAGTGACCAGACTTCTTGCAATGATGACATGTTCTTTTCTTGTAGTCTTCTGAGGAATTTGATTTCCCGAAGCCACTTTTTGATGACTTTCCAAATCCACCTCTCCTTGAGAACTTCTAGAATTTCCTCACAAGCATTGCTAGTTCTTGACTTAGTTCTTCAGGATCACCAAGGTTGTTGTCAAAATCTTCTTCTTCACATGAGGAAATTGCTTTTGCCTTCAGTGCATGAGATCTTCCATAGCTTGGCCCATAGAGGTCCCTCTCCTCAGCTTGTTGGAATTCATGAGTATTGAGTCTCTCAAGAATATCAGTAGGATCAAGCGACTTGTAGTCACCACGTTCTTGAATCATCAAAGCTAGAGTATCGAATGTGGAGTCAAGAGATCTTAGCAGTTTCTTCACCACTTCATGGTTAGTGATATCGATGGCACCCAGTGCTTGAAGCTCATTTGAGATGTTAGTGAGACGATCAAAAGTTTCCGAAACATTTTCATTGTCATGTCTCTTGAAGCGGGTGAAGAGATTGCGACGAACATCAACACGAGAGTCACGTTGAGTGGAAACACCTTCGTTAACTTTGGATATCCTATCCTAGATAAGCTTAGCAGACTCCAAAGCACTCACTCTGCCATACTGACCTTTGCTCAGATGACCACAGATGATATTCTTCGCTTGAGAATCAAGTTGCTTGAATCTCTTCACATCAGCAGTAGTAACAGTGGGAGTGACAGAGGGCACACCATTTTCCACAACATGCCAGAGATCATTGTCAATAGCTTCAAGGTGCATACGCACCTTGTTGTTCTGTAGGGGTAGTCTATCCCATCGAAGGTAGGACACCCCACGGAAACCTTGATCATACCTGCAGTCGACATAACTAGACTCTAGGTGGTTAAACCAAAATCACACAGAGCGAGGGAGTACCTCTTCTGATACCAATTGAAAGTGCGTTATATCGACTAGAGGGGGTGAATAGGAGATTTTTACAAATTCATCACTTGAGGCATTTGAACTTTGAGGAATTTGAAATGTGATGAATAACTAGCAGCGGAATAAGTATTCAAGTGCATGAGGAACATAGTCTTCATGATGAAATGAAACATGCACAAATAGAGAGTAGCGTGATACATGATAAGCAGTGATGAAGAAGGTAACTTGAAGAATTTGAGGTGAGGAATTTGTGAAAGTCTTCACTCAAATTCTTCAAACAGTAACAATCAATTTCATCAATAGGTATATGAGGAATAGAGGGGTTGAGGAAATAGAACCAGATAGCTCGATGAAGGCAATGGTTTGATGACCCGGTTCCAACTGCTGTGACAGTTGTACGTTTGGTTTGGAGCGGCCTAGTATTTAAACCAGAGGACACATAGTCCCAGGACACACAGTCCTTCTGTATTCTCCTTGAGCTAAGGTCACACAGTCCTCGCCCAACACTCGTGACCATCACAAACTGGTCACCCGGCAATCCACAATTTACTGTTGGATCCTCTAGACCAAGGTCACTTCGTGGTCCCCAATTGACTGCAGGAGCACTAGACCATGACGCCTAACCATCTGGAGGATGCACAATCCTCAAAGGTAACAAGCATCGGTTCCACACAGGAATTTCTTCAGTGATGCTCAATCACTTTGGGTTTTGTGGTTTGATTGTAAGTTTTTCCTCACTGATGATTTTCTCTCAAAAGTCCTCGGACGATGGGTTGCGCTCAAATGACAAGTGTCAGTTCTCTCTCTCGGGGCAGCCAACCAGCTAGTGGTTGTGGGGGTGGCTATTTATAGCCAGGATGCAACCTGACATGATAAGACATAAATGCCCCAAATGATATGACCGTTATGTGGATAAGAATGATTGGGGACAGCTGGCGCTAAGCACAGCAACGGTCGGAATTTCGAACTATGAAAGTCCTCAGCTTATCATGTTCCTCACTTGTAGGCAATTCGCACTGGCAAAATCCTAACTCCTCAGTCATATCAATTTCCTCAGAGACCAGAAGAACTCCGTCTCTGTCACTAAAGAGCTTGTCTGAACCGTAAGAGATATCCAAAGGCTTCGCTCGAAGGATTGTATGGGTTGGGCATTTTGGAGTTGAGCATTGGTTGGAAATTTTCCTTAGTATTACCTCGGCCCCCTTGAACAGTACGATGTTTCCGATGACTCAAATAAAGGAAACGAAACTACGAAAACAAAAGT
The DNA here is from genome assembly GCA_022496015.1 of Hordeum marinum. Lineage (NCBI taxonomy): Eukaryota > Viridiplantae > Streptophyta > Magnoliopsida > Poales > Poaceae > Hordeum > Hordeum marinum. The sequence continues at coordinate 139,106,111 of CM039672.1, forward strand.
CTTCACGCTTCATATTCCTCGTTCATATCTTCAAGGTCTCACCAACTTCTTCATTTTCAAAGTCTTCAAAAAGTATTCACCAAAGTCTTCAGCAAAGTCTTCGCTTGAAGACATACATTTTTAGGGGTTGATAATCTCCAAATATATCAAACTCCTCATCGACTTATAGAGCCTGTGTACACTCACAAATGTATTAGTACCTTAACATGTAAGTCTTCAATACACCAAAATCACTAAGGGGCACTAGATGCACTAACAGTTTGATCAGTTGAATGGAGCCAAGGTGTTTTCCAAGATCGACCTTAGGTGTGGGTACTATCAGCTGAAGATCAGACCCCAAGACGTTCTAAAGACAACATTTTAACCTACTATTGCCTCTATGAGTACACGGTCATGTCATTCGGGTTAACCAATGCCCCTGCCTAGTTCATGTACCTCATGAAAAAAGTCTTCATGGAATACTTAGACAAGTTCGTTGTCAACTTCATTGATGACATACTCGTCTTCTCCAAGTCCGAAGAAGAGCATGTGAAACACTTGAGATTGGTCCTAGAGAAGCTTCGAGAGCACCAGCTTTATGCCAAGTTCAACAAGTGTGAATCATGGCTGCATGAAGTTGGATTCTTGGGTCATGTGCTAACTGTAGAAGGATTATCAGTGGATCCTGCCAAGATTGAAGGCGACACTGAATGGCAAACCCCTACCACCGTGAAGGAAGTCAGGAGCTTCCTCGGACTCGCGGGATATTACCGCAAGTTCGTGGAAGGGTTGTCAAGCGTTGCCCGACCCATGACCCAACTTTTGAAGAAGGAGAAGAAGTTCGAATGGACAGTGAAGTGCGAGGAAAGCTTCAAGGAGGTTAAGAAGAGATTGACCACAACCCCTGTTTTGGCCACCCCCGATATTCACAAAGAGTTTGTGATGTATTGTGATGCATCAAGAACCAGGCTTGGAGGTGTTCTGATGCAAGAAGGCAGAGTTGTAGCATATATATCCAGACAGCTACGACCTCATGAAGAGAACTACGCAACTCATGATCTCGAGTTGGGAGCCATGGTTCATGCCTTGAAGACATGGCGACATTACCTTCTAGGGAAGCGATGTGAGATATACACAGACCACAACAGTTTGAAGTATATTTTCACCCAAAGGGAATTGAACATGAGGCAGCGGAGATGGTTGGAGTTGATCAAGGATTATGACCTCGGTGTTCAGTACAACCCCGGGAAGGCCAACGTGGTAGCAGACGCCTTAAGCAGGAAGGCTTGTTCCTTGAATGCTATGATTAAGGAAAGGCTACCCACCCTGTATGAAGAGCTTGAAAGCTTTGGCTTGGAACTGGTTGCACCTAGAATCCTCGCCAGCCTCAAAGCAAAGCCTACCTTGATGGATGATATTAAGGAAGCTCAGAAGGGACACGAGAGCACTGAAGGCATCAAGAGGAAGATCAAGGCAGGAAAGTCCCCAGGATTCTGAGTGGATGAACAAGGAGTTGTATGGTTCAAGAATCGCATCTGCGTACCTAACAAAGAGGAGCTCAAGAACTTGATCTTGCAAGAATCTCATGACACTCCATACTCCATCCATTAGGGAGGAACCAAGATGTATCAAGACCTAAAGGTAAGATTCTGGTGGCATGGCATGAAACGGCAAATAAGCACATCTGTCGCTAAATGTGACATATGCCAAAGAGTCAAAGCTGATCACCAGCTACCCGATGGGATGTTGTAGCCTCTCAAGGTGCCTAAATGGAAGTGGGACACAGTGAGGATGGATTTCATCACCGGGTTACCAAGGTCAAGCAGAGGACATGATTCAATTTGGGTCATTGTCGACCACCTGACCAAGGTAGCCCACTTCATTCCCGTCAGGACCACCTATGATGGAAGCTAGCTCGCAAACCTCTACATCAACTGCATCATAAGTATTCACAGAGTTCCCAAGAAATTGTGTCAGACCAAGGAACCCGGCTCACCTCAAGATTCTAGAAGAAGTTTTAAGAAGCTATGGGAACTAAGCTCCCCTTCAGTACTGCTTTTCATCCCCAAACCGACAGACAAACAGAACGAGTGAATCAGATACTCGAGGATATGCTCCGTGCTTGTGTTTCCGCGTACGGAGCCAAGTGGGAATATTGCCTACCATTTGGCGACTTCTCCTATAACAACAACTCTCAGTCGAGTCTTCAGATGGCACCATTTGAGGTGTTGTATGGCCGCAAGTGTCGTACTCTCCTCAACTGGTCAAAGACCGAAGAAGGAATAGTCTTTGGACCAGATATCCTCCACGAGGCATAAGAGCAAGTACAAATCGTCTGAGAACGTTTGGAGACTGCCAAATCAAGAAGACCAGTTGCACAGACTCCCACCGCCGAGAACTGAGCTTCAACAATGGAAATCATGTCTATCTTCGAGTAACACCTCTTAAAGGAACCAAACGTTTCCACGTGAAAGGAAAGCTGGCACCAAGATATATCGGCCCCTTCAAGGTCACATCAAGACAAGGAGAAGTTGCCTATCAGCTAGAGCTACCTTCGGAACTATCGGATGTGTACAACGTCTTTCATGTGTCACAACTCCGAAAGTGTCTGCAAGTTCCCAATCGCCCCGACCTCTACAAGGACATCAACCATCAAGCCATCGATCTTCAGCCAGACCTCACTTATCATGAGAGGCCGGTTCACATTCTGAATGAAGCCGAGCATTGCACCCGAAGCCGCACCATCAAGTACTTCAAGGTCAAATGGAGCAACAACACTGAAGTTGAACCAACCATGGAACATGAATACTATCTTAGATATGAGTTCCCTTATCTTTTTAGCGCTTAGCCTAGGAATCTCGGGGACGAGATTCTTGTAAGGGGTAGGTCTGTCACACCCTGTGTTTGTGTCACCTTGTTACGCTTGGATTTACAAAAATTGGAGCCAATTAAAACCTTTTCAAGTGCTTGTTTTTTGTTTGTTGCTTGCTTGCTTGTTGTGTATGGCACTCCTAGATTCTATCCCTCTCCATATTCATCTTCCTTGACCCAAATCTCTTGCCCAATGATCATGCCATGTGAAAAGTGCCCAGAATTATTTTTCTCAAATTTTATTTTTACCAAAAAAGATTTATTCAAATTAGGTTTTCAAAACCCCCTAGGTTGAGGTTTGCACTACATGTCCTCAAATTGGGTGGATCCTTCTTCCCCAAAGGCCTTATTTCAAACCTACTATATTTATGACTTCCCAAAACCACAAAATATTAATTTTAAACATTATTTTAATATTTAATTTAAAGGTTTTTTCTTAAGACCAAAAGTGTTTTTTCATAGGGAAAATTATTTAAATGCTTTCAAAATATTTGAGAAAATTTAGGCGACACTCAGTGGACATAATATTTCCATATATAAGAGTTTCAACACATGGTCATGTTCAAATCATGGGAAAAACCCCTCAAAACCCTTTTTGTCCAAATCAAGATTTTGGAATATTTCTATAAGAAATATTCTCAATAAATTCCAGGAAAATTCCAGCAAGTCAACACTATCATAGGTGATGTTCCTGCAAAGTTTCATCTCAATCCACACTACTAGGAAAAGGGCTATAGATAATATGGACATTAATGGCGCACCACACACGTGGTGCGCCACTACTATATAGCAGTGGCACACCATGTGTTGGTGCGCCATTAGTGTGATGGACACTAATGGCACACCACACCCACAGTGCGCCACTACTAACAAACTTTTTTTTATTTTTCCAAAACTAGTAATGGCACACCAGTGTATAGTGTGCCATTACTAGTTCAAACTAGTAATGGCGCACCACACACATGGTGCGCCACTACTAACATTTTTTTATTTTTATTTTTGCAAAACTAGTAATGGCGCACCACCTAACTTGTGCGCCATTAGTAACCAGGGTTACTAATGGTGCATTTGTAGGTGGTGCGCCATTAGTAACCTGGGACCAGCTAGATAGTTTGGACATCCACCTACCACACTCACTTTCCCCACTTCATTCTCTCCACCTCCTCCTCCAATCTTGTCTCGGCTGCCTCCTCCTCCTCACCTCATTTGCACCATAGATTCATCCAAATTAAGTGGTTAAATTACCTTTTTTTGATAGCTAAGTAAGGGGAAAGCTTTCTTTATGTTGTACATCTAATTTTTCTCCCTCCAACAACATGCACATGCACTTTTTATGGCCTAGCTAGATCTATGTATGTTTGTGGTGTTGCATATATTTGTGGTGTTGCATATATGTTTGTGTTTGCAGGTACTGGTATTTGAAATGCAGTAGTTGCCAATATTTTGCCAGAATGTTGATTCATTTCCATTTCGGCAAGAATTTGGCACTATGCATTATTTTTGGTCCTATTTTTAGGCAAAGTCATGCCAAATTTTTTCTTGGTTCTAAAATATCGTTTTGCACGACCTCATTGGCGACCATGGTCCGCACGATGACCGAAGGCATCGTGAATAGGTTTTTGAGATCCGCAAAGGCCGAGATGCTTCAAAAGAACGAGATGGAGATAAGATGTCCGTGTCGAAGATGCAAGCTAAGGAGCCTTATGGACCCGGATTCCGTACAGGTGCGGGACCACCTACTCTTGTGTGGTTTCATGGATGGCTATCGGTGGCAAGGTGATGAAGATGATTATGAAGTCTTCCATGGGGGCCGGGCAAGAAATGAGGAAGGGCATGAGCAAGACAACCGCGGCGAGGGAGGGCGAGAAGACGAAGAATCTCTAGGACATGATAACGAAGTAGATGCAGTACACAGTCATCATGGAGAAGATGCCGGACATGATGATGAGGAAGATGTCGGAGCAGACGAAGGGCATGATCATGAAGATGAAGATGCCGGAGCAGACAATGATGGACCATCGATGGGCTGGGTGCAGGACCCTCATATTCAAGAGATGCTTCTCAAGCAGACGGATAACACAAGAGCTGCCACCTGAGAGAAAGCCAAGCTGGGTCAACTGGAGATAGACGCGGTTACTCCATTGTATGAAGGATTCAGGCCCGAGGATACCCGCCTGAAAGTAACACTCATGGCCTCTAGAGATGAAGGTAAAACACAAATGACCGACGCATGCTTCGACGAGAACATATCATTCTGGCATGAACGTCTTCCCAAGGGGAACAAGTGCCCGACCAGTTTCGAGGAGGCGAAGAAAATCGTGTGTCCTCTGGATTTACCGCACGTGAAATACCATGTGTGCATGAACAATTGCATCATTTATCGGGACGAGCACGCGGAGTCTACCATATGTCCGGTGTGCGGCGTCACTTGATACAAGAAGAGGAAGAAAGCTCCTCGAAAAGTGGTGTGGTACGTTTCGATCACTCCTCGTCTGCAGTGGTATTTCGCGGACCCTAAGGTAGCAAAGCTCCTGCGTTGGCACCCGGATAGGGAGGAGAAGAAGAGAGAAGATGACGCAAATGATCCGGAGATAAATCAAAAAGACAAGATGCTGAGTCACCCTAAGGATGCTGAAAAATGAGCCATGGGTACTGGCTTCCCAAGTGGACCAATGCTTCTTCATTACCGACCCATCAAAGCCCAGTCGTGTTGTCGTGAGGAGAGGCAAAAGGAAGGTCATCGGAATGGATGGAGTTGCCAATGAGCAAGACTTCGACAAGTACGGCAACCCGAATATGGAACATGATGACGACGATGAAGTACCAGCATACACCACAAGAAGAAGCAGGACCACCCTACCAAAAGGACGTCCGTTCAAAAGAAGAACTCCATTTGCGAAAAATAAGGGCAAGAAGATTGTGCACAGATAGCTAGCTAAGATCGATTGTATTTAAATTGCAGCCTTCATTTCTCAATTGTATTCATAAATTTTTTCATATTCATAAATGTTTTACCAATTCACAAATGAATGCAACTAAATATCCAAAAAAATATTGAAGGTGCACCCCTAGGAGGTGCACCGGCCATTGGTATACCAATTTTTATGAATTTTGTTCAAATATTTTCAAATAACAAATTTGATGATATTTTCAAATAACAAATTTTATGATATTTTTTCATATTCATAAATATTTTTAGATTCATAATTTTTTTCAAATAACAAATAAAAAATTATTAGACGCAACTAAAAAAAGTTACTTATGGCGCACCCCTCAGTGTTGCGCCATTGCTATGGATATACTTATGGCGCACCCCTGGGAGGTGCGCCATTGCTATCTGTATGTAGGGGAGGGGAGGCAACAGTGAAACTTCCTCTACTTTCTTCTTGTCTTGGGTTGTTCTGTTTGTGCGGTTGGTTGGACTCCCCCTCTCCCTCTCGTCGTCGCACGCCGTTCCCGCGCCTCACGACTTCCGCCCCCTCCACCCACCTCCCCCGCTCTAAATATACGCGCGGCCGCGCGCCAGGCGCCGGCCACAACCTTGTGCCGCACCGCGCCGCTCCTTCCCGCCCACCGCAGCTGCTACCTGCCGCACTTGCTTGCTTTCTTGGTTCGTGGGATTGAAGCGGGGCTCCGGCGCCGCCCGTCCCAATCCAGGAGGGCACCGCCGGCGATCCTGGAGCCCAGCGACCGCGCTGGAGGTGAGGCGGATCGGCTACCTCCCCAGCAATCCAGCTTCCGCCGCCGCCTCTGATTCCAGGCAGGTGCGTGCGTGAGCTCCTTTCCCCAACCCTTTTCGAGCAGGGAAAAAATGCTCTCTTTTTTCACCTTCTTCTACTTCTTCTGGAAGCATGGTTTTAGGTGGGTAGGTAGGTGGGTCGGATTGGTTGGATTTGGGAGGGATTGGATTTCAGAAGATGGGGCCTTGGCTTGGCTTGCAACTTCTAATTGGCAGCTCAATCAATACATTTATCATGAACTAGTGTTTGTTTAATTTAGGAAAAAAATTAGTTTATGGTTTAGGGGTTGAAATCCTATCACCGTAAGCATGCCTGGACTTCCAACCCTCGAGTTTTACTTAATAAGTAATCAACTGATTTGGTTGGTCAGCAGGACTAGTCAATCCCCGTGCATGGAGGCAGGCCTCCCAGGATAAAATTCAAACTGCTGCTACTACTGGAGTTGTTCGATGCTTTTGAGGTTGAACAACTTCAACCTGTCAGCGTCTTGTGGGTCATTGGGATATTTTCTCGTTGGTCATTAGTTCGTCGTGCATAAGCCGGAGAGCCAGGTTTCTCAGGCTAACTGCCGGCTAAATTTAAACTACTGCTGCTACTACTGGTACTACTTGTTAGCCATCCATTCATTCATTCATCGCGAATCATTGTGTTGTTTGATATGTTTGAGGCTGAACGATGGCAAACTGTCGGTGTCTCGTGGGTCATTTGAATATGTTCTGGTTGCCAATCTTGAAAGAGAAAAAAAACAGAATATGTTCTATTGTCAACCTTGTTGGGAAAAGAAAAGAATATGTTTTGTTCGGTCATTAGTTCATCATGGACAAGTCATGCAAATATGCAATGTCACTTGCTTGTATTACCAAGGTGAATTCTCTCGCCTTTCTCCCCTTATATTCACGTATATGATCCGAGGTGACACACCCGCAGTGTGCATTCAGCATGACGATGATGATTTTGGCAGGAGTGTGAGGCAGCAGTGTGCGGCGCAATTCCTTCATTGGATAATGATTTTGCAGGTACCCCGAGAGGCCCTTGAGTTTGTCGGAATGTCGATTAACTTCCATTCCGGCAAATTCGGGTACTCCATATGTCCTATTTTTAGCAAAGGTCATGCTGAAATTTTCTATGAATTTTAGCATGACTTTGCTAAAAATAGGACATATGGGGTACTTGCGACTAATGCATGGGCCAGGGTTTGAATTCCCCTAGTCGTTTTCTCCCTACTCTGTTGTGCCCACATGCACCTAAACTTGTAAAGGCTGTCATACTACACCCTTGAATTGTCACACAGTTCCATCAATGAAATAAAAACAATGTAATTAATTGGACAAATGTTATTTACATACTTGGGCGTGCAGGACCACCATTGTTTCACCACTAGCAATGTTTCTATTGTCACTGCTTGTGTCATTAGTTTCTGAGCTTTCGATTGGACAGATTGTCTCAATAGTGTTTGAGAACCAAACGTTCCTCCTCTTCTTATTCCTACCACGTTTTGCCCTCTTGTTGCTCTTCCGGCTCTTAGACCATTTAACAATGATTTGCCCTCCAAAACCAGCAATTGAAGTAATGTGACTCCTCCCTACGAACCACACATTTCTGTCACTTGTTATGCAAATCATATTCTCATAGTTTTTGAAAATATTTGCTTTGACACTTAGCTCCAATGGGTGATTCTGTGGTTCAATCATTCTGACCACCTACGTCCGCAACACAACCAAAAAATCAATACACACATTGTCACCTGAACAACTTCTTATTATCAAAAAATATTGTATACATATATACCTGGACCGTGCCCTCCTTCCGGCCTTGAATCTTGAGCAGCATTATCTTAGGATGCCTCGGTGTCGACAAACCCTAAATGATGAGACCATGATAATTCCTCACAAACCAACCCTTAAATAACACTGAGCCATTATGCCGTCACCCTTGAAGCCTTGCGGGCATTTGCATCCCTTAGCTTGTTCATTCTATAGATTTCCAAAATTCAATTTTGTAGGCCCTTGACAATAACCAACTTTTTGACCAAACTTTTTTCCTATTTAGAGCGAAACATGGCCCACAACGATGAGGCCGGCGGTTCAGGCAAGGCATTCTGGGAGCTATCCCAGGAGATGGAGGAAGAACCTCACCGCTATGAGGACGCCGTGGAAGACACCGATCCCGACTACACAACCCCTAGTGGCGTCGGGGATGACACCACTGATGGTGCCACCGAGGATGCCACCACTCATGATGGCAGCGCATGCACAGATGGCAGCCAACCGAAGAGGCAACGGAAGGACCGGCGCCCGAACGTGCTTGGCACCGTCAAGGAGGAATTTACTGAAGTGTCCTCCAAGGGGCATCCAACGACGCCCAAAGAATTAGTCAAGGGGTACTCGGTTCAGCTCGGGTGCATTCTCCGGAGCACCGTCTCGATCAACACCGAGAACCTAAGGCATCCTGACCGAGGGAATTTGCGCAGCCTCCTCTTCACGAAGCTGCACGAACGATACAAGTTCCCCGGTGACGTCGCAAACACACGCCTCTCAGGGAATTAAGTGAACAGTGCCGCCCTCACGAAGATGAGCACGGCCCTGTCTACTTGGAGAAGCGCGGTGAAGAAAATGATTGACAAATTGATAGTTATGAGAAGATCAAGGCAAAAAAATCCTTCGATCAGCGAAGATGACTACAAGGAGTTTAAGATCAAGTGCGAGAGCAGCGCAACTGTGGAATCAAGTCAGTGGGGGAAAGATATGCGGAAATTGAACTTAGGGGTCCACCAACTCGGTCCCGGCGGTTACAGAGTGGCGGAACCTATATGGGACAAGGAGGACGCGGAGCATGCCGAGCAAGGCCTACAGCCCCGCTTCGAGAAATACCGTGGCAAGCAAACCAGGAACTATGTCAGGGCCCGGTACAAGGTGGACCCGGTAACAAAGGAGCTTACCACGGATGCGAAGACCAAGACGCTTGAGCGTGTTCTGGTAAGGAATACACCCTCGCGTAATTAGCTCCAAATGGTTGCATCCTAATTAATCAAGCCAAATTTCTAAATGGTTCACATTCCTTCCGCAGGAGACTCAAAGCAGTAGCCCGGGGTTGTCCCAGACCTCCCCTTGGGACAACACTTTAAAAAGGGCGTTGAACGTAATGAAAAACAAGGATAATTTTAGTAAGCCGTCGTCAGCTGGTCGTCTGGCCGGCAAAGGCTTGTCAACAAAATGGTCGTCATAATATAACGCTGGTGTGCGAAAGGAGAGAAAGACCAGGTCGGAAAGCCAGTCGCGCGAGGTTCAAGAACTCAAGGCACAAGTGGCATAGATTCCGGAGATGGTCCAAGAGCAAGTGCAACAACAACTGGGAACGACGCTCACCTCCATTGTGCCTACCTTGATTCAGGGGTTGCAGACGTGGATTGCGGGCGGCCAACAGGGGTCGCCCCCGATTCCCAGCTTCACAGACAGCAACTCGCACAACGCGCAAGCGGTGCCATTGGTGTCTCTGACGGAGGCGGTATTGGTGTCTCCGGCTCCGGCACGGGCATTGGAGCTTAATGCACCCGGGTGTACACCGGACGGCACCTCGACAGCAAGCGGCCCCTCCGTCAGTTGCACTCGCCGTTGGCGGTGCCTCGACATTAGCCGAGCTCGACGCCATCAGGGTAACAAAGCCTCTCGGCCGATGACTTCATCTCCTTGCCTTTTACTGGGCATCCATGACGCCCTACATGTTTTCGCAGGGTGCCGCCGACATTCCATGCACTCTCCTGCACTTCGTGGGCGGCGAGTTGATCGATGTCGCCAAGGGCAGAATCATTCAACCGGGCAACCCCGTGTTCCACGGTAATCCGATGCCACCCACCGTGTATAGGGTTGAACTGGTTCGGGTGCTGCCAGGCTGCGACGACTTGTTACCTCCGATTTAACCCGATGGGGCCGACGAAGATGATGTGATGACGCTCAGCGCCTGCATAAGCTGGCCCCTGCTTTGGCCGAAGAGCCAGATTCATTTGGGGGCAGGGGACACCACCCCAAAGACAACACCGCCAGTCGTGTCGGCGCCAAGCCATGGCAAGAGCGCCACAACGCTACCGGACATGCCAGACATGCATATGGCACAGGATCCGGACATGCATACGGCACAGGATACGGACGACGACGACGACGACAGTACATTTACCAACGTCGATAAGTACTTTGCCGAACATGGGTACGGTGACGAATTCTTCGGGCCTCCTTCTCAAGAAGCCAACCCTGCAAAAGACGACCGTGATCTAGCTGGTACCATGGAGAAACCCAATTGCAACAGGCATCGTCTGGCGTTCAATTCTGAGGAGATGCCTCCAGCTGCCGCCTTCACCGAGCCTCAGATAGCCGAGGTACGAAATATTATCAGCCCCACCACACTCAAGAAGGCGGTCTATGAGCAGAACTCGATCCCATTACAGCAGAAGAAGAAGGGACGGAAAAGAAAGAATAACAAGGGCGGTGCGAGCCAGCCGACACGGAGTACAATCCATGCTCAGGACGGGCCACCTTCACCTAAGGATATCTCGAGGAGGGTGCATGTGGCGGGTAGGGCGATGCTACCGACTAATCTGCTCAATGCTGCAATCGGTGCTATGCGGAGTCTGCATGACAGTGTTCTTTCTTTGGAGAAGCGGCGTCTCTCCGAGAATGATGTGGCATACCCGGTTTCGTGGCCAAGGTGCCAGAGGGCAAGGGCTTTGTGGATAGCACCATCGGGGGTACGATCGTCCTGCGGTTTGATGACATCTTCTCTATGTTTAACCATCATCCGCTGCACTACACCTTCGTTCGGCTATTTTCGCTGAGTATGGAGATGCGGATCATTAGAGACAAGACCCCGGACATCGTGATAGTCAACCCCTTCTACATGCGTGCCAAGATCTTGGGTAGCGTTGGGGACCGGCAAGTCGCGAGTTCACACCTCGAAGGCGTCATTCTGGCAAACCCAGATAAGGATAAATTCCTCGTGCCTTACTTTCCCGAGTAAGTCATCCCCTCACCGCCCTGTAACATATGATTTCTTAGATTTCGATCGTTCTTTTTTTTCTAACATTCCGTGTTTTGTGCAGTGACACACATTGCACACTCATCCTCTTAAGCCTGAAATATTCCATGGCCACGTATTTCAACTCGGACCGTCAGTCGAAGAAAGACTACACAAATATCAAGAAAGTTCTTGATGATGTTCTCCCTGGCTACGCCAGATCTGGAGGCACCTTCAGTAGGACAATTCGTAGGTACGGCAAGCACGTGTTCACCCACAATACGACGTTCCCCTGCGTCAAGCAGCCACCTGTCAGTCAGAAGGATGCCTACTACGCCCTCCATCACATGCGGGCGATCGTACGGGACCAGCATCACCTTCTGCTACCAAATATTTTCAAAGATTGGGCCACACGCTTGTCGGCAATCCAGGACGCGGACATCAGACAAGAATTCTATCGCATCCAGTCGGAGTTTGCGGAAATCATCCATCAAGATGTCCTTCGTACCTCGGGGCAGTCCTACCTTAGATATCAACCGTCCAACAGTGAGATAGAAACAACGCTACAAATGCAGGCTGACAACGCCCACGATTTCATGACCATCACGAAAGACGACGGCTTCATCCACGCTCCGGTCCCTGAGTCGAGTCGAAAGTAGTGATGCTATGTAGTTCTGAAATGTCGATTGGCTCATGTTGTAATATTAAACTTTAATGAACTTGTATGTCTCTTTGGTTTGGATAGTCGTTCAACTTATATGTAATCGATGCTATTTATTAGTAGGACCATGAATCCTGCAATTAATGTGTTGCTGTTCTCTTCCGATCCTTTTGTTGCATACTTATATATTGCTTATGTATTGTCTATGAATTGCTACTAATGTTTTGTTTGGCTAGTGCATAGAGATGCCATCGTATGTCGTGTACAAGGGTAAGGTTCCCGGAGTCTACAACGACTGGGAGGAGTGTCGGAGACAGGTTCACCGTTTCAGCGGTAACAGTTACAAAGGGTACACCACTAGGGCGGAGGCAGAAGCTAGATACGCGCGCTATCTAGCGGGAGAGAGGAGGGAGCGTTGGAGGAACCGGATGAAGACCAGTTTCATCGCAATGATGCTCATCGTGATGACCACAACTCTCTTCTATGTGATGGTAGTTTAGATGATCGATATCGACTTGTAATGTGAAGACAAACTCGCTAGTCGCGGTCTCGAGACTTGTAATGTTCTAACTTTGTTCGGTATTTTAAATCCGGAGACTAATATGATGAATTGTATTCGGAGACTAATCTTCTATTGTATTCGATAAATCTGTTGTTTATATGTTGTGTTGTGTATATTCTGTGCAGTAATATGTTCTGTAACCTGTGCAAATATCAGAAAAGAAAAGAAAATAATCCCTAATATTCATACTAGTGGCGCACCACTCTGCACATTAGTGGCGCACTGCAGTAAGCACACTAGTGGCGCATCATCTACAAGTGCGCCATTAGTAAGCCATAGCACAAGGTAAATATGGCCCCCTAGGAGGCATACTAATGGCGCACCGTGTGATATACTAATGGCGCACTCCCTGGTGCGCCATTAGTATCTGGTATACAAATGGCGCACCAGGGGTGCGCCATTAGTATTAATTACTAGTGGCGCACCTGTAGTGCGCCATTAGTGGCCAAAATAGGTGCGCCACTAGCAGGCCTTTTCCTAGTAGTGCCAAGTTGATTTGGTTCATGAAACCATCCCAAAGCCCTCTGTGTCCAGATTCAAATTTGAACAACTTTGCATAGTAAAGTTTCTCCTCTTGACCCCAAACTTTGTGGACATGCTCTAATAACAAAATAATGATGCTACGCTAAGTGGTGCATCAAGGGGTAATAGCTTAGCATGACTAGATCTACAAGAACCAGAATCTGTTGATTTCTAGGTTTCCACAAACTCACATTATGAACTTTCATCAAACCATCTCAAACTTGGTGGTCGGGCCTATTTTCAACCACCATTTGATCCTGTCAAATCTCATGGCAAGAAATGTCCATTTGCTTGCCCTTATCCCCATCAAACACCTTCTGTAGGTTTGGAAAAATCATGTTTTGACCACCTTTTACTTTCCCCCTTGCCTCCAATTTGTTACCACACTTGCTCACTCACCTCTTACCCCTCCAGTAAAAATCCCAAGTCCATAGGACACAAAAACATGGGGTAAATCCCCCATTTTCACCTCTGGACAACCCTGGCAGGAACATTTTCACCCTCTCCTCTTATTCTATCTCCCCCGGGGAATCCCATGCTTTTTTCCCTAGCGTAGGTGCCCCTAGATCCCCCTAGACACCCTTGGCCATGCACAAGACACCGTTGGAATGCCATGGCATGCCAAATGCGTGCTCTAGAGCATGCTACAGTGCCGACAGGCACTATAGCCGTTGCCCACTGCATGGCTCCGGCGGCCTCGGGCCTCCCCCTCACGCCACTTGGCCCCCCTCGGCGTTAGCACCACGCCACCATGTCGGCGCTCTCCTTTCTCCCCCTCCTTCTCCCTCCCGCACGTGCCGAGCGCCGCTCGGCTCGGCCAGTGAGCAGGCTCACATGCACGCTCTCCTCTCTCTCTTGCTCCCGCTCGTCGTGGACCAAGCCTAGGTACACCCCCGAGCAGCCCCCGCGAGATCTCTCTCCCTCTGGCCTCGGCCACATCCTCGCCGGCGCACGGTTCAGCGGTGGACTCGTGCCCCGGCTATAAAAAGGGCCCAGAGCACCCCTCTGTCCTCCTCTGCCCCCCTTCCAGTTTCAATCCCCCTGAGCCATCCTAGTGACCGCTCGGAGCACCAGTGCTCGGGATCGACGGAGGCACCGCCGCGTCGTTGCTTCGTCGATATCGGGCTACCGGCCTGCTCCGGCCTTCCTTCCTCCTCTGTTGAGCCCCCAGAGAGATCCCTTATCGCTCCCCCTTTCTCCCTGACAGTTTTGCTGCAAGAAACGACGCCGGCGAGCCCCACCCGAAGCGGCTCAACCGCGGCCTTCTCCCACCGGCAATCCCGGACACCTCCGGCCGCCCTTCCACCTGCAGGAGACCGGCGGCTCGACGCTGAGCCCGTTCCCGCCTCCAGCTTCCCTCGTCGTGCCTCCTTTCACCGTCGGCGAGCATCGCCAGCCCCTAGACAGAGGTGTACGACGACTTGCCAGTGGGGCCAGGTCGTCAACCCCTCACACCCCTTCTGCCTCCATCTCTCTCACTGATACCCGGGGCCCGCCTATTGGGTTTGAACGCAGATGACGCACGTGACCCGGCTCACCCAGGCCTGGCTCGTCCACAGGTCGGCCCAACTGGGTCTATTTTGGCCCGGTTGGCTCTGAGGCCTTTCCCTTTTTCTTTTTCTGTGGGTTTTTCGAAAAATCCCTCAGGACTAAAAGTAAATCCTATGACTATAATTCTTCCACCTAAAGTGCTAGAATATTCCATATAATTTATTAGTGCCACTTGTAAAAATATTTGAAAAACTTTTGTGTACTCTTTCAATTTAAAACCCCTATTTGGCACTATTTGCCCCTTTTTTAAATAGTTTTGAAAACCTTTTTCACTTCAAAACCCTAGACAATTATTTTTAATATAGATTTTAATATTTATCAGAATAGGATAGCATTTTTAATATTAGCTTGTGTGCTCTGTTTTTGTGTGATGCTTATTTTTATCGCTTTTATTCGCGACGATAGATTGCGCTATTGACGAGGGAGTTGTACTCGAAGACTTTGAAGACCCCAAAGACTTTGTTGAGCCACGCAAGCAACCCTTTGACCATGTTAAGAAACTTTTTCATGCATGACATATAGAACTTGTTGATTTGATGATTAATCATGATGTGGTGCTCCCCCTTCGGTGGGTTGCCTCCGATACTTTTACCGGTGACACTTGCATCGTGCATGACCTAACCACCTTATGAGAGTTATGCGGGTGGGTGTAGATAGGATGCTAATATATTCTACACAAGTAGGTTGGGATGTATGCATAGTGATGGAGAGAAGAGATGATTCAAAGACATTTTGAAAACCCCGTCGGGTGCCACTAATGCCCAAGGGAGATGATGATGAGATGGGTGACCACTTGAGAAAGAAGTGGTGTGCTGGAACAAGTTGAGGGTGTGTTTTTGAAAATGGGTTAGATTTAAGATTTGTCGACCGTCCCAACCTTACATGTGCGACCATGATACCCCTTATGGAACGGGGCTTTGTTGACTACTATGGTTGGTGCTAACAGGGAGCCCGCATTACTAGTGGCGAGAGTGAAGTGGTTACTCTAGAGATGGGGTCGTCCCAGAAGTGGAAGGCCATGCGTTGTCTTTACAAGCACCGGGCACACCGTTGCGTGCTCTCATGGATGATACGTGTGATGTATATCATGAGGGATGGCACCCATGAGTGGACTCTTTGCTTAGTATCACCATAGAAAAGCCATTGTTCGTGTGCTTACCTTGGGTACATAAAGTACCGCGAGTCATTGATGACATGGAACTTCCCCGAGTCTTGTGGGTAAAGCGCGCAACCTCTGTAGAGTGTAAAACTATTCAAATAGCCATGTCCATGGTCAAGGACAGTTGGGTGGTGTTTCTTAAACTATGTCCAGATATTTTCACAGAACTTGGTGTGTGTGGTGCGGATGACAAAAGGATGGTACTTGAGACAAGTCTGAAGACTTGATGTGATGAATGAACATGAGATGTTCAACCCCTGCCTATGCTGATATCTGTAATTTGTTCATATGGATATCTGTCAACTGTTGATGCATGCTTACCTAGTTATTTGATCATGTCATTCCATTCAAAATTAGCTTTCCGCAAAATACCTACGTAGTTCTATACCATCCATCATTGTTACCTTCTTCCACAACTTGGGTTGCTTGCTAGTACATTCAAAGTACTCATTGGCTTGCCACTGGTTAATTAATTGGCCAGGCATGGAAGAATAAGAGTACATTGAAGAGTTCGTTGGTGACGAACATGCGATCTAGGACGCTTACCAGTCAGAATGCCTGTAGGTTAAGGCAGATGGCAATGGGTTCACGCTTTCGATCAAGATTTCCGCTGCTTGTTCTATTTAAGTGTTTGGCCCTTGACGCTCTACCTATGTAAGACTAGACCTTCATGGTCTTTATTTGTGTAAGACGCTAAATGTGGATGTAAGACTCTAGTTATTCAGCTTCTATGTGTTATGTGAGCATTGATCTCTTGAATCACTATACACGTGCATTCGGTGATCACGACTTATGAGTCGGGGTCCCCATAGACCCAATGAGATCTGAGGTTCGATCATGCTTTGCACGTGAGAGAGGTCTTTAGTCAACGGGTCTGTGACACTCAGGTCCATGTGTACTTTGCAAATCTCTATGTCATACTGTAGACACTTCTACCATGCTCCACTTGGAGCTATTCCAAATGGCTTCTCCACTATATGTATCCGGATTTCTACTCAGAGTCATCCAGATTGGTGTTAAAGCTTGCATCGACGTAACCCTTTATGATGAACTCTTTATCAGCTCCATAATTGAGAAATATTTCCTTAGTCCTCTAGTTACTAAGGATAATCCTGACCACTGTCCAGTGATCCACTCTTGGATCACTCTTGTACCCCTTCATAGACTCATGGCATGGCACACACAGGTGCGGTACACAACATGGCATACTATATAGAGTATATGAGTAAGGCATAGGGGATGACCTTCGTACTTTCTCTTTCTTCTTCCGTGGTCGATTTGAGTCTCACTCAACTCCACACCTTACAAATCAGGCAAGAACTCTTTCTTTGACTGATCCATTTTGAACTCTTTCAAAATCTTGTCTAGGTATGTACTAATTGAAAGTCTCATCAAGCGTCCTGATCTATCTCTAAAGATCTTGATGCCCAACAATTAGGTATTTTTATCCAGGTCTTCCTTTGAAAATATCTTCTCAAACAACCATTTATGCTTTCCAAAAATTCTACATTATTTTTGATCAACAATATGTCAACCACATATACATATCCGAAATTCTATAGTGGTCCCACTCACTTTCTTGTAAATACAAGTTTCTCATAAACTTTTTATAAACCCAAAAACTTTGATTACGTCATCAAAGCATATATTCCAACTCCGAGATGCTTGCTGCAGCCCATAGAATGATTGTTGGAGCTCGCACACCTTATAACATCCTTACGACTGACAAAACCTTCTGGTTGTATCACATACAACCTTTCCTCAAGTAAACCGTTAAGGAAACAATGTTTTGACATCCATCTGCCATATTTCATAATTGAAAAATGCAGCAACTGCTAACATAACTCCAACAGACTTCAGCACCGCTAATGGTGAGAAAATCTCATCGTAGTAAATTCCTTGAACTTGGCAAAAACTTCTGTGCGACAAGTCGAGCTTTATAAATGGTGACATTCACCATCCGCGTGTGTCTTCATCTTAAAGGTCCATTTGTACTCAATGACCTGCCGTCCAATGGGAAAGTCTACCAAAGTCTATACTTTGTTTTCATACATGGATCCTTTCTCGGATTTCATGGACTCTAACCATTTTTCAGAATCTAGGCCCATCATCGCTTCTCCATAGTTCGTAGGTCCATTGTTGTCCAACAACATGACCTCTGAGACAGGGTTGCCATACCACTCAGGAGTAGTACGCAATCTTGTCGACCTATGAGGTTCGATAGCAACTTGATCCGAGGCTTCATGATCATCATCATTAACTTCCTTTTCAACCAACGCAGGCTCTAGAGAAACATCTTTCTACACTGTGTTACTCTCTGGTTGAAACAAAGGTTCAACAACCTCATCAAGTTTCTATCTTCCTCCCACTCAATCATTTTGAGAAAAACTCTTTGTCGAGAAAGGACCCATTTTAGCAACAAACACTTTGCACTCGGATCTCAGATAGAAGGTATACCCAACTATTCTTAGGGTACTCTGTGAAGATGCATTTGTACGCTTTGGGTTCGAGCTCATTAGGTGAAAACCTTTTTCACATAACGGACACAGCCCAAACATTAAGAAATGATAGCTTAGTTTTCTGCCAAACCAAAATCCATACGGTGTAATCTGAACGGACTTAGATGGCGCTGCTTTTAAAGTGAATGTAGTTGTCACTAATGCATAACACCAAAATGGTAGTGGCAAACCGATAAGAGACATCATAGTTCGCACCATATCCCATAGAGCATGACTACGACGTTCGGACACACCATCACACTATGGTGTTCCAGGTGGCGTGAGTTGTGAAACAAGTTTGACATTGTCTAAAGTTGTATGCCAAACTTGTAACTCAGATATTCACCTCCATGATCATATCATAGACATTTTTATCTTCTTGTCACAAGGATCATAAACTTTACTTTGAATTTGTTTGAACTTTTCAAACGTTTCAGACTTGTGTTTCATTAAGTAAATATACTCATATATACTCAAATCATCAGTGAAGGTAAGAAAATAACAATATCCACTGTACGCTACAACACTCATTGGACCGCATACATCAAGATGTATTATTTCCAATAAGTTACTAGCCCACTCCATCATACCGAAAACGGGGTCTTTAGTCATCTTGCCCAAGAGGCATGGTGCGCATATCTCAACCTCTTCGAAACCAAATGAGTCCAAAGATCCATCAACATAGAGTTTCTTCATGCAATTTATACCAATATGACATTTAGCGACAGTGCCACGGGTATGTGGTACTATCATTATTAACTTTGCATCTTTTGGCATCAATGTTATGAACATGTGTATTACTACGATCAAGATTCAACAAACCATTCTCATTGGGTGCATGACCATTGAAGGTATTATTCATGTAAACAGAATAACCATTATTCTCTCACTTAAATGAATAATCGTATTGCAATAAACACGATCTAAACATGTTCATGCTTAACGAAAACACAAAATATCATTTATTTAGGTTTGTCAGTAATCCCGAAGATAGAGAGAGTGTGCGATGTTGATCACATCATCCTTGAAAACATTTCCAACACACATCATCACCTCACCCTTAGCTAGTCTCCGTTTTTCTATAGCTTTTATTTCTAGTTAGTAACATTTAGCAACTGAACCGGTATCCAATACCTAGGTGCTACTTGGAGTACTAGCAAGGTACACATCAATAACACGTATATCAAATATACTTTTGTCGATGTTGCCAGCCTTCTTATCTACCAAGTATGTAGGGTTGTTCCGCTTCAGCGACCGCTCTGCTCATAATAGAAGCACTTAGTCTCGGGTTTGGGTTCAACTTTGGGTTGCTTCACTGGAGCAGCAACTGACTTGCCATCCACAAAATTTCCCTCCTTACCCTTCCCTTTTTGAAACTAGTGGTTTTACTAAGCATCAACACTTGATGCTCCTTCTTGATATCTACCTTCGTGGTGTCAAACATTGCGAACAACTCAGGGATCAATATTTCCATCCCTGGCATTTTATAGTTCATCACGAAGCTCTAGTAGCTTAGTGACCATGACTTCGAAAACTATATCAATCACTCTCTTATCTGGAAGATCAACTCCCACTCGATTCGAGCGATTGTAGCACCCAGACAATCTAAGGACATGCTCAACAATTGAGCTATTCTCCTTCATCTTGGAGGCAAAGAATCCTGTTGGAGATCTCATATCTCACAACACGGGCACGAGCCCGAGATCCTAATTTCAGCTCTTAGAACATCTCATATGTTCCATGTCGTTCAAAACGTTTTGGAGCCTTAGTTCTAAGCCGTAATGCATGACGCAGTGACCTATCAAGTAGTCATCGGAATGTGCATGTCAGATGTTCACAATAACTACAGACGACGCTAGAGGGGGTGGAGCACCGAGCGGTGCATTAAGGACATAAGCCTTCTGTGCAGCAATGAGGACAATCCTCAGATCACGGATCGAGTCCGCAATATTGCTATAGCGTGAGCTAGTAATCTACAACATAATTTGCAACATAGCGTGAGCTAGTAATCTACAACATAATTTGCAAAGACACTACTGACTATGATCATGATAATGAGTTCAATTAATCATATTACTTAAGAACTCCCACTCAAATTGATATCCCTCCGGTCATTCGAGTGATACATGATCCACATTCACCAACTCAAGTCCGATCATCACGCGAGTTGAGGTGGTTTGAATGGTGAACATCATCATGTTGATCATATCTACTATATGACTCATGTTCGACCTTTCGGTCTCTTGTGTTCCACGACCATGTCTTTACATGCTAGGCTCGTCAAGTTTAACCCAAGTGTTCCGCATGTGCAAGATTGGCTTGGACCCGTTGTATGTGAACGTAGAGTCTATCACACCCAATCATGACGTGGTGTCTCGACACGACGAACTTTCGCAACGGTGCACACTCGAGGAGAACACAATTTATCTTGAAATTTTAGTGAGCGATCACCTTATAATAATACCATCGCCCTAAGAAAAACAAGGTGCATACAAGGATTAACATCACATGCAAATCATAAGTGACATTATATGGCCATGAACTTGTGCTTTTTATCTCCATCTATAAAGCACCGCATGAACTCCATCGCCACCGGCATGACACCATGATCTCCATCATCTTGATCTCCATCAACATGTCGCCATCGGGGTTGTCGCGCCCACCATGCTTCTACTACTATTGCTACCGTTTAGCGATAAATTAAAGCATTACATAGCTCTATGTTAATGATTGACACGTAGGTCATACAATAATTAAAGACAACCCTATGGCTCCTACCGGTTGCCGTACTCAACGACATGCAAGTCGTGATATTCTGTACAAAACATGATCATCTCATGCATCACATATATCTCATCATGTAATTAGCCATATCACATCACAACTTACCCTGCAAAAACAAGTTAGACGTCCTCTAATTGTTGTTGCATGTTTTACGTGGCTGCTATGGGTATCTAGCAAGAACAGTTCTCACCTACGCAAAAACCACAACGATGGTACATAAGTAGATTTTCAACCTTCCCAAGGACTGGCTTTGTCGAATCCGATCCAACTAAAGTAGGAGAAACAGACAACCGCCAGACATCTTTGTGCAACAAAGTTACATGTTAGTCGATGGAACCGGTCTCTCATAAGCGTACGAGTAAGGTTGGTCCGGGCCGCTTCATCCCACAATACCGCTGAACCAAAACACGACCAAGGGAGGAAGCAATCTATGCATCAACGCCCACAAACTCCTTTGTGTTCTACTATAGATCTCATCTATACATAGACCTAGCTCATGATGCCACTGTTGGGGAACCTTTCATGAGAAACAAAAAAATTCCTACGCACACGCAAGATCTATCCATGGTGATGACCATCTACGAGAGGAGAGTGAATCTACATACCCTTGTAGATCGGTAAGTGGTAAGTGTTAAGAAACGCGGTTGATGTAGTCGAACGTCTACGCGATCCAAATCGCCGAGCGTCCCACGATCCCATCAAGATCCGTTCTGCGATCCAATCACGATCCGTCCCGCGATCCAATCATGAATCGTCTCGCGATCTTGATCGCGGTCCTTTTGATCTAGCATCGAACGGACAACACCTCCGCGTTCAGCACACGTACAGCTTGATGATGATTTCCGCCTTCTTGACCCAGCAAGAGGGAGAAGAGAGGTAGATGATTTTTCTGGCAGCGCGACGGCATGGAGGCAATGGTGGTGGAACAATTCCAGCAGGGCTTCGCCTAAGCATCGCTGAAACGATCTAGAGGAGAAACTATGATCTAGAGGAGAGGGTAGCACGTGGCTGATTTCTACGTCTCAAAACCCTCAAAACCTCTAGTATATATAGGAGGAGGTAGGGAGGAGCCTTGGTGCACAAGGGACCATCCCTTGTCCTTGGCGCAAGGAGGAGAGGAGGAGTCCTCCTCCAATCCTAGTAGGATTAGGACTCCTCCTTCCCACTTGGAAACTCTTTCCACCTTGTGTTTTCTCCTTCCCTATCCACTCCAGCCGCATGGTCCCTTAGAGGAGGCTTCGTCCAGCCCACCAGGGGATGGTTTACCTCCTCCATAGCCCATGTAGCCTCTTGGGTCGAGACACCCCTCCCGATGGTCCCCCGGTACCCTCCCGGCACTTCCGGTACACTACTGATGAGCCCAAAACTTTTTCGGTGACCAAAACAGGACTTCCTATATATCAATATTTACCTCCGAGCAGTTCCGAAGCTCCTCGTGATGTTCGGGATATCATCCAGGACTCGAAATAACCTTCGGTCACCACCATATATAACTCTATACTATCGAAACATCACCTAACATTAAGTGTGCACACCCTGCGGGTTCGAGAACTATGTAGACATGACCGAGACACATCTACGGTCAATAACCAATAGCGGGACCTAGATGCCCATATTGGTTCCTACATATTCTATGAAGATCTTTATTGGTTGAACCTCTATGTCAAGGATTCAGTTAATCCCGTATGCCGTTCCCTTTGTTCTTCGGTATGTTACTTGCCCGAGATTGGATCGTCGGCATCTACATACCTAGTTCAATCTCGTTACTGGCAACTCCTTTTACTCGCTCCGTAATACAAGATCCCGTGGCTAACACTTAGTCACATTGCTTGCAATGCTTATTCTGATGTTGTATTACCGAGTGGGCCCTCAGATACCTTTCCGTCACACGGAGTAACAAATCCCAGTCTTGATCCATGCCAACCCAACAGACACCCTCGGAGATACCTGTAGAGCACCTTTATAGTCACCCAGTTATGTTGTGACGTTTGATACACACATGGTACTCCTCTGGTGTCAGTGAGTTGCATGATCTCATGGTCATAGGAACAGATACTTGACATATAGAAAATTTTAGCAATAAACTGACACAATCATATGCTACATATATAGTTTGGGTCTTGCCCATCACATCATTCTCCTAATGATGTGATCCCGTTATCAAATGACATCTCATGTCCATGGCTTGGAAACCTTAACCATCTTTGATCAACGATCTAGTCTATTAGAGGCAAACTAGGGACATGGTGTTGTCTATGTATCCACACATGTATCTCAGTTTCCGATCAATACAATTCTAGCATGGATAATAAACGATTATCACAAAAAAGTAAATATGATAATAAATAATTTATTATTGCCTCTAGGGAATATTTCCAACAGAAACACTCCCACAAGGTTGTGAAAGCAACAAGGTATGAGATGGCCTTCGGAGGGAAGTGGTGAAGTTCTGCCTGGAAAAAGTTCAAAACCCATGGATGAAAGGATGGGGAGGCATAGAAAAACCTCCCTTGACGTGGGTGAGGAGGAGGACTCGCTCCCCCTCATGCGGCTCTAGCTTGATCTCCCCCTCCGACAGCCTCCACGAGCCGTCGACTACGAGCCCGTCGATGACGAGGTTCTCGACGTCCCTCTCCGTGACCGTCGACGGGAAGAAATCTCCCTGGATCCACCCCGCCAGTGCCATGAATCAGGCGCTCGACGGCTTCTTCGCCTTGGTCCCTCCCTTCTTGGCATGCTCGAGTTTCTCCGTCTTGTCTTACATCATCACAGCAGCGGTCGTCAAGGTGAAGTTGAACGGCGTGCATGGAGCAGGTGAGGCAGCAGAAAAGAGAGGATTTGGTGGGGAAGCACTATGCTGTCCGCAGCACGGTCTCATCTTATATCAGCCCGAGTGAGTCATTGACCTGCGGGCCTGTCAGATCTCCGTGTATCTCAACCGCAGAAGTCGCGTTATAACTGGCGTAATGGGTGGTGCAGAAATCGAGGCGTGGCGACATCTTCGTGTGGCGCGCGCTTCCCAAATTTTCGAATCCCATGAATTCCGAGCCTGACGGAGCGACCCGTCGCATCCAAAGATCTTCTTGAGTCACTCGGATTTGAATATGTGCTCGAATTCACTCGGACACTTGTCAAGGCCCAATAGATCAGGGCGAATGGGAAAGGGTCCAGTCAACACAGATTTTTGTAAAACTCTGAAATGCATTCGGAATTTCCGTGCTTTATCAGAATCAGCATTGATCCCTTTTTCACTCGAACCCCGATCCATTCGGGGGCTAATGACGAGGATATGTACCTAGGGTAGGGTCCTAGGCCTGACCTACATACCTTACCTAAGGACACTGTGTTAAAGGACTTAGAGATTACAAGGAAGACTCCGACTGAAGTCACCATGGCGCGTAAGTCACTCGACATTTAATCCACTCAGAGGTATCTCCCACCACTCGACAGTCTCCTCTCAGTCGTATACTTCCGTAACTCCAATTTTTTTGAAAAATTAGGAAAACCTGGGAACTTTGTATATGAATCGTGTGTAAAAATTTCAGACTCATACAACAATCTGATAAATTTATAAAAGTCCTGGAATGGGTGCAAAAGTTTTTGTTTTTCAGCAAGATCAAATCAACAATCACCATAGACCATCCCAAAGGTCTTACTTGGCTCAAACACTAATTAAAACACCAAAACACAAATACTACAGAGGTAATAATGTGTAAAACACTCAAAAACAAAGCAACAACAAAAACATAAAAATAAAATTGGGTTGCCTCCCAACAAGCGCTATTGTTTAACGCCCCTAGGTAGCAAAACACAATAGATCTAGGTGTTGTCATAATAGTAAGGGAGATCATCCATCATCATCTCATACTCCATTCTTTCAGTAGCAAGTTTCCTTTATGGCAAGCAAAAATAATCAAGAGGGCTAAATTTAATAGGATAAGGATCCTTAAGGTCAAGTGCGAGAGGGATAGGTTCCTCCTTTGGCCCCCTATAATATATAATCAATTCATCATTGTAAGATTTCCTTTGGTGGAAAGTCATAAGCCTATCTCTTAATATGAACTCTAATCCATTGTTTTGTATAGCAAAATTATCATTCAGTTAAGAAATCTTATCAACAAAAACCTTGGTAGGGACCCTTTTTCTCAAATTTTAATTATAAGAACCATAATCCGAAGATTGCAATCTCATTATTTATTCTTGATTAAAAAGGATCTCCTCTATAGGGGGACATCCACCATTAATTTTATAATGAGCAAAAATTTCGCTAGCCTCTTTCATGATGAATCTAAATTCGTGGGCTAGAAATATAGTGGCGGCACGCTTAACAGAAGAATTTTGAATATTAGAGAACTCTAGAAAAAATCTTTGTATGCAAGGATGCATATGAACAAATTGTCTCTCATGTTCAATTATTAATAGAGTTATAGCATCCGCAAGACTATTTGTTTTGTTGAGAATAGACCCTCCTAGGGTAGGTAGCGTACTAGCACAAGTAAAGAAATCTTGAATACCACCTTTTCCAATAATATCACCGCTACCTATGTGGAATTTTTTTTGTATGTGTGATAGTAGGTTCCTCATGAAGGTCGTTATTAACAAAGTCATCAGAATTCCCATCAAGCTTATTACTATCCTTTTCAATGAAAACCTCCCCAGGTTCAGACATGGTGGCAACGAATTGATCTAGAACACAAGCAAACAAAAAGCAAAAGAAAAGGTGAATGAAAGAACGGAGAATAAAAAGGCAAATGTTTTTGGTATTTTCTAAAAATCACTTTAGAAGTGGGGGAGAGAAAAACGAGAGGAAAATGGCAAATAATGTAAATGTAAGAGATGAGTTTGTGATGGGTACTTGGTAGGGTTGATGTAGATCTCCCTGGCAACGACACCAGAAATCCTTCTTGCTACTTCTTTGCACCTACACAAACAATCAAACACTTGAAGAAGAAAGGGTGATGAAGTAAAGTAGATAAGTATTTCCCTCAGTCGTTGAGGACTAAGGTATCAATCCAGTAAGAGATACAAGAAAGTCCCCAATCTTCGCACCTACACAAACAATCAAACACTTGCACCCAACGCCATAAAGGGGTTGTCAATCCCTTCACGGTTATTTCCAAGGATGAGATCTGATAGAGATAGATATAGAAGATCACTAAATCGAAAAGTAAAACAAAAGTAAAAAATATTATAGCAAAGTATTTTTGGTATTTTTGGTTTATAGATCTGAAAATATATTATGGAAAGTAGACCCGGGGCCATAGGTTTCACTAGAGGCTTCTCTCATGAAGGAAAATAATACGGTTGGTGAACAAATTACTGTCTAGCAATTGATAGAAAATCGAATAATTATGAAGATATCCAAGGCAATGATTATGCATATATGCATCACGTCTGTGTCAAGTAGATATGAAAATATATTATGGAAAGTAGACCCGGGGCACCTTAGTCCTCCGCGCTCCCTGAGGAGCAGGGTAGCGTCGGTGCCTCACGCCTCGTCGAGCATCCAGTGTACTACGTCAACACTATGTTGTGGGATGCACGCGCTACCCCTTGCAGCAAAAGCTCCTGCTCACGCTCCTCGTCACCTCAGGGAAGCTGCGCCAATACTTCAAGGCCACCCCATCAAGGTCGTCTCTACGTATCCGCTGGAGAATGTGCTATGCAAGCCTAATGCTGCCCAAAGTATTGTGGAGTGAACATCGAGATGCAGGCCTTCCACCTGGAGTTCAACACAACCAGAGTCATCAAGGGTTTGGCCCTTGCTGACTTCGTGGATGAATGGACGGATGCTCCGGACCGGGAGCTAGATGAGGGCCAGTCCCTCGCGCCCGGCAATAAGGCGCCTGACGGCTGGGTCATGCACTTCGACGTGGCCTTTGCACGATAGGGCGTGGGGGCTGGATTCGTACTCATCTCACTGACCCAGGACAATCTCTACTATGCCATGCACCTCTGCTTCCAGCATGGAGAGAAGGTCTCCAAGTACATTGCAGAGTATTGGGGCTTGATCACGGGCCTTAGGGCCACGCGGTCCAGGGGGTCAAGCGCCTCGCTATCAAGGGCGACTCCCAACTCCTTGTCAACTTCTCCAACAAGGAGTACAAACCGAAGGACGAGCACATGGAGGTGACTTGGAAGAGGTACACAAAATTGAAAAGCACTTCCAAGGCTTGGAATTGCAGCATGTCTAGCGCAGCATGAACAAGGAGGCGAACGACATCGCTAAGAGGGCGTCACGCCGCGAGCCTCACAAGCCTGGCATCTTCAAGGAGAGGCTCTTCCAACAATCGGTGCATCCCCGGCCGCAGGACGGGCATCGCCTCGGGAGGAACTGCCACCGGCCCCGCCCTTGGGGTGCCCTGGCCTATGGACCGGCCTCAAGAGCACGCTTGCCCCTAGCGCAGGAACCTTAGGCCAGTGACTGGACTGAGGAGTTCAAGGCGTACCTGCTCAGCGGCGCCCTGCAGAAAAGGAGGATGGGGAACGTGTGGTCTGCCAGGCCACTGCCTACTACCTAAGGGACGGCGAGTTGTACCGCAGGTGCCAAAACAACGTCTCGCTATGGTTCATATCAAAGGAGCTGGGGCACGAGCATTCCGATCCTATGAGGCATGCCAATTCCACGCCAAGAACATTCATCAACACATGCAAGGTCTCCGGACCATCCCACTTTCCTTGCCCTTCGTGGTCTGGGAGCTGGACATACTAGGCCCTTTCCCTTGGGAAGCCAGAGGCTACCGCTACCTCTATGTCGCCATCGACAAGTTCACCAAGTGGGCACAGGTGGAGCCCGTGCACACCATACCCGTTGGCTTAGCAGTTAAGTTCATCCCAGGCCTCATGAGCCGCTTGGGTGTTCCCAATCATATCATTACTGATAGTGGCTCATAGTTCACAAGCAACCTCTTTAGGGAATATTGTGCTAATCTTGGGACACAAATATGTTACACTTCGGTGGTGCACCCGTGGAGCAACAAACTAGCCGAGTGCTACTTCTTGAGCTTGCATTGGTTTTCCCTTGAAGAGGAAAGGGTGATGCAGAAAAGTAGATAAATATTTCCATCAGTTGTTGAGAACCAAGGTATCAATCCAGTAGGATATACAAGCAAGTCCCCAATCTTCGCACCTACACAAGCAATCAAACAATTGCGCGCAACGCTATAAAGGGGTTGTCAATCCCTTCACGGTTATTTGCAAGGATGAGATCTGATAGAGATAGATATAGAAGATTAATGAAACAAAAAGTAAAACAAAAGTAAAAAGATTGCAGCAAATTATTTTTTGGTATTTTTGGTTTATAGATCTGAAAATTTAATATGGAAAATAGACCCGGGGGCCATAGGTTTCACTAGAGGCTTCTCTCATGAAGGAAAATAATATGGTGGGTGAACAAGTTACTATCGAGCAATTGATAGAAAAGAGGATAATTATGAAGATATCCTAGGCAATGATTATTCATATATGCATCACGTCCATGTCAAGTAGACCGAAAAGATTTTGCATCTACTACTATTACTCCACACATCGACCGACTCCTGCGTGCATCTAGAGTATTAAGTTCATAAAGAACAGAGTAACACATTAGGTAAGATGCCATGATGTAGAAGTATAAACTCAAGCAATATGATGAAAACCCCATATTTTTATCCTTGATGGCAACAATACAAATAAGTGCCTCTCTCCCCCTACTATGTCACTGGGGGAGGACACCGCAAGATTAAACAGAAAACTAAGCACTTCTCCCATTGCAAGAATTACCAATCTAGTTGGCCAAACCAAACCAATAACTCGAAGAGACTTGCAAAGATATGAAATCATGCATATAGTAATTCAGAAAAGACTCAAATAATATTCATGGATAATCTGAACATAAAGCCACAATTCATCTCATCTCGACAAACACACCGCAAAAGAGTATTACATCGGATATATCTCCATGAAGATCATGAAGAACATGGTATTGAAGCACAAAGAGAGAGAACAAACCATCTAGATACTAGCTATGGACCCGACGGTCTATGGTGAACTACTCATGCATCATCGGAGGGGCAATGGAGTTGATGTAGATGCCCTTCATGATCGAATCCCCCTCCGACAGATTTCCGGAAAAGGCTCCAAGATTGGATCTCTCAGGAACGAAGGCTTTTGGCGGCGGAAAATTATTTTCATGGCTCTCTTTGGTATTGGGGGAATATTTAGGAATTTATAGGCCGAAGAATAGGGTTAGGAGACCTACTGGGGTCCACAAGCCTACCAGGCGCGACCAGGGGTGGTGGCCGCGCCCACTTGGGTTGTGACCTCCTGGCAGGTCTCTTGCCTTCCCCTCCAAGTCTAGTAGATGTCTTCTGGTCCAAGAAAAATAATAGCAAAATTTTTATTCCATTTGGACTCTGTTTAATATTCCTTATCTGCAATAGTCAAAAATAAGGAAAAACAGAAACTCGCACTAGGCTCTAGATTAATAGGTTAGTCCCAAAAATAATATAAAATAACATATTAATGCATATAAAACATCCAAAACATATAATATAATAGCATGGAACAATAAAAAATTATAGATACATTGGAGACGTATGAAGCATCCACAAGCTTAATTCCTACTCGTCCTCCACTAGGTAAATGATAAAAACAGAATTTTTATGTGGGATGCTACCTAACGTATTTCTCCATGTAATATTCTTTATTGTGGCTTGAATATTCAGATCCGTAAGACTCAAAACGATAGCTTAATGTTGACATAAAGACTATAATGTTTCAAGCATACTAACAAAGCAATTGTATCTCTTCAAAATATAATGCTAAAAGAAAGTTATCCCTACAAAATCACATAGTCTGACTATGCTCCATCTTCCCCACACAAAGTATTTATATCATGCACAACCCCGATGAAAAGTAGAGAAATTGTTTCACACCTTTTATGTTCTCAAACTTTTTTCGGGACCCCAATCCTAGGCCATAAGAATCTCGCATGTAACACATCACATCACTTTGTAGCCTCACGCACGATTATCCCCACGGTGGCCACCTTACCTGGGCCAGGACCGTATGTGTCTTTTGGCTCACATATGTGAATATGTCTCTAGCATTCAAATGTCAAAGAAACCGGGCCGACATGACTAGTCGTAGAACCCAATTAGCACATCCATAAGGGACAGGCATACATAACACAGCAATGCAGGTGTCAGCCTCTAGCGGGTGTAGATGAGTCATAGCAAGCTACATGGACTCCATTACATCGTGAGACATTTCTCTCATGAACTGCGCGTAGACGAGTCATAGCAGGCTACAAGTACTCCATTACACCACGAGACGTTTCCCCGAAGGGACAGACACGGCCGCAAAGAAGGATAGACGCCGGTCAATTAATGTGTCTAGAGCAGTAGGAAGCTACCAAGGCTCGGTGGAAGCACAAAGAGGCAATTCTTTGTAAAGAGTAATCCTGAGGCACACAACTAGGTGTTGGATCCCATACATATCGTTGCACGTCACACGTACGCACGACATGCCTGATATGCATAGATACAACTATGGCATCACAACATAACCATACAACAACATATGATTTATTTAGAAGGCTCTAGAGATCCTCCATATAATAATGGTACAAACAGGGGTCACATGAGCCATCATTCAGAGCATACAACCAATAAGCGGAAGACATATTTCTGGGTACGGACATTTATTAAAAGTGGCTGGAGGAGCCTTAAAAGCAACAACGACCCTACCAAAGGAACCAGACCTCTGTCTGGGATTCACAAAATAATCCGATCAACATCGTACTTCACATCATAAGAATCACTAATGAGACTGACGTGTCCTCTACAAAAACATAAATTAAGCAAACGTGAGTACAAAGGTACTCAGCAAGACATACATCAGAACTAACTACATATGCATCAGTATCAATGAATGGGGTTGTGGAGTTTATTGCAGCAAGCTAGCTTTGACTCTTTGCTAACCTATACTACGACTAAAAGTATCATCTTTGAAGTGGGATAGCGCACACAAGTCCACATATTCACCTAATCAATACACCACTACGGATCCACTTCCGTCTCCCTACAAGAAGGCCATCCATAGCACTCACACTTAGCTTGCGTATTTTAGAGTATCCATTTCACTTGTCTATTGATACTTCTCTGTCGTATCTGTAATTTTTGATTGTTTCTTGCCAATATTATACAACATTCATATACTTTTGGCAACTTTTTATACTATTTTGGGGACTAACATTTTGATGCAGTGCCAGTTCCTATTTGTTGCATGTCTTTTGATTTGCAGAATATCCATACCAAACAAAGTACAAACGCGATAAAAAAATTACGAAGATTTGTTTGGAATATATGTGATTTTTGGGAAAAAGAATCAACGCAAGACGATGCCTGAGGAGGTGGCAAGCCTGCTAGGCGCGGCCCACCCCCTGGCCGCGCCCGGTAGGCCTGTGGCCACCCCTTAGGTCAGTTGGAGATGTCCTTTGGCCGCAAGAAAGCTAATTTTTTGGTAAAGATCCCCTCAAAATTTCATCCCAACCAGAGTTACAGATCTCCGGATATTTAAGAAACGGTAAATGGCCAGAATCTGGGAGAGTAGAAATAGAAGGAAACAGGGAGAGTGATCAAATCTCAGAGGGGCTCTTGCCCCTACGCTACCATGGAGGCCATGGACCAGAGGGGAAAGCCTTCTCCAATCTAGGGGGAAGGTCAAGGAAGAAGAATAAGGAGTGGGGCTCTCTCCCCCTCTCTCCTGGTGGCACCGGAACGCCGTCAGGGCCATCATCATGAGGGCAATCTACTCCAACAACGCCGTCATCTTCACCAACACCTCCATCACCTTCCCCCATATATCTACAGCGGTCCACTCTCACGCAACCTGCTATACCCTCTACTTGAACATGGTTCTTTATGCTTCATATTATTATCCAATGATTTGTTGCCATCCTATGATGTCCGAGTAGATTTTTGTTGTCCTATGGGTTGATTGATGATCATGATTGGTTTGAGTTGCATGTTTTATTATCGGTGCTGTCCTATGGTGCTCTCCGTGTCGCGCAAGTGTGAGGGATCCTCGCTGTAGGGTGTTGCAATGTGTTGATAATTTGCCTATGGTGGGTTGCTTGAGTGACAGAAGCATAAACCCGAGTAGGTGGGTTGTTGGATTTGGGAGTAAAGAGGACTTAATACCTTATAATGCTATGGTTGGGTTTCACCTTAATGATCTTTAGTAGTTGCGGATGCTTGCTAGAGTTCCAATCATAAGTTCATATGATCCATGTATAGAAAGTATGTTAGATTATGCCTCCCCCTCATATAAAATTGAGATAATGATGACTGATCTAGTTATCGATTTCCTTGGGACAATTTTGCCACTCCTACTACCACTTTTCTACACTCGTTAAACTAACTTAATTGTTACTATATCTTAGGAGCCCCTAGATTTTATTTACGTGCTCTTTATTATCTTGATAACCTACCCCATTACATGAACAAAGTACTTCTAGTTTCATACTTGTCCTAGGTAAAGTGCATGTTAAGCGTGGGTAGAGTTGTATCGGTGTTCGATAGAACTTGAGGAAATATTTGCTCTACCTTTAGCTCCTCGTTGGGTTCGACACTCTTACTTATCGAAAGAGGCTACAATTGATCCCCTATATTTGTGGGTTATCATCTATGTACCCCATAAGTTCTCCAAGTAGTCCATATCCGAGGACGCAACTATTCGAACATATTATTACAGCTTGCATGCATATACTTCTTCAAACACACGCTCTCGCCACTTATCACCATATGCACGTCATGCATCTCGGCAACCTTCAAACGGAAGCACTGGCGTGGGAGTCGGCCATGACCGTCAACCACACAAGACCCTAGTCCAAGTTTATCGCCTATTTGAGACTGAACCCGCAAGGAAGTCCGGCCGAAGTTTCCACTACGGCCCCAAACGATGTCTGTAGGGTTCCCAAGCCCACCTCGACGGATGGTACTACGCTTGGTACACCGGACCACGGTGCATCTACTGCGCCATAGCCTACCCCTCAAGTCATCGCTATGCACGGCCGCCAGCACATTCTACAAACACCAGAAACTAGTAGCAACTCCTAGACAGAGGTCTAGGCGATTAATAAGCTGAGAGGGTGAATTAAGGATTCCAATGCGCGGTAGTATCTTGTCTTCGATAACATACACAGAACTCAGTTCCTAAGGACGGTACCTCTTGGCTCAATAAACAAGCATGGATGAGTAAGCACAACAAGGCTCAAGAAGTTGATACTCATGCTAAGTGGTTTCAACTATTTACTCTGGCAAAGACAGGTCATGCAAAGGAATGGGTTCAAATACTGAGAACATGTAACAGTTGAATCGTGACTGCCCTAATGCAATAAAAGAGAGCAGGAGCGAGAGATTGGGTTCATATCAGTATGCTTAATGGGGGTTTCTTGCCTGGCACCTCTGAAGATAACAATGAGTCTTCATCAATGACAATGATCTCAACGTCGGAACAACGTCTACCGAAGGGGAACTAACACCGGCAAACAAGAGGGAACAACATTCAATTCATGCAATGCACTATCATGATATATGATATGACACATTAAGGTATTGAATTAACCTAGATGAATAACTAACCAGGTTAATTGAAGTAGAATTCAAACAAGTTTGAATTTCAACTCCAAATGATATTTCATATATTGCCCTAATCATAAAATGTCCTACTTGGTGATCTTAACTTGTTCAAACATGCATGATCATGTCATAAACATATTCGCTGGATTTTTCTGATCATTTTTCATATATAAATTATTTTCGTTTGAGTTACAGATTATTTTCTATCATTTTTCAAGTTTATAACATTTTCTAAAATATAATAAATCATTTAGTACTTATTTTAATTCCAAAAAACATATATTGCGTCAGCATTAAGTCTAGATGACATCAGGAGTCAAGTGGCTCGGTCCAGGTCAAACCTTTACCACATGTCATTGACACAGGGTCCTCCCAAGATGTTGACTGGTGGGTCTAGTCAACACTGACGTGGCGAGGTCAATCTAGCACGTGGGGCCCATCTCTCAGTGGAACAGATGGTTAAAAATGGTTAAATTATTTTAACTAATCTTATTAGTAGGCATAGGCCCACTAGTCAGTGGTTCATGAGCGTGGTTAGTGGTGTCATTAGCATTTAATTATGGCGCCATATCAGCCGACCGGGGTTAGCCGCCAACACCCTTCCCACGTAGTGGATTCCGGCCAGGACGCCACTACGACCGTCAGCTGGATGCGCTGGAGGCACCAGTGGGAAGCCCATCCTCATGCGCATCTAGGAAGGCACGAGGGAGGTTGTGGGGTGGCCGGAGTTGATGCCACCGATGAACGGGGCGGCGTAGGAGCTCAGGCCAGCACAACCGTGTGGCTGTGGTGCGGCACAGTGGCATCTGAGGGGTCAGGGGCTCCCGGGGAGTGTGGGGAGCATGATGACATGCTCAGCCCGGTCAGTCGCAAGCTCCAACGATGGCGGCGACAAACGCGGCGGTGAGAAGGTTCAGCCATCGCAGAGCTCCTCGCTAGGGGACGAACAAAGAAGGAGAAAGCAAGAGGATCTCATGGCGAGGTAGGTGCTATAGACGGCGGATCCGGGAAGGCTGGGACGATGATGAATCGGTCGGGGTGGCGCTCGGTCACCGGCGACGAAGAAGATGACAACGGCGATGTTGCAGGCCTATCGTAGTTGTGTTCTTCGACTGGGAGCTCCACGTGGGCAAGGCGGGGTGGCTGAGCTCGCTACAGGGGCTGGAGGAGGCCGGTGGCCACGGTGGTCGCGAGCGATGGCGACGGAAGCACTCGGGCTGGGGAGGAAGAGGGAACAAAGGAGAGGGTGAGAGCGAGAGTGACAGGGAGAGGGAAAGAGATGGGTCGCGCCCGTCTCTCTGGCGAGGGGATGAGGACGGGGACGAGTAGCTCCCTTGTAGGCAGGAGCTGGCTGTCGAGTGGGCGTGCGGGCGACATGCCCTCGTCCTCCTAGCAGAGGAGGAAGAAGACCTCCCCGCCCCTATGCTAGGCCTCTTCTCACTAGGTAAGGACCAGGTAACTATTTCCCTTTTTTCTTTTCTTTCTTTTTCTAATTTCTTCTCTCTGTTATTATTTGTTTGGGAAAAATCCTAACGTCAATAATCCTGAAATAATTCCTGGGGTTTATGAATATTATTTCTAGGCCCTACAATAATTATCAGATCTTTTGAAGCAACTAAAATAGTGATAGTCTTTTATTTGTCATCTTTAGCAATATTGCTGGTTTATTTAAAATGCGAGAAGGAGTTGTTAAAAGTAAATCACCACTGGTATGTTGTTGCCAACATTTATCAGAGAGGGGGCACATTTTTTAAGAGCATTTTGGAAACATTAAAAAAACAGTTATTGGAATTTATTTATTCAATGAAGTTCTAGGGTTTGTCATCCCCATTTCAAAATTAATTGGAGTTTAAACATGATGACATGATGATGAATGCAATGACAGTCAATGACTAAGCTAGGGTTGTGACAAGTCACCCACACTAAAGAAGAATCTCGTCCCGAGATTCAGGCATAGTGTAAGACGACATAGGGGCACTAACTACCACAATCTTCATGATCCTATTTCCCTTCTTGAAGATGTTGATTTGCTGCATCATGTTGATCTTGACATTTTGCTCTTGAGATCTTTATCTAAACACAATGACAAAGGGAACAATATAATACTACAAGAGTCGACCTTCTCAAAGATCAAGCATTTGATGATCAACTCACAGAATGAAACGTGAGAATATCTCTTGCGTTGAGAGACAAAACATTTATCAAGAGAGATAAAACAAGGTAGATGACGGATGTTCAATTGGTAGGCAACAATTCCACACTTATCTAGGATGGGGCATGGTTTCAAAGTAGCGGGGACTTAGTTGCCCTTCATACAATAACGGGCACCTAGGGAGGTGACTCATAGAGTTATTCCCTTAAGTGGCAAAATGAATTACTTTTGATACAAGTATCACTGAAACTCTTCATAATATTGTATGGCAATTCACAATGATCGTTTGAAGGAGTTCAAAGGAATGGCATACTCTGATTAAAGGAAACTAGAGTTATAGGACAACCCGGCAAATGGAAGGCACATTCCAATTGATACCGAGAATATATCCCAGTGTTTGAGCGTGCTCTCAAGAACTTGAGCATTTCCATATTCATTAAGGCTTTACCAATATTCGTGCCCATATCTTGGTGGCACCTCATACAACCACGATGAATAATAATGGAGGATGCAGATGGAAAGGAAGACAACACCTTCTCAGATTTCACCTTGGCTATGTCGAGGAAACAAAATCTGGATGATCGAACGTGAGACATTTAGCACTCCGCTTCCAATCTTCTCCTTGATCTTCCGGCATAACCCAATTATAGGTTAGGTGTTATGACTAGAACATCAAGTAAAGGTCGGACTTCAAGGGCATGAAAAAGGTCCATGAGGAACAACTGCTTAGAAAATCATACTAGTCCTCATGGGAAAATGGCTAATGTTCCTGATACAAGATATTACAACAATAGGTCTTCCGGCTAGGTATGTATCCATGAAATCACCTTACCGGGTTACAATGAGACCAATTTATAATTCTTGGGAAATGTTCCAACCATCGTATCTTCCTGAGATTCCAATCTAGTTGGTGACAAGATATTCCAGACTCAGCACATCTGAAAAGAAAGTTTGCAACACAAATCGACGAGATCGCATTGCGAGATTCTCGGGAAATAAACTATGGAAGTCAACTCCAAAATGTGAGATGGATTGCAAGACTCACGTGGGCACACTATCCAAGACAAGCATGATCACCTAACAGTCTTACAACAAAACACTACCGGTTTCGGATTAGGAACCAACATCGGGGATATCAAGGTCCTTGCATAAGTATGGATCACTTATTAAGAAAGAACCTCTTTACCTTGAACAATTCAATAAGTGGCTTTGTGTGCTAGGGAATACATATGGAATGGAGGTAGCGAGACTATCGAACCATAGAATACTTCGCGCGTACATGATTGACTTGGGATGATTACAAGAAAGGAAAACATCTTTTTCTGAAGTCACGGCGGCAACTTGCATCGAATGCACATGAAATTAGAGGAAGTCACTTCTTACACCTAACATATACATGTACTTGACACGAAGATACTACCTACAAATTTTCCAACACCTGCTTAATGTTCATCATGAATCATTGAATAGACGAGAACGTTGTCGATTAGCTCAACAACAATTCATCGAGATATCCCAAATGGATGGAATTTCACAACTATGAGAACAAGGTGATAGCATTGGTCAGGACAAACGATATAAGTGTGTGTGCTCGAGGAATATCAATGAGTAAAACAAGATTAGGAAAATCTTTGGTTTTGATATTGATTTGATGATTGCCCAACTCAAATCAATGGTTGTACAAGATGATAGGTGCAAAAATTGATCACAAGTATGAATCGATGAGGATATCATCTTTCTTCAACACGCACAAGCACAAAAACACAATGATATGCCTTTGACATGAGCTAAGTTAGATCAAGCTTTTATCCTTCAACTCTCCAAGTTGTTGTTTAGCTTAACCAACTAACTCAGTGTATCCAACATAGAATCTTGGAGAAAGGGTGGTTTATAGAAAAGACATCTTGATCACAAACTCAATATAGAGTTCAAGGAACACCTTGGTAATACTTATGAGAAGATATTCAGAAAATCACGATCCACCCACATGTTATTGAGCTCAAGAACAATCTCGGTTTTCAAGGTAAGACGATATGATCATAAGAGCAAAGGATTGGCATAACCCTAACTCATGGATCGAAGAGTGCACCCGAAGATATGTACTAGGTAGCATGATCAATCTTAGTATGACAATTTAATGACTGTCACACCAGAAATGAGATTATTGTCCATTCACTACCAAGGAGTATTGATTTCACACATCACGATTCGCTTGTCGGTATTCTAGTTGCAAACAACACGGAGACTGGAGAATGAATGATGATGGCGAGAAGTATCACTGTACTAGGGAGTCATAAGAGGTTGTGCAATTCTCATGACAATCCAGACATGAAGAGGGTAATACTTCAAGGTAGAACAGAACAAAAGCTGGATTGGCATTTTGATCTGCAGAATACAACTTCTTTGACCCAATCCTAGGAATGGATGAGGTACTGGAGTTTGTTTCTCCTAGTCATTCTGGAGTAGAATGGCTTGACGGACCACAAGAGTAGTCAACATTGATAACACAAATGCATGACATATGCTTGACTATCCACTGATAGCTGAAGGTCAGAAT
Organism: Hordeum marinum; assembly: GCA_022496015.1. NCBI lineage: Eukaryota > Viridiplantae > Streptophyta > Magnoliopsida > Poales > Poaceae > Hordeum > Hordeum marinum. The sequence continues at coordinate 139,144,774 of CM039672.1, forward strand.
ACAATTGAAGAGGGGCAACTCAAGAGCACATGATTTTTCCTGAGTTGTAGACGCATAAGTTAACATGTTGAACATAGTTCAACACATTTCTTCCGGATAACCCATGCAGAAGGGTAGGATTGGCAAAGTCACCACTATGGAATGGAGAACTCATCACGACCACTCATGATGTGATATTTCGTCCAGAAAGAACTTCTGCCAGGGTTGGTTCATGATATTGGAAGAATGACATACCATAGACCTTGAAGAGTATAACAAGGTTACTAATCATCCTAAAGGAGCTAGAAATTACTATCAATAGTAATGAGCAAAATGACCCTTGGGTTCAAGAACCCAAAAACATAATACCTACAAACTAAGTAGCATCACAAGATGCTTTAGATAATGATGGCCAGAACTATCAGACTTTAACACAGAACACATCTAGACTATTGGGTGGTTCTATGAGACAACATGGTTTTATAAACACCTTTAACATATACGTCGAGGCAATGGAGTATCCCAACACAATAATTAGTGTGCTTTGTCTGGCCCAAGAGACATTGATTCGAGATGAAAGAGTTTGCAATTGCATCAGATTATTTATAAACCTTGGTTAACTTGGACAACATAACGACTATACGGGCATGAAATATGAGGCAACTTGCAAGACAACTAACAACATAACACAAAATTCTTAAGGAGACATTGATCCAGAAATACAAGAACTATCCTATAAGCCTCCAACATAGTAACTCGTCATCCTGATAGATAAATGAGAAGCCTAATTCTTAATCCCCGTAGAATAAGGAAGATGGTGACTCGGAAATAGAACGAAACGAGGAAAGGAGTAAAAACAATCTTATGTTCCCTTCCACAACCAATTCCGTTATATAACTAATTAAAGCATTTCTAGACTCAACTTTGACCAGTTTCGCTTGGTAATCCTACAGGCAGTCAAGCTCTGATACCAACGCTGTCAGGACCTTGATCCTAGGCCATGGGAATCTAGCATGTAACACATAACACCACTTTGCAGCCTCACGCATGGTTATCCCCACAACTGCCACCTTACATGGGCCAGGACCGTTGGCGTCTTTGGCTCACATATGTGAATATGTTTCTAGCGTTCAAATGTTAAAGAACACAGGCCAACATGACTAGTCGTAGAACCCAAGTAGCACATCCGTACAGTGACAGGCATACATAACCCAGCAATGCAGACAGCCTCTAGTAGGTGTAGACGAATCGTAGCAAGCTACATGAACTCCATTACGCCGTGAGACAATTTTGTCATCAACTGCGCATAAAAAAACTCATAGGATGCTACAAGGACTCCATTACACCATGAGACGTTTCCCCAAAGGGACAGACATAGCAGCAAAGAAGGATACATGCCGGTCAATCAATGTGTGTGGAGCAGTACAAAGCTACCAAGGCTCGGTGGAAGCACAAAGAGGTAGTTACCTGCAAAGAGTACTCTTAAGGCACACAACTAGGTGTCGGATCCCATACATAACGTTGCACATCACACGTACGCACAACATGCCTGATATGCATAGATACAACTATGGCATCACAACATAACCATACAACAACATATGATTTATTTAGAAGGCTCCAAAGAACCTCCATATAATAATGTTACAAATTGGGGTCACATGAGCCATCATTCGGAGCATACAACCAACAAGAAGAAGACATATGTTTGGGTACAGACATCCATTAAAAGTGGCTGGCGGAGCTTGAAAAGTGACAATGACCCTACCAAAGGAACCAGACCTCTGTCTAGGATCCCCAAACTAATCCGGTCAACATCGCACTTCACGTCATAAGAATCACTAATGAGACCGACGTCTCCTCTGTAAAAACATAAATTAAGCAAACGTGAGTACAAAGGTACTGAGCAAGACTTAAATCAGAACTAACTACCTATGCATCAGTATCAATGAAGGGGGTTGTGGAGTTTATTGGAGCAAGCTAGCTTTGAGTCTTGGCTAACCTGTACTACGACTAGAAGTATCATCTTTGAGGTGGGATAGCACACACAAGTCCACATATTCACCAAATCAATGCACCACTATGGATCCACTTCCGTCTCCCTACGAAAAGGCCATCCATAGCACTCATACTTGTCTTGTGTATTTTAGAGTATCCATTTCACTTGTCTATGTACCACATAAGTTCTCCAAGTAGTCCATATCTGAGGACGCGGCTATTTGAATAGATTATTAAATCATGCAGGTGTATATTTCATCACACATGCTCTCGCCACTTATCACCACATGCACGTCATGCATCTCGGCAACCTTCAAGCGAAAGCACTGGCGTGGGCGTCGGCCACAACCGTCAATCACACAAGACCCTAGTCTAGGTTTATCGCCTCTTAGAGACTAGACCCGCAAGGAAGTCCGACCAAAGTTTCCATTACGGCCCCAAACGATGTGTTCAGGGTTCCCAAGCCCACGTTGAAGGATGGTACTATGCTTGGTACACCGGGCCATGGTGCATCTACCGCGCCAGAGCCTACCCCTATGGTCAGCGCTACGCATGGCTACCAGCACATCCTACAAACACCAGAAACTAGTTGCAACTGCTAGACAAAGGTCTAGGCGATTAATAAGCTAAGAGGGTCAATTAAGGATCCCAATGCACGGTAGTATCTTGTCTTGGACAACAAAGAAAGACCTCAGTTCCTAAGGACGGTCCCAATGAGACAACCCGCCATGTACTCCTACATGGCCTCTCATAGCTACCTTTACCAAATCATGTTCACACACTTAGCTCTCTAACAACAAGACATGAACACATCCATTCCGATTCATCACTCAGATGGATCAGACCCGACACGACTCTAAGCATAGCAGGCATAGTAGACAAGCATTGATGAGTAAGCACAAGAAGGGTCAAGTAGTTGCTACTCATGCTAGGTGGTTTCAACTATTTACTATGCAAAGACTTGTCATGCAAAGGAATGGGTTCAACTATCGAGAACATGTAATAGTTAAATTGTGATTGTCCTAATGCAATAAAAGAGAGTCGGAGCCAAAGAGTGGGTTCATATCAGCATGCTCAAGGGGGGTTGCTTGCCTTCCACTTCTGAAGATAACAATGAGTCTTCATCAGTGACAACGATCTGAATGTCGGAACAACGTCTATCGGAGGGGAGCTAACACCGGCAAACAAGAGGGAACAACATGCAATTCATGCAACGCACAATCATGATGTATGATATGAGAAACTAAGGTATTGAATTTACCTAGAGGAATAACTAACCAAGTTAATTGAAGTGGAATTGAAACAAGTTTGAATTCCAACACCAAATGATATTTCATATATTGCCCTACTAAAAAATTGTCCTACTTGGTGATGTTAACTTGTTCAAACATGCATGATCAGGCATAAATAGATTCATTGTATTTTTCTGATCATTTTTCATATATAAATTATTTTCATTTGAGTTAAAGATTATTTGCAATGATTTTTCAAATTTATAACATTTTTTGAAACATATTAAATCATTTAGGATTTATTTTAATTCTAGAAAACATATATTGCGTCAGCATTACGTCTGGATGACATCAGTAGTCAACTAGCGCGGTCCAGGTAAAACCTGGCTGGCTCGACCCATATGTCATTGACCCATGGTCCTCACGAGAGGCTGACTGGTGGGTCCAGTCAACACTAACATGGCCAAGTCAAACTAGCACGTGGGGACCATCTCTTAGTGGAATAGACGGTTAAACATGGTTACTTTATTTTAACTAATCTTATTAGAAGGCATGGGCCCACTGGTTAGTGGTTCATGGGCCTGGTTTGTCATGCCCAAGATGCGATGATATCCTTATTTTGGCACGAGGGCCTTGACAGGGATGGAAGCGCATCTCGTCAGTTCGCAAGAATGGATATCATTACAAGTACGTGTACAGAAGAGATGAGTATATGGAATTGGCTTACACTCGCCCCAAACTATATCAAGATCACATCAATACAACACCATATTCAAACATCATAAACAAGAGCAGCATCCGACTACGGACGAAATCAAACGATAAAATGACATCCATCCTTGCTATCCCAGGCTGCCACCTGGAACCCGTCTAGATTGATAAAGAGGTAGAACTACAAATCAAACAAGCATTGCGCTCACGTCAAATCATCGCATTACCTATACCTACAACTGTTGTTGTAGTAATCTGTGAGCCACAGGGACTCAACAATCTCATTTCCAAGGGTATCAATACTATCAAACCTTAATGGGTGAGGTATGGTTAAGTGGCGAGGCTCCAGGAAGCAACTAAGAATTTATTTGAGTGGCTAACTTATGAATACATAAAGTAAAGTATGGTGGTCTACGCATAACGGAAATGACCTAGTAATGATCACTAACTGATCTTGAACACCTACTTACGTCAAACATAACCCCACCGTATTATCTCTCGGATAAGGATTCACAAAAGAGATAGTCATGGTTGCGCACACGGTTGGTGTATTTTACTTGAGTTTACTATGAACGGGTGTTAAACAAAGTTTCCAAGTTGCCACATAACCGCGGGCATGGCTTTCTGAAAGATTTAACCCTACAGGGGTGCTCCAACTAGTCCATCAGAAATTACCACAAGCTGCATCGGAAAACCTCCACCTCGAGATAGCCCAAGGTATCCTTAGAGTCGATACACAAGACATTCGAGAAAGGTACAACAAATCTAGCAAGGCCGCCCGACATGCCGATAATCCCGATAGGAACCACGCATCTCGTTCTCAGGACACGACGGATGAGCTAAGCGTGCGGTAATTAACGTCCCGAGTTGCCCCAGGTAGCCTGCACGAGGCTCTAGTTTGTACCAACACCAGAAGCACTAGCCCCCCTGTATTATGTAGAATAATAAACCTAGAGTAGCGCTAACTCCCTATGCATTAAATTAATTATCAGTATTATTATGTTGGGAAAATGTAGTACCAATGTTGGGCCTTGCAAGAAGAGTTTTATCCAAAAACAAATTATCAAGGGGGTCCCCATAACAACCCCAAGCGTGTTAGGAGTGCTCGATATGGAACATAACACCGGTTCACAAGTAACTAGGGCAGAAAAAGTGGAACAAAACACCAATCAAAAGGCAAAGCCTTCCACCATTTACCAAGTATATATGTGCATTAAATTAAATAGCAATAATATTGTGATAATCAAAGAATGTCCATGTTGACACATGGAAGCAATTGCACCTACAGCTACAAATGCTATCAAAAGGCTGAGCAAGCTATAACATAGCCAAATAAAGGTTTGCTGGGATGTGGAGGGGTTAGAGGCTTATCATGGCAATGTTGGGATGCTTGACAGACAAGTGGTAGATAGCGAGACATAACGATGGAAGTGAGACAACTAGCATAGCAATGATAGTAGTGGTGTCCAGGGAAATGTTTCATCTTGCCTAAGATCCCGCTTGGAAGAAGAATGAATCCATGAAGAAGACGCTGCGTGAAGTAGAAGAACGAATCCTCACACTTCGAACGCTTTTGGAACTGTATCGTGAAGAAGCTATCCACAACAAACAATCAACACACGATACACCACAACATATGCATGACATGGTGCACACAAAAATACGATGCATGTCCGGTTTAAATATGCAAGGCATGTCAAATCACATTAAACAACTACTACACATTAAAGCGAAGCTCAATATGCAACGAGTTGCATATTGATGAAACTCCATGATCGATTATTTAGTTCACTCTCGTTTAGGTACACAAAAATATTAAATGTTTTTAAACATGGCAAGAGGTGGAGCATAAGTAAGCTACATATCTAGGCAAGTTTAAATGAGGTCGGAAACAACAGATAGCATTTCCGAAACGACCTCATATGCATATTATGATTTTGGTCCAGATCTATCCTAAGCATGATTTAGAATTATTAAAAGTGAAAATTAAGCACACCATGTGATTCTACATGTTTTTCTAGTCAAGTTACATATGTGGAACATTTAAATCGGAGCTACGGTTATTAGGCAGTTTTTGATGGAACATCATGTTAAATGTTTTTACATGGATACAGAGGACAAATTGAATTAGATCCAATTTTATGAAAACATTGGCATATAATATGATATGGAGCATTTTTCATCATGGCGGACGGAAAGGGGTGCCACGGCAACGAAAACAAAAATGATGCCACTACAACATTCTGTTTCCGGCAACTCATTGAGATGTCGGTGCAAAAGAAAGAGTGGTCATGTATATGTCATGCAAAGATGGTGGGGTGATCTAGGTTTCCAGGTTCCCACGTATCGGTGGCAAGGGTCGAGGTACGTGCAACTAACAATTCTATCTAGTGAAATACAAGCATCTCATGCACACATCACACATTCATTTGACCACAGGCGGTGTCTCGGCGGTATACCATTGAAGCATGCGGTTGAGACAGACCGAGTTCCTCGAGGGAAATAGTCGTCCACTCGATGGTCTTGTCGGTTCCGCGGCGACGGTAGTGGTACACACATTGTAGACGATCTTGGAGGATTGTAGTCGTATGGGGTTCAGACGACACTTGCGGTACTTGGCAAAATCCGACATGGTCTTGAGGATCTTGGTGAACGTAGATGCACACTTGCCGTAGTCGTACTCATGCGGCGACGAAGATCATTCGTGTTACTTGGCGCTTCCCCGGTTGTGTCAAACTCTGGTCTTGGGAATGGACTCAATGTTACCCAAAACAAAATGGCACAAGAGGCTTCTGGCAATGATGGCATGGACAAAATGAACCAGTCGTGTTCGAAGGCAACGGGGTTGGCGAACGTGCTTCTCACAGCAGCTGTATGCCGATGGCATGGGGTCATGCTAGGCACTGCGCTCCAAGAGAGGGAGGCGACCAACAGGTCCGGCAGGGCACCATTGCTGAGAGGAGGGGCTTGAGTAGGAGGTTAGAGAAGAGGCTGGGCGACGAGCTCGGGACTCCGACAGTTGTCAAGGCGGGCAAGGATGATGGCAGGATGGTGAGGCAGACTCGACTGGCTGGTAGGAGGCAAGGCGGCCAATGGCTTTAGCGTACATGGCATGAGAATCACGGGAGGACGTCACGCGTCTCCTGCACAATGATGGTGGGGCTGGACGAAGGAAGGAGGCGGTCATGGCTCTCCTGCGGTCGAGGTGGGGGTCGAGAGCTGGCAAGGGGGATCAAGCATGCGGAGCTCTCGCTCCTCTCTGGCAGCGCGAGCAGAGGAAGGATGGGATCGAGGGATGAGCAAGAGAGGGGACTGGGTGGAGGCCGGGATAGGGTTAGGATTAGGTGCCCTGGCTAGGCCTAGATGCGAGAGTTGGACTGGACTGGTTAGGCTTGCAGGTTTGAGGCTCCTCTCTCCCTCTCTTATCCAACAATAGCTTGATAGCAACAATAAAAAGGAGAGGAAAGCAAAGGTTAGAGAAGGAATCTGTGTCGGCGTTCTGGTAATGGGGGTACCTAGACCTGCCTGCCTACGGCACAGGGCACGGCCTACCTCATCGTCCAAATGCGGCAAGGTGTGGCCCCACTCAGGACAAGGCCCTCACGAGAGCCCAAGCCTCGCGAGGATGAGCCGCATCAAGACCGACAGAAGACGGGCCTCCCCCGGCCCCCTGAGGAGCGACGGAGATTTCTATGCAAGGCCCGACCTCGGGAGTAAAGGGTGACGAAAGGAAGGGCAGGCGAGCACCAGTGCGCCAGGCGGCACAGTTTCCCCTTTCGTGCAAAGGGATCAAGGACGTACGTGGGCTCCCAAAGTGCCCCACAAAGGTTTCCATTCTAGTTCAAGAATACCACGACCACCCATCTCGCAGGGAGGATGTGATCGCTGAGCCTATCCCTGTGGCGTGGATAGCTACTTTGCAGGCGAAGACCGCCTTTGGGCAGGGCGAGCACGAACCGGTGTCCCCCCTTCAAAATTGGCCTTTGTGGGATCCCTTGCCGGCATTGCGATAAGGGAAGAGGACCCGGGCCACCACTATCTATAGAGGGTAGGCTGCTTCATAAAGAAGGGATCCCAACCTAATCGACCGACTCCACCACTCATCGACCACCAAACCACAAGGATCCTAGAACACCACTAAGAGCCCTCAGGAGGCCCCGAAACACGGTACTTGTTCATCCACCCCACCTCTTCTAGAGGCAATCCACCAAAGCAAGAGTAGGGTATTACGCTTCGCAACGGCCCGAACCTGGGTAAACTGCCGCTTCCATCTTCTTCATTGTCATCATGTGAGTTATTTGCTGAGTTCATCGAGTAGCGAGCTAGGTAAGGCGAGGCAGCAGGGGATCTTTGCACACGCCCATGTGTTCGAATGTTAAGGGTTTTGCGGAGCCCGAAATCTGACATTTGGTGCGGGAGGTAGGGTGTGTTTTGGATTCTCCCTCGAGCCAAGATCTCCTCCCACCTTGCTGCTATGATGTCTGACGCTCGCCGAGCCCACGCCAAGTGCCATGCCACCCGTGTCGCCCAGGCGGTGCTGGTGGGCCGCGCTGGTGCACGCAGGTCACCTTCACCTGTGGCAAACAGCGCCATAGGCCCCGATGCCTACGAGCAACAAGACTCCCCCCAGCCGGTCACCATGCAGCGTGACGGCCACACCACCACTCCATCGATCGTCCCAGCCTCTGGTTCGTCCTCCCATGTTTGGCTAGGGCCGGTGCACGGCCAGGGCATGCTCGCCATGGCTAACGAACTGCTTCGCTACCTCCCCACTCCCGACCACTACGACGACTGGCTTCGGCGCATCGCAGAGCTTGTCAATGCTTTCGATGATGCCTCGGCGCTCTCCTACTCACTTCTACCCCAACCATCCCTGGCTCACGACATGGTACAAGATGCGCAGTCTCCGCCTCTGCGATGCTACGCTGACCACGAGCCCAGTCTCCGCCTCCGCGATGCTAAGCTTTCAAGTCGTTCCCCGGCCATGCGCCGATGCGTGTGCATTCCCTGCGCTACCGACCCAACACCATGGTCGGATACCGCTCGAGGCGACCCCGCAGGAGCATCAAGACCAGGTTGCCCTCACTCACGTGGCGCCCATCGAGCCGGTGGGGTGCCTCGCCATTTCCCCGGAGCTCTACCCGACTGCTTGGCCCTGCAAGTTCAAGCCTGACCTGCCCCGCGTTACAACGGCACCCCAAACACAGGCAAGTTCCTACAGCTCTACTCGCTGAGTATCTGGGCGGCAGGAGGAGACGACAAGGTCATGGCGTTTTGGTTCCCCATGGTGCTCAAGGGCGGCACACTCTCGTGGCTCTTCAACCTCTTGGAGGCATGCATCACGTCCTGGGAGGGTTTGCGCAAATGCTTCATCGCCAACTTCCAAGGCACCCGCGACCGTGCGCCCCTCGTGAATGACCTGCGGCGTATCAAGCAGCAGGATGGGGAGACCCTGCACAAGTTCATACAACGCTTCATGACCACACGCCTCAAGATCCCCAAGGCATCGAACGAGGCCATCATTTCGGCCTTCACCAACGGAATCACAGACCTGAAAATGAAGGAAGAGCTCACCATGAATGACGAATTGTGCTCTGCCTTGGAGATGTTCAACATGGCGAACAAGTGCACCAAGGCCGAGGAGGGACGCCTATCGCTCCTCGGGACTCCGGCGGAAATGCCAGAAGAGAAGAAGACCAAGACCAAGGAAGCAAGGCACAAGGCCCCGGCGGTGCTTGTGGCCGACCTTGAGGCAAAATGCAGCCGGGGAGAAGAACACCCCCAGGGGGAAGGCCGACCTGCATCTTCCATGGCATCAACAACCACGACACCGCTGACTACCAAGAATTCCGACTTATCAGCGCCGACCACTTTGGCAGGCACCCCAGCTGAGGTGACCGAGGCTTCGGGCGCGGCGGTGGCCGCGACGGAGGCCGCTGGGACAACAAGGAGCCGCGTCATGGGTGGCGCGATCGGCCTCAGGAGGACCGCTGGCGCGATCAAACTCGGGATGACCGCTAGCGCGAACCGCCTCGTGAGGACCACTAGCGCTATGACCCTCTGGAGGGGTCACGATGCGTTTAGCCTCGCGGGGCTCCCCGCGCGAGGCTTGCCACCCAGAAGGAAAGAGGAAGACAGGCAGGACGGTGGGGTTGGGGACTTCCAGGAAATCGGTGTGGTGTCTTGTATCTTGGGCGGCGCCCAGGCCCCAGCATCAAACCGGGCCTTCAAGCAATTCGCACGGGAGGTGAATGCGGCTCTCCCGAAGCCTGAAGTGATGCGCCCCCTCAATAGGTCCTAGGCCACCATCACCTTCGATCCAAGCGATCAGATCAGGTGTTCGTTTATGGCTGGCAAGCTCCCCATGTTGTGAACCCAACCATCAGCAATGTCCTCGTCATCAAGACCCTCATCGACAGTGGGATGGGGCTCAACGTCCTCTCCATCGAGACCTTCGAGACGCTCCAGGTGTCGTACGAACAGCTCATGCCAACTAAGCCCTTCTCAGGGGTCACAGACGGGTCCACAGTACCACACTAAGATCATCGTGTTTGACGTCGCGCACATCCACCTTCCGTACAATGCGATCCTTGGGTACCTGGCTCTCGCCAACTTCATGGTAGTAACCCACCATGGCTACAACGTCCTCAAAATGCCAGGGAGTGGTGGCGCCATCACCATTGCTTGCGATGAGAAGGACACCATCTGCACCCTCGAGCATGCTTACCATGCTGCGGCGGCTGAGCGCTCGGATGACGAGGAAGACACACTACCTCGTGTGGACCCACACAAGAAGAAGAAGCCACTCCTCCCCGTAGGGTGTCCTGCAACTTCAGCCTCTTTGCTCAAGGATGGGGCCCCACCTCCTATCGCATAGGAAAGCGCGCTCGGCGCCCCTCTTGGGCCAGGCCCGAGGGCTCCCACCGGGGAAGTTTCTGGCTTGGTCAGTGAGTCAAGAGAGGCGCTCGAGCACAACCTGAAGTCCCCCTTCGACGCGTGCCAGCTCGAGCTGGGATCATGGCGCGTGGGGCCTAGTTTGCGAGAGTCCGTCCTCAAAGCAATCGAAGAGCTTTGGTGAGCCCAGGCATGAGAGGCAAGGACTGCCCTGCACCACCAATCGCAGTCGTCATCATCAACACGGTCGATCAGCCGCGCGTCTGCATCAACGTGCTCACGGTCAACAGGGTCATGGCTCAAGGCCCCTTCTGGCCAGCGCATGCCCTTCGGGCTGGCGAACGCAGGCGTCACCTTCCGGTGCCTTAACCAAGCCATGCTCATGCCTTGCCTGATAGAGCGCAGCGAGGAGGTGGAGGAGGTGCTCGTACCAAGCGAAGGTTCTGAGCCTCGAGAGATGACGGACCCGTGAAGGTTGCGCTCGTGGAGGCAGGAGATCGAGCAATGACGGTGTCCTTAGCTCTTCAGCGGCATGGCCGCCAGGTGACTTTTTGTTGGCTGTTGCCAGGTAATTGCTTGGTTCACTATGTCCAAGGGCGCCCACTGGGACACATGATCTTTAGGTGATCAGGGCGTGCCCCTGCCATCTCTTCGTTTATACTTGTTTCAATAGTTTCTTGTGCATCTATTCTGCATCCTGATGCTCTACCTTACTTGCATCGTTGGGCGATCGACCCCCCGCTTGGGGGATCCGGCGCGGTGCGTCACCTCAACAGGGAGTCTCAGGAGGCCCCGCTGCCTCCCGAGGCAGAAGCCGACAGGGTGGAATGGGGGCCGCTCGAGCGTCAAAGGGGGATCCTGAGTGTCAAGCCTCAGGAGCCTTATCGGCCATAAGGCCACTCGCCCCCCTGATGTCATCCTTGGTTTCCGGTCAGCATCAGGAGTGGCTGGGCCTCGCCCCATGAAGTGCGTCCAAGGTTTTCGGTCATGCCTAACGGTGGTGGGGACATGTGCGGGACCGGGACCTATCGACGTAGAGCCACTTGAGTGTTGAAGGGGGCTCTTCAGGAGCCTTACTGGTCATAAAGCCACTCTCCCCTTGATGTCGTCCTTGGTTTCCGGTCGGCATCAAGGGTGCCGACCCCCAACCTACCTCACTCCCAAAGAAGAAGAAGCAAGCCGGGTTTCTAATGGCCCCATCTACAAGAAGATTCAGGCGAAACCAGCTTTGAGGTAGGGACACCCGCGAGGCCAAAGTGTCCTCGCGACCTCCCAGATACACCTCCCAGTTCTACCGTGTCGGCAACGCGTACGAACTCTATGTGCTGTACACTCTCGGGGTCCCCCGAGGACGCGAAGGGTTCCCTTCCCACACGATGTGGCAGCCACAGCCCAACGCTGGCGGAGAAGTCAACACGGTCCACCAATGACTATGCCCATGCAATGTGGAAGCCACAGCTCCGTGCTAGTGGTCAACATGGTCCACCAATGACTATGCCCATGCATGGTGGAAGCCCCATGCCCGGTGCGGGGGCATAAACAACTGAGGGTGCCCCAGCAGCTGCATCAAAACTCAGGAAGGTCCTTGGCGGCCCCTTTCTCGCTGCGTTCCCCAGGGATGCACACGTGAGGGGGCTGCACGGGGCAACTACCCAGCCAAGCCTAGTACACACCGCCTTCCCAGGTCTGCCAAACCTGGTCTTCACTTGCCCATCTCCGGAAAATATAGCGAGGAAAGGTATGGGAGCCGCTCGTACATCAAGGGGGACTCCTAGGCATCGCGACTCCGAAGCCTAACTGGACCCATAGCCCCTCACACCTTGGACAATCCTTGGTTTCTGGTTGGCTCAACGATGGATGAGGTATGCGCGGGCCGGGCCCTGTCGACACAGAGCCCAGAGTGCTCAAAAAATAGCTCAAAATCCCTAGGGAGGACGCTGAAGCTCGAATGTCAAGGGGGACTCCTAAGCATCGCGACTCAGGAGCCTAACTACACTCGTAGCCCCTCGCCCTTGGACCGTCCTTGGTTTCTGGTCGGCCCAACGGCAGTTGAGGTATGCACAGGCCAGGCCGGGCCAACGCAGAGCGCTGAAGGTGTTCGGAAGTTTCAAGTAATTTCAATCCTCATCATGTTCCCTTCATGAGGGATGCCGGCACGTCAAGGGGGACTCCTGAGCATCGCGACTCAGGAGCCTAACTGGACCCGTAGCCCCGCACCCCTTGGACCTTCCTTTGTTTTCGGTCGGCCCAACAGCGGTTGCAGTATGCGCGGTCAAGGCGCTACCGACGCAGAGCATCATAGCAAGCAAGAAGTAAACAAGGTGAAGAAAGAAGTCATGCGGTCCCAGGATTATGACAAGCATTAGAAGTTTTCACAAACACAAATGAGTTTAACACCTCCATGAGGCACGATGTGCATTGCAGGAAAGGAGCAGGAGGAAGGAATCAGGAGGAACCACCGCCACCATTCGTCCCACCCTTAGGGGACTCGTCATCGGCATCGCTGGCATCGTCTTCCCTGCCGCCAGCCTCAACAGCATCCGGCGGCGGAGAAACCGTGACGTGGGTGAACCTCTTCACCAGCGCCCCTCACCGCTGCCGTGACGCCGGTGCGGACCTCAGGGGCGACGGGGAGGATCACTGAGTGAAAGTAGAACCCCGTCTCACGTAGATGAAGATGGTTGAAGACGCGTGTCGCGACTTCAGAAAAGAGGTCGCGACACTCACTGTCCAAGACCCTATCCACCTTGACGATGTAGCCCTCCAGCGCCTCAACGAGCTTCAAAGCAAGCACCACGAAGCCGCCCTCCAGAGTGTCCAAAGGCTCCATGAACCCATCTCTGCAGAGGGCGTGGAGCGCCTTGCGAAGCTGGATCTCGATGGTGGGTAAGGCGCTTAGCTCTGCAGCCTTTTTCTCCTCAGTCATGGTGATATCTTCCTCCTTCGTGTCAACAAGGATCTTCCTCAAAGCAATCTCCTTCTCCTACACGCCCAGGCGCGCTCGCTCTGCATCCTGGCGGGTCGCCACCTGAGCCTGCTCAGTTTCTTGAGAGGCAAGCTTGGCCTCATGGGCCTCGAGGTCTTCCGTCCACTAACGAAGTTGCACCGCAAGCTTGGCCTGTTCCTCCTGGAGGGTCTTCAGATGGGCCTCCACATCCTCGCGCGTAGTGCGAGCGGCCGCGGTTTCCTCCTTGCTCTTCACCGCGGCAAAAGCGGCCTAACCCCACATCGCCACAGCGGCGGCGGCGGCCCGGTGCCACCCTGAGAGGAGCTCTAGGCGTCCACCCACGAGATGATCACCGGCACTCCCGAACGCATCATGAACCTGACCCAGAGCAGCGAAGGCCACGTCCAGGACATCGTGGATAGGCACTGGAGGCGTCAAGGTATCCCCTCAGGAGTCCCCACCGTGGTCGGGGGCGCCCTTGGGGAAATGGCGCCACAAAGGACAGGAGGCTCCGGAGGCCGCTCGGCAACCGCAGACACGGAGGAAATGGTAGGCAGCAAATCCCTTGGGGGTTGGCACTCCAAACGTCAGCGTCACCACGGTCCCAAGGACAGGAGTGATCACGTCAACAAGCATCGGGGGCTGAGGGGGCTCGACGATGGGGGCCTGAGGGGTCTCCTGCGAGCCTCTCTTCTTCAGCAGCATGCGGTGGCGTGGCGGCAAGGCCAGGTGGCGAGTTGGGAGTCGCCTTCGGCTTAACGCCCGCCTTCTTCTTCCTTATCTTCAACATAGTGACATGCCTTGTCACCAAGCAAGGGGAGGTCAGCAGTGCACAAGCCATAGACGTGTGAGCTAAGCCAAGTTGGGTCACTTACTCCTCGATGTTGACCCACTTCCTCTTCCTTTCCATGCCGGCAATGACAGGGGAGCCCGAGCTCCCCATGGAGAGGGGGCTACCGCGCGGAGAAGCAGAGTCGCCGACGGTCGAGGCAACCGCGGAGGAGATTGCCAGGGCCCCGTCCTCGCCCACCTTGCCGGCGAGTTGCGATTTGAGCGGGGGCAAAGCTGGTGCCTCAGTCGTCCTCCCAGCGGAGGCAGGGCACGACGGAGGATACTCGACACCGTGCTTCCGGGGAGTCGACACGCATGCGGAGCGCGTGGCGCAAGGGGCTGGCCCTAGCCCCCCTGGGGGCCTTAGCGACGCGTCAGGAGCCCACAATAGAAACTTCACCAACATCGTCGTCATCTTCAAGCTCGCGCGAAAGGGTACCCTGCGGTGGGGGAGGGGGATGCCCCCGCCATGCCAGCAACGGCGGTCCTCTCTGAGTCTTCCGCGCACAAGGTATCGCTAGAAGACACCACCACTGGACTAGGGCCCTCAGCTAGGAAAATCCCTAGCTCATTGAAGACAGCCATCACGACAACTAGGTCGACCCAATTGTCACGGCAGTACAGCGGTTCATGAACCTTGGGAAGGTCACTGGGGTCACCGCTGATCAAGGTCGTCACAGCCTTACTCATTTCCCTGAGAGATATGCACGCGGACCGAAGCCTGAGGTTGTCACTGCTGCCCTGATAGTCCCACAAGGGCCTAGAATTGGTCTGAAGGGGTGCCAGGCGCTGCACCAAGAACTCCCTCACTATCATTCCACTAGTCAACTTCTTGGCGTTGATATCGCGGGTGAAGCACTCCAGAACGGGCTGGCCTGGGGGTCGGAAAGCTTCACGAAGCTCCCTGCATAAGTCTTCTCTGGCAACCCCTTCGGCAGATCCAACCGAGAGTTGGTATCCTTGAGATCCATGAGGACCCAGCGGTGCCTGAAGTTCTCCACCTTCTTCCCGTCCTTCAGGAGCATGTTGCCGCTCTAGACTGCGATGAAAGAGACACACGCCGGCCATTGGGCACCGTCATGCAAGCGCAAGCTCAAGAAATGACGGAAAAGGGCTACCGAAGGCCGCACGCCCATGAAGGCCTCGTACTAGAAGGCGAAAAAAGACAAGAGCAAGATGTAATTGGGCTGGAGGTGAAGGGCCTGGATCCCGTAGTGGTCAAGGATGGCGCTGAAGAACGCTGAGAAGGGCAGAACAAGCCCGGGAAAGATGCTATGAAGGAAGAAGGGGTAGACCGCCTTGGACAAGGGTCGTTTCGCCGAGGAGCCACCGCAGATCAGGGTCTGCCGTTTCTCGTTGGACCCATCCACCGTCCATGGGAGCACGGGGAAGAGGTCCTCGTCCTTGGCAATGGTAGACCCCAAGAGCGCCGGCAATGTGGGATAGAGGCAGAGCTCCGTGCTTCTGGCTTCTGCTTGCCAGCGGGAGCCGTCACAGGGCTAGGAGGGCCGAAGCAGTAAGGAAGAGGATGGAGCGGTGCTCGATCTGGGGAGGTGCCTGCTAGAGCGGAATACCTAGGAAGCGAGAGTTGTAGCACGGGAAGGGAAAGCAATAATGGCCCAACACTAGAAGTCATGCTCTTGGCAATTCAAGCAAAGGCAAAAAGGGCGAGGGGCACCCAACATCAAGCCGCACAACACATGTCAGGCCTGGTCCGTAGGCGTATGGGGCCTGCAGCGCTCCTCGCCGCCCTCAGGACTCCACCCCGAGGACGGCCCGAGCATGCCGTGGGCCCGGGGGCTACTATTGGCATTCTGGGAACAGGGTACCCAGACGTGCCTGCCTGCGGCCCAGGGCATGGCCCACCTCATTGACCAAATGCAGCAAGGTGTGGCCCAACTCAGGACAAGGCCCTCGTGAGGTCCCAAGCCTCGCGAGGATGAGCAGTATCAAGACCGGCAAAGGATGGACCTCCCCAGGCCCCCTCCGGGGCAGCAGAGATCTCTATGCAAGGCCCGACCTTGGGAGTTATGGGTGACGCAAGGAAGGGCAGGCGAGCACTATTGCGCCAGGCGGCATAGTTTCCCCTTTGGTGCAAAGGTAGCAAGGACGTACAAGGGTTCCCGAAGTGCCCCTGAGGTGTTCATTCCGGTGCAAGAAGACAATGACCACCCATCCCGCAGGGCGGATGTCATCGCTGAGCTTGTCCCTACAGCGTCAACAACTACTTTGCAGGCGAAGACCGCCTTTGGGCAGGCCGAGCATGAACCCCTGTCCCCCTTCAAAATTGGTCGTTGTGGGATCCCTTCCCGCCATTACGATAAGTGAAGAGGACCCGAGCCACCACTATATATAGAGGGGAGGTTGGTTCGTAAAGAGCGGATCCCAACCCAAGACCAACTCCACCACTCATCGACCACCTAACCACAAGGAGCCTCGAACACCACTGAGAGCCCTCAAGATGCCCCGAAACACTATACTTGTTCATCCACCCCACCTCCTCAAGAGGCAATCCACCAAAGCAGGAGTAGGGTATTATGCTTCGTAGTGGCCCAAACCTAGGTAAATTGTCATGTTCATCTTCTTCCTCATCATCGTGCAAGTTCTTTGTTGAGTTCATTGAGTAGCGAGCTAGGTCGGGTGAAGCTGCAGGGGATCTTCGCACACACCCCTACGTTCGAATCTTAATGGTTTTGCTAAGCCCGAAATCCGACAATCTGGGCATGGATTATTTTTTCCTGGACTCACAAAAATGAGTTTGACCCAAGAAAAAATAGAAGTGGCATGAGTGATGTTTGAATTCAAACACATTACAATTAAATTCAAATGGGTTTAAACATGAGTGGGCTTTTGGAAGGTCCAAAAGATTGTTGAGAATTATGACTGAGCGTTGAGAAATTGGAGAAGGAATTGTTGACAAGTTTGGAATGTGAAACTCGAAGCAGAAGAAGCCCTGGACATTTATTATGCAAGTGTGTTGTTTGATTCCCAAAAGCACGGAATATTAATTATAGCTACATAATAATATTGGGTGGATATTTGATAAATTATAATGAGAAATCACCATGTGAATTCCCTCGATTTAAATGGATCGAAGATCCATACAATTAATTTATTTGAGTTGGAAAAATAATAATAATGACATGATGGCATGATGAAATGATGCAATGCGACTGATGTAGGGATAAATGCAACAACCAAATAAAACACCTGACGGCATTGGAATAAAGGGGAATTTTCTGGAGCGTCGGTCTCGGGCTGTTACAACTCTCCCACAGTACCAGAGGATCTCGTCCCGAGATCTAGAATGAGAAGGGGAAGAGAAAGAGCTAGAGGTGAAACTTAGTTGCTTCTTTGACAAATGGGTGAACCCACATGAACATGAAGGATTTGAAGAGATGAAGAATGATATGAGAAACAAGCCAGATTTGAAAAGAAATTTTGCCAGCAGTTCGGTAGGATAGAGGTGCAAAATTTATAAGATGGAAGGAGCTTGAACACAATACTCCGGTAAAATGAATAAGCAAGAAAGAACATGATCTTAATCAAACTAGATGTGAATTGAACAGAGATGCACCACAATGCCTCCGGAACAAAAGAATAGAAGCTCGATCTTTGGAGAGAAGAGAACGGAGGATAAAATGACAACTTCTACCACCATTGAACTTAAGAAGCATAGGATGAACGGAGTTGATGGAGAATCACTAACGAAAAGAATAGCTTGTTATGGGCTTATGGAAAAAATCTAAAATTATGAGGTGATAGCCTGCCACAACAAAACAATGATTGCTTGGGAGAAAAATAGAGGAAAATCTTATTTCACCACGAAGAAGAGGAGAAAACTTGGATCATGTATGACACCATGATCACAACAATCCTTAGGAAATGCTTTATGTGAAATCCAACCCAAGATAACTCCGACAGATATGATGGGTTTACTTATACCATTCTTGACAATTTTCCTTCGAGACTCCTCATAATCTAGAATTTAATAACACCATCTTAAAAGACAATAGAGAAGGAATTGAACTTAGAAATCCAAGATAAAGAACACTTGAGCACCTCCAACAAGAGTCTTGATGAATACTTCGAGAAAGAATTAATTCCTTGACGAACCACCATGAGGAAGCTCCGGAAATGAGAGGATGATAGAAATGAATTGAAGGTTGAAAAAGAACAAGATTGGGGCATTCCACTGATTTAGATCATTCTTCGGGGCAAGATACTTGAGCAAAACTAGGAACTCCAGAAAATAAACATGACCCTTGGGATAAGGAATTTGATATCATGAACAACTATGGAAGAAGGATTGAAATCACCTGAATGAAACAAGAATAAGAATTATGATATGCCTATCCTTCATCAAATTAAATTGATGACAAGAAACGAATTTAGCATACCACTTATTATTCTTGAAAAGATTGGAGAGAAAGATATGGTACAAACTGGAAGAGGTCTTGCCCGAAACACTGGTACGAATTGGAACGAAAGGGGATATTATGAATGAATGGCATACATGAGACGAAGAGACAATGATTTGCCTAACAAAACTATAATGAGCCACCAGAATAACTGAGATACGAACAAAGGAACAACAATTGGGAAGAATTTGAGAACGAAAGCTGAAAGCTAAGGATGAAGAAATGTTCTGGAATGATGGCCTTCGTAGGATCGAGAAATGAAAACAATGATGAAATGCACCGGATGGATATGGGAGGAATTACTCATGATGCAAAACAATTTGAGATGATGGAAACAACCTGAAACAACTAATCTTTGGAAGAACGAACAACGATATAAGAGAAACTCTCCTTTGGTCTTCAATGCAGAGAATGATGACGAGAAATAACACCATGAATTACTGAGACACTCCGGAAGAATGAATAACGAAAGGTTGAGCCAATGATGAAAATGATTCGAATCGATCTTGGAAGAGGAATATGACTGATGAGAATCATTCTTTCATCATATTTGAAAAGAACTTAAGGGCATCTTCGGAAAGATTAGAAGAGTCGGGTAAGATCCTAGGGAAAAACCTCTAGGTTATGGGCCCACTCAAAAGAAACCACCATTGAAACAATTGCTTAGAAAGAGATATTGCACCAGAAAAAATTAAGAACTTGATGATGTGAGAACCTCGATATAATTGAAAAGACTTTGAACGGAAACATGAATCTTCTGAGATATCTTCAGCACTCTGGATAGAATAGAAAGAGGGAATAAACAAGAGAGGCTTGAATAAGAATTACCAACACGGAAAAGCATTTAAAGGATGAAAAGGATATGATGAACCTTGAAGTCTTGAATTGAATCCACCAAAGAAGAACAACAACAAGAACAAGGAATATGAGGATAGATCTTGAAATTGAAACTCTGTAGAATCTCCACAAGAAATCACCGGATACAACACGGAAGAAATGATAGCGAAGCATCAATGAAGAGAAAGGCACTTGGATGAGATTTAATCATTGAAGAAAAGGGCGGGAGGGTGAGGAAAAACAAAGACAACTTGGGACAGATGAGACAGACTCCAAAAGAAATATGAGGATTGACCTTTCAAATATTGGAGATGATTGAATATCTTGAAGAGGAGTGCACCGGTTGAAACGAATTTCATGACAACTCCAGTTGAAAAAAAGGATTAGCATTCCCATAAAATATGAGAACACTACTTAGAAAAGATATGAAATCCCCACTTGACATCGAAGCAACTCGAATTACCATATTCAAAAATAAAGGATGAGGCTTACGAGACAAGCCAGAACAAATACATACCCATTATTCACTTGTTGGAAGGATCATCGTAGGTATCTACTTGAATTCCCACCTAAGAACTACCGAAATCTTTGGTTATGTAATTGGGTGTTGGGGATACAGGGAGGCCCTACACAACTAACAAGCCCTACACTCCAACTGTATCCATCTGTCAACACATAACCAGAGGCTTTGGAACTCCATCTATCTTGGACCCTCGAAAACACAACAATACCAAACATGGCAGTACCCCGGACACCTCACGAGTACTAGGTCACTCTAGCCTTATCTCACCACGAAAAGTATTGAGGTAATTTCGAACATCCACCATCCTGAGATACTAAGGAAATTGAATGATAAGGATGTGCAAAAATCCCCAAATGCTCTACTCCTCGGTAACAGGAGGCACCAAGTATAGAACTCCTTCACATCGGCATCATATAGTTTCCAAAAATACCCGCATGATTCTAAAAAAATTGAGTGAGAAGAGGGTAGAGTCAAAATTCCTCAGTCGTAATTCCTCACCATAGCATAGAAGAGAAGTAAAAAGAATCCTACTCTTCGATATATGACTAGACTCAAAATATTTTTACTAGACACGACTCGGCCAAGTTTGATCAATCAAGGGGGCTCCTAGGTCGGTACAGGCTCTGATACCAACTTGTCATGCCCAAGATGCAATCCTATCCTTATTTTGGAATGAGGGCCTCGATAGGGATAGAAGCACATCTCGTCAGTTCGCAAGAATGCATATCATTACAAGTACACTCGCCAGAAACTACATCAAGATCACATCAATATAACACCATATTCAAACATCATACAGAAGAGCAGGGTCCCACTACGGACGAAATCAAATGATAAAATTACATCCAGCCTTGTTATCCTAGGCTGCCTCCTGGAACCAATCCTAGATTGATGAAGAAGTAGAACTCCAAATCAAACAAGCATCACGCTCACGTCAAATCATCGCATTACCTGTACCTGCAATAGTTGTTGTAGTAATCTGTGAGCCACAGGGACTCAACAATCTTATTTCCAAGGGTATCAAGACTAGCAAAGCTGATGGGTGAGGTATGCTTAAGTAGTGAGGCTGTAGCAAGCAACTAAGCATTTATTTGAGTGGCTAACTTACAAATACAGAAAGTAAAGTATGGTGGTCTTCGCATAACGGACGTGAACTAGTGATAATAACGAACTGATCCTAAACACCTACTTACGTCAAACATAACCCCACTATGTTCTCTCTCGCATAAGGAATCACGAGAAGAGACAATCACGGTTACCCATACGGTTGGTGTATTTTACTTGAGTTTACTTCAGGTTTACTATGATCGGGTGTTAAACAAAGTTTCCAAGTTGCCACATAACCGTGGGCACGGCTTTCCAAAAGATTTAACATTGTAAGGGTGCTCCAACTAGTCCATTAGAAATTACCACAAGCTGCACCAAAAAACCTCCACCTCGAGATAGCCCAAGTTATCCTTAGAGTCGGTACACAAGACATTCGAGAAAGGTAAAACAAATCCAGCAAGGCCGCCCTACGTGTCGACAATCCCGATAGTTGCCGCGCATCACATTCTCAGGACACGGCGGATGAGCTAAGCGTACAGTAACTGACGTCCCGAGTTGTCCCAGGTAGCCCGCATGGTGCTCTAGTTTGGACTAGCACCAGCAGCACTGGGCCCCTTGTGTTATGTAGAATAACGAACCTTGGGTAGTGCTAACTCCCTATGTGTAAAATTAATTATCAGTATTATTATGTTGGGTAAATGTAGTACCACTGTTGGGCCTTTCTAGAAGAGTTTATCTCAAAACGAATTATCAAGGGGGTCCCCGTAACAACCCCAAGCATGTTAGAAGCGCTCGATATGTAACATAACACCGGTTCACAAGTAACTTGGGTGGAAAAGGTGGAACAAAATACCGAGCAAAAGGCTAATCCTTCCACCTTTTACCAAGTATATATGTGCATTAAATTACATAGCAGTAATATTGTGATAACAAAAGAATGTCCATGTTGACACATGGAAGCAAGTGCACCTGCAGCTAGAAATGCTATAAGAAGGGCTGAGCAAGCGGTAACATAGCCTATCAAAGGTTTGCTGGGATGTGGAGGGGTTAAAGGCTTATCATGGCAATGTTGGGAGGCTTGACAATCAAGTGGTAGGTAGCGAGACATCACGATGGAAGTGAGACAACTAGCATAGCAATGATAGTAGTGGTATGCAGGGAAATGTGTCATCTGGCGTGAGATCTCGCTTGGAAGAAGAATGAATCCATGAAGAAGACAATTCGTGAAGTAGACGAATGAATCCTCACACGCTGAACACTTTGAGAACTCTATTGAGAAGAAGCAATCCGGAACAAACAATCGGCACATGATACACCACAACATATGCATGACATGATGCGCAAACAAATATGATGCATGTCCGGTTTAAATATGCAAGGCATGTCAAATCACATTAAACAGCTACTACACATTAAAGTGAAGCTCAATATGCAACGAGTTGCATATTGAAGAAACTCCACAATCGATTATTTAGTTCACTCTTGTTTAGGTACACAACAATATTAAATGTTTTTTCAACATGGCAAGAGGTGAAGCATAAGTAAGCTACATATCTAGGCAAGTTTAAATGAGGCTAGAAACAACGTATATCATTTCTGAAACGACCTCATATGCATATTATGATTTTGGTCCAGATCTGTCCTATGCATGTTTTATAATTATTAAAAGTGAAAATTAAGAGCACAATGCGATTCTACACGTTTTTCTAGTCAAGTTACATATGTTGAACATTTAAATCGGAGCTACGGTTATTAAGTTATGAGAGAAACCGTGTAGCACGTTATTAGGCAGTTTTTGATGCAACATCATGTTAAATGTTTTGACATGGATGCTGATGACAAATTGAATTAGATGCAATTTTCTAAAAACATTGGCATATAATATGATATGGAGCATTTGTCATCATGGCGGAAGGAAAGGGGTGCCACGGCAACGAAAACAAAATTGATGCCACCGCAACATTCCGTTTCCAGGAACTCATTGACATGCCGGTGCAAAAGAAAGTGTGGTCGTGTACGTGTCATGCAAAGATGGTGGGGTGATCCCGGTTTCCGGCTTCCCATGTATCGGTGGCAAGGGTCGAGGTACCTGCAACTAACAATTCTACGCAGTGCAAATACGAGCATCTCATCCACATACCACACGTTCATTTGACCACGGGCGGCATCTCGGCGGTAGACCTTTCAAGCGTCCGGTTGAGGCAGACCAAGTTCCTCAAGGGAAGTAGTTGTTCACCTGACGGTGTTGTCGGCTCCGTGGTGACGGTAGTGGAACACACGTTCTAGACGGTCTTTGCGAATATTAGTCGTATGGGGTTCAGACGACACTTGCGGTAGTTGGCAAAATCTGAGATGGTCTTGACGATCTTGGTGAACGTAGATGCACACTTGCCGTAGTGGTACTCGTGCACGGCGACGAAGATCATTCGTGTCACTTGGCGATTCCCCGATTGTGTCAAACTCCGGTCTTGGCAATGGACTCGATGTGACCCAAAACAGAATGGCACAAGAGGCTTCAGGCAACGGTGTCGTGGACAAAATGAACCGGTCGCGTTCGAAGGCAACGGGGTTTGCGGACGTGCTGCTCACAACAGCTGGATGGCGATGGTGGTGGTCGATGCTGACCCGCAGCAAGCACCATCCACAACTAGCAGCAGCGACAACATCAACATGGAGGCATACGAGTTGGCCAAGGGCGCATATGGGGTGTTGGTCGCCGGTGGACAAAGGAGCTGCGCACAACCAGGGCAAGGAGGCTGAGGTCACCGGCATGGCCATTGAGCGACGCAAGGATGAGCATGTGCGTTGGGCCGTGCGAGGCGTTGCACTCCAAGAGAGGGAGGCGACCAACAGGTCTTGCAGGACGCCATGGCTAAGATCAGGGGCTCGAGCAGGAGGTCAGAGCAGAGGCGAGGCGACTAGCTCAGGACTCCTACGGTTGCTAAGGCGGACGAGGATGATGGAAGGATGGCGAGGCAGACCCGGCCGATAGGAGGCAAAGCGGCCATCGCCTTCGGCAGCCATGGCACGAGCGGCGTGGGAGGACATTGCGCGTTTGCTGTGCAACAACGACGAAGATGGACGAAGGAAGGAGGCGGTCATGGATTGGCAGCGGTTGAGGCGGGGGTCGAGACCTGGTGAGGGCGATCAAGCGCGCAGGGCTCTCGCTCCTCTCTGGTGGCCCGAGTAGAGGAAGGAGGGGATCGAGGGAGGAGTGAGAGAGGGGACCGGGTGGAGGATGGCCTAGGGTTGGGATTAGGTGCCCCGGCTAGGCCTAGATGCGAGAGTTGGGCTGGACTGGGTTGGCTTATAGGTTTGAGGCTCCTCTCTCCCTCTCTTATCCAACAATAGAGTAATAGCAACAAGAAAAAGGAGAGAGAAAGCAAAGGTTAGAGAAGGAATCCGGGCATGGGTTAAATTTTCCTGGACTCACAAAATGAGTTTGACCCAAGAAAAAATAGAAGTGGCATGAGTGAAGTTTGAATTCAAACACATTTGAATTATATTCAAATGGGTTTGAACTTGTGTGTGCATTTGGAAGGTCCAAAAGAATGTTGATAACTATGGTGGAGCCTTTAAAAATTGGAGAAAGAATTGCTGACATGTTTGGAAAGTGAAAATTGAAGCAGAAGAAGGCATGGATATTTATTATGCAAGTGTGTTGGTTGACTCCCAAAAGCACGGAATATTAATTATAGCTCCACGATAATATTGGGAGGATATTTAATAAATTATAAAGAGAAATCACCATGTGAATTTCCCTTGATTTAAATGGATCGAAGATCCATACAATTTATTTATTTGAGTTGGGAAAATAATAATAATGACATGATGTCATGATGAAATGATGCAGTGCGAATGATGCGGAGATATATGCGACAACCAAATAAAACACACAATGACAATGGAATAAAAGGGGAATCTTCTGGAGCGTTGGTCCTGGGCTGTTACAAGGTTAGTGGTGTCATTTGCAGTTAATGACAGTGCCACGTGATCCTACCGGGGTTAGCCACCGGCGACCTTCCCGCACGGCGAAGTCCCATTGGGACGGCGCTATGGCTTTTGGCTAGATGCACTGGAGGCACCAGGGGAATCCCATCCTCATGCGTATCCAGGAAGGCATCGGGGTGGCCGGATTTGATGACACCGACGAATGAGGCGGCGCTAGAGCTCGGGCCAGCACAGCCGTGTGAGTATGGTGCGACAGGGGTGTGTCTGAGGGGCTAGGGGCTCCCTTGGAGTGCGAGGAGCATGATGACGTGCTCAGCCCGGTTGGTGCAAGCTCCAATGACGGCGACGAGAAGCTTCGACCATGGAGGAGCTCCTCGCCAAGGAACGAACGTAACGACGGGAAAGATGGGGAAAGCAAGTGGGTCTCAGGGCGAGGCAGATGTTGCCGACAGCGGAGCCGGGGAGGCTGGGACGATGAAAAATCGGTCGAGATGGCGATCGGTCATCAGCGACGAAGCAGATTACGACGGCGACGTTGCAGGCCTCCCGCTATTGTGTTCCTTGTCTAGGAGCTCCACGTGGTCGAGGAGGGGTGGCTGGGCTCGCTAGAGGGGCTGGAGGAGGCCGGTGGCCGCGGTGGTCATGAGTGACGGTGACGGCAACACTCGAGCTGAGGGGGGAACGAGGGAACAGAGGAGAGGGTGAGAGCGAGAGCAAGAGGGATAGAGAAAACAGAGGGGTCGCGCCCGTTGAGGGAGTCCTGGATTAAGGGGTCCTCTGGAGGCCGACATGTTTCTTATGGGCCGGACTGTATGGGCCGCTTGCCGAACATGGATCGATTGAAGCCCCAGTCTCCAGGAAAGGAAGCTTTGGGAATCGTGGCTTGTCCTCCATGTTTTGTGTATAAAATAGGCAAGTTTATCTCTTCGACATGTAACCGACCATGTGTAAACCCTTGGTACCCCCGCCGTCTATATAAGCCAAAGGGTTTTAGGTTGTAGAGACAGAACAACTCATCTAGGGTTTAGCTCTTTGATCTCGAGGTAGATTGACTTTGTAACCTATTCATCATCAATACAATCAAGAAGGAAGTAGGATATTACCTCCATCTGAGGGCTGAACCTGGATAAATCCTTGTCCCCTTCGTCTCCTGTTACCAGCGATTCTAGTCTCATAGCCCGGGACCCCCTACCTGCGATCCGCCGGTTTTGACACCGACATTGGTGATTTCATTGAGAGTTCCGCTGTGAGCTCCCATGGAATAGATGTCTCTCCTTGTCATCAATGAAGAGGTCCACAGCATGGACGCATTCGTCACAGGACAGATCTTCGCCTTTGGCAACGTTGTGTTGCACACTAAAAAGATCGGCCATTTAGGCCATGTCGGAAGCTTCTCCCCTGGCGAAGAGATCAAATTCGGGAACTTAGATTTCTCCGTGGATCCTAGGGGTGACTTGTCACTAACCGGGCTCGCAGTCTCCCCTGCCATACCCGAAAACTCTGAGGCTTTAACCTCGAGCTCCGTTTTTGGTCACGCCCATGAGGTTAACTCTGGCGATGGTTCGACTTTTAGTCCGGGTCCGGTCATAGTACCAGAGGACCGGATACCTGTTCTTGCTAAACACTCCACTCATCAGGACACGTCGGAGATCGACCCTGTGAACTCCGCGCGGTTTGACCCGATCAAGCTCTCGACATTGAACGAGGCCTTAGATCGGATATTGTCGATGAAAATTACCGACGATCTATGCTCGGATCGGCCACAAAGAGGGTCAAGGCGAATTTTTCGACCCACCCACCACCCACTTCCTAGCCACAGTCGAAGACTTAACCGGCCAATTGGACTATGGCTCTGACAAGACAAAATACATGGATGAAGAGGACTGCGCTCCAACCCCTGTTAATACCAGGCGATAGGCCACCACTTCTACATATGATGTCTACATGGTGGACACCCCTGTCGCTAATGGCGACAAAACTCCTAATAATGATGGCGACAAGTCGGGCGACACGCCGTCATGGTGCCGGAAACCGCATAAGCGGTCCAAAGGAAAAAAGGGAAGGAAAGCTATTATCGGCACCGGGGACGGAGATAGCCCTGAGGACCGTGGCAATCCTAGTATCCCCAAACACCCGTTAGAGGGTCAAGAAAGGCCTGAAGACCAGAGCAACCCCGACAGTTTCAATGATTCCAAGGATGACAACTACCTCCCTCCTGTCGAGGAGGAGGACATCCTGAAGCCGATGACCTAGACATTCTTGATAATTCTAAAGATCAGGGACTGTTCAGACAACAGCTCATAGCAATGGCCCACAGCCTAAAAGCAAAGGAACAACAAATCAAAGCCGAACAAGACGACCTCAATGATCGATGGATGAGAGTCCTCTCAACCGAGGAGGGATATGGTACCGTTTTGTCGGACTAGCCTAAGAGTTATCCACATAGAAGGATGCTGGCACAATTTGACTACGAGCTCACTGACACCCCGTCTCCCAAACATACCCTGTACGACAAGCCGGACCGCCCTCCTCGCGGGCGTGACAGGACGGTTGTCGATGCCAGTTATAGACCGGCTATGCCCCGAAGACAGGGAAAGGAGCCGCTAGAGCCCAATGACAGGTTCGACATGCGAGACAACCTAGACTACAGAGAAGGCCGCACAAGAGCCATCCATGGATCCAGAGGCTACTCACTCGATGGACGGGATGGGTATAGACCATGGCTCGATCGAAGCAATAACAGAGACCGGGAACGCAACCGGGCTAGAACAGACTCCGAATATAGGCACGATATAGCTCGCGTTCGAGGTGCCGCTCACCCTCTATGCTTCACAGATGAGTTAATGTGGCATCAGTTCCTAGAGGGGTTTAAACCCGTGAACATCGAACAATACGATGGGACAATTAATCCAATCGTATGGATTGAGGATTTCCTCCTCCACATCCACATGGCATGAGGAGATGATCTCCATGCCACCAAATATCTCCCCCTAAAACTCAAGGGGCCAGCTCGGCACTGGTTAAATAGCCTCCCAAAAAGTCCATAGGGTGCTGGGAAGACGTAGAGGATGCATTCCGATCTAATTTCTAGGGCACCTATGTTTGGCCGCCAGATTCCTCCGACTTAAGCAATGTCGTACAAAAGCCCAGAGAGTCTGCGTGACAATTTTGGAATTGGTTCTTGACCAAGATGAACCAGATTGTCGACTGCCCAAATGCTGAGGCAATAGCCTATTTGCGGCATCATATTCGGGACGAATGGCTGGCTTACCAGGTCAGCCAGGATAAACCTCGGACCATGTCTTCCCTTATTTCCCTCATGACCCGCTTTTGCCCGAGAAAAAATAATTGGCCAGCACGAGGCAGTCATAACTCCGAAGACCCCAGAACCTCCGAAGTTAGCAACGACAACGGGAAACCCAAGCGCAATAAGAACAAGCGCCGGCACAATAACAACGATGTCGATGATACGGCTATTGACGCCGGCTTCTGCAACTCCCGGCCTGGGCAGTGGAGGAAGCCTCCTAAAGGCAATCGCGATGGACCCACTTCGCTGGAAAAGATCAAGGAAAGGCCTTGTCAAATCCACGGGACTCAAGACAAGCCCGCCAATCACACACTCCGCAATTTTTTGGTTCTTTAAACAGGTTGACAAGCTCCTGCCAGAGGATCAAGGCAAGAGCCCTCGCATCGAGGACGAGGATGAGCCTTGGGGTTCGATTGGTGGCAGACAAAAGAAATTCTCTCCACAGGTCAAAATAGTAAACATGATATATGCCACCTATATACCCAAGAAGGAGAGGAAGTGTGCCCTTCATGATGTCTATGCCGTAGAGCCTATAGCTCCAAAGTATAACCCCTGGTCAGCATATCCGATCACCTTTGATCGACGTGATCACCTGACTAGTATCCGTCATGGGGGTTTGGCCACACTCATCCTAGATCCCATCATAGATGGGTACCACCTCAGAAACGTCATAATGGACGGAGGAAGTAGCCTTAACCTGATTTACTCAGACACGGTGAAAAAGATGGGCATAGATCCATCAAGGATCAAACCTAGTAACACTACCTTTGAAGGAGTGATCCCAGGTGTCGAGGCCCAATGTGCGGGATCCGTAACCCTAGAAGTTATGTTTGTCTCGTCCAATAACTTTCGCAGTGAAGATTTGATCTTTAACATTGTGCCCTTCCGCAGTGGTTATCATGCCCTGCTCAGCCGGACAGTGTTCCCTCCTTCAATGCATACCTCAAGTTCAAGATGCCCGGCCCCAAGGGGTCATCAGTATTAACAGCAACACGGAGCGCTCTCTATGAACCGAGGAACACGCGCTGGCACTGACGGCCGAATTTAACTACAAAGATGATTGGCAAGCTTCGGCATCTGCTGTAAGGCCACGCAAGACTGGGAAGCGAGCACGACTTTAGTCCAAACTCTCAGATCCTTCCTCTCCCCTTAAATAGGGACACCCCCCCATCGCATAACCCTAGGACCAGTGAAGTACGTCCCAAGGAGGCACAACTTTGAACTTCAAATTCAATGGGGAGTGGCGGGGAAAAAAGGTGGGTGTCCGGCTGGACCGAACCACTACCATTAACGTGACTTCTGATACAACGCAGGTACAATTGAAAGGTCTGCCAATGGCGTAAAGCTCATCCACAATACGGCAACTTCTCAAGACCTTGTTTGCAAGATCCGTTTGCCGAACAAAAACATCTATTAAGGTGCACCAAGACACAGGAGTATATAAGTGGTGGGGCACACCGAAGACTTAAGGTCACAAATTGAAGACCCCTCGTACAACCACTCTTGTAAAAATTCTTTTTTCTCCACATACCTGTAAGCAGTTGCTTCAGAACTCCGAGTAATAAGAGTGGTTAAGGAAAAATATAGCATCGTTATAAATGTTTGTCTTGTTGTCCTATTTGGCACATATTTTCCTTTTCTCTTTCTTCTCGTGAAACAGTTCTGTATGTTACTACGCAACCGGGTAATATACCGGGGGCTCGAGCTGAAAAATAAATCGCCTTATGCATAGCTTATTATGTGTTCACCGTCTTGGAATTCACTTTATATGCATTGGTTGCAAACTATTTCTTGGGTCAATAGTTGGGTCGTCCGGCTCCTGTGATTCCCCTTTATGTTCCGCTCGTTCGGCTAAAAGGGTAAAGGGAGAACCACAGCGATTGTGTTTCCGGATAGTCTGGTCAAGCACCTAAGGGGAGAAAGCCGGAAAATTACTGTCATAGTATGCGAGAGCCGGTCCGTGAATCTGAGCTTAAAGTTTTATACTTAAATCCTCGTCAGAGGATATTCTGCGTTATGCGAGGGGTTTGGTCTCCATGCAAACCAGGTGATGCTGGCCTTAGCCACGGTTCATACGAACATCACAACACTTTGGGGGCTAGTCATCGGCCCCCCTTAGTCCTTTTTGTGCTCCTACGACTAAGTGAAATAAGTAAAGCACTATAGTCTGATTGCCTAGTCCACTGCACTCTACCACCTTTGGGTTCCGATCACTCAGTTAACGGGCATAGTGCATCGGGAGAGTGTAACAACCCGGGACCGACGCTCCAGAAGATTCCCCTTTTATTCCATTGTTGTTGTGTAATTCGTTTGGCTGTCGCATTCATCATCACATAATTTGCATCATCTGCATAGCATCGACACTTCGTTGTCATCGTTTTCAAAACTTGCATCCGTTCGTAGTCGCCGGTTCTCTCCGTTCGTGTGAATGACCATTTCGAGACCAACCACACATGCACGCGCCCGCGGCATCGATAACATAGTGTTTTTAAAGTGCATATTAAATATTCTCCGATTGGGTTGAAACTGGGAGTGCGGTCTTGTTTTATTGTGGGTAGACTGCCTGCCAAATTTTGTTGCAATCGGAAGTCGTCTGGTACCTCCACGGACGACTTTAGCAGTGCGGTCATCGGTTTATTCGTCGGACATTTTTTCGTGTTTTAAACCCATGTCATAGGCAACAATTCTTTCTCTCATCCCCACCTAGCCCAACTACACAGCCTTGTAGCCCAACCTAGCGTCCCCCTCTGTTCATGGTCATCAGATCGCGATCGGACGGACGAGGTCTAACCCACCTTAGTTCCATCCCCTATATATAAACCACCTTGTGGAGAGAGCCTCTCACTCTACTAGGGTTTCCCCCATGCCACATTGCAGCCACCCCCTCCCTAAAAAAACTCCACCTGCTAGCTCCACCTCCCCCTCCCCCGACATCCCACCTGCATAGTCAATTTCAGCCCTCATATCTGAGATTTGGGGCTAAAAATCGCCCGAAACCCCCACCTATCGGACATGTCCGTGGCCACCGGACAATGTCCGGTTACCACAAAGCAACAACCCCGCGCCGCAGCCCGCTCCTCGCCCGCGGGAGCTTCGTGCCCGAGCTGCCTCTCCTCCACGCTAGAGCGCCGGCGGCAAGAGCTTCACAGGCCGACAAGGCCAGCCATTGGAGTCGTCGTCGTGCTTTGATCGCCGGTCCCCCGAACCGCCGCCGAAGCTCTCTCTCCTCGCACCCCGCCTCAACCTCACCGCCATTGATGACCTCCCGTGGCTCCAGCTTGACGCGCCGCCTTGATTCCTAGACAGGTCTAGTTAAGGAGCATCAGATCCGTGTCCCCTCATCGTCCTCGCGAGCCCTCCGTCCCCGCCAAGCTCCTCGTCGGAGACCAGGGGCACCACCGTCCGGTTCATCTCTGCCTCGAGCTCCAGGAGGAGCGCCTACTCGATCCTGTCAAGCATTGACCGCTTGCCCTCCTGGGCCGCACCAGGAGCAAGACCCAGCTCCAACCTATACCATCCTCTTTCCACCGACGGGCCTCGGGCCCATGAGGTGAAGACCCCAGCCCACTCCTGTTGCCCTATTTTTCCGCCGAGTGCACATCATAGTTACCCTGCACCCATTTCCCTTGTTGGACATTAGTTCAGACTCGGCCCAATTGTAGTTTTTTTTCTGCATCTGCAATTTGAACATTATGCACTGATTTGCATGATTGCATGTTTTGCCATGATTTTAAAATGTAAAATAATTAAATAACCGTGCATCATACGTAAAAACTTTATATATGAAAAATGTGTGGAATTATGTGTAGATTAATTATATTGCATTTTCAAGCAGGATAAAAATGTTTAATGAGATGTTTGCATTTAATTTGCACAAATAACTTACTAGTAGGTTTTTGTCACGAACTTGCATAACTAATTGTGATATATTTTCCTACATGAACCTATACAAGTCATATATATTTTTGGGGAAGAAAAATCCATGAAATTTATATCTGCAATTAGTTTTTTCATTTGAGTAAATTTGTGTGCATGTCATTTTTGCTATGATGTCCTTTTGTTAGTTTTGAGTGATTAAATCCATGCATGATATGAAATAATTTTGAACATGAGATATGCCCTTTGATACGTTCACTAGACCCTGGTCATTTTATTTTCCATGATAATCCATGTTTAGATGTTGTTTTCTTGTTGCCAACATGTCTTAAAATAGTGTTGTTTTGAGTGGTCTAAATATTTCCGAGTCTCGAATCTATAATATTTTGTTGTTGTCTTGCCATGTTATTTTCTAGTGATCTAGAACCCATTTGTGGTTGGTGTAGTGGAGTTATTTGTAGTTTATAATGTACTCTAGCATGCGGCTAAGTTTCATGCCATAATATGCCATGTAGCTTATAGGTTTACTGTGGTAAATATGCCTTCGTGATAAAAACTGTTCTGCCAAAAACTGCTATTTTCACGAAGCCTGGAACTGTTTCCAATTAGCCATGTTGTGAGCTTCCTACCATGTCATCCATCACTCTTTTGAGTATGATAGGTGAAGATTAAATGAAGTGTGTGTTATATTCTACAGACCCATGCTTATTTTGTGCATTTTAGGTTCTCTT
The DNA here is from genome assembly GCA_022496015.1 of Hordeum marinum. NCBI lineage: Eukaryota > Viridiplantae > Streptophyta > Magnoliopsida > Poales > Poaceae > Hordeum > Hordeum marinum. Next base: position 139,178,059 of record CM039672.1, read on the forward strand.
AGCTTGTTGTTTTCATGTGTGAAAAATGCTATGTTGCTGTTTTGGGCAGATTTGCACTAAACCTTGTATGGGTGTTTGTGGTTGACCCGTAGCTCCGTTTTGGGCATGCCATATACGGAACTTGCTTAGAATTTCATGTAGCATTATATTATCATGTTGAATCCATGTTGTGAAGTGTTTGTCGTTGTAATTTTCATGCATTTTGCATTCATATCATATTCATCTTGTGTGTGTCATAAATTTTAGGCCGTCGCTCCGTTTGGGATGTTCCATATATGTAAATCGACTAGAATGACGTGTAGAATTGCATATGGGGTCATTTTAGAAATGCTATAAGTTGTTTCCAACCTCATTTAAGATGCCTAGATAGTGTAGTTTACTTATCTTCACCTCTTGCCATGTTTAACAACATTCAATATTGTAGTGTACCTAAACGAGAGTGAACTAAATAATCGATTGTGGAGTTTCGTCAGTATGCAACTCGTTGCATATTGAGCTTCACTTTAATGTCTAGTAGGTGTTTGATGTGATTTGCCATGGCTTGCATATTTAAACTGGACATGCATCATATTTTTTTGCGCATCATTTCATGCATATGTTGTGGTGTACTGTGTCTTGATTGTTTTTTCGGATTTCTTCTTCTCGATAGAGTTCCAAAAGCGTTCGGAGTGTGAGGATTCGTTCGACTATGTCTGGTTCGACTACTTCACGGATCGCCTGCTTCACGGACTCGTTCTTCTTCCAAGAGGGATCTTAGGCAAGATGACACATTTTCTGGATACCACTACTATCATTGCTATGCTAGTTTTCCCGTTTTTTTGTTATGTCTTGCTACCTACCACTTGTTTGTAAAGCCTCCCAACATTGCCATGAAAAGCCTCGGATCCTCAACCTTCCCAACAAACCTTTGTTTGGCTATGTTACCACTTGCTCAGCCCTTCTTGTAATGGTTTTAGCTGTAGGTGCAATTGCTTTCATGTGACAACATGGTTCCCTTTTGATATCGCAATATTATTTCAATTTAATTTAATGCACATATATACTTGGTAAAAGGTGGAAGGCTTGGCCTTTTGATCGGTGTTTTGTTCCACTTTTGCCGCCCTAGTACTTGTGTACCGGTGTTATGTTCCATATTTTGCGCCCCTAAGATGCTCGGGGTTGTTATGGGGACCCCCTTGATTTTCGTTTTGGGATAAAACTCTTCTGGCAAGGCCCAACATTGGTTTTGCCATTCTCCAACCTAATAAGCCTTGCATAGGGACTTTCCGGACCCCGTGGATAATTAATCAACCCCCCTGGGGCCAGTGCTCCTTATGAGTGTTGGTCCAATCTGTCAACCACCGGTGGCCACCAGGGGCAACTCTGTGATTGGCCTACCGGAAGTTTGGACAATCCGTCGTGTCCTGGGAACGAGATACGTGGCTCCTATCGGGATCGTCGACACGCTGGGCGGCCTTGCTAGATTTGTTTTTACTTTTCTTGAACGTCTTGTGCATGGGATTTCGATGACACTTCAGGCCATCTCGAAGTTGAGATTTTCCATTGGGATTCTGCAAATACTAAGGGTGATTTCGCAGTTGAGGAATTCCAACGCGGTGTGTATTTAATTTGTGATGGATGAGTTGGAGCACCCCTGTAGGGTTAAATCTTTCGGAAAACCGTGACCGCGGTTATGTGGTGACTTGGAAAACTTTGATTAACACCCGGTCATAGCAAACTTTAAGTAAAGTCAAATAACATACGCCAACCGTGTGCGTAACCATGACTGTCTCTACTCGTGAGTCCTTATCTGAGAGAGGACACGATGGGGTTATGTTTGACGTAAGTAGGTGTTCAGGTGTGACAGCCCGAGACTAACGCTCCAGAAGATTCCAGAAGATTCCCCTTTTATTTCCGTTCTCGTCTTGTGTTCGTATGGTTGTCACATTCATCATCGCATCATTTGCATCATCTCCTGTTTTCGGAAACTTGCATCCATTTGCAGTCGCCGGTTCTCTACGTTCTTGCCGTTGCCCGTCCGAGACCAACCACACACGCACGCGCCCGCGACACCATTAAAAATAAAACCGTTTTTAAGCGCGCACAAAAATATTCTCGGATCGAGTTGAAACTTGTCGTGCGGTCTTGTTATATCGTAGGTAGACCGCCCGTAGATTTTCGTCGCGATCTAAGTTCGTTAGATACTCCGTCGGTCAGTCGTATCAGTGAGGTTATCGGTTAACGTCGGACGTTCTCGGTGTTTTAAATCTCCGTGCCATGGGTCGCCACTCTCTCTCTTCCCCACTCAGCCTCTCTACACAGCCGCCGTAACCCCCTCTCCACTTCCGGACATCGGGTCGACACCCGACAGCCCAAAAACGGACAGCGCAGCTAACCCTAGCCTAAACCTATATATAGCCCCTAGACCCACCTCATTTCTCGTACAAACCCTAACCAGCCCCACCTTCTCCCTCCTCCAGCCTCCAAGCCCACCCGAGCCAATCTGGGCCCGTTCGAGCCCATCTAGGCCTGAAACGCGTTCCGGAGTTCCTCCCCGAGCTCCATCCATGGAGATCCCCAGCTCCTCCCTCCACCGGATCGCCGCAGCCGCCGGAGCCGCCCCAACCCTGGTCGGTCGCCGTGCCGCCTCTCCCTCTTCTTCCTCCCCTTCCCTTCCCATCTCTCCTCCTCACCCCCATGGCCTCCTCTTCTCCTGCAGGTTCGCCGCCATGAATGGCCGACCTCAGCTCGCCCCGCCGCCGCATCCCAGCCGCCGCCGAGCTCTGCCGCCGGCCAAATCCGGATGCCCTCGCCAGCCCCTGCCCGTCCCCGGCCTCCTCTCGCCGCCTCCTGCCTGCAGCCGCTGCCGCAGGGCTGCCCAGTGCGCCGCTGCTGCCCTGCCTGCTCGGGTTCGAGCGGAGGAGAGCGAGCGCCTGCCTCGCCCCGTTGACCGCTCCTGCCTAGCCCGACCGCAGCCCCCACATGGGCCTGCCAGCGCTCAGCCGGCCCAATGCCACCTCCAGCCGGCTCCCTCCCCTGCCCCAGGCCTGATCTGGCCCATGGTGAGTCCAGCCCCCCTTTTATAGTTTTTTTGTTTTAGTAGTTTAATTTCGCGTATTAAAACATCTATATATAATTATCCGAGCATCGCATAAAAATAATTTCAGCAGGTAATAGGCCTAGAATAATTTGTAGATTATTAAAATGCCATTTGCATCCATGATAAAAATGTTTACATGTCATTTCGTTCCACTTTGCATATAGGTCTTAATATTGCATTTTCATAATTAATTAACCGTGCATCGAAATTAATAAAATCATATATTAAAAATGTCCATCTCGTTTGCACCACATTTTCATGCATGATAAAAATGTTGTCGTGATGTTTGCATTTTTTTGCATTGCTGAATTGCTTTAACATGATTAGGCCTAATACCCGCATATTTAATTGTGATTAATTTTCTACATAATCCTAATCATATTATATATGTTTTCGGGGTAGAAAAATCCATTGGTTTTATCGGCACATTTAGTTTTGCCATTTGAGCATGTTGTGTGCATGTCATTTATGCCGTGATGCCCTTTTGTCATTTTCGTAGGAATTAATTCGGGCATGATATGAATTGAGTTTCAACATGTAAGTTTCTCTTGGATATGTGTCCTAGCCCATGGACATTTTGTTTGTCATAGAAATGCATGTATAGGTGTTGTTTTGATGTTGTCAACTTGCTATAAAAATCTGCCATTTTGAGGGTCCTAAATATTTCTATGTCTGGAATCTGTTATATTTTGTTGTTGTCTTGCCATATGATTTGCTAGTGATCTAGAACTCTTTTGTGGTAGGTATAATGGAGTCAATTGTTGTTGATATTGCCCTCTAGCATGATGTTAAGTTTCATGCCATAATATGACTTTTAGCATATAGTTTTACTGCTGTAAAAATGCCTTCATGATAAAAACCCACTGTCTAAAACTGCTATTTTCACCAAGTCTAGAACTGTTTTCAAGTAGCTACTTTGAGAGCTTCCTACCTAGTGATCCATGCATGTTTTGAATATGATTTGTGAAGATGAAATGAAGTGTATGTGTATTATATTACCCCATGCTTAGTTTGTGCATTTTAGATTATGGTAACTTGTTGTTTTCATATGTTCAAAATGCTATGTTGCTGTTTTTGGCAGATTTCAACTAAAACTTGTTTTGATGATTGTGGTTGAATCGTAGCTCCGTTTTGGTCATTCCATATATGAAACTTGCTGAGAATCTCATGTAGTTTCATAATAACTTGTTGCATTCATGATTTGGAATGTTTGTGGTGGTTTTCCATGCATTGCATTCATGGCATGTGCATCTTGTGTTCCTCATATCTTTTATACCGTAGCTCCGTTTGAGATGTTCCATATATGTAAATCGACTAGAATGACGTGTAGAATAACATGGTATGCTTTATTCTGCTGTTTAGATCAGATCTGGACCAAATTCGTAATTAACACATGCGGTTATTTCGGAAATGCTATAAGTTGTTTCCGACCTCATTTAAAATGCCTAGATAGTATAGTTTACTTACGCTTCACCTCTTGCCGTGCTTAACAACATTTAATATTGTCGTGTACCTAATGAGAGTGACTAAATAATTTGAATGTGGAGTTTCGTCAATATGCAACTCGTTGCATATTGAGCTTCACTTAATGTGTAGAATTTGATTGTTGTGAATTGTCATGCCTTGCATATTAAACCGGACATGCATCATATTTGTTGTGCATCGTGTCTTGCACATGTTGTGGTGTATCTTGTGTTGATTGTTATTTCGGATTGCTTCTTCTCGATAGAGTTCCGAAAGCGTTCGGAGTGTGAGGATTCGTTCGACTACGTTGGTTCGTCCTCTTCATGGAGTCATTCTTCTTCCGAGCGGGATCTCAGGCAAGATGACACATTTCCCTGGATACCATTACTATCGTTGCCATGCTAGTTGTCTCGTCTTTTATCGTTATGTCTCACTACCTACCACTTGTTTGATAAGCCTCCCAACACTGCCATGATAAGCCTCGAACCCCTCCACATCCCAGCAAAACATTGTTTGGGTTACCGCTTGCTTAGACCTTCCTATAGCATTGCTAGCTGCAGGTGCCATTGCTTCCATGTGTCAACATGGACCTTCTTTTGTTATATCACAATATTGCTGATATATAATTTAATGCACATATACACTTGGTCAAGGGTGGAAGGCTTGGCCTTTTGCTCGGTGTTTTGTTCCACTCTTGCCGCCCCTAGTTACTTGTGAACCGGTGTTATGTTCAATAAACGAGCGCTCCTAACATGCTCGGGGTTGTTACGGGGACCCCCTTGATTTTCGGGTTAGATTAAAACTTGTCTGGCAAGGCCCAACTTTGGTACTACATTTGCCCATTATAATAAAACTGATCACCTTATTAAAGCATAGAGGGTCGCCCCCTCATGGATTAATTTAACATAATACAGGGGGCCAGTGCTGCTGGTGCTGGTCCAAACTAGAGCACCGTGCGGGCTACCTGGGGCAACTCAGGACTTCAGTTGCTGTACGCATAGCTCATCCACCGTGTCCTGAGAACAAGATACGCGGCTCCTATCGGGATTGTCGACACGTCGGGAGGCCTTGCTGGACTTGTTTTACCTTTCTCGAACGTCTTGAGTGAGGAACTCTGATTTTCTTCGGGTTATCTCGAGGTGTCGGATTACCTAGGATGATCACGAGATCCGTGGTTGAGGTTATTCCCGCTGCGTGTGGTTAATTTATGATGGATGAGTTGGAGCACCCCTACAGGGTTAAATCTTTTCGAGAATTCGTGCCCGTGGTTATGTGGCGAACTTGGATACTTTGTTTAACACCCAGTCATAGTAAACTTGAAGTAAACTCTAATAAAATACACCAACTATGTGTGTAACCATGACTGTCTCTTCTCGTGAGTTCTTATCCGAAAGAGAACATGGTGGGGTTATGATTGACATAAGTACGTGTTCAGGATCAGTTAGTGATCATTACTAGTTCACGTCCATTATGCGTAGACCACCATACTTTACTTCGTGTACTCGTAAGTTAGGCACTCAATAATGCTTAGTCGCTTGCTGCAGCCTCACCACTTAACCAAGCCTCACCTATTAAGCTTTAATAGTCTTGATACCCTTGGAAATGAGATTGCTGAGTCCCTATGGCTCACAGATTACTACAACACTAGTTGCAGGTACAGGTAATGTGATGATTTGACATGAGCACGTTGATTGTTTTGATTTGGAGTTCTTCTTCTTCTTCTTCATCAATCTTATATGGGTTCTAGGCGGCAGCCTGGGATAGCAAGGGTGGATGTCATTTTATCGTTTGATTTCGTCCGTAGTCGGACCCTGCTCTTATGTATGATGTTTGAGATGTTATTGTATTGATGTGACTCTGATGTAGCTTGTGGCGAGTGTAAGCCAATGCCATATACTCATCTCTTCAGTACATGTACTTGTAATGATATTCATTCTTGCGAACACATCGAGATGCGCTTCTATCCCTGTCGAGGCCCTCGTGCCCAAATAAGGATAGGACCGCATCTTGGGCGTGACAAGTTGGTATCAGAGCCTGTACCGACCTAGGAGCACCATTGATTGATCGAACTTGGCCGAGTCGAGTCTAGTGAAAAACGTTTTTGAGTCTAGTTATATCGGAGAGTAGGTTTCTTTTTACTCCTCTTCTATGCTCTGGTCAGGTATTCGACTTAGGAATTTTGATTCTACTCCTCTTCTCGCTCAAAAAAAATTTCGGATCACGCAGGTATTTTGGAAACTATATGATGCCGATGTGATGGAGTTCTGTCTTGGTGCCTCCTGTCTGACTTGATTTATTCTGAGGAGTTGGGCTCCGAGCGATTCTTGACACATCATTATCATTCAGTTTTCTTAGTATCTCAGGACGGAGGATGTTCGAAATTGCTTCAATACTTATCGTGGTGAGATAAGGTCAGAGTCACCCAGTACCGGGGAGACATTCGGGGTACCACCATGGTTTAGTATCGTTGTGAGTTCGAGGATTCGAGATTAGATGAGTTTGCGGAATTTCTTGAATTATGGTGTGGAAGGTTGCAGTTGCAGTTGCAGCTGATTGCCTAGGGCAGGTTCCTGATTTCGCAACCCAAATCGCATAAACAAGAAAGCATTCAGAAGTTCTTAGGTGGGAATTCAAGTAGTTACCTAGAATTATCTTTCCAACAAGTGCATAGTGGGTATGTATTTGTTTCTGGCTTGTTTCATAAGCCTCATCCTTGTTTCGTTCTGATTCATATCTTGCTAGTAGTGTTCTCATATCTTGCTAGTAGTGTTCTCATATTTCTATGGGAATGCTAATTCTTTTTCCCAATCAAGTTTTCATATCAATTCTTTTCCTACTGGTGTGCTTCTCTTCAAGATAATTCTATCCTCTTCAATATTGCAAGATCAGTCCTCTTATTCTTCCCGGAGTTCATTCCATCTATTCCAAGTGTTCTTTGTTTTTGCTGCCCTCCCTCCCTTTTCCTTCAATGATTAAATTCTCATCCAAGTGTCTTTCTATTCATGTGATTCTTCCGTTATCTTTATTCTATCTTGTTTCCTGTGCTTCTTTGTGAATATTCTCAAGAGTTTCATTCAAGATCTATCCTCATATTCTTGTCCTCGTTGTTATCCTTCTCCGGTGATTCTTTATGAAGATGCTCCGTGCTCAAGTTATCATTTATTAGTATTCATCTTGTTTCTTTTCCGGTGGATTCAATTCTAGTTCTTGGTGTTCATCATATCATTTCATTATCTTTTGCTCTCCCATGTTGGAAATTCTTTATCAAGCCTCTCTTGATTATTCTTATCTCTATTCTAAATTAATCGCTCGTCAATGATTTTTTTTTCTAGAGTGTTGAAGATATCTTAGAAGACATTCATTTTCATTCTTTTCCTTCTAAATTATTTCAAGGGTCTCATATCATCAAGTTCTTAATTGTACCGGTGCAATCTCTCTTTTAATCAATTGTTTCAAGGTGGTTTCTTTCAGTGGGCCCATAACCCACAGGTCTTTTCCCAGGATCATACCTGACTCTTCTAATCTTTTGGAGATGTTCTCAAGTTCTTTTCAATATGATGTAAGAATGATTTTCATCAGTCATATTCCCTTCCATGATCGCTTCTAATCATTTTCATGTTGCCTCAACCTTTCCTTTTTCATTACTCCGGAGTATCTCAGTTATTCATGGTGTTGTTTCTCATCATCATTCTTAGCTTGAAGACCGAAGGAGAGTTTCTTCTCTACAAGTTAGCATTTATTTATGCACATGCATATTTATTAATGCATCATTTTAGAATTGCTAATAAACACTAAACCGTGCATCGGAATGAAATGTTCTATATATGAAAAATGCTTAGATTTTCATGTAGTTTCACAATATTCAGCTTTCACACATGTTAAAAATAATTTGTCGGGACCCCAATCCTAAGTCATATGATTCCATACTGTAACAAGTCACATCACTTTGCGGCCTCACGCACGGTAAACTCCACGGCTGCAGCCTTACCTTGGCCGGGACCGTTTGCGTCTTTTGGCTCATGTATGTGAACATGTCGCTAGCAATCACGCAACAAAGAACCTGGGCTGACATGACTAGTCTTAGAACCCAAGTGGCACATCTGTACAGAAACAGGCATACATAACCCAGCAATGTAGGTGTCGGCCTCAAGCGTGTGTAGACGAGTCATAGCAAGCTACAAGGACTCCATTACGTCGCGAGACACGAATGCCATCACTGCACGTAGACGAGTCATAGCAGGCTACCGGGACTCCATTACACTGCGAGACATTTCCCTCAAGGGACAGACACATCAGCAAAGAAGGATACATGCCGGTCAATCAATATGTCCGGAGCAGTAGCAACCTACCATGGCTCGGTGGAAGCACAAAGAGGAAGTTTCCCGTAAAGAGTACTACTAAAGGCACACGACTAGGTGTCGGATCCCATACATACCATTGCACGTCACACGTACGCACGACATGCCCGATATGCATAGATACAACCATGGCATCACAACATAACCATACAACAACATGACTTTTATTTAAGAGGCTCAAACGAGCCTTGCATAATATGTTCGTACAGATAGGGGTCACATGACCCGACACTCAAGCCATCCAAACAAGTTTATACAAGCCAGCAGAAACTAAAGCTGCCTGAGTACAGACGGCGAAATAGAAAAGTGGCACACGGCCTGACTATGTATAGCCCACCACACAGGCAAGATCGTAGCTGGGACACCAGCTATTCGGCATCGTCAACGTCTAGAAAGAACCCACCTGATGGGTCCTGGTTTTCTTCTGCAACATTAATTAGGCAAGGATGAGTACAATCGTACTCGGCAAGTCTTTAAAACAGACCTAGTCTATTTATGCTCATGTGTAAACAAGGGGGAGTGGTGGAGTTTATGCAGCAATGCCAGCTTTGATTCATGGCTAACCTACACTACTCAGTTTTAACTCTTTGTTATAGTTTTAGTTATCGTACACGAGTCCACTATCTCCATCACAATACACCAACAAGGATCCACCTTCCTCTTCCAGAAGAGTGTCATCCATGGTACTCACACTTGTCTTGATATTTTTAGGAGTATCCATTTGATTATCTATGAACAACATAAGTTCTCCAAGTAGTCCATATCCGAGGACGCGGCTATTCGACTAGTTTCATACCCTGCAGGGGTGTACTTCTTCACACACGCTCTCACCACTTATCGCTGTGTGCCATAAACCATACACCTCGGCAACCTTCAAGGGGATGCCCAGTGAGGGAGTCGGCCACGACCGTCAATCACATAAGACCACTAGTCCAGGCTATCGCCTATTTGAGACTGAACCCACACGGAAGTCCGGCCGAAGTTTCCGCTACGGCCCCAAACGATGTGCGCAGGGTTCCCAAGCCCACCATTTGGGTGACCCTTGGTACACCGTGCCACTGCCTACCGTGTCGTAACCCACCCCTAGGGTGAGCGCTACGCACGGCCTCCAGCATGCTATAAACACCAGAAACTACTTGCAACTCCTGGACTAAGGACTAAGTGAATGATAAGTCGAGCGGGGTCATATTTCAGGGCCCAGCATGTGGTAGTAACTAGTCTTGGATCACAAACACGGAACCCAGTTCCTAAGAACGGTCCCAATGAGACGACACACTATGTACTCCTACATAGCCTCTCATCGCTACCTTTATCAAATCGTATTCATCATATGCTCATCACATTGGACAACACTGTTTCACTCAGTTCATCACCCAGATGAATCAGACCTGACACAACTCTAAGCATAGCAAGCATAGCAGGCAAGTAAGCTAAGCACATCATGGCCCAAGCATCTACCAGGTATCCTAGGTTGCAAGGTTTAGCTATTTACTGTGACAAGGTCAGGTCATGCATAAGAATAGGATCATCCACCGTGTATGACTAACATGTGATCGTTTCTCCTAATGCAATAAACCAGAGCAGGAGCGAGAGAGTGGGATCTTATCGGAATGATCAAAGGGGTTGCTTGCCTTGCTGAGTTGCGGAGGAGTTCTCTCCTTCGTCGGGATACGGGGTGGTATCTTCCGGATTAGGGCCTACCGCAACGCAGATAAGAAACAATCAATACACGCAAGTGAAACAATATGATGCCTGATCATGGCATGATGGCAGGTATGAATGAGTTAATGCAACTAGTGTTCATGTTGATTTGAAAAGAATTTGAATAAAGGTTCAAAATCGTTCTTCATTTCAAATTCCGTATATCAACCTATTAGGATTTGTCAATGTTCATCTAGATAGGTTGCTCTATCATGCATGAGGATATCACCATTGGATTCATTGGATTTTTCTGATAAATTTTCATATATAAATTATTTTCATCTGAGTTACAGATTAATTTATATGAATTTTTGAAGTTTTAAATAATTTCTGGAATTATTTTTAAACTGGAAAATGGATTATGACAACAGCCTGACGTCAACCTGACGTCAGCTGGTCGGCTGACCTGCCAGGTCAAACCTGACAGTGTGGGACCCTCGTAACAGCGTCAAGGGGCTAATCCCCGCGTTGACTGGGGTTTGACCCACCGATGGGGCCCACTGTCAGTGGCTGAGGCTAATCTAATTGGGGTGATTAGCGGCTAACTGGCCGGCCACGTCGGCACCGGCCGGAGGATGGTCGCTGGCGACCATCTCACACGGCGGAAGTTCGTCAGAGGCCGCTAGAGGGCTCAAAACAACGCGCGGGGAGCACTGGGACAAAGCTCGTGCTCGACCGCATCGAGTGGGCTGGCCAGGGAGGGTCTGCGGTCACCGGAGGCTCGTCGGGGAGCACTTACGCGGCGGCACCCGTACGGCCACGACGACGAGGAATGCCAGGGAGCACGGGGAGACCAGGGGAGAGAGGGCGGAGGACGGGGTGCTCAATGGGAAGCTGCAGGGGGGGCTTAGCCGGCTCGGGGACGACCGGCGGCGGCCGAAATGGCGACGGAGCTCCGGAGGGTCCCGAGGTTGAAAATGAACATGATAGCGGCTCCGTGGGGCTCCCGGGTTCTTCTGGCGCCATGGGGAGAACGAGGACGTCGTGGCGAGGCTATTGATGGGCTCGGATGGGCGCGGGGGTGGCTCGAACTGCGGCAGCAGCGAGCGACGACTATGGCGGCGCTCGGCAGGGGAAGAGCAACGGGAAGAGAGGGGAGAAGGGAGAGGAGATGGGGCCAGCTCGTCCCTGGCGAGTCTTCTCGCTCGCCAGCGCGGCGAGTGGGCGGCCAGGTAGGCAGGTGGCATGGCGCCACCGCCGCGGGTGCCGTCCCCTACTTCTCCTCTGCCTTCTGGCAAGAGGTAGAAAACGGGGCTGCCCCTGGTGGGCTGGGCCTCCTAGTGGGCTGTGGCCAGGTAAGCCTTTCTTATTTTTCTTTTATTCTTTCTTCTCTGTTTTCTGTTTTCTGACATTTGTATTATTTTCTTTGCCGGTCCAAATGGCTTTTCAAAATATCCCAAACAATTTCTAAAATGAAGTTTGAATATCTCAAACCTGTCCAAAAAGTTTCAGAGTATTTTAAGAAATAATAATAATGATAATGATTTATTTATCAATTTCAGAGGCTTTAATAATTAATTTAAATTATTTTAATTGTTCAAATAATTAGAATGGTCCCTGATATATCCATGTCCTTAATTATCAGACATAGGGAACATTTTTTTATGGGCATTTTGGATTTGTTGAGAATTTCATCAAACTTGAAGTGTTTATTTCAATGTGAGTTTGGGGTTTCCCTTTTTCCCCATTTCATGTTGATGTAATGAACATGATGATGATGCAAACACACGATAACCTAAGACACTTGCTAGGGTTGTGACAACTCACCCCCACTCAAAAGAATCTCGTCCCGAGATTTTGAAGTCGTCGGGAAGAGCGCGGGGTACTCTATTCGAAGACGATCTTCTCTTTCCTATGTCGCCTCCTTTTCAGAATGATGCGACCACCGAACCTTGAGAAACCTAATGTTCCGACGCCGAGTGGTACACTCAGCTTGGTTGAGAATACGAACATGTATTCTCGGTATGTAAGTTTATCTTGGAGATCAAGCGCTTCGTGGTCTACTTCGCGGACAGGGTCCGAAAAGCAATGCCTGAGTTGCGACACGTGAAAGACATCATGAACCTTGGAAAGATGCGGCGGAAGTTCCAATTGGTAGCCAACCTCTCCTCGTTTAGCAAGAATGCGAAAGGGTCCAATGTAACGAGGAGCCAATTTGCCTTTGATACCGAATCAATGGGTACCCTTCAGGGGTGTAACCCGAAGGTAAGCCTTCTCGTCAACTTCACAGGTCACAGACTTATGATGGCGGTCATACTGACTCTTTTGACGGGATTGGGCTGTTTTCAACTTTTCACGAATAATGCGAACTTGCTCCTCTGCATCCTGGATCATGTCGGGACCAAAGAGTTGCCTCTCTCCGGTTTCTGACCAGTTAAGAGGTGTTCGACATCTTCGTCCATAGAGAACTTCAAAAGGGGATTTTCCCAAGCTTGATTGATAACCGTTGTTATATGCGAATTCAGCAAATGGAAGACAGTTCTCCCTTTTCATACCAAAAGATATAACACAAGCTCGGAGCATGTCTTCGAGAATTTGATTGACTCGCTCAACTTGACCACTTTATTGAGGGTGGAAAGGAGTGCTAAAGGATAGATGATTCCCCATAGCAGTTTGAAAACTTCCCAAAATCGAGAAGTAAGATACTTCCATGGTCTAAGTTAATCTCCAAAGGAATACCATGAAGAGAAACTATTCAAGAAACATATAACTCTACTAGCTGGCTAGCAGTAATGCTTTCCCGAACAGGAAGAAAATGAGCCACATTGGAAAGGCGATCAATGACTACGAATATAGCATTGTTCCCTCTCTTGGTCCTGGGAAAACCGGTGATGAAATCCATACCGACTTATCCCATTTCCATTCAGGAATAGCTAAAGGTTGAAGGGTGCCAGCAGGCCTTTGATGTTCTGCTTTAACGCGACGACAAACGTCACAGTTAGCAACATACTGAGCAATTTCTCTCTTCATCCTAGTCCACTAGAACCTCTGGCATAGGTCCTGATACATTTTGGTACTACCCGGATAAATGGTGAGAGGAGAATCATGAGCCTCCTTAAGAATCAGCTGCCTCAGATGTTTGCTCTTAGGGACCACCATATGGCCCTGAAAGAGCACTACACGTTGATCATCAATAGAGAAATCCTTGGCGAGACCGCTAACGAGGTTCTCTTCGATCCAGGAAATTCCCTTATCACGCCTTTGGCCAGCTATGATTTGATCCTTAAGGTTAGGTTTCGCCACCAAGTTGGATAGAAATCCTTGAGGAACAATGTGAAGGTTTAACTTCCGAAATTCCTCATAGAGAAGCGGTTGACCTTGTTGTAACATCAAATTGTTACAATAAGACTTACGACTTAGTGCATCAGCCATGACATTGGCTTTTCCCAGGGTGTAAGTTATCCCTAAGTCATAATCTGTAATTAACTGTACCCACCGTCTTTGCCTGAGATTCAAATCCGGCTGGGTGAAGATATATTTCAGACTTTGGTGGTCAGTGTATATCTCGCAACGATTACCCAGAAGGTAATGTCGCCATGTTTTTAGTGCATGGACTATAGCTGCAAGCTCAAGATCATGTGTTGGGTAATTATCCTCATGTGCTCGCAACTTTCGAGATGCATATGCAATCACATGATGATCTTGCATGAGAATGCAACCTAATCCTTGTCCCGAGGCGTCGCAGTAGATAATAAAGTTCTTAGAAAAATCTGGTGGCACCAGAATGGGAGCAGAGGTCAGTCGTCTTTGCAACTCCTGAAAATTGTGCTCGCATTGTGGGGTCCACTCGAACTTTTTATCTTTCTTGAGGAGTTCAGTCAGAGGTTTCGCAACCTTGGAGAAGTTCTCAACAAAGCGGCGGATATAGCTCGCTAAGCCAAGGAAACTCCGAACTTGCTTAACCGATTCAGGTTGAGTCCAATCAAGGACGGCCTGAACTCTCTTGGGATTGACCGCAATACCTTTACCAGAGATCACGTGACCCTGATAGGTCACTTTTGGCAACCAGAATTCACACTTGGAGAATTTGGCATATAAGCGGTGCTCTCGAAGTTTCATCAATACCAGCCTTAGATGATCGGCATGTTCTTGTTCGTTCTTCGAGTAGATGAGTATGTCATCGAGGTAAACCACGACGAATCTATCCAAATACTCCATGAAGATCAAATTCATCAGGCGAGAGAAGGTGGCTGGGGCATTGGTTAAACCGAAGGACATGACGGTGTACTCGTATTGGCCATAACGAGTGAGAAAAGCCGTTTTTGAAATGTCCCCGTTTCTAATTCTGATTTGATGGTATCCCAACCTCAAATCCATTTTGTAAAAGACAGAGGAACCAGTGAGTTGATCGTACAAATCATTGATCCTGGGGAGCGGATACTTGTTCTTGATAGTGACCAGATTCACTGGTCGATAATCCACAACCATCCGATCCGATCCATCCTTGTTCTTAACAAAGAGGACGGGGCAAGCCCAGGGAGAAGAGCTAGGATGGATGAAACCTTTCTTCGAAGCTTTGTCGAGTTGGGTTTTTAGCTCGGCCAGTTCTAAGGGTGCCATCTTATAGGGTCTTTTGGCTATTGGGACTGTCCCTAGAATACGTTTTATCACAAACTCAACATCTCTGACAAGTGGAATACCTGGCAGTTCTTCTGGGAAGACATCCGGAAAATCACGGACTACCGGAATATCTTCTAACTCTGGAAGAGGGCTAGCATTTAGGGAATAGAGTTGGTGCTTAGTTGTTCGAGTACAGACATTAACTATCTCACCCGATGGATGTGTAAGTTGAATATTCCTAGAATGAGTATCAATCTTGGCATAGTGAGCTTTCATCCAATCCATGCCTAGAATGATATTGATGTCCGAAGACTTAAGAGCTATCAAGGATGCTAGGAATACTAGTCTATCCACCAGAATTTCATTGTCATGGCTCACTCTAGAAGTTTGCCATTTTGAACCAAGAGTCTGAACTACTAAAGGAGTGGGCATGTCACAGAAGGACATGTTATGCAACTGTGCAAAATTTCTACGATGAATGAATGAGATGCCGCGGTATCAAATAGAACAGATGCTGGATGGCTATTAACAAGAAGCGTACCTAGAATAACATCAGGATCCTCAAGGGCTTCTTCAGCAGACACATAGTTCACTCGTCCACGAGCAGGAGCTGGCTTCACATAGAAAGCTTTTCCCAATTTTCCACGTCCAGCGGGCTTAGCATTGTTCTGGGGACACTCACGAGAGTAGTGCCCCGGTTCTCCACATTTGTAGCATACCACGGTGGCACGAGGTGCAACATTTGTAGGTGGACCTCCAAATGGTGTGACTGGAGGGTTGAACTGAACTGGGCAAGGTGCCTGGAAGAATGGCCTCGCGGTGTATCTTGGCGGCAAAGCTGCATTGGGCACCCACACTCGGCATTTGTTAGGGCCTGATCCCGATGCAGGGTTGAAGTCGCGGTTATGCTTCCTCGTGGCCTCATAGTCAGTTTGTCCGGACTCGGCATTGATGGCCTTATTGACGAGAGCCTGGAAGGTGGTGCACTCGTGCAAGCGTAGATCTCGGCGAAGCTCAAGCTTAAGTCCCTTGCGGAACCTAACCTGCTTATTGGCATCCGTTGAAACTTCTTCTGGAGCATAGCAGGCAAGATTACCAAACGCGCTACTGTATGCATCCACTGACAATCTGCCCTGGGTGAAGGCACAAAATTCCTCTCTTTTGCGATCCATCAGCCCTTCCGGGATGTGATGGATACGAAATGCGGCACTGAACTCTGCCCAGGTTGGTGTAGGTCCATGGGGATGCATAGCTTCATAACTCTCCCACCACAGATTGGCATGTCCCTCCAGAAAGTAGGTGGCAAACGACACCCTGTTGGCCTCAGACACATTAGCAGCCCGTATCTTGCGGAACATACTAGTCAGCCAGTCATCCGCATCGAGGGGGTCGATCGAATGATGATACTTGGGCGGGCACAGCTTGACAAAGTCACCAAGTGATACTCCATCATTGTGGTCATTGCGGGGAGCAAGAGCTGTGTTCTGCTCACTTCTTTCAAGCAGCCTGTTGGTCTCCCTCTTATTCCTTTCAGCCTCTAGCATCACCTCCGCCAGGGATGGTGCATGTGGCAGCTCCTCTTGCCTTGACTGGCTTCCCTCGCCCTGCTCAGGAGCAGGCACGGGATTGTTCCTAGTTGCCACCATCCTGGGAAAACAAACCACAACTCAGACATAGAGAACATCAACTGTAAGACATGAGATAAGGAATGTACTGGTCATCATGGTATATAGGAAAAACACCAATCAACATGGTAAAGCAACTACCATATGAACATTAGGTTTCATACACACCATGACTTAGTTCAGTACAAGCCCAAGATGAAAGCAACTACGGAGAGATGACACAACTCGTCGAAGGCATTACAAGCTTCCCATACGTTATCTATCTACGCCTCCGGAACTCAACTCTCAACCTTGGTCATATCCCACAAGACACACAGGACTGTGGCGATACGACTACTACCATACTAGGACTAACATCCATGCACTCAAGCATCGCCATAGAATGCCTCGTACAGGTTACCCCCGTCACCTGGGATCTGAACCTGAAGATCTGGAAACACTCTAGCCTGGGATCCCTGGACACAGATGTGGCCTTGGTCCTCTTGTCGGCGGCAACAACGGTCCTTGAAGAGGGGTGATGCCTCCAACATCAGGCTAGTCTACGTGTGCTGGCAAATGAGTCCGCGATGGGGTCAGCATCTCCAAATCTCCATAGCCTGTCTGCACGACAGGTGCCAACTGCGTCAAAGCTGTCCAAAGACGGGCACGGGTAGCATAGAATTCCATGCGAAGGGCACGTGCATCACGATCCCTGTTCTCCAACATCTAAGCGGTCACCTGCAGCCTAGGGTCCTCATGAGCATAATCATAGTAGGCTTCACTAAGATATCCATCCTCTCCTCCCATGGAAGCAGGGACATAGCAGAACTCCATGTTTTGTAGCAAACCATGGTGAAACCTCATGATAGTCAGCATGGTGTAGGCGGCTTCCTGAACTGCCATATCTATGGTAACTCCTAATCCATGAGTCCAGTGAAGCGGCTCTGCAGCTCCAGGATATGAAGGATATATCCTAACAGTACACATATACTGACTCTAGTTGAAATCTCGATACTGCTCCTCCACTATGTACTCTGGGTACCAGCGGTATCCAGCCTCCATGATAACTCTAACCAACATGGCCGTGTGACCCGGTACATCGATGCACCTGGTCAGACGGACCACCTGACGGGAAGGACGAGGGGGCATCTGAAATAGACAATGATGCAAAGACATTAGAGATCGTAGCAGAAATTGGACAGCATAACGGCTGTATTGCTCAAGAAATTTTTTGAGACAATTGAAAAGATTGGAAAGGCATAACCACTCGACTATCTAGACTCAAATCTCTTCTCCATCTATTTGTCACACCAACAATACTTGAGTAACTAAGCTCACTAGCAAACAAGTTAGCTATTGGTCCATGGTTAGTACCTCGTTATCCTAAGCAATAGATGAGAATCCTAGTTCCTATCCCCATAGAAGAGATGAGAATGACCCAACATAGAATAACTTGGGAAGAGGAGTAAAAAGAGCCTTACATTTACTTCCACAATCAATTCCCCTACTTATCTATAGTGTTTCTAGACTCAACTTCGATCGGTTTGGCTTGGTAGTCCTATAGTCAGTCAGGCTCTGATACCAACGCTGTCGGGACCCTGATCCTAAGTCATATGATTCCATACTGTAACAAGTCACATCACTTTGAGGCCTCACGCATAGTAAACTCCACGGATGCAGCCTTACCTTGGTCGGGACTGTTTGCGTCTTTTGGCTCACGTATGTGAACATGTCATTGGCAATCACGCAACAAAGAACCCGGGCCGACATGACTAGTCTTAGAACCCAAGTGGCACATCCATACGGAAACACGAATACATAACCCAGCAATGCAGGTGTCGGCCTCAAGAGTGTGAAGACGAGTCATAGCAAGCTACAAGGACTCCATTACGTCGCGAGACACGAATGCCATCACTACACGTAGACAGGTCATAGCAGGCTACCGGGACTCCATTACACTGCGAGACATTTCCGAAGGGACAGACAAAGCAGCAAACAAGGATACATGTCGGTCAATCAATGTGTCCGGAGCAGTAGCAAGCTACCATGGCTCGGTGGAAGCACAGAGAGGCAGTTTCTAGTAAACAGTACTACTAAAGGCACACGACTAGGTGTCGGATCCCATACATACCATTGCACGTCACACGTACGCACGACATGCCCGATATGCATAGATACAACCATGGCATCACAACATAACCATACAACAACATGACTTTTATTTAAGAGGCTCAAACGAGCCTTGCATAATATGT
Source organism: Hordeum marinum (assembly GCA_022496015.1). Classification (NCBI taxonomy): domain Eukaryota; kingdom Viridiplantae; phylum Streptophyta; class Magnoliopsida; order Poales; family Poaceae; genus Hordeum; species Hordeum marinum. Next base: position 139,197,080 of record CM039672.1, read on the forward strand.
TCGTACAGATAGGGGTCACATGACCCGACACTCAAACCATACAAACAAGTTTATACAAGCCAGTGGAAACTAAAGCTGTATGAGTATAGACGGCAAAATAGAAAAGTGGCACACGGCCTGACTATCTACAGCCCACCACACGGGCAAGATCGTAGCTGGGACCCCAGCTATTCGGCATCGTCAACGTCTAGAATGAACCCACCTGATGGGTCCTGGTTTTCTTCAGCAACATTAATTAGGCAAGGATGAGTACAATCGTACTCAGCAAGTCTTTAAAACATACCTAGTCTATTTATGCTCATGTGTCAACAAGGGGGAGTGGTGGAGTTTATGCAGCAATGCCAGCTTTGATTCATGGCTAACCTACACTACTCAGTTTGAACTCTTTGTTACAGTTTTAGTTATCGCACACGAGTCCACTATACCCATCACAATACACCACCAAGGATCCACCTTCCCCTTCCGAAAGAGTGCCATCCACGGTACTCACACTTGTCTTGATATTTTTAGGAGTATCCATTTGATTATCTATGAACAGCATAAGTTCTCCAAGTAGTCCATATCCGAGGACGCGGCAATTCGAATAGTTTCATACCCTGCAGGGGTGTACTTCTTCACACACGCTCTCGCCACTTATCGTTGTGTGCCATAAACCATGCACCTTGGCAACCTTCAAGCGGATGCCCAGCGAGGGAGTCGGCCACGACCGTCAATCACATAAGACCACTAGTCCAGGCTATCGCTTATTTGAGACTGAACCCGCACGGAAGTCCGGCCGAAGTTTCCGCTACGGCCCCAAATGATGTGCGCAGAGTTTCCAAGCCCACCATTCGGGTGACCCTTGGTACACCGTGACACTGCCTACCGCGTCGTAACCCACCCCTAGGTTCAGCGCTACGCACGGCCTCCAGCATGCTATAAACGCCAGAAACTACTTGCAACTCCTGGACTAAGGACTAAGTGAATGATAAGTCGAGCGGAGTCATATTTCAGGGCCCATCATGTGGTAGTAACTAGTCTTGGATCACAAACACGGAACCCAGTTCCTAAGAACGGTCCCAATGAGACAACCCACTATGTACTCCTACATAGCCTCTCAAATCGTATTCATCATATGCTCATAACATTGGACAACACCGTTTCACTCAGTTCATCACCCAGATGAATCAGACCTCACACAAATCTAAGCATAGCAAGCATAGCAGGCAAGTAAGCTAAGAACATCATGGCCCAAGCATCTACCAGGTATGCTAGGTTGCAAGGTTTAGCTATTTACTGTGACAAGGTCAGGTCATGCATAAGAATAGGATCATCTACCGTGTATGACTAACATGTGATCGTTTGTCCTAATGCAATAAACTAGAGCAGGAGCGAGAGAGTGGGATCTTATCTGAATGATCAAAGGGGTTGCTTGCCTTGCTGAGTTGCGGAGGAGTTCTCTCCTTCGTCGGGATACGGGGTGGTATCTTCCGTATTAGGGACTACCGCAACGCAGATAGGAAACAATCAATACACGCAAGTGCAACAATATGATGCATGATCATGGCATGATGGCACGTATGGATGAGTTAATGCAACTAGTGTTCATGTTGATTTGAAAAGAATTTGAATAAAGGTTCAAAATCGTTCTTCATTTCAAATTCCGTATATCAACATATTAGCATTTGTCAATGTTCATGTAGATAGGTTGCTCTATCATGCATGAGGATAGCACCATTGGATTCATTGGATTTGTCTAATAAATTTTCATATATAAATTATTTTCATATGAGTTACAGATTAATTTATATGAATTTTTGAAGTTTTAAATAATTTCTGGAATTAGTTTTAAACTGGAAAATGGATTATGACATCAGCCTGACGTCAACCTGACGTCAGCTGGTCGGCTGACCTGCCAGGTCAAACCTGATAGCGTGGGACCCTCATGTCAGTGTCAGGGGGCTAATCCCCGCACTGACTGAGGTTTGACCCACCGATGGGGCCCACTGTCAGTGGCTGAGGCTAATCTAATCGGGGTGATTAGCGGCTAACTGGCCGGCCACGTCGGCACCGGCCGGAGGATGGTCGCCGGCGACCATCTGACACGGCGGAAGTTCGTCGGAGGCCGCTAGGGGGCTCAGAACGATGCGCGGAGAGCACTGGGACGAAGCCCGTGCTCGACCGCGTCGAGTGGGCTGGCCAGGGAGGGTCTGCGGGCGCTCGAGGCTCGCCGGGGAGCACTTCCGCGGCGGTGCCCATACGGCCACGACGACGAGGAATGCCAGGGAGCACGGGGAGACCAGGGGAGAGAGGGAGGAGGACGGGGTGCTCACTGGGAAGCTGCTGGGGGGGCTTAGCTGGCTCGGGGACGACCGGCGGCGGTAGAAATGGCGACGGAGCTCCGGCGGGTCCCGAGGTTGAAGGTGAACACGACGACAGCTTTGAGGGGCTCCCGGGTTCTTCTGGCACCATGGGGAGAATGAGGACATCGCGCCGAGGCTATTTATGGGCTAGGATGGGTGCGAGGGTGGCTCGAACTGCGGTAGCAGCGAGCGGCGACTATGGCAGCGCTCGGCAGGGGAAGAGCAAGGGGGAAGTGAGGGGAGAACGAAGAGGAGAGGGGGCCAGCTCGTCCCTGGCTAGTCTTCTCGCTCGCCAGCGCGGCGAGTGGGCGGCCAGGGAGGCAGGTGGCATGGCGCCACCGCCGCGGGCGCTGTCCCCTGCTTCTCCGCTGCCTTCTGGCAAGAGGTAGAAGACGGGGCTGGCCCTAGTGGGATGGGCCTCCTGGTGGGCTGCAGCCAGGTAAGCCTTTCTTCTTTTTCTTTTATTCTTTCTTCTCTGTTTTCTGTTTTGTGATATTTGTATTATTTTCTTTGCAGGTCCAAATGGCTTTTCAAAATATCCCAAACAATTTCTAAAATGAAGTTTGAATATCTCAAACCTGTCCAAAAAGTTTGAGAATATTTTAAGAAATAATAATAATGATAATGATTTATTTATCAATTTTAGAGGCTTTAATCATTAGTTTAAATTATTTTAATTGTTCAAATTATTAGAATGGTCCCTGATATATCCATGTCCTTAATTATCAGACACAGGGAACATTTTTTTATGGGCATTTTGGATTTGTTGAGAATTTCATCAAACTTGAAGTGTTCAGTTCAATGTGAGTTTGGGGTTTCCCTTTTTTCCCCATTTCATGTTGATGCAATGAAGATGATGATGATGCAAACACAGGATAACCTAAGACACTTGCTAGGGTTGTGACATAATTATAATTGATGTTTGCATTAATTTGCATAATGGCATGTCAAAATGATTTATTTCACAACTAATTAACCATAACTCTAATGAAAATGATTTATATATGTAACTTAACTAGAAAACACCTAGAATATCATGACACACTTTATTGTCATGTTTAACAAATATAAGATATGTTTATTATAGGTATGGTACAAATCCATATTATGCTTATGAGGTCCTTTCAAGAATGCTATGTGTTGCTTTTGGCCTCATTTAAGATGCCTAGATGATGTAGTTGTTTATGCTTGACCCCTTGTTATGTTTAACAACATTTTGTATTGTCGTGTACCTAAACAAGACTGAACTAAATAATCGATCGTGGAGTTTCGTCAATACGCAACTCGTTGCATATTGAGCTTCACTTTAATGTGTAGTAGTTGTTTGATGTGATTTGACATGCCTTGCATATTTAAACTGGACATGCATCATATTTGTTTGCACATCATGTCATGCATATGTTGTTGTGTTATTGTGTGTTTCTTGTTGTTTCGAATTGTTCCTTGTCGATAGAATTCCAAAAGCGTTCGGACAGTGAGGATTCGGTCGACTACGTTGGATCGTCTTCTTCATGGATCGTTCTTCTTCCAAGCGGGATCTCAGGCAAGATGACATGTTTCCCTGGATACCACTACTATCATTGCTATGCTAGATGCCCTGCTTTTATCGTTATGTCTCGCTACCTACCACTTGTTTGCCAAGCCTCCCAACATTGCCATGAAAAGCCTCTAACCCTCCACCTTTCAAGCAAACCTTTGTTTGGCTATGTTACCATTTGCTCAGCCCTTCCTATAGCGTTTCTAGCTGCATGTGCAATTACTTCCATGTGATAACATGGACATTCTTTTTTTATTAGAATATTATTTCTATTTAATTTAATGCACATTTATACTAGGTAAAATGTTGAAGGCTTGGCTTTTTGCTTGGTGTTTTGTTCCACTTTTGTCGACCCTAGTTACTTGTGTACCGGTGTTATGTTCTATACTTAGCGCTCCTAATGTGCTCGGGGTTGTTATGGGGACCCCTTCATTTTTGTTTTAGGATAAAACTCGTCTGGCAAGGCCCAACATTGGTTTTCCCATTTTCCTAATAACTAAAATTGCAAAGGGACCTGCCGACACCCGCGGATCTTTAATCAACAACCCGGCGGTCCTAACGTGCTCCTCATGAGTGTTGGTCTAGCTACCTAGCAATCGGTGGTGCCACCTCGGGGCAACCCGAGGCATTTCCAGGCTACCGTCCACTTCACATAGATAGATGATGCCTGTGGATAGAGAGCGCACGTCTCTAGATGCGGATCTGGCTCACTGGGAGGCCTTGTTGAATTTGTTTTACCTTTCTCGAACGTCTTGCGCGTGGGATTTCGACGACACTTTGGGGTATCTTGAAGTTGAGTTTTTTCATCGGGATTCCACAAATACTATGGGTGATTCCGCGGTTGAGGAATTCCGACGTGGCGTGTAGTTAATTTGTGATGGACGAGTTGGAGCACCTTTGTAGGGTTAAATCTTTCGGAAAGTCGTGCCCGCGGTTATGTGGCAACTTGGAAACTTTGTTTAACACCCAGTCATAGCAAATTGACGTAAACTAAAATAAAATACACCAACTGTGTGGGCAACCATGACTGTCTCTTATCGTGAGTCCTTATCCGAGAGAGAACACGGTGGGGTTATGTTTGACGCAAGCAGGTGTTCATGATCGCTTAGTGATCATTACTAGTTCACATATGTTATGCGTAGACCACCTACTCTACTTTCTGCACTCGTAAGTTAGCCACTCAAATAAATGCTTAGTTCCTTGCTGCAGCCTCACCACTTAACCATACATCACCCATTAAGCTTTGCTAGTCTTGATACCCTTGGAAATGAGATTGTTGAGTCCCTGTGGCTCACAGATTACTACAACAATTGTTGCAGGTACAAGTAATGAGATGATTTGACATGAGCGTGATGCTTGTGTGATTTGGAGTTCTTCTTATTCTTCATCACTCTAGGATGGGTTCTATGTAGTAGCCTGGGATAGCAAGGATGGATGTCATTTTATCGTTTGATTCCGTCCATAGTCGGACCCTGCTCTTATGTATGATGCTTGAATATGTCATTGTATTGATGTGATATTGATGTAGCTTGTGGTGAGTGTAAGCCAATTCCTTATACTCATGTATTATGTACATGTACTTGAAATGATATCCATTCTTGCAACACGACGAGATGCGCTTCTATCCTTGTCAAGGCCCTCCCGCCAAAATAAGGATAGGATCACATCTTGGGTGTGACATATGCCATGTATGAAACTTTCTTAGAATTTCATGTAGTATCATATTATCATGTTGCATCCATGTTTTGAAGTGTTTGTGGTTTTCATTTTCATGCATTTTGCATTCATATCATATTCATCTTGTGTGTGTCATAACTTTTAGACCGTAGCTCCGTTTGAGTTGTTCCATATATGTAAATTGACTAGAATGACGTGTAGAATTGCATGGAATACTTTATTATGTTGTTTAACAAATATAAAATATGGTTAGTTCAGATTAGGACCAATTTCAAAATTTGCATATGGGGTCATTTCGGAAATGCTATAAGTTGTTTCCGACCTCATTTAAGATGCCTAGGTAGTGTAGTTTACTTATGTTTCACCTCTTGCCATGTTTAACAACATTTAATATTGTCATGTACCTAAATGAGAGTGAACTAAATAATCGATCGTGGAGTTTTGTCAATATGCAACTCGTTGCATATTGAGCTTCACTTTAATGTGTAGTAGGTGTTTGGTGTGATTTGCCATTCCTTGCCTATTTAAACTGGACATGCATCATATTTGTTTGCGCATCATTTCATGCAGATGCTGTGGTGTACTGTGTGTTGATTGTTATTTTTGGATTGCTTCTTCTCGATAGAGTTCTGAAAGTGTTCTGAGTGCGACGATTCGTTCGACTACGTCTCGTTCGTCTATTTCCCGGATCGCCTGCTTCACGGAGTCGTTCTTCTTCCAAGCGGGATCTCAGGCAAGATGACACATTTCCCTGGATACCACTACTATCATTGCTATGATAGTTGTCCCGCTTTTATCATTTTGTCTTGCTACCTACCACTTGTTTCTCAAGCCTCCTAACATTGCCATGAAAATACTCTAATCCTGCACCTTCCCAGCAAACCTTTGTTTAGGTATGTTACCGCTTGCTCAGCCTTTCTTATACCGTTTCTAGCTGCAAGTGTCATTGCTTCGATGTGATAACATGGACATTCTTTTGTTATCACAATATTATTGCTATTTAATTTAATGCACATATATACTTGGTACAAGGTGGAAGTCTTGGAATTTTGCTTGATGTTTTGTTCTAGTTTTGTCGACCCTAGTTACTTGATGTTCCATACTAAGCGCTCCTAATGCTCGGGGTTGTTGTGGGCACCCCCTTGATTTTTGTATTGGGATAAAACTCTTCTGGCAAGTCCCAACTTTGGTTTTACCATTCTCCAAAATAATAAAACTTGCATCGGGACTTTCCGGACCCCATGGATAATTAATCAACCCCCCTGGGCCAGTGCTCCTCGTGAGTGTTGGTCCAACCTGCATCCGCCGGTGGCCGCCAGTGGCAACTCTGCGATTGGCCTACCGGAAGTTTGGACAAGCCGTCATGTCCTGAGAATGAGATATGCGGCTCCTATCGAGATCGTCGACACACCGGGCGACCTTGCTAGATTTGTTTTTACCTTTCTCGAACGTCTTGTGCGTGGGATTTCGACGACACTTCGGGATATCTCAAGGTTGAGATTTTCCATTGGGATTTCTCAAATACTATGGTTGATTTCACGGTTGACGAATTCCAACGCGGCGTGTTGTTAATTTGTGATGGGTGAGTTGGAGCACCTATACAGGGTTAATTCTTGGAAAGCCGTGCCCGTGGTTATGTGGCAACTTGGAAAACTTTGTTTACCCCCGGTCATAGCAAACTTGATGTAAAGTCAAATAAAATACACCAACCGTGTGCGGAACCATGACTGTCTCTACTCGTGTGTCCTTATCCGAGTGAGGACACGGTGGGGTTATGTTTGACGTAAGTAGGTGTTCAGGATCACTTAGTGATCATCGCTAGTTCATGTCCGTTATGCATAGACCACCCACTTTACTTTTTGTATTCGTGAGTTAGCCACTCAAATAAATTCTTAGTTGCTTTCTGCAGCCTCACCACTTAACCATACCTCACCCATTAAGCTTTGCTAGTCTTGATACCCTTGGAAATGAGATTGTTGAGTCCGTGTGGCTCACAGATTACTACAACAACAGTTGCAGGTATAGGTAATGCAATGCTTTGACATGAGAGCGATGCTTGTTTGATTGGAGTTCTTGTTCTTCTTCATCATCAATCTAGGATGGGTTCCATCCGGCAGCCTAGGATAGCTAGGATGGATGTCTTTTTTGTCATTTGTTTTCGTCCGTAGTCGGACCCTGCTCTTCTGTATGAAGTTTGAATATGTTGTCGTATTGATGTGATCTTGATGTAGCTTGTGGTGAGTGTAAGCCAATTCCATATACTCATCTCTTCTATACATGTACTTGTAATGATATCCATTCTTGCAAAACGACGAGATGCGCTTCTATCCCTGTCGACGCCCTCAGGCCAAAATAAGGATAGGATCGCATCTTGGGCGTGACATAGAGACACCCCATGTAGTATCTACATGGGGGCTGAAGCCGACGACTCGCATCTTTCAGTTTCAAATGGCCAAACAGGAGTTATAAAGGAATGCAAAACATCAAAGCATGATAGATTATAACATTAAAGCTTTAAAATATCTTCTGACACATTACAATTTTATACATGCATGTTATCTTTCGAACACTATGACGCTATTGCCCGAGCACCTTCCATTACTGTGGCGAAGTACAGCTTGGGGCGTCTATGTTCCTTCCGAGGAGGCGACGGGGCGGTGGCTATCTTCATTGGATGAAGCCCTGGCCAGTGTACATTGGCCTTGGCATGGGCTATCCGGACTCCCTCGATGTAGGAGGAGTGCTTCATAGTGTCGAGGCAGGGCAAAGTGGCGATTAACTTCTGCACCAAGCCAAAGTAGCTGCCTAGCAGCGGCTCGTCGGGCCATAGGCGGATGCAGAGGTCCTTCATGGCCAGCTCGGCCATATGGTGCAGCATCATCAGGTACTTCAGTTGCTCCACTAGAAGAGGACATCACCCAAGGGCTCCGAACTGCGCACAGAATAGACGAGCTTCATCTCATTCTTCCCTCGACACGTACAACTGATTTGCGTCTGCTACGCTCTTTTGGAGGTAGAAGGAAGCGCCTGAGGAATGCTACACCTGGGTAAGCAATTTGAACTTGCTATCCCCAAAGACACACTACAATAAGTCTTGATTACCACCCGTCATGTCCTTCGCTTGGCGGACCTGCTCCTCAAAGAATCGTCTATCCACCCGCTCCTTTTGGCGATTGGCTCTTAGGGTGGATAGTTCGGCTGCGTGCTCCTTGCCTTCTTGCTCAAGGACCTCGCACTTATGGCTAGCGTCCTTGAGTTCCTGCTGGATTTCCTGCAACCGCGCCTCATGTTTATCGCTGGTGGCCCTCAAAGCCGAAAGTGTGATGGTTGCTTATCGGGCCGCCGCCCTCTCAACCGCCACCTCATCCTTGGCATGCCGCAGATCAGCCTTAAGCTTCTCCACCTCCTTCGCCGAGGCTCTTTGATCATTAACACTATGAAAAAAAATACATGGATAGTATTCCGACAAAGGCGTCCGGATGTGGATTCATACTTACCTTGCGCTTCATCGAATCTTTTGTTAAGAGCATCAAGCTTGTCTTTGGAGCTTTTCAGCTTCCGATTCAGCTCATCCAGCTCGGCGTCATTCAGGGCCGCCGCCGATGACGAAGCATGCAACATACAAATATTTGTTAGGTTGCATGAGTTATGTACTCCCGAATTGTTGTCAATCCGATCATATAACCGACCCTCTTAGGGGCCATTGTAAGGTTCCAAACACATACTATGTACATAGTTCGGAATCAGGTACATAATTGACCCCAAGGCAAGTTTTTTCAAACTCACCTAGGGCTTGGGGGCTGACATGTGTACAATCATAAAAATAAATAAACATTTTTGCAGATAAGAGTGTCACGTGACTTACTTGAAAGCCCGTCAGGAGACCCATGGAGGCCTCCTTCAGTCCATTCTCAACGGACTGAATGCTTTGTAATACCGCACCCACAAGCGTGCGGTGCTCTTCGGAGATGGAGGCGCTCGATAAAGCCTCCTCCATGACCGGCCACCCATTGGTCGGTGGCACCGATGGTGATTGGATAACCCGATCACCAACCAGGGTTCGAACCAGTACCTCCGAAGGCATGGTGCGCTCCAGAGATGCTCTCGGAGGGGACTGAGCAGCCGCTCGGCCGACCTCGTCAGTATCCGGGTGGGGTACCTCCCCCGGTCTTCGGTGACCGGGGTGTTAGCCTCGGCCATGATGTCGTCTCCCCCGCCGCCAGTGCCCGGCTCCATAGGAGCATGCTAGGATGACACCTCCGTGGTGTCCTTCCCGGAGCCTGGAGTGGTGGGATGCAATGCATGCCCGCTCTCCGCTAGTTCGGCGGGCAAGGTCTCCCCGTCTGAGACTTGGTCGGTGGGTAGCACGTGCGGGGGTGCTGCAAAGTCGATAAATGCCCGCATGTTATTAAATTACGAACACATTAATGATAACTAAAGGAGACTTCAGATTCTCACCTTCGAGCAGGGGCTTGACCCTAAGGTTCCTTTCTAGAATCCTCTCGAAGTCATCGGACTTAGTATCGGAATCCGAACTATCATCGGACGAGATTACCTATGACTGACGCGCCCTCTCCGGGCAGGAGAGGGCACCACCTCCATGGAATCCGATGACGCTACTCTCTTTGTTGCGAGGCGAGAATCGCGGTCCCCCTCGCCTTCATCCTCTTCCTCATGCTCCTCTTGATTCAAGGAGGCATGGGTTTCTTTGGACGCAACCTCTGGCTGGTCCCTGATGCACAGGCCTTCTCGGCCTGGTTTCTTCTTCTTCTCTTCCTTCGCAGGCGCCTCGTAAGGCATCTCCATGAGCATCTCTGCTAACAATCTGGACCTGGGGTCTTTGCGCTGAGGCGCCGGGCAGTCGATGCTCGTGGGTATGCTCAGCCATTTCTACGAAGTGATCGGAAAATATGTTATAGATCCTCTCTATAAACGACAAAGCCGATCAAAATTATACCGTACCTTAGAAGCGGGCTTTGCAGCATGCAGACCCCAATCTTCCTCTTTGGATGGCCAATCCTCTAGCGACATGAAAAGCGCCTTCCACAGCTTCTCTTGCATAGTATGGAAGAGGTGCAGAATTGTGGCCGCGTCGTCAAGCTGACGAGCCCAAATGGGAGTATCTCGGCACTAGTAGTGGAGGATGCGCTGCCAGAGCATAACTTGGACCACGTTGTTCAGTGCAATATCGTTGTCGAACATAGAGCCGATGTGCTTCTACAGGGCACTCACTTCCTTGTGCGGTCCCCAGTTGAGGCCCTTACGGAACAGTGAAATTAATCTGGTGGGGGGACCAGATTTGAATGCGGCAGGGGTAATCTAGCCTTCCTCTTGTGGCTCAGTGATGTAAAACCACTCCTTCTGTCGTACCTTGATGGTGTGGATGAAGGTGCCGGAGGGCCATACAACGCGGGTGAGCTTGCCGATGACAGCTCCACCACAGGCTGCATGTTTGCCGCCACCGCACTTCGGCTAGACGTTGAACACTTTGAGCCAGAGCCCAAAGTGTGGCTCGACCCACAGGAACGCCTCGCAGACGAGGATGAAAGCCGATATATGCATGAAGGAGTTCGGCGGGAGGTCATGGAAGTCGAGGCCATAGAAGAACATAAGTCCCCTAACGAAGGGGTGGAGCGGGAAGCTAAGCTCGGTCCTCGGACGAAATGGGGCATGAAGACCACCCTTTCACCTAGCCTAGCACTAGGGATCACTTGGCCTACCTCCGGCATGCGGTGAGGGACGTTTGCGGGAAGGTAGCCAGCCTTCTTGAGGTCTTGAATGTCCCGGTCGGTGACCGTGGAGGCCTCCCACTTGCCATTGAAGCCTGCCATGGATAAGCACGAAGGGGGAGGAGTGGAAAAGCTAGATCTGCACTTTGGAGAATTGGAGGCGGGAGGAAGCAGAGGACGCGAATGAGAAGGTGTGGCTAGGCCCTGGGGTTTTCTTTCCCTTTTATGAGGCTTATCGCTATTTTGCCTCCCTCTTTTGCGTCGCAGATCCCTCCGCTTCCCAAGACGTGTGTTTTGTTGCGCACACATGATTAAACATATCCCATGTAAAACGGGGCACGATCTATGCATTGATAGATCATGTTGATTGAAGCGACCTCGAACCGCTAATCGAGGTTTTGCAACTGGCCTAGCGGTCATGGTGGGGTGTGACCATTCGTAAGATGGGTCGTTAGGGGACGTTGTTTTATCCCTTGACATTTGGCCTTCAGGGCCGACCTATTCATGGTGTACGGACATGCCACTAATCGGAAGACTACAAGACATCGGAGGCCGAACTAAGTTCGACGGGAAGAAATCACCTCGCGAGCCGAAGACTCTAATTACACAAAGCTACTGAAGCCAAGACCCTTGGCGTTGTAGGCAAGTTCGGGGGCTACTGAGGGAGTCCTGGATTATGTGGTCCTCGGGTGGCCGACCTATGTCTTATGGGCTGGACTATATGGGCCGATTGCCGAACATGGACCGATCGAAGGCCCTATCTCTAGGAATCATGGCTTGTCCTCCATGTTTTGTGTAGAAAATAGCCATGTTTACCTCTTCGGCATGTAACCGACCATGTGTAGACCCTAGGTACCCCCGGCGTCTATATAAGCCGGAGGGTTTTAGGTTGTACAGATAGAGCAACTCATCTAGGGTTTAGCTCTTTGATCTCGACGTAGATCGACTTTGTAACCTATTCATCATCAATACAATCAAGCAACACATAGGGTATTACCTCCATAGGAGGGCCTGAACCTGGGTAAATCCTTAACCCCTTCGTCTCCTGTTACCATCGATTCTAGTCTCAGAGCTTAGGACCCCCTACCCGAGATCCACCGGTTTTGACACCGACACTCGTCTCTCTGGCGAGGGGATGAGGACGGGGACAAGAAGCTCTATGGTAAGCAGGAGCTGGCCGTCGGGTGTGCGTGCGGGCAACACGCCCTCGTCCCCCTGGCAGGGGATGAAGAAGACCTCCTCGCCCCTAGGCTGGGCCTCTTCTCACTAGGTAAGGCCCAGGTAACTATTTTCCTTTCTTTTGTCTTGTTTTCTTTTCTATTTTCTTCTCTCTGTTATTATTTGTTTGGGCAAAATCCTAGCGTCAATAATCGTGAAATCATTCCTGGGGTTTATGAATATTCTTTATAGGCCCCACAATAATTATCATAATTTTTGAAGCAACTAAAATAGTTATAGTCTTTTATTTGTCATGTTCAGCAACATTGCTGGTTTATCTAAAATGCGAGAAGGAGTTGTTAAAATAAATAACCCCTGGTATGTTGTTGTCAACATTTGTCAGAGAGGGGCACATTTTTGAAGAGCATTTTGGAAACATTGAAAAAGCAAATTATTGGAATTTGTTTATTCAATGAAGTGCTAGGGTTTATCATCCCCATTTCAAAATTCAGTGAAGTTTAAACATGATGACATGATGACGAATGCAATGGCAGTCAATGACTAAGCTAGGGCTGTGACACTTTTTCAACGCAATACATGAGCGTGAGCCATGGATATAACACTATAGGTGGAATAGAATACGGTGGAGGTTGTGAAGAAAAAAGAGAAGATAGTCTCGCATCAACTAGGTGTATCAACGGGCTATGAAGATGCCCATTAATAGATATCAATGTGAGTGAGTAGGGATTGACATGCAACGAATGCACTAGAGCTATAAGTGTATGAAAGCTCAAAAAGAAACTAAGTGGGTGTGCATACAACTTCCTTGCTCAAAAAGACCTAGGGCAATTGAGGAAGCCCATCATTGTAATATACAAGGCAAGTTATATAATGAAAAATTCCCACTAGTATATGAAAATGACAAAATAGGAGACTCTCTATCATAATGATCAATGTGCTACTTTGAAGCACAAGTGTGGGAAAAAAGATAGTAGCATTGTCCCTTCTCTATTTTCTCTCTTTTTTTATTTTGGTGGGCATCTATGGCTTATTTTTTTGGGCTTCATTGGCCTCTTTTATTTTTCACAAAGTCCAGAGTCTCATCCCAACTTGTGAGGGAATCATAGCTTCCATCATCCTTTCCTCAGATGGGACAATGCTCTAATAATGATGTTCATCACACTTTTATTTACTTACAACTCAAGAATTACAACTCGATATTGTAGAACAAAATATGTCTCCATGTGACTGCCTCCGGCGGTGTGCCGGGATATGCAATGATCCAGCAAAGCAAATGAGATCAAAAAACGGACAAGCCATGAAAACATCATGCTAGCTATCGTACGATCATGCAAAGCAATATGAAAATGATGGTGCGTGTCATAATAAACGGAACAGTGGAAGTTGCATGGCAATATATCTCGGACTGGCTGTGGAAACGTCATAATAGGTAGGTATGGTTGCTGTTTTGAGGAAGGATCTATGGTGGGTTTAATGCACCGGTGAAAGTTGTGCAGTAGTAGAGAGGCTAGCAAAAGTGGAAGGGTGAAAGTGCATATAATCCATGGACTCACATTATTCATAAAGAACTCACATACTTATTTCAAAATTCTATTAGTCATCAAAGCAAAGTATTAGAAGCATGCCCCTAGGGGAGATGTTGGTAGGAGTAAACCATCACGCCCTCCCAATCCTCACACGAAGGTTGAAAATCAATAAACAAGTCATGCTCCGACTTCCTTACATAACGGTTCACCATGCGTGCATGCTAAGGGAATAACAAACCTTTACACATATATTTTTACCAATTCACAATTACTTCCTAACATTACTCTTAATATTACCATCTTTATATCTCAAAACTTCATGCAAGGAATCAAACTTCTCATAATACTGGATACACTTTATATGAAAGTTTTTATTATATCCCTCTTGGATGCCTATCATATTAGGACTAAATTCATAACCTAAAACAATTACCATGATGTTTAAATACTCTCAAGATAATATAAGTGAGGTACAAGAGTTCAATTATTTCTATAAAACAAAACACCACCATGCTCTAAAAAGATATAAGTGAAGCACTAGAGCAATATTGTCTAGCTCAAAAGATATAAGTGAAGCACATAGAGTATTCAAATAAGTTCATGATTCATGCGTGTCTCTATCAAAAGATGTGTGCAGCAAGGATGATTGTGGCAAACTAAAAAGCAAAGACTCATATCATACAAGACGCTCCAAGCAAAACACATATCATGTGGTGAATTAAAATATAGCCTCAAGTAAATTTACCGATGGATTGAAGACGAAAGAGGGGATGCCTTCCGGGGCATCCTCACTCTTAGGCTCTTTGGTATCTTTGCATATGTCTTAGGGTGCCTTGTGCATCCACAAGCTTAGGCTCTTGCCACTCCTTATTCCATAGTCCATCAAATCTTTACCCAAAACTTAAAAACTTCACACCACAAAACTTACCAGAAAACTCGTGAGATCCGTTAGTATAAAAAAATAAACCACCACTTTAGGTACTGTTGTGAACTCATTCTTTATTTTTATTGGTGTAATCTCTATTGTATTCCAACTTGTCCATGGTTCATACCCCCCGATACGACCCATAGATACATCAAAATAGGTAAACAACACAAAGAAAACAGAATCTCTCAAAAGCAGAACAATCTGTAGTAATCTTCTGCATATCCAAAAATTCTGAAAAATTAGGACAAACTGGGGAATTTATATCAATTTTGTCTAAAACTTTTAGACTCATTCAACACTCTGATAAATTAATAAAATTCCTGGACATGGCGCAGAAGTTTCTATTTTTGAGTAAGATCGAATCAACAATCACCATAGACCATCCCAAAGGTCTTACTTGGCCCAAACAGTAATGAAAACATCAAAACACAATTACTACAACGGCAATATTGTGTGAAACACTCAAAAACAGAAGCAAAAATAGAAACATAAAAATTAAAATTGGGTTGCCTCCCAACAAGCGCTATTGTTTAACGCCAAACTTAAGATCCAAAATATTCAAACGCTTATTGCAAAGGGTAATCAATGTTTTCAAGTGACTGAGATTCCCATTAATAAGTTTGAGGGGTTCGTGATATTATTGTAACTTGACTAAGTGTTTATGCAACTCGCCCAATGTGTTGAGGAGTTGAACTCCTTCTTGTCAAAAGGAACCCCCAAAATTCCTTCCAAAACTTTATAAGCAGCACTTGCATCAATTTTGATAAAATTCCCTTGTAAGGCAAAATCCAAAAACTTTGTATAATGTAAAGCCAATCCAATGTAAATATTTCTAAGAAAAACTTTTGTATCTCCTTCATATTTTCCCCTTGTTTTTGCTTGAAGTATAGAACTTCAAAGTCTGGTGACAAAGTGGAGGTAGCAACGCTAGTCATAGTAACAAGGAAAAGATCCGGCAAGAAAAGGGAAAACAAAAAAGAGAAGGCAAATACAATGGCAAATTGCTGAAGTGGGGGAGAGGAAAATGAGAGGCAAATGGCAAATAATGTAAATGCAAGAGATGAGTTTGTGATGGGTACTTGGTAGGCTTGATGTAGATCTCCCCGACTATAGCACCAGAAATCCTTCTTGCAACTTCTTGAGCTTGCGTTGGTTTTCCCTTGAAGAGGAAAGGGTGATGCAGCAAAGTTGATCAATATATCCCTCAGTTGTTGAGAACCAAGGTATCAATCTAGTAGGAGATACGGGCAAGTCCCCAATCCTCGCACCTACACAAACAATCAAACACTTGCACCCAACGCTATAAAGGGGTTGTCAATCCCTTCATGATTATTTGCAAGGATGAGATCTAATAGAGATACATATAGATGATTACTAAAACAAAAAGTAAAAAAAAGGTAAAAGATTGCAGCAAAGTATTTTTGGTATTTTTGGTTTATAGATCTGAAAATATAATATGGAAAATAGACCCGGGGGCCATTAGTTTCACTAGAGGCTTCTTTGACGAAGGAAAATAATACGCTGGCTGAACAAATTACTGTCGAGCAATTGATAGAAAAGGGAATAATTATGAAGATATCCAAGGTAATGATTATGCATGTAGGCATCACATCCATGTCAACTAGACCAAAACGATTCTGCATCTACTACTATTACTCCACACATCGACCGACTGATGCCTGCATCTAGAGTATTACGTTCATAAAGAACAAAGTAACGCAATAGGTAAGACGACATGATGTAGTGGGATAAACTCAAGCAATATGAAGAAAACCCCATCTTTTTATCCTTTATGGAAACAATACAAATATGTGCCTCGCTACCAATACTATGTCAGTGGGAGAGGACACCGCAAGATTGAACCCAAAACAAAGCACTTCTCCCATTGCAAGAATTACCAATCTAGTTGATCAAACCAAACCAATAACTCAAAGAGACTTGCAAAGATATGAAATCATGCATATAATAATTCAGAGAAGACTCAAATAATATTCATGGATAATCTGAACATAAACCCACAATTCATCAGATCTCGATAAACACACCGCAAAAGAGTATTACATCAGATAGATCTCCATGAAGATCATGAAGAACATGGCATTGAAGCACAAAGATAGAGAAGAAGCCATCTAGATACTAGATATAGACCCGAGGGTCTATGGTGAACTACTCACGCATCATCGGAGGGGCAATGGAGTTTACATAGATGCCCTTTGTGATCGAATCCCCCTCCAGCAGATTACCGGAAAAGGCTCCAAGATTGGACCTCTCGTGAACGGAGGCTTCCGGCAGCGGAAAAGTATTTCCATGGCTCC
Organism: Hordeum marinum; assembly: GCA_022496015.1. Taxonomy (NCBI): domain Eukaryota; kingdom Viridiplantae; phylum Streptophyta; class Magnoliopsida; order Poales; family Poaceae; genus Hordeum; species Hordeum marinum. The sequence goes on from CM039672.1 coordinate 139,214,313, forward strand.
CTTTGGTATTGGGGGAATATTTGGGAATTTATAGGCCGAAGAGTCGGGCTAGGAGACCTGTTGGGTGGCCACAAGCCTGCCAGGCGTGACCAGGGGTGGTGGCCGCGCCCTCCTGGCTTGTGACCTCCTGGCAGCTCTCTTGCCTTCCCCTCCAAGTCATCATGAAGATTTTATTCCGTTTGGACTCCATTTAGTATTCCTTATGTTCAATACTCAAAAACAAGGAAAAAACAAAAACGGCCACTAGGCTCTAGATTAATAGGTTAGTCCCAAAAATAATATAAAATAGCATATTAATGCATATAAAACATCCAGAAGAGATAATATAATAGCATGGAACAATCAAAAATTATATATACATTGGAGATGTATCGTCGGGCGCGCCAACGCGGAGGTCTTGAGGGTCCTCAAGGCGAGAAGCTTCAAGAAGAAACTCGAGGCCTGTGGCAAGGGTTAGCTCGGTGAGCCTCAGTCAGTGATGTGGTCCATCCGCACCACCGCAACTAAGCCCACTCGTAAAACCCCATTCTTCCTCGTCTACGGAGCTGAGGCGTTCCTCCTACACAAGGTCAAGCATCGCTCCCCCGCGAGTCTTTGCATTCAACTAGGAGCGTCAGGATGTCACGTGAGGGACAAAACTCGTTCTCGAGGAGGAGGCCCGTTGCTAGGCCTCACGCCATGCTGCAAGTTACCAGGAGGCGCTGTACCGATACCATTGTCGCAGCGTTCGCTCCAGGACCCTCGAAGTCGGAGACATCGTCCTGAGGAAGGTCCTCTCTAGGGAGGGATTACACAAGCTCTCGCCCATGTGGGAGGGCGCGTTTAGGGTCGCCCGCGTCTCCAGGGCTAGCGTCGTGCGCTTGGAGACTTAGGATAGGGTCCCCATCCCGAATGAGTGGAACATCCATCATCTCTGCAATTTCTACCAATGACACTCACACGTAATAATGAGTGGGTTGTATACGCTTGGAGACCTCTGAGGACGCGGAGGGGTTCCCACCCACGCCCAAGTGGAAGCCCATGCTCCGCGCTAGTGGACGACACTGTCATTCAACGACTATGACCATGCCGAATGGATGCCCCATGTTGCGCGCTGGGGGAAGACTAATCTAGGCGCCATACACGGCTGTTATTTGCTCTATTTTGTAACCAAATTTGCCACCTTTTGGAATGAAGTTTGAAGTTTTTGTGTCTTATTCGAAAAATGGGGTTGGAATCTTCTCTTTCCAGCATTTTCTCGTGTGGAATTCCTTTTAAAGGAGTTTGGCACCCGCCAGCTCTCTCGCGCGCGCCCCGCTAGGGGGGGTGGGCACGGTATGTTATGAAGGCTTCGGACCGCGCCCGCACCTCACCAAAACTTTGGCGTCCTAATCCTCGCGCGACGCTCCCGAGGCGAGCTAGCGCACAATATCACCCCCAGCCTTAGGAGCGTCCGTCTCTTGGCTTTGTCAGCCATCATGACCCGACACACCGATGGCGATCGACCCTCGCAAGGTGGCTCGGGGGCTCTACGGCTAAGGAATGAAGCTCCAGAGGGGCGCGCCCTCATGACATAGGATCCTACCACGGGCGTGCCAAGCTAGGTTATCCCAATCACAAGTTACCCTAATCGTGAGGAGCATGAACATTTCAATTTGCAGCAACATAAAAACTAGCATGTGAAAAGAAAACTGCTAACATAAAAGGCGTGACTGCCGCAACTCATTACATGCCTCCACATGGCCCTCCATGGTTTTTGGTGCAGGAAACAAAAGAAAAAGACGGCCTCCCAAGGACCTTCACTCTCGAGGCCTGGCTCTGGTGCCACCTGTGCTTAGTACAAGTCCTCCTCCTCCTTGAGATAGGCGCGGCGGCCAGGCAATCGACGTCCTCCTGGTTAGCAGCGCGGTGCCACGACAGCTCGTCACCCTCCCTGGTCCGGGCACGGTGGTGTGGCGGCTCATTGTAGTCTTCATCACTCGAGCTTCCCCGGATTAGGTGGCGTCGCCATTGGAGGAGCTGCAGCCATCGCCAAGGGCAAGTTCACCGTCGAGGGCGCCACACTCACGATGGCCATCGCCGACGGGAACGCGGTCGATGTCATCGTTGTCATCCTCCAGGCAGTACCCCAAGCGCCTGCTATCTTCCCCGAAGATCTTGATGAAGAGCATCGCCGTGCCATCGTGTTTGAAGTGGAGGGTGCACCTCCCCTTCAGGCTGCGGGCACGGGTAATCGCCTACCACCCGCGGGTCAAGAACACATAGCTCGCGGGCATAACCACGAAATCCACCCATGAAGCCGCGTTGCAGCAACCGTCGGCCTGCAGTCATAGGCTAGCAGGTCCCCAGGCCAGCAGCGCATCCGCGAAGAAGCGCGAAAGTGAGAACCAAGTGGTCGCCGGTCTCTTCGCCCACACCACAAACTCCTGGACTGCGTCGACTGAATGGAGTCACCGAGGAGGCATCCTGACGGTCTCAACAAGGCTCCCCCATTGGGCACAGCCATCGTGGCCACTACGGCTATCGGTGTCAAAACCGGTGGATCTTGGGTATGGGGTCCCAAGCTATGAGACTAGGATCGATGGTAACAGGGGTCGAAGGAGACGATGTTTACCCAGGTGCAGTCGCTTCTATGGAGGTAAAACCTTACGTCCTGCTTGATTAGATTGAAGATATGAAGGTTACAAAGTTGGTCTACCTCGAGATCGAATAGCTAAACCCTAGATGAGTTGTTCTCTGTCTTACAACCTAAAACCCTCCGGCTTATATAGACGCCGTGGCTACCTAGGGTTTACACCTGGTCAGTTACACATCAAAGGAAAAACATGCCTATTCATTATCCCAAACCTGGAGCTTCCTTCTTGGTGACAAGGCCTTTTGTCAATCGAATGCTCGGTAAATGGCCCATATAGTCTGGCCGACGAGAAATAGGTCGGCCACTGATAATCCCCAAGTGCAAGGAATCATCATAGCAATTTCCAAAGGTGGAAGTGATAAGTATGGAGTGTCGAACCCACAAGGAGCTAAAGGTAAGATCAATATTCTCTCAAGTCCTATCTGCCACCGATACGACTCTACGTACACCGAACGTTTGCTTCCATATAGAAACGAGAAATAAAACTACGTTGGGGTTAAGAAGAGGATAGCTTTGCATGATAAGGGAGAACTAAAATATAAATATAGGTGTTGTTATCATAATATTATAATATATTACAAATAGCGAGTATGGAACAATGATGGGTCGGTGTGCGGAATTGTCCTCGGCAATTGTTAACAAGATCGGAAATCATTATTGCCATTTTATATGAGGGAGAGCATAAGCTAATATACTTTCTCTACTTGGGTCATATGCACTTATGATGGGAACTCTAGCAAGCATCCGCAACTACTAAAGATGACTAAGGTAAAACTGAACCATAGCATTAAAGCATTGAGTCCCCTTTATCACATACGCAAGAACCCCCTTACTCGGGTTTATGCTTTTGTAACTCAAGCAACCTACTATAAGTGAATCATGAACGTATTGCAACACCCTACGGCGGGAATCCTTCACGTGTGCGCGGCACGGAAGGAACTATAGGACAGCACCAAATTAAGCATACAACTCAAACCAATCTATATCATCAATCAACTCAAAGGACAAAACTAATCTACTCAAAACATCATAGGATGGAAACACATCATTGGATCATAATATGTAGCATAAAGCACCATGTTCAAGTAGCTGATTACAGCGGTGTGCGGGAGAGTGGACCGCTAAAAGGAGATGAGGATGGTGATGAAGAAGGTGATGTTGATGAAGAAGATCACCGCGGTGACGGTTCCCCGATGGCACTCCGGCACCACCGGGAGATAGGGGGAGAGGGTCTCCCCCTTGTGCTTCATCCTCCATAGCATGCCCCCTCTATGGGGGAGAGGTTCTCCCTCTGGTCCTTGTCCTCCATGGTGTTTATGGCCCATCCGGGACAATGAAGATGCCCTCCGGTGATGGCGACCCCCTCCGGCAGGGTGTCAAAGAGTCCAAGATTGGTTTTGCGTGGCTCTGGAGGTGTGCGGTAGCGGAACTCCTGATCTATGTTTCTTTTCGGTTGTTTTTGGATTTGTAGGAATTTTTGGCGTCAATCTCACGTCAAGGGGGGCACAAAGGAGTCACAAGCCAGCTAGGCGCGAGCACCCCTTGGTCGCGCCTCGTAGACTTGTGGCCTCCTCGTGGCTCTCCTAGCCCAGCTCTAGTGCTTCGGGGGTCTATTTTGGTCCCCAAAAAATCATACTAAATTTTCAGCCAATTCCGAGAACTTTTATTTCTACACAAACAAACAACACCATGGTAGTTCTGCTGAAAAAATAGCGTCAGTCCGAGTTAGTTCTAATAAAATAATACCAAAATCATATAGAATTATTATGAACATGGCATAAATACTTCATAAATGATAGAACGTTGGAGATGTATCAGCATCCCCAAGCTTAATTCCTACTCGTCCTCGAGTAGGTAAATGATAAAAGAAATAATTTGTGAAGTGTGAATGCTAGCAAGTGCACAAGTTTGATCAATGATAATTCCAATCACTTTTTATAGCCTCATTATATATCGTAAACAGTAGATCATCTCATAAAACTTCTCATGATGAAGTAAAAAGCTATTCACATGTTAAAGTACAGACCATAAAGTTTCTTGAAAACTAACAAACTATGCTTTAAGTCACCAAAGAATTGCAATTCATCTTATTTTCAGGAAAGGTCTATGTAAGAGATTTGATTTAGCAAACCCCACATACTCAACTATCATATAGTCTTCCATGATTTCTAACTCTCAATGCATATTTTTAGAGCAAATGGCATCCGTCGAACACAGAGAAAGATAGGGGCTTAGAGTTTCGCCTCCCAACTTAGTTATCATATAGATAATTCTCAACAATAATAATTCATGATAAAATATATGCTTGGATATTTCCCCACCACATGATGCTTGCCAAGAGAAAAAGGCGAAATATAGGAAGTGGTGAAGATCACCATGACTCTTGTATAAAGGTACGTACTAGAAAGTAAAAGATAGGCCCTTCGCCGAGGGAAGCAGAGGTTGTCATGCGCTTTTTGTTTTTGCATGTGAAAACTCTTAATGCAAAGGAACGTCCTGTTGTATTGCCCTTTGTGATAGCAACATTTATTGTGCAGTTTATCACTTTTATTTCTTCACCATCACAAATTCGTACAACTCTTTTTCTCTTACAATAAAAGATCTTACATATTTAGGAGCAATTTTTATTTCTTTTTGCACCGATGACAACTTACTTGAAGGATCTTATTCAATCCATAGGTAGGTATAGTGGACTCTCCTGGCAAAACTGGTTTAAGGGTGTTTGGATGCACAAGTAGTATTTCTACTTGGTGCGGAAGTTTTGGCTAGTATGAGGTGGAAGCAAGCACCACATGTTGGACGATCCAAAAGAATATAACTTCTATACAAATATACCCAAGTATAACTCATTACGTTGTCTTCCTTGTACAATTTCAACTAATTTTCTCAAGTTTGAAAATAATTAATGGATATTCACAATCATAGAAGATGTCCATGATAGTATATTTATATGTGAAATCTCTCTTCCTTCAATATTCATTCATGAATTTTTCAAGTGACCAATGTGGTGTTTTCTAACTTTCAATAAATTTCACAACCTATACTTATTATGTGTGAATTCATTACTCCCCATGGGATAAGTATATGAAGAATTTTTAATTTTAGATTTAAGATATTCAATCCATTCAACCATTTACTCATAGGATAGAAGTGAAGCATGAGAGTGAATGAAAAACTACACAAAAAGATATAACTGAAGATCAATGAGTAGTCAATTAGTAAAATAGCCATGTGAGGACTCTCCCTTATTCAAAATTTCATATCCAAATATTTTATTGAAACAAAAAACAATATAAAATGGCACTCCAAGAATAGCACGCATCATGTGAACGAATAAAAATTTAGGCTCAACACAGGGTAACCGATAATTGTTGATGAGGAGAGGTGGGATGCGTAGCATCCCCAAGATTAGATACTTGAGAGTTCTTGAAATATTTGCTTGTGGTGCCTTGGGCATGCCAAAGCTTGAGCTTTGGTATCTTGTTAAATCCTCTCATATCCTGGGTTCACCTATTCTCAAAAACTTCATCCACACAAAACTCAAAAAGAACTCGTGAGATAGGTTAGTACACATAAGAACAAATCAACACTTCATGTAATTCCAAGACAAGTTTCACAATAATTTTAAAACATTAGGTAATGTATACTATCATTTTCATAATTTATATCTTCCAATATAGGCTATGAGAACTATAGGATAAGTAGATAACAAAACTATGACAACAATCTGTCTAAACGGAACAATCTGTAGTAATTTATTGATCCAGTGTACCTATGTAACTCTAACTTTTTTAGAACTTCAGGAAAATCTAAGTAATTGATATTACAACATGGTGTAAAAATTTTAGAACCTTTCCACGTTTCAGTAAAATATTAAAATTCAAACACTACGGTAAAAGTTTCTGTTTTTTACACAGCACCCATCAAACATGCAATCCAAGCATCCTAAGGCAATTCTTGGAACATTTTATTCAAAAATAAGATTATAAATAACATCTAACATATAAAAATAAAATAAAATGATGATCCAAGCAAAACTCATATTATGTAACGAATAAAAATATAGCACCGAGTAAGATATACTAATAATGTTGTGGACGAAAGAGGGGATGCCTTCCGGGGCATCATCCAAGCTTAGATGCTAGAGTGTTTCTTGAATATTACCTTGGAGGTGACTTCGGCATCCCTAATCTTGGGTTCTTGTCACTCCTTATTCCCCTCATATCGGCATCTCACCCAAAACTTGAAAACTTCAATCACACAAAACATAACGAAACTTCGTGAGAAGGGTTAGTGTAATAAAGATAAATCATTCACTTAGGCACTATTAAGACAAGATTCATAATTGTTCCCACATGATACCTAATGTATTATATAATTCCCATAATTTATATTACTCAATATAAGCTATAGGTACACTTGAAACAAGCAAACTATGCATGCAAAATAGAATCTGCCAAAAACAGAGTAGTCTGTAAATATCTGAATGATCACCATACTTCCCTGACTATACAAATTCTGAAAAATTATTAAATATAACATAATTTGCATAGCAATGTTGTGTAAAAATTTCACAATTGTTTGACTCACAGTAAAATCAGATAATTCAAATACTAAACGCAAAACATTCTGTTTTTGCACAGAATCAAACAAGCAAGTATCCACACTATCTCAAAGGATTTACTTGGCACTTTATTGAAATAAAAGGCACAAAACAATATTACTACAGTATAATAAGCACGTGAACACATAAAAACAGAAAGTAAAAGTGTTGGTTGTCTCCGACAAGCACTTTTCTTTAATGCCTTTTTAGCTAGGCATGATATTTCAATGATACTCTTCCACGCCAAATTCTGATGATCATTTTATTCATACTCTAAAAGATATAAGTGAAGTTCATATAAAATTCTAAAATTAATATATACTAACCAATATTCAACCTCAAAATATATAAGTGAAGCACACGAAGCATTCTATAAAGCCATACTCAAAAGGTTTAAGTGATGCATAAAGAGCATTCTACAAAGCCATACCCAAAAGATTTAAGTGAAGCACAAAGAGCATTCCACAAATCCGTACTCAAAAGATTTAAGTGATGCACAAAGAGCATTCTACAAATCCATCAAGTACTATATCTTACTAATATAAATAAAAAGACAACCATTAAAGATACATATCATGTGAGCAAAAGAAAAAACCGAGGTATAGCGATAATTGTCGAAGAATAAAGATGGGATGCCTTCCGGGGCATCCTAAGCATAGGTGCTAGATTATGCTTGAAATATTTACTTGGGGTGACATGGGCATCCCCAATCTTGAACTCTTGTCTCTCTGTATTCTTGTTATATCGATACCTCCTCGATCTTCGAACACTTCATTCACACAAAACTTAACAAAACCCTCGTGAGATCCGATAGTATAATAAAGCAAAATACTACTTTAATTACTGTTGTGAACTCACTCAAAATTCATATTAGCATTATACCTACTATATTCCAACTTCACCATGCTTCATACCCCCCGATACAACCCATAGATTCATCAAAATAGGAGAACAATGCATAGAAAACACAATCTATCAAAAACAGGACAGTCTGTAGTAATATGGAAACTTCTTATACTTATGTAACTCCAAAAATTCTGAAAATTTAGGAAAAATTTAAAAAATTGCATAGAAGTACTGTGTAAAATTTTCAGAAACTTTTGGCATTCGAGTAAAAAATATAAATTCACGCACTATAGAAAAAGTTTCTGTTCTTGCACCGCACACACCAAACAAGCAATCTAATCATCTAAAAGTAAATTTTGGTACATTATTTTTATAATACAATGAATATGTACAAGCATATAATTATGTTTCATAAGCTTCCATGAAAAATTCTACATTGTTTCCATGATCATGAACACAAGTGTTCAAGGTTGACCCTCCTTTCTCCAATGCACAACCGTCCAATCACTTCTCTTTTTGAAAAACTTCTTAGGCATAAGAAGCAAGTAACTCTTTTTGTATTTTTTATTTTTTAAATTTATTTGTTTGTTTCACCCACAACTAAAGAAATAAAAAAGGGAAAACAAAATCTATATAGTGAAGAAAGCAAACAAGCACACACAAGAATATCAACCCCACGATATTGCTCCCCGGCAACGGCGCCAGAAAAGAGCTTGATAATCCCCAAGTGCAAGGAATCATCGTAGCAATTTCCAAAGGTGAAGGTATGGAGTGTCGAACCCACAAGGAGCTAAAGGTAAGATCAATATTCTCTCAAGTCCTATTTGTCATCGATATGACTCTATGTACACCGAACGTCTGCTTCCATCTAGAAACAAGAAATAAAACTATGTTGTTGGTAAGAAGAGGATAGCTTTGCATGATAAGGGAGAACTAAAATATAAATATAGGTTCTGTTATCATAATATTACAATATATTACAAATAGCGCCTATGGACTAATGATGGGTCGGTGTGCGGAACTATCATAGGCAATTGTTAACAAGATCGAAATCATTATTTCCATTTTATATGAGGGAGAGGCAACTACTAAAGATCAGCCGCAACTACTAAAGATCATTAAGGTAAAACCTAACCATAGCATTAACACATCAAGTGCCCTTTATCCCATACGCAACAACCCCCTTACTCGGGTTTTTTCTTCTGTCACTCAAGCAATCCACTATAAGCGAATCATGAACATATTGCAACACCCTAAAGAGGAAATCCTTCACGTGTGCGCGGCAAGGAAAGCACCATACGACAGCACCAAAATAAACATACAACTCAAACCAATCTACATCATCAATCAACCCAAAGGACAAAGTAATCTACTCAACACATCATACGATTGCAACACATCATTGGATCATAGTATGCAGCATAAAGCAACATGTTGAAGTAGGTGATTATAGTAGGGTGCGGGAGAGTGGACAGCTAAAAGGAGATGAGGATGGTGATGAAGAAGGTGATGTTGATGAAGATGATCACCGTGGCGATGGTTCCCCCGACGGCACTCTGGCACCACCATGAGAGAGGGGGAGAGGGTCTCCCCCTTGTGCTTACTCCTTCGTAACCTCCCCCCTCTTTGCGCAGAGGTTCTCCCTCTAGTCCTTGGTCTCCATGGTGTTGATGGCCCCTTCGAGATGATGAAGATGGCCTCTGATGATGGTGACCCCCTCCGACAGGGTGCCGGAGAGAGCCAAGATTGGTTTTTTGTCGCTCTAGAGGTGTGTGGCGGCAGAAGTCCTGATCTAGGTTTCTTTTCGGTGGTTTCTGGATTCATAGAAATTTTTGGCGTCGATCTCACGTCAAGGGGGCATGAGGGAGTCACAAGCCTGCTAGGCGCGGCCACCCCCCTGGCCGCACCTGGCAGGCTTGTCGCCTCCTCATGGCTCTTCTGGCCCAGCTCTAGTGCTTCGGGGGTCTCTTTTGGTCGACAAAAAATCATACTAAATTTTCAACCCATTCTGAGAACTTTTATTTCTACACAAAAAACAACACCATGGTAGTTCTGCTGAAAACAATGTTAGTCCCGGTTAGTTCTAATAAGATCATAAAAAATTATATAGAATTATTGTGAAGATGGCATGAATACTTCATAAATTATAGATACTTTAGAGAGTATCAGCCACCCGAGGACCCCTTAAACCAGGACTCCCTCAGTAGCCAGTGAACTAGCCTCCAACGCTAAGGGTCTTAGCTCCAGCTGCTTCGCATGATCAGAGTCTTCGGCTTTCGGGGTGAGTTCTTCTCCCCAGTTAATGATTGGTCGAGTTTAGTTCGTCCTCCGATGACACATAGTTTTCCTGATCAGAGGATCGCCCGAACACCATGAATAGCTTAGCCCCGAAGGCCGAGCGTTAAGTAGTAAACAGTGTTTCCTGACAACCTTTCTTACGAAAGGTCACAACCCCCCACGAGCACTGAACCTGTTGCAAAAACACGATTCACGGTTCGAGGCTATTTTTTGATCAGCACAATCCATCAATGCATAGATCATGTTCCGTTTCACACGGGCTATGATTAATCATGCGCGTATAACGACACGCATGTCTTGGGAAGCAGAGGGATCCGTGGTGCAGTAAAGGGAGGCTAACCGGTGACAAGCCCAATAAAAGGGAGAAAACCCAAGGCCTAGCCATGCTTCCCATTCACATCCTCTGCTTCCCGAATCTCCCAAGCTTCTAGATCCTAGATCTAGTTCTTTTGCAACTCCCTCTCCGAGCTCAGCCATGGATGGTTCTGGTTCGAATGGCAAGTGGGAGGCTTCTATGGTCACCGACCAGGATATCCGGGACCTGAAACAGGCCGGCAACCACCCCACCAGGATCTACCACCGTGCCACCAAACCCAAACAGGTGGTTCCCACTCCCAAGCCTGGCAAGAGGGTGGTGTTTGTCCCCCACTTCATCTGGGGATTGAGCTTCCCTCTCCACCCCTTCGTCAGGGGGATCATGTTCTTCTACGAACTCGACTTCCATGACCTCTCTCCGAACTCCTTCATGCACATGTCGGCCTTCATCATCGTCTACGGGGCCTTCTTGTGGGTCAAACCACAATTCGGACTATGGCCCAAGGTGTTCAACATAAAGCCGAAGTGTGGGGCAGTCATCAGTAAGATCCCCCACGTTAGGTGGTGGTCCAGCACATTCATCGACACCATCAAGACTTGGCAAAAGGAGTGGTTTTATATCACTAAGACAAGAGAAGAAGGTTAGGCTGCTCCGGCCGAATTCAGATTAGGCCCCCCCACAAGATTGACCTCATGGCTCCGAAAGGGCCTTGGCTGGGGATCGGATGCGGAGGTGGACAACCTGGAGAAGCGCATTGCCTCAATGATCAAAGGCAAAATCGAGCTCGCCAGCGTGGTCCAGATCATGCTTCGACGATGCATCCTCCCCTGTCAGCGCCGGGACTCTCCCATGTGGTCTTATCGGCTTGACGATGATCCTACTGTTCGCTAGATCTTCCGTACCACTCGGAAGAAATTGTGGAAGGCATTGTTCAAGGCACAAGAGAGCTGGCCTACCAAGGAGGAAGATCGGGGCCTACATGCTGATAACCCTCCTTCCCAGGTAGAACATAGTTTCAATTGATCGTCTCCGCCTTCCGAAAGAAAATCTAAACACCTTTCCGATCATCCTTGAAGAAATGGTTGAGCAAAGCCACGGGCATCAACTACCCGACACCAATGACCGAAGATGCCAGGTCCAAGCTATTGTTGGAGATGCTCATCGTGGCGCCCTACAAGGCACCAGAAAAGAAGGAGAAGAAGAAGAAGAAAGGCCGAGGAGGTCTCCGCATCAACGACCAACTGGATGCTGCATCCAAGGAAACCCATGCCTCCTCTAATCAAGCGGAGGAGCAAGAGGATGAGAGAGAAGGTGATTCTCCCTTGCGAGCAAGAGGGTGGCGTCATCGGACACCGTAGAGGACGTACCTCCTCCTGCCCCAAAGATGGTGCGTCGGCCGCAGTTGATTCTGTCTGACGACAATTTAGACTCGAATACCGAGTCAGAAGACTTTGAGAAGGTTACTCAAAGGAACCTAAGGGTCAAGCCCCCATCTCGAAGGTAAGAATCCGAAGACTCCCTGAGCTATTTATGCCGAGTTTTAAATATTATTAGCATGTGAGTGCCTTTTGATCTGCAGCCCACCACGCGTTCTCCCCAACGACCAAGTTTCGGATGGGGAGACCCCACCCACCGAGCTAGCGGAGAGTGGGACCGCGTCCCATCCCACACCTCCATGCACCGCGAATGATGCCATGGAGGTTTCATCCCACCATGCTTCTTTGGAGCCAAACACCAGCGGTGGGGGTGAGGACGTCATGGCCGAGGTTAACGCCTTGGCTGCCGAAGACCTGGAGGAGGAGCCCCTCCCGGACAATGGGGAGACCAGATGAAGAGATGTCCACTACCCTCCAAGGTCATCTCCAGAGCGTACAATGCCTCCGGAGCCACCGGTTCGATACCCGGTTGTAGATCAAGCTAACCGATCACCACAGGCGCCACCGATCAATGGGTGTCCGGTTATGAAGGAGGCTCTATAAAGCGCCTCCATCTCCGAGGGTCACCGCACCCTTATGGGTGCGATTTTGCAAAGCATCCAGTCCGTTGATAGCGGATTCAAGGAGGCCTTCAAAGGTCTACTGACGGGCTTCCAGGTGAGCCACGTCATGTTCTATTTTTGGAATATTAATTTACTACCTTTGTGCTATCGTTATTTATATAACAGCCTCCGAGCCCTATGCGAGTTTAGAAAAACTCACCTGGGGGTCAAGTACTAATGAGCGACCAAACAATGTACGAGATGATATTGGTTCGTAATGTTCTAACAACCCTTAATAGGACCGAACATAGGTTCCTATTTATGATGGTTCGGAGGTTTAAACCCATATAATCTGATAGCGGTTTGTTATTTGTAGGCTTTTGATACGGGGCAATTCCGTGTGTGTCGATCTTTCACGAATTGGAGGGGGATTCCATGAAGAACACGAAGGGGAAATCACAAGAGGAAACACTGAAGAACAAGCCCCTTCACACATCCACTAGACTCACCACACACAAGATCCACAAGGTACATGAACAACAAAGGGAAAGAAGGATACATGGTAGAGTTCATCCCAAATCCCATGGGGAGATGGGGCCTTGATATACCATAGGATCTTCCCCTGTAAGGGGTCTTGACATCCACTAGGGGATCTTCTCCAATAGAGGCATCTACTCCATGGGAGAGGTAGTGGAAGGAGCTAGGCTCAACTATCTAAGAGAAAACCTAACTACCCCTAAAATGGAGGAGGGGGTGGAGTATATATAGGGGTAGCCATGAAGGGGTAAGTGATAGGAGAAGTGGGTACATGGGCCTCGAGGCCGAGTGGCTGCACGCAGGCAGGCCAGAAGTTCCGGGCTGGGCAAAAGTTCCAACCGTCGGAAGTTCCGGGGAAGGTCAGGGCAGGTTCCGGGGTTTCCAGATAGTTGGCACGCTTGGGGTGCTGTGAGGCCGGAAGTTCTTGGCAGGCCAAAAGGTCCAGGGTCCGGAGGTTCCGGGCAGGCCGGAAGGTCCGGCACTTCTAGAGTCTTGTCCTCGCTTCCTCCTTCTCTTCCAGGCTTCCCTTGCAGATGGTGTAGTCGTACGTAGGTGCTGACACTCCTCCTCGTCATCCGTGAAGCTCCAGCAATACCTATGCATGCACACGATAGGAATGCCAAGTAGTATACCATCCTCGAAGGGGTCAAGTGAACACGTGCAAAGGAAATGATTCACCTTTATGTATGTGGAGTAGATGTGGCACGTGTCACTTGGTAAAGGGACTCTTTCCATGGTGATGTCCATAGGATGCTCCGCATCATCCCCTCCCCCTTGGGAAAGATCCATCCTCGAATCAATATCCAAATCACCATGGGAAGGAGATGGCGACACCATGTGGATGTGGACGATCACCAAGCACTCATCATCTTCGAGCTCTAAAGGTGGACTCTCCAATGTCGAGCCTCTTGTATTTCCTTGAAGGTGTGACCTTGTGTGTCCGTCCCAATGTCGATGCACAAGCAAGTGCGATGTAGAAACTTTTTGGTGTAGCAAGGCTCGCTCTCAAGAGCTCGAATCGTCAACTCACGTGAACTGGAAGTTGACATGTCGTCGAAGTATCCTACACATACACAGAACAAAGCAAAGAATGTATGTGCATGGTAGATAAACACATCATCCATCATGATGGTTCTCCTCTCTTGCACATAACCATTAGAAACAAAAGTGCATGAACAATATGATGCAACAAGGGCTATATTCATGGCACTAGGCATATGGTGCAAAGAAGGAAGATAAGCATTCTTCACATGAAAGATGTCAAAAGCTCCAATAATATGTGAGGAAGCTATGGGGGAAATCTCATTAGCAAGAGTAGATGCATTGTTGAGCTCAATACATGGCAAAGCATATAGCAAGAAAGAGGCAACACATGGAGATATGTGACAGTATGCAATGGCAATCATGTGCAAAGCATGTCAATGGTTGTCATCAACCGCATAAATGGGGCACATCGGTGATGCAACATAAGCAAGCAAAGTGATCTTGGTGTGCAAACTAGTAGTGCGAAGATGCAACATACTAGAGAAAATCATGGAATACATGTCATTTGATAAAATAATAGGCATAGACAATGCACATGACATAACGCAAGTACGGGAACAAAACATGATCAATGTATAATCATAGGCATGGGGTACATAGCAAACATGGTAATAGCAAGTGATATCTCCACCAAGCTTGCGAATACACATAAGAATCATATAACGAAGTGTCATGTGAGATGCAAAGCATGGGTCACAAATGCATGGGAAGGGCATAGAAATGAGCACATCGTGCAAAGTGAACATGGCAATATGAGAAAAGGATATATAATGCACAATAAGCCATAACCATGTGAGGGCCATCTAGAATAGATGCGCATAGTCCTTGCGCGAGGGGAATGGTTGGAGACACATTCGGATGAATCCCAAAGGATCATTGCTCTCAAGATCTCTCTTCATCAACTCATGGGATTGTAAGGTTGACGTGTGTTCATGCGTACCTACACACACCAAAGACAAAGGGAAAATTGTGTGCACGTGGTATATGTACACATCATCTGTTAGGATGTGCATGTGCTTGTGTTCGTTAGGACCAAATGTCTAATGCTCAAATAAATGAGATGCATGATATATGAACATGTCATCCATCATGAAAGGTTTGTTATGATGTATAGCATAATGGAGACTAGAAATATGGAGTGCATCACATGAACTAAGAGCATTGTTGTTCATGGCATCCGGATGGTGCACACAAGTAGTGGGATCATGCAATGTATGTGATGGAACGAAATCTCCTACAATGTATGAGGAAACTATGGAGGTCTCCTCATGTGTAATAGTGGAAGCATAATGCAGAAAATATGGACAACATCCCAAACAATGCATTTCCAAATCATGGAGATCATGGTATGGCATATGAGAATGATTGCGCAAATTATGTAGAGGGATCATGGCTAAGTTATCACAAGAGAAGCAAATGCCAATAACCATGTGCTTGTTGTCTATTCCATATGATAAAATGGGATTAATTTTTATGGTGTATGCATAGTCACTATGGTGAGATGGCAAAGATGCAATATGGGAAATTTCACGCATAGCATATGACAAGTCAAGCGGATTGTCAAACTTGATGTGACTAATAGAGTTTTCACATGGTATCCAATGGAGTATATCATCACAACTATGTAAATGAACATGCTCATCATCATATTCATCATAAATAGGGGGCACATCTAAGCATGAAGAAGACATAGCATGTGAAGTATCCATAAGGTGATCAACATCATGCAAGCAATCAATGTCCAGTAGTGGGACAAGAGCATCACCTTCACCTATGTTAACTTTTTCGTTCCACTCATGTGGTGTAGGTGAGGTGGCATAGACCAACTCGTGGTCATCTTCATCGTTATGGAAACATGTGGGGGTGCATCATATTCCACCATGGCCATCGTCTTAACCAAAGGAAGGACGAAGTCATTGAGGATCGGTGCATCATCGTGTATGGGACCTAGCACCAAAGGAGAAATAACAATAGAGGTAGAGGTTAAGTTGTTAGAAATCAAAATGGCCTCACATGCCCGCATCAACCACCTCACTCGGTCTATGTGGTGGTGTCTCACCCACTCTATCTAGGTAGTTGTGCGCATACTCACATATGATGGATTCACTCATCTCACACAAGTGGTGCGGGTTGTGGCTCTCCTCACATGGAAATGGGGGCAACTCATCATATATGGGGCTAGTGGTGAAGTCACTCTCACTCTCAATATGGTGGCAAAGGTCTCTCAACTCATCACCAAACATTGCCGTGGTCGAAGGGAAAATCCCATGCTCAACCAAATCGCCACCGTTGTTGTGGATGAATGCCAAAGATGGCGCATCATCACTCTCATCCATGACCGAAGTGAAAATCTCATGCTCGGAGATCTTTCTTGGGATGCTTTCGAAGATGGAAGGGTCATCCATGCGTGCAGTCAATTGCCTTGATCCTGGCGTTGAAGATTGTCCTTGGTGGTGATCTTCGTCTTCGCTCACTCGTTTCTTAGAAGATGAGCGACTTGAGCGTCTGTGCCGTGACGATGATGAAGGGGAAGAAGACTTGTAGTTTGCCACCATGTGTTGAAGTTGCTCCATGTGTTCCGCCACCATGTCTCTGTTTCGAGCATTGGAGTGTCCTATGTCGATGGCGAGTCGCTCAAGCTTTGGGGTGATGTCGTTACTCATGTCGATGTAGTCATCGAAGAACGAAGATGGTGTGCTTTGCCTAGCCATCACAAGACTCGAGTAAAGGTGAGTGGGAAATGAGATAAACAATACCAAGATACCGTTCCCAAAGTTGAGGATGTATCCCGTTTCACTCAATGTGAATTGAGAGAATAGTGCAATTTGTACCGGACTTGTTCACTCACACCTACAACATAAAGTTTATCGAGTGGCTTGGTTAGGACAAGTGGCACAAAATTCAAGCAAAATGAAGTCCAAGATATTGTAAATGTTGAAATAAATCTAATGGACACAAAATGAAAATCAAGAGATCACAAATATAGATGAGGGCAATAGAGAAACACACGCGGTAGGATAATGGGGCTTGTGCAACTATAGGGATGAGCAAATCTCATGTTGCACAAACACAAGGAGAGACGCTAGCTTGTTGGACGCTTGGGCACGATTCACCACCTGGCACCAATCCTATTAATGCAAGCATACATTTCATATTCATGTATCCTCATGCACAAGTATCTCTTTTCATGCTCAACTCTTTTTGCTTATATGCTTTTGATCTTTCTTTCTTGCTTAGAAGTTTTTTTTCTATTTTTTCCTCTTCCTTTCCACTATTCTTATTGAGCCTCAACCAACTATATCTTATAAATATCACAAGATATGCACGGGAACAAGCAATTGCACTATATGATATTTCCTATGATGCAACAATATGATATCGTATCACTAAGGTGCACAAGTTTTCACGAAGCTGAACAATACTCGGATAGCTAGTCTCAATAGGTATAAAGGTAAGCACAAAGATGGTGGTGATAACAATATGCAATGGCAAGGAAGGTAAATTATATGACGGAATGTATACCTTCAACAAACTTAACCTTTCACGAAGGCGGGAGTAACCGGCCTTGCTTCCGGTTGAAGATGGTCTCAAAGGATGGATGGTCGTCGTCGATGTCGAATGTCGGTGGTTGATGTAGATGATGGACCGATACAAGTCACAGGTGGTTGACGAACAAGTAACCATCCCTAAGTAGCTGGTACACCTTAGGAGACTCAAATCACAACTCAAACAACCACAAATGCAAAGGTAAACCAAATGGGTTAGGTTGTGGAAGGCTATGGTGGTATTGCGGATGATATGGCGGAGGGCCTAGGCAAACTTGCCAAAAATTGAAACCTTTGAAGTTGTCAAATGATGGTAAACCCAATATTTGCAGCTTGGACACGTTGATAGCTTCAAAACGAGCCAAAGAACACTCAAATCGGTGTTCGGAAGCAAAAGTTACGACCGGAACGGTGAAATGGCTGAAGCTGAAACTGTGCAATGGTTCTGGTTAGGCCGGAAGTTCCGGGCTGGGAGGATGTTCCAAGGGGGGGATTCCGGGGGGGATGGGAAAAATGTGGGGAAACTTTGCGGTTAGCCCAGAAGTTCCTGGGGGGACGGATGTTCCGGCGTCCGGAAGTTCCGGGGGTCACGAAAACAACTCCGAGATGAACCCTAATTTCCGGATCCGAGAATAGGGGTGGAAAACTCGATTTTTAGGGAGAAATTGAAGGGGGAAAGGATAAATTGGGGCTAGGGAACGCCAAGGGAGGTAGATCCAGTTGCCAAACACTAGATCCACAGATCAAAATCAACAAAAACTCACAAGAACAACAAATCACAAGAAAAAATTTGGTGCTATTTTTGTGGGGAATTTTCGAAATTGGGACAAAATCAAACAAAAATAGGTTAGAAAACGAAGGGGAGGACTCAAAATTCGTGAGAAACGTGGCACATGGTACGAATATGATAAGGGGCAAGCCCGTGTGTGTCGATCTTTCACGAATTGGAGGGGGATTCCACGAAGAACACGAAGAACACGAAGGGGAAATCACAAGAGGAAACACTCAAGAACAAGTCCAATCACCACACACAAGATCCACAAGGCACATGAACAACAAAGGGAAAGAAGGATACATGGTAGAGTTCATCCCAAATCCCATGGGGAGATGGGGCCTTGATATCCCGTAGGATCTTCCCTCGTAAGGGGCCTCGATAGCCACTAGGGGATCTTCTCCAACAGAGGCATCTACTCCATGGGAGAGGTAGTGGAAGGAGCTAGGCTCAACTATCTAAGAGCAAACCTAAGCTAACCCTAAAATGGAGGAGGGGGTGGAGTATATATAGTGGTAGCTATGAAGGGGTAAGTGATAGGAGAAGTGGGTACATGGGCCTTGGGCCTGAGTGGCTGCACGCACGCAGGCCGGAAGTTTCGGGCTGGGCGGAAGTTCCGGGGAATGTCCCGGCAGGTTCCGGGGTTTCCAGAGAGTTAGCATGCTTTTGGTGCGCTGAGGCCGTTAGTTCTGGGTAGGCCGGAAGGTCCGGGGTCTGGAGGTTCCGGGCAGGCCGGAAGGTCTTGTCCTTGCTTCTTCCTTCTCTTCCAAGCTTCCCTCGCGGATGGTGTAGTCGTGTGTAGGTGCTGACACTCCTCCTCGTCATCCCTGAAGCTCTGGCAATACCTATGCATGCACACGAGAGGAATGTCAAGTAGTATACCATCCTTGAAGGGGTCAAGTGAACACGTGTAAAGGAGATGATTCACCTTTATGTATGCGGAGTAGATGTGCCACATGTCACTTGGTGAAGGGACTCTTGCCATGGTTATGTCAATAGGATGCACCACATCAGCTTCCTCATCTGCGGCGGCTACTAATGCCGCAGAGCTAGACGCGCTAAATTGGAACCTCAAGAGCTCTGAATATGAGCTTGACGCTTTCAATAGGAGGTTCAACGAGGCGCAAGGTAAGTCAGATTATAATATCCATCACGAGTGATTCGTGTTGTCGAATTAGTATGCATTTATAATTATTGCTTGCGCAGCCTTGGCGAAAGAAATCTAAGGACTCAAGGCCCAGGTGCAGAAGGCGAAGCAAAAGGCTTCGGACGAGAAGGCAGCAGAGGAACAAGCGGATGTCGCGCTCTCCGCTTTAAAAGCCACAAGTGCCAAGCATGAGGCTCGGGTGGAGTAGATCCAGTAGGAGCTTAAGGACGTTGGCCAGAAGTGTGAGGACCTTGAGAAGAAGGGCAAGGATAAGTCCACCAAACTATCCAATCTAGAAAATCTCCAGAAGGAACGGGTGGATAGGGTGTTCTTTGAAGAGCAAGTCCGCCAAGTTAAGGCTATCATGGATGGTAAGCCATATTTACTGCAGCGTGCCTTTGGTGATAGCAGGTTTGAATTGCTCACCAAAGTGTGGCGTTCCTCAGGCGCCTGCTCGGATCTCCAGAAGAGCATAGCGGACGTGAATCAGTTCTATGCTTCGCGGGGAGAAGGATATGAATCTCGGCTATTTTGGGCACAATCTGAAGCCTCCGAGCGTTCTCGTCTCCTCATCGAGCAGCTGAAGCAGCTGATGGAGCTACATAGGATGGCGGAGCCGGCCATGAAGCATCTCTATATCTGGCTATGGCCCGACGAACCTTTCTCGGGCAGCTACTTCGGCCTGGTGCAGAAGCTGAGCGATGCTTCGCCTCGGATCGACGCACTAAGGTGTTCTTCCTATATCGAGGGAGCTCGGAGGCCTTTGCAAGGGCCAAGGTGCACTGGTCGGGGCTTGATCTGAGGAAGATGGCCACCGCTCCTTCACCCTCTGGAAAGGAGCATCGGTGCCCTGAGCGATACATCTCCGTACTGATGGAGGGTGCTCGGTCAATAGAGGCTCATTGTTCAAAAGAAAATATTTATGAGTAGATGCGTTGTAATATGTCTGAAGACCTTTTAATCGCTTCATGGTTACGATGCATGGTTTATCATGTCTTCTATGTTTTGCATTCGTTATAACTCCTGTGTGGCCATTGAAACTGAAAGTTGCGAGTCATCGGCTTCAGCCCCCATGTAGATACTACGCGAGGTGTCTCTACCTCCACACTGTGACCCTTAGCCGAGCTATCGTTACCCGAAGGCGGTAGTGTGAGGTGGACAAGGCAATCAGACCATAATGTTTTATTGCTTTCACTTAGTCATAGGGGCATGAAAAAGGAATGTGGGGGCTGATGACTAGCCCCCAGAGGTTTGTGATGTTCGAATAAACCGCGACTAAAGCAGGTATCACATGGTTTGTACGAATATCAAACCCATCGTATAACACAGAATGACTTCTGATGAAGTTTTTAGTATAACAATTAAACTCGGAGTCGCAGACCGGTTCTCGCATACTATGATAGCCAGTTTTCGTCTTTCTTCTGTGAGGTGCTTGACTAGGCTAGCTAGAAACACAATCATAGTGGTTCTCCCTTTGCCCTTTTATCCGAACGAGCAGAACATAAAGGGGCAAGCACAAGAGTCGGTCAACCCAACTATTGACCTAAGACATAGTTTGGAACCAATGCATATAAAGTGAATTCCGAGACACCGAACGCACAATAGATTGTGTTTAGGGCGATTTTTTTAAATTCGAGCCCCGGTCTATTAGCTTGTTGCATCGTAATGTGTACCAAACAGTTGCGAAATAAGTGTTGAGGATGGAGAAAATAGAGTAAGTGCCAAAAAGGACAGCGAAGCGACCATGCATAGTGGTTTTATATTTGGCTCGACAACTCCTTTTGTTCAAATTGCCAAAGCAACTGTTTACAAGTATTTGAAAATGAAAATAAATTTTACAGGAGGCATTGTACCAGGGGTCTTTGATGGGTAACCTGACGTCCTCGATGTGCCCTTGTCGCTTGTCCGCTCCTACGCCTCCTAGGGAGTTGAATACCTTTATGGGTCGTGCTGTCGGCAAGCGGACCTTGGAAAGAAAATCTTCAGAAGTCGCCAAAGTGTGGATGAGCTATATGCTTTAGCAGGTCCTTGATGGTACCTGTAGTATGTCTGAAGACATTTAATGGTAGTAATTCGGTCCAGCCAAACACTTACCCTTTGAAACTTGTTCCTCACCGCCGCCCATGGAATCTTGAGTGTGAAGTTGTGCCTACTCGACACGTCCTTTGCTGGCCTTAGGGTTGTGCAATGGGGAGCGAGTCCCTATTTATGGGGAGACGAAGGTTATGGGAGTTCATGCTGAAACCCAGCTTGCTTCCCAACCTTACATGCCTTTACGGCGGATGTCGACATTCGTCGATCATCATTCTAATGGAATTTGGCTGCTAGGGCGAATGCTTGTTCCTCGGTTTGGAGGGAGCACTTCATGTTGCTGTTGACAGTAATGACCCCCTTGGGGCTGGGCATCTTGAGCTTGAGGTATGCGTAGTGTGGGACGATGTTAAAGCGAGCAAACATTGTACGGCCTAGCATGGCATGATTGTCAGTGCACTAGAGTTTTGGGCCCCCTAGTGCGCCTCTACTCGTGCACGGGCAGTTGTAGCCACCCTGGCGACGAGGCCCAGCAGGGACTTGCCAAGTACAAGTGCAGAAGAATTGAGACTCCCGGCAAGACCTTGCCGGGATGACCATCAGAGCCCCGGCAAGACCCGGCAAGGCGAAGCCCCGACAAGGCCCCGCCAGCGCATAGGGTAGGTGTCGATCTACCAGGACGCATGTCGTGGCGTCGGCGCTGGAGGGGGCTAAGCGGTGCTGATGGGACGGGCTCCTGTCCCGTCCCGCAGGCAGACAGAGATGCCCGACTGTGCAATAAATGTGTCTGTCCTACTCCGTAAGTGTTAGGTATGATAGCACTGTAGCTCTGTACACCCCGTGTACGCACTGTACGCCGTTGTTTGGATCCCCTTTAGTATAAAAGGAGGCCCAGGGCGATACGGTAGAGGGCTTTTCGTCCTTTGAATCTGGGGACTTTCTAGCTCACACGCGTGGTAGCTGCTCCCAACGCCTCTGTAGCAAGAACGCTAAGAACACTCTAAATACAACCAAGCAGGAGTAGGGTTTTACGCATCCTTGCGGCCCGAACCTGGGTAAGATCCCCGCGTGCCGCTCATCAGACCGGCTCTTTGCTCCAGCCTTCTCCCCCGCCGAACTGAAAGGGGTCCCTCGGATCCCATAGGTGCTCGTTCCCACGACATCTTTGGCACGCCAAGTAGGGGGATTTAGGTCCTGCGAACCCGTTCTGGAGATCAGTGCGCCAGTTTCTTCACACTCATCATCGCCATGGCCCCCGAGAAGAAGGGCCTGACGGCGGTTGGCCCGTCCACGTCCACCATCCCCGTATCTGCGTAGACAGGAGATGGCATAGACATGGGTGGAGGAGGAGGACGCGAAGGTTCAGAACTTCTACGATGCTCCGGTGATCAAGGCCAATGGTGGCGGAGGGAACCACCGTGCCACTGGGTCTCAAGATAGAGTGGTACCACCTCCGGGCGGTATGGCGAACTCCGGGGGCGGAAGGGTATCTTCCATGGTACCCACGTCATTGCCTACACCACAAACTTTCCAGGACGCGTGCGAAGAGCCACACCATGGTGCCCGTAGTTCTCAACGTCCCCACGAAAAAGCTCATGCACATCATTTCCAGGGTGCGTGGGACCAGCATGCTCGCCAGCATGCTAGTGGGAGTGGTGTGCCCTTACGGGACCGCGGCAGTGCTACTTTGCACACTGTTAGAAGTCAGAGTACCTCACGTTCCTCGTGCCGTTCGCTACCGACCACGTCGGAGGAAGCGATGGCGTGGGCGCAACTACTCCTAAACTTCCCTCCTGCTGCGGAAAAGCTCGACGAATGGAGAGCCACCATTCAAAGCCTCCTCAGCCTCGCTGATAAGTTTCGGTCCACCGAGCCGGCTCACGCCAGTGGTGAGAGGGCCAAAGGCAGCGCGACTTTGGTGCACTCTCCTCCACATCAACAACGCCGGTAACCGACTCGATGGACCGACTCCTATGACGGTTACTCAACAACGTCGACGGACCCACGGATGCACTGCAACCAGCGTCCAGTTCTTCGTGAACAGGGCAAGGAAGACACTCGAACTGCAATTGAGCGGCAGCGAGAAGGGCGCCTCCAATCTGATAGGCGCGCGGGGCCCACTATCGACAAGTCTGCGCCGGGGTATCCTGTTAGCCTACCTTACGAGGTGGGTTGTCTAGCGCTTACTCATGAGCTGCGGCAAGTCCAGTGGCCCAACTCCTACATGTTCAAACCAGAAGTCCCGGAGAAGTATGACGGCAAGACTCATTCGTCAGAGTTCCTGAGCATCTACACCATTGGGATGCAGGCAGTCGGGGGTCGCGACGACAAGATACTTCCCAACAACTTCCCATTGGGGCTTAAGCCCAAAGTGAGGTCGTGGTTGATGCACCTGCCAGATGGATCCATCACCT
Source organism: Hordeum marinum (assembly GCA_022496015.1). Lineage (NCBI taxonomy): Eukaryota > Viridiplantae > Streptophyta > Magnoliopsida > Poales > Poaceae > Hordeum > Hordeum marinum. The sequence continues at coordinate 139,238,458 of CM039672.1, forward strand.
CTTGGCCAGACCTGTGCCACAAGTTTCTTGGCGCCTTCATAGGAGGTCATCAAGGTCCTAGCCAGGAAAGTGATCTGCACATCATCCCTCAAAAGGAGGGAGAAACTTTGCGCAAGTACATCCAAAGGTTCAGCCCCGTGCACCACAACATACTGGGCGTTCATCCTCCCGCTGTTATCAGCGTGCTCTATTCGAACGTGCGCAACCGTAGGATGCGGGAAGAGCTGGCAATGAACAGGGTCAGGGACGTCGCAGAGCTTTATGCTTTGGCAGACAAATGTGCTCGGGTTGAAGAATGGAGGAGACTCCCCGGTGAAGACGTTGGCGTAGGGGTCGACTCTGAAGATGAAGACACCGCCACCCCGACAAAGAAGGGCCTTTGGCTGAACAAGAAACGCAAGGGCAAGGCCGTACTTGCCATTAAGGGATCCGGCAACCCCAGAGCCACCAAGAAGGGCAAGGTCGATGACCTCGGCAACGATGTTGTTGGGTGCGCCTCTTGCCATGCCATGGCGGCTGCCAACAAGCCAGAAGGCTCCGGCAAGTAGTATTGCAAGATCCATCACACCAAAGGCCATGATCTCCAAGATTGTCAGTAGGTTGAACAGCTTGCCAAGAAGCAAAAAAGCCGAGTACGAGAGGCGAGATAAGGAGAAAGGCATGGATGGTGCTAAGGGATCCAGGAAGAAGCGTGTTGGCCGAGGAGGTTGCCGCGGCAAGCCTAAGCAACCAAAAGACCGGCCCGCCCGTGGCAACGACAAGCAAGAAGGAGATGATGATGACATCGAAGAGGACGATGAATCCAGCGAGCATTAGTTCCAGAAGGCTACAAAGATGATGTGCATAGAGGGAGGTGCCTGATCGCATTCCTCTCACGGCCAATTCAAACAGTGGGTGCACGAGGTTACTGCGGCAAAGCCCTCTATCGATGTACAAAGACCTCTGAAGTTGTCCAACACTCCTATCATCTTTGACGCCGAGGATCATCCTCATTGCATAACTGTGATCGGGTGCCTGCCATTGTTGGTTTCACCAATAGTGGGGCCAGCATGAACCTGATATCGCCTGGTGTCATCCAAAGGCTGCAAATTCCTAATGAGGATCTCGAGCCGACAGGCGCCTTCCAAGGGGTCAATTCGGGAAGAACTCAGTCGAAGGGCAGAGTCACGCTGACGGTGATGTTTGGCAGTGATATCAATTTCAGAACGGAGAAGATTGTTTTTGATGTCGCTAAGATCTCGTTGTCATACAACGGCATACTTGGACGCCCAACACTGGCTAAGTTCATGACAGCCACCCACTTCGCTTACAATGTGCAGAAGATGCCCGAGCCAATGAGTGTCATCAATATCAACTCTGACAAGAAAAGCGCAGATATCTGTGCTGACCAGCTCTACCGGGGTGCAGTCGTAGCACTTGCCGCCCAGGCACTTGCTCCTGTCGCTGAAGCTCCCGGGGGGAAGAAGACCAGCAAGGCCTATTGTGCACATTCCAGCAAGCGCGCCTCCTCAGAGTGCTGCGCTCCCATTGACGATGTGCCAAAGAGCTCCATCGGCAAGTGCAAAAAGTCCAAGGCTGCTCCGCCAAAGACCAAGAAGGTGCCCGCCAAGGTGGATGGAACGGGGGGAACTTTCACCATAAGTTCCACCCTTGACGACAAATAGGAAAGATCGCTCGTCGCCTTCCTGTGGGCGAATGTCGATGTGTTTGCATGGCAACAATCTGATATCCCCGGTGTTCCCAGGGAGGTGATTGAGCACCACCTTGCCATCTGCGCACATGCGCGGCCCGTCAAGCAGAAGGTCCAAAAGCAAGCTTTGTAGGGGCAATAGTTTATTGCCTAAGAGATCAAGAAACTAGAAGCGGCTGGCTTGATCAGAGGAGTACTCCATCCAACATGGTTGGCCAATCCAGTCGTAGTGCGCAAGGCGAATGGAAAATGGAGGCTGTGCATTGACTTCGTAGACGTCAACAAAGCCTGCCCCAAAGATCATTTTCCCTTGCCGCACATCGACCGGATTGGGGACTCCACCGCTAGTTGCGACTTGTTGTCTTTCCTTGACGCCTATTCTGGTTATCATCAGATTTTCATGGCCCAGGAAGATCAAGAGCAGACCGCATTTATGACACCATGTGGTATGTATTGCCTTTTGTGTATGCCTTTCGGGTTGGAAAGTGCCGGTTCTAAATTTGCTAGAGCAGTCCAGATTGGTTTTGTGCCCCAGTTACATAGAAATATGGAGGCTTATATAGATGACATAGTGGTCAAGACCAAGTACAAGGCTACGCTCATATCAGACCTAGAAGAAACATTTGCAAACCCGCGCAAGATAAACATGAAGCTCAACCCTAAGAAGCGTGTGTTCGACGTCCCATCCGGCAAGCTTCTCGGGTTCTTTGTATCTCAATGAGGAATTGAGGCAAATCCCGACAACATCGAAGCGATTGAGGAAATTGAAGCACCAAGACGAGTCAAAGATGTTCGCCGTCTTACCGGCTGTGTTGCTGCTCTGAGTAGGTTCAATGAAATGGACTGCTGAGCACGCCCTGCCCTGCCCTTTTTCAAAATCTTGAAGAAGGCAGGTCCAATGAAATGGACTCTAGAAGCAGAGGCAGCGCTGCAGGATTTGAAGAAGTACCTCTCCTGTCCGCTAGTCCTAGTCGCGCCAAAACCACAAGAGCCATTGCTGCTATATCTGGCGGTAATGAATCAAGTTGATGAAGAAGCAGCGGCAACGGCAAGGCCACCAAGCGACGAACCAGGGCATTCCCCGGCAAGGTCTGGTGCTGACATGGAAGGATCTGCCCAGTTAAATGGGACAATCCAGAAGAAGAAGGTGGTGCAGCGCGCAGTCTATTTTGTTAGCTCCTTGTTGCAAAAGTTGCTCTTTGGCGTTCTTATGGCCTCGAGGAAGCTGCACCACCACTTCCAAGCACATGAGATCACCGTTGTCACTCGCTTCCCACTACAGCAAATCTTGCGCAACCCAAAAGCTACTGGCAGAATTGTAGAGTCGGCTTTGGAACTGTCAAGCTTTGGTCTCAAATTTGAAAGCACTTCGACCATTCAGAGCAGGGCCTTGGGGGAGTTCATCGCAGAGTGGACCCCAACGCCCGATTAAGAAGTTCTAGAGTCAACTCTCCTCGGTAAGGAAATTGATCAAGAATGGATCATGCATTTTGATGGAGCTTTCTTGCTGCAAGGTGCTGGTGCTGGAGTGCTTCTTGTCGCACCCACCGGAGAGCACCTCATATATGTGAGAAAGATGCACGAAGGGAGATATCAACGAACAACACTGTCGAGTACGAAGGGCTGCTTGCCGGTCTTAGGATTGCGGCAGACCTTGGGATCAAGAAACATATTGTGAGGGGTGATTCTCAGCTTGTCGTCAGGCAAGTGAACAAAGATTACCAGAGTACATTGTTGGAATCGTATGTAGATGAAGTGAGGAAGTTGGAAGAACGTTTTGATGGCCTGCAAATGGAGCACGTTCCACGTGTAGAGAATGGCGTTGCCGATGGCCTGCCAAAATGTGTTGCCCTTAAGTTGCCTGTGGAACCAGGAACATTCGTGCTCCGGCTGACTCAACCCTCCGTGACACCATCAACTGGACAAGAGAAAAGAAGGAAATTGAGTTTCGGCAAGTATTTCCCGGCAGAGCTCCTAGGAGACGTCGACGAGGAAGTTTCCGAGGACAACGTCAGGCTTGGCAGTGAGCGTCGTGCTCCGGCGGAGTCTCCGCCTCTTGCCATGGAAGCACACGCTCCTGCCAGCCTTGCCGGGATGCAGTAGGCTCCGGCGGGGCCCCAGGCCCTTGCCGTTGAGACAAATGTTTCCCCGGCAGAGGATATGCCTTTAGTCCTTGTTGTCGAGCCCCAGGCTCCAACATGGGCACAACACATCGTCCGTTTCCTTCAAAGAGGCGAACTCCCTAAGGAACAAGAGGAAGCAAAGAATGTAGCCTGCCGGTCTATATGTACCAGTTCGTACACAACGTTCTATACAGAAAGAGACCGAATGGTGTGAAGCTCAAGTGCATTTCTCGGGAGGATGGACTGGGACTGTTGGCAGAGATACATGGAGGCATATATGGCTCCCTCGTAGGATCAAGAGCACTTGCTGGAAAGGCATTCCGGCAAGGTTTATTTTGGCCCACTTCCATCTAGGATGCAACTGTGTTAGTAACCAAGTGTCATGCCCAAGATGCGGTCCTGTCCTCATTTTGGCACAAGGGCCTCGACAGGGATAGAAGAGGTTGCAAGAATGGATATCATTACAAGTACATGTACATAAGAGATGACTATATGGAATTGGCTTACACACGCCACAAGCTACATCAAGATCACATCAATACGAAAACAAACTCAAACATCATACAAAAGAGCAGGGTCCAACTACGGACGAAAACTAACGACAAAATGACATCCACCCTTGCTATCCCAGGCTGTCGCCTGGAACCCATCCTAGATTGATGAAGAAGAAGAACTCCAAATCAAACAAGGAACGCGCTCACATCAAAGCATCACATTACCTGTACCTGCAACTGTTGTTGTAGTAATCTGTGAGCCATAGGGACTCAACAATCTCATTTCCAAGGGTATCAAGACTATTAAATCTTAATGGGTGAGGTATGGTTAAGTGGTGAGGCTGCAGCAAGCGACTAAGCATTCATTTGAGTGGCTAACTTACGAGTACAGAAAGTAAAGTATGGTGGTCTACGCATAACGGACGTGAACTAGTAATGATCACTAACTGATCCTGAACACCTACTTACGTCAAACATAACCCCACCATGTTCTCTCTCGGATAAGGACTCACGAGAAGAGACAGTCACGGTTACGCACATAGTTGGTGTATTTTATTTGAGTTTTACTTCAAGTTTGCTATGAACGGGTGTTAAACAAAGTATCCAAGTTTGCCACATAACCACGGGCACAGCTTTCCGAAAATATTAAACCCTGCAGGAGTGCTCCAACTCATCCATCACAAATTAACCACACGCCGCGGGAATAACCTCGACCATGGATCTCGTGATCTTGATAAGCAATTCCAAAGGAAATCCGACACCTCGAGATAGCCCGAAGAGGATCAGAGTTCCTCACGCAAGACATTCGAGAAAGGTAAAATAAGTCCAGCAAGGCCTCCCGACGTGTCGATGATCCTGATAGGAGCCACGTATCTCGTTCTCAGGACACGACGGATAAGCTACTCGTACATTGGCCTAATAGAAATCACCCAAGTTTCCCTAGGGTGGTCCCGCACAGTGCTCTAATTTGCACCAACACTCACGAGGAGCACTGGCCTGGGTTGTTGATTAATCCACGGAGTGATCATGCCCTATGCAAATTTTAGTTGTTATTAAGCGAATAGTACCAATATTGAGCCTTGCCAGACAAGCTTTATCCTAAAACGAAGATCAAGGGGGTCCCCATAACAACCGCGAGCATGTTAGGAGCGCTCAATTATGGAACATAACACCGGTTCACAAGTAACTAGGGTGTCAAGAGTGGAACAAAACACCACGCAAAAGGCCAAGACTTCCACCCTTTACCAAGTGTATAAGTGCATTAAATTAAATGGCAACAATATTGTGATAACAAAAGAATGTCCATGTTTTCACATGGAAGCAATTGCACCTGCAGCTAGAAACGCTATAAGAAGGGTTGAGCAAGCGGTAACATAGCCAAACAAAGGTTTGCTAGGTAGGTGGAGGGTTAGAGGCTTTTCATGGGAATGTTGGGAGGCTTGACAAAAAAGTGGTAGGTAGCGTGACATAATGATAAAAACGGAACAACTAGCATGGCAATGATAGTAATGGTATCCAGGGAAATGTGTCATCTTTCCTGAGATCCTACTCGGAAGAAGAACGAGTCTATGAAGAAGACGAGCCAACGTAGTCGAGCGGATCCTCACACTCTGAACGCTTTCGGAACTCTATTGATAAGAAAAAATACGGAAACAACAATCAACACAAGATACACCACAACATAAGCAAGACATGATGCGCAAACAAATATGATGCATGTTCGGTTTAATATGTAGGGCGTGGCATGGCATGGCAAGAACAACAAACAACTACTACATATTAAGTGAAGTTCAATATGCAACGAGTTGCATATTGACGAAACTCCACGTTCAAATTATTTACTTCACTCCCGTTTAGGTACTCATCAATATTAAATGTTGTTAAACATGTCAAATGGTGAAGCATGATCAACTATACCATCTAGGCATTTTAAATGGGACCGGAAGCAATATATATCATTTTCGAAACAACCCCATATGCATATTATGAAATTGGTCCAGATCTGTCCTAACGCAATTTTGAGTTGTTAAACAGCAAAATAAATGTCACCATGTGATTCTACACATTTTTCTAGCCAAGTTACATATGTGGAACATTTTTATCGGAGCTACGGTTTAGTAGTTATGAAATAAATCATTTTAGCATGCCATTCACGCAAATCAATGCAAACGGCAAGTTTAAGTATTTTCAACATGTGTGAAAGTTGGTTATTTTGAATATACACGAAATTCTAGTCAAGTTTGATATATAATTTGTTTTAATCCGATGCACGGAAGTGGAGTTATTAAATGTATGAAATCTAGGGGGTTTTCTACAAAACTGTTATTCACTAGATAATAGATAAATTCGCAGCGACTGAAAAAAAGAACGTTCACGGGCCGAATCTAACTAGCCCAATAGTAGCAACCGGAGATGGATAGTAAACAGATGATCGAGCAGGATTAGGGGCGCTCACCACATTGGGCCAAGCCCATGTCGGTGGCGGCTTGGCTCGGGCCAGCGGGGAGACGCGCCTGGCCTAGGAGGACCGCGGCCCACGCGCGTGGAGAGGCCCACGACGAGTGAGCGCATGTTTGTCCTCCTCCCGATCCAGGAGGTAGGGCTGTCGGCGGTAGCATCTGCAGGCCGGTGACGTTGGGGCTCCGGCAAGGTGGGGGAGGTCAGCAAAGGGGCGCCCCGGACCGGATCTGGCCGGATCCGACCAGCGGCAGGGTCAACGGCGACGGCAGCTCCACGGTCATGGGTCCTACGGCATGAGAGGGAGAGAGAGAGCACAGAGGTGAGAGACATCACGAGGAGGACAAGAAGAGAGGCACGGCAGTGGGGATCTTCTGCGATGGCGAGGGCAGGCCGGCGGGGCGCGGGCTCGGAGGTGATTTCAAGGAGGTTAGCCTAGGGTTTCCTCCAGATTAGGCGGGTGGTCTATTTATAGGTTTATGGGCTAGGTTAATGGTTTTCAGAGCCGCTTTCAGCCGTACGATCGCAATCAGATAGCCGGATCGGGGCCAGGGTGGTGGGCTGTGTGTGGAGTGGGTTAGGAGGAGATGAGAGGGAGCTTTGCGGCCCGTGACACGAAGTTCTAAAACACCGAAAACGTCCTACGAATAACCGATAACCACACTGCTATGGCTGACTGATGGGGTATCAAACGAACCCGGAATGCAACGAAATTTGACAGGCGGCCTACCAACAATATAATTAGACCGCAGGCCAGGTTTCGACCCAATCCAATAATATTTTTTTCCGCGCTTTAAAAACGGTTTTTTTAAACGATGTCACGGGCGCGTCTGTGTGTGGTTGGTCTCAAAACGGGCAACGACAAGAATGGAGAGAACCGGCAGCTACTCACGGATGGAAGTTTTCAAAAACGAGTGACGATGCTATGCAGAAGATGCGAATGATGCGATGATGAATGCGACAACCAGCCGGAACACAAACGAGAATGGAAATAAAAGGGGAATCTTATGGAGCGTCAGTCTCGGGCTGTTACACCAAGTGTGAAGCATGCGAGATTCATTCAAAGAAATTACATCAGCCAGCGCAAGCCCTTCAAACAATCCCTCTCTCCTAGCCATTTTCAGTCTGGGGGCTCGACATCTTGGGCCCCTTCCCCCGCGTTGCCGGGGGCTTTGAGTACTTGTACGTGGCAATCGACAAGTTCACAAAGTGGCCGGAGGTGGAAGCAGTGAGAAAGGTGACAGCACAGTCAGCCATCAAATTCTATAAAGGATTAGTCGGCCGCATTGGTGTTCCCAACAGGATCATCACTGACAATGGCACATAGTTCCCGAGCTGCACCTTCATGCAATATGTCCAAGACCTTGGCTATAGAATTTGTTTTGCTTCCGTTGGTCACCCAAGGAGTAATGGCCAGGCGAAAAGAGCTAATGCTGAAGTGTTGTGAGGCCTCAAGACAAGAACTTTCGACAAGTTGCGCAAGTGCGAAAGTGCTACTTCTCATGCATGCGTTGGTTTCAGTGAAGAAGAACGGGTGATGCAGCAAAGTAGCTAAGTATTTCCCTCAGTTGTTGAGAACCAAGGTATCAATAAAGTAGGAGATACAAGCAACTCCCCAATAGGTGTACCTACACAAGGAATCAAACTCTTGCACCCAACGCTATAAAGGGGTTGTCAATCCCTTTACAGTTACTTGCAAGGATGAGATCTGATAGAGATAGATTGCTTGAATGGAAAGTAAAACAAAAGGTAAAAATAATGCAGCAAAGTATTTTTGGTATTTTTGGTTTTAGATCTGAAAGTATAAGATGGAAAATAGACACGGGGACCATAGGCTTCACTAGAGGCTTCTCTCATGATAGCAAGTATTACGGTGGGTGAACAAATTACTGTTGAGCAATTGATAGAAAAGTGAATCATTATGAAGATATCAGACGAAATGATTATGCATATAGGCATCACGTCTATGTCAAGTAGACCAAAACGATTCTGCATCTACTACTATTACTCCACACATCGACCGTCTGTGTCAAGTAGAGTATTAAGTTCATGAAGAACAGAGTAACACATTAGGTAAGATGGCATGATGTAGAGGGATAAACTCAAGCAATATGATGAAAACCCATCTTGTTATACTTGATGGCAACAATACAATACGTGCCTCGCTACCCCTACTTTGTCACTTGGTGAGGACACCGCAAGATTGAACCCAAAACTAAGCACTTCTCCCATTGCAAGAATTACCAATCTAGTTGGCCAAACCAAACCAATAACTCAAAGAGACTTGGAAAGATATGAAATCATGCATATAAGAATTCAGGAAAGACTCAAATAATATTCATGGATAATCTTCGCATAAACCCAGAATTCATCAGATCCCGTCAAACACACCGCAAAAGAGTATTACATCGGATAGATCTCCATTAAGATCATGAAGAACATGGTATTGAAGAGCAAAGAGAGAGAAGAAGACATCTAGCTACTAGTTATGGAACCGAAGGTCTGTGGTGTTCTCAAAACTTTTCAACTCTCACGCAATACATGAGCGTGAGCCATGGATATAGCATTATAGGTGGAATAGAATATGGAGGAGGTGCAAGGAGAAAAAGGAGAAGATAGTCTCACATGAACTAGGCATATCAACGGGCTATGGAGATGCCCATCAATAGATATCAATGTGAGTGAGTAGGGATTTCTATGCAACAAATGCACTTAAAGTTATATGTGTATGAAATCTCAAAAAGAAAACTAAGTGATCGTGCAAAATGAATGTCCATTAATTATATGAAAGTGACAAAATAGAAGACTCTCTATCATGAAGATCATGGTGATAATTTGAAGCACAAGTGTGGACAGAGATAGTAGAAAGTGTCCCTTCTCTCTTTCTCTCATTTTTCCCTTTCTTCTTTTTTTTTCTTTTGGTGGGATTCTTTGGCCTCTTTTATTTTTGTTTGGGCTTCGCTGGCTTCCTTTTTTTGTAAAGTCCGGATACTCATCCCAACTTGTGAGGGAGTCATGGCTTCCATCATCCTTTTCTCTCACGAGACAATGCTCTATTAATGAAAAAATCATCACACTTTTATTTACTTATAACTCAAAAAGAAAATTACAACTCGATATGACAAAGTATGACTCTATATGCAATATGAAGTGATGATGCAAGTCATGAAAAACTACATGGTGGAAGTTGCATGGCAATATATCTCGGAATGACTATGGAAATGCCATGATTGGTAGGTATGGTGGCTGTTTTGAGGAATATATGGTGGCTGTTTTGAGGAAGGAGGCTTTGGTGTACCGGTGAAAGTTGCATGGTACTAGAGAGGCTAGCAAAGATGGAAGGGTGAGAGTGTGTATAATCCATGGACTCAACATTAGTCATAAAGAACTCACAACTTATTGCAAAAGTCTATTACTTATCAGATAGAGCATTAGACGCATGCTCCTAGGGGAGAGGTTGGTAGGAGATAACCATCACACGCTCCCTACCCTCACACAAAGGTCGACAATCATTAAACAAATCATCCTCCGACTTCGTTACATAATGGTTCACTATACACGCATGCTATGGGAATCACAAGCTTTAACACAAGTATCATGACTCTCATATTACCATCTCTATTATCTCAAAACTATATGCAAGGAATCAAACTTTTCATAGTTTGTAATGCACTTAATATGAAAGTTTTTATTATATCCCTCTTGGATGCCCATTATATCAGGACTAAATTCATAAAGTAAACAAAAACCATGTTGTTTTAAGAAACTCTCAACATAATATAAGTTAGGAATGAGAGTTCAGTAATTTCTATAAAATATAACACCGCCATGCTCTATAAAGATATAAGTGAAGCACTAGAGCAACATTGCGTAGCTCAAAAGATATAAGTGAAGCACATAGAATATTCTAATAAATTCACGATTTAGCGTGTGTCTCTCAAAAGATGTTGCATCAAGGATGCTTCTGGTGAACGAAAGCAAAGGCTCATATCATACAAGACGCTCCAAGCAAAACACATATCATGTGCTGAATAAAAATATAGCCTCAAGTAAATTTACTGATGGATTGAAGATGAAAGAGGGGATGCCTTCTGGGACATCCCCAAGCTTAGGATTTTTGGTATCCTTGAATATGGCTTGGGGTGCCTTGGGCATCCCCAAGATTAGGCTCTTGCCACTCTTTATTCCATAGTCCATCAAATCTTCACCCAAAACTTCAAAACTCCCCAACACAAAACTGAACAGAAAACTCATGAGATCCGTTAGTATAAAAAGATAAATCACCACTTTAGGTACTGTTGTGAAATAATTATTTATTTGTATTTTTTGTAATGAATACTGTATTCTAACTTATCCATGGCTCATACCCCCCGATATGACCCATAGATACATGAAAATAAGCAAACAACACAAAGAAAACAGAATCTGTCAAAAACACTACAGTCTGTAGCAATCTGTAAACTTAGATTACTTATGGAACTCTAAAAATTCTGAAAAATTAGTACAATCATGGAAATTTGTATATAAATCTTTTTTACAAATTTCAGATCAATTTGACTCTCTAAAAACTTTTGAAAATTCCTAGACTAAGCGCACAAGTTTCTATTTTTCAGCAAGATCAAATCAACAACCACCGTAGATCACCCCAAAGGTTTTATTTGGCTCAAACACTAATTAAAACACAAAAACACAATTACTACAGAAGTAATAATGTGCAAACCACACCAAAACCGTAGGAAAAAGAAGAAAGCAAAATGAAATTGTGTTGCCTCCCAACAATCGCTATTGTTTAACGCCCCTTGCTAGGCAAAACACAATAGATCTAGGTATTGTCATATTTAGCATTGGTAAAACTTTTGTGGACCTTCTGAAATCTAGGAGGTTCCTTGGTTATATCAATAACCATACTTGTATGCAAAAAGTCAAGAAATTCTTTTGTAGCAATCGGTTTCTGAACAATATTGATAAAGTTCGGGTGAACACTTATCATCTTAAGTTCTTCGTCCCTTTTACTATAGAATTCACCATTATTCTTGGGAACATAAACAAACTTGGCAGCGTTAGAAAGAGGAAATTTAGGAGTGCTTTGAACAGTGGGAAAAGCGGAACCCAAGTTGGTAATGATGTCCTCTAGCTTTCCTATTCTAGAGGAATCTTGGTCCAATTTTTCATTAACTATAGGTTCCTTTTCCCTTAGGGTTTTTAGAGTAACCCCTACCTTAGATCCATATTGAGTGATATGATTATGGATCTTATTATCCAAGTTTTCAATTACCTCTATAGTAGCAAATTTACTTTTAATGATATCTAGCCTTCGCATAACATGTTCCAAAGATAGGATTGTTTCATTAACCATCAGAGGGGTTGAGCCTACCAAATTTATCATAGCATTATAGGAATCAAAGGTATTGACTCCAAGGAAATTTCCTCCCATAATGGTATCCAAAACATAAGAACTTCGTTGCTTAAAATAGCATTGCAAGTTTTCTCCCTCCCTTTGCTTAAAACTAAGAACTTCGTTCTCGGGAGTAATAGCAATAGTAGCAAGGCTAGCCATGAGTTTGAGTCGTCTAACACACAAGCAAGCAAAAAGCAAACGAAAAGATGAATGAAAAAGGGCAAATAAAAAGGCAAATCTTTTTGGTATTTTATGAAAATCGTTTTAGAAGTGGGGAAGAGGAAAACGAGAGGGAAATGGCAAATAATGTAAATGCAAGAGATAAGTTTGTGATGAGTACTTGGTAGTCTTGATGTAGATCTCCCCGGCAACGGTGCCAAAAATCCTTCTTGCTACTTCTCGAGCATCCGTTGGTTTCTGTGAAGAGGAACGGGTGATGCAGCAAAGTAGATAAGCATTTCCCCAGTTGTTGAGAACCAAGGTATCAATCCAGTAGGAGATACAAGCAAGTCCCCAATAGGTGTACCTACACAAGGAATCAAATTCTTGCACCCAACGCTATAAAGGGGTTGTCAATCCCTCTACGGTACTTGCAAGGATGAGATCTAATAGAGATAGATTGCTTGAACGAGAAGTAAAACAAAAGGTAAAAATAATGCAGCAAGTATTTTTTGGTATTTTTGGTTTTAGACCTGGAAGTATAAGATGGAAAATAGACCCGGGGGACATATGTTTCACTAGAAGCTTCTCTCTTGATAGCATTTATTACGGTGGGTGAACAAATTACTGTCGAGCAATTGGTAGAAAACTGAATAATAATAAAGATATCCAAGGCAATGATTATGCATATAGGCATCACGTCCGTGTCAAGTAGACTTAACCAATTCTGCAACTACTACTATTACTCCACACATCGACCGACTCCTGCCTGCATCTAGAGTGTTAAGTTCACGAAGAACAGAGTAACGCATTAGGTAAGATGACATAATGTAGAGGAAAAAAATCAAGAAATATATGAAAATCCCATATTGTTATCCTTGATGGCAACAATACAATACGTGCCTTGCTACCCCTACTTTTTCACTGGGTGAGGACACCGCAAGATTCAACCCAAAACTAAGCACTTCTCCCATTGCAAGAATTACCAATCTAGTTGGCCAAACCAAACCAATAACACGAAGAGACTTGCAAAGATATGAAATCATTCATATAAGAAAAGACTCAAATAATATTCATGGATAATCTGAACATAAACCCTCAATTCATCGGATCTCGACAAAAACACCACAAAAGACTATTACATCGGATAGATCTCCATGAAGATCATGAAGAACATGGTATTGAACAGCAACGAGAGAGAAGAAGCCATCTAGCTACTAGCTATGGCCCCGAAGGTCTATGGTGAACTACTCACGCATCATCAGAGGGGCAATGGAGTTGATGTAGATGCCCTCCATGATCGAATCCCCCTCTCGCAGATTACCTGAAAAGGCTCCAATATTGGATCTCTCGGGAACGGAGGCTTCTGGCGGCGGAAAAGTGTTTTCGTGGCTCCTTCTGATAATGATGGAATATTTGGGAATTTTTTGGCTGAAGATTAGGGTTGGGAGAGCTAGCATGGGCCCACAAGCTGTTGGAAATATGCCCTAGAGGCAATAATAAGTTAGTTATTATCATATTTCCTTGTTCATGATAATCATTTACTATCCATATGCTATAATTGTATTGATCGGAGACTTAGATGCATGTGTGGATACATAGACAAAACCATGTCCCTAGTATGCCTCTAATAGACTAGCTCGTTGATCAAAGATGGTTAAGGTTTCCTAGCCATGGACATGAGATGTCATTTGATAAATGGGATCACATCATTAGGAGAATGGTGTGATGGACAAGACCCAAACTACAAACGTAGCATATGATCGTGTCAGTTTATTGCTACTATTTTCTGCATGTCAAGTATATGTTCCTATGACCATGAGATCATGCAACTCACGGACATCGGAGGAGTGCCTTGTGTGTATCAAATGTTGCAACGTAACTGGGTGACTATAAAGGTGCTCTACAGGTATCTCCGAGGGTGTCTGTTGAGTTGGCATGGATCAAGACTGCCATTTGTTACTCCGTGTGATGGAGAGGTATCTCAGGGCCCACTCGGTAATACAACATCACAATAAGCCTTGCAAGCAATGTGACTAAGTGTTAGTCACGGGATCTTGTATTACGGAACGAGTAAAGAGACTTGCCAGTAACGAGATTGAACTAGGTATGGAGATACCGACGATCGAATCTTGGGCAAGTAACATACCGAAGAACAAAGGGAACATCATAGGGGATTAACTGAATCCTTGACATAGAGGTCGACCGATAAAGATCTTCGCGGAATATGTAGGAACCAATATGGGCATCCAGGTCCCGCTATTCGTTATTGACCGTAGAGGTGTCTCGGTCATGTCTGCATAGTTCTCAAACCCGCAGGGTCTGCACACTTATGGTTCGGTGACGTTTCGGTAGTATAGAGTTATGCATGGTGGTGACCAAAGGTTGTTCAGAGTCCCAGATGAGATCCCGGATGTCAGAGGAGCTCCGGAATGATCCCGAGGTAAATATTAATATATAGGAAGTCCTATTTTGGTTGCCGGAAAAGTTTCGGGCTTATCGGTAGTGTACCGGGAGTGCTGGTAGTGTAACGGAAGACCATCGGGAGGGGTATTACGACCCAAGAGGCTACATGGGCTGTGGGAGAGTAAATACCAGCCCTTTGTGGGCTGGTGGAAGTCCCACACAAGGCCCATGCGGCTGGGAAGAAAATCCCAAAGAGAAAAAGGTGGAAAAAGGCAAAAATAAGGCAAAAATAAGGAGGAGTCCTAGTCCTACTAGGATTGGAGGAGGAATGCTCCAATCCCACTAGGTTCGGCCGACCCAAGGGCTGCCTCTTTGGTAGAAAAGCCTCCTCCTCCTCTCCTCCTATATATACTAGAGGATTTTAGGGTTTTGGCACAGAATTTTCAGGCACGTGCTGCCTGTTCCTCTAGTGCATAGTTTCTCCTCTAGATCGGATTTCTGCAGTCCTTAGGCGAAGCCCTACCGGAATAGCTCCACCACCATCTCCGGAGTGCCGTCACGCTGCTGGAGAACTCTTATACCTCTCCGCTCCCTCTTGCTGGATCAAGAAGGCGGAGATCGTCATCGAGCTGTACGTGTGCTAAACGCGGAGGTGTCGTCCGTTCGGCGCTAGATCGGAAGGACCGTGATCAAGATCGTGAGACGGGTCGTGATGAGTTCACGGGACGGATCGTGATGAGTTCGCGGGGACGGATCGTGATGAGTTCGTGGGACGTCTCGCGATCTATGAGTTCGCGGGACGGATCGTGATTGGATCATGGGACGCATCGTGATGAGATCGCGGGACGCTCGGCGATTTGGATCGCGAAGACGTTCGACTACACCAACCGCGTTTCTTAACGCTTCCTGCTTAGCAATCTACAAGGGTATGTAGATCCACCCTCCCTCTCGTAGATGCTCATCGCCATGGATAGATCTTCCGTGTGCGTAGGAAATTTTTTGTTTCCCATGCAACGTTCCCCATCAGTAGCATCATGAGCTAGGTCTATGTGTAGATGAGATCTCGAGTAGAACACAAAAGGTTTGTGGGTGTTGATGCTTAGATTGCTTCCTCCCTTGGTCAGATTTTGGTTCAGCCGTATTGTGAGATGAAGCGGCCCGGGCCAACATTACTCGTATGCTTACGAGAGACCGGTTCCCTCGACCGCAACTTGTTGCATAGATGGCTGGCGGGTGCCAGTTTCTCTCACTTTAGTTGGATCAGATTCGACAAAGGCGGTCCTTGAGAAGGTTGAAAAGCAACTAGTGGATCACCGTTGTGGTTTTTTCGTAGATGAGAATTGTTCTTGCTAGATACCCGTAGCAGCCACGTAAAACATGCAACAACAATTAGAGGACGTCTAACTTCTTTTTGCAGGGTATGGGTTGATGTGATAGGGCCAATTACATGATGTGATATATGTGATGTATGAGATGATCATGCGATGTATAGATTATCACGACTTGCATGTCGATGAGTACGACAACCGGCAGGAGCCATAGGGTTGTCTTTAATTATTGTATGACCTACGTGTCAATCATTAAGCGCTATGTAATAGTAGTAGAAGCATGTTGGCCACGACAACCCCAATAGCGACACGTTGATGGAGATCAAGATGATGAAGATCATGGTGTCATGCTGGTGACGATGCAGATCATGCCGGTGCTTTCTAGATGGAGATCAAAAGCACAAGTTCATGGCCATATCATGTCACTTATGATTTGCATGTGATGTTAATCCTTTTATGCACCTTGTTTTTCTTAGGACGACGGTAGCTTTATAAGGTGATCCATCACTTAATTTCAAGATAAATTGTGTTCTCCCCGAGTGTGCACCGTTGCGAAAGTTCGTCGTGTTGAGACACCACGTGATGATCGGGTGTGATAGACTCTACGTTCACATACAACGGGTGCAAGCCAGTGTTGCACATGCAGAACACTCGGGTTAAACTTCACGAGCCTAGCATGTACAGACATGGCCTCGGAACACAAGAGACCGAAAGGTCGAACATGAGTCATATAGTAGATACGATCAACATGATGATGTTCACCATTGAAACCACCTCAACTCACGTGATGATCGGACTTGAGTTGGTAAATTTGGATCATGTTTCACTCGAATGACCGGAGGGATGTCAATTTGAGTGGGAGTTCTTAAGTAATATGATTAATTGAACTCATTATCATGAACATAGTGAGCAGCGACTTTGCAAATTATGTTGTAGATTACTAGCTCACGCTGTAGCTCCCTTGAATTTGTATATGTTCCTAGAGAAATAGAGTTGAAAGATGATGGTAGCAATATTGCGGACAGGGTCCGTGATCTGAGGATTGTCCTCATTGCTGCACAGAAGGCTTATGTCCTTAATGCACCGCTCGGTGCGCCAACCCCTCTAGCATCGTCTATAGATGTTCTGAACATTTGACAGGCACGTTCTGATGACTACTTGATAGTTTAGTGCATCTTGCATTACGGCTTACAATTGAGGCTCCGAAACGTTTTGAACGTCACGGAACATATGAGATGTTCTAAGAGCTGAAATTAGAATCTCAGGCTCGTGCCCGTGTTGCGAGATATGAGATCTCCAACAAGATTGTTTGCCTGCAAGATGAAAGAGAATAGCTCAATCGTTGAGCATGTGCTCAAATTGTCTGGGTGCTGCAATCGCTTGAATAGAGTGGGAGTTGATCTTCCAGATAAGATAGTGATTGATATTGTTCTCCAAGTCACTGTCACTAAGCTACTAGAACTTGGTGATGAACTATAAACGCTAGGGATAGAAATAATGATCCCTCAGCTGTTCGCGATGTTTGACACCGTGAAGGTAGAAATCAAGAAGGATCATCAAGTGTCGATGGTTAGTAAAACCACTAGTTTCAAGAAGGGCAAGGGCAAGGAGGGAAACTTCATGGATAGCAAGTCAGTTGTTGCTCTGCTGAAACAACCCAAAGTTGAACCCAAAGCGGAGACTAAGTGCTTTGATTATGAGGAGAGCTGTCGCTGAAGCGGAACAACTCTAGATACTTGGTAGATAAGAAGGATGGCAACGTCGACAGAAGTATATTTGATATATGTGTTATTGATGTGTACCTTGCTAGTACTCCTAGTAGCACCTGGGTATTGGATGCCGGTTCGGTTGGTAAATGTTAGTAACTCGAAATAAAAGCTACGGAATAAACGGAGAACTAGCTAAGGGTGAGGTGATGATGTGTGTTGGAAATGTTTCCAAGGTTGATGTGATCAACATCACACGCTCTATCTACCTTCGGGATTAGTAACAAACCTAAATAAATGTTATTTGGTGTTTTGCGTTGAGCATGAACGTGATTGGATCGTGTTTATTGCAACATGGTTATTCATTTAAGTTAGAGAATAATGGTTATTCTGTTTACATGAATAATACCTTCAATGGTCAAGCACCCAGTGAGAATGGTTTGTTGAATCTTGATCACAGTAATACACATGTTCATAAAACTGATGCCAAAAGATACAAAGTTAATAATAATAGTACCACATACTTGTGGCACTACTGCTAAATGTCATATTGGTATAAAACGCATGAAGAAACTCCATGGTGATGGATCTTTGGACTCATTCGATTTTGAATCGGTTGAGACATGCGAACCATGCCTCTTGGTCAAGATGACTAAGGACCCCATTTTCTGGTTTGATGGAGCGGGCAAGTGACTTATTGGAAATGATACATGTTGATGTATGCAATCCAATGAGTCTTATGGCGTGCGGTGGATATCGATATTTTCTTATGTTCAGTGATGAGTTGAGTAGATATGGTGTATATTTGCTTAATGAAACACAAGTCTGAATTGTTTGAAACTTTCAAGCAAATTCAGAGTGAAGTTTAAGATCATCGTGACAAGAAGATAAAAAAAATGTCTACGATATGATCGTCGAGATGAATATCTGAGTTGCGAGTTTGGCATACATCTTCAGACAATGTGAAAATTGTTCACAACTCACGCCACCTCGAACACCATAGTGTGATGGTGTGTCCAAACGTCATAGTCGTGCTCTATTGGGTATGGTGCATGCTATGATGTCTCTTACCGTTTTGTTACTATAATTTTGGGGTTATGCATTAGAGAAAACTATATTCACTTTAAATAGGGCACCATCTAAATCCGTTGAGATGACACCGTGTGAATTATGATTTGATAGAAACCTAAGCTGTCATTTCTTAATGTTTGGGGCTGCGACGCTTGTGTGGAAAATATTTTCACCTAATGAGCTTGAACCCAAAGCGGACAAATGCATCTTCATAGAATACCCTAAGACCAGTTGGGTGAACCTTCTATCTCAAATCCAAGCATAAAATGTTTGTTGCTAAAACTGGGTCCTTTCTCGAGAAAAAGTTTATCTCGAAAGAATTGAGTGGGAGGAAGATAGAACTTGATGAGGTTATTGAACCTTTGTTTCACCGAGAGAGTAGAACAGCGCAGGAAGATGTTTCTGTGAAGCCTACGTTAGTTGAAGAGGAAGTTAATGATGATGATCATGAAGCTTCAGATCAAGTTACTATCGAACCTCGTAGGTCGACAAGGACGTGTACTGCTCCTGAGTGGTGTGGCAACCCTGTCTTAGAGGTCAAGATGTTGGACAACGATGAACCTACGAACTATGGAGAAGCGATGATGGGCCCGGAAACCAACAAATGGTTAGAGTCCATGAAATCCGAAAAACGATCCATGTATGAAAACCAAGTATGGACTTTGGTGGACTTGCTTGTTGGATGGCAGGTCGTTAAGTACAGATGGATCTTTGAAATGAAGACAAACGCTGATGGTAAATGTCACCATTTGTAAAGCTCGACTTGTTGCAACGAAGTTTACGACAAGTTCAAGGAGTTGACTGCGATGAGACTTTCTCAATCATAGCGATGCTAAAGTCTGTTGAAATTATGTTAGCAGTTGCTGCGTTTTCTATTATGAAATCTGGCAGATGGATGTCAAAACATCGTTTCCTTAACGGTTTACTTGAGGAAAGGTTGTATGTAATACAACCAGAAGGTCTTGTGAGTCCTAAGGATGCTAAAAGGTGTGCAAGCTTCAGTGATCCTTTTATAGAATGAAGCAAGAATCTTGGAGGTGGAATGCACACTTTGATGAGGTGATCAAAGTTTTTGAGTCTATAAAAAGTTTATGAGAAACTTGTATTTGCAATAAAGTGAGTGGGAGCACCATAGAGTTTCTGATAAGTATATGTGGATGACATATTGCTATTCGGAAATAATGTGGAATTTCTAGAAAGCATAAACGGTCGTTTGAAAAGTGATTTTCAAAGGAAGACCTGAATAAAGCTACCTAATTGTTGAGCATCAAGATCTATAAAGATAGATCAAGATGTTTGATAAGACTTTCAATGAGTACATACCTTGACAAGATTTTGAAAGAGTTCAAAATGGATTAGTTAGAGAGAAGTGTTCTCGTCTGCTTTGTAAGGTGTGAAATTGAGTGAGACTCAAAGCTCGACCACGAAAGAAGAAAGACAAAGGACGAATATTGTCCCCTGTGCCTTAGCCATAGGCTCTGTATAATATGTCATGCTGTGTACCGCACCTGTGTGTGCCTTGCCATGAGTCCGTCAAGGGGTACAAGAGTGATCCAGGAGTGGATCACTGGACATCAGTCAAGATTATCCTTAGTAACTAAAATACTAAGGAGACGTTTCTCGATTATGGAGGTGATAAAGGGTTCGTCGTAAAGAGTTACGTTGATGCAAGCTTTAACACCAATCCGGATGACTCGTAGTAGCAATGTGGATACGTATAGGGGAGCATCCATTTGGAATAGTACCAAGTGGAGTGTGGTAGCAGTGTTTACAGTTTGACATAGAGATTTGCAAAGTACACATGGACCTGAATGTCGCAGACCCGTTGACTATAAGACCTCTCTCACATGCAAAGCATGATCGAGCCCCAGAACTCATTGGGTGTTAGATTCATAACAATGTGAATCACATGGTGATGTGAACTAGACTATTGACTCTAGTGCAAGTGGGAGACTGTTGGAAAT
The DNA here is from genome assembly GCA_022496015.1 of Hordeum marinum. Classification (NCBI taxonomy): domain Eukaryota; kingdom Viridiplantae; phylum Streptophyta; class Magnoliopsida; order Poales; family Poaceae; genus Hordeum; species Hordeum marinum. Next base: position 139,259,254 of record CM039672.1, read on the forward strand.
ATGCCCTAGAGGCAATAATAAATTATTTATTATCATATTTCCTTGTTCACGATAATCGTTTACTATGCATGCTATAATTGTATTGATCGGCGACTTATATGCATGTGTGGATACATAGACAAAACCATGTCCCTAGTATGCCTCTAATAGACTAGCTCGTTGATCAAAGATGGTTAAGGTTTCCTAGCCATGGAGATGAGATGTCATTTGATAAATGGGATCACATCATTAGGAGAATGGTGTGATGGACAAGACCCAAACTACAAACGTAGCGTATGATCGTGTCAGTTTATTGCTACTGTTTTCTGCATGTCAAGTATATGTTCCTACGACCATGAGATCATGCAACTCACGGACATCGGAGGAGTGCCTTGTGTGTATAAAATGTCGCAACGTAATTGGGTGACTATAAAGGTGCTCTATAGGTATCTCCGAGGGTGTCTATTGAGTTGGCATGGATCAAGACTGGGATTTGTTATTCCGTGTGACGGGGAGGTATCTCAGGGCCCACTTGGTAATACAACACCACAATAAGCCTTGCAAGCAATATGACTAAGTGTTAGTCATGGGATCTTGTATTATGGAACGAGTAAAGAGACTTGACGGTAACGAGGTTGAACTAGGTATGGAGATACCGACGATCGAATCTCGAGCAAGTAACATACCGAAGAACAAAGGCAACATCATACGGGATTAACGGAATCCTTGACATAGAGGTTCGACCGATAAAGATCTTTGCAGAATATGTACGAACCAATATGGGAATCCAGGTCCCGCTATTGGTTATTGACCGTAGGGCTGTCTCGGTCATGTCTACATAGTTCTCAAACCCGCAGGGTCTGCACACTTAAGGTTCGGTGATGTTTCGATAGTATAGAGTTATGCATGGTGGTGACCGAAGGTTGTTCGGAGTACCCGATGAGATCCCGGATGTCACAAGGAGCTACGGAATGGTCCGGAGGTAAATATTGGTATATAGGAAGTCCTATTTTGGTCACCGGAAAAGTTTCGGGCTTATCGGTAGTGTACCGGGAGTGCCGGTAGTGTAACGGAAGACCATCGGGAGGGGTATTACGACCCAAGAGGCTACATGGGCTGTGGGAGAGTAAATACCAGCCCTTTGTGGGCTGGTGGAAGTCCCACACAAGGCCCATGCGGCTGGGAAGAAAAGCCCAAAGAGAAAAAGGTGGAAAAAGGCAAAAAAGGCAAAAATAAGGAGTCCTAGTCCTACTAGGATTGGAGGAGGAATCCTCCCATCCCACTAGGTTCGGCCGACCCAAGGGCTGCCTATTTGGAAGCCAAGACTCCTCCTCTCCTCCTATATATACTAGAGGATTTTAGGGTTTTGGCACAGAAGTTACAGCCACTTGCTGCCCGTTCCTCTAGTGCATAGTTTCTCCTCTAGACCGGATTTCTGCAGTGCTTAGGCGAAGCCCTACCGGAATAGCTCCACCACCATCTCCGGAGCGCCGTCACACTGCCGGAGAACTCTTCTACCTCTCCGCTCCCTCTTGCTGGATCAAGTAGGCGGAGATCGTCATCGAGCTGTACGTGTGCTCAACGCGGAGGTGTCGTCCGTTCGTCGCTAGATCGGAAGGACCGTGATCAAGATCGCGAGACGGATAGCGATGAGTTCACTGGACGGATCGTGACGAGTTCGCAGGACGGATCGTGATGAGTTCGTGGGACGGATCGTGACGAGATCGCGGGACGGTTCGTGATGAGTTCGCGAGACGGACCGTGATTGGATCGCGGGACGCTCGGCGATTTGGATCGCGAAGACGTTCGACTACACCAACCGCGTTTCTTAAGCTTCCCTCTTAGCAATCTACAAGGGTATGTAGATCCACTCTCCCTCTCGGAGATGCTCATCACCATGGATAGATCTTGCGTGTGCGTAGGGAATTTTTTGTTTCCCATGCAACGTTCCCCAGCACAAGCCTGCCCCGCGTGCCCTACCCCCTAGGCGTGCCCCTAGGGCTTGTGGCCCCATGGTGGCTCTCCTGCCTTGGTTCTCAAGTCTCCTGGTTATCTTTCGTTCCAGGAAAAATTATTCCGAAGGTTTTATTTCGTTTGGACTCCGTTTAATATTCCTTATCTGCAATTCTCAAAAACAAGGAAAAAATAGAAACTGGCACTAGGCGCTAGATTAATAGGTTAGTCCCAAAAATAATATAAAATAGCACATTAATGCATATAAAACATCCAAAATAGATAATATAATATCATGGAACAATCAAAAATTATACATATGTTGGAGCCGTATCAGGAAGGCACTGGATTGATGAGATGTCGTTGGTTCTTTGGTCAATGAGGACGACACCGAATTGAGCTACTTGCCAGACACCCTTCTCCCTTGTATATGGGCAGGCGGCAGTTCTCCCCCACGGAACTCATATACTGATCACCTCGAGTGCTCACTTATGATGAGCTCGAGCAAGAGCAGTTGTGGCAAGATGACGCGACACTCCTTGAGGAAGACCATCTTTAGGCTGCCGTGAGAGTTGCACGACCAGCAAGCTTTCCGCTGCTACTATAGTCGCAAAGTTAATGCGAAAAGTCTTGAGGAAGGCGAACTTGTTCTTTGGCGAGTCCAGTGTGCCAAGAATTCCAACAAGTTGACACCGAAGTGGGATGGCCCTTATCGGGTAGTATGAGTCACCAGGCCTGGCGCCGTCCGCTTGGAAACCGAAGATGGCATCCTAGTGAGCAACTCCTAGAATATCGAACATCTTCGCAAGTTCTACCAATAAGGCACGGTTGACGGGCCTCACCACAACCACCTTTTGTACAAGTCTTGCCGCCGAAGCATGTAATCCTTGGTACAAAGCCAGGCTCAGAACCTGTGCGTAGTTGAATAAACGATAAGGGTTCTACAAACCGTGATCGATTCTCATGTTTACTTATGTTCATGTTTGTCTGAGGTATTGCATTGCACTTAATCCCGTCAAGGGCTAACGGACCGCTAAGGTTCCATATCCATCTTTTCTCTTCTTTCTTTTTCTCGAAGGACAGAAGGTCACCTCACGTGCAGCTTTGTCGGGGGGGGATGGTGGTATGGATACCTACAAGCGACGTCCCAAAAAAACTTGCCAAAAGGAGTACGACAACAAAAAGATAAGTTGCAAAAACCCAAGAGAATTCTTGATGTGGAGTTATTTTCCTTAGGTGGTTTTGACTTATGTATGGAAAACCTGCATGCACAGGAACCTTGCCACAATTGGTTGCACCCTAACTATGTTCGGGACCTCTCAACGGCATAAGTGGTCGCGCTTGCGCTCCTTGTTTCATTTTGAGTCCGCTCAACGACTCAAGTGACATCGCTCGTGCCTTTATTCTATTTCGAGAGCGACCAACACTTTGAACGGCTGCACCAAGGACGCCAAGATATCTTGCCGGCAGTGGCACCGCTAGCAGGCTGCTAAGGACCAGTTCCTCAAAGCACTCGCGGTAGGGCTACGCACGTCGGCAAGATTCTTAACGAGAAGGCGTAGGAAAAGTTCCATACACAAAAACAGTCTAACAAGGAAGATAATACACAGTCATTCAAAATAGGGGTGAAATTTACATGAGATATCGCTTTTTCCTAAGTACATCTTTATTTGACTTTCTCCCCTAGGGGAGATTACAAGAAGAAAAAGATGGAAAGGGTAGGCTGGCTACAAGAAGAAAAAGATGGTGAGAAGCCCCCAGCAGAAGCCAGGCCTGACCCCTTTGGACCAGCACTGTGTAGAGGATCAGCGCTGCCAGATGGGCAGGCAAGAACCTAGCCCCTCCTAGACCAGCATTGTGCAGAGGAGAGGGCCAGCGCGGGCGAAAAGGGGGATGGACCCCAGAAGCCGAAGTCCACGGGCTTGCCGGAAGATCCAGCTGGAAGATGAGGCAGCGCCCGGGACTAAGGCCCTTGGCAAGGTCATCCTGCTAGGAGGGGGAGAGGCATGAGGCTGGCGGTGATGGTGCGGCTGGCGGTCAATCTGATCTCGAGTCATCGAGATCCGTCTTGACCGCCCGAATACCGGACTCATCGTCGTTGTCTTCGTTGCTGTCCTCCTCATCACTCTCGTCCGAGGACAAGCTTTCGGTGCTGCTCGAACTCTCTTCGCAACAACTGAGACAGACATGAGAGCGCCCATAAATCTTGACGGAGAGCATGTTGGCCTCCGTCATTTTAAAGCGATGGACATGCCCCACCTGGATGTTGTGGGCATGGGCAAAGGTCTTCCAACCGCGCCTGAGGAACATGACGCAATTTGCTGGGTACTCGACGTCTACCCGCGTCACGCCATTACAACAACCCGCCACCCGTAGCCATAGGACTGGCAGCTCGTCAGCCTCCATTGCCCTGGCGAAGAAGCGAGGGAGGCGTAGATGACTCCGAAGGGGACCAACCAGCGCGAGGACGAAATCCAGCACCGTCCCCTCGGCATGGGTCTCCTCAAGGGAGAGGTCTGGAGTCAGAAGAGGGGCTGGAGTGGCCCTCCGCCTCCCCCGACCTCGGCCTCCACGGCGGCCACGACCCCTCACTCCTCTTCCATAGCGCGAGCTCGAACCACCCTCTGCGTCCGCGGCTGAAGCTGCAGCATGATCCCGACGAGAGCTCCTGCTTGGAGCCGAGGAAGGTGGCCGCCCTCGCCCCCTATTCATGGCTAAGGGCGAGCACTACCCGAAGGTTGGGAAGATGTGGAAGGGAGAACTATGGAGGTTTGCACTCGGAAGATGGAAGAAGGATGGACGAGAATTGCCCTCGCTATCCCCTAATTTATAGGAGGGAGCGCGGGGGTTGGCTCTCCCCCACTCCAAAGGTCGCCGCCCACCTCCTCCAATAGCGGCGCCCTCGATCATGGGGCAAACAACAACCACCCCTTTGCCCAATCCGTGGCGCTGTAGTTACTGCTTTTCCCAGGGGCTTTAAATAACGGGCACCCGTTGCTTGGTCCCCGCTATGCATGCGGCGCGCGTGGTGGAAATGACCTGACACAGTAATTAATTTTTTTTGCGGCTACGCCACGCACACATCCCACGACCCGCATTCCATGGGCGTCATGGGGAAGAACATCAAGCGCAATGATCACAACCGCAAGCCCTGCCACGTGTCCCCATGCACTATTTGGGCCTAGCCCAAAAACGCCTCATAACGTGTGTGGCCCAGGCCAGGGGGCTCCTGTCGGTGCACTAGAGTTTTGGGCCTCCTAGTGCCCCTCTACTCGTGCTTGGGCAGTGCTAGCCGCCCTAGCGACAAGGCCCAGCAGGGACTTGCCAAGTACCATCGCAGAAGAATTGAGATTCCCGGCAAGACCTTGCTGGGATGACCATCAGAGCCCTGGCAAGACCCGGCAAGGCGAAGCCCCGGCAAGGCCCCGCCAGCGCACATGCCAGGTGTCAATCTGCCTATACGCCTATCGTGGCATCGATGCTAGAGGGGTCTAAGCGGTGTCGATGGGACGTGCTCCTGTCCCATCCTGCAGGCGGACAGAGATGCCTGACGGTGCATTAAATGCGCATGTCCTACTCCGTTGGTGTTAGGTATGATAGCGATGTAGCTCTGTATACCCCGTGTATGCACTGTGCACCACTGTTAGGATCCCCTTCACTATAAAAGGAGGCCCAGGGTGATATAGTAGAGGGATTTTCGACCTTTGAATCTGGGGACGTTCAAGCTCACACCCGTGGCAACTGCTCCCAACGCCCCTGTAGCAAGAACCCTAAGAACAATCTCAATACAACCAAGAAGGAGTAGGGTTTTACTCATCCTAGCAGCCCGAACCTAGGTAAGATCAATGCGTGCTGCTCATCACACCGACTCTTTGCTCAAGCCTTCTCCCCCGCCAAACCGAAAGGGGTCACTCGGGTCCCATCGGTGCTCGTTCCCATGACAGTGATAGCCACTTCGGAAAGCTACAATGTCAAAGATCAAGTCTTCGCTTAGAAAGTTATCGGGTGAACTCAACACTACTTCCAGGCTTACAGAGCCCGTGCAACGGGGTTCGATGCCTGAAAGCACATTTGCTCCCTTGGCGGTTTTGGTAATTAATAACAACATATAAGTCATTGAACTAATGTTTCCACCAAGTATATTTCAGGAAATGTTCAATGATAGGATTGGCAAAAGGAGATTGTGGAGAAACCCCAAGATTCACGGAAATAGGTTGGCCAAGCTTCAAGCAAGAGGACTCTACATTTTATATTTGTCAGAAATCACTTTGAGTCCATAGGAAATCCAATACTATTAAAAGGGGGTAAGGTTTTGTTGGTGAATAATATGCTCGTGCACAAGTGATAGTCACCAAAAACATCCAAAAACTCTCCCACCAAAGTGTGTTCTATACCTACAACTCAAAATTGGTGCAACCAACTTTCCCATACCGGTACCACCGATTCCAAAACCTAGACAGACTCAAGCCAAACCCTAGCCACTCCGGTGCAACAGATTCCGTACCGGTGCCACCGAGTTTAGGTTGCCAACTTTCTGTTACGCAAATTCACATTATCGGTACCACCGAGAATGTTGGATCAGCGTCATTGAGATTTGAAATCTAACCGTTGGTCACCTTATCGGTGCAACCGAGTTTTCTATATCGGCTTTACCGAGATTGAAAAGTTGTCACCTTTTGATCACTTCGGTACCACCGAGATTAATACATTGGTGTCACCGAGTTGGTCATTTTGTGTGTAACGGTTGGATTTTTGGGGACGCCTATATATACCCCTTCAACACCACTTACTCGAAAGAGAAGCACTCAGAACTATTCCATGCCTATCCTATTAGATTTTCTGAGAGAGAACCACCTACCCTTGTGTTAAGGTCAAAATCTTCCACTCTAATCATATGGATCTTGATATCTAGCCTCCTGAAGTAGCTTTCCACCAATCCCATCTCTTCCACCATGCCAAATCTGTGAGAGAGTGATTGGGTGTTGAGGAGTCTATCATCTTGAAGCACAAGAGCAAGGATTTCATCATCATTACCGAGCGTATTACCTTTTCGAGGATGGTGCCTCCTAGATTGGCTAGGTATCGCTAGGGAGCCTCCTACTTCATGTTGTGGAGTGAACCAAGAAGTTTGTAAGGGCAAGGAGATCACCTACTTCATGAAGATCTACCCATAGTGAGGCTAGTCCTTCATGGACGGAAGCCGTTATGGAATAGTCAAGGTTGCTACTTCGTGGACCCTCTTGGGTGGAGCCCTCCATGGACTCTCGCGACCGTTACCCTCCGTGGGTTGAAGACTCCATAAACGTGGATGTATGACAGCGCCACCTATCAGAACCGCGGTAAAAATCATCGTGTCTAAAACTGCGTTTGATCTTCCTACCCTATCCCTTATGTACATGCTTGTTGTTACTTTCCGCTGCTATATACTCTTAGACTTACATGTGTAGGGTGTACTTGACTTGCCATGAAATGCTAAAAATTGTCAACCCTAAAACTTGGTATAGGAAAAATATATATTTGGTCAAGTAGTCTAATCACCCCCCCCCTCTAGACATACTTTCGGTCCTACAAGTGGTATCAGAGCGTTGGTCTCCATTTCTTAGGTCTCACAACCTAGGAGAAGTATGGCATCTAGTGAGGGACGTTATCACCATAGAGGTCCATACTTTGATGGCACCAATTTTGCTAGTTGGAAGCACAAAATGAAAATGCATATTCTTGGTCATAACCCTGCCGTGTGGGTTGTTGTTCGTGTTGGCTTGCAACATGAGTTCTTTTCGGATGGACGGGAACCGGATCATGAAGCGATTGCGGATGAATTGAAGATGTTGCAATTCAAAGCTCAAGCATGCGACATTCTCTTCAACTGCTTATGCCCCGAAGAATTCAACAAAATCAGCCGTCTTGAGAATGCAAAAGAGATTTGGGATACTTTGGTTGATATGCACGAAGGAACCGAGTTTGTGAGAGAATCCAAGTTAGACGTTCTTCAAGGTCAGCTTGACAAGTTCAAGATGAAGGATGGTGAAGGAGTCGCGGAGATGTACTCTAGGCTAGCTCTCATCACCGATGAGATTGCCGGCTTAGGAAGCGAAGAAATGATCGGCAAATTCATCATCAAGAAGATACTTAGAGCCTTGGATGAGAGATACGACACCGTGTGCACATTAATCCAAATGATGCCAAACTACAAAGATCTCAAGCTTATGGAAGTTATTGGAAGGATTGTTGCTCATGAGATGACACTCAAAGATAAAGAAGAACTTCATCGCAAGTCTAGAGGTGCTTACAAAGCCACAAGTGATGCTCCCACAACTTCAAGCAACAACCTTGTCACCAATGAAGAGATAAGCCTCATGGTCAAGAAATTCAAAATTTCTACAAGAATACAGGCAAATAAAGAAACTCCAACTCAAGATATGAAGAGAAGCGTTCGTCAAGTTGTCACTGCAATTGTTACAATTGTGGGAAGCCCGGACACTACTCAAATGAGTGCACGGCTCCCTACAAAAGAAGAGAAGACTCACCCCGAAGACGAAGCTCAAGAAATGAGTCACCACAAAGAGATAGAAGGAGTAGAGATGATCATTATGAATGAAGACACTCAACGAGAAGTAGAGATTCGGAGAAGGACAAGTACACCAAGAGATACACAACAAGAAAACATCAAGCTCATGTTGGTGAATGGCTTTCTGGCTCCAACTCCGACAACAGCTCCGAGAGAAGCTATCACTCCGATGCGGACCATAGTCAAGATGATGGTGTTGTTGGAATTTCTCTAGTGACTACCAACTCCTACGATCTATTTGATTCACCAAATGAAGGGAGTGGGAGTTGCTTCATGGCGAAAGCCCCCAAGGTATCACACCCCGAGTATCTTGATTTTGATAGTGATGAAGATGATTTGCTTTGTGATGATGAGTTGCTTTGTGATAAAACTGGTGATGTTGATAAAAATGAACATGATAATTCTCATGCTAGTCAAGATGAGTGATTTGATGATGATAAGATGAAAATAGAACAACTAACTAAAGAACTAAACACTCTTAAGATAGCTCATGAATCTACTCTCAAAGATCATAGAGAGCTTGTGAGAACTCATGAGAAGCTACGCTTCGAGAAGCTCAACTTGGAGCAAGAGCATGAGTTTCTCAAAGCTATCAATGACGATCTTCGAAAGAAGACTTCATCTTATCTAACCAAATGACTGATCTTGTCTACCTTCATGCCTCAAGTTAAAACTAAGCAATCCAGTAACAAAGGCAAGAAAGGTTCTTCATCTAGTAGCAACAATAAAAATGCTAAACCCAATGATGCTGCTTCTAGTAGTTTTATTGATTCCACTAATGATGATTCTCTTAGCCAAGTTACACTTGAGCAAGAAAATGCTTTATTGAAAGGAATTATAGAAAAGGGTACCTACAAGAGTCTTGCCATATGTAAGCAATTTGAGCAAATAGTACTCAAGAACAGAGGATACCGAAAGAGTCGTGGTGTTGGCTACTTCAACGCTAATGGAGTTGAGTGGGAAGAAGGTCAATATCACAAGCCCAAGTTTGTTCCTCAAAAGGAGAAGTATTAAAATACTCTTCCCAAGGGGACAAACACTCAAGATGACCTTCCACCACAAGACCGCAAGCTCAAGGGCAAGAACAAGCTTCGAGAGGACATTGACTCATATGAAGATGAACCCCTAGCTTTGGTGGAGTGGGTTCCCAAGGCTACTTCAAGCTCAACTACTACAAAGGCTACTTCAACACCAAGGATCCCCATCAACTTGATGTGGGTCCCCAAGAAGAAGAACTAGAAGGTTCTTGAGGGTGACTCCGAAAATGAAATTCACTCACATTAATTATTGGCAAGAACTTTTTGCACTCAACATCAACACAATGCAATAGTTCATGGAGTCACACATTCCCTCAAAGGTAAGCAAGGGACAAGGTATTCAACTAGTCAATGGACGTCATAACATATGCTTTGCACTCCATGTCCATAGATATCCTTGTATTTGTCTCTTGTATGTTGGGACTAATCCATGTAGCTGAGAAGAGTAAGGAAACAACAAGGATGCTCCCAACTCTTGGTGATCTTCATCAACATTGATCATCCACAACTACCTCACTAACATGAAGTCTTCATCGACAAAACCCAAGGTTAGTTTATCCCTCTTATGGGGGGATGTCACATTAACGGGGAGCTTTACTCTAAATTGAGACAAAGCATCTCTCAGTGTGTGACAACATTAAATGCTTTATGTAAAAGTGGAAACCCCACTTATGCTTAAACGATGAGTATGACCTATGATCAAGTACTCTTACTTAGTTCCTAAGTCAAATACTCATATGTAGATGACTTCGTCATCGCCCAAGTGCTTGTTAGATGCTAGTGTGTTTGTGCATGTTTGTCATGATTTCTTTTGACATCTTATTGTGTGAGCATGTTGGTCCGCATTCATTTTTCTCATTCGAGGACATCCAATTGTTAATATTTGGCTTTTGATTTATGTTTTGCCAATTGGATGGACAAGAATGCTTAGGACCACTCTTTAGCTATCTATGCTTTCTCACCTCATATTCCATTCATGCTGCATCACAAAATTTGAACAAGTGCTTTTCGATCCCTCTGTGTGTGGAGCACTCGGAGTTCTGTATCAACAAGGACTAACTATTAAAACCTCCCAAGTGCAACTCGGTGGAACCTACCCCAAAATCTCGGCCTCACTGATTGCCTAGGGGTGATCTGGTTTTCAATCTCGGTACTACCGATTTCATATTCTTGGTTACACCGAGTTTCCCTGTCAGCTGACAGTTGAGGAACTCGGTGACATCGAAAACATAAAATCGGTATCACCTACAATGAAGGGTATATATGTTGTGGACACCGACACTTTGAAATTCAATCTTCAACTGTCGCGCCTCAGAACCCTAAGCTGCCACCTCGAGACCGCTGGTCGTTGCCCTTGTCTTCCTGTGCCCCTCCGCCGCTGGGAATCACCGACGTCGACGAAATCTACACCATCATTGTCGCCGTAGAGGATCCGCACCAAGCTAGGGTACGGATTCGATCTCTAGTGCGCTCTCGATCCGATTCTTGCGCATTAGATACTTGATTACCATCTTTGCACCCTTTGCTTATATATTCATCCACCTAAAACTCCAAAATCTTGAGTTAGATGGATTTTCTAGGGTTTTGCCATCCGCCCGATATATCTTGGTGGAACCGAAACAAAAATATCGGTCTCACCGATATGCCTTTCAGTAAGGGTGCGAATTGACTCAGTGGAACCGAGTAGCTCTTTTCGGTCCTACCGAAAAGGCTGCCAAGTTTCTGTTAAAGAGTTAGTCTGTCTCGGTCTCACCAAAAAATTCTTTTCGCCTACACCGATATGTATCTGATAGATTGCAAAAGTTTTTGAAAACTCATTGCTCAAATTTCAAAAACCAGCCTCATTTTGTGATAACTCATCTACTTCTGCTCATCTACACTCTATTCACAGGGTCACTATGTCAGGCTCAGAGGAAAATCAGAATTTGCCGGAGCACGGAGTTGATATGAGTTCTGGAACAAACCCAGAAGCCAGTTTTTTCTTAGATCCAGGCACCCCCATCTCTCATGGGTTGCCCAAGGCTGCCACCAAAACCAGGAAGAAGCTGAACTCAGATGAAGAGGATTCAGACTTTGTCCCTGAAGAGACTCTTGCTAAGAAGCAAGAGAAGGCTGCCAAGAAGGCTGCAACTGAAGCTACTTCCTCTCGAAGAGTTGTCAGCAAGATTTATGCTCGTGCTTCTACCTTCAAGGCTCATGAGACTGCCAGAGCAACAATTTTTGTTGTGGTCCCCAAGAGGGCTATGCCTAAGAAGGCAGGGAGAAAAAGTCCAGGAAGAGGATCATTCATGTGACTGGCCGGCCTACTTCCATGTATGAAGATCCAGAGGAAGCAACTGGAGATGTTGCTGAGGAAGAGGAGGTTGAGCCGGCTACAAAGTCTCCTCCCAAGAAGAAGGCAAAGAAACTGATGTCTGATGCTATGCCTAAGACCAGCACATCTAAGAAGGTTGCTGAGAAGCCTAAGAGGACAACTAGGCAGATTCTAGCTTCTGAGAAGAACAAAGGAACTACTTCTAGAGTTGAAGATGTGGATGACTTGACAACACTGATGAAGCTCAGACCGCACCTTCCAGTACACAATGCCAGCTATCCACTAGCTAAGGACATGAAGAAGAGGAAGGATTTTGGATTGAGGGCATGGAGAGCTATAGATCCTTATGCCCAGAGGAAGAAAACAACCATGGACTACATGTTCTACACCTAGGAGCAGCAGGATTTCTATGAGACTGTGCTCTTTGACAAGAGTCCAGCTGTCAGTGATATGCATTATGTTGATTGGAAGTTCATCAAGGAGAATGAGGACTACTTTCCAAGTGTCCAGGACAACTTCCACTGCATAGGGCTGGATGAGTTCGTTGGCACAGAATTCACAACTTGGAATGATGCAATGATCATGCAATTCTACTCCACTACACACTTCTACGGAGATGGTAGAATTGTGTGGATGACTGAAGATGCGAGGTACGAATCAACTCTTGAGGAATGGGCTGATATCTTAGGAGTTCCTGAAGCACAGGATGGTGACTTAGATGTATACTCAGAATCCAAGGCTAGCCACAATGCTATGGCTAACATGTATAAGGAGATCCCTGCTGCAAATGTGAAGTCTCACAGGCTAGGATCAATCTATTTTCTCCATGCTGGCATCCGCACGATGAATGCTATTCCGAGGCATACTTTGATGCCCAAGTCAGGAGATGACAAGATGATCCGAGGCCACTCCATCAACATGTTGATCCACCTTGACAAACACACTAGGATCAGAGTCATGGATCTGATTGTTGAGACAATCAAGAGGGTTGCTGCTAACTAGAAGCGCTCCTGTTGTTATGCACCCTACATCCAGATGCTCATCAACTCAAGACTGGAGAAAGACATCTTTGCCCTAGATCATCCACATTTGCCCCTACAGCCAGATCTCGAGGACAATGTTGTGGTGATGGATGCTGATCATCCCACTTCAGCTACAGCTCGGGAGGAAGCAGAGGCAGTTAGAGCCACTAGTGCTTAGGTCCCTAGATCCAGGAACGAGCAAATGGATATGTTGATATCATCTGTTCAGGCCATGCAGAAGGACATTAAGGACATTGTGGACAACCAGAATAGCCTTGTCAGGATCTTTGAGACCAGAATCAAGACCCTTACTAATAAGGTGGAGAGGCTGACTAAGACAGTCATAGAGCTTCAGAAGGAAGTTGACTCCATGCACATCTCTAGGGTCTCTTCTACTTCAGATGACGACGATGATGAGGAGGAGGATGAATCACCTCTAAGGCTAGGCACTTAGTTCACCACTCAGGCCTGATGAGCCACTGTGCAAGCTCCATCAGCTCCATCAGCTCCATCAGCCCCATCAGCTTCTGCTGCATCAATGACCACTCCAGCTCCATCCACGACATCTGTAGAGATCTTCGCCAACGCTGTCATCTCGACTCCTTCATCAACAACCGGAGGAGATATGCCCAAAAACGTTTAGATGTATGCCTTTGAACTTTTTGGTAACTTATTGCCAAAGGGGGAGAAGTTTATATAGATCTTTAGGCTTCGAGCGAGAGAGTGTTTTGGTGTTTTTATTGCTTTTCAAAACATTTGGTTCTTTTGGTTTGATGTGAGATACTTTTGTGTTTGTGTTATGCTACTATGTTGTGTGTGATGCAACTATTTCCTATCATCTTAATGCTTACGAGATGATCATTCACCTTTGCTTGAGTGTGTTGTGCCATGTTATTCATTCTAAATTATTCTCGCACACCACCACGTTGTATGTGACATGGAAGAAGTACCCCACAAACCTAATCAATTGTGCATTTGCATTCAAACGCAACTTCAAAATAATGCACAAATTTAGGGGAAGCTCTTGCTTATCACATACCTCTCAAAGCGACGATTATATTCATTGAACTTATCATTTGTCGAAGCTTTGATCTATATGTTGTCATCAATTACCAAAAAGGGGGAGATTGAAAGCACATTTGCTCCCTTGGTGGTTTTGGTAATTAATAACAACATATAAGTCATTGAACTAATGTTTCCACCAAGTATATTTCAGGAAATGTTCAATGATAGGATTGGCAAAAGGAGATTGGGGAGAAACCCCAAGATTCAAGGAAATAGGTTGGCCAAGCTTAAAGCAAGAGGACTCTACATTTTATATTTGTGAGAAATCACTTTCAGTCCATAGGAAATCCAATACTATTAAATGGGGGTAAGGTTTTGTTGGTGAACAATATGCTCAAACGTGCACAAGTGATAGTCGCCAAAAACATCCACAAACTCTCCCACCAAAGTTTGTTCTATACCTACCACTCAAAATTAGTGCAACCAACTTTCCCATACCGGTGCCACCGATTCCAGAACCTAGACAGACTTGAGCCAAACCCTAGCCACTTCTGTGCAACCGATTCCATACTGGTGTCACCGAGTTTAGGTTGCCATCTTTCTGTTATGCAAATTCACATTATCGTTACCACCGAGAATGTTGGATCGGCATCACCGAGATTGGAAATATAACCATTGGTCACCTTATAGATGCAACCGAGTTTTCTATATCGGCTTTACCGAGATTCAAAAGTTGTCACCTTTTGATCACTTCGGTACCACAAAGAGTAACACATCAGTGTCACCGAGTTGGTCATTTTGTGTGTAACGGTTGGTTTTTTGGGGATGCCTATATATACCCCTTCACCACCACTTACTCGAAAGAGAGGCACTCAGAACTATTCCATACCTATCCTATCAGATTTTCTGAGGGAGAACCACCTACCCTTGTGTTGAGGTCAAGATCTTCCACTCTAATCATATGGATCTTGATTTCTAGCCTCCTCAAGTAGCTTTCCATCAATCCCATCTCTTCCACCATGCCAATTCTGTGAGAGTGATTGGGTGCAGAGGAGTGTATCATCTTGAAGCACAAGAGCAAGGAGTTCATTGTCATTACCGAGCCTATTACCTTTTGGAGGGTGGTGCCTCCTAGATTGGTTAGGTGTCGCTTGGGAGCCTCCTACTTCGTGTTGTGGAGTGAACCAAGAAGTTTGTAAGGGCAAGGAGATCTCCTACTTCGTGAAGATCTACCCATAGTGAGGCTAGTCCTTCGTGGACGGAAGCTATTATGGAATAGTCAAGGTTGCTACTTCGTGGACCCTTTTGGGTGGAGCCCTCCGTGGACTCTCGCGACTGTTACCCTCCGTGGGTTGAAGACTCCATAAACGTGAATGTACGATAGCGCCACCAATTGCGTTTCATCTTCCTACCCTATCCCTTCTATACATGCTTGTTGTTACTTTCCGCTGCTATATACTCTTAGACTTGCATGTGTAGGGTGTACTTGACTTGCCATGAAATGCTGAAAACTGTCAACCCTAAAACTTGGTATAGGCCAAAAAAATTATTTGGTCATGCAGTCTAATCACCCCCCCTCTAGACAGACTTTCGGACCTACAATGGGTTATACTTCGGGGCTACATGCTCTACAGTGTAGACCTCTCGAAGGGCGTGCTTCCTCTCCTTGTTGGGTATATGGGTGGCGTATACCATATTCACGTTTTTTACCTTTGGAGGGAACTGCTTCTGTCCACCACCAATCGGACCGCGGGGCTCATCCTCGTCTTCGCTGCGTGGGCCCTTTCCTCGATCCTCGACTGTGAGTTTGTCGGCCCATTTGAACACCCTATAGTTACGATTGGTGTGGTTGGCGGGCTTCTCTTGAGTGCCATGGATCTGGCAAGGACTCTCCATGATCTAGTCCAGCGGGGTGAGTCTGTCGCTATTGCCTTTAGGGGGCTTCTTCCGCTGCCCGAGTCGGGAATTACGGAAACCGACATTAACGGTCGTGTCATCGGCATCACTATTGTTGTGCCGGCGCTTATTCTTTTTGTGCTTTGGTTTCCCGTTTCCGTCCTGAACTTCCAAGGTTCCGGGGTCTTCGAGGTTGTGGCTCCGTCTTGCTAGCCCGTTATCATCGCCCTCACAAAAGCGAGTCATGAGTGATGTAAGGGCGGACATTGTACTAGGTTTATCCTGGCCGAGCTGGCGAGCCAGCCATTTATCCTGAATATTGTGCCTGAAGGAGGCTATCGCCTTGGTGTCCGGGCAGTCAACGATCTGGTTTTTCTTGGTCAAGAATCGATTCCAGAATTGACGAGCAGACTCTCGTGGCCTCTGGACGACGTTGCCCAGGTGGGAGGACTCCGGCGGATGAAAATAGGTGCCCTAGAAGTTAGATCGAAATGCATCTCTAGATCCTCCAAGCACCCGATGGAATTTTCGGGGAGGCTGTTTAACTAGTGTCGAGCTAGCCCCTTAAGCTTTAAGAGTAGATACTTGATGGCATGGAGATCATCTCCTTGCGCCATGTGGATGTGGAGGAGGAAATCCTCAATCCATACGGTTGAGCCAGTTGTCCCATCGTATTGCTCCATGTTCACAGGTTTGAACCCCTCTAGGAACTGATGCTGCATCACCTCGTCCATGAAGCACAGTGGGTGGGCAGCGCCTCTAACCCAAGCTATGTCATGCCGGTCATCGGCGTCTGTTCTAGCTCGGTTTCGTTCCCGAACTCTATGGTTGTGGTCGAGCTAGGGCCGGTACCCCTCTCGTCTATCGGGTGAGTACCCTCTAGATCCATAGATGGATCTTGTACGACCTGCTCTATAGTCCAGGTTGTGTCGTAGGTCGAACCTATCATCGGGCTCTATTGGCTCTTTTCCCCGTCTTCGGGGTATTGTCCGCCTATAACCGGTGTCGTCAGCCATTTTGTCTCATCCTCGAGGAGGGCGGTCTGGCTTGTTGTATGGCATATGTTTGGCAAACGGCGTATCAGCAAGCTCGTCATTGAATTGTGGCAGCAGCCTTTTGCGTGGATAGCATTTGGGTTGGTCCAATAGACCAGTACCGTATCCATCCTCGGCTGAGAGGATCCTTGTCCATAGATCGTCGAGGTTGTCCTGATCGGCTTTAAGCTACCGTTCTTTTGCCTTCAGGTTGTAGGCCATGGCTATAAGTTGTTGCCTGAACAGTTCTTGATCTTCAAGGTTATCGGGGATGGCGAAGCCATCGGCTTCTGGGATGTCCTCCTCCTCGACAGGGGGAGGTCATTGTCGTCCTCTGAATCGTTTAGATCATCGGGGTTGTGCTGACCTTTCGGCGTCTCTTGGCCCTCTAGCGAGTGTTCTGGGATATCGGGATCACCAAGGTCTTCCAGAGTATCTCCGTCCTTGTTGCCGGCGATAGCTTTTCTTCCCTTTTCCCCTTTGATCGTTTATGTGGCTTCCGGCCCCTTGACGATGCATCACCCGATTTGTCGCCATCGTTTTTAGGTGTGTGCTCACCATTAGCGGCTGGAGTGTCCACCATGTAGATATCGTACATGCAGGTGGCAACCCATCGCCCGGTGTTAACGGGGGTGGGAGCGCAATCTTTCTCATCCATGTATTCTGCCTCCTCGGAGGCATAGTCCAACATGTCGGTTAAATCCTCGATAGTGGCTATCAAGTGGGTGGCGGGTGGGATGAAAAATTAGTCCTGACCCGCCTTGAGACCGATTTTAGCATTGATCGGGGTTGGGTCATCGATAATTTTCATCGACAAGGTCCAATCTAGGGCCTTGTTGAGTGTCGAGAGCTCGATCAGGTCAACCTACTTAGAGATTTCGGAGTTAACCTCCGATGCGTCCGCATGAGAGGAGTGTTCAGCAAGAATAGGTATTCGGGCATCTAGTACTATGGCCGGATACGGACTAAAAGTCAGGTCATCGTTGGGGTAGATCCCGTGGGTGGTACCGAAAGAGGAATCTGAGGTTAAAGCCTCGGAGTCTTCAGGCGTGGCAGGCGAGATTGCGAGCCCGGTTAGCGAAAGATCACCCCAACAGTCTATGGAGAACTCTAGGTTCCCGAATCTGACCTCTTGACCAGGGGCAAAACTCCCGATCTGGCCTAGGCGACCGGTCGGGTCAGTGTGCAGCACAACGCTGCCGAAAGAAAAGATCTATCCGGGGACGAAAGTGTCCATGTTGCGGACTTCATTGTTGATGACAATATGAGCCATTGAGTCCTTTGGCGATCACAACGGAACTCTCAATGAAAGCACCGATGTCGGTGTCTAGATCGACGGATCTCGGGTAGGGAGTCCCGAGGTGTGAGACTAGGATCGATGGTAACAAGGGACGAAGGAGACGATGTTTACCCAGGTTCGGGCCCTCCTATGGAGGTAAAACCCTGCATCCTGCTTGATTATATTGATGATATGAAGGTTACAGAGTTGATGTACCTCGAGATTGAATAGATAAACCCTAGATGAGTTGTTCCCTGCCTTACAATACAAAAACCTCTGGCTTATATAGACACCGCGGGTACCTAGGATTTACACATGGTCGGTTAGACACCGAAGGAAATACATGCCTATTCACTATCCCAAACTTGGAGGACACGCCATGATTCCTGAAGCTTCCTTCCTGGCGACAGGGTCTTCGGTCAATCTAATACTTGGTAAATGACCCATATAGCCCAGCCCATGAGAAATAGGTTGGCCACCCGAGGACCCCTTAAACCAGCACTCCCTCTACGGCCGCCTGCGCGAGAGGGAGCATGGCCGCGGCTGCCGGAGGTGGCGTCAACCCGTGCGGGAGTGTGCTCGTGCCCTTAGGGGGATAGCGTCGATGTTGTGGTGTACTTTCGGGGGCGGCCGCGACCCCTCTTGGGTGTTGGCGAGCCTGGGTCCTCTAGGAGGGCCTTCCCTCTCTCAGCTGCGGAGAACCTCCTCACCGCAGCCATAGCTGTGGAGGTGGCCGATTGAAGGAAGGAAGCAAGAAGATGAGGATGGGCTGGGGGCTTTGCCTCCCTCGCCCATTTATAGCCGGTCAGAGGCCGGACGACATCGCTCCACATCCTGGGCAATGATGGCCTCGTGGAGCGCGCCAGCCGTGTCAGTCAGGGCGGTTACCGAGGCAATGTGGGGAAGTGGAGGCGTCTACGCCTCAACATGCACAACGCGTCGATCTTGACCCATAGGCGGTTTGGGCCCGTGGCGCCTCGGTCTCCCCCTTGGATTCACCTCGAAGCCAACCCGAACACGCCTTGGGCCTAGGGGCTACTATCGACGTTCTCGGAGTGGGTGTACCCAGACCTGCCTGCCTGCGGCCCAGTATGTTGCCCACCTCGAAGGCCCGGTACGGCCCAGCAGGAAGCCCCTCAAGCGAAGGCCCTCAAGGAATCCTGTGCTTCACGAGGAGAACGACACCAAGACCTCCGAAGAAGTGGCATAGCCCAAGGCTGCCTCCCGCGGAGCGGAGATTCCTATGCATGTAGCTGGCCTCATGTGGGTTTTGACGGCAAAGCCAGCCGGGCACTAGCGGGCGCAAAGGGATGACCACTTTCTCTTTCGTGCTAAGGAGACAAGGACATACACGTATTCCCAAGGAATCCGCCAAAGGTTTCCTCCCCAGTGCAATAGGACCAAGACCACGAGCTCGACATGATGAATGTCAACGTCGAGCCCACCTTTGCCTCTCGCCTCGATGCTTTGCAAGTGAAGACAACCTTTAGTCCGGATAATATGTACCTCCCGCCCCCTTCAAATTTGACCCCTGTGGATCCCTTCCCGCCTATGCGATAAGGGAAGAGAACCATAGCCCCTATGAATAGCAACTAGCTCCAATCGTAGAAGGCAGGTTGGGCAGAGCTAGTTCATCACTGCAAAGATCCCTCGTGAGGCCACCCCACCACTGTACTAGTTCATCCTTATCCTCCTCGTGAGGCCAATCCACCACAAAGCAGGAGTAGGGTTTTACACCGCAAGGTGGACCGAACTTGGGTAAATCTCTGAGTCCACCTTCTTTCCCGCTCACACTTACTCGACGCAACTAGCCCGTAGGGCGACAAGCTTGAGTCTCCGAGCCGGTTAAGATCCTCACACACGCCCCAATGTTCGAACCTTGTTGGGTTTTGACGTGCCCTAATTACGATAGTAGTTTACGAGACATAACACTTGTGGTATGTAGGGAAATGTTCATCTTGCCTGAGATCCTGCTCGGAAGAAGAACAAATCCGTGAAGTAGACGAATGGGACGTAGTCGAACGAATCCCCATACTACGAATCGGTGTCGGAACTATATCGAGAAGAAGCAAATCCGAAAACAAATAAATGACACAAGAAAGAAACAAGGCAATGCAATCATGCTTCAATCAAATGCATGGATGTCATTTAAATGTTGATAACATGGCAACAAAATATATCAAGTTTAAATGAAGCCTTGGTCCACTAGTGGAGTGGATCAAGTGGTACTTCATGTGCATGTAGGTGAATTATACAATCTGTTCAGAACATGAACATGGTGATAGATATGATGCATGGAATGGAAATATTCATATTCTACACTCAATTCTACCACAAATGCATATAAAGAACGTTATGATCAGAGTTACGGTTCTACCGAAGCGAAACCATTGATTACAAGATGGAAAACTTGGTAACCAGGATGGAAAACTTGGTAACCAGGAAGGAAAATAGGATATAGGAAAATCTTGGAAACCCAAGTATGCTGCTGGATGGGATAGGAAGAGTAGTACCAAATACATATAAAATTTATAAGATTTGGTGCTACGATGCAGAAGTTGTGATCGGTGTAAGAAAAGAGGTGTTTTGCACAAATCTGAGACAAACATGAGGTTGGCTTGCTCAAACCTGAGAACCAAACATCCCACTGAAAATTACACAAAATTCTGATGGGAGTACACATCAAGATCATGCCAAAGTGTTTTGTATATCCCAAATTATGATCATGCAAAGTTCTATGTAAAACTGTCATTAACTTAATCATGCCCTCTTTAATGCAACATAACAGCAGATTAAAGGTTTTTAACATGGCAAAAAAAATATTCTTAATGTAGACGTAAAACTAAGCAACATTCATATATAACTTATGTCTAAACGGTGCACAGTTCATTTTTTATGGATTTTACAAAATGCATCAATATGCTGAAATTTGGATAGTTCTATTGACAAAAGAAAAACAGGAAACACAAAATTCTGATGGGAGTACACATCAAGATCATACCAAAGTGTTTTGTATATCCCAAATTATGATCATGCAAAGTTCTATGTTAAAACTGTCATTAACTTAATCATGCCCTCTTTAATGCAACATAACAGCAGATTAAAGGTTTTTAACATGGCAAAAAAATACATAACCTGAATGTAGACGTAAAACTAAGCAACATTCATATATAAGTTATGTCTAAACGGTGCACAGTTCATTTTTTATGGATTTTACAAAATGCAATATGCTGAAATTTGGATAGTTCTATTGACAAAAGAAAAACAGGAAACACAGGGTGGACAAAATGTCTGGAGCCAGAGATTCGAACCCTGGTCACTAGTCTGCAAAATAGCTGGACTAACAAGTAGGACATGAAGCGATTGAGTGAACAAATGGGTAGGTTAACACTACCTGAATCTAGTGCTAGCGCGAACCTGAACAAAAGGCCCCTCCCGTGGAGCAGAACAAAATTAAAAAAGATGAAACCATGGCGGGCTAGGTATCAAACCCAGGTCCTCCTGGATAGGATAGCACGGCCTAGAGCACTGCGTTGCTGCTGGTGTTCGTGCATAAATAGCTGCACGACATATTTTAACTATAGCCAATGCCAGGCCTTCTTCTCCACGGCGCGCTTGAACCTGGAGGTACGACCGGCGAGCGTCGCAACGGCCGCCGGAGCTGCTGGGTTGCAGCAGGCGTGCGGGACTAGGCTGGGGTGCGTGCGTGCTTGCGGAAGGCTGCAGGAAGACCGGAACACTAGCCTCGAGCAGAAGCTCGTCTCGGTCCATGGCGAGGCCCGGTTGTGCGGTTGGCCGGGACGATGGCTGAAGCAGGGACGAAGCAAGCAAGGCAGGGCACGGCTTGCGGTCGAGCGTGGCGAGGCGCTGCGAGTGCAGGTGCTCGCTTGCGTATGCGCGAGCTCGTGGGTGTGTTAGTATGATGCGGGTGTGCTTGTGTGGGCGAGCGCAGGCAAAGGCAAGGCACGAGCTTTTGCTAGCTGCCATGGTCCTTCATGGCGGGC
This sequence comes from Hordeum marinum, assembly GCA_022496015.1. Lineage (NCBI taxonomy): Eukaryota > Viridiplantae > Streptophyta > Magnoliopsida > Poales > Poaceae > Hordeum > Hordeum marinum. The sequence continues at coordinate 139,281,345 of CM039672.1, forward strand.
ATGGTTTCGGACGCGACGGGAGCTGCTGCTTAGGCGACGAACTCGAACCGTAGAGGGGCTGGAAGGAGCGGCTTCTCACCGAGGAGGGTGCTGCTGAAGCTTTATAAGGCCGGAGGTGAACGGAGACGGCGAGACGATGTGCTGATCGTCGCGGTGGTGCTCAGGTCCGAGAAGCAGGGGAAGCAGGGGAGGACAAAGCTCCTGGGTCCCTGAGGAAGCCTGCGAGCCGAGGAAGCCAACGGACGTCTAGAAGATGTTGCAGATGCGCCGGAGGGCTCGAGATGGATTGGATCAGGTGGAGCTCGAGCCCGAGCTCTCCATGTTCGTGGCAACGGCTATGGCTGAGGAGAGGCTTACCTCGGGTGCGGGAGAGGGGGAAGAAGAGGGACAATGGAGCGAGGAGGGAACCCTAGGCGCAACAGTTGATCTTATATGGCTCGGAAAGGAAGGGATTCTGATCGAGCTCCAGGAAATCAATGATGATCACCTGGTTCCTACAGGAGGTGACCGAGGAAGAATGAGTGGTGGGCTTTATGGGCTGAGATCAAACAGGTAAGTGCAGATGGGCTTTCTTCTCTTTCTTCTCTGATTTATCTTTTTACTTCTCTATTTTTTAGATAAGCACACATATAAAGAGAAAAGCACAGAGGGATCGAAGTGGAGGTAGGTAGATAAAAATATATTTCTGAGAATAAAACTTGACGCTTGATTTTATAAAAATAGTTTGGGAATTTTACAAACTATAAATTTAAACAAGTTTGAATTGAATTCAAGTTGTTTAAATCCAAGAGTCAAACCAAAAAACATTAAAAGGGATGAAATCATCAGGAGATGGTTTAACACATGCAAAGTTAAATATGAACATTTTTGGAGAATATTTAAAAGAGTTAAAAGGCAAACATGTTGAATAAATTCAATATGCTTGAATTTGGAGACACATTAAAATGAAGTCTAAATGGGTTGAAACTTGAGAGGGTGGCTGAATACAATACGAAGGATTTATGGGCAATTATTTAGCATGGATGGAAGAAGTAAAAGTATACCTAAAAAAACGAGGAAAAGAAGGAAGTTGCACTAGGGGTTTGGAACTTGGGGGTGAGCATGCTCTAGGTGAAAGTTGAACAAGAGATGAACTTGAAACGGGGCACAAAGTTGGTAAGAACAAAAGGACACAAAACACACAAGCACAAGCTAATGAATATGATGCATGATGCAAAAACAAACACATCATATAGCATGCAAGCGTGAACATAACATAAATTAATGTAGGTCTCGATCTTAGGCTATTACAATATGGTTCCCTGAACATACATGTTCGTTCGTGCTTAGATGCCGGTAGAGCAGGCACGCATGGAAGTGAGCACAACGCGCCTAGGCCATATCAACCGCCTCATGCATACATTCATTCGCGACGGTGCGTATAGAACGATCGTTTGCTTTATTATAAAACACAAACGGTTCTATTATTAACAGTCTGCATACTTGTCATTTCTCCCATCTTGTCACCGCGTTGCCACACGAGGATTCCGGTGCACGCTTCGGAAGCGCGCAGGTTCCATTGCAAGCTTCCCGCCCGGCTCGCCGAAATGCCCCAAACACACAATGCTTCGGGAGCGCACAACATTTCTTTTCGGCTTCCCGTTCCCACACAGCTGCGCAGGAACGCGCACAAGCGTCCCGTCCGGCTCACCTTGGTTGCCTGCTTTATAAACCCTCATGACCGGCCTCTCCACATCGCATTTATCCCCTCACAGCCTGTAAATTCCCAAGTTTGCTTGTCCCCTAATCGCCAATGGCACCTGTCCGTCGTCGTCTCTCTGCCACTCCGCTAGAGGGCAGCTCGAGCTGGGAGACTGCAGTACCCGGAAGTGTGTAGTGCGTGTGGTGTCCTTGTTGTTTGTGCGCACGGTACCCACCACACCCTCCTCCACATTTTCTGGAAGGCAGCTCCTATCGGTGATCGCCATCGCTCCCACCCCACCGCCGCCCGACGTTTTTGCCATCCCACCAGCTACCTCCTTGGCCGCCACCACACCAGCGTCTGCCTTGGAAGCCACCCCACGGTCAGCCGCCGGGGCCATCACCCGCTCCTCCACCGCGACCCAAAGGCAGGAGGAGGAGGCCGTCATTGAAGCACACACGCTCTGCTTTTGCGTCAAGGGCCTAGCGCGCTACATCAAATTGCTACATGAGGAGGAGGACCGCCAGGTCGAGAACACAAAGAGGCTCATTGTTGCCGTGGCCGTAGCAGACACCGCAGCTATGGAGCGGAATGAGGAGATCTACTCTGAGTCCTCCCGCTTCAAGGAGGCACGTCAAGAGTGGTGGAGGGCAATAGCAGCAGCCGAGGAATTCGACTCCTCCACCTCGTCGGTAGGCTTTTCCTCCTTTCCCTCTTACTGAACACGCTCGACAGAGGATAAGGCTACTGGCAGTAGAACGAAGCACCTCCGGAGTAGTATTTAGGGGCTATTTTATTGAGTTCATCTAACTATAGATATGGTTGAATTGTACCATGTATTTTGAATTATATATTATATATAGTTGAGATGCTATTTCAGTACGTGGTTGGCAACAAATGGGGCCAAGATTGGTCAATTCAGCTGTCGAGTTGAACTGTTTCGTAAAAAGACCAATACTTGATCTATGAATGAAATCTATGTTTATAGAATTTCAGTTGAAAAATTGCAGTGTAATAGTGATTTTGTTCCTGCAAAATTGAACAAATATTAGTGTTTCCAATATGACAAATGAAAACGTCTTAGAACCTACAGTCCACAATACATTGTTGCTAAGGTCCCTTAATTTAATGATTTAGTAGCTAAACTTTTGTATGCATTGATGAGTTTCCTTCATTTAAGTGTTTTGCCATGGTTCATGCCTTGGCATTGTTTCTTCATATGGTCACCAAACTCATATCTCTCCTTAATTACCTTCCCACATCTGATTTTTTTGCATACATGGAAACCTCAGCAGTTAGCACCAGTACAAGGTGTAGCATCGGGAAGGGCACACGAGTCACCATTCACAACCTTTTGCGACGACGCAATGAAAAAATTCCTTCGCGCTAGATTTCCGCTTTGCTTAGTAGGGAAGGAACAATTGCCCTTGGTTTGCATACAGTTATTTAGTCTAAAACATCTTTGACGACTGGAAAACGACACGCCACCCCGATGACGTGCGTAGGACACTGCTCGTACGCCACCCGTCTGCTCGAACATTTATCCGCATGCTACCTCCTTGCCAATACATATAGCGACACCTGGCTAGCACGTAAATGGTCTGTAAAACGTCCATGAATTATAAATAATACACCCTTTTGTGATGGTAACGTGACAAATTTTTGTTCCAAAGTTCCTTTGTTAGCTATTAATAACGCTTGCTCTTTCTCTTAAAGTGGACACTAAAATACCACAACATATCTTTGATTTATATGATGAGGCCATGCCAAACATAGACCTTTGACTGTGATGATATTTGAATTACATACATCAAATGCACATAAAACTCAATTAATGTATAAAAAATCCATATGAACCCTTAATAATTTCATATGTTTGGAGTACATACCTATTGCTTTATGTTGTTTCTAGGAGAAAAATCAAGGAGAGAAGAGGCATCGGATGTCGTTTCACCCGCAGATGTGGCATGCGTGGGCTCCCTAACGGAACCACTAGACGTAACTTATTGTGTGAGAACCTCATGTTTGTAAGATCTTATGACAAAACATGTCCAAGTTGGTATTTTTTACCATGTCATATGTGTGCCTTGTCATGACACCATTCCTAGTTTCATGAATTTCTGACGGAGTTTTGGATTTACGAGAATTTGGAAACCAAGTTTCTTGATGTTTCTGGTCGAGCCACATGCTTAGATGTTTGAAATTCATTCTCATTTCTTGCATGTGCTCTAACACATGCATCCAAGGACACATATATATATTATTTTTTTAACTATTTTGCCGCTCCGAACCTTGTGATTATAGATCAGTTTGAATTATGCACATTAAATAATGCACCAAAAACTCAATTAATGTATTTAAAAGCCAGATGATCCTTTAATTTATTCATATTTTTGCACTTCGCACCTACATGTCTATGTTGTTTCTATAAAGAAAATCAAGGAGAGAAGAGGCATCAAATGTCTTTTCGCCTCTATATGAGACTTGCATGCCGATGGCCCAGAGCGTGGCCCACATCGATAGCCAGGTACGGCCCAGCGTGGCCCCACTCAAGACAAGGCCCTCGCGAGAGCCTCGAGCTCGTGAGGTAAACAACGCCAAGACCCGCGGGTAATAGGTCTCCCCAGGCCCTCTCCTAAACGTCGGAGATCTCTATGCAACACTTGGCCTTGGGAGGCCAAGGATGACGCAAGGCGGGCCAGGCGAGCACCAACACGCCAGATGGGACAGTTTCCTCTTTGGTGCAAAGGGGGCAATGACGTACGCAGGTGCCCAAAGCTCCCCCAAAGGTTTTCATTCCGGCGAAGACCACGTTTCGTCAGGAGAAGCGAGACCACCAGAGCGCCCTCACGAGGCAACTCACCACTATACTAGTTTATCCACGATCCTCTTTGTGAGGCAATCCACCAAAGCAGGAGTAGGGTTTTACGCTTCACAACGGCCCGAACCTGGATAAACCCTCGTGTTCCATCTTCTTCCTCGTCATCATGGGAGTTCCTCGAGCTAGGTTACCGGGTTGTGAGCTTAGGAGGGGCAAAGCTGTGGGGGATCCTTGCACATGCCCCTGTATTCGAACTCTCTTGGGTTTAGCGGAGCCCAAAACCGACATTTGGCACGCCAAGTAGGGGGCATGGTGAAGGCTTCCTCAAGCCTTGTTCTTTCCTCGCTTCACCGCTCCGATGGCTGACGCTCGCCGAGCCTGTGCCGAGCGTCGGGCTGCTCGCGTCGCCCACACGGCGCCCGTGGGCCGTGCTGCCGTGTGTCGGTCCGCCTCTCAAGTGGCCAATGCCGCCACAGGCTCGAAAGCCCACAGCAGCAGGACTCATCACAAACGGTCACCGCGCGGTGCGACGGCCACACAACTACTCTGTCCATTGTTCTAGCTATCGGGTCGTCCTCCCACGCTCGTCCCGAGGCGCCACATGGGACGGGTGCACTCGCCATGGTGCGCGAGCTGCTGCGCTACCGCCCTACCCCTGACCACCATGATGGCTGGCTTGGGCGAATCGCAGAGCTCGTCAGTGCCACCGGCAATGCTTCGGTGCTCTCCTACTCGCTCCGGCCCTAGCCCTCTCTGGCAGACAACATGGCTCATGATGCGCAGCCGCCTCCTCCCCAGCCTGATGCCGAACCCGATCCCAGGCATGAACCACGCCCGCGCGACTAGTCGCGCGGGCACCAGGCGAGGGTGAGGGATGAAGTAAGCTGCCAGGTGGTGCCGCAACCCCGCGCGGACGCGCATGCGCTCCCCGCGCCGCAACATCAGCGTCGCATCTGGGCACCCTTAGAAGCAGTCACACAGGAGCATCAAGACCGGATCCCTCCCATGCGCGCGGCACCCACACGTCCAGTGGGTTGCCACACCATAACCCCGGACCTCCATCCGGCCGTGTGGCCCTACAAGTTCAAGCCTGACCTACCTCCGCTCTACGACGACACCCCAGATCCTGCTGAGTTCCTACAGCTCTACTCACTGAGCATCCAGGCGACTGGAGGAGACGACAAGGTCATGGCTAGCTGGTTCCCCATGGCGCTCAAAGGTGGTGCGCTCTCCTAGCTCCTCAACCTCCCGGAGGGGTTGGTCGCCTCTTCGGATGACCCGCGTAAGCGTTTCTTCACCAACTTCCAAGGCACCCACGACTGCGTACTCACTGTGGGCAACCTGCGGCGTGTGAAGCAGCAGGAGGGGGAGACCCTGCACAACTTTATACAGCGCTTCATGACTGTCCACCTCAAGATGAGGCCATCATCTCCGCGTTCAGCGACGGCGTTAGGGACCTCAAGATGAGGGAGGAACTCGCCATCACAATGAACTATGCTCATCCCTGGTGATGTTCAACCTGGCGAACAAGTGCGCAAAGGCTGAAGAGGGCCGCCTCTCATACCGCGAGCTCTTGGAGGCGGAACCAGAAGACAAGAAGGCCAAGACCAAGGAGGCGAAGCGCAAGGCCCCAGCGGTGCTTGCGGCTGAACCTGGGGCGAAGTGCAGCCGAGACGAGGAAACCCCCGCGGGAGGGTGACCCTTCTGCATCTTCGATTGCACCAACAGCCACAACACTATCCACTGCCAAGAGCTTAGGGTGGTCCGTGATGAGCATTTCGACTGGGGCCCTGGGTGTAGCAACCGTGGCTATGGACGCGATGGAGGCTGTTGGGATAATCGAGACCCATGTCAGGAGTGGCGTGACCGTCCTCGGGAGGACTGCTAGCGCGATCAAGCTCGAGAGGACCGCTGGCGTGACGAACCTCCTGAAGGGTCACGTTGTGGCCAGCCTCGTGAGGCCGCCCTCATGAGACCATCCTACCCCTACTGCCGTCGCCTCCTAGGAGGAAGGAAGAGGACAAGCAGAACAATGGGGCTAGGGGCTTCCAGGAGGTCAGGGCAATAGCTTTCATCCTGGGCGGCGCCCAAGCCCTAGCATCGAACCACATCTTCAAGCAGTTCTCAAGGGAGGTGAACGCAGCTCTCCCGAAGCCCGAGGTTGCGCGCCCCCTCAAGTGGTCCCAGTGTGCAATCACCTTTAACTCAAGGGATCAACTCAGGTGTTCAACCATGGCGGGCTCGCTCCCCATGCTATGCACTCCTACCATCAACAATGTCCTCGTCACCAAGACCCTCATCGATGGCGGCGTGGGGCTCAATGTCCTCTCCATCGAGACGTTGGAGACGCGCCAGGTGCCATACGACCAGCTCATGCTGACGAAGCCCTTCTCAGGAGTCACTTACGGCTCCATGGTCCCCATTGGCCAAGTACGTCTGCCCATCACCTTCGGCTGGCGCAAGAATTACCACACCGAGGTCATCGTCTTTGACGTCGCCCACATCCACCTCCCGTACAACGCGATCCTCGGGTAACCAGCCCTTGCCAAGTTCATGGCGGTGACTCATCATGGCTACAACATCCTGAAAATGCTGGGAGTGGCGGTGTCATCACTGTCGCCTGTGATGAGAAGGACGTCATTTTCTCCCTCGAGTGCGCCTGCCGTGCCACAGTGGCCGAGCACTCAGACGAAGAAATAGATGTCCTGTCTCGCGGGGATGTCCCTAGGAAGATGAAGAAGCTCCTTTCCAAGGGGCGCCAGGGGGATGAAACCTATAAGGACGACGCCTCAGGCTCATGGTCTAGGATCGAGGCCCCTCCCTCCCTCACATAGGAAGGCGCGCTCGGCACCTCCCTTGGGTTAGGCTCGGGGGCTTCGATCCGGAAGACTACTAACCTGACCGGTGAGACGAGGGAGGCATTTGTGCACAACTTGGAGGCGTGTTTCAACGTGCTTCTACCCAAGCCGGGAGCATGGCGTGAGGTGCCAAGTTTGTGAGAATACGTCACCAGAGCAATCGAGAAGCTTCAGGAATCCCATGCCATGCGACGCGGGGGCTATCCTGTGCCACTAAGTGCAATTTCCATGCCATGCGACGCGGAGATTTTCTGGCTGGCGCGTGCCAGTCACGACGGGGTTTACCTGTGCAACTACGTCCGCATGCCCTTTGGCCTGGCCAATGCGGGCGCCAGGATCCAGTGCCTTACCGGGCTATGCGGTGCGAGGACTTGGAGGAGGTGCCAGGGCCAAGCGAGTGCCCCGAGTCTTGGGAGACATCGGGCTCATTAAGGCCAAGCTCACGAACACACAAGGGTAGGCTCTGACAACTACTTCGACGCTTCAGCAGTATTGCTGCTAGGTAACTTTTTGGTTCGTACTAGGTAAATTTCTGGTTTGCTTAGCTCGAGGGCGCCCACCGGGCTGCATTATCCTCAGGCGGTCAGGTCGCATTCCCGTAGCCACGTCGTTTACGCATATGTCAGAACCTTTCATGTATATGGTCTATTTCCTAACGTTCCAACATGTCTGCTCGGTGCCTCGCAACAATGAATGTCGCTGCACCCTAATGATCCTGCCTTTGACCGCCTCATGATTAAGGGGTGGCACAGCGTGTGTGCTCGGGTCCGTCCCTGCAGTGTTGAAAAATCCAAGTGGTTGAGTTGTGTCTCACGGGCCAGTCCCGTGCATGTAACAGCCCAGGACCGACGCTCCAGAAGATTCCCCTTTTATTTCCGTTCTCGTTTGTGTTTTGTCAGGTTCTTGCATTCATCATCACATCATTCGCACCATATGCATAGCATCATCACTCGTTTTCAAAACTTGCATCCGTTCATAGTTGTCGGTCCTCTCCGTTCTTGCCAGTGCCCGTTTCGAGACCAACCACACATGCACGCGCCCGTGGCATTGGAAAATATTATTTTTAAAAGTGCCTTTAAAATATTCTTGGTTTGGGTCGAAACCTGGCATGCGGTCTTATTATAGTATAGGCAGGCCGCCTGCCAAATTTCGTCGTGTTCCGAGTTCGTTTGATACCCCATCAGTCAACCGTAGCAGTGCGGTCATCGATTCATTCGTCGAACGTTTTTGCTGTTTAAAACTCGAGTCATGGGCCACCTTTCTCGCTCTCTTCTCAGCCCAAGGCCTCTACACAGCTCGCTAGCCCAACCTATCCCCTTCCTCCATTCGCGGTCATCGGATCATGATCGGACGGACGAGGTCCAACCCCCCAACCCTAGTGCCTTCCCTGTTTAAACCCCCATGGAGAGAGCCCCCTCACTCTCTAGGGTTTCCCCCATGTAAAATTGCAGCCACACCCCTAGAAAAATCCCACCTGCTAGCCCTCCTCCTCCAGATCCCGCAGCCCCAACCATCTGCCCCTTTTTGGCCCTTGGATCGCGATCTAGAGGCTGAAATTCGTCCAAATCCCCACCTACCGGACATGTCCGGCGGCCAACCGGACAATGTCCGGCCGACCATAGAGCCCCAAACTCCCGCAGCCCGTAGCCGCCATGGACGAGCAGCCCCACCGGCCGTGCCTCGCCAGAGCTCCCTGGAGGACCCCGAGGCCAGACCTCCTCTCCCTTCCCTCTCCATCTTCCACATCTCCCCTCGCCCTAATCTCCCTGCTCTCTCTCTCTCTCGTGCGTGTGCAGGAGCTGCCATGGTGGTTGCCAGCTCCCGTTCGTCCCTACCGCCGGAGTGCCGCCGTGTCGCCCTAATCCGGCTGTGGATCGCCGGATCCGGTCGCCCCCGGCCCGATCTCGACCAAACCGCGCCTTCCCGCGCCGCCAACGCCGCCCCTTGCCGTCGGCCACCGCCATGGCCTCTGCCGTGAGGAGCAGGGGACGCTGCCCCTCCCGCTCGCCATTGACCCGCGTGTGGGCCAAGGCCCAGCGCTCTCTCGCGCGGCCCAGCTCCCCTCGCCCAGGCCACCTCCGACTGGCCTATGATGGCCCATGGTGAGCCATTGCCGCCCGGAGCTATCCTCCACCCATGGCACCTTGTAGGTATCTTGTGCATGCCATGTTTCGGCCTGAGTTGCAGATTCGGCCCATATAATGTTTTTTCCCTATCCTGCGAATTATGCTAATTATCCGATGAATTTCAGAATTATAGAAAACCCCCTAAACTTCATTCATTAACAACTTTTCATCCGTGCATCGCATGTAAAAACTTTATATATGTAAAGTGACTAGAATTTCATGTAGATTCAAAATATCCAACTTTCACATGTGATAAAAATATTTAAACTTTCTGTTTATATTAATTTGCACATATGCCATGTTAAAATGATTTATTTCATAACTAATTAACCGTAGCTCCATTGATAATGTTTTATATATGTAACTTGACTAGAAAAACGTGTAGAACCACATGCCACACTTTGTTTCCATCTTTAATAAATATAAAACATGTTTAGTACATATATGGACCAAATTCATAATATGCATATGGTTTTTTCGGAAATGATATATATTGCTTCCGGTCCCATTTAAAATGCCTAGATGTTGTAGTTGTTTGTGCTTCACCGTTTGCCATGTTAAACAACATTTAATATTGATGAGTACCTAACAAGAGTGAACTAAATAATTTGAACGTGGAGTTTCATCAATATGCAACTCGTTGCATATTGAGCTTCACTTTAATGTGTAGTATTGTTGTGTGCTTTGGCATGCCTTGCATATTAATCCGGACATGCATCATATTGGTTTGCACATCATGTCATGCATATGTGTGGTGTTATCGTGTGTTGATTGTTTGTTCCGGTTTGTTTCTTATCGGTAGAGTTCCGAAAGTGTTCGGAGTGTGAGGATTCGTTCGACTACGTTGGCTCGGCTTCTTCATGGATTCGATCTTCTTCCGAGCGGGATCTCAAGCAAGATTACACATTTCCCTGGATACTACTACTATCATTGCCATGCTAGTTGTCTCGCTTTTACCATTATGTCTGGCTACCTACCACTTGTTTGTCAAGCCACCCAACATTGCCATGAAAAGCCTCTAACCCTCCACCTTCCCAGCAAACCTTTGTTTGGCTATGTTACCGCTTGCTCAGCCCTTCTTATAGCGTTTCTAGCTGCAGGTGCAATTGCTTGCATGTGACAACATGGGCATCCTTTTGTTATCGCAATATTATTGCTAATTAATTTAATGCACTTATACACTTGGTAAAGGATGGAAGGCTTGGCCTTTTGCATGGTGTTTTGTTCCACTCTTGCCGCCCTAGTTACTGGTGAACCGGTGTTATGTTCCATAATTGAGCGCTCCTAACATGCTCGGGGTTGCTATGGGGACCCCCTTGATTTTCGTTTTAGGATAAAACTTGTTTGGCAAGCCCCAACATTGGTGCCATTTGCTTAATAACAACTAAAATTTGCATAGGGCATGATCACCCCGTGGATAATTAATTAACCCCCGGGCCAGTGCTCCGCATGAGTGTTGGTCCACCTACCTAGCAGTCGGCAGTGCCACATCAGGGCAACTCGAGGCATTTTTAGGCTACCGTCCAATTCGCATAGACAGATGATGCCCGTGGATAGAGAGCGCGCAGCTCTAGCTACGGATCTGGCTCACCGGGTGGCCTTGTTGGATTTGTTTTAACTTTCTTGAACATCTTGAGTGAGGAATTCCAATCTTTCTTCGGGCTATCTCGAGGTGACGGAATTCCTATGGAATTGCCGAGGAAGATCACGAGATCCGTGGTCGAGGTTATTCCCGCGACGTGTGGTTAATTTATGATGGATGAGTTGGAGCTCCCCTGTAGGGTTAAATCTTCCGGAAAGCCGTACCCGTAGTTATGTGGCAAACTTGGATACTTTGTTTCACACCCGGTCATAGCAAACATGAAGTAAACTCAAATAAAATACACCAACTGTGTGTGTAACCATGACAGTCTCTTCTCATGAGTTCTTATCTGAAAGAGAACACGGTGGGGTTATGATTGACGTAAGTAGGTGGTCAGGATCAGATAGTGATCATTACTAGTTCATGTCCGTTATGCGTATACCACCTTACTTTACTTTCTGTATTCGTAAGTTAGCCACTCAAACAAATGCTTAGTCACTTGCTGAAGCCTCACCACTTAACCATACCTCACCTATTAAGCTTGAATTGTCTTGATACCCTTGGAAATGAGATTGCTGAGTCCCTGTTGCTCACAGATTACTACAACAGTAGTTGCAGGTACATGTAATGTGATGATTTGACGTGAGCGCGATGCTTGTTAGTTTGGAGTTCTTCTTCTTCTTCATCAGTCTGGGATGGGTTCCAGGCGGCAGCCTAGGATAGCAAGGATGGATGTCATTTTGTCATTTGTTTTCATCCGTAGTCGGACCCTGCTCTTCTGTATGATGTTTGCATATGTTGTTGTATTGATGTGACTTTGATGTAGCTTGTGGCGAGTGTAAGCCAATTCCACACACTCATCTCTTCTATACATGTACTTGTAATGATATCCATTCTTGCAACACGACAAGATGCGCTTCTATCCCTGTCAAGGCTCTTGTGCCGAAATACGGATAGGACCGCATCTTGGGCGTCATAGTGCACGTCACCTCCCGCAGCCCTTGGTGTTGTGTTCTCGCGTGAGCTAATCTGGAGTAGGTGAGTCAGGGCGTGCAACACGGTTCCTACAACCATAGTCATCTTTTCACTGTCATGGGAGCCACACGTCGTGTGTTTTCTCCTCAGAGTTGTCGCATGAGAAGACTGGGCACGACGTATGTGCTCAGGTTCGTCCCTGCAGCATCGACAAATCTAGTGGCTAAGCTCTGTTTGGCGGATGGGCCCCATCCACGTCACCTCCTATGGTCATTGGTGTTTGGCCTTCTCTTGCGATGGCCCTCAGAAATCCATTCGCACAGGTTTCTCAAACTTTACACGTCCTCAGACAGCTTTTTCTACTGGAAGGCTCAGGTGCAACCCGCCTTTGAGGTAGGGCCTCGTTAGGCCTGAGCTGCCTTGCGAGTGCCCAGATACACCTCCTTGTTATACCGTGCAGGACACGGGTACGAACTTAATGGGTTGTACATGCCCGGGGGGCTCAGGAGCCGCCCCCCCATTCCCATGCCCAAGTGGAAGCCCCATGCTCCGTGCTGGCGGATGACACGGTCACCCAATGACTATGCCCATGCAACATGGAAGCCCTATGCTCCGTGCTCGTGGATAAACAACTAAGGGCGCCCTCGCGGCTGCATCCAACCTCAGGTTGGCCCCTCGTGGTCCAGTCTCGCCACATTACCCTAGGATGTTTGCGTGAGGGGGCTACGTGGGGGCTACGACCAGCCCAAGCCTGGCACATGCCGCCTCCCGAAGTCACTAATACCTGGTCTTCGCATGCCCCTCTCAAGAAAAGCTGGCGAGGAAAGGTATGGGAGTCACTCTTACATCAAGGCGGACTCTTGACCATTATGACTCAGGAGCCTCACTGTCATGTAGCCCCTCACCCCTTGGAACTGTCCAGGTGATTCGGACGCCCCAACGGCGGTTGAGGTATGCGCGGGTCCGAGCCCTACCGACGCAAAGCTCAAGGTGCTCCAAATCTCCAAGTCAACCCCGTCTTCACCATGTTCCCTTCATGAGGGCTGCTCCTATGTCAAGGGGGACTCCTGAGCATCGCGACTCAGGAGCCTCACTAGTCACGTAGCCCCTCACCCCTTGGCCCCATCCTGGTGATCCGTATGCCCCAACGGCGGCTGAGGTATGTGCGGGACTGGGCCAAGACGACGTAGAGCATTACATCAAGCAGGAAGGAAACAAGGCGAAGAAAGCAACCACATAATTCAACAGTTATTACAAGCATTAAATGTCTTCAGAAAGGCAAAGAAGTCTAACGCCTCCGCGAGGCACGATGAACGTTACAGGAACAGAACCAGGAAGAGAAGCTAAGATTAGCTGGCGCCACCATTCGTCCCGACCGTGGGGAGCTCATCGTCGATGTCACTGCCATCATCATCATCTCCACTAACCCTCATAGCTACAGGAGTTGGGGAACGACAACGCAGGCAAACTTCTTCATTAGCACCTCCAATGCGTCCTCCACGGCTGTCACCGTGGCAGCGCGAACCTCAGGATCAACCGGGCAGATCACAGAGCCAAAGTCAAAACTTGGCTTGCAAAGGAAGAGGTGGCTGAAGACGTGCGTCGTGGCCTCGGAGAAAAGGTCACGACATTCATTCTCCAAAACTTCCTCCACCCTGGCAACGACACCCTCCAGCGCCTCAATGAGCTTTGAAGAGAGCCGTGCAAAGCCGGTCTCAAGAGCCACCAGGGGTTGTGTTAACCCTCCCCGGCTGATGAAGTGCAGTGCTCGGCGGAGCCTGAGCTCGATGGAGGGAAGGGCATTGAGCTCCACAACCTTTCTCTCCTTGGCCGCGGCAAGTGCCTTTTCCCTAGAATCAAGCCGAGCCTTCTCCACAGCTACTTCCTCCTTCAGCGCGTCCAGGTGCTCGCACTTTGTGGCTTGGGCGGCCACCGCCTTGGAAAGCACAAAGTTATGGTCGGCATGGTTGGCCTCGCATGTCTTGAGGTCTTCCTCCTGCTGGCGAAGCTGCTCTGCAAGCGCGGTCTTTTCATCCCGAAGAGCCTTCATGCATACCTCCACCTCGCTGCAGCGCTTCGTAGGATACGCTGCATTAGTCAGTGCCGCTTCGTAGGCTGCCATGGCTAACACGGCTGCTTCCTGCTCTCAGTCTTTGCAGCCCTGGCTTGGCTCCAAACCACCATGACAGATGCATCGGCCTAGAGCCACCCGGAGAGGAGCCCTAGGTGTCCCTTCGCGAGGCGATGATCAGCACCACCAAGGGCGTCCTGGACCTAACCTAGAGCGGCATAGGCCCCATCCAGGGCGTCAAAGATGCATGACAGAAGCATCAAGGCCTGGTCCAAAGATGGCGCCTGTGAGACCGTAGGAACTGCCTCCAGGGAGGCAGATGCATGAGGAGAAGAAGGCGCCGAGGGCTGGGCTACTACCACAAGCAAGGCAGATATGGACAGTCTGGCGTCCAGCTAGCCCTCGGGGGCTGGCTCTTCAGACAGCGGCACGAATGCGCCCCCAAGGGTAGAAACAGCTGCCCCAACAGGCATCGAGGGCTCTGCGATCGTGATAGGGAGAATCGCCCCGCGAGTCCCCTCATCCGCGACATCTGGCGCTTCATCACAGATCGGTAGGGCACCAGGAGCGGGCTTCGTGTCGGAAAGCACATTCGTCTTGACGCCCACTTTCTTCTTCCTCATCTTTAGCATAGCAACACTCCTGGTTACCAAGAAAAGGAGGGATCATCAGCACGTGAGCCACCAGCAAGCGGCCAAAGCTTAACAGGATTACTTACTCTTCGACGTCGACCCACTTCCTCTTCTTCTCCGCCTTGATGACGACGGGAATGCCCTCGCCCTTATCAGGGAGGGCGCCTCCGCATGGGGGAGCAGAGGCACTATCCGCAAGGGCCGCGGCCGGAGAAGCCATTCTGGCACCAGACACGTCTGCATTGCCCACAGGCTGCGGTTTGGGCGGGGGTGAGATGGGTGCTTTAGCCACCCTGGCGGTATGAGTAGGGCCCAATGGAGGGGGCCCGGCCCTGTGTTTCCTAGGGTCGCCTGGCCAACGGTCTAAGTGGCATGAGGGGTGGGCCACGGCCCCTTGAGAACCCTGGCAAAATGCGTAGGACTTGCAGTAGAGGCTTCACCGACATCGTTGTTGTCTTCAAAGCCGTGCTGGAGCACGCTCATTGACGAAGGAGACGCTCCCTCCAGATCATCATCCACTTTCTCCTCCAGGTCCTCCCCGCCCACGGTGTCGCCGGAGGACACCGCCACCGTCGAATCAGAGCCCTCGGCCGGGGAGAGCCCCAGTTCGTCAAAGGTGGGCATCACGGCGACCAGATAAGCCTTGTCGTCACGACAATACAATGGGGTGTAGGCCTCGAGAAGGTCTCCGGCGTCGCCGTTGAGTAGGGTCATCATAGCCCTGTTTAGCTCCCCAGGGGTTAGGCACATGGACCAAAGTATGATGTCATCGACATTGGCCTGATAAGTCCCACATGGGCCTTGAGTGAGACTGGAGGGGCGCGAGAAGCTATGTCAAGAACTCCTTCTCTATCATTCCACCGGTCAGCTTCTTGGCATTGATATCGTGATAGATCCGCTCCAGGACGGGCCTGTCTCGGGGATCAGATAGCTTCGCGGAGCTCCACGCAAGAGTCTTCTCCGGTAACCCCTTCGCAAGATCCAGGCTGGAGTTGACACACTTGAGGTCCAAGAAGACCCAATGGTGCCTGAATTTCTCCACCTTCTTCTCGGCCTTTAAGAGCATGTTCTCGCTCTGGACCGCGATGAAGGAGACGCATGCCGACCGTTGAGCGCCATCATGAAGCCGCAAGCTAAAGAAAGGATGGAAGAGGGCCACCTAAAGTTTCACGCCTACGAAAGCCTCGCAGTAAAAGGCGAAGACGAACAAGAGCAGGATGGAATTGGGTTGGAGATGAAGAGCTTATATCCCGTAGTGCTCAAGGATGGCAGTGAAGAACTCGGAGAAAGGCGGAACGAGCATAGAGAAGATGCTATGGAGGAAGAAAGGGTAGTTTGACTTGGCCAGACGATGCTTCTTCGTGGGGCCGCACCATATCAAGGTTCGCCCCCACTTGTTGGTCTCGTCCGCCGTCGACAGGAGCACTGGGCCGAGGTCTCCACCCTTGGCTATAGTGTACTCTGAGACCGCCGGTAAGATAGGTGTGGAAGTCTAGCTCTAGGCTTTAGGTTTCGACTTGCCGACGGGAGCCATAAAGAAGGAAGACGGTGCGGTGCTGAGATCTGCAGAGGTTTTCACAAAGGCCGGAGATCTGGACGAAGGAGCAGGAGCGTATGAGAGGAAAGCAATAATGGCTCAACGCTGGATGTCAGGATTTTGTCGATTCAGGCAGTTGCTGAAGAGACATGGGAGCGGAGATACCCATCACCAATCGCGCACTACATGCCAAACCTGGCCCGCGGGCAATGAGGGCCCGTGGCACTCTAGTCAATCTCCTTCGAACTCATCTTGAAGCCGGCCCGAGCGCACCTTGTGTTCGAGGGCTAGTGTCGGCGTTCTTGGAATGGGGGTACCCAGACTTGCCTATCCGTAGCCCAGAGCATGGCCCATCTTGACAACAAGGTACGTCCCAGTGCGAGCCCACTCAAGACAAGGTCCTCGGTAGAGCCCCAAGCTCACGAGGGAAACAACGCCAAGACCGGCGGGAATAGGCCTCCCTAGGCCCCTCTTGGGTAGCGGAGATCTCTATGCAACGCTTGTCTTCGCGAGGACAAGGATGACTCAAGGAGGGCTAGGCGAGCAGCAATGCGCCAGACGAGATAGTTGGTGACAAGGGGGAAAGGACGTACGCGGGATCCCAAAGCGCCCCCAAAGGTTTCCATTCTGGTGCGACAAGACCAACACCACGAGCCCAGTAGGATGGATGTCATTGCCGAGCCACCACTGCATCACCAATAGCTACTTTGAAGGCGAAGACCACCTTTCATCAAGATAAGTATGTACCCCTTGCCCCCCATTCGAATTTGGCCATTGTAGGATCCCTTCCCGCCATAGCGATAAGGGAAGAGGACCCGAGCCACTATAAAGTGGCTAGGTTGCTCCATAGAAAGGGGTAGGATAAAAGAGAAACGAGACCACAAGAGAGCCCTCACGAGGCAACTCACCATTATACTAGCTTATCCACGGACCTTCTCGTGAGGAAATCAAACAAAGCAGGACTAGGGTTTTAAGCTTCGTAGCAGACCGAACCTGGGTAAACCCTCGTGTGCCATCTTCTTCGTCGTCATCGTGCGAGTACCTCGATCTAGGTTACCGGGTTGTGACCTTAGGAGGGGCGAAGCTGTTGGGGATCTTCGCACACGCCCCTGTGTTCAAACTCTCTTGGGTTTAGCGAAGCCCGAAATCCGACACATATAATGTTCCCTATCGAAACCAAAAAGCTTCTTGTGAGGAGCTCCGATTTGTAAGGGGATTGTGCCAGAACATGTCCAGTATGGACAATTTTTTTACCATAGCCTATGTGTGCCCTTGTCACGACACCATGCGAAGTTTCATGAATTTCTAACGAGTTTTGTATTTATGGGAATTTGAAAACCAAGTATCTGAATGTTTACGACAGAGCCAATAGTTAATTAGATGTTATAAATCCGTTCCCACTTGTTGCGTGGGCCCTAAACATGCATCTAAGGAAAGGCATATATTTTTTTTGCCTATTTTTCATGTGTTGGACCTTGTGACTGTAGTTCAAATTTGAATTATGCACATTAAACGTCTAGAAAACTCAATTAATGTTTACAAAGGTCTCACGAACCCTGGAAAATCCAGAGTTTAGCATGACTGTCATGTGTTGCTCGATTGTGACTCCAGAAATAAATTCAAGGCAAGAAGATACAATGGATGTTGTTTCACACATAAAATGTGAACTATCCCTATCGGAACACACGAAATCTTGTGAGAATCTTCGGATTGTAAGAGGCTTTGTTGCAAAACTTGTCCAAAATTGGGCAATTTTTTAACCACAACACACACACAACAGGGCAATTGATGGCACCATGCCCAAATTTCATCAATTTCTGTCAAGGTTTGCATTTACATGAAGTTAACAACTAAGTTTCTCATTGTTCCTGTTCGATGCAAGATGATTATATGTTTGAAATTCATTCCCATTTCTTGTGTGGGACCTAAACATGCAGCCAAGGAAACGTATATGGTTTTTGACATATTTCATGAGCTGGACCATGTGATTATAGTTCAAATTTAAAATTATGCTCATTGAATGCCTAAGAGAATCTATTAATGTACTTAAAAGGCTAAACATACTATGTAAGATTCCATTGTTTTGCACGACACATTCATGTTACTCTATGGAGACTCTAGAAATAAATTCAAGGCAAGAAGAGACATCGGTTGTTGTTTCACACATTAAATGTGAACTTTTCCTACCGGAACCACATGACTTCTTGTGAGAATCTTTGGTTTGTAAGAGGTTTGTACCCAAACTTGTCCTGAACTAGGCATGGTTTTTACCACACCACACATGCGCCATGACATGACACCATGCCAAGTTTCATGAATTTCACAAGATATTTGGATTCACTAGAATTTGAAAACACGACTTCTCAAAGTCTATGGCCGAGTCAAAAACCGAGAGGTTTGGAATTTGTTTAATTTCCATTTCTTGCATGGGATCAAAACATGTATCCAGTGACAAATAGATGATTTTCAACCAATTGAGGTGCGCTCTAGTATGTGCTTAACTGATGTGCATTTTTGGACTATGCACATGAGATATCTGATACGACCATTTTGCATCATGCTTTTATATTGACATTTATTGCATTATGGACTGTTATTACATGTTATGGTACAATACTTATGCCTTTTCTCTCTTATTTACAAGGTTTACATGAAGAGGGAGAATACAGGCAGCTGGAATTCTGGACTAGCAAAGGAGCAAATCTGAGAGAACTATTTTGCACAACTCCAAAAGTCATGAAAATTTACGGAGAATTGTTTTGGAATATATAAAAAATATTGGGCGAAACAAATACCAGTGAGGGCCCACCAGGAGGTTACAAGTCTGCGAGGCGTGGCCACCCCCGGCCACGCCTAGGTGGCTTATGACCCACCTGGCTGGTCCCCGACGCCTATCTTATGCTATATGAAGGGTTTTGACCTGGAAAAAATCATAAGAGAGCTTTGGGGACGAAGCGCCGTCTCAAGGTGGAACTTGGGTAGAACCAATCTAGAGCTCCAGTGGAGCTGTTCTACAGGGGAAACTTCCCTCCCGGAGACGGAAATCAAAGCAATCGCCATCTCCAACGATCCTCTCATCAAGAGCGGGTCAATCTCTAGCAACATCTTCATCAGCACCATCTCCTCTCAAACCCTAGTTCATCTCTTGTATCTGATCTTTGTCTCAAACCTCAGATTGGTACATGTGGGTTGCTAGTAGTGTTGATTACTCCTTGTAGTTGATGCTAGTTGGTTTACTTGGTGGAAGATCGTTTGTTCAGATCCTTTATAATAATTAATACTCCTCTGATTATGAACATGAACATGCTTTGTGAGTACTTACCTTTGTTCCTGAGGACATGGGATAAGACTTGTTATAAGTAATCATGTGAATGTCGTATTCGTTCGATACTTTGATGAGATGTATGTTGTCTCTCCTCTAGTGGAGTTATGTGAACGTCGACTACATAAAACTTTACCATTGTTTAGGCCTAGGGGAAGGCATTGCGAAGTAATATGTTGATGATGGGTTGCTAGAGTGACAGAAGCTTGAACCCTAGTTTATGCGTTGCTTCATAAGGGGCTGATTTTGATCCATTTGTTTCATGCTATGGTTAGATTTATCTTAATTCTTCTTTCGTAGTTGTGGATAATTGTGAGAGAGGTTAATCACAAGTGGGAGGTTTTCCCATGTAAGGGAAGCACACAAGCACTCGTCCACACACATATCAAATTATCAAAGTAAAGAACGCGAATCAAATGAGCTTGATGACAACTAGCTTGATGGAAATTCCCATGTGTCCTCGGGAACGCTTCACTTTATATAAGATTTTTTCTAGGCCTATACTTTGCTACAAAAAGGATTAGTCTACCTTGCTGCACCCTTGCTACACTTGTTACTTGATTCTCGTTACAAATTATCTTATCACAAAACTATCTATTACCGATAATTTCAGTGCTTGTAGAGAATACCTTACTGGAAACCACTTGTTATTTCCTTCTACTCCTCATTGGGTTTGACACTCTTACTTATCGAAAGTACTATGAAAGATCCCCTATACTTGTCAGTCAACAAGACTCTTTTCTGGCGCCGTTGTTAGGGAGTGAAGCGCCTTTGGTAAGTGGAATCTGGTAAGGAAAAAAATATAGTGTACTGGAATTTACTATCACTTGCAACTATGGAAAGTAATCCTTTGAGGGATTTGTTCGGGGTATCTTCACCTCGAACGGAAGCACAAAGAGTTTCCCCTCAACCTATTGAACCTACTGAAAATATTTATTAGTAAATTCCTTTTGGTATGTGTCGGTGCACTAGAGTTTTGGTCTCTCTAGTGCCCCTTACTCGTGCATGGGCAGTAGTAGCCACCCTGGTGACGAGGTCCAGCAGGGAGCTGCCAAATACAAGCATAGAGGAATCAAGACCCCCGGCGAGATCTTGCGGGGATGGATATCAAAGCCCCGGGAAGATCCGACAAGGCAAAGCCCCGGCAAGGCCCCGCCAACACGTAGCCTAGGTGTCGTTCTGCCTGGACACGTGTTGCGGTGTCGATGCTGGAGAGGGGCTAAGCGGTGCCGATGGGACAAGCTCCTGTTGCGTCCCGCAAACAGACAGAGATGCCTAACAGTGCATTAAATGCGCTGTCCTAATCTGTCAGTGTTAGATATGATAACACTATAGCTCTGTACACCCCATGTACGCATTGTACGCCACTATTGGGATCCCCTTCAGAGTATAAAAGGAGGCCCAGGGCGATACGGTAGAGGACTTTTGGACTTTTAGTCTTCTAACTTTCCAAAAGGTGACCTTCTAGCTTACACGCGTGTCAACTACTAATAGCGCTCCTTTAGCTAGAACCCTAGAAACACTCTCAATACAACCACGTAGGAGTAGGGTTTTACGCATCCTTGCCGCCGGAACCTGGGTAAAATCCCCGCGTGCTGTTCATCATACCTGCTCTTTGTGCGAGCCTCGTCCCCCGCCAAACCAAAAGGGGTCCCTCTGATCCCATAGGTGTTCGTTCCCCATGACATCTTTGGCACGCCAGGTAGGGGGAATTAGGTCGTGCGAACCTGTTCTGGTGATCAACGTGCTAGTTCCTTCATACTCATCATCACCATGGCCTCCAAGAAGAAGGGCCTGATGGCGGTTGGACCATCCGAATCTGCGGTCCCTATATCTATGCAGACAGGTGACGGCATAGACACAGGTGTAGGAGAAGGAGGCAGAGGTTCAAAACTTCTCCGACGCTCTGGTGATCAAGGCCAAGCATGCGGTGATGCCCTCCGCGGAGACGCCCATGGCGGCGGCGGGAACCCCCGAGCCGCTAGGTCTCAGGATGGAGAAGTACCGCCTATGGGTGGTACTGCGAACTCCAGGGGCAGAAGGGTATCTTCCAGGGCGGCCACACTTGTGCCTACGCCGCGACCTTCCTAGGACGCGCGCGAAGAGCCGCGCCACAATGCCCGCAGTTCTCGACGTCCCCACGGAAAAGCTCCTACGCATCACTCCCAAGGTGCATGGGACAACCATGCTCTCCATCATGCTAGCGGGAGTGGCGTGCCATCGCGGGATCATGGCGTCACTCCTTCTAACACAGTTAGAAGTCAGAGAACCGCGCGTTCCTCGCGCCGTTCGCTACCGACCACATCGGAAGAAGCGATGGCGCTGGCACAACTACTCTTAAACTTCCCCCCTGCTGCGGAGAAGCTCAACGAATGGAGAGCCACCATTTAGAGCCTCCTCAGCCTCGTGGATAAGTTTCGGTCCTGGCTCACGCCAGTGGTGAGAAGGCCGGAGTCGGTGTGACCTCGGTGCACTCTCCTCCACAGCAACAACGCTGGTCACCGACTCGACGGACCGACACTTATGATGGTTAGTCGACGGCATCGTCCGACCCATGGACATGCCGCGACCAGCGTCAAGTTCTTAGGGAACGGGGCAAGGAAGACACTCGTAATACAATCGAGCGGCGGAGGGAAGCGCGCCCTCAATCTGATAGGCGCGTGGGGCCCACTGTAGACAAGTCTATGCGAGAGTATCCTGTCAGCCTACCCTATGAGGTGGGTTGTGCAGCGTTTACCCGTGAGCTATGGCAAGTCCAGTGGCCCAACTTCCGCCTGTTCAACCGAGAGATCCTGGAGAAGTATGATGGCAAGACTCACCCGTCGGAGTTCCTGAGCATCTACACCATTGCGGTGCAAGCTGCCGGGGGTCGTGACCACAAGATACTCGCCAACTATTTTCCGTTGGTGCTCAAGCCCAACGCCAGGTCGTGGTTGATGCACTTGCCAGAGAATTCCATCGCCTCCTAGGCAGACTTGTACCATGAGTTTGTTGGCGCTTTTACCAGACGCCACCAAGCTCCTGGTCAAGAAAGCAATTTACACATCATCCCTCAGAAGGAGGGCGAAACTTTGCGCAGGTACATCCAAAGGTTTAGCCGTGTGCACCACAACATACCAGACGTTCATCCTGCCGCTGTTATCAGCGTGTTCAATCAGAACGGGCGCAACCGCAAGATGCGGGAAAAGCTCGCGATTGACAGGGTGAGGGATGTTACCAAGCTTTATGCTCTCATAGACGAATGTGCTCGGGCTGAAGAATGAAGGAGACTCCTTGGTGAAGACGCTGGCATAGGGGTCGACTCTGAAGATGAATACATCGCCACCCCGGCAAAGAAGGGCCGGCGGCGGAACAAGAAATGCAAGGGCAAGGCCGTGCTTGCCGTCGAGGGATCTGGCAACCCCGGTACCACCAAGAAAGGCAAGGTTGGTTACCCCGGCGTCAATGTTGCCGGGTGCGCCTCTTGCCATGCCATGGCGGCTGCCGACAAGCCAAAAGGCTCCAGCAAGCAGTATTGCAAGATCCATCGCACCAAAGGCCACGATCTCCAAGACTGCCGGCAAGTTGAACAGTTTGCCTAGAAGCAAAAGGCCGAGTACGAGAGGCGAGACAAGGAGAAAGGCCAAGATGGTGCTGAGGGGTCTGGCAGGAAACGCGTTTGCTGAGGTGGTTGCCGAGGCAAGCCCAAGCAACAAAAGACCGGCCCGCCCGTGGGTGCGACATGCAAGAGGGAGACGATAATGACATCGAAGAGGATGACGAGTCCAGCGAGCATGAGTTCCAGAAGGCTATAGAGATGATGTGCATCGAGGGAGGTGCCTTGTCACATTCCTCTCAATGCCAACTTAAACAGTGGGTGCGCGAGGTTAACGTGGCGGAGCCCTCTTGAAAGCACAATATGCTCCCTTGGTGGTTTTGATAATTCATGACAACATACATTGTCTCTTGGACTAACACGTCTATCTAGTACATTTCAGATGATGTTCCACGAAGATCTGAGTTGGCAAAAAGGTTGAGGATATTGTGGAATTACCCCAAGATGCAAGGAAATAAGTTGGCCAAGCTTCAAGCAAGAGGACTCTACATTTTACATTTGTGAGAAATCACTTTGAGTCTATAGGAAAGCCAATACTACTAAAAGGGGGTAATGTTTTGATGGTGAGCAATATGCTCAAACGTGCACAAGTGACAGTCACCAAAACATCCACATACTCTCCCACCAAAGTCTGTCCTAAGCCAAAAATACCAAATTGTTGCAACCAACTTTACTATCTTGGTGCCACAAAGTTAGAAAGCCTAGACACACTCACTTAATCCCTAACCCTTCAGTGTGGCCGACAGAACACTCGGTGCCACCGAGGTGGGTTGCCAACTTCCTGTTACGCAAATCCCCATTTTCGGCCCGACAGAGAATGGTGAGTTGGCGTCACCGAGTTTGGTAATTTTGACCATTGGTCACCCTGTCGGTGCAAATGAGAGTTATACATCGGTCCATCCGAGATTCAAAAGTTGCCACTTTTTGTCACTTCAGTACCACCGAGTATTACACCTTGGTGTCACCGAGTCTGACTTATTGTGTGTAATGGTTGGATTTTTGGGGATGCCTATATATACCCCTTCACCACCACCCACTCGATAGAGAAGCACTCAGAACTATTCCATAGCTATCCTACACAGTTTTCTGAGAGAGAACCACCTACCCTTGTGATGAGGTCAAGATCTTCCACTCTAACCATATGGATCATGATTTCTAGCCTCCTCAAGTTGCTTTCCACCAGTCCCATCTCTTCTACCAAGCCAAATCTATGATAGAGAGATTGTGTGTTGAGGAGCTATCATCTTAAAGCACAAGAGCAAGGAGTTCATTGTCATTACCGAGCCTATTACCTTTAGGAGGGTGGTGCCTCCTAGATTGGTTAGGTGTCGCTTGGGAGCCTCCTATTTCATGTTGTGGAGTGAACCAAGAAGTTTGTAAGGGCAAGGAGATCACCTACTTCATGAAGATCTACCCATAGTGAGGCTAGTCATTCATCGACAGAAGCCACATGGAATAGTCAAGGTTGCTTCTTCGTGGAACCCTTCGTGGGTAGAGGCCTCCATGGACTCTCGCGACCATTACCCTTCGTGGGTTGAAGACTCCATGAACATGGATGATAGCACCTCCTATCGGAACCACGGGAAAAATCCTTGCGTCTCCTATTGTGTTTGATCTTTCTAACCCATCTCTTTACTTACATGTGCAATGTCTTTACTTTCCGCTGCCACACTTGTAGACATGCATGTGTAGGGATGTTTGACTATCTAGATTTGCTAAAAGTATTAAAATCTACTAGTAGTCTATTACCCCCCCCCCTCTGACTCGCCTCTCTCGATCCTACAAGTGGTATCAGAGCTTTGGTCTCCATTGCTTGGGTTTAATCACCGTGGAGGAAGATGGATGTTTCTAGTGTAGAGAGTTTGAGTTGTAGAGTGCCCATTCTTGATGGAGTGTACTATAGTCAGTGGAAGAATTCCATGATTGATCTATTTAATAGATTCCATTTGACTAAATATATTGAACAACCCTATGTGCTCCCCATTGATGAAATGCATCCCACGCACGAAGAGGAAATTAACATGCTTGGTAACCTAAGAGTTGTCAATCTTATTGTTAGAGGTTTACCAAGATTCGAGCTTTCTCAAATGAAAAACTTTGCACGTGCCCATACCTTATGGACTGATTTGGATAAACGATATCCAAATCTGTCCTTAGAAAATCTTGATGAACTTCTTCATAAAACTGTTGCTTTTAACAAAATGAAGCCTAGTGATCCAAACTTTTATAAATGTCTATTTGAGCTCCGTGATCTTATGTGTGCTAAAGGAGATGTCACCACTATCAACAACATTATCTTTGAAGCCATTCACATTCATAAACTTGAGTATTGTCATAATCACTATTCTAACGAATCTCTTATTCTTTATGATGAGGATTTCCCACTTGATGATGACACTGTGGAACATGGCTATTATGAAGAAGACGAGTTGTTTGACATCGAGTATGAGAAGATCATGAAGAATCTGAGTCTTATGGCAAACTTTAGAGATTACATGTCCAGAGGAAAATAGTGGATTCTTGACAGTGGATGTAGGGATCATATGACTGGTGATAGAGACATGTTCCAAGAGATCACGCCTAATCAAGGTCCTCGACGATACGTGACCTTTGGAGATAACTCTAAGGGTAAGGTACTTGGCCTTGGTAAGGTGGCCATATCTCATGATAGCTCCATTCAAAATTTCATGCTTATTGAATCCCTTGGCTACAATCTTCATTCCATATCTAGACTTGCCAATTTTGGTTTCAATGTTTATTTACGAAAGTTGATTGCCAAGTGTTTCATCAAGATAATCATAAAATGGTCTTCACCGGTTTTCGTAGAGGTGATCTATACATTGTTGATTTCACTAAAAGATCCAAGCCTCGCACTTGTTTAATTGCAAAATCTTCTAAAGGTTGGCTTTGGCATAGAAGACTTGGACATGTAAGCATGCGAAATCTAGATAAGCTAATCAAAGTTTATGATATACTTGGAGTTAAAGATGTTATATTTGATAAAGATAGACTTTGTAATGCTTGTCAAGCTGGAAAGCAAGTAGGTGGAAGTCATACCATTAAGAATATCATGACTACAAGGAGACCACTCGAGTTACTTCACATGGATCTTTTTGGTCCCAATGCTTACAAGAGTCTCGGTGGAAATTCCTATGGTCTAGTTATAGTTGATGATTTTTCCAAATTGATATGGGTATTCTTTATTGATGATAAGTCGCAGGTTCAAAAGATATTCAAGAACTTCGCTCGCAAAGCGCAAAATTAGTTTGAAGTCAAGATCAAGAAGGTTCGAAGCAATAACGAATCAGAGTTCAAGAACACCCATGTGGATACCTTTCTTGATGAAGAAGGTGTCTCACATGAGTTCTCGGCTACATACACACCTCAACAAAATGGAGTTGTTGAGAGGAAGAACCGCATGCTCATTGAGATGGCATGAATGATGCTTGACGAATACAAGACGCCAAGACACTTTTGGGCAGAAGCCGTTGAAACAGCATGTCATGCCACAAAGCGACTTTACTTGCACAAGCTTCTCGGTAAAACGGCATATGAGCTGCTCACCGGTAGCAAACCCCAAGTCGGATACTTTTGGGTATTTGGCTCAAAGTGCTACATTCTTGATAAGCATCGTCGTACTAAATTAGCACCTAAATCTCATGAAGGATTCCTACTTGGTTATTGATAGAGCTCTCACACTTAGCGTGTCTACAACAACTTCACTCAAAAAGTTGAAGAGACGATAGATGTGAAGTTTGAGGAATCTAATGGTTCGCAAGTCGAGCAATTGCCAAATGATGTACGTGATAAGGATCCTTCGGAAGCCATACTAGATCTACCTATCGGCAAGATTCGTCCCATGGAGGTGAAGGAGAGTACTTCATCAACTCAAGTGGAAGCCCCCACCTCACGTCAAGGTGCACCTCAATACGACATGGAGGCATCCACAAGTGGTACACGACAAGATGATGAAGATGAGGAAGTACATCATGAAGATCCACCACAACCACCTTCATCACCACCTCAAGGGAACGACACCTTCAACAACAACGAAGATGAACGAGATGATAATGAAGAAGAAGCTTCACCATCCAACAATCGGAAGTTGACCCGTGTTCGAGCTCAAGTGACCAAGAACCATCCCCTAAACCAAATCGTTGGTGATATACAAACAGGGAGAATCACTCGCTCTAAAACCCATCTAGCTAACTTCCATGAGCATTATTCTTTCATCTCTAGCATTGAGCCGTTAAGAGTAGAACAAGCTCTAGAAGACGCGGATTGGGTGACCGCAATGCATGAAGAGCTACACAACTTCAAGAGGAACGAAGTGTGGACACTCATGGAAAAACCCGAAGATGAGCACAACATCATTGGAATCAAATGGGTGTTCCATAACAAACAAGACGAAGATGGTCAAGTTGTACACAAAAAGGCTCGTCTCGTAGCCCAAGGATATACACGAGTCGAAGGTATGGACTATGGTGAGACTTACGCCCCTGTTGCTAGACTTGAAGCTATCTGTATTCTTCTTGCTTATGCTAATCACCATGATATCACGCTCTATCAAATGGACATCAAAAGTGCATTTTTAAACGGTGAAATAGAGGAAGAAGTTTATGTTAAGCAACCACCTCGTTTTGTGAATCCTAAGAAACCTGACCATGTTTGCAAGCTTCGCAAAGCTCTTTATGGTCTTAAGCTAGCCCCTCGTGCTTGGTATAAATGTTTAACGAAGTTTCCCATCAAAAAAGGTTTTGAAATTGGTAAAATTGATGCAAGCTTGTTCACTATGAGATTTGATGGAGAATTATTTGTATGCCAAATTTATGTGGATGATATTATCTTTGGTTCCACTAACCCTCGATTTAGTGAAAGATTTGGAAGGTTAATGTCCGAGAAGTACGGGATGTCTATGATGTTTGAGCTAAAATTCTTTCTTGTATTGCAAATCAAGCAATCAAGAGAAGGAACTTTCATCTCTCAAACTAAGTATACCAAGCACTTAATCAAGAAGTTCAACATGCATGATTGCAAAGGTATGAAAACCCCTATGCCCACTAGCGGACATGTTGACCTTGCCAAGGAGAATGAACTGGTTGATCAAAAAGTTTATCGACCTATGGTAGGTTATTTGTTATATCTATGTACATCTCGTCCTGATATTATGCTTATTGTTTGCATGTGTGCTAGGTATCAAGCCGCACATAAAGGGTGTCATCTTTTGGCTATGAAACATATTGTGAGATACTTGATACAAACAGCAAACTTTGGCATTTGATAGCCCAAGGGATCTTCTTGTAATCTTGTTGGCTACTCTGATTCGGACTATGCCGGTGACAAGGTTGATAGAAAATCCACCTCGGGTACTTGTCAATTTTTAGGTACATCTCATGTGTCTTGGTCCTCCAAGAATCAAAACTCGGTATCTCTATCTACTGCCGAAGCTTAGTATATTGCTGCTGGATCTTGTTGTGCTCAATTACTATGGATGACACAAACGCTTAAAGATTATGGTATTCATGTTAAAAATGTTCCATTACTTTGTGACAATGAAAGTGCTATTAAAACTAGACATAATCCTGTGCAACATTCTCGAACCAAGCATATTCAAGTTCGACATCATTTCATTCGAGATCATGTTGCCAAAGGAGATATCAATCTTAAGCATGTTCGTACTAACAAGCAATTGGCTGATATCTTCACCAAGCCACTTGATGAGAGGACATTTTGTCATTTGAGAGTGAATTGAACATCATGGATGCTTCAAACTTGAGCTAGACTCACTTGGTTGCGACCAAGGGCATGAGCTTAATTGTTATTTCCATGATCTAGTAACTCATTATCATATGCCATGGAATTGTATGCTCCCTTGTATTGCATCTAACCTTTTGTAGGTACTTGGAAGAACTTCATTCCACAAGATTGCTATCAACTCCAATCATAAGAAATCTTGTCATTACCAAGTATCCACAACCCCTCTTGATGATGGAAGGAAGAAGACAACAAAAATATCCTTGACATATACTTGATCTTAGTTGCAAATCTATAAGTGGTATCATGTCAACAGGATATATCCATTGTTCTTCCTTGCATGATTAACCTTTGTAGGTGATGAGTGTACTAGAACAACAAGGAATGATTCAAACTCAAGATGATCTTCATCAACCTCAAGCATCCTGAACAAAAGTTCACCTATGTGTAGCGTCATCAACATCATTCAAAGGTATGTACTCACAGGTCTTGAAAAGGCTTTCGTCCAAGTCATGGGCTAAAGCAACTCAAGAGATATGAAGGCATCAAAATGCTTAATCAAAAAATGGTAACCCCATTTTCAACTTAAACGATGAATATGACCTATGATCAAGTATTCTTGCTTAGCTCCTAAGTCAATATACTCTAATATTGGTTAACTAGTCACAGCCCATCATTTAGTTAAGAAACTTGTGTGGATTGCTCTCTTATTGCATGATTTCTCGTAACCACTCAAATCTTATCTATTTGATGACCCTTGTAATTTTTTCACATATTTTCTTTGAAACAGTTTCATTTGTCTCTGAAAACAGAAACTTGGTTTATCTTTCGGAGTCACCGACTTAGATAACTCAGTTCTACCGAACTTGCAGATAAGCTACACTAAACAAACTTGGTATCACTCATTTATCCATCTTGGAGCCACCGATTTTCTTGGAGTTCCAATTTTATGTTTTCCTGATATAGTTTACTTTGCTTTGTGTTCCCAATAAAATCTTGTTCCTTCTATGATTCCTTCAAAAAAACATTTAGGGGAGAAGAACAAACAACACGTCGGGGGAGAAAATCATTATTCAAGGATCCCTAGCTCCAAGAGTAAGAAACCTCAAATTTTCCAAAAGGAGAGACCCTACCTTCAATGACCTTTGAACTCCATGATCCCTACCTTGTCAATGATCCCTGTCACTACTCCCAAGTGTGTTTGGTAATTTATGCCAAAGGGGGAGGATATCAAAGCTTCATGCTAAAGGGAGAGTCACATGCTTATGAAAAATGGAAGATATGATTTAGGGGGAGAGGAAAATACATAATCAAGGAGAAGAACAACATGTAGGGAGAGAAAACTACTATTGAAAAGTAATCCTCACTTTTCTCACCCTATCCAATCCCAATATCTACATGCTGAGATTCAGGGGGAGAGGATGAACTACCACTTTCATATCTAAAGGGGAGAAAGTTCTAAAGAATTTATGCCTAAGGGGGAGACATATTAATCTTAAGGATTATTATACTTTATATGTTCTCCATATGTTGGTAGCTTTGAGTTCTATTTTCTTGTACTTAGTAGAATACTCTTGTGTTTCCTAACATTATTTTCCCAAGTGTGTCTCTACTACTAGAATGCACAAGAGCTCAAGGTAAGTATATGCATCATATCTTTGATCAACATGATCTCTTGCTTCTTGCGGATACTGTTTGCAAGAGTAAAGTCTTGATCAAGGATATACATTTATTCACATATATTGATGCATATAGCCAAGATACACATGACTCCTTATATCCCTTCATCCATATGTGTGTCCATGCATTCCAAAGCAAATATCCTTTAAAGGACTGCACACACTTAGGGGGAGCAAATCTAGGTCATGTGTTTCTCAAAGTCTTCATTGAATCCATGCATAACTTTATTTGAAGCTTTGATTGTATGTTGTCATCAATTACCAAAAAGGGGGAGATTTAAAGCACAATATGCTCCCTTGTTGGTTTTGATAATTCATGACAAAATACATTGTCTCTTGGACTAACACCTCTATCTAGTACATTTCAGATGATGGTCAATGAAGATCTGAGTTGGCAAAAAGGTTGACGAGATTGTGGAATTACCCCAAGATGCAAAGAAATAAGTTGGCCAAGCTTCAAGCAAGGGGATTCTACATTTTATATTTGTGAGAAATCACTTTGAGTCTATAGGAAAGCCAATACTATTAAAAGGGGGTAAAGTTTTGATGGTGAACAATATGCTCAAACATGCACAAGTGACAGTCACCAAAACATCCACATACTCTCCCACCAAATTCTGTCCTAAGCCAAAAATACCAAATCGGTGCAACCAACTTTACTATCCCGGTGCCATCGAGTTCAAAACCCAAGACAGACTCAGCCAAACCCTAACACTTCGGTGCAGCCGACATAGCACTCGGTGCCACCGAGTTGGGTTGCCAACTTCCTCTTATGCAAATCCTCATTTTTGGTCCGACCGAGAATGGTGAATCGGCATCACCGAGTTTGGTAATTCTGACCGTTGGTCACCCTGTCGGTGCAACCGAGAGTTATATATCGGTCCATCCAAGATTCAAAAGTTGCCACTTTTTGTCACTTTGGTACCATCGAGTTTTACACTTCGGTGTCACCGAGTCTGACTTATGGTGTGTAATAGTTGGATTTTTGGGGATGCCTATATATACCCCTTCACCACCACCCACTTGATATAGACGCACTCTGAACTATTTCATACCTATCCTACTCAGTTTTCTGAGAGAGAACCACCTACCCTTGTGTTGAGGTCAAGATCTTCCACTCCAACCATATGGATCCTAATTTCTAGCCTCCCCAAGTTGCTTTCCACCAGTTCTATCTCTTCTACCAAGCCAAATTTGTGTGAGAGAGATTGTGTGTTGAGGAGTCTATCATCTTGAAGCACAAGAGCAAGGAGTTCATCGTCATTACCGAGCCTATTACCTTTTGGAGGGTGGTTCCTCCTAGATTGGTTAGGTGTCGCTTGGGAGCCTCCTACTTCGTGTTGTGGAGTGAACCAAGAAGTTTGTAAGGGCAAGGAGATCGCCTACTTCGTGAAGATCTACCCATAGTGAGGCTAGTCCTTCATGGAGGGAAGCCGCATGGAATAGTCAAGGTTGCTTCTTAGTGGAACCCTCCATGGGTAGATCCCTCTATGGACTCTCGTGACTGTTACCCTTCGTGGGTTGAAGACTCCATTATGGGGACCCCGACTCATAAGTCGAGATCACCGAATGCACGTGTATAGTGATCCCAGAGATCAATGCTCAATAGAACACACATAAGCTGAATAACAAGAGTCTTACATCCACACTTAACGTCTTACACAAATAATGACCACAAAGGTCTTAGTCTTACATAGATAGGGCCACACAGGCCAAACACTTAAAATAGGACAAGGAGCGGAAATCTTGGTCGAAAGCGTGAACCCATGCCATCTGCCTTAACCTACAAGCATTCTGACTGGGAAGCGTCCTAGTTCGCATGTTCGTCTCCAACGAACTCTTCAACATACTCCTGTTCTTCCATGCCTGGCCAATTAAATAACTAGTGGCAAGCCAATGAGTACTTTGAATGTACTCGCAAGAAACCCAAGTTGTGGAACAAGATAACAATGATGCATGATATAGCACTAAGTAGGTAAGTTTGCGGAATGCTAATTTTGTATGCAAATAACATGATCAGGTAACTAGTAACCATGCATGAACAGTTAACAGATGTCCATGTGAACAAGTTACAGACATCACCATAAGTAGGGGTAGAACATCTCGTGTTCATTCATCATGCTAAGCCATCAGACTTAGTTTAATTCCCTTGCTAAGTCATTGGACTCAGCTCATGTGACCTCATGTCACCATCTGATTCGTACTCTAACCAAGTTTCACGAAAACATCCGGACGTAGTCTAAGAAGGACCTCCAACTGTCCATGACCGCGGACGCGGCTATTAGACTAGTTTGACACTCTGCAGAGGTTGCACACTTTACCCACAAGACTCAGGGAACTTCCGTGTCATCCACGACTCGCGGTATATAACATACCCGAGGTAAGCACCTGAACAATGCCTTTCCCATAGCGATACTAAACAAAGAGTCCACTTGATTGGTACCCAGCCCTCATGATGTACTTCACACGAGCCTCGCTCTAAACCGTACCATCCATGAGGGGACCAACGGTGTGCCCGGTGCCTGTGAAGATAGCGCATGATCGTACATACCAGTATGACCACGTATCGAGAGTGACCACACCACTCTCGCCACTAGTAATGCAGGCTCCTTGCCAATACATACCAAGGTAATCAACAAAGCCTCGTCCCATAAGGGGTGTCGTGGTTGCGCATGTAATGTTGGGACGGTCAACAGACCTTAGAACTCTCCGTTTTCAAAAACACGTACTCACTTGTTCCGGCACACCACTTCTTTCTCAAGTGGTCGCCCATCTCATCAATATCTCCCTCGGGCAATAGTGGCACCCGACGTTTTTTTTGAAAGTACTTGAAATCATTTCTCTCTTTCCATCACTATGCATAGTCCCGATCCCACTTGCCTAGCATCTACTAGCATCCTATCTATACGCACCCGCATAACCCTCATATGGTGGTAGGGTCATGCACGATGCAAGTGTCAAAGGAAAAGTATCGGAGGCATCCCATCGAAAGGGGAACACCACATCACATGATCAATTATGATGAAACTAAGTGTTATATGACATGCAATAAAAATGGTTTCTCATCATGGTCAAAGGGTTGCTTGCCTGGCTCAACAAAGTCTCCGGGGTCTTCGAAGTCGTCGGGTCCAACTTCTTCGCCAACCGCACAATCAATCATCGCGAAATAAAGCGATAAAAATAAGCAACACACAAAAACAGATCATTCAACTAGTTATTTAAAATGCCACTCTATTCTGATAAATACCCAATGCCATACTAAAAATATTCTCCTAGAATTTTGTTGTGAAAAACATTTTAGAAATTAAATAACACAGGCAAAAAGGTGCCTAAATGTAGGTTTTAAAAATAAAACAGTCCTAAAAATAATTTCAAACATTTTTTAAATGGCACTAATAAATTCTATAGATTATTCTAAGAATTTAGGTGGAAAGACATTTTGATTTAGATGCATATATAAGTCTATGGGATTTTTGGAAAAAGACAGAAAAAAGTAAAATAAAACCGCACTATGCCCGTCGGGCCAGAAGCACCGAGGCAGAGCCGGCCCACAGGGAAACCGGCCTAGGTAGATGGCGCGCATGGCAGCCGATAGGTTCAAACCTGACAGGCGGGCCCGACGTGTCGATGGCACAAGGGGCAGGGGAGTATGACAAGAGGGCCCCGCCTGTCATCTCTTTCCTCATGCATAGGGGCATGGGAAGGCTCACTGGAGGCGACTCCGGTGGACGTTCGACTTGAGGAAGGCATGAGGGGGCTTTGGGAGGTCCCGCCGTTCGCTCGGGCACGGTGGAGGTCGCCGGGGGGCGCGGTTCGCCGACGACATGAACCCGTGGCGGAGAGCTCTCGGGAAGAGGATGGTCCGGCCGCCTTGAGCTGCAAATGAAGCGGAGAGGAGGAGCGATCAGCATAGGAGGAGAGGGAGGCACACGGGAAGAAGAATGGGCGTTGGAGACGCCGCATACCCCGTGATCGACGATGATCCCCGACGGCGGAGCTCGGGTGCGATCTAGGAGCAGGGACCCTCGGTGCTTGCGGGGGTGGAATGGGCGCTCAATTGGGTGCGGAGAGAAGTAGGTCCGGGGGTCCTTTATATGGGCGAGTCGGAGGCAGGGGAGGTGGCGAGCGCAAAAGAGCTCAGGCTCTCGCCGTTGAGCCATGGCAGGCCAGGGAGGGGGCACATGGGGTCCACGGGAGATGCCCTGGAGGGTGTGGACAAGCAAAGGGGGGGGCAAGGACGTCGCACGTGCGAGCCCTGGCACTGGCCAAGGGGTGCGGCCGGTTCGCGTGTGCGGGGAGGCCTTTGGAGAGGGAGAGAGGAGGGGAGGTGACTGACAGGAAGGTGCAGACGCCGAGGGAGCTCGGTGGCGTGTTCTCCTGGCCCGAGGTGGTCGGGGCATCGGGATGGGGGGCAGGTATAGTGCGGGAGTGCACTGTAGCGTGCTCCAGAGTGCCCAATTGGCATGCCAGGGCATGCCATTGGCGTTTTGGGTGCGACCATCTTTGTCCAGAGGCTCTAGGGGTGAGAAAAATAGATGGATAGAGCATTGGATGCCCTAGGATGCCTTAGGAGCGAAGGAAAGTTGAGAGGGAGAGATAGAAAGCTCCTATCCATAGAGGTAAATGGTGTTTTTCACCACATTTTACATGAGCTATGACCATGAGGCTTCTGCTAGAGGTGAAAGGTAACTACAGGAGTCTATGGTAAGAAGTTGGTGGCAACGGTAAAAGAGAGAGGGGTGAAAATGGGGGTTTTGCTAAATCACCAGAAGGTGTTTGATGGTGTTTTCGGCAAGAAGATGCTTCCACCTTACTGAGATACTTACCAGGGTCAAAGGCTAGGTAGAGATTAGGGGATTCACCAAATTTGAGCTTAATAGGAAGAAGTTGACAATGGAGATTTGATAAACCCTAGAAATTAGCAGAATCAGATTTCTGTAGATCCATTGATGCTAGGCTTTTATCCTTGATGCACCACTTAGTGTATCATCACTATTTGGCCATTAGAGCATGACCACAAAGTATGAGGCCAAGGGGAGACACTTCACAATGTAAAGTTGCTCAAATTTGATTCTGGACACGAATGGTTTTGGGATGGTTTGATGAACCAAACCATCTTGGATTGAGATGAAACTTTGCAAGATCCTCACCTATGATAGTGTTGACTTGCTGGAATTTTCCTAGAATTTATTGAGAATATATCTTATAGAAATATTTAAAAAGTTTGATCTGAATAGAAAGGGTTTTGATGGGTTTTTGCCCATGATTTGATCATGCCCTTGTGTTGAAATTCATATATATGGAAAATATGTGTCCACTAAGTATCTCTAAATTTTCTCAAATAATTTCAGAGTATTTAAATAATTTTTCCCTATGAAAAACCATTTCTGGCCTTAAGAAGAATCCTTTAAATAAAATGTGAAAATAATCTTTAAAAATAATATCTGGTCGTTTTGGGAAGTCATATATATAGTAGGTTTGAAATAAAGCTTTTGGGAAGGAAGGGTCCACCTAATTTGAGTACTTGTAGTGCAAACCTCATTTCAGGGGGTTTTGAAAACCTAATTTGAATAAATCATTTTTTGTTAAAACATTATTTGATAAAAATAGTTTTGGGCACAATTCAGATGGCATGATCATTGGGCAAGGGGTTTGGGACATGGAAGATGAATATAAAGTGAAATAGAACCTAGTAGTGCCATAAAACACAATCAACAAGCAAGCAAACAACATAACAAGCAAGCACAAGCACATAGAAACTGTTTGAGTTGGCTCCAAATGGTATAAACCCAAATATAACAATGTGCTACAAACACAGGGTGTGACATCCATGAACGTGGATGTACGATAGTACCACCTATTGGAACCACGGGAAAAATCCTTCCGTCTCCTATTGTGTTTGATCTTTCTAACCCATCTCTTTACTTACATGTGCAATGTCTTTACTTTCCGCTGCCACACTTGTAGACATACGTGTGTAGGGATGTTTGACTATCTAGATTTGCTAAAAGTATTAAAATCTGCCAACCAATTAACTTGGGAAAAGGTTAGGTTTTAAGTTTCTACTAGTAGTCTATTCACCCTCATCTAGACACGCCTCTCTCGATCCTACACCTCTATCGGTGCCCAGAGACCTCTGAAATGGTCCAACACTCCTATCATCTTCGACGCCGAGGATCACCCTGATCGCAAAACTACGGTCGGGTGCCTGCCATTGTTGGTTTCGCCAACAATTCGCAACCTCAGGGTGACGAAGATGCCAGTCGACAGTGGGGCCAGCCTGAACCTAATCTCGCCAGATGTCATCCAGAGG
Organism: Hordeum marinum; assembly: GCA_022496015.1. Lineage (NCBI taxonomy): Eukaryota > Viridiplantae > Streptophyta > Magnoliopsida > Poales > Poaceae > Hordeum > Hordeum marinum. Next base: position 139,318,291 of record CM039672.1, read on the forward strand.
TTGCAAATTCCTGATGAAGATCTCGAGCCGACAAGCGCTTTCCAAGGGGTCAATTCAGGGAGAACTCAACCAAAGGGCAGGATCACGCTACCGGTGACATTTGGCAGTGATATCAATTTCAAAACAGAGAAGATCGTCTTTGTTGTCGCCAAGATCTTGTTGCCGTACAATGGCATCCTTGGTCGCCCAGCACTGGCCAAGTTCATGGCGGCCACCCACTTCGCTTAAAATGTGCTGAAAATGCCCGGGCCAATGAGCGTCATCATGATCAACTCCGACAAGAAAAGTGCACTTATCTACGCCTACCAACTCTATCGGGGGTTAGTTGCAGCACCTGCCACCAATGCACTTGCTCCTGCCGCTGAAGCTCCCAGGGGGAAGAAGACCGGCAAGGCCTCTGGTGCACATTCCGGCAAGCGCACCTCCTCGGGGTGCTGCGCTCCCATTGATGATGTGCTAGAGAGATCCACCGACAAGATCAAGAAGTCCAAGGTAGCTCCACCAGATACCAAGAAGGTGCCGGCCAAATAGGATGGCACGGGGGGAACTTTCACCATAAGTTCCACCCTTGACGACAAATAGGAAAGCACGCTCATCGCCTTCGTCTAGGGGAATGTCGATGTGTTTGCATGGCAACCATCTGATATCCCCGGTGTTCCCAGGGAGGTGATTGAGCACGACCTTGTCATCTTCCCACACGCATGGCCCATCAAGCAGAAGGTCTAGAAGAATGCTTTGGAGCGGCAACACTTTATTGCCGAAGAGATCAAGAAATTAGAAGCGGTTGGCTTGATCAGAGGAGTACTTCATCCAACATGGTTGGTCAATCCAATTGTAGTGCGCAAGGCAAATGGAAAATGGAGGTTGTGCATTGACTTCAGAGACATCAACAAAGCCTGCCCCAAAGGTCCTTTTCCCTTGCCGCGCATCGACCAAATTCTGGACTCCACTGCCGGCTGTGAGTTGTTGTCTTTCCTTGATGCCTATTTAGGCTATCATCAAACTTTCATGGCCAAGCAAGACGAGGAGAAGACCGCATTTATCACCCCATCTGGTACGTATTGCTTTTTGCGTATGCCTTTCAGATTGAAAAGTGTTGGTTCCACATTTGCAAGAGCAGTCCAGATTTGTTTTGTGCCCCAGCTACATAGAAATATGGAGGCTTATAGGGATGACATAGTGGTCAAAACCAAGGACAAGGCTACACTCATATCGAACCTAGAAGAAACATTTGTTAATTTGCTCAAGATCAACATGAAGCACAACCCTGAGAAGTGTGTGTTCGTCGTCCCATCCGGCAAGCTTCTCGGTTTCTTTGTATCTCAACGAGGAATTGAAGAAAATCTCGACAAGATCAAAGCAATTGAGCAAATTGAGGAACCAAGACGTGTCAAAGATGTGCGCCGTCTTGCCGGCTGTGTTGCTACTCTAAGTAGGCTCATCTAAAAGTCTGCTGAGCGCGCCCTGCCCTTTTTCGAAATCTTGAAGAGGCAGGTCCAATGAAATGGACCGTGGAAGCAAAGGAAGCATTGCAAGATTTGAAGAAGTACCTCTCCTCTCCGCCAGTCCTAGTCGTGCAAAAACCACAAGAGCTGTTGCTGCTATATTTGCCAGCAACAAATCAAGTGGTGAGTGCTGCGCTAGTGGCTGAAAGAGAAGTTGATGAAGAAGCAGCGGCAACGGCAGGGCCGCCAACCGACGAGCCATGACACTCCCCGACTGGGTCTGGTGCTGGCAAGGAAGGATCTGCACAGTTGAATGAGACAATCCAGAAGAAGAAGGTGGTGCAGCATCTAGTCTATTTTGTCAGCTCCCTGTTGCAGTGGGATAGGTCAAGATATTCTGGCATGCAAAAGCTGCTCTTCGGCCTTCTTATGGCCTCAAGGAAGCTACGCCATTACTTCCAAGCACATGAGATCACCATTGTCACTCGCTTCCCGCTGCAGTGGATCTTGCAAAACCCAGAAGCTACCGGTAGGATTGTAGAGTGGGCTTTGGAACTGTCAAGCTTTGGTCTCAAGTTTGAAAGCACTTCTACCATTCAGAGCAGAGCCTTGGCAGAGTTCATTGCGGAATGGACCACAACGCCCAATGAAGAAGTTCTAGAGTCAACTCTCCCCGGCAAGGAAATCGATCAACAGTGGATCATGTATTTTGATGGGGCTTTCTCGCTGCAAGGTGCCGGTGCCTGAGTGCTTCTTGTCACACCCACTAGAGAGCACCTCAAGTATGTGATTCAGATGCACTTTCCCTGGGAGAGATCAACAAACAACATTGCCAAGTACGAACGGATGCTTGCCGGTCTCAGGATCGCGACAAACATTGGGATCACGAAACTTATTGTCAGGGGTGTTTCTTGGCTTGTCATTAGGCAAGTGAACAGAGATTACCAGAGCCCATTGATGGAAGCTTATGTAGATGAAGTGAGGAAGTTGGAAGAATGTTTTGACGGCCCGCAAATGGCGGACATTCCACATGTAGAGAACAACGTTGCGGACGACCTGTCAAAGTGTGATGCCCTTAAGTTGCATGTGGAACAAGGAACTTTCGTGCTCCGACTGACTCAACCCTCCGTGACACCATCAACTAGACAAGAGAAAAGAAGGAAGTTGAGTTTCGGCAAGTATTTCCAGGCAGAGGTTGCAGAAGCTGCCCGCGAGGAGGTTGTCAGGGACAACGTAAGGCTTGCTGGTGAGCGCCATGCTCCGTCGGAGCCTCCGGCTCTTGTCATGGAAGCACGCGCTCCTTCCAGGCTTACCGGGCGGTAGCAGGCTCTGGCGGGTCCTCAGGCCCTTGTCATGGAGAAAAACGCTCCCCCGACAGAGGATATGCCTTTAGTCCTTGCTGTCGAGCCCCAGGCTCTAGCATGGGCACAACACATCGTCCGTTTCCTTCAGACAGGAGAACTCCCTCAGGAACAAGAGGACGTAGACAAAGTAGCCCGCTGGTCTCATATGTACTAGTTCGTAGACAACGTCATGTACAAAAAGAGACTGAATGCCATGAATCTCAAATGCATTTCTCAGGAGGATGGACTGGAGCTATTGGCAGAGATACATGGAGGCATATGTGGCTCCCACATAGGATCAAGAGCACTTACCAGAAAGGCATTCCGACAAGGTTTCTTTTGGCCCACTGCCCTCTAGGATGCAATTGCATTAATAACCAAGTATGAAGCATGCCAGTTTCATTCAAAGAAATTACATTAACCAGCTCAAGCCCTTTTTAGACAATCCCTCTCTCCTGGCCATTTTCAGTCTGGGGGCTCGACATCCTGGGCCCCTTTCCCCGTTCTGCCGGGGGCTTTGAGTACTTGTACGTGACAATCGACAAGTTCACAAAGTGGACAGAAGTGGAAGCAGTGAGGAAGGTGACAGCATAGTTAACCGTCAAGTTCTTCAAAGGAATAGTCTACTGTTTTGGTGTTCCCAACAGGATTATCACTGACAACGGCACATAGTTCGTGAGCCGCACCTTCATGCAATATGTCCAAGGCCTAGGCAGCGGAATTTGTTTTGCTTTCGTTCCCCACCCACGGAGCAACGACCAAGCGGATATGGCTAATGCTGAAGTGCTACGAGGCCTCAAGACAAGAACTTACGAAAAGCTGCACAAGTGCGAAAGGCACTGGATTGATGAGTTGCCGTTGGTTCTTTGGTAAATCAGAACGACACCAAATCAAGCTACCAGCCAAACACCCTGCTCCCTCGTTTAAGGGGCGGAGGCAGTTCTCCCCATGGAACTCATGTACGGGTCACCTCGAGTGCTCGCTTATGATGAGCTCGAGAAAAAGCAGTTGCGACAAGATCACATGACGCTCCTTGAGGAAGACCATATTCAGGCTGCTGTGAGAGCTTCATGCTACTAGCAAGCTTTGTGCCGCTACCATAGCCGCAAATTTAATGCTAGAAGTCTTCAGGAAGGCGACCTTGTTCTTCGACGAGTTCAGTCCGCCAAGAATTCCAACAAGTTGACACCAAAGTGGGCAGGCCCTTATCGGGTAGTACGAGTCACTAGGCCTGGCGCAGTCCCCTTGGAGACCGCAGATGGCATCCCAGTGAGCAACTCCTGGAATATCGAACATCTTAGCAAGTTCTACCCGTGAGGTGCAGTTGTCGTGGCCCCCATCAACCACCTTTTGTACAAGTCTTGCCGCCGAAGCATGAAATCCTTGGTACAAAGCCAGGCTCAACCCCTCTGCGTAGTTGATTAAAGATAAGTGTTCTCCAGATCCTGATTTGTTCTCATGTTTACTTATGTGCGTGTTTGTCCGAGATATTGCATTACACTTACTCCCGACAAGAACTAACAGACCACCAAGGTTCTATATCCATATTTTCTCTTCTTTCTTCTTCTCAAAGGACAGAAGGTTACCTGATGTGGAGCTTTGTCGGGGGGGAGGGGGGGGGGGTTTGTATAGATACCTACAAGTGACATCCCAAAAAAAATCCTGCCGGAAGGAGTACGGCAACGAAAAGATAAGTTTCAAAACCCCAAGTGAATTTTTACTAAAGAATTATTTTCCTTGGACGATTTCGACCTCTGTAAGGAAAACCTGCACGAACGGGAACCTTGCCGCTATTGGCTGCACCCTCACTGTGTTTCAGGACTGCTCAATGGCTTAAGTGGTCACGCCCGCGCTCCTTGTTTCGTTTCGAGTCCGCTCAACAACTCAAGTGACAACGCTAATTCCCTTATTCTATTTTGAGTGCGACCAACACCTTGAATGGCTGCACCAAGGACACCAAGGTATCTTGCCGGTAGTGGCACCCCCAGCAGGCTGCTAAGGACTTGTTCCTTAAAGCGCTCGCGGTAGGGCTGCACACGCCGGAACGATACTTCCAAGAGGGCGTAGGGAAAGTTCCATGCAGAGAACCAGTCTAAGAAGGAAGATAACATACAGTTATTCAAAATAGGGTGAAATTTATATAAGATGTCACCTTTTCCTAAGTACATCTTTATTTGACTTTCTCCCCTAGGGGAGATTACAAGAAGAAAAAGATGGAAATGAGAGGCAGGTTACAAGAAGAAAAAGATGGCGAGAGGCTCCCAGCAGAAGCCCAGCTTGACCCCTTTGGACCAACACTGCACGGAGGGGTAGGGCTTCCAGATGGGTAGGCAAGAACCTAGCCCCTCCTGGACCAGCATTGCACGGAGGAGAGGGCCAGCACAGGCGAAAAGGGGGATGGACCCCAGAAGCCGAAGTCCACGGTCCTGCCGGAAGATCCAGCTGGAAGATGAGGCAGCGCCCAGGACAAAGGCCCATGGCAAGGCCGTCCTGCCAGGAGGGGGAGAGGCATGAAGCTGGCAGTGATGGTGCGGTCGGCGGTCAGTCCGAGATCGAGTCGTTGGGCTCCGACCTGACCGCCCAAAGATCAGACTCATCGTCGTCGTCTTTGCCGCTGTCCTCCTCATCCCTCTCGCCCGAGGACAAGCTCTCGGCGCTGCACGAGCTCTCTTCGCAACATCTGAGACGGACGTCGGAGCACCCATAAATGATGACAGAGAGAAGATTGGCCTCTATCATTTTAAAGCGAAAGACATATCCCACCTGGAGGTCGTGGGCTCGGGCGAAGGTCTTCTAGCCACGCCTGAGAAACATGATGTGATTCGCTGGGTAATCGACGTCTACCCACGCCGCGCCATTACAACAACCATGCGTCCATAACCACTAGACGGGCGGCTCGATGACCTCCATCGCTCAAGCGAAGAGGCGAGGGAGGCGTAGATGACTCTGGAGGAGACCGTCCGGGTCGTGGACGAAATCCAGTGCGGTCCTCTTGGCGTAGGTCTCCTCGAGGGAGAGGCCTAGCATCGAAAGAGGGGGTGGATCCGCGCTCCGCCTCCCCCGACCTCAGCCTCCACGATGGCCACGACCCCTCATGCCTCGTCGACCGCACGCGCTCGAACCGCCCTCCGCCTCTATGTCTGAAGAAGTGGCATGATCCCGACAAGAGCTCCTCCTTGGAGCGGAGGACTATGGCCTCCCTCGCCCCCTGTTCATGGCTAAGGGTAAGCGCCGCTCGAAGGTTGGGAAAACGTGGAAGGGAAAGCTGTGCTGGTTCACGCTTAGAGGAAGGAGGAAGGATGGACGAGCACCGCCCTTGCTAACCCTCAATTTATAGGGGGAAAGCGCGGGGACTGGCTCTCCCCCGTTCCAAGGGTCACCGCCCACCTCCTCCAATAGTGGCGCCCTTGATCACGGGGCGAACAACAACCTCCCCGTTGCTCTATTCCATGGTGCTGCAGTTGCTACCTTTCCCAGGGACTTTAAGTCACGGGTGCCCTTTGATGGCTCCCCGCTACGCATGCGATGCGCGTGGCGGAAACGACCTGGTGCAATAATTGAAAGTTTGACGGTCGCGCTGTGCACGTATCCCACGTCCCGCATTCAGTGGGCGTCGTGGGAATGCGCATTAAGCGCAATAAACACAACCGCAAGCTCCTGCACGCATGCCCGTGCACTCTTTCGTCCTGGCCCAATAGTGCCTCGCACCGTGTGTGGCCCAGGCCCGGGGCTCCTATCGGTGCACTAGAGTTTTGGGCTCTCTAGTGGCCCTTACTCGTGCACGGGCAGTAGTAGCCACCCTAGCAGCGAGGCCCGACAGGGAGCTACCAGATACAAGCACAGAAGAATCAAGATCCCTGCAAGATCTTGTCGGGATGGCTATCAAAGCCCCGGCAAAACCCGGCAAGGTGAAGCCTCGACAAGGCCCCACCAGTGCACAGGCCAGGTGTCGTTCCGCCTAGACACGTGTCGCAGCGTCGATGCTGGAGGGGGGCTAAGCGGTGCCGATGGGATGGGCTCCTGTCCCGCCCCGCAGACGGACATAGATGCCTAATGGTGCATTAAATGCACCTATCCTACTCCGCCAATGTTAGGTATGATAACACTGTAGCTCTGTACACCTAGTGTACGCACTGTACGCCACTGTTGGGATCCCCTTCAGAGTATAAAAGGAGGCCCACGACGGTACGGTGGAGGACTTTTGGACTTTTAGTCTTCTGAGTTGCCGAAAGGGGACCTTCTAGCTCAACGGGTGGCAGCTGCTCACAGCGCTCCTGTAGCTAGAACCCTAGAAACACTCCCAATACAACCAAGCAGGAGTAGGGTTTTACGCATCCTTGCGGCCCGAACTTGGGTAAAATCCCCACATGTTGTTCATCAGACCTTATTTTTGTGCGACCCTTCTCCCCCATCGAACCGAAAGGGGTCCCTCCGATCCCATAGGTGTTCGTTCCCCATGATAGTATGATAGAGAAACTGCTCGCTAATCCTTATGCAGGAGATGGAACACTACATCCTAATTTGCATCTAATCTATGTGGATGAAGTTTGTAGATTATTTAAGCTTGCAAGTCTGCCCGAGGATCACCTCAAGAAGAAGGTCTTTCATTTATCTTTGAAGGAGAAGGCATTGACATGGTATAGGCTATGTCATGATATTGGATCATGGAGCTACAACCAATTGAAAATGGAATTTCATCAGAAGTTCTATCCTATGCATCTAGTTCATCGCGATCAGAATTATATCTAGAATTTTTGTCCTCATGAAGGATAAACAATCTCTCAAGCTTGGGGAGGCTCAAGTCAATGTTATATTCATGCCCCAATCATGGGCTCTCGAGAGAAATTATTATTCATAATTTTTATACCCGGCTTTCTCATAGTGATGAATCCATGCTCGATACTTCTTGTACTGGTTCCTATATGAAGAAACATATTGACTTCAAATGGGATTTATTGGAGAGAATTAAACACAACTCTGAAGATTGGGAACTCGAGAAGGTAAGGAGTCAGGTATAAACCATAAGTTTGATTGTGTTAAATCCTTCGTAGACATTGATGCTTTCCAAGAATTTAGCACTAAATATGGACTTGACTCTGAGATAGTAGCTTCTTGCTATGAATCTTTTGCTGCTCATATTGACCTCCCTAAGGAGAAGTGGTTTAAATATCACCCCCCATTGAAGTGAAAGTAGTTGAACCAATTAAAGTTGAAGAAGAAACTATTACTTATAATGTTGATCATGTTATTCCTGTTGCTTACATTGAGAAACCACCTTTCCCTGTTAGAATAAAGGAACATGGTAAAGCTTCAACTGTGGTTCGTAAGAGCTATGTTAGAACACCTACACCTCCTGAACAAATTAAAGTTGAGCCTAGTATTGCTATGGTTAAAGATCTGTTGGTTGATAATATTGATGGGCATGTTATTCAATTCTATGATGAAGCTGCTACAATTGCTAGACCTGATGCCACCGATAAACATAGACCTATTATTGGCATGCCTATTGTTTCTGTTAAAATAGGACATAGCTGTTATCATGGCTAATGTTATGTGGGTGCTAGTGTGAGTGCAATTCCCTTTACCTTATATAAAGAAATTATGAAAGAAATTGCGCCAAGTGAGCTAGAGGAAATTGATGTTACAATTAAGCTTGCTAATAGAGATACTATAGCACCAGTTGGGATTGTTAGAGATGTTGAAGTCTTGCGTGGGAAAATAAAATATCCTATTGATTTTCTTGACCTTGGTTCCCCACAAGATGATTTTTGTCCCATTATATTTGGTAGACCTTTCTTGAATAGTGTTAATGCCAGGATAGATTGTGAGAAGGAAATTGTTACTGTAAGTTTTGGGGACACGTCTCATGCGTTTAATTGCTCTAAATTTTGTAGACAACCCGATTATAAGGAATTTCCTAGTAAGGATGAAATTATTGGTCTTGCTTCTATTGTTATGCCTCCTACCGACCCCTTAGAACAATATCTGCTAGACCATGAAAACGATATGCATATGAATGAAAGGAATGAAATAGATAATATTTTATTTGATCAAGATCCTATTTTGAAACACAACCCGCCTGTTGAGATACTTGGGGATTCTCCTCCACCCAAGGGTGATCCCGTGTTTGAGCTTAAATAATTACCAGATACTCTGAAATATGCTTATCTTCATGAAATTAAGATATATCATGTTATTATTAGTACTAACCTTTCAGATCATGAAGAAAAGATATTATTGAAAACTCTAAGGAAGCACCGTGCTGCTATTGGATATACTCTTGATGATCTTAAGGGAATTAGTCCCACTCTATGTCACATTAAAATTAATATGGAGCCCGATGCTAAACCAGTTGTTGATCACCAATGGTGATTAAATCCTAAAATGAAAGAAGTGGTAAGAAATGAAATATTGAAACTTCTGGAGGCAGGTATTATTTATCCTATTGCTGATAGTAGATGGGTTAGTCCCGTTCATTGTGTCCCTAAGAAAGGCGATATTACCGTAGTTCCTAATGATAAATATGAATTGATCCCGCAAAGAATTTATACAGGGTATATAATGGTAATTGATTTTAGGGAATTAAATAAAGCTACTAGCAAAGATCATTACCCTCTACCTTTTATTGATCAAATGCTAGAAAGACCTTCCAAACACACAATTTTTTTGCTGTCTAGACGGTTATTCTAGTTTCTCTCAAATACCTGTGTCAAAAGAGGACTAAGAGAAGACCACTTTTACTTGCCCTTTTGGTACCTTTGCTTATGGACACATGCCTTTTTGTTTATGAAATTCACCTGCTACCTTTCAAAGATGTATGACTGCTATATTCTCTGATTTTTGTGAGAGGATTGTTGAGGTTTTCATGGATGATTTTTTCGTTTACGGAACTTCTTTTGATGATTATTTAAGCAACCTTGGTCATGTTTTGCAGAGACACGAAGAAACTAATCTTGTCTTGAATTGGGAGAAGTGTCACTTTATGGTGAATGTAGGTATTGTCTTGGGACACAAAATCTCCGAAAGAGGTATTAAAGTTGACAAAGCCAAAGTTGATGCTATTGAAAAAATGTCGTGTCCTAGGGGTATCAGAGGTATAAGAAGTGTCCTTGGTCATGTTGGTTTTTATAGGAGGTTTATTAAATAATTCTCTAAGATTTCTAAGCCTCTCACTAATCTTTTGCAAAAAGATTTTCCATTTGTTTTTTATGATGATTGTGTAGAAGCATTTGAAATTCTTAAGAACGCCTTGATTTCTGCACCTGTTGTTCAACCACCTGATTGGAACATACCCTTGGAAATTATGTGTGATGCTAGTGATTATGGCTTTGGTGATGTTCTAGGACAAAGAGTTGATAAGAAACTAAATGTTATCCATTATGCTAGTAAAACTCTAGATAGTGCTCGGAATTTTTAGCAGTTGTGTTTGCTTGTGATAAGTTCAGACCTTATATTGTGGATTCCAAGGTAACTATTCACACTGATCATCCTGCTATTAAATATCTTATGGAAAAGAAAGATGCTAAACCTAGACTTATCAGATGGGTTCTTCTGCTACAAGAATTGGATTTGCATATTGTTGATTGAAAGGGTGTTGATAACAACGATGCTAAACCTAGACTTATCAGATGGGTTCTTCTTCTACAAGAATTGGATTTGCATATTGTTGATAGAAAGAGTGCTGATAACCCCGTAGCGGATAACTTTTCTAGGTTAGAAAATGTTCTTGATGACCCACTACCTATTGATGATAGCTTTCCTGATGAAAAATTAGATGTCATAAATGCTTCGCGTAATGCTCCATGGTATGCTGATTATGATAATTACATTGTTGCTAAATTTATACCGCCTAGTTTCACATACCAACAAAAGAAAAAGTTCTTCTATGATTTAAGACATTACTTTTGGGATAATCCACACCTTTATAAATAAGGAGTAGATGGTGTTATTATACATTGTGTACCTGAGAAGGAACAGGAATAAATCCTACAAAAGTGTCATTCCGAGGCATGCGGAGGACACCACGCTGGAGACAGAACTGCACACGAGGTATTACAATCTAGGTTTTATTGGCCTACTCTCTTCAAGGATGCTCGTAAGTTTGTCTTGACATGTGATGAATGTTAAAGAATTGGCAATATTACTAGATGACAAGAAATGCCTATGAATGTTCTCTTGTTATTGAACCATTTGATGTTTGGGGTTTTGATTTTATGGGACCTTTTCCAACATCCAACGAGTATACTCATATTCTAGTTGTTGTTGATTATGTTACTAAGTGGGTAGAAGCTATTCCAACTAGTAGTGTTGATCATAACACCTCTATTAACATGCTGAAAGAAGTTATTTTCCCTAGATTTGGAGTCCCTGGATATTTAATGACTGATGGTGGTTCACACGTTATTCATGGTGCCTTCCGTAAATTGCTTGCTAAGTATGATGTTAATAATAGAATTGCATCTCCCTATCATCCTCAGTCAAGTTGTCAAGTAGAATTAAGCAATAGAGAAATCAAATTTGATCTTTCAAAAGATTTAAATAGATCTAGAAAGATTTGGTCTAAGAAACTTGACGATGCATTATGGGCTTATAGAACTGCGTAGAAAAACCCTATGGGTATGTCTCCGTATAAAATGGTTTATGGTAAAACATGTCACTGATCTCTAGAACTAGAGCATAAAGCTTATTAGGAAATAAAAGAGCTCAATTATGATTTCAAACTTGCTGGCGAGAAGAGGTTATTTGCCTATGAGAATGCCAAGTTGTTTAAAGAATAGGTGAAGAGATGGCATGATAAAAGGATACAGAAGCGTGAATTCAATGTAGGTGACCATGTCTTGCTTTACAATTATCGTTTAAGATTTTTTGCAAGAAAACTTCTCTCTAAATGGGAAGGGCCCTACATTGTTGAGGAAGTATATCGTTCCGGTGCCATCAATATCAACAACACCGAAGGCACAAATCCGAAGGTGGTAAACGGGCAAATAATCAAAAATTATATCTTAGGTACTCCCATAAATGTTGAAACCAATATTATCAATACCATAACTCTGGAGGAGTATATTAGGGAGACCTGTCGGAATGTTTCAGACTCCGAAAAGGAATATGTATGTGGTACAGTAAGCAAACCGACTCCAAAACTTTCCCAATGGAATTTTTTCTCGGTTTTGCAATATTAAATAAATTTGGAAAAATTGAAGTAGTATGAAATATGAAGGAGGAGGTGAGAAGCTTGCCAGGCGCGACCACCCCCTGGCCATGCCTAGGTGGCTTGTCAGCACCTCATGCACCCTCCAGAATCCGTTTTCTTGTGGTATACTCCTCTAGGTCGGCAAAAATTCATTATATAATCTCTCGAGGGTTTTGACCACCATACCACTCTATTTTCTTTGTTGTTGTTCTTTGAAGAGATTTAGATCGTCATGACATCCCCAAGTGCTCTGAAGGACAAGTTCCTAGAGAAGGTCATCAACCCCTATCTTGCAGAGGTGCTACGACACCCTCAAACCATTGAGATGCGTGAGGGGGTGCTGCACATCTTTGACGTTGAAGTGCCAAAGAAGACCAGAAGCATGGAAACAAGGCTCGAAGCAATGGAGCAGCAAGTCTTCAAGTGCCAAGGGATGGTGGAACATGGACTCAATGCCAACCATATGATGATGTTGGAGTTTACCCATAAACACAAGATGGACACCCAGGAGATCGGGGAGCATATCTTCAAGCTTTACGAGAAAATCGAGCATCTCCAAGCCCAGATCTATGATTTGCAAAACCAAAACTGTGAGTATGAATACAGATTTAAGAGAATGAGTTTGGCTGCAGATTTGAGGATTCCGGGGACTCGTTCATCTTTTTAAGATGGTGAGCCTATGCCTTGGAAGACGAAGGACAAGCTTCCTGTTGGGGAACGTTGCATGGGAAACAAAAAAATTCCTATGCACACGCAAGATCTATACATGATGATGACCATCTACGAGAGGGAGAGTGGATCTACATAAACTTGTAGATCGCTAAGCGGGAAGCTTTAACAAACGCGGTTGGTGTAGTCGAACGTCTTCGCGATCTAAATCGCCGAGAGTCCCGTGATCTCATTATGATCCATCCCGCGATCCAATCATGATCCATCCCGCGAACTCATCACGATCCATCCCGCGATCTCATCACGATCCGTCTCGCAATCTTGATCACGGTCCTTCCGATCTAGCGCCGAACGAATGTCACCTCCGCGTTCGGCACACGTACAGCTCGAAGACAATCTCCACCTTCTTGATCCAGCAAGAGGGAGAGGAGAGGTAGACGAATTTTCTGGCAGCGTGACGGTGCTTCGGCAATGGTGGTGGAGCTATTCCGGCAGGGCTTCGCCTAAGCACTACAGAAATCTGATCTAGAGGAGAAACTATGCACTAGAGGAACGGGTAGCACGTGGCTAAAAAAAGTAGTGCAACAACCCTAAAACCTCCAGTATATATCGGATTGAGAGAGGAGGAGGCTTGGCCCTCAAGGGATTAGCCCTTGGTTCGGCCAAATCAAGGAGGAGAGGAGGACTCCTCCTCCAGTCCTAGTAGGACTAGCATTCCTTCCTATTTTGCCTTTTTTCCACCTTATGTCCTTCGGTCTTCTCTCCCATACGCATGGGCCTTGTGTGGGACTTCCACCAGCCCACTAAGGGCTGGTATTCACCCTCCCTGTCGGGACCCCGATCCTAAGTCATATAAATCCAGACTGTAACATATCACATCACTTTGCGGCCTCACGCACGGTAAGCTCCACGGCTGCAACCTTACATGAGCCGAGACCGTTTGTGTCTTTTGGCTCACTTATGTGATCATGTCGTTGGCAATCAAATGACATAGAAACCGGGCCGACATGACTAGTCATAGAACCCAAGTGGCACATCCGTACTGAAACATGCATACGTAACCCAACAATGCAGGTGTCGGCCTCAAGCGTGTGTGGACAAGTCATAGCAAGCTACAAGGACTCCACTACGTCGTGAGACATAAATCCTATCATTGTACGTAGACGAGTCGTCGCAAGCTACGGGGACTCCATTACACTGCGAGACATTTCCCCGAAGGGATAGACACAACAGCAAAGAAAGATACATGTCGGTCAATCAATGTGTCCGGAGCAGTAGCAAGCTACCATGGCTTGGTGGAAGCACAAAGAGGTAGTTTCCCATAAGGAGTTCTACTAAAGGCACACGACTAGGTGTCAGATCCCATACATATCGTTAGACGTCAGACGTACGCACGAAATGCCCTATATGCATAGATACAACTATGGCATCACAACATAACCATACAACAACACAACTTCTATTTAAGAGGCTCAGATGAGCCTTGGATAATATGTTCTTATAGGTTGGAGTCACATGACCCGACACTCAAGTCATTCAAACGAGTTCATACAAACCAAGCGGAATCATACGCTGTCTGAGTACAGACAGATGAAACGGTAAAAAGGCACATGGCCTGACTATCTACTGCCTGCCACAGGGCATAGGTCATAGCTGGGACACCAGCTATTTGGCATCGTCGACAGCTAGAAAGAACCCACCGGATGGGTCTTGGGTCTCATCTGCAACATTTATTAGGAAAACGTGAGTACAAACGTACTCAACAAGTCTTCAAAACAGACCTAGTCTATTCATGCTCATGTATCAACAAGGGGAGTGGTGGAGTTCATGCAATAATACTAGCTTTGACTCATGGCTAACTTACACTACACAATTTTAACTCTTTGTTTAAATTTTAGATATTGCACACGATTCCACTAACTCCATAACAATACACCACCATGGATTCACTTCCCTCTCTTGGGAGAGTGCCATCCAAGGTACTCACACTTGTCTTGATATTTTTATGACTATCCATTTGATTATCTATGAATAGCATAAGTTATCCAAGTAGTCCATATCCGAGGACGCGGCTACTCGAATAGTTTCATACCCTGCAGGGGTGTACTTCTTCACACACGCTCTCGCCACTTATCGCCGTGTGCTCTTTAAACCATGCACCTCGGGAACCTTCAAGCGGAAGCCCAGCGAGGGAGTTGGCCACGACCGTCAATCACATAAGACCTCTAGTCTAGGCTATCGCCTATTTGAGACTCAACCCGCACGGAAGTTTGGCCGAAGTTTCCGCTACGGCCCCAAACTATGTGCGCAGGGTTCCTAAGCCCACCATTCGGGTGACCCTTGGTACACCGTGCCACAGCCTACCACGTCGTAACCTACCCCTAGGGTCAGCGCTACGCATGGCCTCCAGCATGCTAGAAACACCAGAAACTACTTGCAACTCCTGGACTAAGGACTAAGCGATTGATAAGTCGAGCGGGGTCATATTTTAGGGCTCAACATGTGGTAGTATCCAGTCTTGGATCACAAACACGGAACTCAGTTCCTAAGAACGGTCCCAATGAGACAATCCCCTATGTACTCCTACATAGCCTCTCGTCGCTACCTTTACCAAATCGGGTTCATCACAAGCTTATCACATAGGAAGAACAATGTTTCCTCCAGTTCATCACCCAGATGAATCAGACCTGACACAACTCTAAGCATAGCAAGCATAGCAGGCAAAGTAATCTAAACACATCATGGCACAAGCATCTACCAGGTATGCTAGGTTGCAAAGTTTAGCTATTTACTGTGACAATGATAGGTAATGCAAAAGAATTGGTTCATCTATCGTGTATGACTGACATGTGAGCGGTTGTCCTAATGCAATAAACAAGAGCAGGAGCGAGAGAGTGGGATGTTATCAGAATAATCAAGGGGGTTGCTTGCCTTGCTGGGTAGTGGGAAGGTTCTCTCCTTCGTTGGAATACTCAGGGGTATCCTCAGAAGCAGGGCCTACCGCAATGCAGAACAATAGCATTTAATGCACGCAAGTGCAACAATATGATGCATGATCATGACATGGTAGCATGTATGGATGAGCTAATGCAACTAGTGTCCATGTTAATTTGAAGTGAGTTTGAATATAGGTTCAAAATCGTTCTTCATTTCAAATTCCATATGCTAACCTATTAATAAATGTGAAGGTTCATCTACATAGGTTGCTCTAATATGCATGAAAATAGCACCATTGGATTCATTTGATTTTTCTGATAAATTTTCATATATACATTATTTTCAGCTGATTTACAGATTAATTTATATGAATTGTCAAAGTTTTAAACAATTTCTGGAATTATTTTGAAACTGGAAAATGAAATATGACGTTAGCCTGACGTCACTACGACGTCAGTTGGTCGGCTGACCAGGCCAGGTCAAACCTGACCAGTGGGACCCACTGGTCAGTGACCCAGTCACTATCAGGATTAACTAATTAGCTAATTACTAATTAGATTAGGTTAGGGCCCACTCGTCAGTGGGCCATTAACTTAATTAAGTTAGTTTAATTATTATTTTCAACAAATTCTAATTAGAAAGGGGGCAGGCCCCACTTGCCAGTTGACCTGGGGTCAAACCCCGTGGTCAGCGCCGGTTGACTCGCCGACGTTGAGCCGCCACCGACGTTAGGTTTGGCGGAGGGGGTCAGGATTCCTCCTCCGGCGACCAAAAGGACGGCGGAGGGCACCAAACTACTCTGCTTGCTCGTGCGCGTCGAGCCCGACACTTCCTAGGGGCTCGGATGGCCGGAATCAGCACCGGCGATGAGCACGTGCATCACGATCCCTGTTCTCCAACATCTGAGCGGTCACCTTCAGCGTGGGATCCTCATGGGAATGATCACAGTAGGCTGCGCTAAGATAACCATCCTCTCCTCCCATGGAAGCAGGAACATAACAGAACTCCGTGTTCTGAAGCAGACCATGGTGAAACCTCATGATAGTCAGCATGGTGTAGGCGGCCTCCTGAACTGCCATATCTATGGTGACACCTAATCCGTTCTTCTAGTGAAGCGGCTCTGCAGCTCCAAGATATGAAGGATATATCTTAACAGTACATAGATACTGACTCTGGTTGAAATCTCGATACTGTTCCTCCACTATGTACTCTGGGTACCAATGCTAACCAGCCTCCATGATAACTCTAACCAACATGGCCGTGTGATCCGGTACATCGATGCACCTGGTCAGACGGACCACCTGACGGGAAGGACGAGGAGGCATCTGAAACACAGAATGAGGGAAAGATATTAGAGATTCTAGCAGATATTGAACATCATAACGGCTGTAATTGCTCAAAAAGGATTTTGAGACAACTGCAAAAGATTGGATAAGCATAACCACTCGACTTTCTAGACTCAAATCTCTTCTCCATCTACTTGTCACACCAACAATACTCTAGTACCAACATTCACTTGCGAACAAGCTAGTTAGTGGTCCATGGTTAGTAACTCGTCATCCTAAGCAATAGATGAGAAGCCTAGTTCTTATCCGCTTAGAAAAGATGAGAATGACTCAGAATAGAATAACTTGGGAAGAGGAGTAAAAAGAGCCTTATGTTCCCTTCCCCAATCAATTCCCCTACTTTTATATAGTGTTTCTAGACTCAACTTCGACCGGTTTGGCTTGGTAGTCCTATAGTCAGTCAAGCTCTGATACCAACGCTGTCGGGGCCCCGATCCTAAGTCATATTAATCCAGACTATAACATATCACATCACTTTGCGGCCTCACACACGGTAAGCTCCAGGGCTGCAGCCTTACCTTAGCCGGGACCGTTTGCGTCTTTTGGCTCACGTATGTGATCATGTCGCTGGCAATCAAACGATAGAGAACCCGGGCTGACATGACTAGTCATAGAACCCAAATGGCACATCCGTACGGAAACAGGCATACGTAACCCAATAATGTAGGTGTTGGCCTCAAGCGTGTGTAGACTCGCCGGCGTTGAGCCACCAGCGACGTCAAAGATGGCGGAGGGGGATCTGGATTCCTCCTCCGATGACCAAACAGACGGCGGAGGGCACCAAACTACTCTGCTTAATCGCGCGCGTCAATCCCAACACTTCCCAGGGGCTGGGATGGACGGAATCGGCGCTGGCGATGAGCCCGGCGGCTACCAGAGCTCGAATGAGCACGGGCTCGTCGAACCAGGGCGCGACATGGCCGTAACTTGGCACCTACAAGCACTACGCAGCCTCATGAGTTCGATGATGGTCTCTAATCGACCAATTGGTCACCGGAGCATCACCGGCGATGAGCTCGTGCGGCGGGTCATTCGGGAGCTGGTGCAATCAGGGCCTACAGAGGGGGAAAAGGCTGAGGAAGGGAGGGGAAACATCCAGAAGCTCACTGTGGGGTCAAAGCCGTCGAAAGCTTGCTCGGGGAGGGCTCGGAGACAACGATTGAATGACGGTGAAGATTGGGTCCGAGGAGGAAAACGAGCTCGGGGACGACGCTTCGGGGCTCCTGGTGATGCGAGGCTCAGCAAGAAGGGAGAAGGCGATGAGGCTCAACGAGATTGGAGGGCTCAGAAATGAGGGGGAGCGGTTAGAACTATGGCGGCGAGCTAACGACACCGTCGGCCATGGCGGAGCAGAGGAGGAAGAGAGCAGAGGGGGCGAATGCGAGGGGAAGAGAGGGATGGGGACGTAACGTCGTCCTCATCCTCTTGCCAGCACGGCAGGGGGGACGCACGCACAAAGAGAGGTGCGTGGCAGCTCTGGCATCTGCACGCAGCGAGCGCGCATCCTCCTGGCTGCCAGGAGAACGATGATGGAGCTGGGCCAGCTGGGCCGGCCTAGGTTCATCCTCCCTTTGCTTTCTATTTTATTTTCTTCTTTATATTAATTTCTGATGTTTGTTTAACTTATGTTTGGGCCAAATGCTATGTTAAAATACCCCCAAATATTTTATAGGATTAAGTTTGAATATTTCAAACTCCTACAAAAAGTTTCAGGATATATTGAAACATAAAATAATGATAATGCTTTATTTGGCATTTTCAGAGGCTTTGTTATTTATTTCTAAATTTCTATAGTTGTTCAAATATTAAATTGGCCCCTATTATAATCATGTCCATATTTATCAGACATTGGGAACATTTTGTAAGGGCATTTTGAATTGGTTGAGTTTTCACAACTTTGAATTAATTTGATTCAAATATGAGCTTGGGGTTTCTTTTAGTCCCCATTTCATGTTGATGCAAAATTGTAACATGATGCACACACATGTTATCCTATGACATCTAGCTAGGGATGTCACACTCCCACATCCCATGTATCCTCTTGGGTCGAAATACCCCTCCCGATGGTCTCCGGGTACACTACCGGCACTCCCGGTACACTACCGATGAGCCCGAAAATTTTCCGGCGACCAAAATAGGACTTCCTGTATATCAATCTTTACCTCCAGACCATTCCGGAGCTCCTCGTGACATCCGGGATCTCATCCGGGACTCCGAACAACCTTCGGTGACCACCATACATAACTCTATACTACCAAAACGTCAACAAACCTTAAGTGTGCAGACCCTGCGGGTTCAAGAACTATGTATACCTGACCGAGACACCTCTATGGTCAATAACCAATAGCGGGACCTGGATGTCCATATTGGCTCCTACATATTCTACGAAGATCTTTATCGGTCGAACCTCTATGTCAAGGATTCAGTTAATCCTGTATGATGCTCCCTTTGTTTTTCGGTATGTTACTTGCCCGAGATTCGATCGTCGGTATCTCCATACCTAGTTCAACCTCGTTACCGGAATGTCTCTTTACTCGTTCCATAATACAAGATCCCATGACTAACACTTAGTCACATTGCTTGCAAGGCTTGTTGTCATGTTATATTACCGAGTGGGCCCTAAGATACCTCTCCGTCACACGGAATAATAAATCCCAGTCTTGATCCATGCCAACCCAACAGACACCCTCGGAGATACCTGTAGAGCACCTTTATAGTCACCCAGTTACGTTGCGACATTTGACACACATTAGGTCCTCCTCCGGTGTCAGTGAGTTCCATGATCTCATGGTCATAGGAACAAATACTTGACATGCAGAAAATAGTAGCAATAAACTAACACGATCATATGCTACATTTGTAGTTTGGGTCTTGTCCATCACATCATTCTCCTAATGACGTGATCCCATTATCAAATGACATCTCATGTCCATGACTAGGACACCATAGCCGTCTTTGATTAATGAGCTAGTCTATTAGAGGCATACTAGGGACATGGTGGTGTCTATGTATCCACACATATATCTGAGTTTCCGATTAATAAAATTATAGCATGGACAATAAACGATTATCATGAACAAGGAAATATGATAATAACCAATTTATTATTGCCTCTAGGGCATATTTCCAACAGACTCCCACTTGCACTAGAGTCAATAATCTAGTTCACATCCCCATGTGATTCACATTGTAATGAATCTAACACCCAATGAGTTCTGGGGCTCGATTATGCTTTGCATGTGAGAGAGGTCTTATGGTCAACGGGTCTGCGACATTTAGATCTGTGTGTACTTTGCATATCTCTATGTCAAACTGTAAACACTGCTACCACACTCCACTTGGAGCTATTCCAAATGGCTGATCTACTATAGGTATCTAGATTGCTACTACGAGTCATTCGGATTGGTGTTAAATCTTGCATCGACATAACTCTTTGCAATGAACTCTTTATCACCTCCATTATCGAGAAACATCTGCTTAGTGTTTTAGTTACTAAGGATAATCTTGACTTCTGTCCAGTGATCCACTCCTAGATCACTTCTGCCCCCCTTGACAGACTCATGGCAAGGCACACACCAGGTGCGGTACACAACATGGCATAATATAGAGCCTATGGCTAAGGCATAGGGGTGGACATTCGTCCTTTCTCTTTCCTCTCCCATTGTCGAGCTTTGAGTCTCACTCAACTTCACACCTTACAAATCAGGCGAGAACTCTTTCTCTGACTGATCCATTTTGAACTCTTTCAAAATCTTGTCAAGGTATGTACTAATTGAAAGTCTCATCAAGCATCTTGATCTATCTCTATAGATCTTGATGCTCAAAAATTAGG
This sequence comes from Hordeum marinum, assembly GCA_022496015.1. Classification (NCBI taxonomy): domain Eukaryota; kingdom Viridiplantae; phylum Streptophyta; class Magnoliopsida; order Poales; family Poaceae; genus Hordeum; species Hordeum marinum. The sequence goes on from CM039672.1 coordinate 139,339,053, forward strand.
TAGCTTTATCCAGGTCTTCCTTTGAAAAACTCTTTTCAAACAACCGTTTATACTTTCCAGAAATTCTACATCATTTCCGATCAACAATATGTCCACCACATAGGCTTACCAGACACTCTATAGTGCTCCCACTCACTTTCTTGTAAATACAAGTTTTACATAAACTTTGTATAGACTAAAAAACTTTGATCACCTCATCAAAGTGTATATTCCAACTCCGAGATGCTTGCTTCAGTTCATAGAAGGATCACTGAAGCTTGCACACCTTTTAGTATCCTTAGGACTGGCAAAAGTTTTGCCTTTTCCAAAATTTTAGTGTTTGCAGTTTTAGCATTTATGGCAAGTCAATTTCACCCTACACATGCAAGTCTAAGAGTATAGCAGCGGAAAATAACAACAAGCATGAGTAAAAGGGATAGGGTAGGAAGATCAAATGCAATTGTAGACACGATGATTTTTCCCATGGTTACGATAGGTGGCGCAATTGTACATCCACGTTTATGGAGTCTTCAACCCGCAGAGGGTAACGGTCGCAAGAGTCCACGGAGGGACCCACCCATAAGGGTCCACGAAGTAGCAACCTTGAAAAATCCATATGGCTTCTATCCACGAAGGACTAGCCTCACTATGGGTAGATCTTCACGAAGTAGGCAATCTCCTTGCCCTTGCAAACTTCTTGGTTCACTCCACAACATGAAGTAGGAGGCTCCCAAGCGAAACCTAACCCATCTAGGAGGCACCACCCTCCAAAAGGTAATAGGCTTGGTAATGACAATGAACTCCTTACTCTTGTACTTCAAGATGATAGACTCCTCAACACACAATCACTCTCTCATAGATTTGGCTTGGTGGAAGAGATGGGATTGTGTAACAGCCCTTTCCGATCCTCCAGAAGATTCCAGAAGATTCCCCTTTCATTTCCATTCTCGTGTGTGTTTCGTTTGGTTGTTGCATTCATCATCGCATCATTCACATCATCTGCATAGCATCATCACTCGTTTTCGAAAACTTGCATTCGTTCGTAGCTGCCGATTCTCTCCGTTCTTGCTGTTGCCCGTTGAGACCAACCACACACGCACACGCCCGCGACATCATTTAAATAAAAACCGTTTTAAGTGTGTGCAAAAATATTCTCGGATTAGGTCGAAACTTGGCATGCGGTCTTGTTATGTCGTAGGTAGACCGCATGTCGATATTCGTCGCGATCCGAGTTCGTTTGATGCCCCATCGGACAGTCGTAGCAGTGAGGTTATCGGTTTATTATCGGACATTGTCGGCGTTTTATAAACTTCGTGTCATGGGCCTCAAAATTCCCTCTCTTCCCCTCCTAGCCCATCTGCATAGTCACTGTAACCCCCCCTCCGCTTTCGGACCGTCGAATTGACATCCGGCCGTCCTAAATCGGACAGCGACCGCTAACCCTAGCCCCAAAACCTATATATAGTCCCTTCCCCTTCCAAATTGGGCAGCGAACCCTAATCCCCTAGAATCCTGTGCCAAACCGTCTCCTTCTCCCTCCTCCAGCCGTTAGGCCCGCCCGAGCCCATCTGAGCCCGGGAAAACCCATCTGGGCCCGTTCCCGAGCTCCCCCGTGCTCCATGGCGCTGTGCCCATGGCCTCGCTCACCCTTCCTCGCCCGGCCGAGACGCAGCCACCAGAGGCCACCGGACCCCCTGCGCCGCCATCGGCCGCCCCTGCCGCCGGAGCCAGCCATTTGCTCGCCGCCCTCTCCTTCCCTTTCCTCTCCTTCCCTTCCCTCTCCTCTTGCTTCTCACACCAAGCTCTCTCTCTCTCTCCTGTGCAGCCCCGCCGCCGGCTGTCCCAGGCCACCTCGCCACCGTGAACCAGGCCGCCGTCGCCGGATCTGTCACCCCCGGCCTCCCCTTGGTCGGATCCGCCCCGAGCCGTCGCCGGCTGCCCAGCCGCCGCCGCCATGTCCCCCTCCCGCTCGGGATCGAGCACGAGAGGACGAGCGCCCGCTTCCGCTAACCCGCTCTAGCCCCTCTCCTCGGAAGTGGCCAGGGTGAGCCCAGCTAGCCCCCCCTACATTTTGTTTTTATTATTTCCGTGTGTTGGCCCTATTGCATTTTTAGTCATCTATAGATAATAATCCGTAGGTCGTATTAAAATGTTCTATATATGTAAAATGATTAGAAAATTATGTAGATTAATTAGATGCCATTTTCATCCATGCCTAAGATATTTAACATACCATTTTCCTGCATTCCGCACTATCATCATGATTTTGCATTGACATATTAATTAAACGTGCATCGGGATTAATCCATATCATATATTAAAAATCTTCATAGCATCGGCATCGTATTTTCATGCATGATAAAATTTTGGCATGTTTTTTGCATATATTTTGCATTAATGAATTGCTATAAGGTGGTTAGGCCATATGTTTACATAATTAATTGTGATTAATTTTCCACATGAACCTATTCATATTATATATGTTTTTGGGGTAGAAAAATCCATAGGAATTATCTGTGCATTTAGTTTTGTAATTTGAGCATTTTGTGTGCATCTCATTTTTGTTGTGATGCCCTTTTGTTATTTTCGTGTGATTTAATCGATGCATGTTATGGAATAATTTTGAACATGAGAATTGCCCTTTGATGTGTGTCCTAGCCCCTGGACATTTTGCTTGTCATAGAAATGCATGTATAGGTGTTTTTTTGTTGTTGTCAACTTGCTATAAAGTTCTGCTGTTTTGAGATGCTAAAATATTTTAAGTCTGGAATCTGTAATATTTTGTTGCTGTCTTGCCATGTGATTTGCTAGTGATCTAGAACTCTTTTGTGGTAGGGGTAATGGAGTTATTTGTAGTTGATAATGTCCTTTAGTATGCTGCTAAGTTTCATGCCATTCTATGACCTTTATCATATAGATTTACTGCTGTCAATGTGCCTCCGTGATAAAAACTGCACTGTCTAAAACTGCTATTTTCACTAAGGCTGAAACTGTTTTGATAATGCTATGTGAAGATGAAATGCTAAGTTGCTGTTTTGGGCAGATTTCTACTATAACTTGTGTTGGTTGTATTTGTTGAACCGTAGCTCGGTTTTGAATGTGTTGCATATGAAACTTGCTTAGAATCTCAGATAGTTTCATAATAACTTGTTGCAATCATGATTTGAAATGTTTGTGATTGTATTTTCCATGCATTTGCATTCATGACATGTGCATCTTGTGTTGCTCATATCTTTTAGACCGTAGCTCCGTTTGAGATGTTCCATATATGTAAATTGACTATAATGACATGTAGAATAACATGGTGACATTTATTTTGCTGTTTGTCAAATATAATATATGATTAGTTCAGGTCTGGACCAATTTCGAAATTATCATATGAGGTCATTTCGGAAATGCTATAAGTTGTTTCCGGCCTCATTTAAGATGCCTAGATAGCTAGTTTACTTATGCTTCACCTCTTGCCATGTTAACAACATTTAAGATTATCATGTACCTAACAAGAGTGAACTAAATATTCGAACGTGGAGTTTCGTCAACATGCAACTCGTTGCATATTGAGCTTCACTTTAATGTGTAGAATTTGATTGTTGTGATTTGCCATGCATTGCATATTAAACCGGACATGCATCATATTTGTTTGTGCATCGTGTTTTGCATATGTTGTGGTGCATCTTTTGTTGATTGTTTGTTTCGGATTGCTTCCTCTCGATAGTGTTTCGAAAGCGTTCGGAGTGTGAGGATTCGTTCGACTACGTTGGACCGTCTTCTTCATGCACTCGTTCTTCTTCTGAGCGGGATCTCAGGCAAGATGACACATTTCCCTGGATACCATTACTATCATTGCCTTGCTAGGTGTCTCGTTTTCTATCATTATGTCTCGCTACCTACCACCTGTTTGACAAGCCTCCCAACATTGCCATGAAAAGCCTCTAACCCATCCACATCCCAGCAAACCTTTGTTTGGCTATGTTACCGCTTCCTCAGCCCTTCTTATAGCATTCCTGGCTGCAGGTATAATTGCTTCCATGTGCCAACATGGACATTCTTTGCTATATCACAATATTGCTTCTATTTAATTTAATGCACATATATACTTGGTAAAGGTGGAAGGCTTGGCCTTTTGCTTGGTGTTTTGTTCCACTCTTGCCGCCCCTAGTTACTTGTGAACCGGTGTTATGTTCCATAAATGAGCGCTCCTAACATGCTTGGGGTTGTTATGGGGACCCCCTTGATTTTCGTTTTTGGATAAAACTCTTCTGGCAAGGCCCAACGTTGGTACTACATTTGCCTACTAATTAATAAACTTGCATAGGGACTTTCCGGACCCCTTGGATAATTAATCAACCCCCGGGCCAGTGCTCCGCATGAGTGTTGGTCCACCTACCTAGCAGTCGGCGGTGCCACCTCGGGGCAACTCGAGGCATTTTCAAGCTATCGTCCACTTCACATAGACGGATGATGCCTGTGGATAGAGAGCGCACGGGTCTAGCTGCGGATCTGGCTCACCGGGACGCCTTGCTGGATTTGTTTTACCTTTCTCGAACGTCTTGAGTGAGGAGTCCTGATTATTCTTCGGGCTATCTCGAGGTGTCGGATTTCCTTTGGAATTGTCTCGGAAGATCACGAGATCCGTGGTTGAGGTTATTCCCGCTGCGTGTGGTTAATTTGTGATGGATGAGTTGGAGCACCCCTGCACGGTTAAATCTTTACGAGAAGCCGTGCCCGCGGTTATGTGGCAATCTTGGATAGTTTTTTTAACACCCGGTCATAGCAAACTTGAAGTAAACTCAAATAAAATACGTCAACTGTGTGCGTAACCGTGATTGTCTCTTCTCGTGAGTTCTTATCCGAAAGAGAACACGGTCGGGTTATGTTTGACGTAAGTAGGTGTTCAGGATCAACTAGTGATCATTTCTAGTTCTCATCCGTTATGCGTAGACCACCATACTTTAATTTCTGTACCCGTAAGTTAGCCACTCAAATAAATGCTTAGTCGCTTGCTGTAGCCTCACCACTTAACCATACCTCACCCATTAAGCTTTAATAGTCTTGATACCCTAGGAAATGAGATTATTGAGTCCCTGTTGCTCACAGATTACTACAACAATAGTAGCAGGTACATGTAATGCAATGATTTGATGTGAGCGCATTGCTTGATTTGATTTGGAGTTCTGCTTCTTCTTCATCAATCTTGGATGGGTTCCAGGAGGCAGCCTGGGATAGCAAGGGTGGATGACATTTTATCGTTTGATTTCGTCCGTAGTTGGACCCTGCTCTTCCATATGATGTTTGAGTATGTTATTGTATTGATGTGACTCTGATGTAGCTTGTGGCGAGTGTAAGCCAATTCCATATATTCATCTCTTCTGCACATGTACTTGTAATGATATCCATTCTTGCGAACGCATCGAGATGCGCTTCTATCCCCGTCGAGACCCTCATGCCGAAATATGGATAGGAACGCATCTTGGGCGTGACAAGTTGGCATCAGAGCCTGTACCGACCTAGGAGCCCCCTTGATTGATCGAACTTGGCCGAGTCGTGTTTAGTGAAAAACTATTTTGAGTCTGGTTATATCGGAGAGTAGGATTCCTTTTACTCCTCTTCTATGCTCTGGTGAGGTATTCGACTTAGGAATTTTGATTCTGCTTCTCTTCTCGCTCAAATTTTTTTTAGGATCACATGGGTATTTTGGAAACTCTATGATGCCGATGTGACGGAGTTCTGTCTTTGTGCCTCCTGTCTGACTTGATTTCTTCTGGGGAGTTGAGCTCCGAGGGATTCTTGACACATCGTTGTCATTCAGTTTTCTTAGTATCTCAGGACGAAGGGTTTTCAGAATTGCTTCAATACTTATCGTGGTGAGATAAGATAGGAGTCACCCAGTACTGGGAGGCGTCCGGGGTACCACCATGGTTTAGTATCGTTGTGAGTTTGAGGATTCGAGATTCGACGAGTTTGCGGAGTTTCTATAATTATGGTGTGGAACGTTGCGGGTGCAGTTGCAGCTGACTACCTAGGGTAGGTTCCTGGGTCCGCAACCCGAATCGCATAAACAAGAAAGTTTTCGGAAGTTCTTAGGTGGGATTCAAGTAGGTACCTAGGATTATCTTTCCAACAAGTGCATAGTGGGTATGTATTTGTTCTGGCTTCTTTTGTAAGCCTCATCCTTCGTTTTGTTTTGAATATGGTAATTCGAGTTGCTTCGATGCCAAGTGGTGAATCCACATCTTGCTAAGAAGTGTTCTCATATTTCTGCGGGAATGCTAAGTCTTTTCATCATTCAAGTTATCATATCAATTCTTTTCCTACCGGTGTGCTTCTCTTCAAGATAATTCTATCATCTCCAATATTGCAAGATCAATCCTCTTATTCTTTCCCGGAATTGTCTCGTTTGTTCCAAGTTTTCTTTGTTTTTCCCGCCCTCCCGCCCTTTTCTTAAGTGATTAAATTCTCATCCTAGTGTCTTTTCTATTCATGTAATGCTTCCGCTATCTTCTCTTGTATCTTGTTTTCGGTGATCCTTTGTGAATGTTCTCAAGAGTTTCATTTCAAGATCTATCCTCATATTCCTTGTTCTCGTTGTTATTCTTCTCCGGTGATTCTTGATGAAGATGCATAGTGCTCAAGTTATCATTTATTAGTATTCCTCTTTGTTTTCTTTTCTGGTGAATTCAATTCAAGTTCTTGGTGTTCATCATATCATTTTCATTCTCTAATTGCTCTCCCATGTTGGAATTCCTATCTTAGCCTCTCTTGTATATTCATCTCTCTTATTCTATCCGGAGTGTTGAAGATATCTCAAAATACATTCATTTTCATTCTTGTCCTCTTAAATTATTTCAAGGGTCTCTTATCATCAAGTTCTTAATTTGTACTGGTGCAATCTCTCTTCCTAAGCAATTGTTTCAATGGTGGTTTCTTTTCAGTGGGCCCATAACCCACAGGTCTTTTCCAAGGATCCTACCTCACTCTTCTAATCTTTCCGGAGATGTCCTCCAGTTCTTTTCAAATATGACATAAGTATGAATTTCATCAGTCATGTGCCTTTTCCAAGGTCGTTTCTAAATTATTTTCATTGTTGGCTCAACCTTTCATTATTCATTCTTCTGGAGTGTCTCAGTAATTCATGGTGTTGTTTCTCGTCATCATTCTATGCTCAAAGATCGAAGGAGCGTTTCTTTTAAATTGCTGCTCATTCTTCCAAAGAGTCATGGTTTCAGCTGGTTGCCATCACCTAAAGGTGTGTCCAGTCATGAGAAAATTTTCCCATATCTATCTGGTGCATTCAGAATTGTTTTCATTTCTTGATCCTCCGAAGGCCATCATTTCAGAAGATTTCTTCATTCTCTGCTTTCAGCTTTCATTCTCAAATTCTTCTCAATTTTTGTTCCTTCGTTCGTATCTCAATTATTCTGGTGCTTCTTTCAAGTTTTCTATTAGGTGGATCATGCTCTCTTTGTTCTCATGTTATATCATCCAATTGCTTTATCCTCTTTCGTTTTGAATTATTATCGATGTTCTCGTGCAAGACATCTTCAGTTCGTGATCTATCTCTCTTTCTTCAATCTTTTTCAAGAAGAATAAGTGGTGTGTGAAATCCGTTGTTTGTCATCAATTTAACTTGATGAAGGACAGTCGTATCATAATTCTTATTCTTGTTCTTTCAAGTGATTTCAATTCTTGTTCCGGAGTTGTTCATGATATCAAATTCCTTATCCCAAGTGGTCATCTTTTCTTTTCGGAGTTCCTAGTTTTCCTCAAATATCCCTTTCTGAAGCATCATCTAAATCATTGGAAGGCCAATCTTGTTCTTTTTGCATCCTTCAATTCTTTCTATAATCCTTTCGTTTCAGAGTCCAGAGGTTCTTCATGGTTGTTCATCTAGATTTATTTCATTTTCAAGTGTTCTTCAAGATTCTTGTTGGAGGTGCTGAAGTGTTCTTTCTCTTGGATTTCTAATTCAATTCCTTATTCATTGTCTAATGAGATGGTGTTATTAAATTCTTGATTATGAGGAGTCTCGAAGGTAATTGTCAAGAACAAGATAAGTAAACCCATCATGTGTTCTCGGAGTTCTCTTGGGTTGGATTTCACCTAAAGCATTTCCTAAGGATTGTTGCTATCATGGTGTCATAAATGATTCAAGTTTCTCCCTCTCTTCTTGGTGAAAGAAGCTTTGCATATCTTGTTGCCCTCAAGCAAGCAATTGTTCCTATTGTGGCGGATTGTCACCTCATAATTTTGAGATGTTTTCCATAAGCCCATAACAAGCTAATTCTTTTAATTGTTAATTCTCATCAACTCCATTCAACCTATGCTATTAAAATTCATTTGTGTTGGCTTTCAGTTCTCTTCTCTTCAAAGATGAAGCTTCTATTCTTTTGTTTCGGAGGCTTTGTGATGTTGCTCTCTTCAACCCATCGTCTTGTTGTTTCAAGATCATGTTCTTTCTTGCTTATTCATTTAACAATATCGGTGACGCTGACCCAACAATATCGATGGTACCGAAAATGTGAATTTGTGTAACAAAAAGTTGGCAACCTAAACTCGGTGGCACCCGTATGGAATCGGTTGCACCGAAGTGGCTAGGGTTTGGCCGAGTCTGTCTAGGTTCTGGAATCAGTGGAGTCGGGATAGGAATGTTGGTTGCAATAATTTTGAATGTTTGGTGATAGATAGACTTTCGGGGGAGAGCTTGTGGATGTTTTTGGTGACTATCACTTCCGCACCTATGAGCATTTTTTCACCAACAAAACCTTACCCCCTTTTAATAGTATTGGCTTTCCTGTGTACTCAAAGTGATTTCTCACAAATGTAAAATGTAGATTCCTCTTGCTTGAAGCTTGGCCAACCTATTTCCTTGCATCTTGGGGTAATTCCACAATCCTTTTGCCATCCCTATCATTGAACTTTTCTTGAAATATACTTGGTGGAAACATTAATTCGATGCCTTATATGTTGTTATTAATTACTAAAACCACCAAGGGAGCAAATGTGCTTTCATTATCCATCTACCCTCAACCCAGTTTTGCCATGAGAGTCCACCATACCTACCTATGGATTGAGTAAGATCCTTCAAGTAAGTTGTCATCAATGCAAAAAAGCAACAAGAATTGCTCCTAAATATGGATGATCTTTTATTGTAAAGGAAGATAAGCGTTGTACGAACTTGTGATAGTAAAGAAATAAAAGCGACGGACTGCATAATCAAGGTTCCTATCACAAAGGGCAATACAACGTGACATTCCTTTGCATTAAGGGTTTGCAAGTCCAAAAAATAAAGCGCATGACAACCTCTGCTTCCCTCTGCGAAGGGCCCATCCGTTATGTTTACTTTATTAGTATTTACCTTTATGCAAGAGTCATGGTGTCTTCACCACGTCCTATATTTCGCCTTTTTCACTTGGCAAGCATTATGTGTTGGGGAATGATCTAAACACATATATCCACTCGGATGTGGGTGATCATGAGTTATTATTGTTGACATCGCCCTTGAGGTGAGTAGTTTGGAGGCAAAACAATAAACCCCTATCTTTCTCATTGTCCAATTGAAGCTTTGATCTCATGAGTACAGTGCGAGTGTTAGCAATTGTGAAAGACTAAAAAATAACTGAGTATGTGGATCTGCTTTAGAAGCTCTTATATGGACTCTTTCCAATGTTATGATAAATTGCAAATTGCTTCAGTGACTGAGAGTACAGTTTGTTAGTTGTCAATAAAGTTCTTGGTTCATACATTTACCCTGTGAATGAAATGTTACTCCAACATAAGAAATGATATATCAATAAGTATTGTTGTTCTCAAGATAGTCATGATGCCCTCATGTTCGTACTTTATTTTATCGACACCTCTATCTCTAAACATGTGGACATATTTATCGATGTCGTCGTTCGCTTGAGGACAAACGAGGTCTAAGCTTGGGGGACTTGATACATCCATTTTGCATCATGCTTTTATATTGATATTTATTGCATTATGGGACATTATTACATGTCATGGTACAATACTTATGCCTTTTCTCTCTTATTTTGCAAGGTTTACATGAAGAGGGAGAATGCCGGCAGCTGGAATTCTGGACTAGGAAAGGTGAAAATCTAAGAGACCTATTCTGCATAACTCCAAAAGTCTTGAAAAGTTGTGGAGAATTGTTTTGGAATATATAAAAAATATTGGCGAAACCATTACCAAAGGGGGCCCACCAGGAGGTCACAAGCCTGCCAGGTGGCTTGTAACCCACCTGGCAGGTCCACGACAACCATCTTCTGCTATATGAATGGTTTTGACCTGGAAAAATCATAAGAGAGCTTTTGGGATGAAGCGCCGCCGTCTCGAGGCGGAACTTGGGCAGAACAAATCTAGAGCTCCGATGGAGCTATTCTGCCAGGGAGACTTCCCTCCTAGAGGGGGAAATCCAAGCCATCGTCATCACCAACGATCCTCTTATCGAGAGGGGGCCAATGTCCATCAACATCTTCATCAGCCCCATCTCCTCTCCAAACCCTAGTTCATCTCTTGTATCTGATCTTTGTCACAAACCTTAGGTTGGTTCGTGTTGGTTGCTAGTTGTTTTGATTACTCTTTGTAGTTGATGCTAGTTGATTTACTTGGTGGAAGATCATATGTTCAGATCCTTTATGATAATTAATACTCCTCTGATTATGAACATGATGATGCTTTGTGAGTAGTTACGTTTTTTCCTGAGGATATGGGATAAGTCTTGTTATAAGTAATCATGTGAATTTGGTATTCGTTCGATATTTTGATGAGATGTATGTTGTCTCTCCTCCAGTGGTGTTATGTAAACGTCGACTACATAAAACTTCACCATTATTTGGGCCTAGGGGAAGGCATTGGGAGTAATAAATAGATGATGGGTTGCTAGAGTGACAAAATCTTGAACCCTAGTTTATGCGTTGCTTCATAAGGGGCTGATTTCATGCTATGGTTAGATTTATCTTAATTCTTCTTTTCTAGTTGCGGATGCTTGCAAGAGAGATTAATCATAAGTGGGAGGTTTGTCCAAGTAAGGGCAGCACCCAAGCATCGGTCCACCCACATATCAAATTATCAAAGTAACAAATGTGAAGCAAATGAGCATGATGAAAACTAGCTTGACGAAAATTCCCATGTGTCCTTGGGAGCTCTTCACTTTATATAAGAGTTTGTCCAGGCCTATCCTTTGCTACAAAAAGGATTGGGCTACCTTGCTGCACCTTTTCTACACTTTTTACTGGTTACTCGTTACAAATTATCTTATCACATAACTATCTATTACCAATAATTTCAGTGCTTACAGAGAATACCTTATTGTAAACCTCTTCCCATTTCCTTCTGCTGCTTGTTGGGTTCGACACTCTTACTTACCGAAAGGACTACAATATTATCCCCTATACTTGTGGGTCATCAATGTCTAAAAAAACTCTTTAAATGCTTAAAAGGGCCTACACAACCCTAAATTATTCCATATTTAACACAAAGTCGTATAGTTTTAAGTTCCTTGCAGATAAATGATATTGCCATCCAAACACCTTCAATTCCGAATGTAACTTGATTTTTCGTTTCAAATCAATTTGAAAATCAAATACATCGCAAACCCTTCTTGATCATGAAACATGTGGAATGTGGTATAAAAATATCTTGGGCCAATCCTCATATATGGCTTAGGCCGGAAGCTTTAGTCCACCACTAGGGCATCAACCACATGATCACACTTCTTCCCAAAAACCACTGTACTGTTTAAGTGTCACTGATGAAAGATGGGGACGTGGATCCACGTCATGAGGGCAACTTCGGCAGCCCACTCCGGTCCGATCACGGCTACATCAGCCATGAACGCACTCACAACATCCTTGAGCGCGACTACACTCTCCGACAAGGCGGCTGCGGCCGCCAAAAGGGCATCTGTTGCATCTAGGATGGCGGAAACAACATCCGCGATCGGGATAGCAATGGGCGAGAACGGCACAACAGGTTCCGTTCCTCGGCGGTCGCCGTTGCCCTGATGGCGGCTGCCCATGCCTATGCAGATGCCGCCCATGCCAAGCTCGTGTCAATCACCGCACAAATAGGAACAACCTTCTCTAACAATGTTCGACAACCTATGTCGAAGAGTTGGAAATAGCCGAGAGCGGTCGGGAAGCCGTCCATTATTCGGAAGCCTCCCTTGCCGAGATGGAGTCCTTCAATTCCCAGACCACGTCCGCCCACACAAAACTCGGGGCGGCCTGTTCCAAAGAGATGGAGGACGCTGATAGCGAGATGCTTGTAGAGTATGGGGCGATGGATGCCATGGAGCCCCTTCCCCAGGAGATCGTCGAGCGCGAGCTAGTCATGGAGGATGCGGCGGAGATTGACGAGCGTCATGCGGAACATTAGTCTTTGTATAGAGCACTCATATTTTGTTAGAGTAATGTTTAGGTCAACCACCTCTGTTTAATTGCTCGATTAAGTAAGCGCAAGTTGTGGTGTAGGATCTTTTGTGGAGTACCCAAATTAGCAATTGATGTTTAATTATGCGATGACGTGGGTGACCACTTTATCTAGGGAAATTCGGAACAAAAATTTATCGGCATATCCCTGTTCCATCTTCCAATTGAAAAGGAAATTGAAGTTCATCACACACAATTTTTTGGAACGAACCGTGTGCAATGTATTACCCAATCTTACGTCGGAAATTTGGAGACAAACATTTGCACATCCAAGTTCATCGCACATGGGGTATAGCACATGCTTCATTTATGATGTGTTGATATCGAGATATATTCTGCACCAACCGAAAATGTTGGGATGACATGGAAATATCTACCTCCCTCGCCCCCGGTACCAATAAAAATCCACATTTGCCCCTTTTCCTCTACCTTCCCTAGTTCGAACCTTGACTGCTTGCTTGGAGCACCACCTCCTCGCCCTCGACGCTCCTTCCTGCTGCTCAGCCTCCTCCATCTAGTCAAGTAACCCACACCTCCCCAATACCCCTCACCCCCTCCTCCTCCATCCCACATGGCCTGACCAGCGTGATACCTTCTACCCAAATCACCGCCATATCCTCCAAACAATCACCTCCGAAATCCGTGGTGCATGGAGTATAGCCAGGATCTCAAACAACATTTGCCTGCTGAGAAGCAAACCGCTGTTGCATGCGCAGATGAGGCAGCTTTGCCTTCCATGTGGGATGACCCCCAGATCTTGGAGGAGCACCTAGCCGTCGAGGCCACCGTCGACGCCTCGCGCGCTGACGCAACCATGTGGTTGGATTCTATAAATGATAGCTTCTAGTCTTTTCTTGAGGGCACCACCGGTCCATTCGACGAAGACTTCTATGTGGTTTCCCAATGTGCCCGTGCTTACCTAAGCTCCAGAGCCGGCATGTTGGTGCCGGGGTAGGATTAGGCCACTCACCAATATGAATGGTGCACCCATGGTGTGGAGGCCTTTCCTATTACAAGTTGAAGGAGCCCATCATCATCGATATCTCCGACAATGAGGAATAGCTTGTTTTACTTAGATTTATCACTAAGGACCTATTTTCACCTAGCTACGTCGGTTATGCATGTTTCCTTTACCTGTTGCGTGTGCCCGTACTGACTTTGATTTAGAAATTGTAGTGAAATGTCCAATGTAATGATACTACAACCTGACCTTCTAGTATGTTCTATTGTGTAATGTGGTGCTTAGTTATCTGTTTCGTTCATTTGTTGTGATGATCATTTCACTATTTAATTCAATTCTGAAATGTGATGTATGATTGTTGTTGGTACAATTTTGTATTGTTATGCATGTGATGAATAAATCGGATTTAAATTTACTAAGTAATTTGTTCTTAGCACACTTGGTTTGATAACTAGATTTTCCGTGTGGCTCAAAGTAATTTGTTGGATCCGGAATGTGTTTATTTTACATTAACATATTTCACTGAAAGTATGTCAAATATCACTTGGAAGTTGATCAATATTTGTCTTAAATATGTTTTAGGCGAAACAATGGGGGACAATGAAGTTTACCACCGAGGTTCGCACATCCATGGTCGTTTGGCTAATAGCACATTATTTTGCAATTGCAGAAACCATTGTAATATTAATGGTACCATATATTTCACCTTGTCCTTTTCCCTTTGGGCCATTTCAAATTTTAGAAAAGATGTTTATGCGTATGTTTATTTTCAGTCCTTCTAAAGGTAGTTCATCGATGATTACGACTCAAACTACATGTATTATGAAGAGGCGATGAAGGTATTCATACATCACCCATGGTATAATCTTGAATTGTTCCTAAAGAGGACGAAGGATGGGTGGGCAATCATACACAGGCACATACCTAAAGTTGCGAGGACCTTCAACATCGTTGAAGTCTCAATGTTCGCCTTCCGCTTTAACAGTTTTCTATATGGGATTCATCTGTCTATTTACCATCTATGATGATACTTAATTTCCAAAGGTTTTAGATGTTGCATTTGAAACTTTGTCTTGTTGTGGAATTGGGTAGCTAGGCAATATATGCCTACATGATGTTGTACCCACATGTAATTCAATTATGAAATCCTGGTTGCCTTACTATGAATAAGAAATATATTCTGTGGTTGGTATGAAATGTTAATTTGATTACTAAAGCGGGGATGATTATTGGGGTTCCCACTATAGTCGGTTTCTAAGACAACAATGTGGGCGATGACCTGAACAAACCCACACGGTTTCTAGAAAGTTGGCATGTTAGATTGTGAGCAATCACACATGAATTTTGATCGACAACTGTGTGCGCTAGGACACCGAATCACAAACGTTTTCACATAGCTAGTGTGTGTGATGGGAAGCCCAATGCCAAACCGTTTCTTCTAGACAGCGTGAGTGATGTTTTGAGTAATGCAAATGATAGAGTTATAACTATCATGTGTGATGACTACCCCTATCACAAACGATGTTATGTAGAAACTTGTGTGTCATCTGCAATAATGTACCCTTGGGATCCCGTGTGTGGGATGTTAAGCTCATCTCACACGTCTTCCCCAATATGTCTATTTGTGATGGTACTTCCAATCGCAAATGATATATTTTTTACCATCGTGCGTGCCTAGGTGCAGGCACCGCCGATGGGTTTTCCCTATGGTGTGGCATAGGTCCCCCTATCGCCCACACATGCAAGGCGACAGTTTAAGACTACATCACGGAAAGGGGTTAAAAACCATTTGTATAGCACGCGGCTGCACTAGTGGTTGGAGCACCCCTATAGGGTTAAATATTTTCGAAAAGCCATGACCGCGGTTATGTGGCAACATGGAAATTTGTTTAACACCCGATCATAACAAACTTGAAGTGAACACAAATAAAATAGACTAAGAATGTCCATAACCGCGACTTTCTCTACTCGTGAGTTCTGAACCAAGAGAGAAAACGGTGGAGTTATGTTTGACTCGTAAGTAGGTGTTTAGGATCACTTCTTGATTATTACTAGTTCTCGTGCGATCATGCGTAGATCACCCTTCTTAATCTTCTACTCATAAGTTATCCACTATATTAAATGCGTAGTGCTTGTTGCAGCCTCACCACTTAGCCATGCCTCACCCATTAAGCTTTGCTTGTTTTGATACCATTTTAAATGAGATTGCCGAGTCTCTGTGGCTCACAGATTACTTCAACAATAGTTGCAGGTACAGGTAATGCGATGCATTGATGTGAGAGTGATGCTTGTTCTATTTGGAGTTCTTATTCTTCATCATCTATCTAGGATGGGTTCCCGGTCGACAGCCTGGGATAGCAAGGATGGATGTCACTCTTATCATTTGATTGCGTCCGTAGTCGGACCCTGCTTTTATGTATGATGGGTTATACTGATGATTGTATTGAGATGATTTAGCTTGTGGAGAGTGTAAGCCAATTCCATATACTCTTCTCCTCTTTACATGTACTTGTAATGATATCGATTCTTGCGAAATGGCAAGACACTCTTTTATTCCTATCAAGGCCCTCGAGAAACAATAAGGATAGGATTGATATGTCCATTTTGCATCATGTTTTATTACTGTTATTTATAATGTTTTTATGCATAATAGTGCTTTTGGAAGTAATTCTAATGCCTTTTCTCCCATAATTTGCAAGGCTTACATCAAGAGGGAGAATGTGGGCAAGTGGAATTCAACACCCCAAAAAATCACGTGAGAGATACCTATTCTACACAACTCCAAAGAACTACCAGAGGGGGCCACCAGGTGTCCACCCTCCACCAGGGCGCGTGTGCCCCCTTTCCCTTGCCCTGGTGGAGGGTGGGCACCCAGGCCCACCTCCGAAGCCCACCTTCTGTTCTATAGTCCCAAAAAACCTAGAAAAAACTTAGGAGAGTACTTTCGGGATGATGCGCCACCGCCTCGAGGTGAAGCTTGGGCAGGAGCACTTTTGCCCTCCAACAGAGCTATTCCATGAGGGGGAGTTCCCTCCCGGAGGTGGAAATCGAATCCATCACCATCACCAACAACCTGTCATCTTGGGGAGGCCATTCTTCATCAACATCTTTAGTAGCACCATCTCCTCTCAAACCCTAGTTCATCTCTTGTGTCCAATCTTTGTACCGAAACCTCAAATTGGTACCTGTGGGTGACTAGTAGTGTTGATTACCTTATGTAGTTGATTACTATATGGTTTATTTGGTGCAAGATTATTTGTTCAGATCCATTATGCTATTCAATACACCTCTGATCTTGAGCATGCATATCATTTGTGAGTAGTTACTTTTGTTCTTGAGGTCATGGGAGAAGTCATGTTGCAAGTACTCATGTGAATTTTATATGTGTTCGATATTTTGATGACATGTATGTTGTGATTCCCTTAGTGGTGTCAAGTGCGTTATATCAACTAGAGGGGGGTATGTAGGCGATTTTAAAAATTCATCACTTGAGGAATTTCAACTTGAGGAATTTGAAATGTGATAAATAACTAGCAAAAGAATAAGTACTCAATTGCGTGAGAAACATAGCGACAGCATAGTCATCATGATGAAATAAAACATGCACCAATTACTAGTAGCATGATACAAGATAAGAAGGTGAGGAACAAGGTAACTTGAAGAATTTGAGGTAAGGAAGTTGTGAAAGTCTTCAGTCAAATTATTCAAACAGTAAGGATCAATTTCATCAATAGGTATATGAGTAAATGAAAGGGTTGAGGAAATAGAACCGGTTAGCTCGATGAAGACAATGGTTTGATGACCCAGTTCCAACTGCTGTGACAGTCGTACGTCTGGTTTGGACTGGCCTTGAGCTAACATGTTACCATATTCTCCTTGAGCTAAGGTCAGAATTCTCGCCCAACAATCATGGTAAGTCTTCAGGGTAGACTTCCAAAACCCTCACAAACTGGTCACCCGACGATCCACAAATTGACCGCTGGATGCTTTAGACCAAGGTCACTCCGTGATCCCCAATTGACTACAGGATGCACTAGACCATGATGCCTAACCGTCTGGAACATACACAGTCTTCAAAGGTAACAAGCGTTGGTTCCACATAGGAACAATCTCTTCAGTGATGCTCAATCACTTTGGGTTTGGTGGTTTGGATTTGGTTTTTTCCTCACTGATAATTTTCTCTCAAAGTCTTCAGAGGATGGGTTGCTCTCAAATTACAAGTGTCAATTCTCTCTCGGAGCAACTAACGAACTAGTGTGGGGGATGACTATTTATAGCCAGGGTGCAACCTGACATGATAAGACATAAATGCCCCCAATGATAGGACTGTTGTGGATAAGATGTTTGGGCACAGCTGGTGCTGAGCACAGCAACGGTCGGAATTCCTCAGGCTTATCATGTTCCTCACTTGTAGGCAATTCACACTGGCATAATCCTAACTCCCGAGTCAAACCAATTTCCTCAGACACCATAAGAACTTTGTCTCTGTCACTAAAGAACTTGACTAAACTGTAAGAGACTTCCAAAAGGCTTCATTCGAAGGATTGGCTACGTTGAGGCTTTTGGAGTTGAGCATCGGTTGGAAATTTTCCTTAGTATTACCTCGCCCCCCTTTAATAGTACGGTGTTTCCTATGACTCAAAGAAAGGAAATGAAACTATGAAAACAAATGTCTTAACACTTCATAGTCCTTGTTCATATCTTCATGGTCAAACCAACTTCTTCATCTTCAAAGTCTTCAGGGAATACCAAAGTCTTCAGCAAAGTCTTCACCAAGGTCTTTAGTTGAAGACATACATTTTTAGGGGTCGGTAATCTCCGAATATATCAAACTCCTCAACAATTTATAGATCCTGTGTACATTCATAAACACATTAGTTCCTTATCGTATAAGTCTTCAATACACCAAAATCACTAAGGGGCACTAGATGCACTTACAATCTCCCCCTTTTTGGTGATTGATGAAAAATAGGTTAAGTTTTCAACGGGGATAAACAATAGAAGTGAAAGTACTGGGTTTGAGGAATTTTATTGCAAGATATAGAAGAACTCCCCCTGAAGATGTGCATATTTGAAGAATTTGCTTTGGACTGCAAATGCACATGGGAGGTTAAAAACATGGAGAACTCCCCCTGTATCCTATAATTCATACACGCATTTAACAAATGATATGAAGAATTTGAAATGCATGATGAAAATGGTGTCTAACGAGATTCAATATGCGTGCATTAAGGTACTTGAGGAAATAAGCATGCAAAAAGCAGTTCAAAAGAGTCAGACCACCATCGGACTTAAGATTACAACTCAACCAACAAAAGCTTCAAAAGAGCGAGAGTTGTAACTTAAACAAAAAAGCCCATATTTAGAGACCCACTTGAGGACTAACTCAAATTTTCTCCCCCTCTGTCATCCAAGACCAAAAGGGACGAAAATTGAAGACTAACGCCCCATGAAGAATTTCATCTTGATGTTGATGGAGGAGCGCCAGCATTGTCGGGTTCGTTTGTCGATGTAGGGCCTACCGCGGTGTCGTCAATATCCTCAACTTCATCTGTTTCGCGCGATGAAGAATATGAACATGTAACCAGCTGAGGAACTTGTACTTTCTTAAATTTCTTCTGAGTAGGATGAGACCAGTCAAAGTTCTGCTGAAAGTCCATGTCCTTGAGTTCCTTAGGAGTCTTGGGATGTGCAAGAATGGCCCACGCGTGATCGAAGATTTCATGCACATAGTAGAGATTTCTCCTCAAAGAGTTTTGCGTCACAGTCATGTTCTGAAGAATTGAAGCAAACCGACGCTTCACCCACTTGTGATGGTGATTAACCTTCTAATGAAGACTTATGAGAAGCTCACGATCAGTCATCACACGAGGGGCAGACTCTCGAGACTTTTGCGCTGAGGCTTTTGCAGCAGAGTCCTAGGTAGTAGTGTCATCATTGGTGGAGTAAGATGTAGCTTTGCGAAACTGACCATCCAATGGACGAGTACCTTCATCTATGACACCTTTGCCTTTTCCTGCAACTGAGGCAATTGTGTTCTTGAGGACTTCAATCGGAGGCATAAAACCGAAGTGATTTTGGAAGTCAGCTTTGAAGGGAATTGAAGACCTTGATCTGATGAATTTCATGATCTAGGGAGCATAAGGCCTTAATTCAAATGGGGCTAATGCTGTATTGGCCAAAGTCCTCATGAAGAAATCGTGGTAGTTGATGGGAATCCCATGAATGACGTTGAATAGCATGTTCTTCATGACTCATTCAACTTCTTCTTCTTCAGAGTTGTGACCCTTCTGAGGACAAAGGGTGTTGGTGAGGATGCGATAAACCGTCCTGGGCACATAGAGCAAATCCTTCACAAGGAAGGTGGTCCTTTGAGGTTTTCTAGGAGCCAATGGCTTCATTAGCACTTGCATCATGTGGTTGGGAGAGCAAGTTCATCAAATAGGCAGCGGGCTTCTTCTCAAGGATTTGGAACTTGGACTGACCGAAGCAATTCTAATGCTGGAGCAGTGTAGTGAGTAGACCCAGTCATCCAGTCCAAGACCCATGAGATGATGTCAGAAGCATTACCAGTGATGTGCAAGGTGGCATAGAATTAAAGAATCATTTCTTCATTCCAATCACAGATGTCCACAAAGAATGGAAGAATGCCTGCATTGTGAAGAACTGTGAGCACCGGTATGAACGATGGGATTATTTCCATATCCACATGAGGAATTTAATGGTGCTCGAAGATTTTCTTCTTGTCAAACAATACTGATGCATAATAGTTCATTTGTGTAGGAAGCCAGAGTCTGGTGCGTCCGGCCCTAGCTGAGTCATATGGATTGGGTCCAGTGAAGAAAATGTGCTCATTGAATGAATTGGTATTGATGAATTTGGGGCGCTTTGAGCTGTTGAATGGCATCCTAGGCTTCGGCTAAAGGTTTAGCTTGAAGTCGCCCACAATCTCCTCAATCATAGGAGGAATTTATTCATACTAAGGAATTTGCAAAGTAGTTTCCTCAGTGGCAGTTGGAGCAACAATTTCCTCAGCGAATGCAGCTGGAATATCTTTAGTGGTAGTTGCAGCCAAGTCATCAGATGCCGTATGAATTTCTTCATTCTGGGCTGGAGACTAAGGAATCTGTGACAAAGGAGTGGTCATTGGGGAATTTGGGTGAGCAGCTTCCCAATATTCATCATTGATAACAAGTGTTGTGTTTCCAATGTTCACATCCTCATCAATTTCTTCAACGCCGGCCTCTTCAGCAGTCAACTGAGGCTGGGGCGATGATACCTGTGGACTTGAAGCATTTGTTTCCACTTCAATTTCTTCATTAATCTTCTCAGAGGTTGCAGCAGACTGATCCTTTTCTTCTTTGTCATCATTTGGAATGACATAGTCGACTCCAAATGGTACAATTTCATAAGCTGACACGGAGCTGATCGGAGTTCCCTCAATTGGTTCTGTTGAAGAACTTGGCAGTGTCTTCAATTTCTTCACTGCTGAGGAATCTGAAGTTGATGCTTGTCATTTTAGTGTCTTCTTCTCCGCAGCCTTTGTTTTCTTCGCTTCTGATGCAGAAGGAAGGTTGATGGTCTTCACCCTTGATGATTTTACTATTTCTGTAGATGGTGAAGGAGGAGCATTTTCATCAGGCGCCAATAATGCAGTCGCCCTTGTGGTCTTGATTTCCTCAGACCCGGCAAAAGCTTCAACTGGCCTGACAATTTGTTCAGGCACAACAATGGAGGTTATCCTGGCATGTTCTTCAGCAGCCAGAAATTCATCAGCTGCAGGAGCAGTTTCTTTAGCCGGCTGAGCAGATTCTTTAGCCTGAGGACTTCATAGTTGCGATCGACATGCAACCCTTGAGTTATGGTCCTTAACGGCAGCTTGGGCTGCCCTGACAAATCTTACTTTGGTGCCCTTCCATTCAGCATCATATTTCTCTTGTTCTTCAGAGAGGCAACGAATTTCAGACTGAACAATGATGAGTTGATTTGGAGTCAAATTCATCACATTATTCCTCATAAATTTTTCTTTTCGAGCCCTGCTCCTCTTAGCTCTTAGAGGTTGATCTCTTTTTTCCATTTTTCCTCAGCAATGAAGTGTGTGAGGACATGATCCACACAAAGAGGTAGATTCAGTGAGGAAAGTAGGGTGCTAGGATCCTCATGGCATATGTCAATGAAGTTGAGGATCATCTTGGGATCCAGCTGGCATGCCCAAGATGCGCGCCTATCCATATTAAGGCACGGGGTCCTCACAGGGATAAAGCCGCATCCCGTCGTTCGCAAGTATAGTATCATTACGTCATACATTTAGGAAGAGATGAGTATATCTGTTGGCTTACACTCGCCACATAATAAATTACAACTCCACATCAAAGAGTTCAAGCATCAATCCAAGACACGGTCAGGCTACGGACGAAAACAAATGTCAAAATGAAGATGCAATGACACTGGCTTGCTAGCCCTGAAGATCACGACCACGGTCCTCTACTCGTTTGGATAAGTCACGTACATCCTGCCACGCTCCTTGTCATACTCCCACTAGAGCTGCGTCATGTCATCTGGCACGACCACATCTGTACCTGCACCTGGATTGTTGTAGTAATCTGTGAGCCACAAGGACTCAGTAATCTTGTGCCCGGGTACCGAGACTATTCAAGCTTATAGGTTGGGATGCGGTATGTGTTTAGTTTGCTGTAGCACTAAGCATTTATGGTGGCTAATCTTACGAAACATAAAAGTAAATATGTGGTGTACGATAAGCGATCAAATCTAGAATGAGCTCTATGAGATCCTAAACACCTACTTACGTCAATCATAACCCCAACGTGTACTCTCTCGGATCATGTTCACGAGCAGAGACAATCACGGTTACTCACACAGTTGGTGTATTTTATTAGAGTTTACTTCAAGTTAACAATAACCGGGTGTTAAATAAATATCCAAGTTGCCACATAACCGCACGCACGGCTTTCCGAAAGTTTTAACCCTGGAGGGGTGCTCCAACTAGTCCATCATAAATTAAGCACACTCCGCGGGAATAGCCTCGACTATGGATCTCGTGATCATCCTAGGCAACTCCAAAGGAATTCCGACACCTCGAGATACCCAAAGAAAGTCAGAGCCCCTCACGCAAGACACTTGATAAAGGTAAAACAAATCCCGCAACACCGCCCGACGTGTCGACGAACCCGATAAGAGCTGCGTATCTCGTTCTCAGGACATGACCGGATTGTCCAAACTTCCGGTAGGCCAATCACAGAGTTGCCCCTGGCGGCCACCGGTGGTTGACATTTTGGACCAACACTCATGAGGAGCACTGGCCCGGGTTGTTGATTAATCCACGGGGTTACAAAGCTATATGCAAATTTTATTAAGTTGTTTAGCAAATGTAGTACCAAAGTTGGGTCTTGCCAGACAAGTTTTAATCCTAACCGAATAAACAAGGGGGTCCCCATAACCACCCCGAGCATGTTAGGAGCGCAAAGTATGGAAACATAACACCGATAACAAGAAACTAAGGTGGTAACAGCGGAACAAAACACCTAGCAAAAGGCCAAGCCTTCCACTAATACCAAGATATATATGTGCATTAAATTAAATAACAGATAATATTGTGATATGCTAGACTTCCATGTTATCAAATGGAAACAACCTGCACCTGCAACTAGAACGCTATAAGAGGAGCTGAGCAGCGGTAACTTAGCCAATCAAAGGTTGCTAGGATCTGGAGGGGTTAGAGTCTATCATGGAAATGTAGGAGGCTTGACATTCAAGTGGTAGGTAGCACAATAGTAACGATAATAGCGAGACAACTAGCAAGCGAAAATAGTATCGTGATCCGGGCACGATCATCTTGCCTGTTGGTTCTTCAGAGGGACAAGTAGCGAGATCCTCGTAGTTGTACTCTCCTGGATCTTCATACTCAGGTTCAATTTTCGCGTCTACCCAAAAGAAACACCAAGAATAAACAAGCAACCAAGGTGCAATGCACAACCAAGAATGTTGCATGGTTTATGTGAAGAATTTAACATGGCAATCCTAACTAGTCATGTGTCACATGTAATAGATTAGTTATTTGAGAATCTGGATAGAACCTTATGTTAAGTTATTTAGACATGCATGATCATAGCAAATATGGATGAATCATGCAAAAATGATACAAATGCATATGTAGAACGTAGGAAACGGCGTTACGGTTCTCACGCTACGCTGACAACAAGTTATGAAGGCAAAACACAAGACAAGAAGGCCATGGGCTATTCCTTGGCATTCCAAGGTAGCCATTGTTTAGGCAATGAAAAACCAACCACAATAGAGGCAAATATAAACCAATTCCATGGAGTATAACTCCCACAAGTCACAAAACAATAAAATAAACAATCTGCCACAAACCAGCAACATAGCAACTTTCACATCCCAAAACTAGAGCTACAGGAAGTCTCTAACCACAAACAAGGAATTTACATAAACTACATAACATGCTTATCAACTTATCCAACTACACAATCTGGAATGGAGGCACACATCAATAAGCATGAAGCCCACAAGTTGGCATGATGAAACAGATTTCTGGGACATAGTGAAAATAACAGTTTTGTGGAATCTAAGTTAAGCTGATAGGAAATTGATAGCAGAAACTAATGGTGATAGAGACCACCTCCTGGCATGAAAACTAATAGGATGGTAGACAAATATTAACAGATTCCCAGACTTAGAAATATTTAGCATGTTTGAAAGTAGCAACATTTTAGTGGTTACTTTAGAGCATGGTTCCCACTCATATGCAAGTTTAACATGACAAAGATAAATACCATGGCATTCTACACATCAAATACTACCATATTCATGTTGGCACAAACATCATAGCATGCAATGATTAAATACAACAAATATGACAAAATGGCAATTTGGAACAAAATGGCATTTTGCCAAACTTGCTCAAAAGACCAAACCAATTGCACCAATGAATTCCTGAGATTTTTCTACCCCAAATTCATGTATCATACTCCTATACTTGCATGGAATAACATGGCAAAATACTAGGTAGACAAATACCCCACATTACTATAAGTGAAAACTTACTACAACTGCACATGATCAAAAATGGACATGCCCAGATTTGGCAACATTACTAGAAATGGAAAAACCCTTAAATAACAATAAAACACTAAAAACAATAATAGAAAAAACAATAACAGGAGACCCACCTAGCATACTCACCAGGGTCCCCTAGTGCATGACAAGTGGAGCCAGGGCCCACTTGTCATACACGTCATACACACACTAACACACACATTACACACACACAACACAACACACACAACACTACACAGCCACACCTGGATCTAGGTTGTAGACACAGCAGATCCACATGCACACACAACACGCGCACGAGATCCGGTCATCACACCAGATCCAAACACACAACACCACTCTTAACCAATCAGAAAAGAGAAAAACAAAAAAGGGACGAGTGGGATCAAACCCGCGACCTCGCAGTCGTACCCTGAGTCGAACACCAGTTCGCTATGCTTCGATTCACAACTGAAGAAGGGAATGACACCACTAGTACCAACCGACCGGAACTTATCTGATGAAACTGAATCTCGCACACCCCGGCGACAGAGGCATGACAACGGCGACATCCGGCGACTCCATGGCCTCTCCGGCGATGCTAACGGGCAGGATCTAAGCAGGAACCTACGAGGATTGCATTCCTCTGTTTGTCACGCGAAGAGGAGGATAGAGGCGAGCTCAAGGCCACACCTTTTCGACCGGTGGCGGTGCACTACGGCGACAATCCTAGCAAGCGACAGAGGAGGGACGCAGCGGCTCACCGAGGGGAGGACGACGAAGTCCTGCATAAGGTGAAGAGGAGGAAGATGCAGCGAAGATGCGGCGGCGACAAAGGGGAAGAAGAACGCCAGCGACGACCCGCTCCCCTGCGGACGACGGCGATGGCGAAGCACACTACGGGGAGGTGCTCCTCACCCCCTATCAACAAGAATGGAACGCGGACGACAACCCCATGCTCGACGCCATCCCCACCAGCGGCAAGGGCCACTAGAGGCGCGGTGGCGACAACGGGAAGGATCCATGACCTCTCTCTCTGAATCTCTACTCTCTCTGGACCCGGGAGAAGAAGAAGAAGAAGGGAGAGGAAGGAGGGGAGAGGAGACGGCGGCGGCGCAGGAGGATAGCACAGAACCCTAGAGAGGGAAGCACGCATGCCAAGGGGGCCTAAATAGGCGCGGGTTGACGGCGAGGCGACGACAAAAGTTCACGGCGACACTCTCTTGCTACCCCTGCTCTCTCTAAACCAGATGGACGGTCGACGGGAGCAGGTAGCCACTAGCTACCTGGACTGGGCCGCGCGGGGAAGGAACCGGCCCAGTTTCCTCTGCCTCTCACACACAGGAATGAAAAGAAAAACATAGCAGGGTTTTCCTATAAAAATAAAACAACCACACTAACTAAAAACCCAGAGAGAAAATAAAAAGGATTTTTGATAAAACAAAATACTTTTGTCTAAAATAAAATGAGACCTATTTAATAAAATTAACAAGAGGATATTTGAAGCAAGAAATTTTAATATTCTTAAGAAACCAGCACCTCTATTATTTAAAACCCCAACCTCATATAGCTCAACACATCAAAAGAACAACACACCTAGGCTCAAAAGAATATTGGCTACCTCATGAACATTTTTAACAGATCTATAAAGCAAATTAATTCTGTTGATTAATGACAATGGGAATAAAAGGTTATAGGTAGGTTTTGGGTTTTGAAATGATAAGAGAGAGGGAAGAAGTTGATGCCCACTCTAGCGCACCCACCCACAAGACCACTCACATCACATGAAACATCACAAGGTCAAGAAGCACACCACATTGCAATGCATGACATGATGATGAAATGATATGATGCATGATGCAAGAATGCAGGAGACAAAGACATGGCGAGGAGGAACTCAAATACATTCATCACATGACAAGGTTCGCATAGGTTACATGCCATAAAAGGTAGGGGCAGCACTTGGGCTCTCACACCAGCATAAGAGGAACAGTGCTGCCTTTGGCTATTACAGCCGTTTGCTGACTTTCTCTAATGATTTCTTCTAGTTCTTCATCATCAGCCTCATCATCAGCCTCAGATCCCGAGGGTACATTCACGATAGCTTTGATGGTGTGAGGACTTGGTCTTTGACCTCATCCAGCCGTTTTCTTTAGCTTCAACATAGTAGGGCTTGTTGAAGACTGTGCGTGAGCAGAGGGACATTCAGAGACCCTTGAAGCAATTGAGAAGCCCTCGATTCCTTCACATGTTGCAAGATGTATCGGTGTTGAGGACTTTGCGGCAGCAATAGAGGACTGTGCTGCTACTAAACTAGTGGCTGAGGCCTTTGAAGGCTTTCCTTGAGGAATCTGAAGTGATGATTTTGAAGTTGAAGATTTTGACTTCACAATAGATTTGTTCACAATAGATTTCTTCGGAGCACTAGTAGAGGCTCCGGCAGTGGCAGCAGCAGCAGAGTCTTCATTGAATTTCTTCATAGCCTCTTTTGCTTTCTTTGCCAGCTTGGCTTGCTGTCTTTCCCATTCACGAGGAAAGTCATCACCAGTTTTGAGACTAGTGGGATCAGCAGTTTGGTTTGAAGCCAAGGCTGGCCTGTTGCAAGGGGGTTTAACTTCGAATTTCTTCATATACTTGGTAGTGACATAGCGATATTCTTTCCACTCTTTTGCCCATCTCCTCTCAATTTTCTATATGCGAATCTTTCTCTTCTTTGTTGTTTCCTTGTCATGAGTTTCTTCATCTGGAGTGCAATATACCTCATACAGTTCATCAGGTATCGCAAACGCAGTCTGCACTTCAGGTTTCTTTCCACCTTTTTGTGGCTTCTTCCCATCAACCATTTTCTTTGACTGAGGATTCTGAACTATTGAGGATTCTGAAGATGCACACAGCTTTTCCTCAAGAAATGCTACAAATGAGTTAAGTTGATGAGAACCTAGTGATTCATGAGCGGACATGTTTGTACGTGTGAACACATTATTGGTGCGAGGAATTTGAAGAGGTCATATGCGTTCTTAGAAGTTTTTTGAAAACATCAAGTGTGAGGAATTTGACCATGGGTGTCTTGAGGAATTTCACTAGGTGTCCTTTGTCTTAGGTTCCAGAGTTGTGTAAATTTTGAGGAATCTTGAAGAAAATCATAACTTAGGAAAAATATCAAGTGTATGGACATGTAAGGTGCTTTAGAGTGAGATTCTTGAAGAATAAACACCTTTGAGAACATTGTGGACAACTTGAAGATCAAACAAGAGCAGTAAAAGCAGATTTTATTTAACCTTATGAAGTACATGATGAACAGTGAGATGAAATCGAGGAAGTTTGTCCGTCCAGTTCTCCCACACCCTAGCTTTGCAAAGGGAGATAGCTCCAGCAGTGGAGGAGTGAAGATTTCTGTGGCCGATGCGAGTACGGCGATGGCGAGTGTCACAACCCTAGCTAGATGTCCTAGGAATAGTATTGTGCTTGCATCATATTTCATTTTGCATTAACATGAAATGGGGAACAAAAAGAAACCCCAAGCTAACTTCGAACCAAGACAATTCAAATTTGGTGAAAACTCAACAAATCCAAAATGCCCACTAAAAATGTTCCCTATGTCTCGTAAATTTGGGCATGATTATAACAGGGACCATTCTAATTATTTGAACAATCAAAGTAATTCAAAAATAATGGACAAGGCTCCTAAAATCATTAAATAAAGCACTATCATTATTTTTGTTTTGAAAATATCTTGAAACTTTTTAGACAAGTTTGAAATATTCAAACTTCATTATAGAAAATATATGGGATATTCTATAAAGTCAATTGTACCTGAAAACAAAATAAACAAATGTCAGAAAATGGGAAACAGAAAGAACTAAAAAGAAAAAAAGAAAAGCCCAGGCCAGGCCAGCCTACCTGGCTCATGGCCAGTCACCCCTGTCCTCTCGCCAGGAGGATAGGGGCATACGTTCACCGCACGCAGGCACACGCCGGCCACCTCCTCCCTGCGTGGCTGCTGGCCTGGAGGGCTGAGAGGGCGCCAGCGCGAGGCCATCGTCGTGGCCTCCTTCTCCTCTCCCTCTCCCCCTGCGAGCTCTCTCTCTTGCTCCCTTTCTTCCCCTGCTTCGCCATAGCCGAGCTCTGCTGGAACTCGCCGCCGTCATGCTAGCCGCCCCCTCGCCTCGCCAGGTAGCCCGCGAGAACCGCCGCGATCCCCTCATCCTCCTCGTGACCCCAGAAGACGCCGGGAGCCTCTCTACGCCGCGCCATCGCCGTTCCTCCATGCCGGCCACCGAAGACCCGCCACGACATTCTGCCCCGTCCGAACCTCCTCCGACCTTCCCGTCGCCTCTGCTGGAACCGCGGTGAGCCACTGGTCCTCCTCCCCTTCTCCCCCTTCTCTCCCGTGCCCCATAGATGCTGCGCCCTTCTTGCCCGAGCTCCGGCCGCCGCTGCCCTCAACGCCGGCGTCGATCCCGACCACCCCAGCCTCTGGTTTGGGGCTAGATCGACGCGCGGTCGAGCATAGGCCCTCCCAGCGATCTCCGCCGTCCATTTGGTCGCAGGAGGAGGGATTCCGAACCCCTCCGCCGTCCCTGACATCGCCGGCGGCTCAACACCGGCAAGTCAACCTGTCTGACCGAGAGGGGTTTGACCCTGGGTCGCTGGCAGGTGGGGCTAGGTCCTGTTAATTATGTTAATCAAGAAATTAATTAATTAGATTAATTAAACCTAATTTGTCACTGACATGTGGGCCCAGTTTCTGTTAATTAATTAGGATTTAGTTTAAATAGTTAGTTAAGTGTCTGAGTCACTCACATGTGGCCCCCACATGTCAGGTTTGACTCTGGCGTGGTTAGCTGACCAGTTGACATCACAGTGATGTCAGGCTGATGTCAATATTTCATTTTCTGGTTTAAAAATAATTCCAAAAATTATTCAAAACTTCAAAAATTCATATAAATTAATCTGTAAGTCAGATGAAAATAATTTATATATGAAAATTTATCAGAAAAATCCAATGAATCCAATGGTGCTATTGCCTTGCATGTTAGAGCAATCTAAATAGGTGAACATTGACATTTGTTAATAGGTTAGTAATTGGAATTTGAAATGAAGAACAATTTTGAACCTATATTCAAATTCATTTCAAATCAACATGAACACTAGTTGCATTAGCTCATCCATACATGCGATCATGCCATGATCATGCATCATATTATTACACTTGCGTGTGTTGATTAATTCTTATCTGCATTGCAGTAGGCCCTACTTCTGAGGATACCCCCGAATATCCCGACGAAGGAGAGAACCTTACCGCTACCCAGCAAGGCAAGCAACCCCTTTGATCATTCCGATAATATCCCACTCTCTCGCTCCTTCTCTCGTTTATTACATCAGGACAACTGATCACATGTCAGTCATACACGGTAGATGATCCTATTCTGTTGGATAACCTGACATTGTCACAGTAAATAGCTAAACCTTGCAACCTAGCATACATGGTAGATGCTTGTGCCAGGATGTGCTTAGCTTACTTTGCCTGCTATGCTTGCTATGCTTAGAGTTGTGTCAGGTCGGTTTCATCTGGGTGATGAACTGAGTGAAACAATGTTGCCTGATGTGATGATGTTATGATGAAGTCGATTTGGTAAAGGTAGCGATGAGAGGCTACGTAGGAGTACATAGCGGGTTGTCTCATTGGGACCATTCTTAGGAACTGAGTTCCGTGTTTGTGATCCAAGACTAGTTGCTACCACACATTGGGTTCCGGTAACTCGACCCCTCTCGACTTATCATTCGCTTAGTCCTGAGTCCAGGAGTTGCAAGTAGTTTCTAGTGTTCATAGCATGCTGGAGGCCGTGCATAGTGTTGACCCTAGCGGTGGGTTATGACGCGGTAGGCAGTGGCACGGTGTACCAAGGGTCACCCGAATGGTGGGCTTGGGAACCCTCCGCACATCGTTTGGGGCCGTAGAGGAAACTTCGGTCGGACTTCCGTGCGAGTTTAGTCTCAAATGGGCGATAACCTGGACTAGAGGACTTATGTGATTGACGGTCGTGGCTGACTCCCACACTGGGCTTCCACTTGAAGGTTGCTGAGGTGCATTGTTTTATGAGCACTGAGCATTAAGTGGCGAGAGCATGTGTGAATAAGTACACCCCTGCAGGGTATGAAACTATTTGAATAGTCGCGTCCTCGGAAATGGACTACTTGGAGAACTTATGCTGTTCATAGATAATCAGATGGATACTTATAAGAATATCAAGACAAGTGTGAGTATCGTGGATGGCACTCTCCCAGGAGGGGGAGGTGAATCCATGGTGGTGTATTGTTATGGAGTTAGTGGACTCGTGTGCCATTTATAAAATGTAAACAAAGAGTTAAAATTGAGTAGTGTAGGTTAGCCATGAGTCAAAGCTGGCATTGCTGCATAAAGTCCACCACTCCCTTTGTTGATACATGAGCATGGATAGACTAGGTCTGCTTTAAAGACATGATGAGTACATTTGTACTCATTTTTGCTTAATAAATGTTGCAGATGAGACCCAAGACCCTTCGGGTGGGTTCTTTCTAGATGTCAACAATGCTGAATAGCTGGTGTCCCAGCTACGACCTATGCCTTGTGGCGGGCTGTAGATAGTCAGGCCATGTGCCTTTTTACCCCTTTCATCTGTCTGTACTCAGACAGCTTTATGCGTCCGCTTGGTTTGTGTGAACATGTTGTATGATTTGAGTGTCGGGTAATGTGACCCCTATCTGTAAGAACATATTATGCAAGGCTCATCTGAGCCTCTTAAATAAAAGTCATGTTGTTGTATGGTTATGTTGTGATGCCATGGTTGTATCTATGCATACCGGGCATGTCGTGCATACATGTGACGTGCAATGGTATGTATGGGATCCGACACCTAGTTGTGTGCCTTTAGTAGTACTCTTTACGGGAAACTGCCTCTTTGTGTTTCGATCGAGCCATGGTAGCTTGCTGCTGCTCCAGACACATTGATTCCGGCATGTATCCTTCTTTGCTGACGTGTCTGTCCCTTCAGGGAAATGTCTCGCAATGTAATGGAGTCCCTGTAGCCTGCTACGACTCGTCTACGTGCAGTGATGGCATTTATGTCTCACGGTGTAATGGAGTCCTTGTAGCTTTCTATGACTCGTCTACACACGCTTGAGGCTGACACCTGCATTGCTGGGTTACGTATGCCTGTTTCCGTACAGATGTGCCACTTGGGTTCTATGACTAGTCATGTCGGCCCGGGTTCTCTGTCGTTTGATTGCCAGCGACATGTTCACATACGTGAGCCAAAAGACGCAAATGGTCCCGGCTAAGGTAAGGCTGCAACCATGGAGCTTACCGTGCGTGAGGCCGCAAAGTGATGTGATATGTTACAGTCTGCATTCATATGACTTAGGATCGGGGTCCCGACAGCATTGGTATCTGAGCATGACTGCCTGTAGGACTACCAAGCCAAACCGGTCGAAGTTGAGTCTAGAAACACTATAGAAAAGTAGGGGATTTGATTGTGGGAGGGAACGTAAGGCTCTTTTTACTCCTCTTCCCAAGTTATTCTATGCTGAGTCATTCTCATCTTATCTTTGGGGATAAGAACTAGGCTACTCATCCATTGCTTAGGATGCCGAGTTACTAACCATGGACCACTAGCTAGCTTGTTGCAAGTGAATGTGGGTACTCAACTACTGTTGGTGTGACAAACAGATGGAGAAGAGATTTGAGTCTAGAAAGTCGAGTGGTTATGCTTTTTCAATCTTTTGCAGTTGTCTCAAAATCCTTTTTGAGCAATTACAACTTTTATGCTGTCCAATTTCTGTTGGAATCTCTTATGTCTTTGCATCTTTCTCTGTTTCAAATGCCCTCTCGTCCTTCCCGTCAAGTGGTCCGTCTGACCAGGTGCATCGATGTACCGGATCACACGGCCATGTTGGTTAGAGTGATGACGGAGGCTGGATACCATTGGTACCCGGAGTACACAGTGGAGGAACAGTATCGAGATATAAACCAGAGCCAGTATCTGTGTACCGTCAAGATTTATCCTTCATATCGTGGAGCTGCAGAGCCGCTTCACTCGACTTATGGATTAGGTGTCACCATAGATATGGCAGTTCAGGAGGTCGCTTACACCATGCTGACTATCATGAGGTTTCACCATGGTCTGCAATAGAACTCCAAGTTCTTCTATGTTCCTGCTTCTATGGGAGGAGAGGATGGTTATCTTAGCGCAGCCTACTATGATCATTCTCATGAGGATCCTAGACTGTAGGTGACCACTTAGATGTTATGGAACAGGGATCATGATGCACGTGCCCTTCGTATGGAGCTTTATGCTACCCGTGCAGGTCTTTGGACAGCCCTGACGCAGTTGGCACCTGTCGTGCAGACAGGCTATGGAGATTTGGAGATGCTGACCCCATCGCGGACTCGTCTGCTAGCACACGTAGACTGGCCCGATGTTGGAGGCATCACCCCTCTTCGAGGACCGCTGTTACCGCCGACAAGGGGACAAAGGCCACATCTTTGTCCTTATGGCTCCCAGGGATCACAAACTAGAATGTTTCCAGATCCTCAGGTTCAGCTCCCAGGTCATGCGGGTAACCTGTATGAGGCATTCTACGGCGATGCTTGAGTACGTGGATGTTAGTTCTAGTATGGTAGTAATCGTATCGCCACAGTCCTGCGTGTCTTGTGGGATATGATGAGGTTGAGAGTTGAGTTCCGGAGGTGTAGATAGATAATGTATAGGAAGCTTGTAATGCCTCCGATGAGTTGTGTCATCTTTCCGTAGTTGTATCTCAGCTTGACTTGTACAGAACTATGTCATGGTGTGTATGAATCATGGTGTTCATATGGAAGTTGTTTTACCATGTTGATTGGTGGTTACCCTGCAAGCCATGTTGTCCAGTACATTCCTTATCTCTAGTCTTAGAGTTGTTGTTCCCTATGACTAAGTTGTGGGTTTGTTTTCCCAGGATGGTGGCAACTAGGAATAACCAGGTGCCTGCCGCTGAGCAAGGCGAGGGAAGCCAACCAAGGCAAGAGGATCTGCCACATGCACCTTCTCTGGCGGAAGTAATGCTAGAAGCTGAAAGGAATAAGAGGGAGACCAATAGGCTATTGGAAAGAATCGAGCAGAGCACAACACGTGCTCCCCGCAATGATCTCAAAGATGGCGTATCACTCGGTGATTTCATCAGACTGAGCCCACCCAAATATCATCATTCGGTCGACCCACTCAACGCGGATGACTGGCTGACTAGCATGTATCGTAAGATCTGGGCTGCCAATGTGACTGAGGTCAATAAGGTGACCTTTGCAACTTACTTTCTGGAAGGTCCCGCCAATTTGTGGTGGGAGAATTTTGAAGCCATGCGTCCCGCAGGCCCCGCACCAACTTGGGCAGAGTTCATTGCTGCATTTCGTAACCATCACATCCCGAAAGGGCTGATGGATTGTAAGAGAGAGGAATTTTGTGCCTTCACCCAGGGCAGACTGTCAGTGGATGCTTATAGTCGCGAATTTGGAAACCTTGCTTGCTATGCTCCTGAGGAAGTTTCCACTGATGCCAAGAAGCAAGCTAGGTTCCGCAAGGGACTTAACCCTGAGCTCCGCCGAGATTTGTGCCTGCATGAGTTCACCACTTTCCAGGCTCTCGTCAACAAGGATATCAATGCCGAGACTGGACAGACTGATTATGTGGCCACGAGAAAGCACAACCGTGACTTCAACCCTGCATCTGGCTCGGGCTCCAATAAATGCTGGATCTGGGTGCCCAACGCAAGTCTGCCGCCAAAATACAATGCGAGGCCATCCTTCCAGGCGCCTCGCCTAGTTCAGCCCAATCCTCCAGTCAGACCATTTGGAGGACCGCTTGCAAATGTTTCTCCTTGTGCCACCATGGTTTGCTATAAGTGTGGAGAACCAGGACACTACTCCCGTGAGTGTCCCCAGAATAATGTTAAGCCCGCTGGACGTGGAAAGCCAGGAAAAGCCTTCTTCGTGAAGCCAGCTCCTACTCGTGGACGAGTGAACTATGTGTCTGCTTAGGAAGCTCTTGAGGATCCCGATGTTATCCTAGGTATGCTCCTTGTTAATAGTCATCCAGCATCAGTTCTATTTGATACTGGTGCATCTCATTCCTTCATCTCAGAAAGTTAAGCACAGTTGCATAACATGTCTTTTTGTGATATGCCTACTCCTTTAGTAGTGCAGACTCCGGGTTCAAAATTGCAAACATCTAGAGTGAGCCATGATAATGAGATTTTGGTGGATAGACTAGTCTTCCTAGCATCTTTGATAGCCCTCAAGTCTTCGGACATCAATATCATTCTAGGCATGGATTGGATGAAAGCCCACTATGCCAAGATTGATACTCATTCTAGGAATGTTCAACTTACACATCCATCGGGTGAGATAGTTAATGTCTCCACTCGAACAACCATGCGCCAACTCTATTCCCTCAATGCTAGCCCTCTTCCAGAGTTAGAAGATATTCCGGTAGTCCGTGACTTTCCAGATGTCTTTCCAGAAGAACTGCCAGGAATTCCTCCTATCAGAGATGTTCAGTTTGTGATAGAGCTCAACCCAGGGACTGTCCCAATAGCTAGAAGACCCTATAAGATGGCACCCTTAGAACTAGCCAAACTTAAGATCCAACTCGATGAGGCTTGGAAGAAAGGTTTCATCCATCCCAGTTCTTCTCCTTGGGCTTGTCCCGTCCTCTTCGTCAACAAGAAGGATGGTTCGGGTCGGATGGTTGTTGATTATCGGCCAGTGAATCTGGTCACCATAAAGAACAAGTATCCGCTCCCCAGTATCAATGATTTGTATGATCAACACGCTGGATCCTCTGTCTTTTCCAAAATGGATTTGAGGTTGGGATAGCATCAAGTCAGAATTAGGAACGGGGACATTCCAAAAACGGCCTTTGTTACTCGTTATGGCCAATATGAGTACACCGTCATGTCCTTCGGCTTAACCAATGCCCCAGCCACCTTCTCTCGCCTGATGAATTCGATCTTCATGGAGTATTTAGATAAATTTGTTGTGGTTTACCTCGATGATATTCTCATCTACTCGAAGAATGAACAAGAACATGCCAAGCATCTAAGGCTGGTGTTGATGAAACTTCGAGAGCACCGCCTGTACACTAAATTCTCCAAGTGTGAATTTTGGTTGCCAGAAGTGACCTATCTGGGCCACGTGATATCTGGTAAAGGTATTGCTGTCAGTCCTGAGAGAGTTCAGGCTGTCCTTGATTGGAATCAACCTGAATCGGTTAACCAAGCTCGGAGTTTCCTTGGCTTAGCGAGCTATTGTCGCCGCTTTGTCGAGAATTTCTCCAAGGTTGCCAAACCTCTGACTGAACTCCTCAAGAAAGATAAAACGTTCGAGTGGACTCCACAATGCAAGCACAGTTTTCAGGAGTTGAAAAGACGACTGACCTCTGCTCTCTTTCTGGTGCCACCTGATTTCTCTAAGGACTTTGTTATCTATTGCGACGCCTCACGACAAGGATTAGGTTGCATTCTGATGCAAGATCGACATGTGATTGCATACGCATCTCGACAGTTGCATCCAGATGAGGATAATTATCCAACAGATGATCTTGAGCTCGCAGCCGTAGTCCATGCATTGAAAACCTGGCGACATTACCTTCTGGGTAATCGTTGCGAAATTTACACTGATCACCAAAGTCTAAAATATATATTCACCCAGCCGGATTTGAATCTCAGGCAAAGACGGTGGGTAGAGTTGATTACAGATTACGACTTAGGGATAACTTACACCCCGGGGAAAGCCAATGTCATGGCTGATGCACTAAGTCGTAAGTCTTATTGTAACAACCTAATGTTACAACAAGGTCAACCACTTCTCCATGAGGAATTTCGGAAGTTAAACCTTCACATTGTTCCTCGAGGATTCCTATCCAACCTGGTGGCAAAACCTACTCTTACGGATCAAATTTTAGAAGCCCAGAATCATGATGTCGGGATATCCCGGATCAAGAAAAACATAAAGAAGGGCAATGTTAAATGCTTCTCGGAAGATGATCAAGGTGTTGTCTTCTTTGAGAACCGTTTGTTGATCCCGAAGAAACAACATCTACGATAGTTGATCCTTAAGGAGGCTCATGATTCTCCTCACACAATTTATCCACGTAGTACCAAAATGTATCAGGACCTACGCCAGAGGTTCTGGTGGACTAGGATGAATAGAGAAATTGCTTAGTTCATTGCTAACTATGATGTTTGTCGTCGTGTGAAAGCAGAACATCAAAGGCCTGCTGGCACCCTTCAACCTTTAGCTATTCCTGAATGGAAATGGGATAAGGTCAGTATGGGTTTCATTACCGGACAAAGAGAGGGAATAATGCTATATTTGTGGTCATTGACCGTCTTTCCAAAGTGGCTCATTTTCTTCCTGTTCGGGAAAGTATAACTGCTAGCCAGCTAGTGAAGTATGTTTCTCAAATAGTTTCTCTTCATGGTGTTCCTTTGGAGATTAACTCAGCCGTGGAAGTATCTTTACTTCCTGATTTTGGGAAAGTTTTCAAACCGCTATGGGGACTCATCTATCCTTTAGCACTGCTTTCCACCTGCAATCAAGTGGTCAAGTTGAGCGAGTCAATCAAATTCTCGAAGACATGCTCCAAGCTTGTGTTATATCTTTCGGTATGAACTGGGAGAAATGTCTTCCATTTGCCGAATTTGCTTATAATAATAGTTATCAATCAAGCTTGGGCAAAGCCCCTTTTGAAGTTCTCTATGGACGAAGGTGTCGAACACCTCTTAACTGGTCAGAAACCGGAGAAAGGCAACTCTTTGGTCCGGATATTATCCAGGGTGCAGAGGAGCAAGTTAGCATTATTCGTGAAAAGTTGAAAACAGCCCAATCTCGTCAAAAGAGCCAATATGATCACCATCATAAGGTTGTGACCTATGAAGTTGACGAGAAGGCTTACCTTCGGGTTACACCTCTGAAGGGTACCCATCGATTCGGTATCAAGGGCAAGTTGGCTCCTCGTTACACTGGACCATTTCGCATTCTTGCCAAACAAGGACAGGTTGCCTACCAATTGGAACTTTTGCCGCATCTTTCCAAGGTTCATGATGTCTTCTACGTCTCACAACTCAGGCTTTGCTTCTCGGACCCTGTCCGTGAGGTAGACCACGTAGCGCTTGATCTCCAAGATAACCTTACATATCAAGAATACCCTATTCGTATTCTTGATCAAGCTGCGCGTACCACTCGGCGTCGGAACATCAAGTTTCTTAAGGTTCAGTGGTCACACCAGTCGGAAAAGGAGGCGACAAGGGAAAGAGAAGATCGTCTTCGACTAGAGTACCCCGCGCTCTTCCCGACGACTTCAAAATCTCGGGATGAGATTCTTTTGAGTGGGGGTGAGTTGTCAGAACCCTAGCTAGATGTCCTAGGAATAGTATTGTGCTTGCATCATGTTTCATTTTGCATTAACATTAAATGGGGAACAAAAAGAAACCCCAAGCTAACTTTGAATCAAAACAATTCAAATTTGCTAAAAATTCAACAAATCCAAAATGCACACTAAAAATGTTCCCTATGTCTGGTAAATTTGGGCATGATCATAACAGGGACCATTCTAATTATTTGAACAATCAAAGTAATTCAAAAATAATGGATAAGGCTCCTGAAATCATTAAATAAAGCACTATCATTATTTTTGTTTTCAAAATATCCTGAAACTTTTTAGACAAGTTTGAAATATTCAAACTTCATTATAGAAAACATATGGGATATTCTATAAAGTCATTTGTATGTGAAAAGAAAATAAACAAATGTCAGAAAATGGGAAACAGAAAGAACTAAAAAGAAAAAAAAGAAAAGCCTAGGCCAGGCCAGCCCACCTGGCCCATGGTCAGTCATCCTATCCTCTCGCCAGGAGGACAGGGGCGTGCGCTCGTCGCGCGCGGGCACACACCAGCCACCTCCTCCCTGCCTGGTTGCTGGCTTGGAGGGCTGGGAGGGCACTAGCGCGAGGCCATCGCCGTGGCCTCCTTCTCCTCTCCCTCTCCCCCCTGCGAGCTCTCTCTCTCGCTCCCTTTCTTCCCCTGCTCTGCCATAGCCGAGTTCTGCTTGAGCTCGCCGCCGTTGCGCTAGCCGCCCCCTCGCCTCGCCAGGTAGCCCACGAGAACCGCCGTGACCCCCTCATCCTCCCCGTGACCCCAGAAGACGCCGGGAGCCTCTGTACGCTGTGCCATCACCGTTCCTCCCCGCCGGCCACCGAAGCCCCGCGACGACATTCTGCCCTGTCCGGACCTCCTTCGACCTCGGCGCTGCCTCTGCTGGAACCGTGGTGAGCCGCTAGTGCTCCTCCCCTTCTCCCCCTTCTCTCCCATGCCCCGTAGACGCCGCGCCCTTCTTGCTCGAGCTCCGGCCACCACTGCCCTCAACACCGGTGTCTATCCCGACCACCCCAGCCTCTGGTTTGTGGCTAGATCGATGCGCAGTCGAGCGTAGGCCCTCCCAACGCTCTATACCGTCCATTTGATCGCCGAAGGAGGGATTCAGACCCCCTCCACCGTCCCTGACGTCGCCGGCGGCTCAACACCGGCGAGTCAACCTGTCTAACCGACAGGGGTTTGACCCTAGGTCGCTAGCAGGTGGGGCCAGGTCCTGTTAATTATGTTAATCAAGAAATTAATTAAGTAGATTAATTAAACTTAATCTGTCACTGACATGTGGGCCCAGTTTCTGTTAATTAATTAGGATTTAGTTTAATTAGTTAGTTAAG
Organism: Hordeum marinum; assembly: GCA_022496015.1. Lineage (NCBI taxonomy): Eukaryota > Viridiplantae > Streptophyta > Magnoliopsida > Poales > Poaceae > Hordeum > Hordeum marinum. The sequence continues at coordinate 139,378,277 of CM039672.1, forward strand.
TGTGTGAATCACTCACATGTGGCCCCCACATGTCAGGTTTGACTCCGGCCCGGTCAGCTGACCAGCTGACGTCACAGTGACGTCAGGCTGATGTCAATATTTCATTTTCTCGTTTAAAAATAATTCCAGAAATTATTCAAAACTTCAAAAATTCATATAAATTAATCTATAAGTCAGATGAAAATAAATTATATATGAAAATTTATCAGAAATATCCAATGAATCCAATGGTGCTATTGTCTTGCATGTTAGAGCAATCTAAATAGGTGAACATTGACATTTGTTAATAGGTTATTAAATGGAATTTGAAATGAAGAACAATTTTGAACCTATATTCAAATTCATTTCAAATCCACATGAACACTAGTTGCATTAGATCATCCATACATGCTATCATGCCATGATCATGCATCATATTGTTGCACTTGCGTGTGTTGATTAATTCTTATCTGCTTTGCGGTAGGCCCTACTTCTGAGGATACCCCTGAGTATCCCGACGAAGGAGAGAACCTTTCCGCTACCTAGCAAGGCAAGCAACCCCTTTGATCATTCCGATAATATCCCACTCTCTCGCTCCTGCTCTCGTTTATTGCATCAGGACAACCGATCACACGTCAGTCATACACGGTAGATGATCCTGTTCTGTTGCATAACCTGACATTGTCACAGTAAATAGCTAAACCTTGCAACCTAGTATACCTGTTAGATGCTTGTGCCATGATGTTCTTAGCTTACTTTGACTGCTATGCTTGCTATGCTTAGAGTTGTGTTAGGTCGGTTTCATCTAGGTGATGAACTGAGTGAAACAATGTTGCCTGATGTGATGATGTTATGATGAACTCGATTTGGTAAAGGTAGCGATGAGAGGCTATGTAAGAGTACATAGTGGGTTGTCTCATTGGGACCATTCTTAGGAACTGAGTTCCGTGTTTGTGATCCAAGTCTAGTTGCTACCACACATTGGGTTCCGGTAACTCGACCCCTCTCGACTTATCATTCGCTTAGCCCTGAGTCCAGGAGTTGCAAGTAGTTTCTAGTGTTTATAGCATGCTGGAGGCCGTGCGTAGCGCTGACCCTAGGGGTGGGTTAGGACGCGGTAGGCAGTGGCATGGTGTACTAAGGTTCACCCGAATGGTGGGCTTGGGAACCCCGCGCACATCATTTGGGGCCGTAGCGGAAACTTCGGCTGGACTATCGTGCGGGTTCAGTCTCAAATAGGCGATAACCTGGACTAGAGGTCTTATGTGATTGACGGTTGTGGCCGACTCCCTCGCTGGGCTTCCTCTTGAAGGTTGCCGAGGTGCATGATTTTATGAGCATTGAGCGTTAAGTGGCGAGAGCGTGTGTGAAGAAGTACACCCCTGCAGGGTATGAAACTATTCGAATAGCCGTGTCCTCGGATATGGACTACTTGGAGAACTTATGATGTTCATAGATAATCAAATGGATACTTATAAGAATATCAAGACAAGTGTGAGTACCGTGGGTGGCACTCTCCCACGAGGGGGAGGTGAATCCATGGTGGCGTATTGTTATGGAGTTAGTGGATTCGTGTGCGATTTCTAAAATGTAAACAAAGATTTAAAATTGAGTAGTGTAGGTTAGCCATGAGTCAAAGCTGGCATTGCTGCATAAAGTCCACCACTCCCTTTGTTGATACATGAGCATGGATAGACTAGGTCTGCTTTAAAGATTTGCTGAGTACATTTGTACTCATGTTTGCTTTATAAATGCTGCAGATGAGACCCAAGACCCTTCGGGTGGGTTCTTTCTAGATGTCAACGATGTCGAATAGTTGGTGTCCCAGCTACGACCTATGCCCTGTGGCGAGCTATAGATAGTCAGGCCATGTGCCTTTTTACCCCTTTCATCTGTCTGTACTCCGATAGCTTTATGCATCCACTTGGTTTGTTTGAACATGTTTGTATGATTTGAGTGTCTGGTCATGTGACCCCTATCTGTAAGAACATATTATGCAAGGCTCATATGAGCCTATTAAATAAAAGTCATGTTGTTGTATGGTTATGTTGTAATGCCATGGTTGTATCTATGCATATCGGGCATGTCATGCATACGTGTGACGTGCAACGGTATGTATGGGATCCGACACCTAGTTGTGTGCCTTTAGTAGTACTCTGTACGGGAAACTGCCTCTTTGTGTTTCCATCAAGCCATGGTAGCTTGCTACTGCTCCGGACACATTGATTGACCGGCATGTATCCTTCTTTGCTGATGTGTCTGTCCCTTCGGGGAAATGTCTCGTAGTGTAATGGAGTCCCTGCAGCCTGCTATGACTCGTCTACGTGCAGTGATGGCATTTATGTCTCACGGTGTAATGGAGTCCTTGTAGCTTGCTATGACTCGTCTACACATGCTTGAGGCCGACACGTGCATTGCTGGGTTACGTATGCCTGTTTCTGTATGGATGTGCCACTTGGGTTCTATGACTAGTCATGTTAGCCCGAGTTCTCTGTCGTTTGATTGCCAGCGACATGTTCACATACGTGAGCCAAAAGACGCAAACGGTCCCGGCTAAGGTAAGGTTGTAGCCGTGGAGCTTACCGTGTGTGAGGCCGCAAAGTGATGTGATATGTTACAGTCTGGATTCATATGACTTAGGATCGGGGTCCCGACAGCGAGGCTGAGGTAGTGAAGCTCTCCCACACTAGCGGTGATGATTTTAGCGGCGGCGCTAGGTCGGAGCTCGGAGAGAGTAGGGGTTAGGAGTAAGCAAGCACAATGAAAGGGAAGGGGTATTTATGGCGGAGGGGAAAACCAATCTATCCAAAGATTTTGGACCAGATTGCCCCTGACCCTTGCTCTCCACACAACATGTGTCACCCACGTTCTGAGTAGTGGTGATAGTGGGGGATCATGGGTTATCCAGTCGTGGGAATTGGAACGGTTTGAGCGGGAAGCGCCGGAAATTTAGATAGTGAAAATTTTAAAGTTTCTGTTCGCAAATTCTTCAGCTGTGAAGGACACAATGAAGACTTTGAACGAGTTTCAAAGTAGAACGCATATGAAGAGTTTGTGAACAGACTTGGTTGACTTTACCATAGAGGGGGAAAGGATCCGACCACATTCACTTAGATGAAAATCAACTTGAAGAATTAGCAATAAGTGAATGTTGTTGAGGATATTGATAACTCAAATATGTATATAGTCAATGAAGAACATGAGTTTCATAGTTCGAAGAATTTGAAGAGTTGATGAATTTGAAAAGTTGATAAATTTGCAAACTTGAGGAATTTGAAAATTTGAAGAATTTGCAAACTCACGAAAAACTCAACTTTGAAGAATTTCAACTATAGTTGGTGGCGTGTTGTCATGCCCAAGATGCGTGCCTATCGTTCTTAAGGCACGAGGGCCCCGCAAGGGATAGAGGCGCATCTTGCCGTTAGCAAGTATAGTATCATCACATCATACAATACTGAAAAGATGAGTATACAAGATTGGCTTACACTCGCCACATGCTAAATTACAATTCACTCAGAGTTCAAATCATCAAGATGAAGACAAGGTCCGGCTACGGACGAAACCAACCCATAAAAAACAGATGAAAATGATACTATCTAGCTATCCGAAAGATCACGACCGTGGTCCTCTACTCATACAGGTAAGTCACATACATCCAGGCTCTTCCTCATCATATTCACACTAGAGCTGGGTAAGATCATCCTGCACGTACTCATCTGTACCTGTACCTGGAGGGTTGTAGTAATCTGTGATCCATAAGGACTCAACAATCAAGCAACTGGGTACCGAGACTATTCAAGCTTAAAGGTTGGGATGTGGAAAGTGTTTAGTTTGTAGCAACACTAAGCTTTTATGGTGGCTAACTTATGTAATAAGAATGTGAATGTGAGTGGCCTACGATGAGCGATCAAGTCTAGTATAATCTTTATGAGATCCTGAACACTTACTTACATCAATCATAACCCCACCATGTTCTCTCTCAGATCATGTTCACGAGCGGAGACGATCATGGTTACTCACACAGTTGGTGTATTTTAATTAGCGTCTACTTCAAGTTTACTATAACCGGGTGTTAAACAAATATCCAAGTTGCCACATAACCGCGGGCACGGCTTTCCGAAAGATTTAACCCTGCAGGGGTGCTCCAACTAATCCATCACAAATTAACCACACTCCACGGGAATAGCCTCGACCACGGATCTCATGATCATCATAGGTAATTCCAAAGGAATTCCAACACCTTGAGTAAACCCGAAGAAAGTCAGAGTCCACACACAAGACATTCGATAAAGGTAGAACAAATCCAGCAAGACCTCGTGACGTGTCGACGAACCCGATAAGAGCCGCGTATCTCGTTCTCCGGACACAATAGATAAGGGACGCGTACGGAGGCCTGATAGAAATCTCCCAAGTTGCCCTGGGTTGGCCCCGCATAGTTCTCTAGTTTGGACCAACACTCATGAGGAGCACTGTCCCGGGGGTTGATTAAATTATCCACGGGGTTGCAAGACCCTATGCAAGTTTTATTAAGTTATTAGCAAATGTAGTACCAAAGTTGGGTCTTGCCAGAAAAGTTTTAATCCCAACCGAATGAACAAGGGGGTCCCCATAACAACCCCGAGCATGTTAGGAGCGCAAAATATGGAAAACATAACACCGGTAACCAGGAACTAATGGCGGTAACAGCGGAAAAAATCACTTAGCAAAGGCCAAGCCTTCCACCAACACCAATATATATATGTGCATTAAATTAAATGACAGATAATATGGTGATATCCAAATCCATGTTTTCACATGGAACAACCTGCACCTGCAACTAAGAATGCTATAAGAGGGGCTGAGCAACGGTAACTTAGCCAATCAAAGGTTTGCTAGGATGTGGAGGTTAGAGGCTGTCATGGAAATTAGGAGGTTGTCAAGTGGTAGGTAGCGCAATTGTAACGATAAGAGCGAGAAACTAGCAAGCAAAAATAGTATCGGGATCCGGGTACGATTATCTTGCCTCTTGGTTCTTCAGCGGAACAAGTATCGTGATCCTTGTAGTGGTACTCTCCTGGATCCTCATACTCAGTATCAACACTCACGTCTACCCAAGAGAAAAAGCAACAATAAACATCCAACCAAGGTGCAATGCACAAACAAGATGATGCATGATCCATTTAGAAGAATTTAACATGGCAATCCAAATCTAGTCACGTTTCACATGCAAAGTTTGTTTATTAATGAATCTGGACAGAACCTCATATCAATTTATTTGGACATGCATGACATGGCAAATCTGGATGCATCATGCTAAGTCGATAGAAATGCATATAAGGAACGCAAGAAACGGAGTTACGGTTCTCACGATACGCTCACGACAAGGTACAAAGGAAAAACACAAGACAAGCAATGCCATGGGTTAATTCTTTGCATTACAAGGTAGCCACTGGTTAGTCAATGAAAAACCAACCACATTAGACTCAAATATCAATAATTTCCAGGGAGTATAGCTCGCACAAGTCAAAAAACAATGAAACAAATAATCTGCCACAAAACAGCAACGTAGCAACTTACACAGCCCACAACTTGAGCTACAGAAATCCTACAGCCACAAACAAGGTATTGACAGAAACAACATGATATATACATCAACTTATCCAACTACACAATCAGCAACAGAGGCACACATCAATAAGCATGGAGCTATCAAGTTGACATGATGAAACAGTTTTCTGGGACTGTGAAAATTCCAGTTTTCTGGAACCTGAGATTATAAAGTAGCAAGTTGACAGCAGTAGTGAAATATTCTAGAGAGTTCCTATTGGCATGAAAATTAACAGGACGGTATTAGATAACATCTACTTCAAATAACTAGCACTGAGCATGCTCAAATTCACAACAGATCACAACATACCATCCTCTCTACATGGCATAAAAATAACAACAGATTCTCAGACTTAGTAGTTTTTAACATGTTGAAACAGAAACATTAAGTTGGTCACTTTACAGCATGTTTCCCACTTTTTATATGGTTGATTCTCATATTAAGAAAAATACCATGGCATACTAGATACAAAATACTAGCACTTCCTAGTTGGCACATGTCCCAAAGCAAGCATGGATTAAATCATGCAAAAATGACAAATTGGCATCTCAACTAAAATGACAGATTTATGAACTTAATCAAAAGTGAAATCTGAGAGTTCCAATGGATTCATTGGATCTTCCTACCCCAAAACCATGGGTCATACTCATATGCTCATGTGAAACACCAAGGCACACTCAAATAGAAAATCTACCACCTACTCTTAATGGATAACTTACTCTAATAGGAAAAGCACATAAATGGATATGAGCATGTATGGCAACTTAGATAAGAATGGATATGAGATGACCAAACCTACATGACAAGCATATATCAACAAAGGGGTATGACAAGTGGAAAAACCCACTAGTCACTTCACTCATGACACCACTCATGTGTGTGGGTGATCATCCATCACATATACATACATATATGCTCAATGCATGTATGCATGTGCATACGTAGATGATCACACACACACACTCTCACACACCCACCACAAACACTTGCATGTATACCACAAAGATACACACACACACTCTCTCAACAACATACATACACACAAGTTGGTACACACACACTAAGCATACATATGGCAAGCACTTGCATAGCGCACCACACCACACATACCACAACCACATGCATATATACACTTGGGTATATATATACACACACACACTAGCACACACATGCATAAGTGCATGAACACATGCACCTACACATCACAACACACACCACCTACACACACACTCATGTGTGTATGCATAGCATACACACACAACACACACAACACACACAACACACACAACACACACAACACACACACCACCTACACATATGTGTGTGTATGTATACCATACACACACACTCTCATTACACCTACACACTACACACAATACATCTACTCAAAACAAGAACAGAAAAATAAACCCTACACATGTTGGTTACCATCCAAACACATACATACATATAAAAGAGCAAAAACAAAAGAAAACAAAAGAAAGGAAAAACACAAAAAATGGGGGAGCTTGGGCTCGAACCCAGGACCTGATGGTCACCTCTCCCGAACCCAACCACTCTGCTACGCGCTCGATCGACAACAGAGTAGGGGCTCTGCCTACCTAATACACGCGCACACGACAACCTAAGTGCCGAACTAAACCCACGCGACAACGGCGACAGGCAAACTGCGGCGGCAAACTGCGGCGATCCATGGTAGATCCGGCGGTGCAACTGGCTTCCACGCACAATGGGTCATCCACGAGTCCATTCCCCTGCTCAGCTTGCGATGAGGAGGACAGAGGGGAGCGGCAGGTGCTCGTCTTGCTACCGGCGGCGACAGACGCGGCGGCGACCACCTAATGAGCTACGCGCGGAGGAAAGGGATACGGGGACCGGCGGCTCCCCTTGGGGGAAGGCGACAACGAGCCGGTCACGACGAAGTCGACGGAGGGGAAGAAGACGGCCGGAGACGACGCAGGGAAGAAGACGACGGAGCGGGGACTTCCGGCGACGATGGGGCGGTCGCTGCAGAGCTCCTCTGGGGCCCCTAGCAGCGGGAATGGAACGTCGGGAGAACCCCCGAGCTCCACGCCATCACCAGCAAGGACGCGGCCCACCGGTAACGCGGCGACCACGGCGACGACGACCAGCAGACTCAACTGAACCTCTCTGAACCTCTCAGAATCTTACCTGGCAGGGGGAAAGAAGAGAGGAGGAAGAGAGATGGAGGGGAAGAAGAGAGCTGCTGCGGCGACTAGGAGAAGCGGAACCCTAGGCGAGGGGGCACGCATGTCGAGGTCTTATATGGGTGATGGTACAGACGGCGACGGCGACGGAAAGGCGACGGCAGACGCGACGCTCACTCTCTGAACCTGACGGTGAACCTGATGGAGCAGGTGACCGTCCACCGAGCGGGCTGGGCCACGAGAAGGCCCATATTGCGCACTCTCTCTCCCAAAACAAATCAGGAAGGGTTTTTCATATTTTAAAAATGCATCCACATTAAAAATAATCCCTGAGCAAAATAAAATACTTTAGTGCAAAACCAAATATTTTTGTAAAGAAAATAATGTGCACTATTTAATAAAATTATCAAGTTGATTTATTGAGCATGTAATTGTAATACTTTAATAAGAGGCAGCTCATGTTTAATTAAAACACAAAACAACCAAACCCCAACAATCAAAAGAATCACACTCTCAATTAATAAGATAATTAGGGCTACCTCTTGAATATTTTTTTAAAATTTAAAAAGCAACTTAACTCTGCTCATAAATAATATGAAGAGAAGGGGCGGTGGAAGGAGATGTTTGATAGAGAATAGAGAGGGGAAGAAGAAGAGGTTGCACACATCAACTCCAAACACACTCAACACCACCACAACACAAGGCACCTCACAATACCACATCATTTGAGGACACAAGAAAACAAGCAAGGCACGATGAATGCTATGGTGGATGATATGATGCATGAATGCAAAACAACACATGGGACAAGGTGAAAATAATAACAAAGCTCATGACACAAGGTTCATACAATGGGTTACATGCCATAAAAGGTAGGGGCAGCAGTTGGGCTGTCACAACTCTCCCACACTACAAGAGGATCTCGACCCGAGATCTAGGAACGAAAGAAGTCTATAAATTCGGAACGGAGAAGTTCCTCATGTTCCCAATTAGCTTCTTTGTCGGAATGATCAGACCACTTCACCTTGAGGAATTTGATAGACTTGTTGCGAGTCTTACGCTTAGTTTCTTCAAGAATAGCAACTGGATGCTCACGATAAGAGATATCTTCTTGGAGATCGATGTCTTGGAGGTCAATGGTCCGCTTAGGAGTCTTGAAGCATTTCCAAAGCTGAGAAACATGGAAGACAACGTGCACGCTCGCAAAATTTGGAGGAAGCTCTAATTGATATGCAAGACCACCTCTCTTGCCAACAACTTTGAAAGGACCAACAAAGCGAGGAGCTAGCTTACCTTTAATTCCAAACCGTCGAGGGCCCTTCATGGGAGAGACTCTGAGATAGACTAGATCATCCACTTGGAAGGACACATCCCAGTGTTTGTTATCATAATAACTCTTTTGTAGGGACTGAGCTGCTTTGAGGTTCTCACGAATGACAAGGCACATTTCTTCTGCCTAAGTGATCATGTCATTGCCCAATATCTGACACTCACCGGTTTCGGACCAGTTAAGCAGGGTACGACACTTCCTGCCGTAGAGAATCTCGAAAGGGGCCTTGCCTGAACTAGCTTGAAAGCTATTGTTGTGTGAGAATTCAGCATATGGAAGGCAGTCTTCCCACTTCATGCCGAACGAAATCACACAGGCGCTGAGCATATCTTCGAGGATCTGATTGACTCTCTCAACTTGACCACTTGTCTGCGGATGCAACGTAGTGCTGAAACGGATCTTGGTACCTATAGCAGTTTGGAATGACTCCCAAAACATGGAAGTAAATAGGCTTCCATGGTCAGAAGAGATGAGCTGAGGAATACCATGCAAAGACACTATCCTTGACGTATACCACTCTGCAAGCTGAGTTGCCGAGATAGATTCTTTGACTGGCAGGAAATGAGCAACATTTAACAGCTTGTCGATAACCACAAAGATGGCATCGTTGCCTCCCTTGGACTTGGGAAACCCAGTTACGAAATCCATCTCCACATGATCGAATTTCCACTCTGGGATAGGCAAAGGCTGAAGAAGACCTGCTGGACGTTGATGCTCCGCCTTCACTCTGCGACAAACATCACACTCGTTCACGAACTGAGCAATTTCACATTTCATGCGAGTCAACCAGAAGGTTTGCTTGAGATCTTGATACATCTTGGAGCTGCCTGGATGAATGGATAGGAGAGAATCGTGTGCTTCGTCCATGATAACCTTTCTGAGATCACCTTTTGGAACCACAAGATGGTCCTCAAAGAACAAGGTATCTTTGTCATCAACACGAAAGTACTTATACTTCGGAATGCTCTTGTCCATACCTTTCTTCACTTTCTTCACCATAGCGTCAAGAAGCTGCGCTTGGCGAACCTGATCTTCCAAAGACGAAGAAACTTGAAGATTGGCAAGAAATCCTTGCAGAATCATCTGAGGGTTGAGCTTGCGGAAGGCTTCACAAAGCTCGGGCTGAAGAGGTTTCAGAATGAGACTATTGTAGTATGCCTTACGGCTGAGCGCGTCTGCAATGAAATTTGCATTCCCAGGAGTATACTCAATGCTTGGATTGAAGTCCTCAAGCATTTCCACCTAACGAGACTGTCGAAGATTGAGATTGGGTTGAGTGAAAATGTACTTCAAGCTCTTGTGATCGGTGTACACCTCAACTGGTCTACCCAACAACAAATGCCCCCTAGTCATTAGAGCATGCACAACTGCCGCCAACTCAAGATCATGAGTGGTGTAGTTCTTCTCGGCAGGCTTCAACTGACACGAGGTATAAGCAACAATCTTCATGCCTTGCATGATAACACCACCAAGACCTTGGAGAGAAGCATCACAGAAAACATGGAAAGGCTTCGACTGCTCAGGAGGAACAAGAATTGGAGCTGAAGTCAGTCTCTGCTTGAGCATATTGAATGCTACATCACACTTAGGAGACCAAACATACTTGACACTCTTCTGGAGGAGATTGGACAGAGGCTTAGCAATTTGAGAGAAGTTCTCCACGAATCTTCTGCAATAGCTAGCAAAACCGAGGAAACTACGAAGCTGCTTCACATTCTGAGGAGGTTCCCACTTCAAGATTGCCTCAACTTTCTCACAGCGCACTTTAATTCCCTCCGCAAAGATGACATGCCTGAGGTACACCACTTCATTGAGCCAAAACTCACACTTGGAAAACTTGGCATAGAATTGGTGCTCTCTTAACTCATCAAGCACAAGGCGGACATGCTCTGCATGCTCTTCTTCTGTCTCCGAGAACACAAGGATATCATCGAGATAGACCAAGACGAATTCATGCTTGAAAGGGAAGAAAATGAAATTCATCATTCTTGAGAAAGTTGGAGGAGCATTAGTAAGACCAAACGACATGACAGTGTACTCATAAGAGCCAAAACTCATCCTGAAAACGGTCTTGGGAATATCTTCTTCGCGAATGCGAATCTGATGATAACTCATGCGACGATCAAGCTTCGAGGAAACCTTGGCACCTTTCAGTTGTTCAAACAACTCATTGATGTTGGGGAGTGGGTATTTGTTTCTGGTTGTCTTCTTGTTCAACGGTCGGTAGTCAAAACAAAGACGATCCGAGCCATCTTTCTTCTTGACAAACAAAACTCCACAATCCCATGGAGAAGAATTTGGTCTTATCAGACCCAGACGTTCTTGCTCATCTAGCTACTTCTTCAACTCTTTCAGCTCTTCGGGGCCAAGTTTATACGGGCACTTGCAAACCAGTTCAGTTCCGGGCTCGAGATCAATCACAAACTTGACTGGCCGGTGCGGAGGCATTCCTAGCAATTCTTATGGAAAGGCATCTTCATACTCACAAACCACCGGAATTTGGGAAATCACCGAGATTTCACCCTTCTCATTTATAGCAAAGAGACGGATTGTGTCATCGCGAGCCGCGAAAATAATCACGTCTTCTGAAGGATGAGTCAGCTTGACTTCTTTTGCTTTGCAATCAATATGAGCCTTATTCATAGCGAGGAAGTCCATGCCCAAAAAGAGATCAATATCGGAATTACCGAGAACAATTGGAGAAGCCAGAAAAGAATAATTTCCCAGCTTGATAGAAACATCCGGAACCACCTTCTTAGCGCTCATGAGAGTGCCGAGCGAAACAACACGCAAAGCCTTACTCAAATAATCAGAATCAAAATCATGCTTGACGAAGAATGCTTTAGACATGAATGAATGTGATGCTCCAAAATCAAACAAAACTTTTGCAGGAAAATCATTAACTGAGAGATTATCCATAATCACATCATTGGACTGATCTGCTTCAGCTGCATTCACCATATTCACTCTTGCAGTCTTGGCATTATGCTTCATGAGAGCATTTCCTGGAGGCTTGATAGGAGGAGGAGGCGGAAGACGCTGCTAGTTGCACTTGTTTGCATAGTGACCCTTCTGGCCACACTTGTGACAAGTCACCTTAGAAAGCGGACGGACATTGCCTGGAGGAGGAACAAGAATAGCCTTGGACGACTGGGGTCTCTGCTGGAATCCAGGATTGGGTGGGTGGGAAGAACCACGGCCACCAAACTGCTTCTGCTATTGTGGAGGACGAAACGGAAGAGGATTTGGCGCCCAATACTTCTGCTGCTTGGAAACCATCTGAGAGCTGGAAGAAGAAGAATATGAATCCCTTGAATGCTTCTTGGAGTTCTCCAACTTGAGCTGAGCTGCTTCAACCTTCAAAGCCATGTTGTAGAACTGATCGAACTCCCGAGGATATTGAAGAACTAGGCCTGGAAGAAGTTCATCCTTGAGACCACCTCTGAACTGATAAATCATGGACTTGTCGTTTGAAACATCTTGTTTAGCATAGCGGGCCAGATTCTGGAACTCGACGTTGTACTGATGGACAGACTTGCATCCCTGCTTTAGGTGCCTGAACTTCTCACGCATCTCCTCGACAAAGCTTGTCAGAATGTAATGAGCCTTGAAGTAACAACGGAAACTGTCCCAAGTCACAACATGATCGCCCCTGGAATCCTTGTACCGCTGCCACCAATCAGCTGCTTGACCCTTGAGCTGGAACGATGCGAATCTGACAAAGTCCTCTGGCCTGACATTGCTGCACTCGAAATGCTTACTCATATCATGAAGCCAATCATCAGCATCAAAAGGCTGCTCACAACAGGTGAAAGACTTGGGCTGGTTGGCAAGGAACTGATTGAGCGTTGCAAACTGAGGCTGATTCAGAAAATTCCCTTGATAACCTTGCTGACCCTGCTCCCTTTCTTGCAACAGCCTGAGCAACATCTGAGTGTTCGCATTGGTTGCGGCCATCATAGTTGGCCAAGCTTATGGAGGAGGAGGAGGAGGAGGCGGTGGCGGGGGTGGTGGTGGAACATCAGTCTGCTCCTCATCATGACTCTGATTGTTGCGAGTTGATGGAACCATCCTGAAGATAGACAACACGGATTATCACCTCATTGATAAGATGAATTCAAAGCTGAATCAAATGCTTGAAAGAAATTGAAAAAATAACAGCACAACCTTCCTACTGAAAAATTAGTACGAATGCTTCTTAGGTTTATGCTAACATCATCAGAAATTAGAAGACACTTGCAATAACACAAAAGTATTGAGCTAAGCGCTCGGAACAAATGTATATGCCCACATACATCCGAAGAAGATGTTCCTAGATGACTACAAGATTTCCCACCTATGAACTTCCGAAAACTTTCTGGTTATGCAATCTAGTGTGTGGGATACAAGGTGTAAATATCTCACACAACTAACAATCCTTCACCCCAACTGTATTCGTCCTTCCACACATAACCAGAGGCTTTCGCAAAATAATCTAATCTCGAATCCTCGAACTCACAACGATACTAAACCATGGTGGTACCCCGAACGCCTCCCCAGTACTGGGTGACTCCGACCATATCTCACCACGATAAGTATTGAAGTAATTCCGAACACTCTCTGTCCTGAGATATCAAGGAAGCTGAATGATGACGATGTGCCAACATTCCCTGGAGCTCGACTCCCTAGAAGAAATCAAGTCAGACAGGAGGCACCAAGAGAGAACCCTGTCACATCGGTATCATATAGACTCCAAAATACCCACGTGATCCTAAAATTTTTTTTGAGCGAGAAGAGGAGTAGAATCAAAATTCCTAAGTCGGAAACCTCACCAGAGCATAGAAGAGGAGTAAAAAGAATCCTACTCTCCGATATAACTAGACTCAAAATAGTTTTTCACTAGACACGACTCGGCCAAGTTCGAACAACCAAAGGCTCCTATGGTCGTATGGCTCTGAATACCAACTTGTCACGCCCAAGATGCGCGCCTATTCTTTTTAAGGCACGAGGGCCCTGCAAGGGATGGAGGCGCATCTTGCCGTTAGCAAGTATAGTATCATCACATCATACAATACTGAAAAGATGAGTATACAAGATTGGCTTAGACTCGCCACATGCTAAATTACAATTCACTCAGAGTTCAAATCATCAAGATGAAGACAGGGTCCGCCTAAAAATGAAATCAAACAATAAAAAACAGATGCAAATGATACTATCTCTCTATCCCAAATATCACGACCATGGTCCTCTTCTCATCCGGGTAAGTCACATACATCCTGCCTCTTTCCTCATCATATTCCCACTGGAGCTGGGTGAGATCATCCTGCACGTACTAATTTGTACCTATACCTCGAGGGTTGTAGTAATCTGTGAGTCATAAGGACTCATCAATCAAGCGCCCGAGTACCGAGACTATTCAAGCTTAAAGGTTGGGATGTGGAAAGTGTTTAGTTTGTAGCGGCACTAAGCATTTATGGTGGCTAACTTACATAACAAGAATGTGAATGTGAGTGGCCTACGATGAGCGATCGAGTCTAGCATAATCTTTATGAGATCCTGAACACTTACTTACGTCAATCATAACGCCACCGTGTTCTCTCTCGGATCATGTTCACGAGCAGAGACGATCATGGTTACTCACACAATCGGTGTATTTTAATTAGCATTTACTTCAAGTTTACTATAACCGGGTGTTAAACAAATATCCAACTTGCCACATAACCGCGGGCGTGGCTTTCCGAAAGATTTAACCCTATAGGGGTGCTCCAACTAATCCATCACATATTAACCACACTCCACGGGAATAGCCTCAACCACGGATCTCGTGATCATCATAGGTAATTCCAAAGGAATTCCAACACCTTGAGTAAACCCGAAGAAAGTCAGAGTCCACACGCAAGACATTCGATAAAGGTAGAACAAATCCAGCAAGACCTCCCAATGTGTAGAAGAACCCGATAAGAGCCGCGTATCTCGTTCTCAGGACACGACGGATAAGTGATGCGTACGGAGGCCTGATATAAATCTCCCAAGTTGCCCTGGGTTGGCCCCACACAGTGCTCTAGTTTGGACCAACACTCATGAGGAGCACTCGCCGGGGGTTGATTAAATTATCCACGGGGTTGCAAGGCCCTATGCAAGTTTTATTAAGTTATTAGCAAATGCAATACCAAAGTTGGGTCTTGTCAGACAAGTTTTAATCTCAACCTAATGAACAAGGGGTTCCCCATAACAACCCCGAGCATGTTAGGAGCGCAAAATATGGAAAGCATAACATCGGTAACCAGGAACTAATGGCGGTAACAGCAGAACAAATCACTTAGCAATAGGCCAAGCCTTCCACCAATACCAAGATATATATGTGCATCAAATTAAATGACAGATAATATGGTGATATCCAAATCCATGTTATCACATGGAACAACCTACACCTACAACTAAGAATGCTATAAGAGGGGTTGAGCAGCGGTAACTTAGCCAATCAAAGGTTTGCTAAGATGTGGAGGTTAGAGGCTATCATGGCAATTAGGAGGCTGATATCAAGGGGTAGGTAGCGCAATTGTAACGATAAGAGCGAGAAACTAGCAAGCAAAAATAGTATCAGGATCCGGGTACGATCATCTTGCCTATTGGTTCTTCAGCGGAACAAGTAGCGGGATCCTCGTAGTTGTACTCTCCTCGGTCCTCGTACTCAATATCAACACTCGCGTCTACCCAAGAGGAAACCAACAATAAACATCCAACCAAGGTGCAATGCACAAACAAGATGATGCATAATCCATTTAGAAGAATTTAACATGGCAATCCAAAACTAGTCAGGTTTAACATGCAAAGTTTGTTTATTAATGAATCTGGACAGAACCTCATGTTAAGTTATTTGTACATGCATGAACATGGCAAATATGGATGCAGCATGCAAAGTCGATAGAAATGCATATAAGGAACGCAAGAAACGGAGTTACGGTTCTCACGATACGCTCACGACTAGGTACGAAGGCAAAACACGAGACAACCAATGCCATGGGTTATGTCTTGGCATTCCAAGGTAGCCACTGGTTAGGCCACTAAAAAAGAACCACAATAGAGTCAAAAATAAATCAATTCCATGGAGTATAGCTCCCATGAGTCACAAAACAGTAAAACAACAATCTGCCACAAAACAGCAACATAGCAACTTACACAGCCCACAACTTAAGCTACAGGAACCCTACAGCCACAAACAAGATATTGACAGAAACTACATGATATATACATCAACTTATCCAACTACACAATCAGCAACGGAGGCACACATCAATAAGCATGAAGCTATCAAGTTGACATGATGAAATAGTTTTCTAGGACTGTGAAAATTCCAGTTTTCTGGAACCTGAGATTATAAAGTAGCAAGTTGACAGTAGTAGTTAAATATGCTAGAGAGATCCTATTGGCATGAAAATCAACAGGACGGTAATAGACAACATCTACTTCAAATAACTAGCACTGAGCATGCTCAAATTCACAACACATCACAACATACCATCCTCTCTACATGGCATAAAAATAACAGCAGATTCTCACACGGTAGTTTTTAGCATGCTGAAACAGAAACATTAGGTTGGTCACTTTGCAGCATGTTTCCCACTTATATGGGTGATTCTAATATTAAAAAAATACCATGCCATACTAGATACAAAATACTAGCACTTCCTAGTTGGCACATGTCCCAAAGCAAGCATGGATTAAATCATGCAAAAATAACAAAATGGCATCTCAGCTAAAATGATAGATTTATGAACTTTCTCCAAAGTGAAATCTGATAGTTCCAATGGATTCATTGGCTCCTCCTACCCCAAAACCATGGGTCATACTCATATGCTCATGTGACACACCAAGGCACACTCAAATAGCAAATCTACCACCTACTCTTCATGGCATAACTTACTCTAATAGGAAAAGCACATAAATGGATATGACCATTTATGGCAACTTAGCTAAGAATGGAAATGAGATGACAAAACCTACATGACAAGCATATATCAATAAAGGGGTATGACAAGTGGGAAAACCCACTAGTCCCCTACACACACACACAAGTGCACTAGGCACTTCACTCATGACACCACTCATGTGTGTGGGTGGTCATCCATCACATATACATACATATAGTCTCAATGCATGTATGCATGTGCATATGTAGATGATCACACACACACACTCTCACACACCCACCACAAACACTTGCATGTATAACAGAAAGATATACACACACACACTCTCAACAATATACATACACACAAGTTGGTACACACACACTAAGCAACACATGAAAAGCACTTGCATAGTGCACCACACCACACATACCACAACCACATGCATATATACACTTGGGTATATACACGCAAACACACTAGCACACACATGCATAAGTGCATGAACACATGCACCTACACATCACAACACACCGCCTACACACACTCATGTGTGTATGCATAGCATACACACACAACACACAACACACACAACACACACACCACCGACACATATTTGTGTGTATGTATAACATACACACACACTCTCATTACACCTACACCCTACACACAATACATCTACTCAAAAGAAGAAGAGAAAAAGAAACCCTACACATGCTGGTTACCATCCAAACACATACATACATATAAAAGAGCAAAAACAAAAGAAAACAAAAGAATGGAAAAACACAAAAAAGGGGGAGCTTGGGCTCGAACCCACGACCGAACCACTCTACTACGCGCACGGTCGACAACAGAGTAGGGGCTCTTCCTACCTAATACATGCGCACACGACAACCTAACTGACGAACTGAACCCACGCGACAACGGCGACAGGCAAACTGCGGCAGCAAACTGTGGCAATCCATGGCAGATCCGGCGGCGCAAGTGGCTCCCATGCACAATGGGTCATCCACGGCTCCATTCCCTTATTCACCTTGCGGTGAGGAGGACGGAGGCGAGCGGCAGGTGCTCGTTTTCGTACCGGCGGCGACAGACGCGGCGCCGACCACCTAACGAGCTACGCGCGGAGGAAAGGGATACGGGGACCGGCGGCTCACCTTGGGGGAAGGCGACGACGAGCCGGTCACGACGGCCGGTCGATGGAGGGGAAGAAGACGGCCGGAGACGACGCAGGGAAGAAGACGGCGGAGCAGGGACTTCCGGCAATGACGAGGTGGTCGCTGCAGAGCTCCTCCGGGGCACCTAGCGGCAGGAATGGAACACCGGGAGAACCCCCAAGCTGCACGCCTTCACCACCAAGGACGCGGCCCACCGGAGACGCAGCGACGACGGTGACAACGACCGGCGGACTCAACAAAACCTCTCTGAACCTCTCAGAATCTTACCTGGTAGGGGGGAAGAAGAGAGGAGGAAGAGAGATGGAGGGGAAGAAGAGAGTTGCGGCAGCGGCTTGGAGAAGCGGAACCCTACGCGAGGGGGCACGCACATCGAGGGCTTATATGGGCGATGGGACAGACGGTGATGGCGATGGAAAGGCGACGGCGGATGCGGCTCTCACTCTCTGAATCTGACGGTAAACCTGACGGAGCAGGTGACCGTCCACCGAGCGGGCTAGGCCGCGGGAAGGCCCATACTGTGCACTCTCTCTCCCAAAACAAATTAGGAAGGGTTTTTCTCATTTTAAAAATGCATCCACATTAAAAATAATCCCAGAGCAAAATAAAAGACTTTAGTGCAAAACCAAACTAATTTTTTAAGAAAATAATGTGCACTATTTAATGAAATTATCAAGTTGATTTATTGAGCAAGTAATTTTAATACTTTAATAAAAGGCATCTCTTGTTTAATTAAAACACAAAACAACCAAACCCCAACCATCAAAAGAAGCACACTCTCAATTAATGAGATAATTAGGGCTACCTCTTGAACATATTTTTTTTAATTTAAAAAGCAACTTAATTCTGCTCATAAATAGTATGAAGAGAAGGGGCGGTGGAAGGAGATGTTTGATAGAGAATAGAGAGGGGAAGAAGAATAGGTTGCACACATCAACTCCAACCACACTCAACACCACCACAACACAATGCACCTCACA
The DNA here is from genome assembly GCA_022496015.1 of Hordeum marinum. Classification (NCBI taxonomy): domain Eukaryota; kingdom Viridiplantae; phylum Streptophyta; class Magnoliopsida; order Poales; family Poaceae; genus Hordeum; species Hordeum marinum. The sequence goes on from CM039672.1 coordinate 139,397,388, forward strand.
ATACCACATAATTCAAGGACACAAGAAAACAAGCAAGGCATGATGAATGCTATGGTGGATGATATGATGCATGAATGCAAAACAACACATGGGACAAGGTGCAAATCATAACAAAGCTCATGACACAAGGTTCATACAATGGGTTACATGCCATAAAAGGTAGGGACAGCACTTGGGCTGTCACAACTCTCCCACACTATAAGAATGATGATTTCAAACACCACGTACAATTGTCGTAGGCTTCTGAGAATCAAATTCCTCATCAATTTCTTCACACTTAGAGGGTTATTCTTCATTGATTGAAGAAAAATGTTACTTTGTGTGTTGCACATCTAAGTTATCAATTTTGGAGAAATGTTAGGATGTGTGTCCTTTTTCAAAACAACCGAAGATTCTAAGATATTTAGCTTTGTGAAGAAATCCAGGGGCTTTGTGAAGAAATCAGCCAGTTGTTCTTTAGTGGGAATGTGGTCGATGGAGGTGTCTACCTTGAGTACATGATCTCGAAGAAAATGATGACGAATCTGGATATGCTTGGTCTTGAAATGCTGAACTAGGTTGTAAGAAATTTTGACGGCGCTCTCGTTGTCGCAGTAGAGAGGCACATTCTTCACCTTGATGCCATAATCCTTGAGCGTTTGCTTCATCCACAGCAACTAAGCGCAACATGAACCAGCAACAATCTACTCAGCTTTAGCAGTAGATAGTGACACGTAGTTCTGCTTCTTCAAGGACCAACAGACTAAGGATCGTCCGACATGTGCCTGAGGTTGACTTGCGATCCACACGATCTCTAGCATAGTCAGCATACGAGTATCCGACGAGGTGAAGATTTGAGCCCTTGGGATACCATAATCCAAGTGTTGGTGTGTGAGCTAAGTATCAAAGAATATCTTTCACAGCCTTACGGTGTAATTCCTTCGGTGTTGCTTGGAATCGGGCACACATCCAAACACTCAGCATAATATCAGGCCAAGATGCACATAGATACAATAAAGAGCCAATCATGGAGCGATATACCTTCTGATCGAAATCTTTACCATTTTCATCAGTGCAGAGATGGCCTTTTGAATGCATTGGGGTTTTGACACCTTTGCAATCTTGCATGTCGAATTTCCTCAGAACATCCTTGAGGTATTTCTCTTGAGAGGTGAAGATGTCATTGTCTTTCTGACGAATTTGAAGACCTAAGAAGAATTTCAACTCTCCCATCATAGACATTTGATATTCTTCACTCATCATATAGGCAAATTCATCACTGTAATGTTTGTCAGTACAGCCAAAGACAATATCATCTACGTATATTTGGCATATGAACAGTTCATTGTCATAGGATTTAGTGAAAAGAGTTGGATCGAGTGAACCAGGTTTGAAGCCTTTCTTCATGAGTAATTCCTTCAGAGTGTCGTACCATGCCCGAGGGGCCTGCTTGAGGCCATAGAGGGCCACGTTGAGTCTGACTTTGCTGGGATGCTAAGGGTCTTCAAAATCAGGGGGTTGAGCAACATATACTTCTTCCTCAAGCTTACCATTGAGGAATGCACTGTGAGAGCCTGGCTTAATAGGAATGATAGACTACTCATATCAACAAGGAATTCCTTCTTTTCCGGAAGCCCACTCGAAAAGAACTCCAAAGTTAAGTGTGCTTGGCTTGGAGAAATTCTAGGATGGGTGACCGATTGGGAAGTTGGTCCCAGTTGCGCATGAGTGAGGACAAAGTGTGTAGGGAAGACTAGTGTTGGTCTATGGAGCTAGACTAGATCCCGCCAGACGTAACGGGGTGTTACATGCGCTTTTCACATTATTTTGATATAAGATGATATCATGATGGTTAGCATAAGCAAGCAATATGCGAATAGCTTCAAGTCTAGCAACAGGTGCAAAAGTTTCATCGAAGTCAATTCCTTCAACCTGTGTGTAGCCTAGAGCTACAAGACGAGTCTTATTTCTTACCACAAGGCCATTTTCATCTTGCTTGTTGCGGTAGATCCACTTGGTACCTATGATGTTATGCTTGCGACGATCTAGCTACTTCACAAGTTCCCACACGTTGTTGAGCTTGAATTGATGCAATTCCTCTTGCATAGCTTGAATCCACTCAGGCTCCTTGAATGCTTCATCAACTTTGGTGGGCTCTATGATAGACACAAAATAAAAGTGCCCAAAAAAGCTAGTCAAATCTGAAGCTCTTGGGCAAGTGAGGGGACCTGGTGCCTTGATGTTATCGATGATTTTTCCTATCTGCACTTCATTTGCAACTCTGGGATGAGCAGGTTGACGTGGCTGAGGATTTTCTTCATCAACATTTTCTTCAGGTGTATCAGCATGAATATCTTCATTCGTTGGAACGACTTCCTCAGTGGGTATGACATCTTCAGTAGCCTTCAACTTAACGGATTCCTCATGAGACTGTTCATCTAACACAGAAGGCAGGTGCTCTCTTTGTGAGCCGTACTTTTCATCGAACCGCACATCTATCAACAACCTTATGGTGGTAGGTGTTGAAGACTCTGTAGGTATGTGAGTCCTTTCCGTAACCAAGCATAAAACCTTCATGTGCTTTCGGTGCAAATTTAGAACTATTGTGAGGATCTCTAATCCCGCATTTTGCACCCAAGACTTTGAGATAACTTACATTGGGTTTCTTACCAGTCATATGTTCATATGAAGTCTTCTTGAAGAATTTGTGAAGATATACCCTGTTGATGATATGGCAAGCTGTATCAATTGCCTCAGGCCAGAAGTGATGAGGAGTCTTGTATTCATCAAGCATGGTGCGAGCCATCTCAAAAAGAGTCATGTTCTTGTGCTCCACGACACCGTTCTGCTAGGTAGTATATGGGGCAGATAACTCATGAGTAATACCAAGTTCATCAATATATTCATCAAGATTGGTGTTCTCGAACTCAGTCACATTATCACTCCTGATATGCTTGATATTGACACCGAAATTCGTGGAGGCCCTTGAAGCAAATCGTTTAAAGACATCCTGCACTTCAGACTTGTACAGAATAATATGCACCCAAGTGTAACAAGATTAAATATCAACGATGACAAAGCCATACAAAATTGAAGAATTTTTAGTGTGGAGTAATGAGTGGGGCCAAAGAGGGCCATGTTAAGCAATTCAAAGGGCCGAGTCGTGGTCATGATTGTCTTCGAGTGATGCTTGGATCTGGTCATCCTCCCAAACTCACATGCACCATAGAGGTGGTCCTTAAATAATTTGACACCTTCAATCCCAATGACGTGCTTTTTCTTCATGAGCGTATGCCAGTTCCTCATACCAACATGTCCAAGTCATCGATGCCACATCTAGCCTTCTAAGGACTTTGCAAGTAGCATTGTCGCAGGCTGAGGACCTGTAGAGAAATCAACAATATAGAAGTCTCCTCTCCTAAAGCCTTCGAATAGTTTGGAATTGTCAGATTCAATGATGATAGCACAACGATATTTTCCAAATACGACAACCATATCAAGATAACAAAGCATAGAGACAGACATAAGGTTGAACCCGAGGGATTCGACAATCATCACCTTATCTCTGTGTCGGTCCTTTGGGATTGCAACCTTACCTAGACCCAATACCTTGCTTTTTCCTTTGTCAGCATAGGTGATATGCTTCAGATGATATGGAGCAAGTGGCAAATTCATTAGTAGATTCTTGTCACCACTCATGTGGTTGGTGCATCCACTGTCGAGGACCCACTCAGTAGCTTTTGGAGATTCATCATTCAAATGAATTGGCACAACTTACGAACTCATATGCTTCAGAGTCAAGGATATGACATCAATTTCATTAGAGGGAATTTCATCACACAACATAGTAAGTAAAGTAGTGTGAGGATGTGAGAAATGAGAAATTCATTTCTACATGATTAGCTTGCGCCCTTTCAAGCATTTCCTCAAGTCTCCAGCAAATTCATCAAATGTTCATGTTCATCTGGAGACCTGACCCTCCATAAAAATTAGTTCAATTTCTTCACCACCCACATCTGGAGGGGTGGCATAGAGTTCATCATTCTGCGAGCACCATATGATAAGGGAGGCATTGAAGCTAGTGCGCTTCGTTTCACAAGACAAGGGTTAGAGTACTCATATGAATAAGCAGAGAAATTTTTTGAGGACTTATGAACATAATTGTTTGAAGAATAATGCACATATTCAGAACTCTTAGATTTTCCCTACGAAACAGAGGCATTAGCACGAGAATGATATGTTTGACCATTTGAGGAATTTGGTCCAAGTGAAGACTTTTTTCCATATGAGGAATTTGATCTGGGTTCCTGTTCTTCATGAGTGGTGTCGTGAGGACATTCACTTGTAGATTTTGTAAGCAGCTCTTGGGAACCCAGATTTTCTTCATAGGTGAACAGTTCCTGAAGTTAGTTCCAACAACGCTGGCAAATACTGCACCTTTATGATTTTGAAACAATTTGTAGTTGGAGTCAAGTGACTCATTAGAGGAAAATGAAGTTTCACAAGTAAAAGCCAGATAAAGTGGATGGATCTATAGGAGGTCCTTTTGCAGCAACCCATGATGTTTTGGGGTACTGCTCAGGTGTCTAGTAGGATCCATCAGCATTGATTTTCCTCTCAAATGCAATACCCTCTTTCCTAGAGTTCCTGTTCAAAATCTTCTTTTTGAGGACATCCCAAAGGGTTTGATGCCCCTTGAGACTTTTGTACATGCCTGTCACATACAATTCCTTCAACCCTGCATTTTTGTTAGTGATACTTGTGGTATCCTCGGATGAGGAATTTGTGACCACTAGAATAGTTGAAGAATTTGCAGCAATAGAATCATTTGAACATTCAGGTAAAGAATTAGTACTTTCACGTTCGATGCATTTCAAACAAGGTGGAACAAATTCTTCCTGAGCGGTACTGATCTGTTGAGCGAGTAAGGAATCATTTTCCCTTTGGAGATCGTCATGACACACTCTTAGCTTCTCAAGATCTTGCTTTCTTTGAAGAAATTCATAAGAAAGCTTCTCATGATCGGCTAAGAGAGCATTATGATGACTCTATAGGTTATCATACTTTGTCTAGAAACTTTTGAGATCATCAGACAGAGTTTGAGTCTGATCCACTTCCTCATTCAACATATCACCACTTTTGTCTAGCATTTTCTGAAGCTTTTCGAGTGCACTTTATTGCCTAGTAGCAATATTAGAAAGTTTGGCAAAGCTAGGTTTCACATATTCATCAGATTCACCATCATTTGATTCAAAGGAGGATTGATCCTTATGTACCTTGGAACCTTTGGCCATGAAGCAATAGGTGGGAGCGTAATCATCATTGGTGATGTCAGAGTCATTGGAATAGTCATTTTGTTCATCATTGAAGATAGACTTGTTGACAAAAGTTGTAGCGAGAGCAAGGCTAGAGACACCAGATTCAGATTCCACCTCAGATTGTTCATCTTCTTAATATTCTTCTGACTCTTCTTCTGAGTCTATTTCCTTGCCAATGAAAGCCCAAGCCTTTTTGGAACCATTCTTCTTGAGCCTTGAGGACTTTGAAGATGAGGACTTTGTAGATGAGGACTTTGAAGATTTCTTCTTTTTCTTCGAGTCATCAGAACTATCGTCCTTGTACTTCTTCTTCTTCTTTGATTCTTTTTCCTAGAGAGGACAGTCAGAGATGAAGTGACCAGATTTCTTGCATTTGTGACAAGTTCTCTTCTTGTAGTCATATGAGGAATATTATTTCCTCAAGACACTTTTTGATGACTTTCCAAATCCACCTCTCCTTGAGAACTTCTTGAATTTCCTCACGAGCATTGCCAGCTCCTGACTCAGTTCTTCCGGATCACCAAGGCTACTATCAGAATCTTCACCTTCGGATGAGGAAATTGCTTTTGCCTTCGGAGCACGAGATCTTTTATAGATTGGCCCGTAGATGTCTCTCTTCTCAGCTTGTTGGAATTCATGAGTATTGAATGTCTCAAGAATATCAACAGGATCAAGTGACTTGTAGTCACCACGCTCTTGAATAATCAAAGCCAGAGTATCGAATCAGGAATCAAGAGATCTTAGTAGTTTCTTCACCACATCATGGTCGGTGATGTCAGTGGCACCCAGTGCTTGAAGCTCATTGGCTATATGAGTGAGACGATCAAAAGTTTGTTGTACATTTTCATTGTCAAGTCTCTTGAAGCAGTTGAAGAGATTGCGGAGAACATGAACACGAGCGTTACGTTGAGTAGAAACAGCTTCGTTGACTATCACACCCTTTGTTTGTATCACCTTTATGTTTGGATTTATAAAATTTGTAGCCAATTAAAACTTTTTCAATGGTTGTGCTTGGTTGATTTGTTGCATGCTTGCTTGTTGAATTGTTGTGTATGGCACCCTTAGATTCTATCCCTCTTCATAATCATCTTCCTTGACCCAAACCTCTTTCCCAACGATCATGCCATGTGAATAGTGCCCAAAACTATTTTTATCCAATTTTATTTTGACCAAAAGGGTTTGTCCAAATTAGGTTTTCAAAAACACCCTGAAATGAGCTTTGCACTCCAAGTCCTCAAATTGGGTGGATCCTTCTTCCCCAAAGGCTTTATTTCAAACCTACTATATATATATGAATTCCCAAAACCACCAGATATTAATTTTAAAGATTAATATAATATTTTATTTAAAGGCATTTTCTTAAGACTAGAAATGGTATTTCATAAGGAAAAATTATTTAAATGCTTTCAAAATATTTTTGAAAATTTAGGCAAACTCAGTGGACATATATTTCCCATATGTATGAGTTTCAACACATGGGCATGTTAAAATGATGGGCAAAACCCCTCTAAACCCTTTCTATTCAAATCAAGCTTTTGAAATATGTTTATAAGAAATATTCTCAATAAATTCCAGGAAAATTTCAGCAAGTCAACACTACAATAGGTGATGATCTTGCAAAGTTTCAGGTCAATCCAAGTTGATTTGATTTATCGAACCATCCCAAAACCCTCCCTATCCAGATTCAAATTTGAACGACTTTACATTGTGAAGTTTCTCCCCTTGACCCCAAACTTTGTGGACATGCTCTAATCACCAAATAATGATGCTACATTAAGTGGTGCATCAAGGGTAAAAGCTTAGCATAACTAGATCTACAAAAACCTGATTCTGTTAGTTTCTAGGGTTCACAAAGTTTCCATTGCCAACTTTGCCCACTTGAGCTCAAACTTGGTGATCAGGTCTATTTTCACCTAATACTTGGCCCTGTTGAATATCTCAGTAAGTGGGTAAATTTTTCTTGCCCAAACACCCATCAAACACCTTCTGGTGAAATAGTAAAGTTACTATTTTCACCCCTTTCACTATTACCCTTGCCATAAAACTTTTACCACAGCATCTCAGGGTTACCAAGTACCCCAGTAAATCTTGTGTGGCCTCAGCTCAAGAGTGGGTGGGGTAAAACCCCAATTAATCCTCAGTTTCACCCTGGCAGCATCTCTTCTACATCTCCCCTACCCCATTTCTTTTTTCCCTAGCTTCCCGTAGCTCCTAGAGCATCCCAGGAACCCCCAGGAGCTACTAGACAAGCGGGGACACCCCAGAGCGCGAGGGCAACGACTATGCCGGCCATTTGGGTGCTCCCATGAGCATGCCCATGCCCTTGGCAGGCCTCGCCATCGACCTCAACCCCTCCGGTTATCCTCCCCTACTCCTTGTCACGAGGAGAGGGATGACACGTGGGGCCCACCTATCATCCCCTCACCTCCTCCTTTCTCGCTGCCAAGATGGGCCCGCAGGCCAGCTTAAAATTAAACTTGTCGCGCCCGGCATCTCGCCCTGGTCCGGTTCCCCTTTTCGGCCGGCTCGGCTGGGTGGTTTTGGCCCAAGAGGCACGGTGCATTTTTCTATTTTTCTTTTTCCTTTGCCTTCCAAAAATTCCCTAGGGCAGAAAATAAATCCAATGCCCAATATTCTTTCACCTAAAATCTTGAAATATTCCATAGAATTTATTAGTGCCACTTGTAAAAATATTTGAAAATCTTTTTGTACTATATCAATTTAAAACCCCTATTTAGCATTATCAGCCCCTGTTTTAAATATTTTGAAAACCTTTTTAACTTCAAAACCCTAGACAAATATTTTTAGTATAGCTTTTAGTATTTATTAGAGTAGGGTAGCATTTTTAATAGTAGCTTGTGTGCCCTATTTTTGTGTGATGCTTATTTTTACCGTTATTTATCACGGCGATAGATTGCGCTATTGACGAGGGAGTTGGATCCGAAGACTTTGAAGATCCCAAAGACATTGTTGAACCAGGCAAGCAGCCCTTTGACCATGTTAAGGAAACATTTTCATTGCATGACATATAGCACTTTACTTCCATTATATTTGATCATGTGGAAGTGACCACTTCGGTGGGTTGCTTCCGACACTTTTACCATTGACACTTGCATCGTGCATGACCCTCCCACCTTATGAGGGTTATGCGGGTGGGTGTAGATAGGATGCTAGTACATGCTATGCAAGTGGGTTCAGGTTTATGCATAGTGATGGAAAGGAAGATTTATTTCAAAGACTTTTTGAAAACCCCGTCAGGTGCCACTAATGCCCGACGAAGATAATGATGAGATAGGTGACCACTTGAGAAAAGAGTGGTGTACCGGAACAAGTTTAGGGTGTGTTTTCAAAAACAAACAGTTTTAAGGTCTACTGACCGTCCCAACCTTACATGTGCAACCACGATACACCTTATGGGATGGGGCCTTGTTGATTGCTATGGTTGGTGCTAGCAGGGAGCTCGCATTACTAGTGGTAAGAGTGAGTGGTCACTCTTGAGACGGGGTCGTCCCGGAAGTGGAAGGCCATGCGCTGTCTTTACAAGCACCGGGCACACCGTTGTGTGCCCTCATGGATGTTACGTGTGATGTACATCATGAGGGATGGCATCAACGAGTGGACTCCTTGTTTAGTATCACCATTGGAAAGTCATTGTTCGGGGGCTTACCTCGGGTATGTTATATACTGCGAGTCGTGGATGACACAGAAGTTCCCCGGGTCTTGTGGGTAAAGTGTGCAACGTCTGCAGAGTGTAAAACTATTCGAATAGCCGAGCCCGCGGTCATGGATAGTTGGATGTCCTTCTTAAACTACGTCTGGATGTTTTCGCAAACTCGGTGTGTGTGTGTGTGTGTGTGTGTGTGTGTGTGTGTGTGTGTGTGTGTGTTGGTGACAAAGAGGTTACTAGAGCTAAGTCTGATGACTTAGCTTGACGATTGACTAAGTCTGATGACTTAGCATAATGAATGAACATGAGATGTTCAACCCCTGCTTATGACGATATCTGTAACTTGTTCATATGGATAAGTGTCAACTGATGATGCATGCTTGCCTAGTTACTTGATCATGTTATTGCATTCAAAATTGGATTTCCGCGAATTACCTACTTAGTGCTATATCATGCATCACTATTATCTTGTTCCACACTTGGGTTGCTTGCAGTACATTCAAAGTACTCATTGGCTTGCCACTGTTTATTTAATTGGCGAGGCATGGAAGAACAGGTGTATGTTGAAGAGTTCGTTGGTGACGAACATGCGAACTAGGACGCTTCCCAATCAAAATTCCTGTAGGTTTAAGGCAGATGGCATGGGTTCACGCTTTCGATCAAGATTTCCGCTGCTTGTTCTATTTAAGTGATTGGCACTTGTGGCCCTATCTAAGTAAGACTAGACCTTCACGGTCTTTATTTGTGTAAGACACCAAATGTGGATGTAAGACTCTTGTTATTCAGCTTCTGTGTGTTTAGTGGGCATTGATCTCTGGGATCACTTTACACGTGCATTAGGTGATCACAACTTATGAGTCGGGGTCCCCACATTCACTTTGGACAGTCTATCCTAGAGAAGCTTAGCAGACTCCAAAATACTCACTCTGCCATACTGTCCTTGCTCAGATGGCCACAAATGATATTCTTTGCTTGAGAATCGAGTAGCTTGAATTTCTTCGCATCAGCAACGGTAACAGTCGGTGAACTACGGGGAACACCATTTTCCACAAAGTACCAGAGATCGTTGTCAATAGCTTCAAGATGCATGCGCATCTTATTGTTCCAGTAGGGGTAATCCGTACCATCGAAGGTAGGACATCCCGTGGAAACCTTGATCATACCTGCAGTCGACATAACTAAAATTCCATGCGATTAAACCAAAATCACACAGAACAAGTGAGTACCTCGCTCTGATAACAATTGATAGTGCGTTATATCGACTAGAGGGGGGTGAATAGGCTATTTTTACAAATTCATTACTTGGGGAATTTCAACTTGAGGAATTTGAAATGTGATGAATAACTAGAAGTGGAATAAGTACTCAAGTGCATGAGAAACATATCGACAACATAGTCATCATTATGAAATAAAACATGCATAGATTACAAGTAGCATGATACATGATAAGCAGGTGAGGAACAAGGTAACTTGAAGAATTTGTGGTCAGGAAGTTGTGAAAATCTTCAGGCAAATTCTTCAAATAGTAAGGATCAATTTCATCAATAGGTATATGAGCTAATGAAAGGGTTGACAAAATAGAACCAGTTAGCTCGATGAAGACAATGGTTTGATGACCCAGTTCCAACTGCTGTGATAGTCGTCCATCTGGTTTGGAGCCGCCTGGTATTTAAACCAGAGGACACACAGTCCCAGGAAACATAGTCCATACCGTATTCTCCTTGATCTAAGGTCATAAAGTCCTTGCCCAACACATGTCATAAGTCTTCAGGGTACACTTCCAAAACCCTCACAAACTGGTCACCCGGCGATCCACAATTGACTGCTGGATGCTCTAGACAAAGGTCACTTCGTGATCCCCAATTGTTTGCAGGATGCACTAGACCATGACGCCTAACCGTCTAGAAGATACACAGTCTTCAAAGGTAACAAGAGTCGGTTCCACACAGGAACAATCTCTTCAGTGATTCTCAATCACTTTGGTTTTGGTGGTTTGGATTTGGGTTTTTCCTCACTTATAATTTTGTCTAAAAGTCTTCGAAGGATGGGTTGCTCTCAAATGACAAGTGTCAGTTCTCTCTCGGAGCAGCTAATCAACCAGTGGTTGTGGGGGTGGCTATTCATAGCCAGGGTGCAACCTGACATGATAAGACATAAATGCCCCCAATTATATGACCATTATGTGGATAAGATGTTTGGGGATAGCTAGCGCTAAGCACAACAACGGTCGGAATTTCGAACTATGAAAGTCCTCAGGCTTATCATGTTCCTCACTTGTAGGCAATTCACACTGGCGAAATCCTAACTCCTCAGTCAGACCAATTTCCTCAGAGACCAGAAGAACTTTGTCTCCTCACATAAGAACTTGACTGAACTGTAAGAGATTTCCAAAAAACTTCACTCGAAGGATTGGCTAGGTTGAGGCTTTTGGAGTTGAGCATTAGTTGGAAATTTTTCATAGTATTACCTCGGCCTTATTTAACAGTACTGTGTTTCCTATGACTCAAAGAAAGTAAATGGAACTACGAAAACAAAAGTCTCCACGCTTCATAGTCCTTGTTCATATCTTCAAGGTCACACCAACTTCTTCATCTTCAAAGTCTTCAGGGAATACCAAAGTCTTTAGCAAAGTCTTCACCAAAGTCGTCACCAAGGTCTTCAGTTGAAGACATACATTCTTAGTGGTCGGTAATCTCCAAATATATCAAACTCCTCATCGACTTATAGAGCATGTGTACACTCACAAACACATTAGTTCCTTAACGTATAAGTCTTCAATACTCCAAAATAACTAAGGGGCACTAGATGAACTTGTAGGAATGCATTATGGAGTAGTTATTAGATGATGGGTTGCGAGAGCGAGATAAAGTTAAACCATTGTTTATGCGCTACTTCGTAATGGGCTTATTTGGGTCCACATGTTTAATGCTATGGTTAGACTTTGTATTAATACTTTTCTCGTAGTTACAGATGTGTGCAAGGGGGTTAATAATAAGTGGGTTGTTAGTTCAAGTAAGAACAACACCTTAGCGCCGGTCCACCCACATATACAATTATCAAAGTAGAGAACACAAATCAAACCAACATGACGAAAGTGACTAGATGAAATTCCCGTGTTCCCTCAAGAACACTTTGCTCATCATAAGAGATAATTTTGTCATGTCCTTTGGCACAAAAGGATTGGGAAACCTTGCTTCACCTTACCTATTGTTACCGTTATTTGCTTGTTAACCTTGCTATAAAAACACTTGCTACTTACAATTTTAGTGCTTGCAGAAATTACCTTGCTGAATACCGCTTATCATATCCTTCTGCTCCTCGTTGGGTTCAACACTATTACTCATCTAAAGGACTACGATAGATCCCCTATACTTGTGGGTCATCAAGACTCTTTTCTGGCACTATTGCCGGTGAGTGAAGCGCTCTTGATAAGCGGAAATCGGTAAGGAAAAACTTATACTACGTGCTGAAATTTGCTGTCACTTCTTACTACAGAAAGTAAACCTTTGAGGGGTTTGTTCAAGGTATATTCACCTCGACAGGAACCATGATTTGTTGCCCCTCAACCTACATCACCTACTAAAAATATTTTTTATGAAATTCCTTAGGGTCTGATAGAACAACTGCTAGCTAGTTCTTATTTAGGAGATGGAACTGAACATCCTGATATGCACCTAATCCATGTGGAAGAAATTTGTGGACTATTTCAACTTGTAGGTTTATCTAGAGATGAAGTTAAGAAGAAGGTTTTCCCTTTATATTTGAAGGGAAAATAATTGACATGGTATAGGCTATGTGATGATATTGGATCATGGAACTGGAATCATTTGAAATTGGAATTCCACCAAAAGTTTTATCCTATGCATCTAGTTCATCGTGATTGGAATTATATACATAATTTTTGGCCTCGTGAAGGAGAAAGTATCGCTCTAGCTTGGGGGAGGCTTACACAAATGTCATATTCATGCCCCAATCATGATATGCTGAGAGAAGTTATTATTCAGAATTTTTATGCTCGGCTTTCTCATAATGATCAAACCATGCTCGATACTTTTTGTACTGGTTCTCTTATGAGGAAGACTATTGAATTCAAGTGGGATATCTTTGAAAGTATTAAACGCAACTCTAAAGATTGGGAACTCGATGAAGGTAATGAGTTAGGTATAAGTCTTGGTTTTGATTATGTTAAATATTTTATGAATACCAATGCTTTTCACAAGTTTACCACTAAATATGGACTTGACTCTGAGACAGTAGCCTCTTTTTGTGAATCATTTGCTGCTCATGTTCATCTCCTTAAAGAGAAGTGGTTTAGATATCATCCCCCTATTAAAGACAAAATTAAAGAACCGGTCATAGCTAAAGAGAAACTATCATTTACAATGTTGGTCCCGTTGTGCCTACTACTTATATTGAGAAACCACCTTTCCCTGTTAGGATAAAGGAAGATGCTAAGGTGTCAACTGTGGTTCACAAAAGTAATATTAAAACACATAAGCCCTCTTAACAAATTAAAGTATAAGCTAGTGTTGATATAGTTAAAGATCTCTTGGTAGAAAATATTGATGGGCATGTCATTTACTTCTGTGATGAAGCTGCTAGAATTGCTAAACCCAATGAAAAATACAAACATAGACTCATAGTTGGCTTGCCTGTTGTATCATTCAAAATAGGAGATCATTGTTATCATGTCTTATGTGATTTGGTGCTAGTGTGAGTGTTATTCCTTTTACCTTATATCAAGAAATTATGATTGAAATATCACCTACTGAAATAGAAGATATTGATGTTACTATTAAACTTGCTAATAGAGACACCATCACACCACTTGGGATTGTTAGAGATGTTGAAGTGGTGTGTGGGAAAATAAAATCTCCTAATGATTTTCTAGTTCTTGGTTCCCCGCAAGATGACTTCTGTCCCATTATCTTTGGTAGAACTTTCGTGAACACTTTTAATGCTAAGATAAATTGCAGAAAGGAAACTAGCAGTGTTGAGTTTGGTCATGCGTCTCATGATTTTAGTTTTTCCAAGTTTAGTAGATAACCTAGTGATAGAGAATTACCTACTAAGGATGAAATAATTAGTCTTGCTTCTATTGCCTTTCCTCCTAGTGATCCACTAGAACAATATTTGCTAGACCATGAAAATTATTTGCACTTTCGGGAAAAAATGAAATAGATAAAACATTCTTTGAACAACAACCTCTACAGAAACAAAATTTTCCTATTGAAACTCTTAAAGCTCCTCCTCCACCTAAAGGTTATCTTGTGTTTGAACTAAAACAATTGCCTGGCACTGTCAAATATGCTCATCTTTGTGAGAGAAAAAAATATCCTGTCATTAGCAGTGCTAACCGTTCAGAACATGAAGAAGAAAGATTATTGAAAATTCTAAGGAAGCATCGGGCTGCTATTGGATATACTCTTGCTGATCTTAAGGGCATTAATCCCACTCTATGTTAGCACAAGATCAATATGGAACCTGATGCTACACCCGTTGTTGGTCATCAACGAAGGATGAATCCCAAGATGAAAGAAGTGGTAAGAACTAAAATATTAAAGCTTCTTGAAGAAGGTGATACGTCTCTATCGTATCTATAATTTTTGATTGTTTCATGCCAATATTCTAGAACTTTCATATACTTATGGCAACTTTTTATACTAATTTTGGGACTAACATGTTTTTTGCGAGTTTCTGTTTGTTACATGTTTTTTGTTTCTTAGAATATCCATACCAAACGAAGTGCAAACGATATAAAAACTTATGGAGATTTCTTTGGAATATATTTCTTTTTTGGGGAAAGAATCACCGTGAGACGATGCCCGAGGTGACCACAAGCCAAGGGGACGCGACCAGGTGACCACAAGCCAAGGGGACGTGACCTACCCCCTGGTCGTGCCCTAAGCCCTTGTGGTCACCCCGTAAGGTTGTTGGTGCCCTTCTTTTGGCGCAAGAAAGCTAATATCCAGACAAAAATCCCCTCAAAAGTTCAGCCTTGTCAGAGTTATGGATCTCCTAATATTTCAGAAACGGTGAAAGGCCAGAATATGGGAAAGCTGAAACAGAAGGAAACAGAGAGAGAGATCCAATCTCGGAGCACTCCCCTATGCTGCCATGGAGGCCAAGGACCAGAGGGAAAACCCTCCTCCCATCTAGGGGGAGGTCAAATAAGAAGAAGAAGGAGGGGGCTCTCTCGCCCTCACTCCCGGTGGCACCAGAACGCCGCCGGGGCCATCATCCAGACGACGATCTACTCCAACAACTCCATCATCTTCACCAACACGTCCATCACCTTCCCCAATCTATCTACAGCGGTCCACTCTTTTGCAACCCGCTATACCCTCTACTTGAACATGGTGCTTTATGCTTCATATTAGTATCCAATGATGTGTTGCCATCCAATGATGTTTGAGTACATTTTTGTTGTCCTATGGGTTAATTGATGATCATGTTTGGCTTGAGTTGCATGTTTTATTATTGGTGTTGTCCTATGGTGCTCTCCATGTCGTGCAAGCATGAGGGATCCTTGCTTTAGGGTATTGCAATGTGTTCAAGATTCACCTATGGTGGGTTGCTTGAGTGACAGAAGCATAAACCCGAGTAGGTGGGATGTTGCATATGGGAGTAAAGAGGACTTGATACCTTATAATGCTATGGTTGGATTTTACCTTAATGATTTAAGTAGTTGTGGATGCTCGCTAGATTTAAAATCATAAGGGCATATGATCCAAGTAGAGAAAGTATGTTAGCTTATGCATCCGCCTCATATAAAATAGCAATAGTGATTATTGGTCTAGTTATCAATTGCCTAGGGAGAATTCCGGAACTCCTACCACCACTTTTCCACACTCGTTAAACTAACTTAATTGTTACTTTATCTTAGCAGCCCCTAGTTTTTATTTATGTGCTCTTTATTATCTTGAAAACCTATCCTATGACACTCTACAAAGTACTTATAGTTTCATACTTGTTCTAGGTAAAGCGAATGTTAAGTGTGCATAGAGTTCTATCGGTGGTCGATAGAACTTGAGGGAATATTTGTTCTACCTTTATCTCCTCATTGGGTTCGACACTCTTACTTATCAAGAAATGCTATAATTGATCCCCAATACTTGTGGGTTATCAAGACCTTTTTCTAGCGCCGTTGCCGAGGAGCAATAGCATGGGGTGAATATTCTCGTGTGTGCTTGTTTGGTTTATCAGTAAGTAGAATTTATTTGCTATTCTAAGTTTTTATGTATCTTTATTTATGGATATGGAACACAAAATACCAACCAAATTAGGTGTACTTGCTACTCATGGAGATGGGGAATCTCCTAAAACCCTCGATGCTCATTATGTGGAATATATTATTCACTAATTTAATAATCATGAGAAAACCCCATTCAATTATATAATGGGACACACGTTGGATCAAGCTGAATAATTTAGGGATTATCGCTTGACTCAAAAAGGAAAACTGTTATGGGATCAAATTTATATGTTGAAATGGTATACTTGGAATATATGGTTGAGATATGATATTACTTGTTGCTCCAGGATGAAGGCTAAACACCTTCCCTTTTCATGTAAATTTAATGAGAATAAAACCTTAGATTCTTATGCTAATGGTATATATGATTACTATGATGTGGAACAAATAGAAGAGTTTGTTGCTTTTAAGGGTGCTTATGAAATTGAAGCTTTGTTTGAGGAGTATGAAAATTATGATGATGCTGTTTATAGATTTAAAAATCTCGCTTTACTTCAAGATTGCTATGACAATTATAAATATAAGGTTGGTATTAATGCTTTTATTTAGAAAGTCTCCGCTGTCCAAGAAGAGACTAATATTTTGCAGGAATCTATGGAAGAAGAAATTTCTGACACTGTGAGCTCATTAGATGAAAATGTGAGTAGGAGAGTGAAGAACAAAAGGAGGAAGAGCATATTAGCTATCCGTTCCCACCTTCTAATGAGAAATTCTTCAACTCATACATTGTTTAATTTCCCGTCGTGCTTACCGAAGGATGATTGCTATGTTGATTGCTATGATCCCTCGGATTCTTTTGAAATATCCTTTTTTGATGACCTTGATGCTTGCTATTCTTGTGTCCATGATGCTAATATGAATTATTCTTATGAAGATGAACTTGTTATAGTTCCTTATGTTAAGCATGAAATTGTTGCTATTGCACCCACACATGATGGTCCTATTATCTTTTTGAATTCTCCAAACTACACTATATCGGAGAAGTTTTCACTTATTAAGGATTATATTGATGGGCTGCGTTTTCCTATTGAACATGATGATTTTATTGAATATAATATGCATGTGCGTGCTGCCCCTACTTGCATTTATTATGATAGAGGAACTACATCTTCACCTCTCTATGTTTCCAATACAATAAAATTGCAAGAAACTACATATGCAATGCATTGGCCTTTACTTGCTGTGAATAAATTGTTCTTGTATGACACGCCAATGCATAGGAGAAGAGTTAGACTTCGTTGTTGCATGATATATGTTACCTTGTGCTCACTACTAAATGAAAAATCATTGTTAATTAAAATTGGCTTTGATATACCTTGGGATCTGGGTGGATCCATTACTTGAGCACTATATGCCTAGCTTAATGGCTTTATAGAAAGCGCTGCTAGGGAGACAACTCGGAAGTTTTAGAGAGTCATTTTATTTTGTTGTGTGCTTTTATATAAGTTTAAAAACAAAAAATAAAGAGTGGAACTTAAAACTTTGTCAAAAAGAAAAGTTAAAGTGAGAAAAACGAGCAACGTTGAAGTGGGGGTTAGCCTTGAACCTTGTTCATGCCCATGGAAACTTTGTGAATCTTGATTACAGAAACTTTTCAACAAAATAATTATCCCCTTGTACAAATTCATTTTATTACAAAAATAATGTGACAAGATTTTCCTTTAGGATGATTAGATTGCTTGTTTGGTGTGTGCAGTGCAAAAACAGAAACTTTGGCTGTAGTGCGTGAATTTTTAAATTTTTTACTGGAATTTCAAAAGTTTCTGAAATTTTTACGCAGTACTTCTATGTATTTTTTTATTTTGTTCTAATGTTTCAGAATTGTTAGAGTTACAAAGGTATGGTAGATGTTCGGATTACTACAGACTCTTCTGTTTTTGATAGATTCTATTTTATATGCATTGTTATCTTGTTTTGATGGATCTATGGGTAGTATCGGGGGAGGGGGAGGTATGAACCATGGTGAGGTTGGAATACAGTAGATATCATGCTAATATTAATTTGCAATGAGTTTTAAACAATATTTAAAGTGGTAAATTTGCTTTATTATACTAACGGATCTCACGAGGGTTTTGCTAAGTTTTGTGTGATTGAAGTTTTCGGTGCACTAGAGTTTTGGTCTCTCTAGTGCCCCTTACTCGTGGACGGGCAGTAGTAGCTACCTTGGCGATGAGGGCCGACAGGGAGTTGCCAGGTACAAACACAGAAGGATCAAGACCCCCGGCAAGACCTTGCCGGGATGGCTATCAGACCCTTAGGTGAGACAAAGCCCCAACAAGCCCCGGCAAGGCGAAGCCCCCGACAGCGCCCCACCAGCGCACAGGCCAGGTGTCGCCTCGCCTAGGCGCGTGTCGCGGCATCGGTGATGGAGGGGCTAAGCGGTGCCGATGGGACAGACTCCTGTCCCGCCCCGTAGACAGTAAGAGATGCCTGGCGGTGCATTAAATGTGCCTGTCCTATTCCGTCAGTGTTAGGTATGATAGCATTGTAGCTATGTGCACCCCGTGTATGCATTGTACGCCACTGTTGGGATCCCCTTTAGATTATAAAAGGAATCCCAGGGCGATACAATAGAGGAATTTTGGACTTTTAGCCTTTTGTATTTTTGACTTGGGACCTTCTAGCTCACACACGTGGCAGCCGCTCATAGCGCTCTTGTAGTTAGAACCCTAAGAACACCCACAATACCACCAAGCATGAGTAGGGTTTTACGCATCCTTGCGGCCCTAACCTTGGTAAAATCCCCACGTGTTGTTCACCAGACCTGCTCTTTGTGCGAGCCTTATCCCCCGCCAAACCGAAAGGGGTCCCTCCCGTCGGTGCAATAGAGTTCTGGGCTCTCCAGTGCCCCTTACTCATGCACAGGCAGTGGTAGCCGCCCTGGCAGCAAGGTCTAGCGGAGACTTACTAGATACCAGCATGGGAGAATCAAGATCACCGGCAAGGCCTTGCCAGGAGGGCTATCGACCCACCAGAGAGGGAGCCCGGCCCCGGCAAGGCAAGGCCCTAGCAAGGCGAAGCCCCGGCAAGACTTTGCCACCGCACAGGGCAGGTGTCAATCCACCTGGACGCATGTCGCGGTGCCGACGTTGGAGGGAGCTAAGTGGCGCCGATGCGACAGGCTCTCGTCCCATCCCACTGATGGACAGAGATGCCTGATGGTGCACTAAATTCACCTGTCCTACTCCGTTAGTGTTAGGTATGATAGCACTGTAGCTCTATACACCCCGTGTACGCACTGTACGCCACTGTTGGGATCCCCTTTGAGTATAAAAGGAGGCCCATGGCGATATGGTAGAGGACATTTGTACTTTTGAACCCTTGGGCTTTTGCACTTTCAGGGGCCCTCTAGCGCACATGTGTGGTAGTGGCTTGCAGATCCCTATAGCAAGAACCCTAAGTACACTCTCAATACCACCAAGCAGGAGTAGGGTTTTACGCATCCGTTCAGCCCTAAGTACACTCTCAATACCACCATCCTTGTATCCACGAAGACAGGAGAGGGCGTATTGTAATAGTCTGGCATATTAGGGACGATAGACTACTCATATCGATAAGAAATTCCTTTTTTTCCGGGATCCCATTCGAACAGAACTCCGAGGTTAAGCGTGCTTGGCTTGGAGTAGTTCTAGGATGGGTGATCGACCGGGAAGTTGGTCGCGGGTTTGCATGAGTGAGGACAAAGTGCGCAAAAAAGACTAGTATTGATCTGTGAGGCCAGTCTAGATCCCGCCAGGAGTAACGACTACCAACGGGTGTGTCCGGGGTGTTACAAGTTGGTATTAGAGCCGACCCTCGATGTTACATGGATGTTTGCCGACATGTGCGCGGTCATGTTGTTCACGAAGTTGGTGACCCATCGTGGCACACGGAATGCCACATGTATCAGACTGGAAGCACAGACGTTTGTGCCAAGAGGGAACGTTCCTGTGACCCAACGAGGACGTCGGTTCCTCTGAGTGGTGGTGTATGTAATAGCCTGGCATATAAGGGATGATAGACTACTCATATCAATACGGAATTCCTTCTTTTCCGGGATCCCATTCGAATAGAACTTCCGGGTTAAACGTTCTTGGCTTGGAGTAGTTCTAGGATGGCTGACCAACCGGGAAGTTGTTCCCGGGTGTGCATGAGTGAGGACAAAGTGCGCAGAAAAGACTAGTATTGATCTGTGAGCCCAGTCTAGATCCCACGAGGAGTAACGACTACCAGCGGGTGTGTCCGGGGCGTTACACGTAGACGCATGCTGAGGAGGAGGTGAAGGTTCGGAACTTCCGCGACACTCCGGTGATCAGGGCCAAACTAGCGGCGACGCTCGCCGTGGAGACACCCATGACG
Organism: Hordeum marinum; assembly: GCA_022496015.1. NCBI lineage: Eukaryota > Viridiplantae > Streptophyta > Magnoliopsida > Poales > Poaceae > Hordeum > Hordeum marinum. The sequence continues at coordinate 139,417,945 of CM039672.1, forward strand.
GTGGCGGGACCCCATGCGCCCTGGGTCTCAGGACAGAGCGGTACCGCATGCGGGTGGTACGGCAAACTCCGAGGACAGAAGGGTATCCTCCAGGGCACCCACGTCGGCCCCTACATAGCACCCTTCTCAGGACGCGCGCGGAGGGCCACGCCAAGGAGCCTGCAATTCTCAGCGTCCCCACGGGAAAGCTTCTACACACCCTTCCCAAGATGCGCGGGACTAGCTTGCTCACCGACATGTAGGAGGGAGTGGCGTGCTAACGCGGGACCGCGACGGTGCTCCTTCTAACACGGTTAGGAGTCAAAGCACCTCACGCTCCTCATGCCGTGCGTTACCAACCACATTGGAGGAAGCGATGGCACGGGCACAGCTACTCCTAAACTTCCCGCCGGCTGCGGAGAAGCTCGATGAATGGAGAGCCACCATTCATAGCCTCCTCAGCCTCATGGACAAGTTTCAGTGCATCGAGCCGGCTCGTGCTAGTGGAGAGATGACCGGAGGCGATGCGACCTCAGCACATTCTCCTCCATAACAACGGAGCCGGTCATCGAGTCGACGGACCGACGCTCACGATGGCTACTCGAGAGTGTCGTCCGACCCAAGGATGCGCCATGATCAACGTCAAGTTCTTTGAGAATGTGGCAAGGAAGACGCTCGAACTGCAATCGAGTGGCGGTGAGAAGCGCGCCTCCAATCGGATAGGCGCGCGGGGCCCACTATAGACAAGTCTGCGCCAGGGTATCCTGTCAGCCTACCTTACAAGGAGTGTTGTCCAGTATTTACTCATGAGCTGCGGCAAGTCTAGGGGCCCAACTCTCGCACGTTCGAGCCAGAACTCCCAGAAAAGTATGACGGCAAGACTCATCCGTCAGAATTCCTGATCTTCTACACCATTGCGGTGCAAGCTGCCGGGGGCAGCGACGACAAGATACTCACCATCTACTTCCCGTTGGTGCTTAAGCCCAATGTCAGCTCATAGTTGATGCACTTGCGAGAGGGGTTAATCGCCTCCTGGTCAGACTTGTGCCACGAGTTTGTTGGCGCCTTCACGGGGGGTCATCAAGCTCCTGGCCAAGAAAGCGATCTACACATCATCCCTCAGAAGGAGGGCAGAATTTTATGCAAGTACATCCAAAGGTTTAGCCGCGTGCATCACAACATCCCAGACGTTCATCCTTTCGATGTTATCAGCGTGTTCCATTAGAATGTGTGCAATTGTAAGATGTAGGAAGAGCTGGCAATGAACATGGTGCTCGGGCTAAAGAAGGGAGGAGGCTCCCCGACGAAAACATCGGCGTAGAGGTCGATTCCGAAGACGAAGACACAGCTACCCCGACAAAGAAGGGCCAGCGGCAGAACAAGAAGCTCTAGGGCAAGACCGTGCTAGCCATCGAAGGATCCGGCAACCCCGGCGGCGCCAAGAAGGGAAAGGTTATAACCACGACAACGATGTTGTCGGGTGCGCCTCCTACCACACCCTGGCGGCTGTCGGCAAGCCAGAAGGCTCCGGCGAGCAGTTTTGCAAGATCCATCGCACCAAGGGCCACAATCTCCAAGACTGGCCGCAAGTTGAGCTGCTTGTCGAGAAGCAGAAGGCCGACTACGAGAGGCAAGACAAGGAGAAGGGCCAGGATGGTGCCGAGGGTTGCCGCAAGAAGCGTGTTGGTCGAGGAGATCACCGTGGCAAGCCCAAGCAACAAAAAGACTGGCCAGCCCGTGTCCGCGACAAACAAGAGGGAGATGATGATGATGTCGAAGAGGATGACGAGTCCAGTGAGCATGAGTTTCAGAAGGCTACAGAGATGATGTGCATAGGAGGAGCCTTGTCGCATTCCTGTCACCGCCAACTTAAACAATGGGTGTGCGAGGTTAATGTTGTAGAGCCCTCTATCGGTGCATAGAGACCTCTAAAGTGGTCCAACACTCCTATCATCTTCGATGCCGAGGATCACCATGATCTCATAACTGCGGTCGGGTGCTTGCTGTTGTTGGTCTTGCTAACAATACGCAACCTCGAGGTGACGAAGATGTTAGCTACAGTGGGGCCATCCTGAACCTTATCTTGCCCAATGTCATTTAGAGGCTACAAATTCGTGCCGAAGATCTTGAGCCGACAGGCGCTTTCCAAGGGCTCAATTCGGGAAGGACACAGCCGAAAGGCAAGGTCAAGCTCCCGGTGATGTTTGGCAGAAATATCAATTTCACAATGGAGAAGATCGTTCTTGATGACGCCAAGATCTCATTGCCATACAAGGGCATTCTTGGACGCTCGGCACTGGCCAAGTTCATGGCGGCCACTCATTTTCTTACAATGTGATGAAGATGCCCGGGACAATGAGCGTCATCACCATTAACTCTGACAAGAAAAGCACACTTACCTGTGCCGATAAAATCTACTGGGGTGCAGCTGCAGCACCTGCCGCCAAGGCACTTGCTCCTGTCACTGAAGCTCCCGGGGGAAAGAAGACCGACAACGCCTCCGGTACACATTCTGGCAAGCGCGCCCCCTCGAGGTGCTGCGCTCCCATCGACGGTGTGCCAGAGAGCTTCACCGACAAGAGCAAGAAGTACAAAGCAGCTCCACGGTTGACCAAGAAGGTGTCCACCAAGGAGGATGGCACGGGGGGGGGGGGACTTTCACCATAAGTTCTACCCTTGACGACAAATAGGAAAGTGCGCTCATCGCCTTCCTGTGGGCGAATGTCGATGTGTTTGCATGGCAACCATCTGATAGTCCCAATGTTCCTAGGAAGGTGATTGAGCACCACCTCGCCGTCTGTCTGCACGCGTGGCCTGTCAAGCAGAAGGTTCGGAAGCAAGCTTTGGAGCGGCAACAGTTTATTGCCGAAGAAATCAAGAAGTTAGAAGCGGCTGGCCTAATTAGAGGAGTACTCCATCCTACGTGGTTGGCCAATCCAGTCATAGTGCGCAAGGCGAATGGAAGTGGAGGCTATGCATTGATTTCATAGACATCAGCAAGGCCTGCCCCAAAGATCCTTTTCCCTTGCCGCACATCGACCAGATTGTGGACTCCACTACCGGCTGCGACTTATTGTCCTTCCTTGATACCTATTCAGGCTATCATCAGATTTTTCATGGATAAGGAAGACGAGGAGAAGACCGCATTTATCACCCCATGCGGTACGTATTGCTTCCTGCGTGTGCCTTTTGGGTTGAAATGTGCTACTTCTACCTTTGCAAGAGCGGTCCAGATTGGTATTGAGCCCGAGCTACATAGAAATATGGAAGCTTACATGGACGATATAGTGGTCAAAACCAAGGATAAGGCCACGCTCATATCAGACCTAGAAGAAACATTTGCAAATCTGCGCAAGATCAACATGAAGCTCAACCCTGAGAAATGTGTGTTCGACGTCCCATACAGAAAGCTTCTCGGGTTCTTTCTATCTCAACGAGGAATCGAAGCAAATCCCGACAAGATCAAAGCAATTGAGCAAATTGAAGCACCAAGACGAGTCAAAGACGTGCGACGCCTTGCCAGCTGTGTTGCTGCTCTGAGTAGGTTCATCTCAAAATCTGTTGAGCGTGCCCTACCCTTTTTCAAAATCTTAAAGAAGGAAGGTCCATTGAAATGGACTCCGGAAGCAGAGGGAGCGCTACAGGGCTTGAAGAAGTACCTTTCCTCTCCGCCAGTCCTAGTCGCGCCAAAACCACAAGAGTCGTTCCTGCTGTATCTGGTGGCAACAAATCAAGTGGCGACTGCTGCACTAGTAGCTAAAAGAGAAGTTGACAAAGAAGCGGAAACAACGGTAGGACCATTGTGACATGAACCGGGACAGTCCCTGACAGTGTCTGGTGCCGTCAAAGAAGGATCTACGCAGTTGAAAGATATACTCTAGAAGAAGAAAGTGGTGTAGCGACCAGTCTATTTTGCCAGTTCCTTGTTGCAGGGGGCTTGGTCGACATATTCTGGCATACAAAAATTGATCTTTGGCCTTCTTATGGCCTGGAGGAAGCTGCGCCATTACTTCCAAGCACATGAGATCATTGTTGTCACCCGCTTCCCGCCACAGCGGATATTGCGGAACCCAGAAGCTACCGACAGGATTGCGGAGTGGGCTTTGGAACTATCAAGCTTTGGTCTTAAGTTTGAGAGAACTTCAACCATTCAGAGCAGGGCTCTGGCAGAGTTCATTGCAGAATGGACCCCAACGCCTAATGAAGACATTCCAGAGTCAACTCTCCCCGGCAAATAAACTGTTCAAGAATGGATCATGTATTTTGATAGAGCTTTCTTGCTGCAAGGCACTGGTGCCGGAGAGCTACTTGTCGCACCCACCGGAGAGCACCTCAGATATGTGGTCCATATGCACTTTCCCCGGGAGAGATCAATGAACAACACTGCTGAGTACGAAGGGCTGCTTGCCGGTCTCAGGATCGCGGCAGACCTTGGGATCAAGAAACTTTTTGTCAGTGGTGATTCTCAACTTATTGTCAGGCAAGTGAACAAAGATTACCATAGCCTGTTGATGGAATCCTATGTAGATGAAGTGAGGAAGTTGGAAGAGCATTTTGACAGCCTGCAAATGGAGCATGTTCCACATGTAGAGAACATCATTGCCGATGGCCTGTCAAAGTGTGCTGCGCTTAAGTTACCTGTGGAACCTGGAACTTTCGTGCTACAACTAACTCAACCCTCCATAACACCATCAACTGGACAAGAGAAGAGAATAAAGTTAAGTTCTGGCAAGTATTTCCTAGCATAGCTCCCTGAAGCCGCCGACGAGAAGGTTAACAGAGGGAACGGCAGGCTTGTCGGTGAGTACTATGTTCCGGCAGGGGCCCCGGCTCTTGCTGTAGAAGCATACGCTCCCGCCAGTATTGCCGGGGCGCAGCAGACTCCTAAAGGCCCTCGGGCCCTTGACATCCAGACAAATGCTACCCCGGTGGAGGATATGCCTTTGTTCCTTGTTGTCGAGCCATAGGCTCTGGCATGGGTGCAACATATCGTCCATTTCCTTCAGATAGGAGAACTTCCTGGGGAACAAGAACAAGCAGAGAGAGTGCCTGCCGGTCTAATATGTACTAGTTCGTAGATAGAGCCCTAAACAGAAAAAGACAAAACAGTGTGAAACTCAAATGCATTTCCCGAGAACATGGACTGGAGCTGTTGGCAGAGATACATGGAGGCATATGTGGCTCCCACATAGGGTCAAGAGCCCTTGCCGGGAAAGCGTTCCGGCAAGGCTTCAGTTGGCCCACTGCCCTCCAGGATGCAACGGTACTGGTAACCAAGTGTGAGGCATGCCAGTTTCATTCAAAGATGCTACATCAACCAGCTCAAGTACTTTAAACAATCCCTCCCTCCTGGCCATTTTCGGTCTGGGAGCTTGACATCTTGGGCCCCTTTCCTTGCACTACCGGGGGCTTTAAGTACTTGTATGTTGCGATCGACAAGTACACAAAGTGGACGGAAGCGAAAGCAGTGAGATAGGTGATAGCATAGTCAACCGTGATGTTCTTTAAGGGATTAGTTTGTTGCTTTGGTGTTCCCAATAGGATCATCACTGACAACGACACACAGTTCACGAGTTGCACCTTCATGTAGTATGTCCAAAACCTTGGTAGCAAAATCTATTTTGCTTCTGTTACCCACCTGAGGAGCAATGGCCAAGCAGAGAGGGCTAATGCTGAAGTGCTGCGAGGTCTCAAGGCAAGAACTTTTGATAGGCTGCACAAGTGCAGAAGGAACTGGATTGATGAGTTAACCTTGATTCTTTGGTCAATCAGGATGACACCAAATCGAGCTACCGTCCACACACCCTTCTCCCTTGACTATTGGGCGGAGGCAGTTCTCCCCACGGAACTCATGTACGGGTTGCCTCAAGTGCTCCCTTATGATGAGCTTGAGCAAGAGCAGTTGCAGCAAGACGACGGGATGCTCCTTGAGGAAGACCGTCTTCAGGATCCTGTGAGAGTTGCATGCTAACAGCAAGCTTTGTGCCGCTACCACAGCCGCAAGGTTAATGGCAGAAGTCTTGAGGAAGGCGACCTTGTCCTTCGGCAAGTTTAGTGTGCCAAGAATTCCAACAAGTTGACGCCAAAGTGGGAAGGCCCTTATTGGGTAGTACGAGACACCAGGCAGGGCACAGTCCACTTGGATATTGAAGATGGCATCCCAGCGAGCAACTCTTGGAATATTGAACATCTTTGCAAGTTCTACCCATGAGGCACGGTTGCCGGGCCCCCCAACAACCACCTTTTGTACAAGTCTTGCCGCTGAAGCATGTAATCCTTGATACAAAGCCAGGCTTGGACCCTGTGCGTAGTTAAATAAAGATAAGTGCTCGACAATCCTGTTCGATTCTCATGTTTACTTATGTGCAGGTGTGTCTGAGGTGTTGCATTGCACTTAATCCTGGCAAGGACTAACAGACCGCCAAGGTTCCATATCCATATTTTCTCTTCTTTCTTTTTCTCAAAGGATGGAAACACCCCTCGCATGTAGCTTTGCCGGGGGGAATGATGGTACGGATACCTATGAGCGACGTCCCAAAAAAACCTTGCCGGAGGGAGCACGGCAACAAAAAGGTAAGTTGCAAAAAACCCAAGTGAATCCTTGTCGCGAAATTATTTTCCTTGGGTGACTTGGACTTCTGTATTGAAAACCTGCACGCATGGGAACCTTGCCACGATTGGCTACGCCCTCACCATGTTCTGAACCGCTCAACGGTTTAAGTTGCCGCGCTCGCGCTCCTTGTTTCATTTCGAGTCCGCTCAACGACTCAAGTGACAACGCTTGTGCCCTTATTCTGTTTCAAGGGAGACCCACACCTTGAATGGTTGTGCCAAGGACGCCGAGGTATCTTGCCGGCAGTAGCACGTCCAACAGGCTGGTAAGGACCTATTCCTCGAAGCGCTCACGGTAGGGTTACGCACGCCGGCAAGATTTTTGCAAGAAAGTGCAAGGAAAGTTCCATATACAGAAAAAGGTCTAACAAGGAAGATAATACGCATTCATTCAAAATGGGGTGAAATTTACATAAGATATCGCTTTTTTCTAAGTACATCTTTATTTGACTTTCTCCCCGATGGGAGATTAGAACAAGAAAAGGATGCAAAGGAGAGGCGGGATACAAGAAGAAAAGGATGGCGAGAGGCCCCCGAGAAAATCCTGGCCTAGCCCCTCTAGACCAGCACTGCGCGGAGGAGTAGGACTGCCAGATGGGCAGACAATAACCTGGACCCTCCTAGGCCAGCATTGCGCCAAGGAGAGGGCTAGGGGAAACCCAGGAGGCCTGGCCTGCCTGGAGGAGGAGGGGCGTGAGGATGGTGATGACGATGCGGCCGCCGATTAGTCGGAGTTCAGGTAATCATATTCCGGCTTGACGGCTTGACGCCTGGACTCATCGTCGCTTTCACCGACATCGTCCTCTTCGTCGCTGTTGCTCGAGGAGGAGCTGTCGGTGCCACTTGAGCTCTCTTCGCAGTAGCTGAGACAGACGCTGAAGCGCCCATAAATCTAGACGGAGAGCATATTGGCCTCCGTCATTTTGATGCGAAGGACATGCGCCACCTGAAGGTTGTGGGCGCGAGCGAAGGTCTTCCAGCCGCGCCTAAGGAACATGATACAGTTTGCTGGGTAATCGACGTTTACCCGTGTCGCGTTGTTACATCAACCAGCCACCCATAGCCACATTGCGGGCAGCTCATCGCCCTCCATTGCCCTGGCAAAGAAGCAAGGAAGGCGGAGATGGCTCTGGAGGGGACCGGCGGCTTGAGGAAGAAGTCCAGCATCGTCCCCTCGGCATGGGTCTCCTCAATGAAGAGGCCTCATGTCAGAGGAGGAGGTGTACCGTCACTCCGCCTCCCCTGGCCTCGGCCCCCATGGTGGCCATGGCCCCTCGCACCTCCTCCACCATGCGCGCTCGGGCCGCCCTCCGCCTCCGCGGCGGAAGCGATGGCATGATCCAGAAGAGAGCTTCTTCTTGAAGCTGAGGACGATGGTCGCACGCACCCCCTTTTCATGGCTGGTGGCGGGCGCCGCTCGAAGGTTATGGAGACGTGGGAGACCGAACGCTGGAGGTTTGCACTCGGAAAGGCAAGATATGGAAGAAGCATGGATGAGCACTGCCCCTGCCACCCCTCTATTTATAGGGGAAGCGCGAGGGCCCGCTCTCCTCCACTCCAAAGGACGCCGCCCACCCCCTCCAATAGTGGTGCCCTCGATCATAGGGCGAACAACAACAGCCTCATTAATCTAATCCACGGTGTTGCGGTTACTACTTTTCCTAGGGACTTTAATTCATGGGTGCCCATTGCTGGCTCCTCTCTATGCATGCGGCGCACGTGGCAGAAATGACCTGGCGCCATAATTAAAAACTTGAAGGTTGCGTCGCGCATGTATCCCACGTCCCACATTCAATGGGCATCGTGGGGAAATGTAGCGAGCGCAAGGACCACAATTGCGAGGCCCTGTCACGCGTGCCCATGCACTAATTGGGTCTATCACAACAACGTCTCGTGATGTGTGTGGCCCAGACCCGGGGGCTCCTGTCGGTGCACTAGAGTTCTGGGCTATCTAGTGCCCCTAACTCGTGTAGGGAGCAGTGGCAGCCGCCCTGGCGGCAAGGCCGAGCGGAGACTTACCAGATACCAGCACAGGAGAATCAAGATCACCGGCAAGGCCTTGCCAGGAGGGCTATCAACCCACCAGAGAGGGAGCCCAGCCCCGGCAAGGCAAAGCCCCAGCAAGACTCCGCCAGTGCACAGGGCAGGTGTTAATCCACGTAGACGCATGTCGCGACATCAAAGTTGGAGGGAGCTAAGTATCACCAATGGGACGGGCTCCCATCCCATCACTAACGGACAAAGATGCCTGACGGTGCATTAAATGCACCTGTCCTGCTCTGTCAGTGTTAGGTATGATCGCACTGTAGCTCTGTACACCCCGTGTATCCACTATACGCCACTGTTGGGATCCGCTTTGAGTATAAAAGGAAGCCCAGGGTGATACGGTAGAGGACTTTTGGACTTTTGAACCCTTGAGCTTTTGCACTTTTAAGCGCCCTATAGCGCACATGCATGGCAGTGGATCGCAGATCCCTATAGCAAGAACCCTAAGAACACTCTCAATACCACCAAGGAGGAGTAGGGTTTTACGCATCCGTACGGCCCGAACCTGGGTGAAGATCCCCGCGTGCTTTTCATCAGACCGGCTCTTCGCGCAACCAACCCCCCACCAAACCGAATAGGATCCCTGTGATCCCATAGGTGTTTGTTCTCCACGACTCCTCTGATCCCATAGGTGCTCGTTCCCCATGACATCTTTGGCACGCCAGGTAGGGGGAGACTAGGTCGTGTGAACCTTTTCTGGTGACCAGTGCGCCAGTTCCTTGATAGTCATCATCGCCATGGCCCCCAAGAAGAAAAAACTAGTGGTTGTTGGCCCATTCGCGTCTAATGTCCATGTATCTGCACAAACAGGAGACGGCAGGGATGCGGGTGGAAGAGGAGGCGGAGGTTTAGATGTTTCGCGATGCTCCAGTGATCAAGGCCAAGCAAGCGGCGCTGCCCGCCGCGGAGACGCCCATGGTAGCGGTGGGAACCACCGCACTGCTGGGTCTTAGGACGGAGCTGTACTGCCTGTGGGCGATACGGTGAACTCCGGGGAAGGAAGGGTATCTTCTAGGATGCCCACGCCGGCGCCTATGCCGCGACCTTCCCAGGTCACGCGCAAAGAAAGGCGCCACGATACCCGCGGTTCTCAACGTCCCCACGAACCGCGGTGTGCGGGACTAGCATTCTCGCCAGCATGCTACCAGGAGTGGCGTGCCATCACAGGACCGCGGTGGAGCTCCTTCTAACTCGATTAGAAGTCAGAGCACCTCGCGTTCCTCGTGTCATTCGCAGCCGACCACGTCGGAAGAAGCGATAGCGTGGGCACAACTACTCCTAAACTTCCCTCCGGATGCGGAGAAGCTCGACGAATGGAGAGCCACCATTTAGAGCCTCCTTAGCCTCGCGGATAAGTTTCGGACCACCAAGAAGGCCAGAGGCGATGCAACCATGGTGCACTCTCCTCCACAGCAACAACGTCGGTCACCGACTCGACGGACCGACGCTTATGATGGTTACTCGATGGCGTCGTCTGACCCACAGACACGCCATGACCAGCATCAAGTTCTTCGGGAACGGGGCAAGGAAGACGCTCAATTTGATAGGCGCGCATGGCCCACTTAGACAAGTCTGTGCCAGGGTATCCTGTCAGCCTACATTACGAGGTGGGTTGTCTAGCGTTTAGCCATTAGCAGCGGCAAGTCCAGTGGCCCAACTCCCGCACGTTCGAGCTAGAGGTTCCGGAGAAGTATCACGGCAAGACTCACACGTCGGAGTTCCTGAGCATCTATACCATTGCGGTGCAAGTTGCCCGGGGTCGCAATGACAAGATACTCGCCAACTACTTCCCGTTGGTGCTCAAGCCCAATGTCAGGTCGTCGTTGATGCACCTGTTGGAGAATTCCATCGCCTCCTGGGAAGACTTGTGCCATGAGTTTGTTGGCGTTTTTACTGGAGGCCACAAGCGATTTACACATCATCCCTCAAAGGGAGGGCGAAAGTTTGCGCAAGTACATCCAAAGGTTCAGCCGCATGCACCACAACATACCAGACGTTCATCATGCCACTGTTATCAACTTGTTCAATGGGAACATGTGCAACCGCAGGCTGCGGGGAGAGCTGGCAATGAACAGAGGTAGGGATGTTGTCGAGCTTTGTGCTCTGGCAGACAAATGTGCTCGGGCTGAAGAAGGGAGGAGACTCCTTGGCGAAGACGCTAGCATAGGGGTCGACTATGAAGATGAAGATACCGCTACCCCAACAAAGAAGGGTCAGCGGCGGAACACGAAATGCAAGGGCAAGGCCATGCTTACTGTCGAGGGATCCGGCTACCCCAGTACAGCCAAGAAGGGCAAGGTTGATGACCCCAGACACGATGTTGCGGGGTGCGCCTCCTGCCATGCTATGGCGGCTTTCGACAAGACAAAAGGCTATGGCAAGCAGTATTGCAAGATCCATCGCACCAAAGGACACGATCTCCAAGACTAACGGCAAGTTGAACAGCTTGCCGAGAAGCAAAGAGTCGAGTATGAGAGGCAACACAAGGAGAAAGGCTAGGATGGTGCTAAGGGGTCCGACAAGAAGCACGTTGGCCGAGGAGGTCGCCGTGGCAAGCCCAAGCAACTAAAAGACCGGCCCGCTCGTGGTTGCAACAAACAAGAGGGTGATAATAATGACGTCGAAGAGGACGACAAGTCCAGCAAGCATCAGTTCTAGAAGGCTACAGAGATGATGTGCATCGAGGGAGGTGCCTCGTCGCATTCCTCGCACCGCCAACTTAAGCAGTGGGCACACGAGGTTAACGCAGCGGAGCCCTCTATCGGTGCCCAGAAACCTTTGAAGTGGTCCAACACTCCTATCATCTTCGACGACGAGGATAACCCTGATCGCACAACTGCGATCGGTTGCCTATTGTTGTTGGTTTCGCCAACAATTCGCAACCTCAAGGTGATGAAAATTCTAGTCGACACAGGGGCCAGCCTGAACCTGATGTCGCCTGATGTCATCGAGAGGTTGCAAATTCCTCATGAAGATCTCGAGCCCATAGGCGCTTTCCATGGGGTCAATTCAGGGAGGACTCCGCTGAAGGGCAAGATCACACAGCCGGTGACATTTGTAAGTGATATCAATTTAAGAACAGAGAAGATCATTTTTGACATCGCCAAGATCTTGTTGTCATAAACGGCATCCTTGGTCGCCCAGCGCTGGCCAAGTTTACCGCGGCCACCCAATTCGCTTACAATGTGCTGAAGATGTCTGGGCCAATGAGCATCATCACGATCAACTCCGACAAGAAAGGTGCACTTATCTGCGCCGACCAACTCTATCAGGAGGCAGTTGCAGTAGCTGCCACCAAGGCACTTGATCCTGCCATTAAAGCTCCAGGGGGGAAGAAGACTGGCAAGGCTTCTGGTGCAAATTCTGGCAAGCGCACCTCCTCGGGGTGCTGTGCTCCCGTTGAAAATGTGCTAGAGAGCTCCATTGAGAAGAGCAATAAGTCCAAGGCAGCTCCGCCAGAGAGCAGGAAGGTGCCCACCAAGGAGGATGGTACGAGATGAACTTTCACCGTAAGTTCCACCCTTGATGACAAATAGGAAAGCGCGCTCGTTGCCTTCCTGTGGGCGAATGTTGATGTCTTTGCATGGCAACCATCTGATATCCCCGATGTTCCCAGGAAGGTGATTGAGCACAACCTTGCCGTTTGCCCACACGCGCGGCCCGTCAAGCAGAAGGTCCAGAAGCAAGCTTTGGAGCGGCAACAGTTTATTGCCGAAGAGATCAAGAAATTAGAAGCGGCTGGCTTGATTAGAAGAGTACTTCATCCAACATGGTTGGCCAATCCAGTTGTAGTGCGCAAGGCAAATGGAAAATGGAGGTTGTGCATTGACTTCACAGATATCAACAAAGCATGCCCCAAAGATCCTTTTCCCTTGCCGCGCATCGACCAGATTGTGGACTCCACCGCCAGCTGCGACTTGTTGCCTTTCCTTGATGCATATTCAGGCTATCATCAGATTTTCATGGCCAAGGAAGACGAGGAGAAGACCGTGTTTATCACCCCATCTGGTATGTATTACTTTTTACGTATGCCCTTCGGGTTGAAAAGTGCTGGTTCTACATTTGTAAGGGCGGTCGATATTGGTTTTGAGCCCTAGCCACACAGAAATATGGAGGCTTATATGGATAACATAGTGGTCAAAACCGAGGACAAGGCTACGCTCATAATAGAGCTAGAAGAAACATTTGCAAGCCTGCGCAAGATCAACATGAAGCTCAACCTTGAGAAGTGTGTGTTCGGTGTCCCATCCGGCAAGCTTCTCGGGGTTTTGTATCTCAATGAGGAATTGAAGCAAATTTCGACAAGATCAAAGAAATTGAGCAAATTAAAGCACCAAGACGTGTCAAAGATCTGCGTTGTCTTGCCGGCTGTGTTGCTGCTCTGAGTAGGTTCATCTCAAAATCTGCGGAGCACGCCCTGCCCTTTTTCAAAATCTTGAATAAGGCAGGTCCAATGAAAGGGACTCTAGATGCGGAGGCAACGCTGCAATATTTGAGGAAGTACCTCTCCTTTCTGCCGATCCTAGTCACGCCAAAGCCACAAGAGCCTTTACTACTTTATCTAGCGGAAACAAATCAAGTGGTGAGTGTTGCACTAGTGGCTGAAAGAGAGGTTGATGGAGAAGTAGCGGCAACGGCAGGGCTGCAAAGCGACGAGCCAGGGCATTCCCCAACAGGGTCTTGTGTCGGCAAGGAAAGATCTGCGTAGTTGAATGAGACAATCCAAAACAACAAGGTGGTGCAATGCCTAGTCTATTGTGTCAGCTCCCTTTTGCAGGGGCCTAGGTTAAGATATTCTGGCATGCAAAAGTTGCTCTTCGTCCTCCTTATGGCCCCAAGGAAGCTGCGCCATTACTTCCAAGCACATGAGATCACCGTTGTCACTCGCTTCCCGCTGTAGCGGATCTTGTGGTACCCAGAAGCTGCCGGCAGGATTGTAGAGTGGGCTTTGGAAGTGTCAAGCTTTGGTCTCAAGTTTGAAAGCACTTAGGCCATCCAGAGCAGAGCCCTGGCGGAGTTCATTGCAGAATGGACCCCAATGCCAGAAGAAGAAGTTCTAGAGTCAACTGTCCCTGGTAAGGAAACCAATCAAGAGTGGATCATGTATTTTGATGGGGGTTTCTCACTGCAAGGTGTTGGTGCTAGAGTGCTGCTTGTCGCACCCACCAGAGAGCACCTCAAATATGTGAATCAGATGCACTTTCCCCGGGAGAGATCAACGAACAACAGTGTCGAGTATGAAGGACTGCTTGCCGGTCTTAGGATCGTGGCAGACCTTGGGATCAAGAAACTTATTTTCAGGGGTGATTCTCAGCTTGTCGTTAGGCAAGTGAACAAAGACTACCAAAGGCCCTTGATGGAAGCTTATGTAGATAAAGTGAGTAAGTTGGAAGAACGTTTTGACTACCTGCAAATGGAGCACGTTCCACGTGCAGAGAACAGAGTTGTCGATGGCCTGTCAAAGTGTGCTGCCCTTAAGTTGCTTGTGGAACCAGGAACTTTCATGCTCTGACTGACTCAACCCTCCATGAAACCATCAACTGGACAAGAGAAAGGAAGGAAGTTGAGTTCCCGCAAGTATTTCCCGGCAGAGCCCAGAAGCCACCGGCAAGGAGGTTGTCAAGGACATCGTCAGGCTTGCCGGTGAGCGCCGTGCTCCGACGGAGCCTCCAGCTCTTGCCGTGGAAGCACACGCTCCCGCCAGGCTTGCCGGGGTGCATCAGGCTTCGGCGAGGCCTTGGGCCCTCGCTGTTGAGATGCCTTTAGTCCTTGTTGTCGAGCCCTAGTCTCCAGCGTGGGCACATCACACCATCTGTTTCCTTTAGACAGGAGAACTCCCTGAGGAACAAAAGGAAGCTGGGAAAGTAGCCTGCCGGTCTAATATGTACTAGTTCGTAGACAACGTTTTGCACAGAAAGAGACTGAATGGCATGAAACTCAAGTACACTTCTTGAGAGGATTGTCACACCCTGTGATTTGCCTCATGACTAAGATATCATGACTCAAAAATCAGGGCCAATTAAAAGTTTTGTGTGCTTGTTATGCTTGACTTGTTTGTTGATTGTTTGATTGCTTGCTAGTGCTCTGTATTCATAAAATTCCTCCTACTCTCAAAACTCTTTTCCTTGATCCCAACTCTTGTCCAATGATCATGCCATGTGAATAGGACTTCAAAATATTTTTTACAAAAATTTATTTTGGCCAAAAAGCATTTTTTAAATTAGGTTTTCAAAAACCCCTGATTTGAGATTTGCACTGCAAGTCCCCAAATTGTGTGGATCCTTTCCCCCAAATGCTTTATTTGGAACCTACTATATATATATATATATAACTTCCCCCAAACTGCTGGAGCGCCGCTAGAGGTGGCCAGAGCAGCCGGGACGACGTCGGCGGTCGGTCTGTCTCGCCTCCCCGCTCTCCCCTGCTCGAGCGGGAGGAGGGGCATGACCCTGATAGGGTGGGACTCGCATGCCAGTGACCCAAGGGGTCGGACCCAGGCGATAAGTGGAGGCGGGATTGTCGGCACTGCCTTCACTCGTGGAAAGCGTATTTCCTCGAGTATGCCTCTGGCGTGGCCCCGGTGCTCGCGCGGCCAAAAAGTTGGGTCGGCCCGGTCCAATTTCTGCTATGCTCCGCCCAGTGGCGCAATTTCGCCTTAGGTAATTTCTTCATCTTTTTCTTTTCAAAGGCAATCAAAAATAGATATTAAATTCATCTTAACTCCAAATCTGGTGATTCAAAGTCCAAGCGGTTCCTAAAATCTTCCTCTATCCAAAAATATATCCTACATATTTTTCCCTCAAACTTCTCTCTACTGTTCAAATTTACTTAAATTTGAACTAATGGAGAGCCACCTTGTAAAATTCCCAGAGCATCCATATAATCTCCAAATGGAGTAATTCCAATTTATGGGTACTCTAAGTGTCATACCCTATTTTTATAGCCATGGTGAACATTTTTACCATGCCCCAATTCTATGGGATCCACCAAATAACCCCCTTTTCCATTTATCTCATCCTTACAAATCCCTAGGAAGTTCATACCAACTCCAAATCCAGTGAAACCACTTCCCACATGTTTCTAAAATCATTCCCTATTTTATGGGAGCCTCCACTCATTTTTATGAAAATATTTTTTGTTGACATCTTGAAGGATGATGATTTCCATCATTCCCACCATTCAAAACTGCCCGTTGACCCACATCCACCAAAACCTCCTTGGTTACTTTTCTCATGACCAAAGGAGTCCTAGAAAAACAAAACTCCTATTTGTAGAGGACATTTATTTCTCTGCTTGTGGTGTTGCTTATCACGGTTATTTCTGACGATAGTTGACGAAGTAGATGAAGTGCTCGGAGTGGCCGAGAAGCGTGTGAAGACCTCGAAGACCTTGCAAAGCCAGGCAAGCAGCCCTTTGACCATGACTATGAAACCTTTTATTGCATGGCATATAGAACTTCATTTTGCTGTATTGATCATGATGATGTGGTGTCCCCCCTTTGGTGGGTTTCCTCCGATACTCTTACCGTTGACACTTGCATCGTGCATGACCCTACCACCTTATGAGGGTTATGCGGGTGGGTGTAGTTAGGATGCTAATAGGTGCTACGCAAGTGGGATGGGAGTTATGCATAGTGATGGAAGGGAAGTGATTCTTTCAAAGACTTTTCAAAAATCCCATTGGGTGCCACTAATGCCCGAGGGAGAGGATGATGATAAGTTGGGTGACCACTTGAGAAAGAAGTGGTGTGCTATAACAAGATGAGAATGTGTTTTGAAAACCGGATTGGTGTAAGTTGCGACCGTTACTCCAAGCTTAAATGCGCAACCACGATACCCCTTATGGCATGGGGCTTTGTTGAATTCCTTGGTGGGTATTGGCAAGGAGCCTGCATTACTAGTGGCAGGAGTGGCATGGTCACTCTCGGTACGGGGTCGTACTGGTATGTACGATCATGCACTGTCTTCACAGGCACCAGGCACACCGTTGGTCCCCTCATGGATGGTATGATTAGAACGAGGCTCATGTGATGTACATCGTGAGGGATAGGTACCAATCGAGTGGATTCTTTGTCTTGTATCGCTAGGGGAAAGGCATTGTTCAGGTGCTTACCTCGAGTATGTTATATACCGCGAGTCGTGGATGACACAGAAGTTCCTCGAGTCTTGTGGGTAAAGTGTGCAACCTCTGCAGAGTGTAAAACTATTCGAATAGCCATGTCCACGATCAAGGATAGTTGGATGACCGCTCTTGTGCTACGTCCAGATGTTTCCTCAAAACTTTGTGTGTGTGGTGACAAGGATGATATTTGAGTCAAGTCGGAAGACTTGGCATGATGACTGAACATGAGATATTCGGACGGTACATGAGACAAGTCCGAGGACTTGGTGTGATGGTTGAAAATGAGATGTCCGACCCCCTTCTTCTGATGATGACTGTGACGTGTTCTTATGAACACCTATCTTGGTTGATGCATGCTTACTTAAGCTACTTGATCATGTCATTGCACTCAAAACTAGCTTTCTGCAAAACTTCCTATTAGTGCTATATCATGCATTGTTATTGCCTTGTTGCTATAATGGGTTGCTTGCGAGTACATTCAAAGTACTCACTGGCTTGCCACGGGTTATTTTATTAGCCAGGCATGAAAGAGCAGGTTACGATGAAGATTACCTTGGTGACGAACGTGGGAGCTAGGATGCTTCCCAGTCAGAATGCTGGTAGGGTTAAGGCAGATGGCATGGGTTCATGCTATCGTTGAATATTTCTGCTCCAATCATATGAAGACTTGGCCATGAAGGCCATATTTGAGTAAACCGGTATGTAATGGATGTAAGACTCTTGTTATTCAGTTTGTGTGTGTTCAGTGAGCATTGATCTCTGGGATCACTGTGAACGTACATCTGGTGATCACGACTTTTGAGTCGGGGTCCCCACAAGCATGGACTCGAGCTGTTGGCAGAGATACACCGGGGCATATGTGGCCCCCACATAGGATCAAGAGCACTTGCTGAATAGGCATTTTGACAAGGTTTCTTTTGGCCCACTGTCCTCCAGGATGCAACGGAGTTAGTAACCAATTGTGAAGCATGCCATTTTCATTCGAAGAAATTACATCAACTAGCTCAAACCCTTCAAACAATCCCTCTCTCCTGGCCATTTGCGGTCTGGGGGCTCGACATCTTGGGCCCCTTCCCCCATGCTGCCAGGGGCTTTGAGTACTTGTACGTTACAATCGACAAGTTCACAAAGTGACCAGTAGTGGAAGCAGTGAGAAAAGTGACAGCACAATCAGCCATCAAGTTCTTCAAAGGACTAGTCTGCCGCTTTCGTGTTCCCAACAGGATCATCACTAACAATGTCACATAGTTCACAAGCCGCACCTTCATGCAGTATGTCCAAGACCTTGGCAGCAAAATCTGTTTGCTTCAGTTGCCCACCCAAGGAGCAATGGCCAAGAGGAAAGGGCTAATGCTGACGTGCTGCCAGGCCTCTAGACAAGAACTTTCGACAAGGTGCACAAATGCGGAAGGCACTAGATTGATGCGCTGTCGGTGGGTCTTTGGTCAATCAGAACGATACCAAATCAAGCTACCGGCCAGACAACCTTCTCCCTCATATATGGGGCAGAAGCAGTTCTCCTCACAGAACTCATATATGGGTCACCTCGAGTGCTCGCTTATGATGAGCTTGAGCAACAGCAGTTGCGGCAAGACAACGCGACGCTCCTTGAGGAACACCGTCTTCAGGCTACTGTAAGAGATGCACGCTACCAGCAAGCTTTGCGTCGCTACCATAGCCGCAAAGTTAATGCCAGAAGTCTTGAGGAAGGCAACCTTGTTCTTCGGCGAGTTCAGTCCGCCAAGAATTCCAACAAGTTGACGCCAAAGTGGGATGGCCCTTATCGGGTAGTACGAGTCACCAGGCCTGGCGCAGTCTGCGTGGAGACCGAAGATGGCAATCTAGTGAGCAACTCTTAGAATATCGAACATCTTCGCAAGTTCTACCCATAAGGCGCGGTTGCCGGGCCTCCCAGCAACCACCTTTTGTACAAGTCTTGCGGCTATAGCATGTAAACTTTTGTACAAGTCTTTCCACTGAAGCATGTGATCCTTGGTAGAAAGCCAGGCGCAGACACTATGCGTAGTTAAATAAAGCTAAGTGTTCTGCAAATCTTGATTGATTCTCATGTTTACTTACATGCATGTTTGTTTGAGATATTGCTCTACACTTAATCCCGGTAATAGCTAACGGGCCGCCATGGTTCCATATCCATATTTTCTCTTCTTTCTTTTTCTCAAAGGACAGAAGGTTACCTCGCGTGCGGCTTTGCCAGGGGGAATGGTGGTATGAATACCTACGGGCGATGTTAACAAAATTATTGCCGGAAGGAGTATGGCAACAAAAAGATAAGTTCCAAAACCCCAATTGAACTCTTGCTGTGGAGTTATTTTCCTTGGGCGATTTCGATTCTTGGATGGAAAACCTACACGCACAGGAACTTTCCCGTGTTTCGTCTTGAGTCCGCTCAACAACTCAAGGGGCTGCGCTCACGCCCTTATTCTATTTCGAGCACGATCAATAGCTTAAGTGGCTGTGCCAAGAACGACGAGGTATCTTGCCAGTAGTGGTACCGCCAGTAGGCTGCTAAGGACCCGTTCCTCGAAGCGCTCGCGGTAGGGTTACACATGCCGGCAAGATTCTTCCAAGAGGGCATAGGGAAAATTCCATGCAAAGAGTCAGTCTAACAAGGAAGCTAATATACAGTAATTCAAATTAGGGTGAAATTTCTATAAGATGTCGCCTTTTCCTAAGTACATCTGTGTTTGACTTTCTCCCCTAGGGTAGATTACAAGAAGAAAAAGATCGAAAGGGGAGACAGGTTACAAGAAGAAAAAGATGGCGAGAGGCTCCCGATAGAAGCCGAGCCTGACCCCTCTAGACCAGCACTACATGGAGGAGCAGGGCTTCCAGATGGGCAGGCAAGAACCTTGCTCCTCATGGACCAGCATTGCGCGGAGGAGAGGGCCAGCGCGGACGAAAAGGGGGATCGACCCCAGAAGATGAAATCCGTGGGCCTGCCAGAATATCCAGTTGGAAGATGAGGCAGCGCCCAGGACAAAGGACCCCGACAAGGTCGTCCTATCGGGAGGGGGAGAGGCGTGAGGCTGGCGGTGACGGTGCAGCCGGCGGTTTGTCCGAGCTCGAGTCGTCGGTCTCCAACATGACCGCTCGAAGACCAGATTCATCGTCGTCGTCTTCGTCGCTGTCCTCCTCATCACTCTCGCTCGAGGAGGAGCTTTCGGCACCACTTGAGATATCTTCGCAGTAGCTGAGACGGACGCCTGAGCGCCCATAAATCTTGATGGAGAGGAGATAGGCCTCCGTCATTTTAAAACGAAGGACGTGCCCTTCTTGGACGTAGTGGGCACGGGCGAAGGTCTTCTAGCCGCGCGTGAGGAACCTGATGCGACTTCCTGGGTACTCGACGTTAACCCGCATCATGCCATTACAACAACCATGCGCCTGTAACCACAGGATGGGTGGCTCCTCGGCCTCCATCACCTAGGCAAAAGGGCGAGGAAGGCGCAGTTGGCTCCGGATAGGACCGGCCAGTTTGAGGATGAACTCCAGCGTTGTCCCCTCGACGTGGTTCTCCTCAAGGAAGGGGCACGACGTCGTAAGAGAAGGTGGGGCAACGCTCTGCATCCCCCGACCTCGTCCTCCATGATGGCCATGACCCATCGCGCCTCTTCCACCACGCGCGCTCGGGCCGCCCTTCTCCTCTGTGGCTGAAGTGGTGGCATGATCCCAACGAGACCTCCTCCTTGGAGCTGAGGATGGTGGCCGCCCTCGCCCCCTGTTCATGGCTAAGGGTGAGGGCCACTTGAAGGTTGGGAAGACGTGAAAGGTCAAGCTATGGAGGTTCACACTCGAAGGAGAGAAGAATGATGGATGAGCACCGCCCTTGCTATCCCTCAATTTATAAGGGGAGCGTGGGGGCTGGCTCTCCCCCGCTCCAAGGGTCGTCGCCCACCTCCTCCAATAGCGGCGCCCTCGATCATGGGGCGAACATCAACCGCCCCGTTGCTCCAATCCATGGACCTGCGGTTACTGCCTTTCCCAGGGACTTTAAGTCACGTGTGCCCATTGATGGCTCCCTGCTATACATGTGGCGTGCGTGGTAGAAACGACCTAACGTAGTAACTGAAAATTTGACGGCTGCGCCGCCCACGTATCCCACATCCTGTATTTAATGGGCATCGTGGGGAAGCGCAAGAATTAGCCACCTTGGCGACGAGGCGCGGTAGGGAGTTGCCAGGTACAAACAAAAAAATATCAAGACCCCCGGCAAGACCTTGCCGGGATGGCTATCAGACCCTTAGGTGAGACAAAGCCCTAGAAAGGCGAATCCCCCGGCAGGGCCCTGCCAGCGCACATGCCTGGTGTCGCCTTGCCTAGGCACGTGTCGCGGCATCGGCGATGGAGGGGCTAAGCTATGCCGATGGGACAGGCTCCTGTCCCATCCCGTAGACAGTCAAAGATGCCTGACGGTGCATCAAATGCGTCTGTCCTATTCCGTCAGTGTTAGGTATGATATCATCATAGCTCTATACACCCTGTGTACGCACTGTACGCCACTGTTGGGATCCCCTTCAGAGTATAAAAGGAGACCCAGGGTGATACGGTAGAGGACTTTTGGACGTTTAGCCTCTTGTCTTTTCGACTTGGGACCTTCTAGCTCACATGCGTGGCAGCTACTCATAGCGCTCCTTTAGCTAGAACCCTGAGAACACCCACAATACAACCAAGCAGGAGTAGGGTTTTACGCATCCTTGCAGCCCGAACCTGGGTAAAATCCCTACGTGTTGTTCACCATACCTGCTCTTTGTGCGAGCCTTCTCCCCCGCCAAACCGAAGGCGGTCCCTCCGATCCCATAGGTGCTCATTCCCCACGAGAGAAGTTTTCAAATTTTGCGTGTGATCATGATGGATGAAGGAATAAGGATTGGAAAGAGACTAAGCTTGGGGATGCCCGAGGCACCCCAAGGTAATATTCAAGGACTCCCAAGAAACAAAGCTTGGGGATGCCCCGAAAGGCATCCCCTCTTTCTTATAACAACCATCGGTAATTTTACTTGGAGCTATTTATTTATTCGTCACATGATATGTGTAAATCTTGGTGCGTCTTGTGCTTTTTATTTCTCTTTTAATAATGCACCATGATAGTATGCGAAAGTGTTTGGTTGATTTATAGAAGGCTCTTTGCACCTCACTTATATCTTTCGAGTATGGCTTTATAGAATGCTTCATGTGCTTCACTTATATCATTTGAAGTTTGGATTGCCTGTTTCTCACACATAGAAAACCGCAATTTTTAGAATGCTATGTTGCTTCACTTATATTTGTTAGAGCATGGGCATATCTTTTGTAGAAAGAATTAAACTCTCAGGCTTCACTTATACTCCCTCCGTCCGGAAATACTTGTCCTAGAACTGGATGTATCTATACATAATTTAGTTATAGATACATCCATTTTATACATTTATAGGACAAGTATTTCCGGACGAAGGGAGTATCTATTTAGAGAGTTAACAGGAGTTGGTCATTCACATGGCTAGTCATAAAATTCTACATAAAACTTGTAGATCACTGAATATGATGTGTTTGATTCCTTTCAAAAGTTTTGAGAAATGAAGATGGTAATATTACGAGTCATGTTAGGAAGTAATTGTGAATTGGTAAAAATACTTTTTAAAGATTTGTGATTCCCGTAATATGCATGTATGGTGAACCGTTATGTAAGGAAGTCGGAGCATGTTATATATTGTCAGCCTTTGTGTGAGGGTCAGGAGAGCACGATTGTTTACTCCTACCAACCTATACCCAAGGGGCATTCGTATAATGCTTTGTTTAGATGACTAATATACTTTTTGAATACGTATGTGAGTTCTTTATGACTAATGTGAGTCCATGGATTATACACCCTTGCACTTTTGCTAGCCTCTCTAGTATTGCGCAACTTTCGTCGGTGCATTAAACCCACCATATATCCTTTCTCAAAATAGCCACCATACCTACCTATTATGGCATTTCCATAGCCATTCCAAGATATATTTCCATGCAACTTCCGCCGTTCTGTTTATTATGACACGCACCATCATTTTCATATTGCTTTGCATGATCGTAAGATAGCTAGCATGATATTTTTATGGCTTGTCCTTTTTTGATGTCATTTGCTACGCTAGATCATTACACATCCCGGGTCATTCATATATAGTCATATTTTGTTCTAGTATCGAGTAGTAATTCTTGAGTTGTAAGCAAATAAAAGTGTGATGATCATCATTATTAGAGCATTGTCCCATGTGAGGAAAGGATGATGGAAGCTATGATTCCCTCACAAGTTGGGATGAGACTCCAGACTTCTTTAAAAAGAAAAGAGGCCAATGAAGCCCAAATAAAAAACAGGACATAGATGCTCACCAAAATAAAATAAAAAAAATGAGATAAAGAGAGAAGGGACAATGCAACTATCTTTTTTCCAGACTTGTGCTTCAAAGAAGCACCATGATCTTCATGATAGAGAGTCTCCTATTTTGTCACTTTCATATACTAGTGGGAATCTTTCATTATATAACTTGGCTTGTATATTCCAATGATGGGCTTCCTCAAATTACCCTAGGTCTTCATGAGCAAGCAAGTTGGATGCATACCCACTTAATTTCTTTTTGAGCTTTCATACACTTATAGCTCTAGTGCATGCGTTGCATGGCAATCCCTACTCACTCACATTGATATCTATTAATGGGCATCTCCATGCCCATTGATATGCCTAGTTGATGTGAGACTATCTTATTCTTTTCCTCACAACCTCCCCATATTTTATTCCACCTACAGTCCTATATCCATGGCTCACGCTCATGTATTGCGTGTGAGTTGAAAAAGTTTGAGAACATAAAAGGTGTGAAACAATTGCTTGACTTGTCATCGGGGTTGTGCATGATATAAATACTTTGTGTGGGGAAGATGGAGCATAGCCAGGATATATGATTTTGTAGGGATAACTTTCTTTTGCCATTATATTATGAAGAGATACAATTGCTTTGTTAGTATGCCTAAAATACTATTGTTTTTATGTCAACATTAAGCTTTTGTTCTGAATATTCATCCCATGATTAGATTATATGAACAAGATTATGCTAGGTGGCATTCGACATCAAAAATTAGCCTTTTTAGCATTTACCTACTTCAGGACGAGCAGGAATTAATCTTGGGGATGCTGATACATCTCCATCATATCTATAATTTTTGATTGTTTCATGCCAATACTATACAACTTTCATATACTTTTGGCAAATATTTATACTATTTTTGGGCCTAACATATTGATCCAGTGCCTAGTGCTAGTTCCTGTTTGTTACATGTTTTTTGTTTCACAAAATATCCATACCAAAAGAAGTCCAAATGCGATAAAAACTTACAGAGATTTGTTTTGGAATATATTTGATTTTTGGGAAAAAGAATCAACGTGAGACGATGCCCGAGGTGACCACAAGCCAGGTGGCGCTGCCTACAACCCTGGACGCGCCCTCGGCCCTTGTGGTCACCCCGTAAGGCGGTTGGTGCCCTTCCTTTGCCGCAAGAAATCTACTATCCGAATACAAATCCCCACAAAATTTAAGCCCGATCAAAGTTATGGATCTCCGGATATTTAAGAAACGGTGAAAGGCCACAATCTGGGAACGTGGAAATGGAAGGAAAGAGAGAGAGAGATCCAATCTCGGAGGGGCTCCCACCCCTCCGCCGCCAAGGAGGCCAAGGACTAGAGAGGAAACCCTCCTCCCATCTAGGGGGAGGTGAAGGAAGAAGAAGAAGGAGGCGGTCTCTCTCCCCCTCTGTCCCGATGGCACCAAAACACCGTCGGGGCCATCATCGTGACAACGATCTACTCCAACAACTCTGTCATCTTCACCAACACCTCCATCACCTTCCCCCATCTATCTACAGCGGTCCACTCTACCACAACGCTCTTTACCCTCTACTTGAACATGGTGCTTTATGCTTCATATTATTATCCAATGATGTCTTGCCATCCTATGATGTCTGAGTAGAATTTGTTGTCCTATGGGGTGATTGATGATCATGATTGGTTTGAGTTGCATATTTATTATTGGTCCTGTCCTATGATGCTATGCGTGTCGCGAAAGCGTGAGGGATCCTTGCTATAGGGTTTTGCAATGTGTTCATGATTCTCCTATGGTGGGTTGCTTGAGTGACAGAAGCATAAACCCGAGTAGGTCGGTTGTTGCTTATGGGAGTAAAGAGGACTTGATATGTCATAATGCTATGGTTGGGTTTTACCTTAATGAACTTTAGTAGTTGTGGTTGCCTTCCAGAGTTCCAATCATAAGTGCATATTATCCAAGTAGAGAAATTATGTTAGCTTATGCCTCTCCCTCATATAAAATTATAATAATGATTACCGGTCTAGTTATCGATTGCCAAGGGACAATTCCGCAACTCCTACCACCACTTTTCCACACTCGTTAAATTGACTTAATTGTTACTTTATCTTAGCAGCCCCTATTTTTTATTTACGTGCTCTTTATTATGTTGCAAACCTATCCTATCACACCAACAAAGTACTTCTAGTTTCATACTTGTTCGAGGTAAAGCGAACGTTAAGCATGCGTAGAGTTCTATCGGTGGTCAATAGAACTTGAGGCAATGTTTGTTCTACCTTTAGGTCCTCATTCGGTTTGACACTCTTACTTATCGAGAAAGGCTACAATTGATCACCTATACTTGTGGGTTATTAGTAGGTGTAATCTATCCTATAGCTGGTAGCAGATGGGTGAGTCCCCTTCATTGTTCCCCTAAGAAAGGAGGTACAACTGTTGTTCCTAATGATAAAAATGAGCTTATTCCAGAGAGAATTGTTACTGGCTATACGATGGTAATTGATTTTAGAAAATTAAATAAAGCTACTAGAAAAGATCATTACCCCTTGCCTTTTATTGATCAAATTCTCGAAAGATTATCTAATCACACACACTTTTGTTTACTAGATGGATATTCTGGTTTCTCTCAAATACCTGTGTTGCAGTCTGATTAAGAGAAAATGACCTTTACTTGTCCTTTTCGAACCTATGCTTATCGACTTATGCCTTTTAATTTATGCAATGCACCTACTACCTTCTCTGATTTCTATGAAAAGATTGTGGAGGTTTTCATGGATGATGTTTCCGTTTACGGAACCTGGTTTTGATGATTGCTTAAGCAACCTTGGCCGAGTTTTACAGATATGTGAACAAACGAATCTTGTGTTGAAGTGGGAGAAGTGCCACTTTATGGTTAGTGAAGGTATTTTCTTGGGGCATAAGATCTCCGAATGAGGTATTGAGGCGGATCAAGCTAAAGCTGATGCAATTGAGAAAATGCGATGTCCTGAACATATCAAAGGTATTCATAGTTTCCTTGACCACGCTTGTTTCTATATGAGATTTATTAAAGACTTCTCAAATATTTCTAGGCCTCTTACTAATCTTTTACAAAAGGATATTCCCTTCATTTTTTATGATGATTGCATAGAAGCCTTTGAAACACTAAAGAAAGCCTTAACCACTTCACCTATTGTTCAACCACCGGATTGAAACTTACCTTTTGAAATTATGTGTGATGCTAGTGATTATGTTGTTGGTGCTTTTCTAGGACAAAGAGTTGATAAGAAATTAAATGTTATCCATTATATTAGCAAAACTCTAGATAGTGAAATTATGCCACTACTGAAAAAATAGCAGTCGTGTTTGCTTGTGATAAATACAGACCTTATATTGTTGATTCCAAAGTAACTATTCACACTGATCATGCTTCCATAAATATCTTATGGAAAAGAAAGATGCTAAACCTAGACTCATTAGGCAAGTTCTCCTTCTTCACGAATTTGATTTACATATCGTTGATAGGAAGGGAGCTGAGAACCTCGTAGCTGATAACTTGTCTAGGTTAGAAAATATTCTTGATGACCCACTACCTATTGATGATAGTTTTCCCGATGAACAACTAGCTGCAATAAATGTCTCTCAAAACACTCCATGGTATGCTGACTTTGCTAATTACATTGTTGCTAAATATATTCCACCTAGTTTCACATACCAACAAAAGAAAATTTCTTCTATGACTTAAGACATTACTTTTGGCATGACCCACATCTTTATAAAGAAGAAGTAGATGGTATTATTAGACATTGTGTACCTGAGCATGAACATGAACAAATCTTACAAAAATGTCATTGCGAAGCTATTGTTTATGTCACTAAGTGGCTAGAATATATTCCAACTAGTAGTGGTGATCATCATACTTCCATTAAAATGCTTAAAGAAGTTATTTTCCCAAGATTTGGAGTCCCTAGATACCCAATGATTGATGGTGGTTCCCATTTTATTAAAGGTGCTTTCTGTAAGATGCTTGCTAAATATGATGTTAACCATAGAATTGCATCACCATATCATCCTCAATCTAGTGGTCAAGTTGAACTTAGCAAAATAGAAATAAAATTCATATTACAAAAAACTATCAATATGTCTCGAAAGAATTGGTCATAGAAATTAGATGATGCACTTTGGGCCTATAGAACGGCTTATAAAAATCCTATGGGTATCTCTCCACGACTACAGATTGGTCCAAAGACGACACATCAATCACAAACCCTTCGATAAAACTATGTAAGATAACCAAATCGCAAACAGTATAGTGCAAGCTCCATCCCTAATGACGTAAACTGTGTCCGATGGCATATCCATCAAATACGATCTAAAACATAGTTGCGTGTGTTGTCTGGCAAACAGTTGGCCTAGATAAAAGTTTGTCATTGGATGACATAACGCAAACACTTATGAAAATACCAGTATGTGTGATGCATGACATACAGTTCATCCCAATAAACTATTTGCGTTGATCAAGCAAAACACAAACGATTGTCCAGATGATCACGTGTGCGATAGACGACATATAGTTCACTTTGATGAACTTTTTGTGATGAGGTAAAATAACATAAATGGTTACATAGATCAAGATGTGTGTGATAGACAGCGTACAGTTCACTTGGATGAACTATGTGCGATAAGCAAAAATAACACAAAAGGTTTGTCAGATCAAGATGTGTGTGATGTACACAGCCTCGGATGTTTTGTGGGCAAATGGTTCCGGATAAAGAACTGTCAGGGACTGATGAAATCATCATTGATGGTTTTGGTTGTTTATTCCGTATGCAATGTGATTTGCTCAATCTACCCACAAACATCTATGATCTGTTTAGAAGAACATGATCGCATAAACAAATTAAGCATCCAATACACACATAGCATTGGCGCACACCTTAATAAAATACTAAATGCATAATAAACTTATCCCTCTAAAACTATGAATATTTCTACATAGAGGGAGTATGATAATTGAGAAACGATCATCAAATCATCTACTTCTTATGACGCTTGCCGCCAGCGCTCTGCTTGTGGCTCGATCCCTCAGTGTCTTTAGGTAGGAGGCACTTCCTCATGTCAACGATCGGCCTAAACATCTTGTAGCATGTGTACACTTCCTTGGCTGCGGCCTAGAGGTGATATTCATCTAGTCTCATCACCCAGGCCCTATTCCAGACAAGCTTGTTCTTGTTACACTCAACCTTCATGTCAGCCTAGTAGGGGTCGATGATGGCCTTTTCCAGGTCAACATGGGAGTCCATGTTCTTATTGCTGCCCCGGACCCTTTAGTGGCCGCGGATGTCAACAAGCTTCTAGTAGGCCAAGCCAGAAGTCTTAAGCACCTTTGGATTGTTGGTGTTGTCCACCATAGTGAAGCTGTAGTCGGGGCCGCTAATAAACCTGATGAAACCATCGCAAGGCACTGTGGCCAGGCAGTAGTGGTAGAGGAGGACGTGATGGTCCACACACAACTGGGCAATGACAAACTTCTGATCATGCCCGGCACGACTGCCGGTGTAAGCGAGGTTGAAGCCGACCACTTTGTACTTGTCATCTGCAGCAAACAGCAGCTCAATGGTGTCGAGGGAGTCCTCCACCATGCCCGGCTCATTGGTGTACACCACTGTGAGGTCTGTCTTCCTCATGTGGGTCTCCACATGATGCACGCCGAATTCCATTGGAGCGCCGCTAGACATCCTCTCTGTATGCTTTGTCCAGGGTGTGCTTATTGTGTTGTGGGGCACGATCGAAAGCGTGAAGAGACTATGGTTAATGGCCATGGGTATAAATGGGGGCCAGACATCATGGAAAATTGGCACGTCCGGGTGGTAGTTTTTGCGGCGAGTGATTCTGTTGTGGAACATGTAACTGGATGGGGAAATGTGTGTGGTGCAGCCGAATGCTTATGGAGCCCCAAACATGATCGTGGGACGGCCCCAACTGCTGGCAGAGTGCTCGTGGAGGGGAGCGAGAGCAGAGCATGTAGTGGGGACGCGAGGTCGAACCAGACCACTCTATACTTGTCCTCGTCAAGTAACAGGTCCATGACGGTGGAGTTATCAATCCAGATCGGATGTTTGGTGTGTACCACGAACCGATAAGGTGTTTCCACTATGGCATGCATGGTGAACTGGCGCTCGTCATTGGTATCCACTAGGATCTCCATGGGAGCGATGCCCCATACCCCCATCATGGTTCTGCTTCTTAAGGTACGGATATTAATCGTCAATTGCACATTGATGTCCAGATATTAATCGGCCATTACATACTAAGGAAGAGATAGTACTACCAAAATAAGAGTCTCCCTAGTAAGATGTCATTTGCATGGTTGTATGTGATACCCGTCAAACATGTCGTTTGGATGAACTATTTGTGTTGATCAAAAGTAAGACAGACGATAGTGCGTAACAAGATGTGTGTGATAGTGATACCCGACAAATAGGTCGTTTGGACGAACTATTTGTGTTGATCAAAAGCAACACAAACGATTATTCAAAAAAAGATGTGGGTGATAGTAATACCCGTCAAACAGGTTAGTACTTGGAATTGTGTGGGAAGGCTGATAAAAAGACAGACGATTCCTGATAATAAGCTATTTGTGATGTGGCCTATGGGAAAGACTTGCTCGCGCCCAATTATCTGTGATTGTTGAAATCATCACTGATGTGTTCCTTTCTATAATCGTAAGTGATGTGATCTGATATGTCTGCATATAACATCTATGCTCTGTCTACAGAACAACATGATGATTGCATAACCTTAATAAACATCCAATCAGAATACTGACTACAGATAACATTTGCACACATCAACTAACAAGTATATCCATACTAAACTAGTAATGACGATCATCACATCGATCATCCATAATTCTTGTGATGAGGGGTGCCAATCGGCGTAGGACGGAGGCACTTCCTCATGTCAACGATCTGCCTGCACATCTCGTAGCTTACGTACGTGTCCTTGGCCGCGTACTTGACATAATCTTCATCCAGTCTTTAGACCCAGGCATGGTTCCAAGAAACCTTCTTCTTCTTGCAGACATCCTTCATGCCGCTGTAGTAGGGGTCGATGATGGCCATGGCAAGGTCAACCAGGGAGTCCTTATGTCTCTCCTCGCCACCGAAGATATTGCACAAGCATTGGATGTCCACAAGATTCTGGCAGGCCAAGCCAGTCATCTTGAGCACCTTTTCATCGTTGGCGGTGTCCATCGTACCGGATATATAGTCTAGGCTAGTGACAAACCTGGCAAATCAATCGCAAGGCCTTGTGGCC
The DNA here is from genome assembly GCA_022496015.1 of Hordeum marinum. Lineage (NCBI taxonomy): Eukaryota > Viridiplantae > Streptophyta > Magnoliopsida > Poales > Poaceae > Hordeum > Hordeum marinum. The sequence continues at coordinate 139,448,346 of CM039672.1, forward strand.
AGGCAATAGTGGTAGACGAGGATGTAATGGCCCATGCAAATCTAGGCGACGACAACCTTCTGATCATGCACGACACGAGCGCCGGCGTACTCGAGGTCGAAGCCCACCACTTTGTACTTGTCATAAACAAGCAACTGCTCCATGATGTGGATAGAGTTCTCCACCCAGATCACGTCATTGGTGTACACCATCGTGAGGTTGTTGAACTTTACGTGGGTGTCCACGTAGGCATGAGTGGCGAACTGCCGCTCGTCGTCATCGGCAGCCGCTGGGAGCTTCGTCATGGTTCTTGCGTTCTGGGGAAAGGTTGAAGAGAGACAAGATTAAATGAGCGGTGGAGTAAATGGGGGTTGGACAGACTGTAATTGGCATGTCTTGTCACCGCGTTCCCGGCGAAGGATTGTTGTGCAAGCTTGACCAGCGCATGAATGAGCGTTCCTGACAGTTCATTTCGTCACGTGGTGGCTTGATGTGCCGCCAAAGTATCGTTGGTGAGCCTGTTCCCGTGTGCAAATGTGCATAGCCTCCCTCCCAGCTAGGTTGGGCACGCATCGGTTGGAAGAACCTCACATTATTAGGAGCGCTAAATGGCAAACGGTTAGCAAAAATAATACATGTGCAATGACGTAAAGCAGCGTACAAGTTCAGCACTAAGCTGTGGTGTGGAATATGCAGTGTGGGCGCGACTTGGAAGGATGGTGCGGGTTTTGTTAAGCAGGGACGATGGTGAGAGTTTTCTCGGTCAGAATAATAATGTGCTTCGGAGGCGACGGTTCAATAGACACAACTGTTTGCCATAAGTATCACTACGGTGTAAATGGACTGTCGTGGTCCGTGTAAATCCTACTATCACAGACACTCGATGCGCGGGAATGCGTTCTAGACAATAAGGACACACGCGTGTCGTGGCACAATGTTAGTTAACCAAGTGTTGGGATTCCAAATTTCATCTTTTCGTGTAACACCTGAATTTTTACCGCATTCAACAAGTTTGCAGGTAAGTCAAGCATTTTTATCGTAATATGCATAGTGTAAAAAACTGCCAACACTAAAACTTAAATGTGCATGCTGTGGGAAAATAGTTGCTAGTAGTAAATTGTGTGGGACAACTAAGATAAGCATAAATATTCCATCCACCAAACTATTTGTAGCTCAAGACTGCAATTACATTGCTCTACATCTTAGTTCATAATAAAACGTAGTCACACCGACATCTAGATCAACACATAATAAATATACTGAAGTAGAAATATAAGAGGCACAAACTATAGATAGCTAGGGTAGTGCTGGCATCAAGACATGTATATATAACTCAAACCTAATCGTACCCACCAACAACGTAAACATTCTCCAGGTACTCCGTGTACGCGGCATGCTCCACCCTCGGAGAATACCTCTACTTGAAAGAGCCAACAACTCGTCCTCTAGCATGCGCCAGAACACTTGCTAACACGGGGTTAAGCGTTTGGGCACAGAACACACATCTGAAGCCCCCATTCCGGGTGCTGATACGACAATTATGCATTCCCGCATAGAGGTCCCCGGGCTTTTGTTTCTTGTACCTTCTCGGGTCGTACTTATTGCTGCCAACGTCATCAGATAGCACCTATACATATAATAAAAAATCATGACGTTGATGAATAACATGCATAAAATGATATCACAAACAACTTAGTGCAACAAAATTATTAACTAATGACTTTAAATGCATGAACCGATTATTTTGGCACAAACAAGGAACTTTGAAGTAAGTACTACTCCACATTATCACTAAAGTAGTGATCTACATGCTCTTATATAGTGTTTATTTACAAATAGGTACGTGTAAAATCATCTATCTAGACTGATTATTAGCAAAATGATCATTTGTACAGATCAACCATTAAATCACTGTAAGACATAATACTAGCATAATCGTATGTACGGTTGTCACTTATCGAAGTCGCTTATCATTTACCTAGCAAACTATCAATACGTACACACTAACACGTATCTATCGAATCCTACTCTGATTACATAGACTGAAATAACATGAACCCCGGACGAATTCCAAAAAGGTGGAAAACAGAATTAATCAAAGATACCTATGATATACTCCAAAATAGGGGGGTCTAACATGTTCTCCATCATCGTCGGATTTGCCGCCATTGCCGTCGGAGTCGGTGGAGTGGTCATCAAAGAGGTCGTAGTAGTCTCTGTGCAGCACCACCTCCCACTAGGGAGGCACGACGGGGCTGACGACTTGATTGTCGTGCTTCTGTCCGTGCTAGACCTCATCGGCCGGGAGGGCAACCTCGTCATGGAGCATCAAGAGATGCTTAGTTGCTTCGCTTGCCCCGACTTTGACCGCTGCACCACCACTCCCTCTAATGGTGCGGTTGGTCGCCATCTGATAAACTTCCGAGAGCGTTTACCACTAGGAAGGGCGACGAGGATGTAGCAGCGGCGTGTGGAGAGAGGGGAGTGTGGTTGTCTGCTATAACTAGCGGCACATGCGCAATAAATATAGAGTGGTTGGGAGCTAGGCAGGAGTCGGGTAAATGGCTCGCCTTCTGGTGAGCCTGCGCATCGGTCTTCTCAAATGCCTCACACCTGCTCACACATCTCCTGTTTAGCCCACGCAGAGGATTGCTTGCACGTCTCCCGGTTAGCCTGGGCAGAGGACTGCTCGCACTCGTCCCGTCAATTCACAAACCAGCTCGGACGTCTCTCGATGAGCCAGAGCGGCCTGCTCGCACGCGTCCCGTCAGTTCACACACCTGCTCGCAAGCCTCACGGTCATCCTGAGCCGCGGACTTCTCGCACCATGCATCCCGTCAACTGACGTCCGCTCAGATCGCACACACGGTTCGTTGTGGTACATAATATTTTGCTGGGACCAACGCACGCGTTTGAATAATGTAATCGTTCATGATGGTAACGTGACAAGTGTGTGTACCAAGCACCAACCTTTAATAAGCTCTCGTTTCTAAGAAAAATGTATCAAAAATTGTCTCTAATTAGGCTAGAAATTTGCTCACTATATATATAACATAATCCCAAGTTTCATGATTGTCAATTGACTTTTGTATTCACTTCATTTAAAATGATTTATCGATGTTTGATGCCAAGCTGTCTAAAAACCCAAATTTTCAATGTTTTCCATGATGACAAGATGTTTGAGGATCCTTACTATTTATTGCATGGGGACTAAACACATAAACCGAAGGGGACATATGATTTCCCCCAATGAGTTCCTGGAAAAAAATATTGCATATTTTTCGAATGATGTATGGACATTTTATAATTATAACACGGACTGATGTGTCACATGTCTTCTACATAAAAATAGTTCGATGCATCTCAAAGTGGTGTTTTTGGTGATGACCGCGCGGGAGGTGGGGGGCTCTTTCTGTTTCACTTAGTTTGCAGTAGCCTCTATGTGTGCAATTGTCCGTTTTGTGAGGCAGTTGCCACCCCAAATTATCAAGATTGTGCATTGAAATGTTTAAAACAAGGCACGTCATGCATGTTTTTGGGACACATGCACACAATGGTGGTGGCCCCTCAGACAATAATCCTTCGTGCATTATTAGTGATCCGCACATTTGTTGGTCCATGTGGTCTATCACATTTGAGCCGCATCGGTAGGGGTTTGACCAAGGTGGGTTAAGTTAATCTGCTTTGTGTTGCTTTAGATCATGGTAAGATTCCACACCAAATATTGACATGACGTAATCATGAGTACCTCCTACCGCTCAAAGTTGAGGGGGTTCGTGGGAGGATACATACATATTGCATGCAATTTTCTTTAGCCTGGGGAATTTCCAATTTGTGAAATACGCAGTGTATCAAAGTCATGCGCTTGGCAATTTGAATCAAAAACATACCCGTGCATATACTTGTGTCACCTATAATCTATGTTGGTACTAAGTGTGGCTCCCTCACATGGTAATCAGTGACGCATGACTCTATGGGGGGCCATGTGTAGCACCTATATATATTATATATTGTTTTGAGCAATGTGGATCCTTTTTGGTATGCGTGTGTGTGGCCTTGTTTTGGATACCTTAACTTTAGCTAGAGGTTGGAGTTAGTTTCTAGCTCATGACTGGTCCTAAACTAACTCTAGCTAAAGAGGTTTTTGGATGACATGGTTAGATTGACAATAGATGCACTTGATGGGGAGAAAAGTTATTTTTCAGTGAGCCCCATGAGAACTAGATCCAATTAGCACTTCTTGGCTAGTGGGATAGAGAGGGCCCCATGAGAACTAGCTCCAATTAGCACCTCTTGGGTGGGATATTTTTCTGTGTCGGTTAGACGCGAGAAGCTACAATCCCATGCGTATATAGCCACGTGATGAGGTTAATGACCCATGTATATATAGCCCCAAGTGCCCCCGTGTTTGAATATTTTACGGCTATTTGATCCCCAACTAGATCAAACTAACTCTAACCCATGGATCGAAACAGGGCCTATATATATTTGCATTGTGATCGGTCCTCTTCGTAAGGCGACTTACAATTTCTAAGGCAAGTGACATTAAAGTTCCATTTGTTACAAACTAAACAAACACTTAACTACATATATACATATATGTGTGGGCCTCATGCAGTGGGCGTTTGTTTTGTCAAACACTCTCTCATGTGGTCATCGGCATCATCACACACCAACAGAAACCATGTCCATGTGGGTCGTCACTTTGACAGATGTCTGTAGAGATGTTTATTTGACCATGGTGGATTCTTCTTGTTGGTATATGTGTATATATTATATATAGTTGATATATGCATCGACATTTCAATTCAAACAAAAAATCAAACGCGTCATACACATTGAATCCCGCCTACTGGATCAAATTGTGGGCATGCTTGGGGCTATATACATACGCATGGGTCGTTAACCTCAATACGTGGCCATTCTGGTTCGAGACACACACATGTGGTGGCGAAAATTGTGTGTTAGTATTCGAAAACATCGCACAACGCTTTCATATATACATATGTGCCTGGGGCCATGCATGTGCATAGGTGTTGTCTACAGACACTCCCTTGCGTGGTTATATGTGGACGACATGCCAAATTTGTGGACCCATGTGATCACTTAAACCGGCCCATATATACTACATGTTAATTTGACGAATGTACATATAGTCCTCTCAATAGTTGTTATGATATAGTTCATGGTGATATACGAGACAGAAGTTTGAGCGCATACATGTATATATAGGTCGTGGTGTTTGTTTGAAGCATGCGTATGCGTGGGGCAGGGCGGGGGCGAGGGAGGGGCATCACAATAGAACTATATGTATGTATACACGAAACATATTTATGAGGTTAGGTACCACATACGTCCAACTTTTGAACCACATCAAAATGTTTTGCACACAGGAAATATCACATCATCTTAAGTAATTAGTTCAGCCACAAACATGTAGTTGCGGTCTCACCCATCTTGTGAAGTTTCTGAGACGCGCCCATCAGTGGGCCCGCGCAATCTACCCTCAAAACTAAACCACAAGGGAGGGGGTGATCATGATGGATTTCTATTGGTTTCGTGTTACGATAGGGTGAATTTGCAGTTGTATATATACTGAGTTACCATCCCCTCGCCGACTCGAAGGTGTGTGTGGGGTGGTATAGGGGGCATAAGACAACAGTGTCGTGTGCTCTGCATGACATTGTGTGTCACATGAATGTTGTGCATTCCGTATTTGAACACCACAATAGCCTTTCCATACATACATTTGGTCCGCAAGCAGGTCTACTTGTGCGATGACCCCAGATTTATCGTTTTTCGTGTCCAATGTTTTTATATTAATGGCATGGTAATGTTTTTTAAAAACTTAAACTGTGTGCCACACCCGGCCCGTGGTTGTCAGGTAACTATAGACCACATTGCTCCAACCCGCATAGAGAAATCTTAAAAATAGTTACCCGCCTTGATCAATTTAAAAATTGATGGTTCCACAGGTTTATCTCTTTGAATTGCACACATGTATTATATTCGGGCCACGTGCGATGTTTGTTCCTCCGGCGCCACTTCAAACCCTTCATAAAAATATTCAGTTTGTCCTGGTTTTACTTCCCTCCATGTAAAATTTAAAGTAGCCACGAGATTTCCTCAAACACCACCTAGGCCCCTCCCACCCCCAACCCCACGCAACTCCCTCGCTCGAACCCTAGACACCTCGTCTCACCACCGCTGCCCCCAACCCCGCTATGCGTTCCACAATCAACCTCTCATGTCCTCCCCATCCAGGTTATGAACCCACTCTGTAACCTCGCCGCCCTGAATTTCTTAGATGGCGCCTGCTAAACACCCCCTTCTTCACAGATCCACAGTGATCCTTGATGTCTACTACACAACCTTCTTCTTGTAGACTCGTGTTGGGCCTCCGAGCGCAGAGTTTTTTAGGACAGTGGCAATTTACCCTCAAGTGGATGACCTAAGGTTTATCAATCCGCGAGAGGTGTAGGATGAAGATGGTCTCTCTCAAACAACCCTGCAATCAAATAGCAAAGAGTCTCTTGTGTCCCCAACACACCCAATACAATGGCAAATTGTATATGTGCACTAGTTCGGCGAAGAGATGGTGATACAAGTGCAATATGGATGGTAGATACATTTTTTTTAATCTGAAAAATATAAAAACAGCAAGGTAACAAATAGTAAACAGCGAGCAAAATGTTGTATAAACGCTTGGAAACAACGCCTAGGGTTCATACTTTCACTAGTGCAAGTTCTCTCAACAACACTAACATAGTTGAATCATATGTAAATACCTCTCGTGCGACAAAGAGTTCACTCCAAAGTCACAAATAGTGGAGAACTAACGAAGAAATTATTGTAGGGTACAAAACCACCTCAAAGTTATCTTTTTTGATCAATCTTATGAGCTATCCCTATAGGTGTCACAAACAGCCCTAGAGTTCGTACTAAAATAACACCTTAAGATACACATCAACCAAAACCCTAATGTCACCTAGGTACTCCAATGTTACCACAAGTACCCATGGGCTTGATTATACGTTATGCATCACATAATTTCAGATTCATCAGGTTCAATCCAACGCAAAGAACTTCAAAGAGTGCCCCAAAGTTTCTACCGGAAAGTCAAGACAAAAACATGTGCCAACCCCTATGCATAGATTCCCAAGGTCACGGAACCCGCAAGTTGATCACCAAAACATACATCAAGTGAATCAATAGAACATCCCATTGTCACCACGGATATCCCATCGCAAGATGTACATCAAGTGTTCTCAAATCCCAAAAGACTAAATCCGATAAGAAAACTTCAAAGGGAAAACTCAATTCATCACAACAAGATAGAGAGAGGAAAACTCCATATGATTCATCTATATCAATAAAGCTCGCGGTACATCAACATCGTGTCATCTCAAGAACACGAGAGAGACAGAGAGAGAAAGAGATCAAACACATAGCTACTAGTACATACCCTCAGCCTCGAGGGTGAACTAATCACTCCACATCATGCAGAGCGACGGGATGATGAAGATGGCCTCCGGTGATGGTTTCCCCCTCCGGCAGGGTGCCGGAACGGGATCCCGATTGGTTTTTCATGGCTCTGGAGGCTTGCATCGGCGGAACTCCCAATCTAGGTTTCTTTTAGGAGGTTTTTGTATTTATAACAGTTTTTCGAGGCGGAAACAAGTCTAGGGGGTCCACGAGGAAGTCACAAGCCCAGGGGGCGTGCCTAAGGGGGTGCGGGCGCCCCTGTGGCTTGTGGCTTCCTCGGCCTTAATCTTTGATGACTCTTCGGTCAAATATTTTTTATATTTCCAAAATTATTCTCCCTAAATTTCCAGATCATTCCGAGAACTTTTATTTCTGCACAAAAACAACACCACAGTAGTTTTGCTGAAAACAACGTTAGTCCGGGTTAGTTCTAATAAAATCATACCAAAATCATATAGAATTATTGTAAACATGGCATGAATACTTCATAAACTATAGATACATTGGAGACGTATTAGCATCCCCAAGCTTAATTCCTGCTCATACTCGAGTAGGTAAATGATAAAAGAAATAATTTATGAAGTGTGAATGCTAGCATAGTGCATAAATTTGATCGACGATAATTCCAAACACTTTTTCTACCATCATTATATATCATGAATAGTAGATCATCTCATAAACCTTTATGATGAAATAACAAGCTATCCACATGTTTAAAGTATAGACTAACAAACGATGCTTTCAGTCATCAAACAATTGCAATTCATCTTATTTTCAAGAAGGGTCTATGTAAGAGCTTTGATTTAGCAAATCCCACATACTAAACTATTATATAGTCATCCATGATTGCTAGCACTCAAAGCATATTGTTTGAGAAAATGGCATCCATCGAACACAAAGAAAGATAGGGCTTAGAGTTTCGCCTCCCAACTTATTTATCATATAGATAATTGTCAACAATAATAATTCATGATCAAATATATTTGAATGGCCATATATGCTTGGATCTTTCCCGAACACATGACGCTTGCTAAGAGAAAAATGCAAAATATAGGAAGTGGTGAAGATCACCATGACTCTTGCATAAATGTAAGTACTAGAAAGTAAAAGATAGGCCCTTCGCGGAGGGAAGCATTTATTTGCAGAGGTGCCGGAGCTCGATCTTTTAAAACAGAGATGAATAATAATTTTGGGTGGTATGCTTTCATTGTCACCATAACAACCGAGAGATCTTGGTATCTTCCATGCTAGATACATTATAAGTGGTTCCCAAAACAGAATGGTAAAGTGTTTTACTCCCCCTCCACCTATCAAGCACACTCCATGCCAAGCCGAATCCATGGTACCGTCCATACAAACAACATTCCTAGGGGAGTTTTGTTTAATTATTTGCATTTTTTCTTTGATTTTGGGACTGGGAATCCCTATTACCAGCCACTTTCTCGTGAATGATAGTGAATCAACACATATCACGAGAATAACCCACCTAGCATAGAAGATACTCACAACCCCTAGTTACAATATGAGCGATTCGGGCATACAAAACAGAATATTATTTGAAGGTTTAGAGTTTAGCACATGCAAATTTACTTGGAACAATAGGTAAATATCGCATATAGGTAGGTATGGTGGACTCATATGGAACAACTTTGGGTTTAAGGGTGTTTGGATGCACAAGTAGTATTTCTACTTAGTGCGGAAGTTTTGGCTAGTATGAGGTGGATGCAAGCACCACATGTTGGAGTATCCATAACAATATAACTTCTATGCAAATATATGCAATCATAACTCATTACGTTGTCTTACTTGTCTAACTTCAACTAATGTGCTCAAGTTTGAAAATAATTAAGGGGTAATCACAATCATAGAAGATGTACAAGATAGTATATTTATATGTGAAATCTCTCTTCCTTCAATATTTTTGCATGAATGGTTCAAGTGACCAATGCGGTGTTTGCTAATTTTCAATAAATTTTACCACCTATACTTCTTATATATGAAGTCATTACTACCCATGTGATATGCAAATAAAACATATATAATTTCAGATTTATGATATTCAATTCATTCAACCATTTACTCATAGTATATAAGTGAAGCATGAGAGTAAATGACAAAACTACTCCAAAACATATAAGTGAAGATCAACGAGTAGTCAAACAATTAAGTAGCTATGTGAGGACTCTCCCTCTCTCTCTCTCTCTCAACAAACATTTCCAGATCTCAATATTTTACTAAACAGCAAGCAAAGTAAAAATATCACTCCAAATAGCACGCATAGAATGAATAAAAATTTAGGTTCTACATAGGCTAACCGATAATTGTTGATGAAGAGAGGTGGGATGTGTAGCATCCCCAAGCTTAGATGCTTGAGACTTCTTTAAATATTTACTTGTGGTGCCTTGGGCATCCCCAAGCTTGAGATTTTGTATCTCGTTCAAATCCTCTCATATCATGGTTTCACCTATTCTCAAAAACTTCATCCACACAAAACTCGAAAAGAACTCGTGAGATAGGTTAGTACACATAATAATAAATCAACTCTTCATGTACTTACAATACAAGTTTCACAACAATTTTCAAACATTAGGTACTGTAAACTATCATTTCCACAATTTATATTTACCAATATAGGCTATGGAAACTATAGGATAAGTAGATAACAAAACTATGATAGCAATCTGTCCAAAAAGGATAGTCTGTAGAAATTTATGAAAATACTGTATATATGTAACTCAAAAAATTATAAAAAATTATTAGATGCTATAAAATTTATATGAAAACACTGTGTAAACATTTCAGAAACTTTCCACGTTCCAGTAAAATGTGAAAATTCAAACACTACAGCAGAAGTTTCTGTTTTTACACAACACACATCAAACATGCAATTCAAGCATCCTAAAGGCAATTATTGGAACTTTTCATTGAAAAACAAGATTATAAATAACACCTAACAGATGACAACAAAATAAAATTATGCTGCAAGCAAAACTCATATTATGTGACGAATAAAAATATAGCTCCAAGTAAGATATACCGATAGTGTTGAAGACGAAAGAGGAGATGCCTTCCGGGGCATCCCCAAGCTTAGGTGCATGAGTCTCCCTTGGATATTACCTTGGGGTGCCTTGGGAATCCCCAAGCTTAGGTTCTTTTCACTCCTTATTCTCCTCATATCGGTGTCTCACCCAAAACTTGAAAACTTCAATCACACAAAACTTAACGGAACTTTGTGAGAAGGGTTAGATAGATCATTCACTTAGTACTATCAAGGCAAGATTCATAATTATTCCCAAATGATACCTACTGTATTCATTCATTCCCACAACTTATATTACTCAATATAAGCTATAGGAACACTTGAAACAAGAAAACTATGCATGCAAAACAAAATCTATCAAAAACAAAATAGTCTGTAAAGATCTAAAAGATGACCATACTTCCCTCACTCTAAAAATTCTGAAAAATTAGGAAAACTCAAGGAATGGTTATATAAATGTTTTTTAAAAATTTCATAATTTTTTTATGCTCCAGTAAAATCAGATAATTGATATACTGGACGCAAACCTTTCTGTTTTTGCACAGAATCAAACAAACAAGTTTCCATCCTATCCCAAAGGCTTTACTTGGCACTTTATTGGAATAAAAGACACAAAACATGATTACTACAGTATCTTAATCATGTGAAAACATCAAAATAGAAAGTAAAAGTGTTGGGTTCTCTCCCAACAAGCACTTTTCTTTAATGCCTTTTAGCTAGGCATGATGATTTGAATGATGCTCACATAGGAATAATAATTGAAACATGCAAAAGAGCATCATGAATCTCATGACAAGCACACTTAAGTGTAACCCACTTCCTATGCATAGGGATTTTGTGAGCAAACACTTTAGGGGAGCAATAATCATCTAGCATAGAAGGGAAAAAGCATAACTTCAAAACTTTGAAAACATAGAGAGGAAACTTGATATTATTGCAATTCCTACAAGCATATGTTCCTCCCTCATAATAATTTTCATTATCATCACAAAGAAATTCCGCAATATAACCAACACATAAATCATTATTTTGATGATGCACAAGCGTAGAAAATTTGTCACTCTCCACATAAGCAATTTTCTTCTCATTCAAAATAGTGGGAGCAAACTCAACAAAATAACTAGCATGACATACTTGATTGACATAACCACTTTGAATATTAAAATCATGATGACAAGTTTCATGGTTACCATTATTCTTTATAGCATACGTGTCATCACAGTAATCATCATAGATAGGAGGCATGTCATAATCATAATAGTTTTTCTCATCAAAACTTGGGGGACTAAAAATATCATCTTCATCAATCATAGCATCCCCAAGCTTGTGGCTTTGCATATCATTAGCATCATGGATATTCAGAGAATTCATACTAACAATATCACTATCATGCTCATCATTCAAATATTTAGTGCCAAAAATTTTAATAACTTCTTCTAACACTTGAGCACAATTTTCTTTTCCATCATTTTCACGAAAGACATTAAAAAGATGAAGCATACGAGGCAACCTCAATTCCATTTTTTGTTGTTTTATTCTATAAAACCAAACTAGTAAAAAACAAGAAACTAAAAGATTTGATTGCAATATCGAAAGATATACCTTCAAGCACTCACCTCCCTGGCAATGGCGCCAGGAAAGAGCTTGATGTCTACTATACAACCTTCTTCTTGTAGACTCGTGTTGGGCCTCCAAGGCAGAGTTTTGTAGAACAATGGCAATTTTGCCTCAAGTAGATGACCTAAGGTTTATCAATCCGCGGTAGGTATAATATGAATATGGTCTCTCTCAAACAACCCTCCAATCAAATAGCAAAGAGTCTCTTGTGTCCCCAACACACCCAATACAATGGTAAAATGTATAGGTGCACTAGTTCGGCGAAGATATGGTGATACAAGTGCAATATTGATGTAGATATAGTTTTTTTAATCTGCAAATATAAAAACAGCAAGGTAAAAAATAGTAAATGACGAGCAAAACGTTGTATAAATGCTTGGAAACAAGGCCTAGGATTCATACTTTCACTAGTGCAAGTTCTCTCAACAATACTAACATAGTTGAATCATATGCAAATACCTCTAGTGCGACAAAGAGTTCACTCCAAAGTCACAAATAGTGTAGAACTAACGAAGAAATTATTGTAGGGTACAAAACCACCTCAAAGTTATCTTTTCCGATCAATCTTATGAGTTATCCCTATAGGAGTCACAAATAGCCCTAGAGTTGGTACTAAAATAACACCCTAAGATACACATCAACCAAAACCCTAATGTCACCTAGGTACTCCAGTGTCACCACAAGTACCCATGGGCTTGATTATATGATATGCATCACATAATTTCAGATTCATCATGTTCAATCCAACACAAAGAAATTCAAAGAGTGCCCCAAAGTTTCTACCAGAAAGTCAGGACAAAAATGTGTGCCAACCGCTATGCATAGATACCCAAGGTCACGGAACCCGCAAGTTGATCACCAAAACATACATCAAGTGAATCAATAGAACATCCCATTATCACCATGAATATCCCATCGCAAGACATACATCAAGTGTTCTCAAATCCTTAAAGACTCAATCCGATAAGAAAACTTCAAAGGGAAAACTCAATTCATCACAACATGATAGAGAGAGGAAAACTCCATATGATTCATCTATATCAATAAAGCTCGCGGCACATCATGATCGTGTCATCTCAAGAACATGAGAGAAAGAGATATCAAACACATAGCTACTAGTACATACCCTCAGCCCCGAGGGTGAACTAGTCCCTCCTCGTCATGGAGAGCGACAAGATGATGAAGATGGCCTCCAGTGATGGTTTCCCCCTCCGGCAGGGTGCTGGAACGGACTCCCGATTGTTTTTTTGTGGCTTTGGAGGCTTGCGGCGGTAGAACTCCCGATGTAGGTTTCTTTTCGGGAGTTTCTATATTTATAAGAGTTTGTGGCGGCAGAAACATGTCCAAGGGGTCCCTGAGGAAGTCACAAGCCCAAGGGGCACGCCCTAGGGGGGTGGGAGCGCCCGTGTGGCTTGTGGCTTCTTCGGCCTTCCTCTCTGATGGCTCTTTGCTCCAATATTTTTTATATTTTCCAAAAATATTCTCCATAAATTTTGAGCTCATTCTGAGAACTTTTATTTCTCCACAAAAACAACACCATGGTAGTTCGGGTGAAAACAACCTGTGTTCGGGTTAGTTCTAATAAAATCATACCAATCATATAGAATTATTGTAAACATGGCATGAATACTTCATAAATTATTTATACATTGGAGATGTATCAATCCCCACCGAAGACCATCGCAGCCTTATCCCAGCTACACTTGTAGGGGAGATTAAGGAGTGAATGGCTGAAAGGAGGTATATCGCAGCCTTTCCGATGGACAATGCTGAGGCAGCCGTCGAGGCTGCCGGGGAAGCTGACTCCCATCACAAGGTGCCAACCGGGATCACTGGGGAAGCTGACTACGATGACGAGGTGGCCGCAGAGGTCGCCGAGGAAGCTGACTACGATGTCGAGGTGGCCACGCAAGCCGCCAGGGCCGCCGGGGAGCTGTCCACGATGACAAGATGGCAGCCGAGGTTGCCTGGGTTGACGACTACAATGACGAGGTGGCCCTCGAGGCTGTCGGGAAATGTAAAGAGTAAAAGGCTATAAGACAGCGGGTTCCCATATGAATGCATATCGACGCAGCTAGCTACGACATCGAGCTCGTGGACAATGACGGCTTGTCGTCGGCTATCTCACAGGTTAAGTGGCCCTACCAAGACCCCTCGGGTTCGACCCTCGTCGTTCTCATGCAAGGCCCAACTGCTAATCTACTCTGCTTCACTCTCAAGAATTTTCCTTCCTTCATCTCCATGGAGTTCAAGGACAAGTTCTATGGCACTGGCTTGGCATCGTTACCTGCCAAATCAAACCTCATCACAGACGCCGACGCCACCAACGGCACCCTATCCATCTCTTCCAAGGGGAAAGAGCCCATCCATGATATCAAGGATGGTACCCTGCGTCCCTTGTCTTCCAAGGGGAAGGGGCCCGTTTGTGACAACATGGACTACACCGATAATCCATTCGCTTCTAATGGGAATGAGCTCAGTTGTGATAGGAAAGGAAACCCATATCATGTTAAATCACTTTACTCATGCTACTCTGCAGTTGAATTTCATCAATACATGTCTCAAAAGCCATATATGGTTCATGTTAAACCTTGTGCAGTTAGCACATTCACTATTTATTTCAGTTCTTTCGCATGTTATGTTCAGTTATACAATTTCATGTTTAAGCACTGATAACCCACAAGTATAGGGTAGAGTATTCAACACAAGGGGAGCCAAAGAATATTCTCGAGAGTTAGCAGCTGAGTTGTATATTCAACCTCATCCAAAAGACTTAGTATCTGCAGCAAAGTACTTAGTAGTAAAGTAGTATGGAAGTGATAGTAACGATGGCAAAAGTGACAGTAGCAGTTTTGTAGTGATTGTAACAGTAGCAACGGAAAAGTAACTTAGCAAGTATCAATACGTGAAAAACTCATAGGCAATGGATCAGTGATGGATAATTATGTCAGATGGCATTCATCATGCAACAGTTATAAACTAGGGTGACACAGAACTAGCTCCAATTCATCAATATAATGTAAGCATGTATTCCATCTATAGTCATACATGCTTATGGAAAATAACTTGCATGACATCTTCTGTCCTACCCTCCCATGGTAGCAGGTTCCTAATGGAAACTGAGGGATATTAAGGCTTCCTTTTAATAGAGAACCGGATCAAAGCATTAGCACTTAGTGAATACATGAACTCCTCAAACTATGGTAATCACCGGAAAGAATCCCAGTTATTGTCACCCTGGGGGATGTGGATCATAACTCGTAATAGGTGTCTACAACTTGAAAGATAGGATCAAGAACACATATATATTCATGAAAACATAATAGTTTTAGATCTGAAATCATGGCACTCGGGCCCTAGTGACAAGCATTAAGCATAGCAAAGTCATAGCAACATCAATCGCAGAACATAGTGGATACTACTGATCAAACCCTAACAAAACTAACTCGATTACATGATAAATCTCATCCAACCCAGAACCGTCCAGCAAGCCTACAATGGGATTACTCACGAACAGCGGAGAGCATCATGGAATTGGTGATGAAGGATGGTTGGTGATGACGATGGCGTCGATTTCCCCTCTCGGGAGCGCAAAACGGACTCCAGATCTGGCCTCCGAAGGAAGAACAGGAGGTGGCGGTGGCTCCATATCATGAAACGCGGTGAACTCTTCTCTCGGATTTTTTTCTCCATGAATAGGAATATATAGAGTTGGAATTGAGGTCGGCGGAGCTCCAGGTGGCCCAGAGCCTGCTAGGCGTGGCCAGGGTGGTGGTCATGCCCTGTGGGCTTGTCACCTGTGGGTGGCCCCCCTCTAGTTGATTCTTTCGCCAGTATTTTTTATTAATTCCAAAATTATTCTCGGTAAATTTTCAGGTCAATCCGAGAACTTTTATTTATGCACAAAAGTAACACCAAGGCAATTCTGTTGAAAACAACGTCAGTCCGGGTTAGCTCCATTCAAATCATGCAAATTAGATTCCAAAACAAGGGCAAAAGAGTTGATGGATACGTATCAACTCGCCCAAGCTTAACCCATTGCTTGTCCTCAAGCAATTCAGTTGATAAACTAAAAGTGATAAAGAAAAGCTTTTACAAACTCTGTTTGATCTGGTTGTTGTAAAAGCTTTTATAGACTAACCACGTTCACAATAACATTTAGGTCTCACATTTACTCATATCAATGGCATAACCAACTAGCGAGCAATATTAACAATTCTCGGATGACAACAGTTTTATCAAAACAATCATGATACAATATGGTATAATGGTATCTCGCTAGCCCTTTCTGAGACCACAAAACATAAATGCAGAGCACCTCTAAAGAACAAGGACTAACTAGGCATTGTAATTCATGGTAAAAGAGATCCGATCACACTCATACTCAATATCAATTAATATCAAAGCATTCAAATTATGGTGGTGCTCTCTAGCTAGTGCTTTTCATAAGAGGAGGATGACTCAGCAATAAAGTAAATAGATGGGCCCTTCATAGATGGAAGCATTGATTTGTAGAGGGTCAGAGCTCAAGCTTTAAAAACATAGATGAATAACAATTTTGAGCGGTATGCTTTCATTGTCATCATAACGACCAATATATTTCATCATATTCCATGCTACATACATTATAGGTGGTTCCCAAACAGAATAATAAAGTTTTTACTCCCCCACCACCAATCAATCACACTCCACGGCGAGCCGAATCCATGGGTACCGTCCATACAAACAACAATACTGGGGGAGTTTTGTTTCATTATATTTTGATTTGATTTTGATCATGGTACTGGGCATTTCAAATACCAGCCACTTTCTCGTGAATGATAGTGAATGAACACATATCGTGAGAATAACCCACCTAGCATGGAAGATACTAACCGCCCCCAGTCGCTACATGAGCGATTCGGGCATACAAAACAGAATATTATTTGAAGGTTTAGAGTTTGGCACATGCAAATTTACTTGGAACGGCAAGTGAATAGCACATATAGGTAGGTATAGTGGACTCAGATGGAACAACTTTGGGTTTCAGGAAGTGGATGCACAAGCAGAATTCGCGCTTAGTACAAGTGAAGGCTAGCAAAAGACTAGGGAGCGACCAACTAGAGAGTGACCATAGTCATCAACATGCTTCGAGATTAACCAACATTGAATGCAAGCATGAGTAGGATATAAATCACCATGAACATAAATATCATGGAGGCTATGTTGATTTTGTTTCAACTACATGCATGAACATGTGCCAAGTGGAGCCACCTCAATCATTCAGAGGAGGATACCATCCTATCATACTACATCACAACCATTTTAATATGCATGTTGCCACTCAAGACAAACCATTATCCACTCATAGCTAATTGAGCATGGCATGAGTAACTATAATCTCTAATTGTCATTGCAAATATGTTTCAGCCATATTGAGCTGAATTCGAAATGATGAGCCAATCATATTTACAAAAGCAAAGTAGGTCGACTTCGTACCAGATTTTCTCCACCTCAATCTTTTCATCATATATTGTCGTTATTGCCTTTCACTTGCATGACCGAACAGTGTGAATAATAATAAAAGTGCACGTGCATTGGACTAAGCTGGAATCGGCAAACAATAACTCAAAGGAGAAGGCAAGGTAATATGGGCTCTCTGATACATAAACAATAATGTATATGAGAGCCACTCGAAATTTTCATTGTGGTCTTCTCCTTATGACCCAAAGAAGGAAAATTCAAATAAAAATTATTTACACGGGAAAGATCCCAACAAGCAAAAGAAGAACAAGAAATCTTTTTGGGTTTTTGTTTAGTACTAAAATTAAAAAAACTGAAAGGTAAAGCTAGAAGTAAACGTTTTTTTATTTTTCTCAAAGTTAATTAAACACAAAAGAAGAAAGCAGAAAGAAGAAATAAACTACCATTCAAGACTGGTTCATGTTAAAGCCTCGAATATAGCTTCTTCATTCAAGACTGGTGACTGGTCAATGTCAGGGGCAAAGTTGTGCTTATGGCGCTGTGGAGTCAGGTTCATCAACTCAATGGAGGGCGGCTAAACTCGAGAATTGTTGGCGTCGAAAGCCGGCTGGTAGCCTTTAAATGCCATTTAACTCACAAGCTTGTTGGTGAACACTCGAGCGGCCTTGACGCACTGAATATAATCAGCTTCGCTGAATTCTGGCCCGTCTACCTTCGACGCTAGAAAACCTCCGGCCATCTCTGCCGGGTCAAGCTCTACTGAATAAGCCAGATCCCGACTTAACGAATATGTTGCACTGGCTCGGGCGGCTGATCTTTTCAGCTCTCCAATTTGTTTCAGGATCATAGAGAGGAATTTCAACACATCTTTGATGAGCTTCACCAGCTCTTTGTTCCCCATAAAAACATTGATTGTGCACAAGCTTCCAGTATAAAGCTGCTCTGTTAAGACATACATACCTTTGAGCTTTAGCTATTATCTAGGAGATTCCGAGTGTGAGGGCCTACAAGAAATTCAAGTACATGAGTCATCATGCAATTTATCTTCATATATGAGTATTAGAGCGGGTTAGCGAAAAAGTTCATAAAGATACTCACCGAAGATGGCTTGGGTCATGCGGTCAATGTGCCGCTTTAACCCGGATAGCTCTTTAGAGACTATCTTCAATTGACCCTCAGCATTTTCAGAATGCTAGATCAAGGCGGCTTTCTCAGCTTCAAATGATTTTTTCTTTGTTTCAAAGCCTACCTTGACCTTCTCCATCTCATCCAAGGATAAAAAAGCTTTTGCTCAAGCTCTACCCAGGCAGTTTGTCGTTAAGATCCTTTTTCAAGACGGTCTTGTTTGACTCGGTCCCTTTCAGAGTTTCCTGTATATTCAAGGTTATCGTATTGTTCAGCTGTAAAGGTGGAGTGTGATTATGGTAAATTGCAAGCAAGTCTGAAACAAATTAAAAGCAACATAATCGGCACTTGGTGGCTAATGCTTATCAATTCTTTCCAAAGAATACTAAGTTATTAAGACCTGACTCATCTCCACAAGATGAGACGGCCCTTGGGGGTTATAGGTCAAATTCTTCAAAGTTGTTAAGACCTAACTCATCTCAAGAAGATGACCGGCCCTTGGGGGCTACAGGTCGGATTCTTCTAAGTTATAAAGACCCAACTCACCTCAAGAGGATGAGCCGGCCCTTGGGGGTACAAGAGGATAAATGGAACATATGAGCAAGCCTAAGCATACCTCATGTTTTTATTTCATCATAGTAACAAGGCCGACTTCCATCTGTCGTCTCGTGGAAAGACGATCCAGATAACCAGCATGCAATTCTTTGACGCCAAAGGTTTCATAACTTCGAAGCTCCAGCTTGGCTTTTTCTTTTTAGACCGTGTTGTCACCTCCATGGTGACAAGTTTTATTAACACATTGGAGGGTCCAAGAGTGGTATAACCTGACCCAGTAATAGTAAACTCTAGGTTCTTGTCACAAGGGAATCTTTAGCGGCCTCCTGCGGACTGTGCGGGTCATTATTTGCCGCCGGGTCAGCTTCAACATTCGTAGTTGTAGTAGTGGATGGTTCAGGCTATGGAGATAAATCAACTTGGGCCTCCTGATGCTTTTTAATATGTTCATTAGCTTCAGGAGCCACCACATTTGGATTTTCTGGTTCAGGAGCTTCAAGATTAAGAGGTGACTCGCCATAGTTCCTTTTCTTGGCTCTGGCCCTGCAAAACAAAACGACAGAATAAAACACATGCAAGTTAGAGTTTAACAAGCAAGTATATGATACAAGGAAGAGGTATCTTACCCATTGTTGATAACAAGGGGTGGTAGTTTCGAGGAAGTCGAGTCACCAAAAGAAGGTGGTGACTCCTGGTAATTTGAATTAGAAGGATTGAGAGGTTGTTAAGACTAGCTCGAGGCTGAGATGGAGTTGGACTATGAGGCACCTTATCTTGTAGATGGCAGGTGACTAGCCTCTCGGGTAAGCCAGTCATAATGTTTCCGGAACTACTCCGAGTCTGGCATCTTGAGTCAAGATGGGTCTTTTTCAAAATAAAATTGGGGTCCAAATAAGCATCTGGGTGAGAAAAACTTACATTATGAATGACCCGCCTTATATTCCTTATAGACAAGGATTCTGAGCCGGAGGAGATGGAAATTACTTCATCATTGTCAGCCCGACTTGTGGCAACATCATCCTGAGAATAAGAGGTGTTAGCAAGTTTAATAAAGAGATGGCCAAGGAAATCAAATGTCACCTCCATACATCGATTAGCTAATGGAGACTCGCCCCTAAGTGACAGCTCTTCTACAACGGCCTTGTTTTTCTCCTTGTGGGGGGAAGTTCTAGGCTTGCTAGCCAGAACCTTCCTCTTCTTCTTCTAAAACGAAGAAGAAGACACCTACAAGTTTATTAGTATAAATGACAGAGTAAATCATGCAAGTTTGAGAAGTCCTACAAAGACAATTAAAAGGTTATTGAAGATCTTACTAAAGGAGCTCGGATGAGGGTGTTGAAGTGTTTCAAGCCAACTTGATCACAAAATGCTTGAGGCTCTCCCAACAGTTTCTTCACGATTCGGTTTACATCATTTTCTTATTAAATCTACCTTTCTATATATTTGTGCATCATCCGAACAGCCAGAGTAATTGCAAATCAAACCACTTTGGCGACTCAATGACAGGATCATCCAGGATACCCAACACCGAGTTAGGTCAACCCCAGTTAAACCACAAGCTTGTAAAGCCGCCGGCGTTGGAAACACAAAGGCAAATTTATCATGTTCTTCTTGAGAAGCCCGGCCAGGAAGCTCAGAATCCATGGGAAGGAGATCTAGTCGGTATTCTGGCAAGGGGTTCTCATTCTCAAGAACAATGTTTCGACTGTAAAACTAAGTTTTAGCCCATCCTTTTGGGTGACTTGGCACGTCAGCAGAAGGGAAGCCACCATCTCTGCGTTTTTTAATAGAAATTCCACCTAATTGTTGGCTAGGGCCATTAATGGCCCACAACTGTAGGAGGTCAATCGTAGTCCTTCTGATAAGTAAGAGTGTCGAACCCAACAAGGAACAAAAGGAAATGACAAGCGGTTTTTACCAAGGTAATTTCTGCGAGCACTGAAATTGTAATAGGTAGTTTCATAGTAAGATAATTGCTAATGAGAAAGTAATGGTACCGGTTAATAAACTTCAGCAAGGTATCCCAAGCCATTTGTGGCAAAGGACATGCCGAAACGTTCTCTTATAATAAGCAAAGTGTTCTTGAGGGTACATAGGAATTTCATCTAGTCACTTTCATCATGTTGGTTTGATTCGTGTTCGCTACTTTGATAATTTGATATATGGGTCGACCGGTGCTTGGGTGCTGTTCTTACTTAAACAACCTCCCACTTATGATTAACCACCTTGCAAGCATCCTCAACTACGAGAAAAGTATTAAGATAACATCTAACCATAGCATTAAACATGTGGATCCAAATCAGCCGCTTATGATGTAGCACATAATCTAGTGTATAAACTTCTGTCACTCTAGCAACCCATCATCTAATAACTACTCCAAAATGCATTCCCTTAGGCCCAAGGACGGTCAAGTTTCATGTAGTCGACGTTCATATGACACCACTAAGCGAATCACAACATACATATCATCAACATATCGAACACATATCAAATTCACATGATACTTGCAACATGACTTCTCCCATGACCTCAAGATCAAAGGTAACTACTCACAAATATTATGCATGCTCAAGATCAGCAGAGTATTGAATAGCATAATGGATCTGAACATATAATCTTCCACCAAATAAACCATATAGTAATCAACTACGCAAGATAATCAACACTACTAGTCACCCACAAGTACCAATCTGAAGTTTTGATACAAAGATTGAACACAAGAGATGAACTAGGGTTTGAGAGGGTATGGTGATGTCAAAGATGTTTCTGAAGAATGGGCTCCAAAAGATGAGAGGGTTGTTGGTGATGACGATGGCTTTGATTTCCCCCTCTCGGAGGGAAGTTCCCCCGGTGGAATCGCTCCGTCGGAGGGAAAAAGTGCTCCTGCCCAAGATTCGCCTCGAGACGGCGGCGTTCCGTCCTGAAAGTACTCTCTTGATTTTTTTTCTAGGTCAAAATACCTTATATACCAGAAGATGCACTCTGCAGGTGGGCCGTGCTGTGCACAACCCACCAGAGCACGTCTAGGGGGCTTGCCGTGCCCTAGTGTCTTGTGCTCACCAGGGTGGCCCCCTCCGGTAGGTATTTTCTCCAATATTTATTATATATACCACAAAAAATCTCTATGGACTTTTAGCTCATTTGAAGATGTGCAGAATAGGTATCTCTGGTGTGCTTTTTCAGGTCCAGGATTCCAGCTGCCAGTATTCTCCCTATTTGTGCAAACCTTGCAAATTATGAGACAAAAGGCATTGAAATTACCCCATAAAGCATATTATGCATAAGAACATTGTAAATAACAATTGGGAATGATGATGCAGAATGGACGTATCAACTCCCCAAAGCTTAGAGGCCGGTTGTCCTCAAGTGAAAGCCGATATCAAAAAACATGTCCACATGGTTAGAGGGAGAGGTGTCGATAAAAACAAAATTCGGACATAGTAGCGTCATGCTTATGATCATAATAGCAACAAACTTCATCATAGAACTCTTTAATATAGCTTTTATTTTATAAGAACATCATATAACTTCTCATGAACAAGTAACAATTCATCAGAACATAGAAGTACAAAGCATAAACCTCATTGGAAACCAACAAACTATGTTCTCGGTCAACTTTGCAACTACAATTAATCATATTTTCAGGAAGGGTATCATGTCGGAGACTTTTGGCGGCTACACATAATCAACCATCATTTAGTCTTTAATGATTGCTAACACTCACAACAAACCCATGAGTAGAAGGTTTCAACCAAACACATGGAAAGATAGGGGCTTATTGTTTCGCCTCCCAATGTATTCACCTCAAGGGTGATGTCAACAATTATAACTCATGATCACTCGTATCCAACTTTGTGTATGTTCCTAGATCTTTCCTCGCCACATGATGCTTGCGAAAACAAGAAAATAAAAAGGATAGGGAATCATACTTTGACCCTTGCATAAAAGTAAATACATGAAGGTAAAAGATAGGCCCTTCGCAGAGGGAAAGAGAGGTTGTCATGCAATCTTTAGTTTGTATGCTAAATCCCTTAGTGCAAAAGAACTTCACGTTATATTGCCCCTTGTGATAGCAACCTTTACTATACATTTTTCAGTTTTATAACTTTGCCATCACAAGTTCATGCAATGCTCAATTTTTTCGTACACTAATTGATCCAACACTTTTAGAAGCAATTATTATTGCCTTAGTGCACCGATGACAACTTACTTGAAGGATCTTATTCAATCCATAGGTAGGTATGGTGGACTCTCAAAACATGAGTTTGGTTTTGAGATTTTGGATGCACAAGTAGTATATCTACTTAGTGCGGAATTTTTGGCAAGCAAAGATATTGAGCAAGTACCACATGTTGAAGGATCTATGACAATATGACTTCTGTGTGAATATGAACAAACATAAATCATTATGTTGTCTTGCTTGACCAATGTCAACAATTTTGGCATATAAGATTTAATGGGGGCTCATAATCATAAAAAATGTCCAAGATAGTGTATTTGTATGTGAATGTTCTCTCCCCTAATTAATTAATTCATGAGTTGCATCATTGACTCATGCTATGTTTGTCAATTTCCAATAATTTTTACCACTTAAACTTTTCTATATGTGATCTCGTTACTCACCATAAGATTAGCATATGATCATTTTCATTTATTTTATTTTATTATGATTGCAACAAGAAAGTAAAGAAGCAAGAGCTCAAACTAAACTTTGTTATATAATTCTCAATTGATTACATAGATAGATGGATCACGAAACAACCACTCGAAAATAGATCATACCAAACTTTTATTCAACTAAATCACGAAAAAGCTAAGGATCGAAATAAAAAGTAAATGTAAAAAGTGATGGTGATATGATACCAGGGCATCTCCCCCAAGCTTGGCTCAAGCCAAGGGGAGTGCCCATACCCGTGTACTCAAGTCTCCTTTGGTGGTGAAGATGATGAAGATGGTGGTGACAAAGATCGTTCTCTAACTAGAGCTTTAATATCTTTTTGCATAGTGCCGTCTTGATCTCCTGTAGAAAACGAGATGGAATAAGTTGAACCTCAGGTTTGTATCCTTTAGGGAGGTTTGACTTCTTGAATTCCACATGCATGTCTCCAGGATGAGGTAGTGGGTCATACTCTTCCTTAGAACTATCATCCTTTGTTTACTTCATGTTGTTGTCTTCCTCCTTCTCTGTGGTCCATCCATAATGATCCTCCTCTCCATAGACCTTAGGTTTGCAATATAGTCAACAACACAACTCTCCCCCTCTGAATCTTGAGACGACATATTTGCAGATGTATCAAGAAAATAGCACGAAACAAGAACAAAGAATATATCCGCGATGCGGTGGTCAAAACAATCGCAGGTATATATGGACAATTTGTATTCTTGGAAAAGAAGAAAACAGATGGAAAACAGACTCGAGAAGGTTCCCGACGTGGGCACAACCCACCAGGGCACGCCAGGGGGGCAGGCCTACCCTGGTGTATCATGCTCAACTCGGTTGCTTTCCTGTTTATTTCTTATTTTCCTATTTTTCTAATATTCCAAAACTAACAGAAAATACTTTATGGATTTTTTGGAGTCCGCTTACTTACTGATCACGCAGCTCTTCTTTTTCACGTTTCTGGAGTGTTCTGGAAGGTTTCTCTTATGTGTTCCTCTCGTGTCATGGTTTGGATAACATTGCTTTCAACATTAATAGGCATACTAGAGATATAGTGTTTAATTCTTTGTCCATTGACCACCATCGGGTTAGTACCTTTGGCATTATTAATCTTGATAGCTCCAGAGCGATAAATCTCTTCGATAACATATGGTTCTTCCCATTTGGAAAGAAGTTTTCCTGCAAAAAATCTTAAACGAGCTTTCTACAAAAGAACATATTCTCCAACTTTGAATTCTCTCTTTTGGATTCTTTTGTCATGCCATCTTTCAACCTTTTCTTTGATAGTTTGGCATTTTCAGAAGCTTGGGTTCTCCATTCATCTAGTGAGCTAATATCAGATAACATATTTTCACCAGCCAAGTTTGAAGTCATAGCTGAGTTCTTTAATTGCCCAAAATGCTCTGTGTTCTAACACTAGAGGCAAATAAAAAGCTTTGTGAAAGTGAATTATATCGACTAGATGGGGGTTGAATAGGTGATTTTTACAAATTCGTCACTGAGGAATTTCAACTTGGGGAATTTGAAATGTGACGAACTACTAGCAGCGGAATAAGCACTCAAGTGCATGAGCAACATAGCAATAGCATAGTCATTATGATGAAATAATGCATGCACAAATTACAGGTACTATGATATAGGATAAGCAGATAAAGAACAAGGTGACTGAAGAATTTGAGATGAGGAAATTGAGAAAGTCTTCAGTCAAATTCTTCAAATAGTAACAATCAATTTCATCAACAAGTATTCAAGGAAATAGATGGGTTGAGGAAATGGAACCAGGTAGCTTGGTGAAGACAATTGTTTCATGACCCCATTCCAACTACAGTGAAAGTCGTACGTTTGCTTTCGAGCAGCTTGGTATTTAAACCAAAGGACGCACAATCCCAGGACACACAATCCTTACCGTAATCTCCTTCAGCTAAGGTCACAAAGACCTCGCCCAACACTCATGGTAAGTCTTTAGGGCATACATCCAAAACCCTCACAAACTTAGTCACCCTTCAATCCAAAATTAACTACTAGATGCTCTAGACCCTGAGGCCTAACCGTTTGGAAGATACATGGTCTTCAAAGGTAACAAGCGTCGGTTCCACATAGGAACAATGTCTTAAGTGATTCTCAATCACTTTGGGTTTTCTGGTTTGGTTTTGTGGTTTCTTCCTCTCTTATGATTTTCTCCAAAAGTCCTTGTAGGATGGGTTGCTCTAACATGACAAGTGTCAAGTTCTCCCTCGAAGGAGCCAACCAACTGGTGGTTGTGGGTGGCAGCTATTTATAGCCAGGGTGCAACCCGACACGATAAGACATAAATTCCCCCCAATCATATGACCGTTAGGTGGATAAAACATCTGGACAGCTCGCGCAAAGCACAACAACATTCGGAATTTAAACTATCAAATTCCTCAGGGCTTATCACATTCCTCACTATAGGCAATTCGCACCGTCGAAATCCTAAATCCTCAGTTAGACCAATTTCCTTAGAGACCATAAGCGCGTCGTCTCTATCACTGAAGACCTTGACTGAACCTTAAGAGATTTCCAAAGGCTTCCCTCGAAGGATTGGGTAGGTTGAGGCTTTTGAGTTGAGCATAAGTTGGAAATGTTTCCTTAGTATTACCTCGCCCCCCTTTAAGAGTATGTTGTTTTCAATGACTCAAAGAAAGGAAATGAAACTACGTAAACAAAAGTCTTCACGCTTCATAGTCCTCGTGTTAATATCTTCAAGGTCACAACAAATTCTGCAGCTTCAAAGTCTTTACGGAATACCAAAGTCTTCAGCTGAAGACATTCATTTTTAGTGGTCGATAATCTCTCAATATATCAAACTACTCATCGAATTATAGGACCTTCATATACTCACAAACACATTAGTTCCTTAACATATAAGTGATCAATACACCAAAATCACTAAGGGGCACTAGATGCACTAACAATCTCCTCCTTTTTGGTGATTGATGACAAATAGGTTATGTTTTCAACGGGGATAAACATATGAAGTGTAAGTACTTTGTTTGAGGAATTTGATTGCAAGATATAGAAGTAATCCCCCTAAAGATGTGCATATTTGAGAAATTTGGTTTGGGCTGCAAATGCACATGGCAGGATAAAAACATGGAGAACTCCCCATATATCTTGTAACTCATACATGCATTTAATATATAACATGAGGAATTGAAATGCATGATGAAAAATGGTGTTTGACGAAATTCATCATGCATGCATTAAGGTACTTGAGGAAATAAGCATGCGGAAAGCAGTTCAAAAGCGTCAGACCACCATCGGACTTAAGTTTACAACTCGATCAACAAACACTTCAGAAGAGAGAGAGTTGTAACTAAAACAAAAAACAACCCATATTATAGAGACCCATTTGAAGAATAACTCAAATTTCTCGCCCTTTATCATCGACAACCAAAAGGAACAATAAATGAGGACAATGCCCTTGAAGAATTTCATCTTGAAGTTGGTGGAGGAGCATCAGCGTTGTCGGGGTCGTTTGTCGTTGCAAGGCCAATAGCAGTATCGTCAAGATCGTCAGCTTCATTTGTCTCGCGCGATGAAGAATATGAGCTAGTAGCCAACTGAGGAACTTGAAACTTTTTGAATTTCTTCTGAGGAGGATCAGACTAGTCAAAGTTCTGCTGAAAATCCATCTCCTTGACTTCCTCAGGAGTCTTGTGTCCTAGTATGGCCCAAGTGCGATCGAAGATTTCATGCACATAGTAATGATTTTTCCTCACTAAGTTATGTGTCACGGTTATGTTGTGAAGAATTTTTTTGAACTGACGCTTGACCCACTTGTGATTTCGATCAACCTTCTAATGAAGACTTACGAGAAGCTCGCGATCGGTCATCACATGAGGGGCATAAGCTTGAGGATTTTGAGCTAAGGCTTTTGCAGCAGAATCTTGGTGGCACAGTCATCATTGGTGGAATAGGATGAAACTTTGCGGAATTGACCATCCAATGAAAGAGAGCCTTCATCAATAATAGCTTTGCCTTTTCCTTCAACTGAAGAAAATTTATTCTTGAGGACTTCAATCAGAGGCAGAAAACTGAAGTGATTCTGAAAGTCAACCTGGAAGGGAATTGAAGACCTTGATCTTATGAATTTCATGATCCAGGGAGCATAAGGCTTCAACCTAAATGGTGACACAACTATATTGGGCAAAGTCCTCATGAAGAAATCGTGATAGTTGATGGGAACCCCATGAACAATGTTGAACAACAAATTCTTCATGACACCCACAACTTGTTCTCCTTTAGAGTTTTGTTCCTTGATTGGACTGAGTGTTTTGGTCAATATGCGGTATATGGTCCTGGGCACATAATGCAAATCCTTCACTAGGAAGGAGGTCCTTGGAGGTTTGCCGGGAGCCAAAGGCTTCATCAGCACTTACAACATGTGATTGGGCAGTTCAGGTTCATCATAGATGCATCTTATTCCTTCGAAAGGAATTGCTATTGGCACAACACGAAGCAATTCAGGGGCTGGAGCAGTGTAGTGAGTGGTTCCAGTCATCCAATCCAGGATCCATGAGTTGACATCAGAAGCTTCACCAGAAATGCGCAATGTTGCGTAGAACTGAAGAATTAACTCTTCATTCCAATTGCATATCTCAGTGCAGAAGGGAAGAAGCCCTACATCATGAAGAACAACAAGTACTGGATTGAAGAAATGGATGGACTCCATATCCAAATGAGAAATTTGTTGATGCTCAAAGATTTTCTCCTTGTCAAATAGAACTGCAGCATAGACATTCATGTGTGACGAAGTCCAGAATCTTGAGGGTCTGGCCCTTGCAGAGTCATATGGATTTGGCCCTGTGAAGAAAATATGTTCATCGAAGAACTTCACCTTGATGAATTTGGGGCACTTTCTGCCTTTGAATCGAAACTTCGGCTTCGGCTAAAGATTTGGCTTGAAGTGTGTTGGGTTCAACCGTAGGTGCATCGCATGCAAATCAAAAATTTCCTACGCGTAGAACAACCAAGAATATGCTACCGAGATGGCTCTCAGATCGTTACCACTAGATGCATAGTGTCATGCAGCGAAAGTAGAGTTGGGACAGCGTGTCAGCATGGTCTGTCTCCTCCTCGTCTGATCTCCCTGGAATACCCGGTCGCCGGATCCTCTCCTTCGAAGAGCTGGTCACCTGATCCCGCGTATAGGTTCGCTATAGCGGCGCAAGCGCACCGCCTCTAACGGTATCCACGCGTACAGGAGGAGCACCGTGCGGTGGACTGCTAGGTCTGATCACACAGTTTGGCGGCGAGTGGAGGTGGCTAGTTGCAACACATGCAAAGCCCTAATGAAGGCACTGAAGCGATTAACCAGATGGGTGTGCCGCACCTCCACTATATATAGGCATCCGGCGTGGGCTCAACTCTTGGGCCTTGCATGGATCTTGAAGCCCACGTGTTCGTATACTTAAGCACGTGACCCTTTAAGTTCCCATTCACTTGGTTGCGGGGCAGATCACATTCAGCTCGACCAATCGGTAGCGGCCTCTAGCAATGTCTGCCGACTCCAAGTGTCCGGTGAAGCTGGTTAGGCAAACCTGTACTTCACACTTCTATTCCATTTGCCACACGATATATGTTGTCGTGCAGAAGGTGACATGGTCATCCTTGGTGCAGCACGACCTCTTTCTCGTTCCAGTGAATCCGACCAACATTCGGATTATCTCATAATCCTAATCGCATGGCCATGCTTATCTAGGTCGAATCACAAGAGGGGCCCAAAGTATATCTCTCCAGGTAGGAGGGAAAATCCCATTTTGCTCGGCCATGTCTTGCACCATGGGTCTAGACAAGCCAGAAACCTACCTTTCTAACTACCCAGTCACGGAGTAGCATTTGGTTGGCCCAAAGCAAGTCTGTCACAATCCCGAGTACATGTGACAGCTCAGGTCTTAGGACATAGAATGTATGTTGTACTAGAGACTCACAGATGACCAATCGCTGCGTCTCATAGTTGGATCTATCCAACTCAGACCTTATCTCGACTCGGATCTGACTACACTAAATCCGACCAGATCTTTGTGAGTCCATATTATCCGTCTACCATCCAATGCTACATGGTTAGTGAGACCGAACCATCCACCGTCTCATATGCTAGTCTGATTAGTTGCGCGTCCACACAACCCTTTCAACTAGGGACCATTGAGGACAGTCATCATACAATGCATAGTCTCACAAACAAGTAACATAGTTGTTAATACACATCATTGATAATGTCCAAGGACTATCTTTATCCATAAACACATAGGAAATATCATCATACATGATTGCCTCTAGGGCATATCTCAAACAATCTCCCACTTGCACTAGATTCAATCAAATAGACATCGAGTGCCCATAGCTCTAACGTGCCCCTCATGCTTGGGTTGTGGAAGCGGCTTAGTCAACGGATCTACAACATTTTCATCCATATGAATCTTGCATAAATTAGTATCACCATTTTTTACGAGCTTTCATATCATGTGATACTTTTGGTCTATATGCCTAGTCTTGTGGTGTTGTCTCGGCTACTGGGCATGTGCGATGCCACCTGAATTTTCACAATATAGGTCCAACGTTTTTGGCCAGCCCAGGTACACACCAAGTGTTGGGGAACGTTGCATGGGAAATAAAAAAATTCCTACGCTTCACCAAGATCAATCTAGAAGATGAGCATCTACTAGGGGAGAGATTGGATCCACATACCCTTCTAGATCGCTAAGCGGAAGCGTTAAAGAACGTGATCGATGTAGTCGTACATGTCCGCGATCCAAATTGAAAGCCGTCCCACGAACTCCCGATCAAGTGCCGAATGGATGGCACCTCCGGGTTCAGCACACGTGCAACTCGATGATGATCGTCGCCTTCTTGATCCAGCAAGAGGGAGCGGAGAGGTAGATGGGTTTGTCGGCAGCATGACGGCGTGATGGCGGTGGTAGTGCAGCTGATCCGACAGAGCTTCGCTAAGCGTCATCGAATCAATCTACTAGAGGAGAAGGTGTCACGGAGGGACGAAGGGCTGCACCATGGCTTAAGGTGTGGCAGCCCTCCTCCCTCTCTCATATATATATAGGGGGAAGGGGGAAGGGGCTGCGCCCTTCCTCCCAACCCTTCGGCGGCCAAGAGGAGCGGGGCGGCAAACAACGGGTGGCTTGGCCCCCAAGCTAGGGTGGTCAGCCCCCTTAGTGTTTCCCTCTCAACCCTTCGGCGCATGGGCCCTTGTGGGAGGGGCAGCCAGCCCACCAGGGGTTGGGGCGCCCTCTCTCATAGCCCATGTGGCCCTTCTGGGCTGGACCCCTAGGACCCCCCCCCCCCCGGCACTCCCGATACGTTACCAGTGACACCCGAACTTTTCCCGGTGACCAACACGGAACATCCTATATATGAATCTTCACGTCCAGACCATTTCGGATCTCCTCGTCATGTCTGGGATATCATCCTGGACTTCGAACGACCTTCGGCCACCAACACACATAACTCATCTATACTAAAACGTCACCGAACCTTAAGTGTGCAGACCCTGCGGGTTCGAGAACCATGTAGACATGACCGAGACACCTCTACGGTCAAAAACCAATAGCAGCACTTGGATGCCCATACTGATTCCTACATGTTCTACGAAGATCTTTATCGGTCGAACCTCTATGTCAAGGATTTAGACAATCCCGTATGTTGTTCCCTTTATTCTTCGGTATGTTACTTGCCCGAGACTCGATCGTTGGTATCTTTATACCTAGTTTAGTCTCGTTTCCGGCAAGCCTCTTTTACTCGTTCCGTAATACAAGATCCTATGGCTAACACTTAGTCACATTGCTCTCAAGGCTCATTGTAATGTTGTATTACCGAGTGGGCCCTAAGATACCTCTCCGTCACACGGAGCAACAAATCCCAGTGTTAATCCATGCCAACTGAACAAACACCCATAGAGATACCTATAGAGCAGTTATGTTGCAATGTTTGATACACACAAGGCACTCCTCCGGTGTCAGTGACTTGCAAGATCTCATGTTCATAGGAACGGATACTTGACATTCAGAAAACCATAGCAATAAACTGACACAATCATATGTTACCTTTGTAGTTTGGGTCTTTTCCATCACATAATTCTCCCAATGATGTGATCCCATCATCAAATGACATCTTATATCCATGGCTAGGAAACCTTAACCATCTTTGATCAACGAGCTAGCCTGCTAGAGGCATACTAGGGACACAATGTTTGTCTATATGCCCACACATGTATTTACTTTCCAATCAACACAATTATAGCATGGACAATAAATGATTATCATGAACAAGGAAATATAATAATAAACACTTTATTTATTGCCTCTAGGGCATATTTCCAACAGTCTCCCACTTGCACTAGAGTCAATAATCTAGTTCACATCACTATGTGACTTACATTGTAATGAATCGAACACCCATGCTATTATGGTGTTGATCATGTTTAGCCCTTGGAAGGGGTTTAGTCAATGGGTCTGCAATATTCAAATCCGTGTGGACTTTGCAAATATTTATGTCCTCCTCCTTGATGTGATCGCGAATGGAATTGAAGTGTCGCTTTATGTGTCTGGTCCTCTTATGAAACCTTGGTTCCTTGGCCAGAGCAATGGCACCAGTGTTGTCACAGAACAGAGCCCTTGGATTCAGTGCACTGGGCAATATTCCAAGATCTGTCATGAACTCCTTCATTCATACACCTTCCTTCGCTACCTCCGAGGCTGCAATGTACTCCGCTTCGCATGTAGAATCGGCTACCCCATTGAGAATAAATAGGTATTTGGTTTGTGACTTAGAGTCATCCAGATCAGTTTCAAAGCTTTCATTGACGTAACCCTTTACAACGAGCTCTTGATCACCTCCATAAACGAGAAACATTTCCTTGGTCCTTTTTAGGTACTTAAGGATATTCTTGACTACCATCCAGTGCTCCATTCCTGGATCACTTTGAAACCTTCCGGCCATACTTACAGCAAGGCTGACATCGGGTCTTGTGCGCAGCATTGCATATATGATAGAGCCTATGGATGAAGCATAGGGGATGACACTCATCTTTTATCTATCTTCTACAGTCACTGGGCATTGAGTCTTACTCAACTTCATACCTTGTAACATAGGCAAGAACGCCTTCTTGGACTGATCCATTTTGAACTTCTTCAGAACTTTATCAAGGTATATGCTCTATGAAAGTCCTATTAAGCGTCTCGTTCTATCTCTATAGATCTTAATGCCTAATATGAAAGCAGATTCTCCTAGGTCCCACATTGAAAAACTGTTGTTCACGTATTCCTCCATGCTTTCCAGCATTTCTATATTGTTTCCAATCAGCAATATGTCATCCACATATAATATTAGACACGCTACAGAGCTCCCAGTCACTTTCTTGTAAATGCAAGCTTCTCCGTAAACTTGTATAAACCTGAACACTTTGATCACCTCATCAAAGCGCAGATTCCAACTCTGAGATGCTTGCACCAGTCTATAAATGGATCGCTAGAGTTTGCAAACTTTGTCAGCATTCTCTAGATCGACAAAACCTTCTGATTGTATCATATACGACTCTTCCTTAAGGAAACCGTTAAGGAATGCTATTTTGACACCCATCTGCCAAATTTCATAGTCGAAATATGCAGCTATTCCTAACATGATTCTGACGGACATAAGCATCGCTATGGGTGAGAAAGTCTCATCGTAGTTAACTCCTTGAACTTGTGAAAAACCTTTGCTACAAGTCGAGCTTTATAGACGGTTACATTACCATCCGCTGCCGTCTTCCTCTTAAAGATCCATTTATTCTTAATGCCTTTCTCCCTTCAAGTAATACTTCCAAAGTCCACACTTTGTTTCATACATGGATCCCATCTCGGATTTCATGGCCTCTAACATTTCTCGAAATACGGGCCCATCATCGCTTCTCCATAGCTTGTAGGTTCATCGTTGTTTAACAACAAGACCTCTAAGACAGGGTTGCCGTACCACTGAGGAGCAGTACGTGCCCTTGTCGAGCTATGAGTTTAAATAGCAACTTGATCTGAAGCTTTATGATCATCATCATTGACTTCCTCTTCAACTGTCGTAGGCTCCACAGAAACATCTTTCTGCGCTCACCACTCTCTGGCTGAATCAAAGGTTCAACAACCTCATCAAGTTCTATCTTCCTCCCACTCAATTCTTTAGAGAGAAACTCTTTCTCAAGAAATGTTCCGTTTTTAGTGACAAACACTTTGCCTTCGGATCTGAGATAGGAGGTATACCCAACTGTCTCTTTTGGGTATCCTATGAAGACACATTTTCCGCTTTGGGTTCCAGCTTTTCAGGTTCAAGCATTTTGACATAAGCATATGATACGTCTCCAATGTATCTATAATTTTTGATTCTTCCATGCTATTATATTATCTGTTTTGGATGTTTTATATGCATTAATATGCTATTTTATATTATTTTTGGGACTAACCTATTAATCTAGAGCCTAGTGCGAGGTTCTTTTTTTTCCTTGTTTTTGAGTTTCATAGAAAAGGAATATTAAATGGAGTCCAAACGGAATAAAACCTCCATAATTATTTTTTCTATAATGAAAGGAAGCCACAAGACTGGAGAACCAAGGCAGAGGAGCTACCACGGGGCCACGAGCCCGCTTTTCATGGCCACGAGCCTGCTTTTCACGGCCAGGGGGTACCCTGTGCCAGGCAGGCTTGTGGGCCCCAGGCAACTCCCCTAACCCTAATATTTGGCCTATAAATTCCAAAATATTCCTTCATTATCAGAAGTATCCACAAAAACACTTTTTCGCCGCCAGAAGCCTCCGTTCTCGAGAGATCCTATCTTCGAGCCTTTTTCGGTAATTTGTCGGAGGGGGATTCGATCATGGAGGGCATCTACATCAAGTCCATTTCCCCTCCGATGATGCGTGAGTAGTTCACCACATACCTATGGGTCCATAGCTAGTAGCTAGATGGCTTCTTCTCTATCTTTGCTTCTCAATCCCATGATCTTCATGGAGATCTATCCGATGTAATACTCTTTTGCGGTGTGTTTATCGAGATCCGATGAATTGCGGATTTATGTTCACATTATCCATGAATATTATTTGAGTCTTTCCTGAATTATTATATGCATCATTCCATATATTTGCATGTCTCTTCGAGTTATGGGTTTGGTTTGGCCAGCTAGATTGGTAATTCTTGCAATAGGAGAAGTGCTTAGTTTTGGGTTCAATATTGCGGTGTTCTCACCCAATGACAAAGTAGGGGTAGCAAGGCATGTATTGTATTGTTGCCATCAAGGGTAAAAAGATGGGGTTTTCATCATACTGCTTGAGTTTATCCCTCTAAATCATGCCATCCTACTTAATGCGTTACTCTGTTCTTCATGAAATTAATAATCTAGATGCAGGCAGGAGTTGGTCGATGTGTGGAGTAATAGTAGTAGATGCAAAATCATTTTGGTCTACTTGACACAGACGTGATGCCTATATACATAATCATTGCCTTGTATATCTTCATAATTATTCGCTTTTCTATCAATTGCTCGACAGTAATTTGTTCACCCACTGTAATACTTGCCATCATGAGAGAAGCCACCTAGTGAAACCTATGGCCCCCGGGTCTATTTTCCATATTATATTTTCAGATCTAAAACCAAAAACAGCAAAAATACTTGTTGCATTATTTTTACTTTTACTTTTACTTTCTGTTCAAGCACCCTATTATATCTATCTCTTTAGATCTCATCCTTGCAAGTAACCATGAAGGGATTGACAACCCCTTTATAGCGTTGGGTGCAAGAGTTTGATTCTTTGTGCAGGTACATCTATTGGTGGCTCTCTTGTGTCTCCTACTGGATTGATACCTTGGTTCTCAAAAACTGAGGGAAATACTTATCTACTTCGCTGCATCAAACTGTTCCTGTTCACAGGAAACCAATGCATGCTCGAGAAGTAGCAAGAAGGATTTCTAGCGCCGTTGCTAGGGAGATATATAGCAAGTCAAGGATACCAAGTACCCATCATAAAATCATCTCTTGCATATACATTATTTTCCATTTGCCTCTTTTTTTCCTCTCCCCCACTTCTAAAACGATTTTCAGAAAATACCAAAAAGATTTGCCTTTCGCCCTTTTTCGTTCGTCTTCTCGTTTGCTTTTTTCTTGGTCGTGTGCTTGATTGCTTGGTTTGTCACGATGACTCAAGAGAATACCAACTTGTGTGACTTTTCCAATACTAATAATAATGATTTTATTAGTACTCCGATTGCTCCTACCACTAGTGCGGAATCCTATGAAATTGATGCTGCTTTGCTCAATCTTGTTATGAAATAAGAATTTTCCGGCCTTGCTAATGATGATGCCGCATCCCATCTAAATACTTTCCTTGAGTTGTGTGACATACAAAATAAGAAAGATGTGGATAATGATATTTTTAAATTGAAGCTATTTCCGTTCTCACTACGAGATCGTGCTAAAACTTGGTTTTCATCTTTGCCTAAAAATAGTATTGATTCATGGAATAAGTGTAAAGATGCTTTTATTTCCAAGTACTTTCCGCCCGCTAAGATCATCTCCCTTGGGAATGATATAATTAATTTTAAGCAACTTGATCATGAACATGTTGCGCAATCTTGGGAGAGGATGAAACTTATGATTAGGAATTGCCCCGCGCATGGTTTGAGTTTATTGGTGATTATCCAATTTTTTATGCTGGATTGAATTTTGCTTCTAGGAATCTCTTAGATTCCGCCGCGGATGGCACTTTTATGGATATCACATTAGTAGAATCTACTAAACTCCTAGATAATATTATGGCAAATTACTCTCAATGGCACACCGAAAGATCTCCTACTAGTAAAAAAGTGCATGCTATTGAAGAAATTAATAGTTTGAGTGAAAAGATGGATGAATTGATGAAATTGTTTGCTAGTAATGAGTGTTCCTATTTATCCTAATCATATGCCTTTTTCTTCTTTGATTGGGAATAGTAATGAATCTATGGATGTGAATTTTGTTGGTAGGACAATTTTGGTAATAACGCATATAGAGGTAATTTCAATGCTAGGCCGTTTCCTAGTAATCCCTCTAATAATTATGGTAATTCCTACAGAAATTCTTATGGAAATTATAATAAAATAACCTTTGATTTTGAGAGTAATATTAATGAATTCATTAGTACGCAAAAAAGTTGCAATGCTATGATGGAAGAAAAATTGCTCAAGATTGATGGTTTGTCTAGGAACGTTGATAGAATTTATCTTGAGATTGATTCTTTAAAAACTAGATCTATTCCACACAAGCATGATATTAATGAGTCTCTAAAATCTATGAGAATTTCTATTGATGATTGTAAGGAAAGAACCGCTAGGGTTCATGCTAAGCGTGAATGGCTTGAGAAAGTAAGTTCTCGTGATAATATTGATGAAGATCTCAAAGTGATTGATGTGACTCCTATTGAATCTTTGTTTTCCAATATTAATCTTGATAATTATGGGACTGGATATGAGTCAACTTTATTTAAAAGGTGTCCCAATGATTCGGATTTTTTCGATCTTGATGCTAAGATTGATAAAAGTGGGATTGAAGACGTCAAAACTTCAAATAGCAATGAACCCACCCTTTTGGATTTCAAAGAATTTACTCATGATAGCTGCTATTTGATTGATTGTATTTCCTTGTTGCAATCCATGTTGAACTCTCCTCATGCTTATATTCAAAACAAGGCTTTTACTAAACATATTGTTGATGCTATGATGAAGGCTTTTGAAGAAAAACTTGAGTTGGAAGTTCCTATACCTAGAAAGCTATATGATGAGTGGGAAACTACTATTAAGATTAATATTAAAGATTATGAGTGTCATGCTTTGTGTTATTTGGGTGCTAGCGTTTCCACGATTCTAAAAACTTTATGTGATGTGTTAGGTTTCCGTGAATTTGATGATTGTTCCTTAAATTTGCGTCTTGCGGATTCCACTATAAAGAAACCTATGGGGAGAATTAATGATGTTCTTATTTTTGCAAATAGAAATTATGTGCCCATACATTTCATTGTTCTTGATATAGATTGCAATCCTACATGTCCTATTATTCTTGGTAGACCTTTCCTTAGAACGATTGGTGCAATTATTGATATGAAGGAAGGGAATATTAGATTCTACTTTCCATTAAGGAAAGGCACGAAACACTTTCCTAGGTATAAAATAAAATTACCTTTTGAATCTATTATGAGATATACTTATGGATTGCATACCAAAGATGACAATACCTAAATCTATTGTGTTTTGCCTAGCTAAGGGCGTTAAACAATAGCGCTTGTTGGGAGGCAACCCAATTTTATTTTGCTTTCTGCTTTTTTCTTCTGTTTTGGTGTGTTTGGCACATTATTGTTTCTGTAGTAATTGTGTTTTTGTGTTTAAATTAGTGTTTGAGCCAAGTAAAACCTTTGGGGTGATCTATGGTAGTTGTTGATTTGATCTTGCTGGAAAACAAAAACTTTTGCGCTCAGTCCAGGAATTGTCTGAATTTTTTAGAGCCTCAAATTGATCTCAAATTCTGACACATGATTGATATACTAATTATCCTGGCTTTACTCATTTATAAGAATTTTTAGGGTTCGAGAAGTATTTGAAGTTTACAGATTGCTACAAACTGTTCTATTTTTGACAGATTCTGTTTTCTTTGTGTTTTTTGCTCATTTTGATGTATCTATGGGTCGTATCGGGGGGTATGAGTCATGGAAAAGTTGGAATACAGTATGTATTACACAAATATAAATAAAGAATGAGTTCACAACAGTACCTAAAGTGGCAATTTCTTTTTCTTATACTAACGGATCTCATGAGTTTTCTGTTGAGTTTTGTGTTGTGAAGTTTTCAAGTTTTGGGTGAAGATTTGATGGACTATGGAATAAGAGTGTCAAGAGACTAAGCTTGGGGATGCCCATGGCACCCCAAGTCATATTCAAGGATACAAAAAATCCTAAGCTTGGGGATGCCCCGGAAGGCATCCCCTCTTTCGTCTTCAATCCATCGGTAAATTTACTTGAGGGTATATTTTTATTCACCACATGCTATGTGTTTTGCTTGGAGCGTCTTGTAAGATATGAGTCTTTGTTTATTAGTTTTCCACAATCATCCTTGATGCACACATCTTCAGATAGAGACACACTGAATCGTGAATTTGTTAGAATACTCTATGTGCTTCACTTATATCTTTTGAGCTAGGCAATGTTGCTCGAGTGCTTCACTTATATCTTGTTAGAGCATGGTGGTGTTATATTTTATAGAAATTATTGAACTCTCGTTCCTCACTTATATTATTTTTGGAGTTTCTTAAAACAGCATTGTAATTTGTTTAGGTTATGAATCTAGTCCTAATATAATGGCATCCAAGAGGGATATAATAAAAACTTTCATATTAAGTGCATTAAAAACTATGAGAAGTTGGATTCCTTGCATATAGTTTTGAGATAATAGGGATGGTAATATGAGAGTCATGCTAGTGAGTAGTTGTGAATAGAAGAGATACGTGTGTTAAAGCTTGTGATCCCGTAGCATGCATGTATGGTGAAACCATTATGTAACGAAGTCGCATGACATGTCTAATGATTGTCGACCTTTGTGTGAGGGTCGGGAGCGAGCGATGGTTAACTCCTACTAACCTCTCCCCTAGGAGCATGGGTATAATGCTTTTTTTTGATAACTAATAGACTTTTTCAATAAGTATGTGAGTTCTTTATGACTAATGTGAGTCCATGGATTATACACATTCTCACCGTTCCATATTTGCTAGCCTCTCTAGTACCGCACAACTTTCGCCGGTACATCGAACCCTCCTTCCTCAAAACAGCCACCATATATTCCTCAAAACAGCCACCATACCTACCTATTATGGCATTTCCATAGCCATTCCAAGATATATTGCCATGCAACTTCCACCATGTAGTTTTTCTATGACTTGCATCATCACTTCATATTGCATATATAGTTATATCTTGTCATAGGAATAGAGTTGTAATTTCTTTTTCTTTGAGTTATAAGTAAATAGAAGTGTGATGATTTTTCATTAATAGAGCATTGGCCCATGAGAGAAAAGGATGATGGAGGCTATGACTCCCTCACAAGTTGGGACGAGTATCCGGACTTCACAAAAAATAAAAGAGGCCAAACAAAAATTAAAAGAGGCCAAATAAGCCCACCAAAATAAAAAATGAGAGAAAGAGAGAAGGGACAATTGCTACTATCTTTTTCCACACTTGTGCTCCAAAGTAGCACCATGATCTTCATGATAGAGAGTCTCCTATTTTGTCACTTTCATATAACTAGTGGATATTCATTACGCACGACCACTTAGATTTCTTTTTGAGATCTCATACACTTATTGCTCTAGGTGCATTTGCTATCTATTTATGGGGATCCCTACTCACTCACATTGATATCTATTGATGGGCATCTCCATAGCCCATTGATACGCCTAGTTGATTTGAGACTATCTTCTCCTTTTTCCCTTGCACCTCCTCCATATTCTATTCCACCTATAATGCTATATCCATGGCTCACGCTCATGTATTGCGTGACAGTTGAAAAGGTTTGAGAACACAAAAATTGTGAAACAATCGCTTGACTTGTTCATCAGGGTTGTGCATGATTTAGATACTTTGTGTGGGGAAGATGGAGCATAGCTAGACCATATGATTTTGTAGGGATGACTTTCTAAGGCCACGTTATTTCGAAATAACACGACTACCTTGTTGGTGTGCTCGAACTATTATTGTTTTTATGTCAATATTAGACTATTGTTTTGAATCTTACGGATCTGAATATTCATGCCACAATAAAGAATGTTACATGGATAAATGTGTTGGGTAGCATTCCACATCAAAAATTCTGTTTTTACTATTTACCTACTCGAGGACGAGCAAGAATTAAGCTTGGGGATGTTGATACGTCTCCAATGTATCTATAATTTTTTATTGTTCCATGCTATTATATTATCTGTTTTGGATGTTTTATATGCATTAATATGCTATTTTATATTATTTTTGGGACTAACCTATTAATCTAGAGCCTAGTGCCAGTTTCTGTTTTTTCCTTGTTTTTTAGTTTCGCAGATAAGGAATATTAAACGGAGTCCAAATGGAATAAAACCTCAAGAATGATTTTTTCTAGAATAAAAGGAAACCACGAGACTTGAAAACCAAGGCAGAGGAGTTGTCATGGGGCCAAAGCCCGCTTGCCGCAGCCACGGGGGTACCTCGCGCCGGGCAAGGGCAGGCTTGTGGGCCCCTCGCAACTCCCCTAACCCTAATATTTGGCCTATAAATTCCCAAATATTCCATCATTATAAGAAGGGGACACAAAATCACTTTTTCGACGACAGAAGCCTCTGTTCCCAAGAGATCCAATCATGGAGCCTTTCCAGGTAATCTGTCGGAGGGGGATTCCATCACGGAGGGCATCTACATCAACTCCATGGCCCCTCCAATGATGCGTGAGTAGTTCACCACAGACCTACGATTCCATAGCTAGTAGCTAGATGGATTCTTCTCTCTCTTTGCTTCTCAAAACCATATTCTTCATGATCTTCATGGAGATCTATCCGATGTAATACTCTTTTGCGGTGTGTTTGTCAAGATCCGATGAATTTTGGTTTTATGTTCAGATTATCCATGAATATTATTTGAATCTTTACTGAATTCTTATATGCATGATTTCATATCTTTGCAGGTCTCTTTGAGTTATTGGTTTGGTTTGGCCAACTAGATTGGTAATTCTTGCAATAGGAGAACTGCTTAGTTTTGGCTTCAATCTTGTTGTGTCCTCACCCAGTTGCAAAGTAGGGGTAGCAAGGCACGTATTTTATTGTTACCATCAAGGGTAAAAAGATGGGTTTTTCATCATATTGCTTGATTTTATCCCTCAACATCATGGCATCTTACTTAATGCATTACTCTGTTCTTCATGAACTTAATACTCTAGATGCAGGCAGGAGTCGATCGATGTGTGGAGTAATAGTAGTAGATGTAGAATCATTTCGGTCTACTTGACATAGACGTGATGCCAATATGCATAATCATTGCCTTGGATATCTTCATAATTATTCGCTTTTCTATCAATTGCTCGATCGTAATTTGTTCACCCGTCGTATTACTTGCCATCATGAGAGAAGTCATCTAGTGAAAACTATGGCCCTTGTCTATTTTCCATATTATATTTTCAGATCTAAAACCAAAAACACCAAAAATACTTGATGCATTATTTTTACTTTTAGTTTTACTTTCGGTTCAAGCACCCTATTATAACTATCTCTATTAGATATCATCCTTGCAAGTATCGTGAAGGGATTGAGAACCCCTTTATAGCGTTGGGTGTAAGAGTTTGATTCTTTGTGCAGGTACATCTATTGGTGGCTCGATTGTGTCTCCTAATGGATTGATACCTTAGTTCTCAAAAACTGAGGGAAATACTTATCTACTTTGCTGCATCAAACCGTTCCTCTTCCCAGGAAATCAATGCATGCTTGAGAAGTAGCAGCATCACATCCCCAAACTTTCAGAAATGACAACTTTGGTTTATTGCCAACCACAATTCATAAGGTGTCGTCTCAACAGATTTTGATGGTGCCCTATTTAAATTTAATGCAGTTGTCTCTAATGCAGAACCCTAAAACGATAGTGGCAAATCGGCAAGAGACATCATAGAATGCACCATATCTAATAGGGTTTGATTACGACGTTCGTGTCACGCCCAAGATGTGCACCTATCCATATTAAGGCACAAGGGCCTTGCAAGGGATAGATGCGCATCTTGCCGTTAGCAAGTATAGTATCATTTCATCATACATTACAGAAGACATGAGTATACAAGTCTGGCTTACACTCGCCACATACTAACTTACAATTCCACACAGAGTTCAAATCATCAAGATGAAGACAGGGCCCGACTACGGATGAAATCAAACGATAAAAAAACAGTTGCAAATGACACTATCTCGCTATCCCAAAGATCACGACCATGGTCCTCTACTCATCCGGGTAAGTCACGTACATCCTGCCTCTTTCCTCGTCATATTCCCACTGGAGTTGGGTAAGATCATCCTGCACGTACTCATCTGTACATGTACCTTGAGGGTTGTAGTAATTTGTGAGTCACAAGGACTCAGCAATCAAGCGCCTAGGTACCGAGACTATTCAAGCTTAAAGGTTGGGATGGGGTATGTGTTTAGTTTGCAGCAGCACTAAGCATATATGGTGGCTAACTTACGTAACATGAAAATAAATATGAGTGGCCTACAATGAGCTATCGAATCTAGTATGATCTCTAGGAGATCTTGAACACTTACTTACGTCAATCATAACCCCACTGCGTTCTCTCTCGGTTCATGTTCACGAGCAGAGACAATCACGGTTACTCACACAGTTGGTGTATTTTAATTAGAGTTTACTTCAAGTTAACTATAACCTGGTGTTAAACAAATATCCAAGTTGCCACATAACCGCGAGCACGGCTTCTCAAAAAGATTTAACCCTGTAGGGCTGCTCCAACTAGTCCATCACAAATAACCACACTCCGCGGGAATAGCCTCGACCACGGATCTCGTGATCATCATAGGTAACTCCAAAGGATTTCCAACACCTCGAGATAACCCGAAGAAAGTAGGACTCCACATGCCAGACAGTTGATAAAGGTAAAACAAATCCAGCAAGAGCACCCGACGTGTCGACGAACCCGATAAGAGCCGTGTATCTCATTCTCAGGACAAAACGGATAAGCTAGTGTACGGTGGCCTGATAGAAATCTCCCAAGTTGCCCTGGGTTGGCCCCACACAGTGCTCTAGTTTGGACCAACACTCATGGCGAGCACTGGCCCGGGGGATGATTAATTATCCACGGGGTTGCAAAGCCCTATGCAAATTTATTAAGTTATTAAGAAAACGTAGAACCAATGTTGGGTCTTGCTAGACAAGTTTTAATCTCAACCTAATGAACAAGGGGGTCCCCATAACAACCCCGAGCTTGTTAGGAGCGCAAAATATGGAAACATAACACTGGTAACAAGAACTATGGCGGTAACAGCGGAACAAAACACCTAGCAAAACGCCAAGCCTTCCACCAATACCAAGATATATATGTGAATTAAATGAAATAATAGATAATATTGTGATATCCAAATCCATGTTATCACATGGAACAACCTGCATCTGCAACTAAGAACGCTATAAGAGGGGCTGAGCAGCGCTAACTTAGCCAATCAAAGGTTTGCTAGGATGTGGAGGGTTAGAGGATTTCATGGCAATTAGGAGTCTGACATTCAAGTGGTAGGTAGCGCAATTTTAATTATAAGAGCGAGAAACTAGCAAGCGAAAATAGTATCGGGATCCG
This sequence comes from Hordeum marinum, assembly GCA_022496015.1. Taxonomy (NCBI): domain Eukaryota; kingdom Viridiplantae; phylum Streptophyta; class Magnoliopsida; order Poales; family Poaceae; genus Hordeum; species Hordeum marinum. The sequence continues at coordinate 139,492,642 of CM039672.1, forward strand.
GGTACGATCATCTTGCCTATTGGTTCTTCAGCCAAACAAGTAGCGGGATACTCGTAGTGGTACTCCCCTGGGTCCTCGTACTCAGTATCAACACTCGTGTCTACCCAAGAGAAACAGCAACAATAAACATCCAACCAAGGTGTAACGCACAACCAAGATGATGCATGATTCATTCATGAAGAATTAACATGGCAATCCAAAACTAGTCATGTTTCACATGCAAAGTTTGTTTATTAATGAATCTGGACACAACCTCATGTTAAGTTATTTAAATATGCATGAACATGGCAAATATGGATGCATCATGCAAAATCGACAAAACTGCATATAAAGAACACAAGAAACGGAGTTACGGTTCTCACGATATGCTCACGACAAGGTACGAAGGCAAAACACAAGACAACCAATACCATGGCCTAATTCTTGGCATTACAAGGTAGCCACTGGTTAGGCAATGAAAAACCAACCACAATAGACTCAAATATCAATCAATTCCATGGATTATAGCTCCCACAAGTCACAAAATAATAAAACAAACTAACTCCCACAAAACAGCAACATAGCAACTTACACAGCCCACAACTTGAGCTACAGAAATCCTACAGCCACAAACAAGGTATTGACAGAAACTACATAACATGCTTATTAAACTATCCAACTACACAAACTGCAAAGGAGGCACACATAAATAAGCATGAAGCTATCAAGTTGGCATGATGAAACAGTTTTCTGGGACTTAGTAAAAATTACAGTTTTCTGGAATCTGAGTTAATCTGACAGCATGTTGACAGCATAAGTTAAAGGTGCTAGAGACCACCTCTTGGCATGAAAATCACTAGTATGGTAGTAGACAACATCTACTCCAAAATACTATCACTGAGCATGAGCAAATTCTCAACATACAACTAGATGTCACCCACTCTTCATGGCATAAAAATAACAGGAGATACTCAGACTTAATAATTTTTAGCATGCTGAAACAGAAACATCAAGTTGGCTACTTAGCAGCATGTTTCCCACTTATATGGGTGATTCTCATGTTAAACAAAAATACCATGGCATAATAGATATAAAACACTAGCACTTCCATGTTGGCACATACCCCAAAGCAAGCATGGATTAAATCATGCAAAAATGACAAAGTAGCATCACAGCTGAAAATGACAGTTTTATGCAAATATCAAGTAGTAGCAAAAAGATTCATATCAAAATCTATTTTCAAACTCTAGTTATTTAGATTTGAGTGTTTTGAGCAAATTTGATTCAATTCAAATTTTATAGTTCAAATATAAAATCTAAAACTACAGGATGAAACTACATGGAAAATGTGAGCTATTGCAAAAAGAATCAACTCAAAACATTCAACAGATTAAAAGTTTAAGCAAAACAAATTACTAAAACACTCTGTTAACTAAAACTAAAAAAACTAACTACCGGACGACCAAGGGTGACGCGGCACAATCCTATTGGCTAAGGGGGGTGCGAGCGGCGCTACGGGCGGTCAACCGAACCGTAAAGAAAACGGTTCGGGGAATTAAGTGGTTCTAATCGGGGCCGTTGGATTTAGATCGGAGGGAGGAGAGGGGCTGGACGACTTACCGGAGAGGTAGGAAGAACTCCGGGGAGTGGTGGCGGTGACCGGTGGTCGGAGGAGGTCAGGGAAGCGTCTCCGATGGTAAAGTGCGACGACGGAGTGGTACGGGCAGCGGCGCTTGACGTCCAGAGTCGAACGGTAAGGTCGGGGGGGGCGGGGGGAGGTCCGAGGCGACGAGCACGGCGGTGGGGACCTTCGGTTGGGGCTGCAACTCCGGCGAGCTCTCCTACGACGGTATGGCGACGGGAGAGAGGGGGTCAGGGTGGAAATGGAGTGCGGGGAGGGGCGCTACTTGTAGGGTGCTCGGGTGGGTGCGGGGAGGAGAGAGGAGGGAGATCCGACGAGGGATTCCTGGCGACGGCGACGCGTGCGGGAGGAGAGGGATGACCGTGCGGGCGTTACGGGCGGTCGGGGTGGGACCCGGTGTCAGAGAGAGAAGAAGCGGGGAATGCGCGTCGGTCGACCGGCTTGTAATCAATTCACGAGTAACTGCCCGTGGGCTGGCCCGTTTAAATACAAAACCGTTACTCTTTTAAATAGTCAGAGCAGTAAAACCTCTTTAAAAGCATTCAAAACTTTTCTAAATATAGGAGTATTATATATCAAAATTAACAGAATAATAAATTCCATTTATTGAACATTTTCATTCTGTCATTTGAACACTTTGAAAAAATAATATTTTCAAAAATTGCCTAATTGTTTTTAAATCCTTTTTGCAAATATTTTCAAAACAACCCCTGGTTTTTATTGTTCAAATAAATCACCATTTAGGTCCTGGTGTGGAGTGTCATGTTCCTCCTCTCTTATTTGAATTTTTTACCAAGAATTTCAATTAGGTGAAAGAAGCACATTGAAAGTAGAAAGGGCTTTCCAGAATTTCAGAAAGGGCATTTCAACTATTACATGTATTCAAGCAATGATGATGATGATGCATAGCTATATTTCATAACATTCCAAAATGGAAATTTTGGGATGTTACAAACCTACCCACCTTAAGATGAATCTCGCCCTCGAGATTCAGGTTGGCTAGAAAATAGGTGCGGGTGGTCTCTACGAAGATCTTCTTCGCGTTCCCAGGTGGCTTCTTCCTCGGTGTGGTGACTCCACAAAACCTTACAGAACTTGATGATCTTGCTGCGGGTAACTCTGTTGGTAGTCTCGAGGATTCTGACAGGCTTCTCCTCGTAAGTCAGATCACTGTCAAGTTGTATGGCCTCTAGGGGCACTGTGTCTCTCAAAGGGATATCAGCCATCTCAGCATGGCATTTCTTCAGCTGGGACACATTGAACACATCATGGACTCCTAACAATCCTTCCGGCAATTCCAGCTTGTATGCAACTTCACCTCTACGTTCAAGAATTTTGTAGGGGCCTATGAATCTGGGTGCTAACTTTCCTTTAACACCAAACCTCTTGATTCCTCGAAGCGGGGACACACGAAGATATGCTCGGTCTCCCACTTCATACGTCACTTCTTTACGTTTGCTGTCAGCATAACTCTTCTGTCGAGATTGAGCTATCTTGAGTCTGTCGTGAATCAGCTTAACTTTCTCTTTAGAATCTCGAATAAGGACAGGACCAAAAAGTTCTCGGTCTCCAACACCATCCCACGTCAATGGTGTTCTGCACCTCTTTCCGTATAATGCTTCGAAAGGGGCCATCTTCAGACTGGTCTGATAACTGTTGTTGTACGAGAATTCTGCGTAAGGTAAGTTGTCATCCCAACTGGATCCATAATCTAGCGCACAAGCTCTCAACATGTCTTCCAGAATCTGGTTGACTCTCTCAGTCTGTCCATCAGTCTACGGATGAAAAGTTGTACTGAACTCCAGCCTCGTACCCAAAGTTTCATGTAACTGATGCCAAAACTTTGAGGTAAAATGTGTTCCTCTATCTGACATGATACTCCTCGGAACTCCATGCAGACATACGATCCTGGTTATATATATATCTTGGCTAGCTTAGCACTGGTATAGGTGGTTTTCACTGGAATGAAATGAGCCACCTTGGTCAAGCGATCAACCACTACCCAGATGGAATCATAACCTGAACGGGTCCTGGGTAGTCCTGTGATGAAGTCCATACCAAGCTTTTCCCATTTCCACTCGGGTATCGGCAAAGGTTGGAGTAACCCTGCTGGCTTCTGATGTTCCGCCTTTACTCGCTGACAAACATCACATATTGCAACGTGTTCCGCAATATCCTTCTTCATACCTGTCCACCAATAACTCTCTTTTAAATCTAGATACATCTTGGTATTGCCTGGGTGTATCGAGTAAGGGGAATCGTGGGCTTCTTCAAGTATCAACTTCCTGAGCTCTGAGTCATTGGGCACATAGATGCAGTTCTCAAACCACAGAGTTCCTTGCTCATCCTCACGAAAACCTTTGGCTTTACCATCTTTCATTGTTTGCTTAATCTCATCTATTTCCTTATCCATCTTCTGGGTTTCACGAATTCTTTCGGTCAAGGTGGACTGGATCTCCAGTGTGGCAACATATCCTCTTGGGACTATCTCTAGCCGGAGCTCTCTAAGATCATCGGCTAACTCTTGGGGTAATCCTCCCGCGGTGAGTGTGTTTACATAAGTTTTCCGACTCAAGGCATCGGCTACAACATTAGCCTTACCTGGATGGTAGTGTAATCTCATGTCATAGTCCTTGATTAACTCTAACCATCTCCTCTGTCTGAGTTTCAACTCTTTCTGCGTGAAGATATATTTCAGGCTCTTATGGTCGGTGTAAACATCACAACTATTTCTGATAAGAAAATGTCTCCAGGTCTTGAGTGCGTGCACTACGGCTGCTAGTTCCAAATCATGGGTGGCATAATTCAACTCATGAGGTCGTAGTTGTCTGGATGCATAAGCTACAACCTTTCCATCTTGCATGAGTACTCCTCCAAGTCCTTGACGTGAAGCATCACAATAAACCTGGAAGTCCTTCCGAATATTGGGCAAAATCAACACTGGGGCTGTGACCAAACATTTCTTCAACTCCTGGAAACTGGCTTCACATTCCTCAGTCCAAACATACTTAGACTCTTTCTTCAACAACTCCGTCATGGGCTTGGCAATCTTTGAGAAATTCTCAATGAATCTCCGGTAATATCCGGCTAGTCCGAGGAAACTGCGGATCTCCTTAACTGAGGTGGGTGACTTCCACTCGGTGACGGCTTCAACCTTAGCGGGGTCCACTGCTATTCCATCTCCGAAAATAACATGTCCAAGGAATCCGACTTCCGTCAGCCAAAATTCACATTTGCTTAACTTGGCATATAACTGATGCTCTCTCAGCTTCTCCAGAACTAAACGCAAATGTTCCCTGTGTTCTTCCTCGTTCTTGGAGAATATCAAAATGTCATCGATGAACACCACGACAAACTTGTCCAAATATTCCATAAACACTTTGTTCATCAAATTCATGAAGTAGGCAAGAGCATTAGTCAAACCAAAGGACATGACAGTATACTCATACAAGCCATACCTTGTGGTGAAAGCTATTTTGGGTATATCCTGTTCACGAATCTTAAGTTGGTGATACCCTGATCGAAGATCGATCTTGGAGAATACTTTTGCGCCTACTAGCTGATCAAACAAGTCATTAATCATCGGCAGAGGGTACTTGTTCTTGATAGTCACCTCGTTCAAGGCACGATAATCGACTACCATTCTCAAGGTTTTATCCTTCTTCTCAACCAAAAGAACTGGGCCTCCCCAAGGTGAAGAACTTGGGCGAATATACCCCTTGTCCAATAACTCCTTAATTTGCTTCTTGATTTCCACTAGATCATTTGCGGGCATCCGATAGGGTCTCTTGGAAATTGGGGCTGTCCCTGGTTGTAGCTCTATTAGGAACTCAATCTCCCTCTCTGGTGGCATGCCTGGTAATTCTTCCGGGAATACATCCGGAAAGTCTTTTACCACAGGTACTTCCTCCTGAACAACTCCTATGAGAGAATTTAACCGAGCACTCATACGTGTGCATCGGGCTACATACTTAATCCTCTTGTTCTCTGGGGTGGTGTAAACAGACTTGCTAGGGCAATCAAGATTTCCTTCATACTTGGTGATCCAATCCATGCCTAGGATTACATCCAATCCCTGGGATTCTAAGGCGATGAGGTCGGTGGGAAAAACATGGTTTCCTATGTGAAGTTTTAGGGCATGGCATCCTATCCCTGCCATCATCATACCTCCTGGGGAACTGACCTTAATGGGCTGACTAAGGTTTTTGGTGGGCAAACCATATTTATCCACAACTACCCTTGATATGAATGAATGAGTTGTACCGAAATCAAAAAGTACTGTAACTGGACGTGAATGCAATAAAAACTTACCAACCACGGTCTCGGGTTGATCATAGACTTCTTCCACGTCGAGGTGGTTCACCTGGGCACGAGGAAACGGATTTGGCTTCTTGGCTGCGGAGTTGCCGTTGTTGTTGCCATTTCCATTTCCCTGCTTGCTCTGGGGACACTCAGTAGCATAGTGCCCTGTCTTCTGGCACTTGAAACAGGTGATGTGGCTCAGATCCTTCTGAGTAGGAGCGTGACGGTGCTGGTTGTTGTTCCCATTCCCATTGTTAGTCTTGAAGTTGCCATGGTTGGGACGGGCATTCCCATTTCCTCCATGGTTGTGGCCTCCATGGTTGTGCACGGCATGAGTGTGCCTTCCAAACTTACCGGTCCCTGATCCGGTATTCCCTGAGTACGGGGAGTAGCAGGGCTTCTGATGAGCTCCAGAGTTAAACTTCCCCTGAGTGTACTTCCTCTTGCGGTTCTCAATTTGCTGCTGCTTTCCCTCCAAGATGAGGGCCTTGTCCACCAGCTCTTGGTAGTTGTTGAAGGTAGCCACTACCAACTGCATGCTCAACTCATCGTTGAGTCCTTCCAGACACTTCTCTTGCTTGGCCGCATCATCGGCCACGTCTCCTGGTGCATAACGTGCCAATGTGTTGAAGTCGTCCACGTATTGGGCCACGGAGCGACTACCCTGGCGCAAGTTGCGAAACTCGCGCTTCTTCAGACTCATAGCTCCAGCTGAAACATGTGCGGTGTGGAAAGCTTGCTTGAACTGCTCCCAAGTTACATCAGCAATAGGATATGTGGTGGTATAGTTCTCCCACCATGAAGCTGCTGGTCCATCCAGTTGATGTGCGGCAAAGCGCACCTTCTCAGCGTCAGTACATCCAGCGGTGACAAGTTCTCTCTCCATCTTACGGAGCCAGTCATCTGCCACAATGGGCTCAGTGTTGTTGGAGAAAGTTGGAGGGTTCAACCTCAGAAAACGGGTGAGATTTTCAGCCTGGGGTGGATGGTGGTGGTTGTTGTTCTGGTTGTTGGTCTGATTCTGGATCAATAGCTGCATCAGTGCATTCTGCTGCTGAAGAAGTTGCGTGAGTTCCGGCGGGAAGGTGAAGTCGGACTCACGTCGCGGAGGCATCTTGCTGTTTTCAGAGGGGTGAGAATTAGAATAGAATAAGGGCCTAAAAGGAGAAATTCACTACCCATATGCAATGCAACAACATATCACACCAAACACTCATTCATTTATTCAATCAATGTCAAACATCAAGATACAAGTCTCAATCAAACTACACATCGACCTACGCTTTTAACGTTGAAAAATAAAAGATACATGGAGGGCATGACTATAGTTTTCCTCAGAAGTACATGGTGACTGAGCCTCCTCCAGTGGTGCTCTCCTCATAGTCATTATCGTCGCTGATGAAAGGAGCCAAGTCTCCCTCAGGATGAAGATTTTCACCCATGTCCATCTGTTCCTCCAGAGTGGCGATGCGAGTGTTCAGCTTGTCGATCCTCTCTAAGAAATCATTCACCTCATATTCATGTTCGTACTCGGCTTCCCGTAAGTCAGCTTCGAGGTCAACCTCACGGTTCATCAGATTCTTGATTGTCTTCGTATCAGCACGAACTCGAAGCTCCAGAGTCCTGATGTGAGTCTCCAGGGTCTGGATATAGGAAATGGTGGTGTCTGAAGTGGGAGGGGTTATGATGTTTCCATTGGCATCTCTACGACAAACCACGCTGAGTCCTAGTGAAATGATTCCACCTCTGTATTCCTCCTGAATACGTCCAAGGGCACGATGAATGGCCATGTCTCTCCCAAGTATCCAGCTGGGTGCCACAAACTTGAAGTCGATGGGTTCCTTCCGATTCCCAAAGATCTTCCCTGGAATGTGCACCTCGATCCTGTAGCGTCCATCTTGTGGGAAGGACATGATAGGAGTCCCGGTGATGCTCGGCAAAGCAATCCTCACATCCTTGACGATCCTCATCAGCTCCTTGCCAAAGGGCATCGTTGCGTTAGGCTGGCAAAACTCCGTGATCAACACTGGGATGAAGGTGGCCATCTATAAATTTTGAAATAATCGGAGAGAAGTCAGAAACGAGTAGATGAGAGTATAAGAATTTTAAAGACAAAGAGAAATAAGTCCTAAGGCTTTCCAATCCTAGAGGTTACGTCCTACGGTTAGCGTGTGCTCTGATACCATTTCTATAGCGACCCGACCTGAAAGGTCGAATCTCCGGTGTTTCCGTACCATCCCAAGATCATGCTGGTACACACATGGTACATCAATGTATATATCAAAGGGAAATCAGACAGCATTATATTAACGAAATCTCATATCGAGTCCTTTATTACAATAATCATTACAATAAAGTGGCTGAAGGCCAACTCATGAGAATAACTAAGTCTTGCGGAAGCGTCGAAGGTAGATGGGTCCATCTGACTCCAAGGGCATCTCACCGAGCGTAGAGCGTATCCTCACTCCTGGTCGGAAAAGTACTCTGCAACATGATACGTTGCACCCGTGTTGGTCAGCATATGGAATATGTCGGCAAAGTCACAAGAGGGGGTGAAAAGATAACCATCTAATCTATATGCATATATGGCAGGTGCGGTGGTAAGTTTTTGCGTAAAGCCAAGTTTTTCCTACATCAAGAGAAGGGGTAAGCAAAAAATTATTACTAAGTTGGTTGATTAATGAGATGGTTCCACCAATGAATTCTCATACCCAAGTTATTAATACCCACATCATCATATTAATTGTGTTGAGGGTTCCGAATGTTTCAGTTCCTTTGGCTCAAGTCATCCATGACCGTGGACACGGCTAATCGATTAGGTTTGAGTACTCTGCAGAGTTTTGCACACGTTCCCCACAAGATTTGGTCGCCTCCGTTTGATTTCGCGCACTTCAGGGTGTTTGAGAAACGGATGACCAAAACATGGTCTTCCAAAGGGTTTCCCTGCGATTCTGTCGGTGCCCATCCTTTCCTACCATTCTTATACATCTCGTAGCACCGCCTGTCCAGGGTCACCACGATATCCAACCAAGCCAGAGCCCATACTGACTTGTGGCTGTGCAGGTAAGCCTTGGGTCTTGAAGCATCCATCCATCTCTTTGTGCCTGGGTGGACCTTTCCGCGTGAATACTGGCCATCTCCAGCAACACCTAGGCAAATCCACCGGTTTCTCCAGGGTGCCGTTCAACCATCATCCACCCAGAGGTAAGTTGAAAACTCGAAATCTTGAAGTCTTGATCATTATGTAGGTCTGGTAATTAATCTCACAACTCTCATGTATCACACAACCAACCCCGTCTACTAGTAGCATAGCAAAATGTAAAACAACATTTCCCGGGGCCAATGTGTCAAGAGTTGAGAAGGGGTACCTACCACATGATACTACAACAGTAACCAAGTTTCCAACTAACCTACTTTGCATGCAATTGGGGTGATGGAAGAACTAATGCAATAAAAACATGGGTAAAGATGATCAAAGTGACTTTCCTGATTGATGATCTTCGTACGTGAGTGACTCTAAGTAACAAGCTTCACACTCCGGATAATCTAACGAAGCAAACAAGAGCACTCAATAAGCATACAACAAAATATTGTAACTCACAACCATCAACCATGAACTAGTAAACAATCAAGACAAAACAATGCATAAATCACAAGCAAGAAAACACACAAAGTTTTGTTTTCTAGAAGATGATTGATAAAACACTACTAACATAATGAAACCTATTTGTAATAACAGAACAATAGTTGACAGCAAGAAAACAATAAAATATTTTATTAATAACAGAATTGAATTCATTAAAGTTTGTTGGGAAAAACATTAGTACAGTTTTTAAAAGTTTTGATAAACACTATATGAAACAACTATAGTTTTACTAACAAAAGAGCAAAATAAAACTTATTATTTATTAACAAAACATCTTCTTAACAGGAAAGAATTTACAAATAAACTTGTCTTAGAAAACAAAATTAAATTATATAAAACTCTGTTAAAAGAAATCTATTACTAAACTAATTGTTTTAATCAAATTAAACCTATTTGAAAAGGAGTTGAGATTCCTATAACCATAAAGAAATAAACTAAGCAATTTTATATTTTTATTTAACAGTAAGTAAAACACTAAATGTTTAATCAACAGAACCTACTAAACAAATTAAAACTAAATCTAATTTAAACTAACTAAAACTAAGTAAATAAAACTATACTATAATACTAGGCAAATTCTGTTTATAGCTAGAACACTAATCAAAATCATCCTAAAAATTCTCAAACTAAACATGGTGATAGTCCTAACTAATATCAAGCAGTAGCAAAAAGATTCATATCAAAATGTATTTTCAAACTCTAGTTATTCAAATTTGAATGTTTTGAGAAAATTTGATTCAATTCAAATTTTATAGTTCAAATATAAAATCTAAAACTACAGGATGAAACTACATGAAAAATGTGAGCTATTGCAGAAAGAATCAACTCAAAACATTAAACAGATTAAAAGTTATAAGCGAAACAAATTACTAAAACACTCTGTTAACTAAAACAAAACAAAAACTAACTACCGGACGGCCAGGGGTGACGCGGCACAATCCTATTGGCTAAGGGGGGTGTGCGAGTGGTGCTACGGGCGGTCAACCGAACCGTAAAGAAAACGGTCGGGGAATTAAGTGGTTCTAATCGGGCGCCGTTGGATTTAGATCGGAGGGAGGGGAGGGGCTCGACGACTTACCGGAGAGGGAGGAAGAACTCCGGCGAGTGGTGGCAGTGGACGGTGGTCGGAGGAGGTCGGGGAAGCATCTCCGGTGGTCGAGTGCGACGACGGAGTGGTCCGGGCGGCGGGGCTTGATGTCCGGCGTCGAACGGTGAGGTCGGAGGGGCACGGGAAGGTCCGAGGCGACGAGCACGGCGGTGGGGACCTTCGGTTGGGGCTGCAACTCCGGTGAGCTCTCCTGCGACGGTCTGGCGACGGGAGAGAGGGGGTCAGGGTGGAAATGGAGTGCGGGGAGGGGCACTACTTATAGGGTGCTCGGGTGTGTGCGGGGAGGAGAGAGGAGGGAGATCCGACGAGGGATTCCTGGCGACGGCGGCGCGTGCGGGAGGAGAGGGATGACCGTGCGGGCGTTACGGGCGGTCGGGGTGGGACCCGGTGTCAGAGAGAGAAGAAGCGGCGAATGCGCGTCGGTCGACCGGCTTGTAATCAATTCGCGAGTAACTGCCCGTGGGCTGGCCCGTTTAAATACAAAACCGTTACTCTTTTTAATAGTCAGAGCAGTAAAACCTCTTTAAAAGCATTCAAAACATTTCCAAATATAGGAGTATTATATGTCAAAATTAACAGAATAATAAATTCCATTTATTGAACATTTGTATTCTGTCATTTGAACACTCTGAAAAAATAATATTTTCAGAAATTTCCTAATTGTTTTTAAATCCTTTTTGCAAATATTTTCAAAACAACCCCTGGTTTTTATTGTTCAAATAAATCACCAATTAGGTCCTGGTGTGGAGTGTCATGTTACTCCTCTCTTATTTGAATTTTTTGCCAAGAATTTCAATTAGGTGAAAGAAGCACATTGAAAGTAGAAAGGGCTTTTTAGAATTTCAGAAACGGCATTTCAACTATTACATGTATTCAAGCAATGATGATGATGATGCATAGCTATATTTCATAACATTCCAAAATGGAAATTTTGGGATGTTACAACATATAAACATAAATATGTGAAACAGTATAGCTCCTTCATGGGTGTCCTTCCCTGGCAGACTCCAACTCCGATGACCAGGGCGGAACTCCATCTTGTTTGTCACGCCAGGACCCCAAAGCCTCAAACTTGATCTCTGTCCTCCAACTAATACAACTAGTAATAAATTTACAGAGAATCACAAGTCGACACGCAGGTTGTTACACAATATAATGACAGCACTTTGGCTCTTGCCGGCTCACAATCATGACACACAGTCATGTTAAAATACACACATGCATCACATACATAGACATACTATTCACATCAAACCTGCAAAACAAACTTATGTATAGAATCACATTCTACTGTTTTGTGTGATCATGTATGAAATACAAGGCGCTACACACATGATGGTCCCGACATTTTTAGAAATCACAAATCAATTCTGTATTCCGATCATGCCGAATTTTCTGATCTGACTAATCTCATCGATCAACGCGAACCCGATTCAGACTTACCTTTCATAGTTAACCCCGATGGCGGAAAACAAACGTTAGAGGTACGTTGTTGAGGGAGTCCTAGTTTAAGGGGTCCTCGGGTGGACGACCTGTTTCTCATAGGCCGGACTGTATGGGACATTTACCGAGCATTGGATTGATAGAAGGCCCTCTCCAGGAAGGAAGCTTCGGGAATTGTGGGGTGTCCTCCAAGATTGGAATAGCGGATAGGCATGTTTTTCCTTCTATGTGTAGCAGACCATGTGTAAACCCTAGGTACCATTGGTGTCTATATAAGACGACGGGTTTTAGGTTGTAGATGGGAGGCAAACTCATCTAGGGTTTAGCTATTCGATCTCGAGGTAGATCAACTATGTAACCTACACATAATCAATATAATCAAGCAAGACATAGGGTTTTACCTCCACAGGAGGGCCCGAACCTGGGTAAACATCGTCACCTTCGTCTCTTGTTACGACAGATTCTAGTCTCACTCCTCGGGACCCCCTACCCGAGATCCACCGGTTTTGACACCGACGTTGGTGTTTCATTAAGAGTTCTACTGTGATCACCAAAGGAATCGATGGCTCGCGTTGTCATCAACGAAGAAGTCCGCAACATGGACACTTTTGTCCCCGGACAGATCTAAGCTTTCGGCACCGTTGCACTGCCCGCTGACCCGACCGACCATCTAGGCCGGGTCGGAAGTTTCACCCCTGATCAAGAGGTCAGATTCGGGAACCTCGAGTTCTTAGTAGACTCTCGGGGCGATCTCTCTCTAACCAGGTTCGCAGTCTTGCCTACCATGCCCGAAGACTCCGAGGCTTTAACCTCGGATCCCTCTTTGGGCCCCATCTGTAGGATCCACCCCAGCGATGGCCTAACCTTTAGTCCAGATTCGGCCATAGTGCCAGATGCCCGGACACCTGTTCTAGCCGAACACTCTCCTTGCATAGACGCACCGGAGGTCAACTCCGAACGCTTCGAGCAGGTCGACCCGATCGAGTTCTCGACACTCAAGGAGGCCTTAGATCGGAACTCATCGATGAAGATTACCAATGACACAACCCCGATCTATGCTCAGATCGGTCTCAAGGCGGGTCAGGACGAATTTTTCATCCCGTCACCCATTTGATAGCCACTGTCTAGGATTTAACCGACATGTTGGACAATGCCTCTGAGGAGGCAAAATACATGGATTAGGAAGATTGCACCCCACCCCCATAAACACAAGGCGATGGGCTGCCACCTCCTCATATGACGTCTACATGGTGGACACTCCAGCCGCTAACGGCGAGCACACACCTAAAAACGATGGCAATAAATCAGGTGAAGTGCCGTCAAGGCGCCGGAAGCCGCATAAGTGATCAAAAGGAAAAAAGGGCATAAAAGCTATCGTCGGCACCGGGGACGGAGATACCCCGGAAGACCTTGGCGATCTAGATATCCCCGAACACCCACTAGAGGGTCAGGAGAGACCGGAAGATCAGCTCAACCCCGATGACCTGAATGATTCCAAGGACGACAAGTACCTCCCCCCTATCGAGGAGGAGGACATCCCGGATGCCGATGACTTCGCCATCCCTGATAATCTAGAAGATCGGGAACTATTCAGGAAACAACTTATAGCCACGGCCAGCAGCCTAAAAGAAAAAAGAACGGGAGCTTAATGCCGAACAGGACAACCTCAACGATTGATGGATGAGAGTCCTCTCAACTGAGGAAGAATATGGTGCCATTCCATTGGATCAACCTAAGAGCTATCCACATAGAAGGCTGCTACCACAATTTGATGACAAGCCTACTAACATGTTGTCTCCCAAACATACCCCATACGACAAGCCAGACCGCCCTCCTCGAGGATGAGACAGGACGGCTGACGACACCGTTTATAGGTCAGTGATACACTGAAGACGGGGAAAAGAGCCAATAGAGACCGATGACAGGTTCGACCTACGGCGTGACCTGGACCATAGGGCAGGTCGAACAAGATCCATCTATGGATCCAGAGGGTGCTCACCCTATCGACGAGACAGGTACCGGCCTTGGCTCGACTGCAACAATAGAGGCTGGGAACAAAACCGAGCTAGAACAGGCGCCGACTATCGGCGCGACATAGCTCAGGTTAGAGGCGCTACCCACCCACTGTGCTTCATGGACTAGGTGATGCACCATCAGTTCCCGAAGGGGTTTAAACCTGTAAACATAGATTAATACGATGGGACAACTGACCCAACCGTATGGATTGAGCATTTCCTCGTCCACATCCACATGGCACAAGGAGATGATTTCCACGCCATCAAGCATCTACCCCTAAAGCTTAAGGGGCCAGCTCGGCATTAGTTAAAAACCCTCCCCAAAATCTCCATCGGGTGCTGGGAAGATCTAGAGGATGCATTCCGATCTAACTTTAGGGCACCTATGTTCGGCCGTCAGACTCCTCGGACCTGGGCAACGTCGTCCAGAAGCCAGGAGAGTTCACATGACGATTTTGGAATCGGTTCTTGACCAAGAAAAACCAGATTGTTGACTGCCCGAACGCCGAGGCAATAGCCTCCTTTAGAAATAATATTCGGGAAGAATGGCTGGCCCGCCAGCTTGGCCAGGATAAACCTCAGACAATGTCCACCCTTACATCACTCGTGACCCGCTTTTGCACGGGCAAATATAACTTGCTCGCAAGACGGAGCCACAACCCCGAAGACCCCGGAACCTCCGAAGTTCGAGACGAAAATGGGGAACCAAAGCGCAACAAGAATAAATACAGGCACAACAATAGTGATGTCGATGACACGGCCGTTAATGTCGGCTTCCGCAACTCCTGACCAGGGCAGCGGAAGAATCCTCCTAAAGGCAATCGTGATGGACCCACCCCGCTGGACAAGATCATGGAGAGGCCTTGCCAGATCGATGGCACTCAATAGAAGCCCGCCAATCACACCAACCGTAACTGTTGGGGTATTCAAACAGGTTGGCAAACTCGCAACCGAGGATCAGGGCAAGGGCACACACAGCAAGGACGGGGATGAGCCTCGCGGTCTGATCAGTAGTGGACAAAAGAAGTTCCCTCCAGAGGTAAAAACCGTAAACATGATATACACCACTCATATACCCCAAAAGGAGAGGAAGCGTGCACTCCGAGAGGTCTATGCCGTAGAGCATGTTGCCCCGAAGTATAACCCATGGTCAGCGTATCCGATCACCTTCGATCGACGCGACCACCCGACCAGTATCCATCATGGGGGTTCGCCCGCACTCATCCTAGACCCCATCACAGCCGGGTATCACCTCACTAAAGTCTTAATGGACGGAGGAAGTAGCCTAAATCTGATTTACTCAGATACGGTGAAAAAGATGGGTATAGATCTGTCAAGGATCAAGCCCAGCAACACTACCTTTAAAGGAGTGATTCCAGGCGTCGAAGCCCGGTGCACAGGCTCTGTAAGCCTAGAAGTAGTGTTCGGTTGGCCCGATAACTTTTGAAGCGAAGACTTGATCTTTGACATTGTACCTTTTCGCAGCGGCTATCACGCCCTACTAGGCTGCACAGAATTCGCTCGCTTTAACGCTGTCCCACACTACGCATACCTCAAGCTCAATATGCCCGGCCCCAAGGGAGTCATTACTATCAACGGCAACACAGAGCGTTCTCTCTGAACTGAGGAACATGCGTTGGCCCTGGCTGTTGAATTCCATTACAATGATGATCGGCAAATGTTGACATCTTCCATAAAGGCAAGTAAGACTGGGAAACGAGCTTGTTCTCAGTCTGAACTCCTATAATCTTCCTCTCCCCATAAATAGGGACTCGACCCCCATTGCACAGCCCTAGGACCAGAAAAGCACGTGCCGAGGAGGCACAATTTCACGGTCAAGGTTCCATGGGTGGCGGTGGGGAAACGTCTCAAAGTGTACATATTTGGCTGGACCAAACTACTACCATTAAATGTCTTCAGACACACCGCAAGTACCATCAAGGGCCTGCTAAAAGCGTAAAGCTCATCCACGCTTCAGTGGCTTCTCAAGATTTAGTTCCCAAGGTCCGCTCCCCGAACAGCAACATCCATATAGGTATACAACTACTTCGGAGGCACGGGAGTAGACAACTGATAGGGCACATCAAGGACGTCAGGTCACCCATTGAAGACCCCTGGTACAACCCCTCCTGTAAAATTTTCATTTTCAAATACCTGTAAACAGTAGCGTTGGCAATTTGAATAATAAAGAGTGGTTGAGCAAATTATAAAACCATTATACATGGTCGTTTCGCTGTCCTTTTTTAGCGCATACTCTATTCTCTCGCTATTTTTGCGAAACTGTTCGGTACACGTTACGATGCAACCGGCTAATATACCAGGGGCTCGAGTTTACAAAAATTCGCCCTATGCACAATTGATTATGCACTCGGTGTCTTGGAATTCGCTTTATATGCATTGGTTACGAACTATGTCTTGGGTCAATAGTTGGCTTGCCCGGCTCCTGTGCTTGCCCCTTTACGTTCCACTCGTTCGACTAAAAGGGCAAACAGAGAACCACTGCGATTGTCTTTCCAACTAGCCTGGTCAAGCATCTCGGGGGAGAAAGCCGAAAACTGACTGTCATAGTACACGAGAACCGGTCAGCGAATTCGAGCTTAAGTGTCATACTAAAAACCTCATTAGAGGTTATTTTGTGTCATACGTTGGGTTTGGAATTCGTCCAAACCATGTGATATCGGCTTTACCCGCGGTTTATCCGAACATCACAAACCACTGGGGGCTAGTCATTAGCCCCCCCCCTCGCCGCCGCCTACCTTTTCGCGCTCCTATGGCTAAGTGAAAGTAATAAAGCACTATGGTCTGATTGCCTTGTCTGCCTCACACTACCGCCTTCGGGTAGTGATAGCTCGGCTAAGGGTCACAGTGAGTAGGAAGAGACACCACGTGTAGTATCTACATCGGTGCTCAAGCCGATGACTCGCAACTTTCAGTTTCAATGGCCACACAGGAGTTATAAATGAATGCAATGCCTAAAAGACATGATAAACAATGCATCATAAACATTCAAGCGTTAAAAGGTCTTTAGACATATTACAACGCATATATTCATAAAATTTTTCTTTTGAACACCGAGCCTCTATTGCCCTAGCACCCTCCATAACTATGGAGAAGTATCGCTTAGGGCACCTATGCTCCTTTCCAGAGGGCAGAGGAGCGGTCCCTATCTTCATCGGATCAAGCCCCGTCCAGTGCACCTTGGCCCTCGCAAAGGCCATCCGAGATCCCTCGATACAGGAGGAACGCCTTAGCGCATCGATCCAGGGCGAGGCGTTGCTCAGCTTCTGCACCTGGCCGAAGTAGCTTCTCAACAATGGCTCGTTGGGCCACAACCGGATACAGAGATCCTTCATGGCCGGCTCCGCCATCTAGTGTAGCTCCATCAGCTGCTTAAGCTCCTCGATAAGGAGAGGAGAGTGCTCGGGGGCTTCAAATTGCGCCCAGAATAGCAAAGCTTCATCTCCTTCTCCCCGCAAAGCATAGCACCTATTCACGTCTGCTATGCTCTTCTGGAGGTCTGAGCAGGCGCGTGAGGAACGACACACTTGGGTGAGCAATGCGAACCTGCTATCACCGAAGACACACTACAGTAAATACAGTTTACCATCCGTGATCTCCTTAACTTGGCGGACTTGCTCTTCCAAAGAACCGCTTATCCACCCGCTCCTTTTGGAGATCGGATTTCAGGGTGGATAGTTCGGCGGCCTGCTCCTTGCCTTTCTTCTCAAGGTCCTCGCACTTCTGGTCGGCGTCCTTGATCTCCTGCTGGATTTCCTCCACTCGAGCCTCATGCTTGGCGCTAGTGTCTTTTAGAGCAGAAAGTGCGGCAACCACTTGTTCGGCCGTCGGCTTCTCTGCCATGGCCTCTTGCTTAGCCTTTTGAAGCTCGGCCTTGAGCTTCTCAATTTCCTTCACTGAGGCTCTGTAAGTATCAAAGATGTAACCATACTGGGTCGACAGTACAAATCACTAGTGATGAAAATTTTAGACATTACAATCGGGCTTACCTTCCGCCTCGTCGAATCTCTTGTTCAAAGCATCAAGCTCATCCTCGGAGATCTTGACCTTCCCATTTAGCTCGTCTAGCTTGGTGGCATTAGCTACCGCCGCCGATGACGAAGCCTACAAATAATAAACCCTATTAGATTACATGGGTTTAAACCTCCAAACTATCATAAACAAGAAACTATGTTCGGTCCTCTTAAGGGTTGTTAGAACATTCCGAACAAATATACTATTTTACATTGTCCGGACAATGTTTATGATTGATCCCCAGGTGACTTTTTCCAAACTCACCTAGGGCTGAGGGGCTGCTATATATATAACAATGGCACAAATATAATCAATATTCCAGATAGAGGACATTACGTGGCTCACCTGGAAGCCCGTTAGGAGACCGTTGAAGGCCTCCTTCACTCCGTTATCAATAGACTGAATGCTCTGCAAAACCGGACCCATAAGGGTGTGGTGATCCTCAAAGATGGAGGCGCCTAATAGAGCCTCCCCATGACCGGCTACCCATTAGTCGGTGGCGCCGGTGGTGATTGGTTAGCCTGATCTCCAACCGCGGATTGAACAGGTGGCTTCGGAGGTGTGGCATGCTTCGAAGATGACCTTGGAGGGGACTGGACATCCCTCCATCCGGCCTCCTCAGTATCCGGGAGGGTCTCCTCCCTCGGTCTTTGATGGTCGAGGCGTTAGCCTCGTCCATGCCATCGACACCCCCGACGCCAGTGCTCGGCTCCATAGGAGCCTGGTGGGATGATCCCTCCGTGGCTTCCTTCGCGGTGCCCGAAGGGGTAGGATGCGACACAGTCCCTCTCTCCCCTAGTTCCGTGTGTGGGGTCTCACTGTCCGAGACTTGGTTGTTGGGGAGAACGCGTGGTGGGCTGCAGATCAATAGGCGCTCACATATTAATAAAATATATAAACTTGACATAAATATCTCGGGAGTCTTCGGATTCTTACCTTCGAACTAGGGGCTTGACCCTTAGGTTCCTTTGAGGAACCTTCCTGAAGTCTTCGGACTCGGTATCCGAGTACGAACTATTGTCGGGCAGAATCAACCGCGGGCAACGCGCCTTCTTTGGGGCAGGAGGAAGTACCCCCTCTATGGCATACGGTGAGACCACCCTCTTTATCGCAAGGGGGGAATCGCCTTCCCCCTTGCCCTCCTGATCCTCCTCCTGATTGGAGGAGGCATTGGTTTCCTCGGACACAGTGTCCGGTTGGTCCTTGATGTGGAGGCCTCATCGGCATGTCTTCTTCTCCTTCTTTTCTTGTGCCTTGTAAGGCGCCACGATGAGCATCTCCGACAACAGCTTGGCCCTGGGGTCTTCTAGTTGTGGTGCCAGGCAATTGATGCCCGTGGCTTTACTCAACCATTTCTGCAGAGGTGTTCCAAAAAGTGCTTAGATTTTCTTTCGGAAAACACAACCGACCTATTAAAACTATGTTATACCTGCGAAGGATGGTTATCGGCATGAAGGCCACGATCCTCCTCCTCAGCTGGCCAGTTCTCCTAGGCCTTGAACAACGCCTTCCATAGCTTCTCCGGAGTGGTGAAGAAGAGTCGACGAAGAGTAGGCTCATCGCCAAGCCGATAAGCCCACATGGGAGAGGCCCAGCACTGACAGGGGACGATGTGTCGCCGAAGCATGATCTAAACTATGTTGGCTAGCTCGATCTCACTTTGATCATTGAGGCGATGCGCCTCTGCAGGCTATCCACCTCATCATCCAACCCCAAGTTGAGGCCCTTTCGGAGCCATGAGGTCAATCTGGTGGGGGGACCGTACCTAAATTCGATCAGGGCAGCCCGACCTTCCTCCCTTGGCTTAGTGATGTAAAAGCACTCTTTTTGCCAAGTTTTGATGGTGTCGATGAAGGTACCGGATGGCCATACTACGTGGGCGAGCTTGCTGATGATTGCCCCGCTGCAGTCTGCGTGTTTGCCTAGCACACACTTTGACTTGATATTAAATTCCTTGATCCATAGTCTGAAGTGCGGTTCGACCCACAAGAAGGCCTCGTAGACGATGATGAAGGCCGATATGTGCATGAAGGAGTTTGGCAGGAGGTCGTGGTATTCGAGTCCGTAGAAGAACATGAGGCCCCTGACAAAGGGGTGGAGCAGGAAGCTCAGTCCCAAAATGAAGTGAGGGATGAACACAACCCTCTCCCTTGGCTTGGGAGTGAGAACCACCTGGTTCTTCTCTAGAGCACGCTGGTAGATGTTGGCGGCAAATTAGTCGGCGTCCTTCAGGTGTCGGATATCCTGGTCAGTGACCGTGGAGGCCTCCCACTTGTTGTTCGCACCAGAACCAGCCATGGCCAAGCTCAGAAGGGGAGTTGCAGAAAACCTAAATCTGTGCTCTGGAGGCTCACGAGATTGGGTGATCAGAGGATGTGAATGGGAAGCCTGGCTGTGCCTTGGGGTTTTTTCCCTCCTTATGGTGCTAGTTGCTGGTTAACCTCAATTTATTGCGCCGTGTATCCCTCCGCTTCCCAAGACGTGCGTGCCATTATACGGGCATGATTAAACATATCCCGTGTGAAACGGGGCACAATCTATGCATTAATGGATCGTGCAAATGAAAATGGACACGAACCGCGAATCGAGTTTTTTGCAACTGGTCCAACGGTCGTGGTGGGCCGCGACCTTTCGTCAGAAAGGTTGTCAGGGAACTATGTTTGCTCCTTGACGCTTGGCCTTTGGGGCTAAGCTATCATGGTGTCCAGATGATCCACTGATCATGAAAAACTACATGTCATCGGAGGCCGAAGTAAACTCGATCGATCATTGATTGAGGAGAAGAACTCGCCTCGCAATCCGAAGACTCTGAGCAAGCGAAGCTAGATCTAAGACCCTTGGCGTTGGAGGCTAGTTTGGGGGCTATGATACGTCTCCAACTTATCTATAATTTATGAAGTATTCATGCCATGTTTAAAATAATTATATATGATTTTGGTATGATTTTATTAGAACTAACCCAGACTGGCGTTATTTTCAGCAGAACTACCATGGTGTCGTTTTTTGTGCAGAATTAGAAGTTCTCGGCATGGGCTGAAAATTTAGTATGTTTTTGGACCAAAAGAGACCCCCGAAGCATTAGAGTTGAGCCAGAAAAGCCACAAGGAGGTCACAAGCCTATCAGGCGCGGCCACCTCCCTGGTCGCGCCTAGCAGGCCTGTCACCGCCTCATGGCCCCCCCTTCACGTGAGATCGACGCCAAAAATTTCTATAAATATAGAAACCTCCGAAAAGAAACCTAGATCGGGAGTTCCTCTGCCGCAAGCCTATAGAGCCATGAGAAACCAATCGAGAGCCCGTTCCGGCACCTTGCCGGAGGGGGAAACCATTACCGGAGGCCATCTTCATCATCCCGACGGTCTCCATGACGAGGAGGGAGTAGTTCATCCTCGGGGCTGAGGGTATGTACCAGTAGCTATGTGTTTAATCTATCTCTCTCTCGAGTCCTTGAGATTACACGATCTTTATGTACCATGAGCTTTATTGATATAGATGAATGATATGGAGTTTTCCCCTCTCTAACTTCTGTTGATGAATTGAGTTTTCCCTTTGAAGTTTTCTTATCGGATTGAGTCTTTAAGGATTTGAGAACACTTGATGGATGTCTTGCGATGGGATATCCGTGGTGACAATGGGATGTTCTATTGATCCACTTGATGTATGTTTAGGTGATCAACTTGCGGTTTTGGTGACCTTGGGAATCTATGCATAGGGGTTGGCACATGTTTTTGTCTTGACTTTTTGGTAGAAACTTTGGGGCAGTCTTTCAAGTTCTTTGTGTTGGATTGAATATGATGAATCTGAAATTATGTGATGCAAATCATATAATCAAGCCCATGGGTACTTGTGGTGACATTGGATTATCTAGGTGACATTAGGGTTTTGGTTGATCTGTATCTTAAGGTGTTATTTTAGTACAAACTCTAGGGTTGTCCGTGACACTTATTTGGATAGCTCATAAGATTAATCAAAAAAGACAACTTTGAGGTGGTTTCCAAGAATTTATACAATGTTGTGGTCACTTTTACTATTTGACCTTGCTATTTTTATATATTCAGATTACAAAAACCTATATCTACCATCCATGTTACACTTGTATCACCATCTCTTTGCTGAACTAGTGCACCTATACAGTTTACCATTGTATTGGGTGTGTTGGGGACAAAAGAGACTCTTTGTTATTTGGTTGCACGGTTGTTTGAGAGAGACCATATTCATCCTACACCTCCCACAGAATTATAAACCTAAGGTCATCAACTTGAGGGGAAATCGCTACTGTCCTACAAAACTCTACGCTTGGAGGCCCAACACGAGTCTACAAGAAGAAGGTTGTGTAGTAGACATCAAGCTCTTTCCTGGTGCTGTTGCCGGGGAGGTGAGTGCTTGAAGATATATCTTTAGATCTTGCAATTGAATATTTTAGTTTCTTTTTTTATTACTAGTTTGGTTTTATAAAAGAAAACTACAAAAAATGGAATTGAGGTTGCCTCATGTGCTTAATCTTTTTAATGTCTTTCGTGAAAATGATGGAAAGGAAAATTGTGCTCACATGTTAGAAGAACAAGTTATTAAAATGTTTGGCACTAAATCTTTGAGTGATGAGCATGATAGAAATATTGTTAGTATGAACTCTCTGAATATTCATGATGTTAATGATATGCAAAGCCACAAGCTTGGGGATGCTATGTTTGATGAAGATGATATTTTCTGTCCCCCAAGTGATGAGCAAAACTATTATGATGGTAGTATGCCTCCTATATATGATGATTATTGTGATGACATCTATGATATAAAGATTAATGACAACCATGAATCCTATTATCATGATTTTAATATTCAATATGGTTATGTCAATCAAGTGTCTCATGATAGTAATTTTGTTGAGTTTGCTCCCGCTATTATGAATGAGAAGAAGCTTGCTTATGTGGAGAGTGATAAATTTCTACGATTGTAGATCATGAAAAGAATGCTTTATTTTCTGGTTATATTGTGGAATTCCTTCATGATGCTACTGAAAATTATTATGAGGGAGGAACATATGCTTGTAGGAATTGCAATAATATCAAGTTTCCTCTCTATGTGTTCAAGTTTTTGAAGTTATGCTCGTTTTGCCTTCCTATGCTAGTTGATTCTTGATCCCATAAATTGTTCACTCACAAAATCCCTATGCATAGGAAGTGGGTTAGACTTAAATGTGCTTGTCATGAGATTCATGATGCTCTTTTGCATATTTCAATTATTATTCCTATACGAGCATCATTGAAAAATCGTCATGCCTAGCTAAAAGGCATTAAAGAAAAGCGCTTGTTGGGAGACAACCCAACACTTTTACTTTATGTTTTTGTGTGTTCAAATGATTAAGCTACTGTAGTAATCACATTTTGTGTCTTTTATTTCAATAAAGTGCCAAGTAAAGCCTTTGGGACAGCGTGGATACTTGCTTGTTTGATTCTATGCAAAAACAGAAAGTTTTGCGTCCAGTATATGAATTATATGATTTTACAAGAGCATTAAACAATTCTGAAATTTTTACAAAACATTTATATTCAAATTCTGTGGTACTTACTAATGTTTCAGAATTTGTAGAGTTAGGGAATTATGGTGATCATTCAGATCTTTACAGACTGTTCTGTTTTTTACAGATTCTGTTTTGCATGCATAGTTTGCTTGTTTCAAGTGTTCCAATAGATTATATTGAGTAATATAAATTGTGGGAATGATGAAATACAGTAGGTATAATGTGTTAATAATTATGAATCTTGTCTTCATAGTACCTAAGTGAATGGTTTATCTTTACTACACTAACCCTTCTCACGAAGTTCCGTTAAGTTTTGTGTGATTGAAGTTCTCAAGTTTTGGGTGAGACATCGATATGAAGAGAATAAGGAGTGACAAGAAACTAAGCTTAGGGATGCCCAAGGCACCCCCAAGGCAATATTCAAGGAAGACTCAGGCGTCTAAGCTTGGGGATGCACCGGAAGGCATCCCCTCTCTCGTCTTCAACACTATCGGTATATCTCACTTGGAGCTATATTTTTATTCGTCACATAATATGAGTTTTGCTTGGAGCGTAATTTTACTTTTTTCTTATATGTTAGGTGTTATTTATAATCTTGTTTTTTGATAAAATTTCTAATAATTACCTTAGGATGCTTGCATTGCATGTTTTGATATGTGCTGGTAAAAACAGAAACTTATGCTATAGTGTTTGAATTTTTATATTTACTGGAACGGGGAAAGTTTCTGAAATTTTTTCACAAAGTTTTCATATACATTTTATAGCATGTCCTAATTTTATATAATATTTTGAGTTACAGAAGTACACTGGTTTAATAGATTGCTACAAACTGCTCTGCTTGGACAGATTGATGTCATAGTTTTGTTATCTACTTATCCTATAGTTTCCATAGCCTATATTGGTAAATATAAATTGTGGAAACGATAGTATACAGTACCTAATGTTTGAAAATTGTTGTGCAACTTGTCTTGTCAGTACATAAGGAGTTTATTTATTATTATTATGTGTACTAACCTATCTCACGAGGTCTTTTCGAGTTTTGTGTGGATGAAGTTTTTGAGAATAGGTGAAACCATGATATGAGAGGATTGAACGAGATACAAAAGCTCAAGATTGGGGATATCCAAGTCACCCCAAATAAATATTTCAATAAGTCTCAAGCATCTAAGCTTGAGGATGCTATGCATCCCCTCTCTCTTCATCACCAAATTATCGGTTAGCCTTTGTTGAGCCTAAATTTTAATTTGTTCACATGATGGATGCTATTCTTGGAGTGCTATTTTTATTTTGCTTGATGTTTAAATAAAATATTAAGATCTGAAAATCTTTATATAGAGAGAGAGGGAGAGAGAGAGTCCTCACATAGCTACTTAATTGTTTGACTACTCATTGATCTTCACTTATATGTTTTGGAGTAGTTTTGTCATTTACTCTTGGGCTTCACTTATATCCTTTGAGTAAATGGTTGAATGAACTGAATATCATAAATCTGAAATTATATATGTTTTATATGCTTATCCCATGGGTATTAATGACTTCACATATAAGAAGTATAGCTGGTAACATCTATTGACAATTAGCAAACACCGCATTGGTCACTTGAACCATTCATGAAAAAATATTGAAGGAAGAGAGATTTCACATATAAATATACTATCTTGGACATCTTCTATGATTGTGATTACCCATTAATTATTTTCAAACTTGAGAAAATTTGTTGAAGTTGGACAAGGAAGACATGGTGCTTGCTTCCACCTCATACTAAACAAAACTTCCACACTAAGTAAAAATACTACTTGTGCATCCAAACACCCTTAAACAAAAACTTGTTACATATGAGTCCACCATACCTACCTATATGCGGTATTTACCTATCATTCCATGTAAATTTGCATGTGCCAAAATCTAAACCTTCAAATAATATTCTGTTTTGTATGCCCGAATCACTCAGATAGTAACTAGGGGTTGTCAGTATCTTCCATGCTAGGTGGGTTATTCTCACGATATGTGTTGATTCACTATCATTCACGAGAAAGTGGCTGGTAATAGGGATTCTCAGTCCCGAAATCAAAGAGAAAATGCAAATAATTAAACAACCCCCCCAGGAATGTTGTTGGTATGGACAATACCCGAGGATTCGGCTCGCCATTGAGTGTGATTGATTGGTGGAGGGGGAGTAAAAACTCTACCATTCTGTTTGGGAACCGCATATAATGTATCTAGCATGGAATATACCGAGATCTCTCGATTGTTATGGTGATAACGACAGCATACCATGCAAAACTATTATTCATCTCTGTTTTAAAAGCTCGGGCTCTAGCACCTCTGCAAATCAATGCTTCCCTTTACGAAGGGCCTATCTTTTACTTTCATGTACTTACCTTTACGCAAGAGTCATGGTGATCTTCACCACTTCTTATTTTTTACATTTTTCTCTTGGCAAGCATCATGTGTTGGGTAAAGATCCAAGCATATATGGACATTCAAATATATTTGATAATGAATTATTATTGTTGACAATTATCTATAAGATAAATAAGTTGGGAAGCGAAACTTTAAGCCCCTATCTTTCTTTGTGTTCGACAGATGCCATTTGCTCTAAAAATATGCTTTGAGTGTTAGCAATCATGGAAGACTATATGATAGTTGAGTATGTGGAATTTTCTAAATCAAAGCTCTTACATAGACCCTTCCTGAAAATAAGATGAATTGCAATTGTTTGGTGACTGAAAGCATAGTTTGTTAGTCTATACTTTAACTTGTTAATAGCTTGTTACATTATCATGAGAAGTTTTATGAGATGAGCTAATGTTTATGATATATAATGATGCTAGAAAAAGTGTTTGGAACTATCATTGATCAAATTTATGCACTATGCTAGCATTCACACTTCATAAATTATTTCTTTTATCATTTATGTACTCGAGAACGAGCAGGAATGAAGCTTGGGGATGCTGATACGTCTCCAGCGTATCTATAATTTATGAAGAATTCATGCCATGTTTACAATAATTATATATGATTTTGGTATGATTTTATTAGAACTAACCCGGACTGACGTTGTTTTCAGCAGAAGTACCATGGTGTTGTTTTTTGTGCAGAAATAAAACTTCTCGGAATGGGCTGAAAATTTATATGATTTTTTGGACCAAAAGAAACCCCCGAAGCATTGGAGTTGGTCCAGAAGAACCACGAGGAGGTTACAAGCCTGCCAGGCGCGGCCACCCACCCTAGCCGCGCCTAGCAGGCTTGTCACCGCCTCGTGGCCCCCCTTAACGTGAGATCAATGCCAAAAATTCCTATAAATATAGAAACATCTAAAACGAAACCTAGATCAGGAGTTCCGCCGCCGCAAGCCTCTAGAGTCACGAAAAACCAATCGAGAGCCCGTTCCGGCACCCTGCCAAAGGGGGAAACAATCATCGGAGGCCATCTTCATCATCCTGGCGGTCTCCACGACGAGGGGGGAGTAGTTCACACTTGGAGCTGAGGGTATGTACCAGTAGCTATGTGTTTGATCTCTCTCTCTCTCTCGTTTCTTGAGATGGCACGATCTTGATGTACCGTGATCTTTATTGATATAGATGAATCATATGGAGTTTTCCCCTCTATATCTTCTTGTGATGAATTGAGTTTTCCCTTTGAAGTTTTCTTATCAGATTGAGTCTTTAAGGATTTGAGAACACTTGGTGTATGTCTTGTGATGGGATATCCGTGGTGAATATTGGATGTTCTATTGATCCACTTGATGTATGTTTTGGTGATCAACTTGCGGGTTCCATGCCCTTGGGAATCTATGCATTGGGGTTGGCACACGTTTTTGTCTTGACTTTCCGGTAGAAACTTTGGGGCACTCTTTGAAGTTCTTTGTGTTGGATTGAATATGATGAATATGAAATTATGTGATGCAAATCGTATAATCAAGCCCATGGGTACTTGTGGTGACATTGGAGTATCTAGGTGACATTAGGGTTTTGGTTGATGTGTATCTTAAGGTGTTATTTTAGTACGAACTCTAGGGTTTTCCGTGACACTTATAGGGATAGCTCATAAGATTGATCAGAAGAGATAACTTTGAGGTGGTTTCATACCCTACAATAATTTATTTGTTAGTTCTCCGTTATTTGTGACTTTGGAGTGAACTCTTTGTCGCACGAGAGGTACTTACATATGATTCACTTATGTCAATATTGTTGAGAGAAATTGCACAGGTGAAAGTATGGACCCTAGGCCTTGTTTCCAAGCATTTAAACAACGTTTTGCTCATTGTTTACTATTTTTTACCTTGCTGTTTTTATATTTTCAGATTACAAAAACCTATATCTACCATCCATACTACACTTGTATCACCATCTCTTCGTCGAACAAGTGCACCTATACAATTTACCATTGTATTGGGTGTGTTGGGGACACAAGAGACTCTTTGTTATTTGGTTGCAGGTTTGTTTGAGAGAGACCATCTCCATCCTACACCTCCCACGGGTTGATAAACCTTAGGTCATCCACTTGAGGGAAAATTGCTACTCTCCTACAAACCTCCGCGCTTGGAGGCCCAACACGAGTCTAAAAGAAGAAGGTTGTGTAGCAGACATCAGTCTACTGAGGGAGTCCTGGTTTAAGGGGTCCTTGGGTGTTCGGCCTATTTCTCATAGGCCGAACTGCATGGGCTGTTTACCGGGCATTGGATTGATCGAAGGCCCTATCTCAAGGAAGGAATCTTCGGGAATCGTGTGGTGTCCTCCAAGATTGGATTAGAGGATAGACATGTTTTCCTTCTATGGGTAACGGACCATGCTTAAACCCTAGGTACCCTCGGTGTCTATATAAGTCGAAGGGTTTTAGGTTTTAGATCAGAGGCCAGCTCATCTATGGTTTAGCTATTCGATCTCAAGGTATATCAACTCTGTAACCTACACATCATCAATATAATCAAGAAGGACATAGGGTTTTACCTCCATAGGAGGGCCCGAACCTGGGTAAACATCGTCTCCTGCGTCTCCTGTTACCATTGATCCTAGTCTCACAGCTCGGGACCCCCTACCCGAGATCTGCCGGTTTTGACACTGATAGTTGTGTTACGACCTCTTCGATCCCAATTGACAGAAAACATAGCCTCAATGATCCCGATGTGCAGTTGATCTCATCAACCATGCACATAGGCGATCGCATGAATGACGATAGATCTCATTAGTCGCCTTCGCATATCACATATGTTATCGATTTGAAACCAAAACCTATAGCAGCGGCTCTGATACGAGTATTGGGTTCTACCATAAGTGCATCGGACGCAACCCAAAAATTTCCTACGCGGAGAACAACCAAGAACATGCTACGGAGATGGATCATAGATCGTTACCACTAGACGCGTAATGTCGTGCAGCGAAAGTAGAGTTGGGGCAGTGCATCTGCATGGTCTGTCTCCACCTCGTCCGATCTCCCTCGAACAGTCGGTTGCAGGATCCTCTCCCTCGAACAGCTGGTCGTTGAATCCCGTGTACAGGTTCCCAGGAGTGGTGCAAGTGCACCACCTCTAACAGTATCTGCGAGTGGTGGCTAGTTGCAACACATGCAAAGCCCTAATGACGATGCCGAAGCGATCAACTAGATGGGTGTGATGCACCTCCACTATATATTGGCATCCGGCACGGGCTCAACCCTTGCCTCGCACGGATCCTAAAGCTCACGTGTTCCTTCCCTTAAGCGTGCGACCCTTTAGGTTTCCGTTTAGTTGGTCGCAGGTCAGATCACATCTGGCTCGACCAGTCGGTAGCGGCCTCTAGCAAGGCATGCCAACTCCAATTATCTGATGAAGTTGGTTAGGCGAACCTATAATTCACACTTATGTTCCCTTTGCCACACAATATATGTTCTCGTGCACAAGGCGACATGGTCATCCTTGTTGCAGCACGACCTCTTTATCGTTCCGGTGAATTCGACGAACATTCGGATTATCTCATAATCCTCATCGCATGGCAATGCTTATCCAGGTCCGATCACCTGAGGGGCCCAGAGTATATCTCTCCTGGTAGGAGGGGAAAATCACATCTTCCTCGACCATGTCTCGTGGCATGGGTCTGGACAAGCCCTAAACCTACCTTTGTAACTAGCCACTCATGGAGTAGCGTTTTATCGGCCCAAAACAAGTATGTCACCGTCCTGAGTACGTTCGCCAACTCAGGTATTAGGACATAGAACGTATGTTTTACTAGAGACTCACGGATGAGCTATGACTGCGTCTCATAATTGGGTCTGTCCAACTCAGACCTTATCTTGAATCGGATTTGACTACGTCGAATTCGACCAGATCTGTCTAAGTCCATATTATCCGGCTAGCAGCCAATGCTACATGGTCAGTGAGACCGAACCATCCACCATCTCATATGCTAGTCTGATTAGTTGCGCGTCCACACAACCCTTTCGACTAGGGACCATTTAGGATAGTCGTCATACAATGCACAGTCTCACAAACAAGTCACGTGTGTGTTAATACACATCATTGATAATGTCCAAGGACTATATTTATTCATAAACACATAGGAAAAATCATCATACATGATTGCCTCTAAAGCATATCTCCAACAAAGCGGCCCCCAATCTCCTTAGGCATAACAGCAATTTCTTCAGTCTGAGGAACATGTGCAGCAGTTTCCTCAGTTGCGGTCTAGGCATGAACTTCTTCAGCTGATGCAACTAGAATTTCTTTAGGAATAGACATGAGGGGAGTGGCCAATCCTTTAGATCCTATTTGAATTTCTTCAGTCTGAGATGGTGACTGAGGAATTTTTGTGAGAGGAGTGGTCATTTGTGAATTGGGGTCTGTAGCCTCCCAATATTCATCATTGATTAGTGGAGTAATGTTTCCAATGTGCACATTCTCATCAATTTCTTCAACACCAGCATGTTCATTAGTTAACTTAGGCTAGGGCAATGATACCAGAGGGGTTGAAGCATTTGCTTCCACCTCTATTTCTTCATCAATCTGCTCTGAGGAAGAAGCAGATTGATTGTCGCCATCTTCTTCATTGGGAATGACATATTCAACACCAAATGGAACAATTTCATACGCAGAGACAGAGGAGATAGGTGTTGCATCAATGGGTTCAGTTGAAGAACTTGGCATAGTATTCAACTTCTTCATAGCTGAGGAATCTCAAGAGGATGATGCTTTTCTTTTCAGTGCAGCCTTCTTCTCCCCTGGCTTTGTTTTCTTCACTTCTAATGTAGAAGGAAGGTTCACACTCTTCACCCTTGAAGACTTTTCTATCTAAGAATGGGGTGAAGTTGGAGCCGTTTCTTCAGGTACGACTGATGCAGTCGCCCTTGTAGTCTCAATTTCTTCAGGCACAGCAAAAGCTTCAGTTGGCTTGGCAATTTCTTCAAGCACAATAGTGGATGTTGCCTTAGCAGGTTCTTTAGCAGCCTGAACTTCTTCAGCTGATGCAACTGGAATTTTTTAGTTGCACTTGTAGTTTCTTTAGTAGGCTGAGAAGAAGTTCCATCTTAAGGAATTTGTGGTTGCGATCAAACTGCAACCCTCTTGTTGTGCTCCTTGATCGCTTTGTCAGCCACTTTAATGAATCTGACCTTGGCTCCTTGCCAATCAGCATAGTAGCGATCAAATTCATCATTGAGGCCTTTGATCTCTTTTTGTACAGAGATTAGTTGTTCTGGAGTTAGATTTAGAACATGATTCTTCATGAATCGCTCCTTCTTGTACTGGGCCTTTTTTGCTAGTCTAGCCTTCTCATACTTCCATTTTTCCTCAGCTATGAAAGTAGTGAGGACATGAACTGGACGGGGAGGCAGGTTCAAATCATCAAGCGGAGTGTAGGGGTCCTTGTGCCAAATGTCGATGAAGTTGAGCACAGTTTTTGGGTCCAAGAACAGAGGAATTTGAGTGCCCTTTGCCTAAGCCACTCTCTCTTGCTTGTTTCTGATGATTACCTCAAGTTTCTCATCATCAGCTTCATCATCCTGAGAATTTAAAGGAACTTGGAACACCACTTTCTTCAGATGAGGACTTGGTCGAGAACCTCGTCCAGCAGTAGCTTTCTTATTCTTCAACAAAGAAGGATTGGTTGATGAATGTGCTTGAGCTGATGAACTTGTAGAAGCCCTTGAAGCAATTGAAAAACTTGTAGTCCTCTGACAAATTGCAAGATGCACTGGAGTTGAGAACTTTGCGGCTGCGACTGAGGATTGTGCAGTCACTCGAGGCATTGCAATAGCCTTTTAAGAAGTGGCTTGAGGATTTTGCTGTGCGGATTTGCACTTTGAGGTACTTGGCTGTGAGGGCAATGAGCTTGAGGACTTTGCCTTTACTGCTGATTTCTTCGGTATAGCAGTTGCAGAGGCAGAGGCAGCAGCAGCAAAATCTTCATTGAATTTGTGCACTGCAACTTTCGAAATCTTCAAAAGCTTTTTCTGATATTTTTCCCATTCGGCAGGAAATTCCTCACCTCGACCAATGATAGTGGGATCAACTTCTTGATCAGCCGCAGGAGGAGGTCTTTTGCTAGGAGGTTTGAGAGCGAATTTCTTCATGTACTTTGGGGTAACATAACTATATTCTCTCTATTCCTTCATACATCTCCTTTCAATCCTCTGAATGCGGATTTTTCTCTTTTCACTGGTTCCCTTCCCATATATTTCCTCATCAGGGGTACAGTACTCAACATATATATCCTTAGGGATATCAAGTGAAATGTTTGAAGCTAGTTCGTTTCCTCCTTTCTAAGGCCTTTTGCCATCTGCCATTTCCTTCACTTGATGAGTTTGAACTTTTGATGATTCTCAAGATGTATGCAACTTTTCTTCCAGGAACGCTGCAAATGAGTTAAGTTGATGAGAAGCTAGTGATTCATCAGGAGACATTTTGTACCTATGAACAGAGTATAGGTGCAAAGAATTTGAAGAGGTCATATGTGTTCTCAAAAAATTCAAAATATATCATGTTGAGTATTTTGACCATAGATGTCTTGAGGAATTTCACTAAGTGTTCTTGTCTTAGGTTCCAGAGTTGTGCAGATTTGAGGATCCACACAATTGAGGAATCTTAAAGAAAATCATAACTTAGAGAAACACATCAAGGGAAAGAAACATATGAGGTGTTTAAGAAGTGGATTCTTGAAGAATAAACACCTTTTGAGGACTTTGTGAAAATCATAGGGATCAAAATAGGGCTGTAAAATTAGATTTTAATTACCCTGATGAAGAACACGACGATCAGAGAAGTGAAATGGAGGAGTTCGCCAGTCCAGATCTCCCACACCCTAGCTTGGCAGAGGGAGGAAACTACAGAGCGGTGGAGTGAAGACTTCTGCGGTCAAGGCGAGTACGACGATGGCGAGGTCGAGGTAGTGAAGCTCTTCCTCTCTGGCGACGATGATGTTAGCGGTGGCGCTAGCTATTGAGCTCAGGAGAGATGGAAGTGATGAGTAACTCGAGCAAGTGGAATGGAGGGAGTATTTATAGCAATAGTAAAAACTAACCAGCCCAAAGAATGTGTACCAATTTACCCTTAACCCTTGCTCTCCAGGCGACATGTGGCACCCACGTACTGAGAGTGGAGATAGTGGGGGATTGTGGGTTATCTAGTCATAGAAATAGGAGTCGGTTTGAGCAGCAACCGCCAAAAATTGAAAGTGAAATTTTTTAAAGTTTATGTTCGCAAATTCTTTAGCTGACAAGGACTCGGTGAAGACTTTGAATGAGTTCCAAAGTAGAACACATATGAAGAATTGGTGAACAGACTGGGTTGACTTTAGCATACAGGGGGAACGGGTCCGATCACATTCACATAGAAGAAAATCAACTTGAAGAATTAGCAATAAGTGAATGTTGTCGAGGACTTTGAAAACTCAATTATATATATAGTAAATGAAGAACACTAATTGCATATTTGAAGAATTTGAAGAATTTGTGGAATTTGCAAACTTGAGGAATTTGAAAATTTGAAGAATTTGCAAAATGACGAAAACCTCAATTTTGAAGAATTTCAAATATAGTTGGTGGCATGACCCACCGTAGAATAATGATGACTTCAGACACCACGTACAATTGTCGTAGGGTTCTAAGAAACAAATTATTCATTAATTTCTTCACACTTAGAGGGTTATCCGTCATTGATTGAAGAAAAACATAACATCGTGTGTTGCACATCTAAGTCATCAATTTTGCATAAGGGTTAGGATGTGTGTCTTTTAGAAGAACATTCAAAGATTCTAAGATATTTAGCTCACGCCGCAACTCGCAAAATCTCTTTTCATCCAATGGCTTAGTGAAGATATTAGCCAGTTGTTCTTCAGTGTTCATGTGGTCGATGAGATGTCACCCTTCAATACAAGATCTCAAAGAAAATGATGACGAATCTAGATGTGCTTGGTCATGAAATACTAAACTGGATTGTAAGCAATCTTGATGGCGCTCTTGTTGTCAAAGTAGAGAGGCACATTCTTCAACTAGATGTCGTAGTTCTTGAGGGTTTGCTTCATCCCCAGCAATTGAGCGCCACAAGAACCAGCAGCAATGTACTCAGCTTCAGTAGTAGATAATGACACGCAGTTCCGCTTCTTCGAGGAGCAGCAGACTAAGGATCATCCGAGGAAATGACTGGTTCCTGAGGTTGACTTGCAATCCACATGATCACTAACATAGTCAGCATCAGAGTATCCAATGCGGTGAATATTTGAGCCCTTGCGATACCATAGTCCAAGCGTTGGTGTGTGAGCTAAGTATCGAAGAATATGCTTCACGGCCTTGTGGTGTGATTCCTTTGGTGTTGCTTGGAATCGTGCACACATGCAAACACTAAGCATAATATCTGGCCTAGATGCACATAGATACAATAAAGACATAATCATGGAGAGTTATACTGTAACATCCCAATTTTATTAAATTAGGATGTTAACAGAATCATATTGCATATCATATCTTTATTGCATTTGGACTTTATGATGTTCAAGTTTTTCCACTAACATAAAACAATAGAGAGGGGATAATATAACTTCCTCAAAATATAAAGGAGTGGGATAGCAGTTGCATTGTATTTGGTGTTTTAAAGTCGGGTGAAGCTCTCAGGATAGAGGTTATCCTGCAGCCCCGCGCCGCCAGATCACGCCTATATAAAGCTCCGAGCCTCCTCTTTCCATTCAATCGACCTGCTCCACCTCTCGCCGCTCGCACCGCTCGTCCCGTCCGTTTGCATCTCGCTAGAGCAAGAGCTTTCCGTCGAAGTTTCCGAGCCGGTGAGCCGCCATGACACTTTTTTACTTCGGGAATTGCACCCCCTCATCATCCCGCATCCCCCTGACATATTTTTGGGCCCCTAGGTTCGTCGGAGCCGTCGCCCCGACGACCTGCCTCGCCGGAGTTCACTAGAGCTCCGCTCCCTCCGGTCGTCGCCGTCGACCGCCGTCACCACCGCATAGAAGCCCCCGACGAGCCACACCTCCCCGACCACCTCGCCTACGCTGGAATTCGCCAGAGCCATCGCCTTGCCGTCGTCGAGTTCCTGCCCAACCCCATCCTTGTCTCTCTGAGTGCTCGCCCCCTCCTCTCCTTTGTTCGCTCGATTAGTTAGTTTTTTTTCTTAGATCGAATCGGTAGATTAGACGTAGATTGGTTTTATTTATTTATTCTGAACCGGTACGCGGTTAACCATGGTCTGTGTTTAAATAACCACCGGTTTTTCCTTAGTTGGTTAGTTCGCGAACAATCACCGCGTAGCCGCCATGACGAACGCAGTCAATAAACCAAAGCCATCCATGTCACGCTCTAAGAGCAAACGTTCACAATTTAGTGTTTTTAGAAACGTTCATGTAGCAGTTTTTTTTAGATTTGTTTCAAAACTCCAAATGGCCTTAACTTTTTAACCATAGATCGAAACGAGATGAAACTAGTGGCTAAATTTTCGTCTCGAATAGCCCTAACCAGAGAACCCATTGTTGCAAACTTTTGCAAGTTCAAATTTGAAATTATTTAAGATTTGAATTTAAATTTCATTATGACATATCTTCCAAAATGGTATACCTGTTTGAAGTGATTCTTTTTGCACCACGTCACACGAACTAAATCATTTGCCATGAACTTTTGCCACAATATTTTCTACAGCCCGTCACAAATTTTTTAACACTTTTCCACACATGATTTTATACTTGGAAACTTTTCATGCTTATTTCATGTGTGGGATTTTATTTGGATTTAGCAAAATATTTTGTTGTATGTTCCTTTGAATTGTATGAATGCTTGTTTATGTGAATTTTTTTTTTACTTTTGCGATAGATTGTCCAGAGTGCAAAGCAGAGTACTACCATTCCCTAGAACTTCACTCCTAGCACGAAGGCAAGTCACATTTTGATCATATTTGTTTTTACCTATGTTTTATATATGCACGTAGTCCTTTGTTATAGGATTGCATGGTAGAATTTATGCCCGAGGGCTATGCTTGCACCCAGTAGTTCATTTGAGGTAGGTCTGAACCGTACCAACTATGTCGCCACCGTGTTATGTTACAATGCCTCGCCAAAGTAGACGTGGATTGGGGAGTGTTATCACCTTGAGATGTGAGGGACAAAGTAGTAATTAGGACCAACTCTAATGAACTACCTAGGTGGAAGTTGGTTTGTATGGTGGCGAAGTACAATGGGAGCATTCATGGGAATCCATGGGAGTGCACACCAGTGGTCCGTCCACCCAATCTCAAAGGGATCAACCTTATTTTTCATGTCTAGAAGCTTCCGTGTGCAGCCGCAAGCCAATATGGTCTCTGGCTTAGTTGAGTAGATGGTGTGACCTCTTCCAGGATAGGCTAGCAGATGTAGATGATGTTGGTGTACCGGCCTATCCGTGGGTTAGGGGAAATGTTATCGAAAGACTATGTCTCAATATTCCGATCAAGGAGGTGGTCGAGTCTTGTGGGAAAAGTGCACAACCTCTACAGAGTTAAAAATCTAATCGATTAGCCGTGTCCTCGGTTATGGACAACTTGAGCTTTTAGTAGTGGAAATGTAGGGAGATCTCATCACTCTTAAGTAATCAACTGGGTACATAATTTTGGAATGGTTGAGATGGGGCACCATCTCAGACCTATGATATTTGTAGAAGTAGAACAATTAGTTTTGATAGGGAAAAACTAGCTTTATGCAAAACTAAACTTAGAGCTTTCCACCAGCCAAATTGCATGTACTATGTAGGCTCATTACAGTTTATGATGTGACTTGCCAGTACATTCCATGTATTGACCTACACGACTGCAACTTATCATGTTGCAGATTTATCCGATGACGAATAAGGTGCGATAGGTCGTTGTTCTGCACTCAGCTTGCTCGTGGAGTTGATGGACTCGTTACACTTGTTTGCTTCCGCACTATTTTGTTTTACTTGGCCTTAGGCCACATTAATGTAATAAATACTCTTTGAGGATTCTCGATGTAATAAATGTGTAACTGAACTCTGTTGTAAATCCTCAAGTATTGTCTGTGTCAGCATACCGATCCAGGGATGACACTTAAGCACAGAGACTCCGATCCCTTGAGATCGGGTCACTACAAGATGGTATCAGAGCACATGTTGACTGTAGGATGTGACCCTAGAAAATGGAAAGCCATAGGATAAGAACCCTGTTTTACAACTCTTTTATACCCCTGTTTTGGTCTCATGCTTTTCCCTGCTTCACTACTAATTTCTCCTCTCTTTCAAACTGTAGATGTCGACCCTCATCGTTGAGTTTGCTCAACCCGGCGCAACTATCCCCTTCGGAAGATAGCTGGTGAATATCATAGGACATATGTGCATTGCCCTGCCCAGCTTCATCGGTACCTTCATGGCCACTCTACCTAAGGAGATGCGCTGGAGGATTGATGTCCACATTCCAGGGTGAACTTTTGGAGATGCCACCAAGCCGATCGACTTATACATAGAAGTAGGACCATGAGGCATTGGCAAAGGGATTGCCGCGCTCTTTGCACTTGGGCGCATCTGCCAGGACTACCACAAGGATCTCAGGAAGACTAACTATGTCAGGTATGCGCGTCGTGACTCGGAAGGACATGTGGTGCGCACCAGGGAGGACGACACCATCACCTCACACATTGAGGACCTGGAGGAGCTCATCACCAGGATGAAGGAAGAGATGGACAACAGCCTCGTCACCACCCACAACCTGATGAACCGCAAGGTCGAGCTAGAAGAAGAGCTTCAGAATGCTCGCGCAGAGCACAAGGAGGAGCTTGATGCGCTGTAGGATAAGTTCGACGACTTGAAGCTTCAGCTGGAGGAAGCTGAGGAAAATCTTGATAACGGGGAGAATCTCCAAGAGGATCACTCTTAAGAGGACTACGTTAGTCAGGACAAAGACTATGAGGATGACGATGAGGAGATACAGAGTGATGCCGCTAGAGCCAACATCAACATGATAGACCTCTCTTCCGATGAGGAGTAGATTTAGACCACCATGAGAGATTAGGATTCCATATTTGATTAGTATTTGATTGATTTATTTGTGGGACCTTGTCAAATCTTGTGACATGGCTTGCCTTAGATTTTTTCATGTCAACTCTTTGATTGAATTGAATTGGAGTGATTTGGATTTCTATTGGCATCATTTGCATATGGGTAGTGTTTCTCCCTTAGGCCTAATTCTATCTATACCTCATCTATGCTGACCCAACAGATGCCACCAAGGCGAGACCCTTCTGGGAGTGGCTCAGGGAATGATATCCCACCCGCCTTGGAACAATTGCTTCAGACCCAGAACCAGATGATACAATTGTTGATGCGGAATATGGACCAAAACAACAACAACCCGCCTCCATCACCACCTCCACCTCCACCCCCAATTGACAGCCTTACCCATTTTCTAAGGCTGAATCCTCCAATCTTCACGAGCAGCCCGGATCTGATCGTCGTAGATGACTGGCTTCGCGACATGGGTAGGAAGCTGGCCACAGCAGGATGCACTGATCAGGAGAAGGTGAGGTTCGCCTCTCACCAACTAGATGGACCAGCAGCTTCATGGTGGGAGAACTACACTGCCACTTACCCCATAGAGAATGTGACTTGGGCTCAGCTCCAGCAGGCATTCCGCACTGCTCATGTTTCAGCTGGAGCTATGGCTCTCAAGAAGAGGGAGTTCCGTAACTTACACTAGGAAGTCGCACAGTGTCAGAGTATGTTGATGACTTCAGCGGGTTGTCCCGTTACACCCCAGGTGACGTGGCAACCGATGCAGCCAAGCAAGAGAAGTTTCTGGAGGGACTGAATGATGAGCTGGGAATTCAGTTAATGGTAGTGAATTTTGACAACTATCAAGAGTTGGTGGACAAGGTGATCACTCTAGAGGGCAAGCATCAGCAGATGGAAAATCACACGAGGAAATATGGTCAAAGCAAGTTTCAGTCTGGAGCTCAGCAGAAGCCTTGCTCCGCCCCTTTTCTCGGGATATTCTGGTGCAGGACACAGTAAGTTTGGAGGGCACAACCATCATAACCATGGTGGTCATTCTCAGCATGGAGGCAATGGACACAACCACAATGGCCATAAGAATGGGAATGGGAATGGGGGAAACACAATCACCATCACCCTACCCCTGCTACACCAGTGAGGAAGGATCTGAGTCACATTACCTGCTTCAAGTGCAAGAAGACATGACACTACTCCAATGAGTGTCTCAAGCTGCAGAATGGGAATGGAAATGCAAGTTCTCGAGGCAAGAAGCCCAATCCTTTCACTAAGGGTCATGTGAATCATGTCAATGTGAAGAAGTCTATGAACAATCGGATGCGGTGACTGGTAAGTTCTTGGTTAGTTAATTTCCAGCACTCATTCTATTTGACACTATCGCATCACATTCATTCATATCTAGGGGATTTGTCAATAAATATCAGTTGCCTACTTTAGCTCTTAAGTCACCTATTCTAGTGAGTTCCCCAGGAGCAAAGTGGATGACTAGTCAGGGATGTTTTCAGTTACCTTAAAACATAGGGGGGCATGTTTTTCCCACGGATATGATCGTACTTGAGTCACAAGGGTTGGATGTTGTCGGGACCCCGATCCTAAGTCATAAGAATCCAGACGGTAACATATCCTATCACTTTGCGGCCCCACGCACGGTAATATCCACGGCTACAGCCTTACCATAGCCGGGACCATTTGCGTCTTTTGGCTCACGTATGTGAACATGTCGCTGGCAATCAAACGATAGAGAACCCGGGCCGACATAACTAGTCATAGAACCTAAGTGGCACATCCATACGGAAACAGGCATACATAACCTAGCAATGTAGGTGTTTGCCTCAAGCGTGTTTAGACGAGTCATAGTAAGCTACAAGGACTCCATTACGTCGTGGGACATAAATGTCATCACTACACGTAGACGAGTCGTAGTAGGCTATAGGGACTCCATTACACTACGAGACATTTCCCCGAAGGGACAGACACAACATCAAATAAGGATACATGCCGGTCAATCAATGTGTCCGGAGCAGTAGCAAGCTACCAAGGCTCGGTGGAAGCACAAAGAGGCAGTTTCCCGTAAAGACTACTACTAAAGGCACCTGACTAGGTGTCGGATCCCATACATACCGTTGCACGTCACACGTACGCACGGCATGCTCGATATGCATAGATACAACTATGGCATCACAACATAACCATACAACAACACAACTTTTATTTAAGAGGCTCATAAGAGCCTTGCATAATATGTTCTTACAGGTACGGATCACATGACCCAACACTCAAGTCATACAAGCAAGTTCATACAAACCAAGCGGAAGCATAAAGTTGTCTGAGTACAGACAGTTGAAAGGGTAAAAAGGCACATGGCTTGACTATCTACAGCCCGCCACAGGGCATAAGGTCGTAGCTGGGACACCAGCTATTTAGCGTCGTCGACATCTAGATAAAACCCACCCGATGGGTCCTGAGTCTCATCTGCAACATTTATTAAGCAAACATGAGTACAAACGTACTCAACAAGTCTTTAAAGCAGACCTAGACTATTCATGCTTCATGTATCAACAAGGGGAGTGGTGGAGTTTATGCAGCAATGCTAGCTTTGACTCATGGCTAACCTATACTACATAATTTTAACTCTTTGTTCAAATTTTAGATATCACACACGAGTCCACTAACTCCACATCAAGACACCACCATGGATTCACTTCCATCTCCTACGAGAGTGCCATCCACGGTACTCACACTTGTCTTGAGATTTTTATGAGTATCTATTAAATTATCTATGAACAGCATAAGTTCTCCAAGTAGTCCATATCCGAGGATGCGGCTATTCGAACAGATTCATACCCTGTAGGGGTGTACTTCTTCACACACGCTCTCGCCACTTATCACTCTGTGCTCATAAAACCATGCACCTCGGCAACCTTCAAGCGGAAGCCCAGCGAGGGAGTCGGCCACGACTGTCAATCACACAAGACCTCTAGTCTAGGCTATCGCCTATTTGAGACTGAACCTGCACGGAAGTCCGACCGAAGTTCCCGCTATGGCCCCAAACAATGTGCACAGGGTTCCCAATCCCACCATTCAGGTAACCCTTGGTACACCATGCCACTGCCTACCGCGTCGTAATCCACCCCTAGGGTCGGCGCTATGCACGGCCTCCAGCATACTATAAACACCAGAAACTACTTGCAACTCCTGGACCAGGGACTAAGCGATTGACAAGTCAAGCGGGGTCATATTTCAGGGCCCAGCATGTGGTAGTAACTATCCTTGGATCACAAACACGGAACTCAGTTCCTAAGAACGGTCCCAATGAGACAACCCGCTATGTACTCCTACATAGCCTCTCATCGCTACCTTTACCAAATTGAGTTCATCATTAAGCTTATCACATTAGAACAATATTGTTTCACTCCAGTTCATCACCCAGATGAATCAAACCTGACTCAACTCTAAGCATAGCAAGCATAGCAGGCAAGTAGGTAAAGCACAACATGGCTCAAGCATCTACCAAGTATGCTAGGTTGCAAAGTTTAGCTATTTACTGTGACAATGATAGGTCATGCAAAGGAATGGGTTCATCTACCGTTCATGACAGACAATTAAACATTTGTCCTAATGCAATAAACAAGAGCAGGAACGAGAGAATGGGATGTTATCGGAATGATCAATGGGGTTGCTTGCCTTGCTGGGAAGCAGGAAGGTATTCTCCTTCGTTGGAATACTCAGAGGTATCCTCAGAAGCAGGGCCTACCATAATGTAGATAAATAACAATCAATACACGGCAAGTGCAACAATATGATGTGTGATCATGACATGGCAGCATGTATGGATGAGCTAATGCAACTACTATCCAAGTTAAATAAAGTAATTTTGAATATAGGTTCAAAATCGTTCTCCATTACATATTCCATATGTTAACCTATTAGTAAATGTCAATGTTCATCTAGATAGGTTGCCCTAACATGCATGATAACAGCACCATTGGATTCATTGGATTTTTCTGATAAATTTTCATATACAAATTATTTCAATCTGAGTTACAGATTAATTTATATGAATTTTCTAAGTTTTAAATAGTTTTTGGAAATAATTTAATTCAGGAAATTCTTTATTGCATCAGCATGACATCATCATGATGTTAGCTGGTCAACAGACCGTTACAGGTCAAACCTAACCAGTGGGGTCCACTGGTCAGTGACCCAACCTCTAACCGAATTTAATTAAATCACTAATTGCTAATTAATTAGGATAGGGCCCACTGTCAGTGGGTCATTAACTTAATTAAATTAATTAATTAATTACTAATCCTAATTAACCCTGACCCGGCCACACTTGCCGGTGACCTAGGGGTCAAACCCCCATGGTCAACGCCGGCCAGACTCATCAGCGTTGAGCCGCCGGTGGCTCCAAAGGACGTGGAGGGATCGGGTTTCCTCCTCCGATAACCATTTCGCCGGCGGAAGGCACCAGGCAAGCCTAGGCTCATGCGCGCGTCCACCCCGACACCTCTTAGAGGCTGAGACGGGTGGGATCGATGCCGGCGACGAGCTCGGCGGCTGCCGGAGCTTGGGCGAGCACGAGTTCGACGAACCAGGGTGTAACATGACCGCAACTTGGCTCCTACGGCATCTACGTGGCCCCACGAGCTCGGTGGTGGCCTCGGAAGGACCAGCTGGTCACCGGAGCAACGCCGGCGACGAGCTCATGCGGCGGGGCATTTCGAGCATCGACGGAACTAGGGCCTACAGAGGGGTAAATGGTCGGAGAGGAGATGGGAAAGGACCAGGGGCTCACTATGGACTCGGAATC
The DNA here is from genome assembly GCA_022496015.1 of Hordeum marinum. Classification (NCBI taxonomy): domain Eukaryota; kingdom Viridiplantae; phylum Streptophyta; class Magnoliopsida; order Poales; family Poaceae; genus Hordeum; species Hordeum marinum. The sequence continues at coordinate 139,535,600 of CM039672.1, forward strand.
GACGAGAGCTTGCTCGAGGAGGGCTCGGAGGCGACAAATCGAGGGCGGCCAAGCTCGAACCTGAGGAGGAAGAAGGGCTCGAGGGCGATGCTCCAGGGCTTCTGGCGATGCGTGGCGCAGAGGACGGGGACGACGAGGCGGAGCCTATGGCGGGCTCCAGGAGGCACGGGAGCAGGTGCAACTACGGCGGCGAGCGAGTGGGGCCATCAGCCATGGCGGAGTAGAGGAGAGGGAGGAGGCAGGGGGAGAATGGGCGAGAGAGAGAGCGCTGGGGATGGCAGCGCATGATCATCCGCTCGCTAGCGCGACGGGGGGATGCAGGCATGCAGGGAGCTGCGTGGCAGCTGTGGCGCACGCGCACGGTGAGCACACGCTCGTCCTCCTGGCCGCCAGGAGGACGACGACAGTGCTAGGCCAGATGGGTCGGCCTAGGTGGCTTCCTCCTATTTTTAAAAATTCCAGTTTCTGTTTTATTTTCTGACATTTATTTTATTTATTTTTATTTAGGCACAAATGTCTGGCATAAAATATCCCAAATATTTTATGGAACTTAGTTTGAATATTTCAAACTTCCATAAAATGTTTCAGAATATTTTGAATACTAAAATAATCATAATGCTTTATTTTGGCATTTTCAACAGCTTTAATATTTATTTTTGAAATTCTTTAAAGATTCAAATATTTCGAATGGCCCCTGATATATTAATGTCCACATTTATCAGACATAGGGGACATTTTTTATAGGCATTTTGGATTTGTTGGTTTTTCACGGCTATTAAATTTGTTTGCTTCAAGTGAGGTGTTTGGGGTTTCTGTTAATCCCCATTTCAAGTTGATGCAAAAGTGAAAACATGATTCACACATATGCTGACCTAAGTAAACCAACTAGGGATGTGACAACTCACCCGCACTCAAAAGAATCTCGTCCCGAGATTTGGAAGTCGTCGGGAAGAGCGCGAGGTACTCTAGTTGAAGACGATCCTCTCTTTCCCATGTGGCCTCCTTCTCAGAATGGTGTGACCATTGAACCTTGAGAAACTTGATGTTTTGACGCCGAGTGGTACGCTCAGCTTGATCAAGAATACGAACAGGGTATTCTCGATATGTAAGGTTATCTTGGAGATCAAGAGCTTCGTGGTCTACTTCACGGACAGGGTCCAAGAAGCAATGCCTGAGTTGCGAGACCTGGAAGACGTCATGAACCTTGGAAATATGCGGCGGAAGTTCCAATTGGTAGGCAACCTCTCCTCGTTTAGCAAGAATGCAAAAACGTCCAATGTAACGAGGAGCCAACTTGCCCTTGATACCGAATTGGTGGGGTACCCTTCAGAGGTGTAACCCGAAGATAAGCCTTCTCGTCAACTACATAGATCACAGCCTTATGATGATGATCATATTGGCTCTTTTGACGAGATTGGGCTATTTTCAACTTTTCACGAATAATGCGAACTTGCTCCTCTGCATCCTGGATCATATCCAGGCCAAAGAGTTGCCTCTCTCTGGTTTCTGACCAGTTAAGAGGTGTTCGACACCTTCGTCCATAGAGAACTTCAAAGGGGGATTTGCCCAAGCTTGATTGATAACTATTGTTATAAGAAAATTCGGCAAATGGAAGACATTTCTCCTAATTCATACCGAAGGATATAACACAAGCTTGGAGCATGTCTTCGAGGATTTGACTGACTTGCTCAACTTGACCACTTGACTGCGGATGGAAAGCGGTGCTAAAGGAAAGATAAGTCCCCATAGTGGTTTGGAAACTTCCCCAAAATCGGGAAGTAAAGATACTTCCATGGTCCGAGTTAATCTCCAAAGGAACACCATGAAGAGAAACTATCCGTGATACGTATAGCTCCGCTAGCTGGCTAGCAGTTATACTCTCCCGAACAGGAAGAAAATGAGCCACTTTGGAAAGACGGTCTATGACCACAAAGATAGCATTTTTCCCTTTCTTAGTCCTCGGAAATCCGGTGATGAAATCCATATCGACCTTATCCCATTTCCATTCAGGAATGGCTAAGGGTTGAAGGGTGCCAGCAGACCTTTGATGTTCTGCCTTAACACAACAAAAAATGTCGCAGTTAGCAACGAACTGAGCAATTTCTCTCTTCATCCTAGTCCACCAAAACCTCTGGCGTAGGTCCTGATACATCTTGGTACTACCAAGATGAATCGTGAGAGGAGAATCATGAGCCTCCTTAAGGATCGGATGTCTTAAGCGTCTGCTCTTAGGAACCGCCAGCCGGTTCTGAAAGAACACAACACCCTGATTGTCTTTGGAGAGATCTTTAGCGTTTCCGCAAGCAATATTCTCCTTGATCTGAGATATACTCTTATCATACCTCTGGACAGCTACTATTTGATCCCTAAGAGTAGGTTTCACCAACAGGTTGGAAAGGAATCCTTGAGGAACAATGTGGAGGTTCAACTTCCGAAATTCCTCATAGAGAAGTCGTTGGCCTTGTTGAGATCAGGTTGTTACAATAAGACTTACGACTTAGTGCATCAGCCATGACATTGGCTTTCCCAAGGTGTAAGTTATCCCTAAGTCATAATCTGTAAACAACTCAACCCATCGTATTTGCCTGAGATTCAAATCCGGCTGGGTGAAGATATATTTCAAACTTTGTGATCACTATAAATTTCACAAGGATTACCCAGAAGGTAATGTCGCCAAGTTTTTAGTGCATGGACCACAACTGCAATCTCAAGATCATGTGTTGGATAATTATCCTCATGTGGACGCAACTGTCGAGATGCGTATGCAATCACATGACGATCTTGCATGAGAATGCAACATAATCCTTGTCGCAAGGCGTCGCAATAGATAACAAAGTCCTTAGAGAAGTCTGGTGACACCAGAATGGGAGCAGAGGTCAAGCATCTTTTCAACTCCTGAAAACTATGCTCACATTGGGGATTCCACTCAAACTTTTTATCTTTCTTGAGGAGTTCAGTCAGAAGTTTCGCAACCTTGGAGAAATTCTTGACAAAGCGGCGACAATAGCTCGCTAAGCCAAGGAAACTCCGAACTTGCATAAATGATTCAGGTTGAGTCCAATCAAGGACGGCCTAAACTCTCTTAGGATTGACAGCAATATCTTTACCAGAGATTACGTGGCCTAGGTAGGTCACTTCTGGTAACCAAAATTCACACTTGGAGAATTTGGCATACAGACGATGCTCTCGAAGTTTCATCAATACCAGCCTTAGATGCTCGGCATGTTCCTGTTCGTTCTTTGAGTAGATGCGTATATCGTCGAGGTAAACCACGACGAATTTATCCAAATACTCCATGAAGATTGAATTCATCAAGCGAGAGAAGGTGGCTGGGGCATTGGTTCAACCGAAGGACATGACGGTGTACTCGTATTGGCCATAGCGAGTAACAAAAGCCGCTTTTGGAATGTCCCCCTTTCTAATTCTGATTTGATGGTATCCCAACCTCAAATCCATCTTGGAAAAGACAGAGGATCTAGCGAGTTGGTCATACAAATCGTTGATCCTGGGGAGCGGATACTTGTTCTATATGGTGACCAGATTCACTGGCCGATAATCCACAACCATCCGATCCGATCCATCCTTCTTCTTGACGAAGAGGATGGGGTAAGCCCAAGAAGAAGAAATAGGACGGATCAAACCTCTTCAAAGCCTCATCGTGTTGTTTCTTAAGTTCAGCTAGTTCTAAAGGTGCCATCTTATAAGGTCTTCTGGGTATTGGGACAGTCCCTGGGATGAGCTCTATCACAAACTTTACATCTCTGACAGGTGGAATTTCTGGCAGTTCTTCTAGAAAGACATCTGGAAAGTCTCGGACTACCGGAATATCTTCTAATTATGGAAGAGGGCTAGCATTGAGAGAATAGAGTTGGCATTTAACATCTCGAGTGGAGACATTAACTATCTCACCTGATGGGTGTGTAAGCTGAACATTCCTAGTATGAGTATTAATCTTAGCATAGTAGGCTTTCATCCAGTCCATGCCTAAGATGATATTGATGTCCGAAGACTTGAGGGCTATCAAAAATGCTAGGAAAACTAGCCTATACATAAGAATCTCATTATCATGGCTCACTCTAGAGGTTTGCCATTTTGAACCTGGAGTCTGAACTACTAAAGGAGTAGGCATAACACAACAAGACATGTCATGCAACTGTGCATAACTTTTTGAGATGAATGAATGAGATGCTCCAGTATCAAACAGAATAGATGTTGGATGACTATTGACAAGGAGCGTACCTAGGATAACATCAAGATCCTCAAGGGCTTCTTCAGTAGAAACATAATTCACTCGACCACAAGTAGGAGCTGGCTTCACACAGAAAGCTTTTCCTGGCTTCCCACGTCCAGCTAGCTTGGCATTGTTCTAAGGACACTCACGGGCATAGTGTCCTGGTTCTCCACATTTGTAGTAGATAATGGTGGCACGGGGGGCAGCATTAGCAGGAGGACCTCCTAATGTCCTGGCTGGAGGGCTGGGCTGGGCTGAGCTGGGCGAGGTGCCTAGAAGGATGGCCTCGCAGTGTACCTTGGCGGCAGAGCTGCATTGGGCACCCACACCCGGCGTTTGTTGGAGCCCGAGCCAGATGCGGGGATGAAGTCACGGGTGTGCTTCTTAGTTGCCTCGTAATCAGTCTGTCATGTTTCGGCATTGATAGCCTTGTTGGCGAAAGACTGGAAAGAGTTGCACTCATGCAGACGCAGATCTCGACGAAGCTCAGGATTAAGTCCCTTGCGGAACCTTGCTTGTTTCTTGGCATCGGTTGACACTTCCTCCGGAGCATAACGAGCAAGATTGCCGAACTCATGGCTATAAGCATCCACTGTCAGTCTACCCTGGGTGAAAGCACAGAACTCCTCTCTCTCTTGCGATCCATCAGCCCTTCCGGGATGTGATGGGTACGGAATGCCTAACTAAAATATGCCCAAGTTGGTGCGGGGCCTATGGGACGCATGGCTTCATAATGTTCCCACCACAGATTGGCGGGTCCTTCTAGAAAGTATGCAGCAAAAGTCACCTTGTTGCCCTCAGATACATTGGCAGCTCGAATTTTGCGGGACATGCTAGTCAGCCAGCCATCAGCGTCGAGCGCGTCGACCGAATGATGAAACTTAGGTGGGGACAACTTGACGAAGTCATTGAGGGACACACCATCATTACAATCATTGCAGGGAGGATGCGTTGTGTTCTGCTCAATACGTTCCAATAGCCTGTTGGTCTCCCTTTTATTCCTCTCAGCTTCGAGCATCACTTCTGCTAGGGAGGGTGCCTGTAGCAGGTTCTCTTGCCTTGGCTGGCTTCCCTCGCCCTACTTGGGGGCAGGCACGGGGTTATTCCTAGTTGAAACCATCCTGGGAAAACAAATCCATAGCTTAGACAAGGAAGACAACAACTCTAAGACATAAGATGAGGGATGTACTGAACAACATGGCATGCAAGGGTAAACACCCGATCAACAAGGTAAAACAAACTACCATATGAACACCATGATTCATACACACCATGACATAGTTCGGTACAAGCCCAAGCTGAAGTACAACTAAAGAGAGATGACACAACTCATCGGAGGCATTACAAGCTTCCTATACATTATCTATCTACACCTCCGGAACTCAGCTCTCAACCTCAGTCATATCCCACAAGCCACGCAGGACTGTGGCAATACGACTACTACCATACTAGTACTAACATCCACGTACTCAAGCATCGCCGTAGAATGCCTCATATAGATTACCCCCGTGACCCGAGAGCTGAGACAGAGGATTTGGAAACACCCTAGCCTGCGATCCTAGAAACCGTAAGGACATGGATGTGGCCTCGGTCCCCTTGTTCGCGGCCACAGCGGTCCTCGAAGAGGGGTGATGCCTCCAACATCGGACCAGTCTACGTGTGCTAGCAGATGAGTCCGCGATGGGTTCAGCATCTCCAAATCTCCATAGCCTGTCTACATGATAGGTGCTAGCTACGTCAGGGTTGTCCAAAGACGTGCATGGGTAGCATATAGCTCCAAGCGAAGGGCACGTGCATCACGATCCCTGTTCTCCAACATCTGAGCGGTCACCTGCAGCCTAGGGTCCTCATGAGAATGATCATAGTAGGCTGCACTAAGATAACCTTCCTCTCCTCCTAGAGTGGCAGGAACATAGCAGAACTCAGTGTTCTGAAGCAATCCATGGTGAGATCTCATAATAGTCAACATGGTATAGGCGGCCTCTTGAACTGCCATGTCTATGGTGACACATAACCCATATGACCAATGCAGCGGCTCTGCAGCTCCAGGATGTGATGGATATATCCTAACAGTACAAAAATACTGATTCTGGTTGAACTCTCGATACTGCTCCTCCACTCTGTACTCTGGGTACCAACGGTAACTAGCCTCCATCATAACTCTAACCAACATGGTCGTGTGACCCGGTACATCGATGCACCTAGTCAGACGGACCACCTGACGAAAAGGACGAGGGGGCATCTGAAACAGAGAATGATGCAAAGACATTAGAGATTCTAGCAAAAATTGGATAGCATAACAGCTATAATTGCTCAAAAAGGATTTTGAGACAACTGCAAAAGATTGGATAGCATAACCACTCGACTATCTAGACTCAAATCTCTTCTCCAACTATTTGTCACACCAACAATACTCAAATACCGAATTTTACTTGCGAACAAGCTAGCTAATAGTCCAAGGTTAGTAACTCGTCATCCTAAGAAATAGATGAGAAGCCTAGTTCTTAACCCCGTAGAAAATGTGAGGATGACTTGGGAACAGGAGTAAAAAGAGTCTTATGTTCCCTTCCACAATCAATTCTCTTACTTTTCTATAGTGTTTCTAGACTCAATTTCGATCGGTTTGGCTTGGTAGTCCTATAGTAAGTCAGGCTCTGATACCAACGCTGTCGAGACCCTGATCCTAAGTCATAAGAATCCAGATTGTAACATATCGCATCACTTTGCGTCCTCATGCATGGTAATCTCCATGGTTGTAGCCTTACCTTAGCCGGGACCGTTTGCGTCTTTTGGCTCACTTATGTGAACATGTCGCTGGCAATCAAATGACAGAGAACCCGGGCCGACATAACTAGTCATAGAACCCAAGTGGCACATTCGTACGGAAATAGGCATACGTAACCCGGCAATGTAGGTGTCGGCCTCAAGCGTGTGTAGACGAGTCATAGTAAGCTACAAGGACTCCATTACGTCGTGGGACATAAATGTCTTCACTGCACGTAGACAAGTCGTAGTAGGCTATAGGGAGTCCATTACACTACCAGACATTTCCCCGAAGGGACAGACACAGCAGCAAAGAAGGATACATGTCGGTCAATCAATGTGTCCGGAGCAATAGCAAGCTACCAAGGCTCGGTGGAAGCACAAAGAGGCAGTTTCCCGTAAAGAGTACTACTAACGGCACCTGACTAGGTGTCCGATCCCATACATACCGTTGCACGTCACACGTACGCACGACATGCCCGATATGCATAGATACAACTACAGCATCACAACATAACCATACAACAACACAACTTTTATTTAAGAGGCTCAAAAGAGCCTTGCATAATATGTTCTTACAGGTAGGGGTCACATGACCCGACACTCAAATCATACAAGCAAGTTCATACAAACCAACCGGAAACATAAAGCTATCTGAGTACAGACAGTTCAAAGGGTAAAAAGGCACATGACCATGACTTGACTCATGGCTAACCTATACTACACAATTTTAACTCTTTGTTCAAATTTCAGATATCGCACACGAGTCCACTAACTCCACATCAATACACGACCATGGATTCACTTCTGTCTCCTACGAGAGTGCCATCCACGGTACTCACACTTGTCTTGACATTTTTATGAGTATCCATTAAATTATCTATGAACAACATAAGTTCTCCAGGAGTCCATATCCGAGGACGCGGCTATTCGAACAGATTCATACCCTGTCGGGGTGTACTTCTTCACACACGCTCTCGCCACTTATCGTTGTGTGCTCATAAAACCATGCACCTCGGCAACCTTCAAGCGGAAGCCCAGCGAGGGAGTCGGCCACGACCGTCAATCACACAAGACCTCTAGTCCAGGCTATCGCCTATTTGAGACTGAACCGCACGGAAGTCCGGCCGAAGTTTCCGCTACGGCCCCAAGCAATGTGCGCAGGGTTCCCAAGCCCACCATTCGGGTGACCCTTGGTACACCGTGCCACTGCCTACCGCGTCGTAACCCACCCCTAGGGTCAGCGCTACGCAAGGCCTCCAGCATACTATAAACACCAGAAACTACTTGCAACTCCTGGACCATGGAGTAAGCAATTGATAAGTCGAGCGGGGTCATATTTCAGGGCCCAGCATGTGGTAGTAACTAGCCTTGGATCACAAACACGGAACTCAGTTCCTAAGAAAGGTCCCAATGAGACAACCCGCTATGTACTCCTACATAGCCTCTCATCGCTACCTTTACCAAATCGAGTTCATGATTAAGCTTATCACATCAGAACAATATTGTTTCACTCCAGTTCAACACCCAGATGAATCAGACCTGACTCAACTCTAAGCATAGCACGCATAGCAGGCAAGTAGGTAAAGCACAACATGGCTCAAGCATCTACCAAGTATGCTAGGTTGCAAATTTTAGCTATTTACTATGACAATGACAGGTCATGCAAAGGAATGGGTTCATCTACCATTCATGATAGACAATTAAACGTTTGTCCTAATGCAATAAACAAGAGCAGGAGTGAGAGAATGGGATGTTATCGGAATGATCAATGGGGTTGCTTGCCTTGCTGGGAAGCGAGAAGGTATTCTCCTTCATTGGAATACTTGGAGGTATCCTCAGAAGCAGCGCCTACCGCAATGCAGATAAATAACAATCAGTACACGGCAAGTGCAACAATATGATGCATGATCATGACATGGCAACATGTATGGATGAGCTAATGCAACTACTATCCAAGTTAAATAAAGTAATTTTGAATATACGTTCAAAATCATTCTCCATTACATATTCCATATGTTAACCTATTAGTAAATGTCAATTTTCATCTAAATAGGTTGCTCTAACATGCATGATAATAGCACCATTGGATTCATTGGATTTTTTTGATAAATTTTCATATATAAATTATTGCAATCTGAATTATAGATTAATTTATATCAGTTTTCTAAGTTTTAAATATTTTCTGGAATTAATTTAATTTACGAAATTCTTTATTGCATCAGCATGACATCATCATGACGTCAGCTAGTCAACAGACCGTTGACAGGTCAAACCTGACCAGTGGGGTCCAATGGTCAGTGACCCATCCTCTAACTGAATTTAATTAAATCACTAATTGCTAATTAATTAGGATAGGGCCCACTGTTAGTTGGTCATTAACTTAATTTAATTAATTATTTATTTATTTTAAACTAATCCTAATTAACCCTTACCCGGGCCCACTTGTCAGTGACCCAGGGGTCAAACCCCCATGGTCAACGCCGGCCAGACTCAGCGGCGTTGAGCTGCCGGTGGCTCCAGAGACGGCGGAGTGATCTGGTTTCCTCCTTCGACGACCATTTCCGAGGCTGAGACGGCCGGGTCGATGCCGGCGATGAGCTCAGTGGCTACGAGAGCTCGGGCGAGCACCAGTTCGATGAACCAGGGCGCAACATGATGGCAGCTTGGCTCCTACGGCATCTACGCAGCCCCACGAGCTCGATGGTGGCCTCGGAAGGACCAGCTCGTCACCGGAGCAACACCGGTGACGAGCTCGTGCAGTGGGGCATTTCGGGCATCGACGGAACTGAGGCCTACAGAGGGGGATATAGGCGGAGAGGAGAGGGGAAAGGACCGGGGGCTCATTGCGGGCTCAGAACCGATGAGAGCTTGCTCAGGGAGGGCTCGGAGGCGACGAATCAATGGCGGTGGAGCTCGGACTCGAGGAGGAAGAAGGGATCGAGAGCGACGCTCCAGGGCTTCTGGTGATGCGTGGCTCGGCGTAGAGGACGGGGACGACGAGGCGGAGCCTCTAGCGGGCTCAGGGAAGTGCGGAAGCGGCTGCAACTACGACGGCGAGCAAGCGGGGCCATCGGCCATGGCGAAGCAGAGGAGATGGAGGAGGCGGGTGGGAGAATGGGCGAGAGAGAGCGATGGGGATGGCAGCGCGTCCTCATCCGCTCGCCAGCACGACGGGGGGATGCAGGCGCGGAGGGAGCTACGTGGCAGCTCTGGCACGCACGCACGGCGAGCACACGCTCGTCCTCCTGGCCGCCAGGCGAACGACGACGGTGCTGGGCCAGATGGGCTGGCCTAGGTGGGCTTCCTCCTTTTAAAAAAAATCCAGTTACTGTTTTATTTTGTGACATTTGTTTTATTTATTTTTATTTAGGCACAAATGCCAGGCATAAAATATCCCAAATATTTTATGGAACTTAGTTTGAATATTTCAAACTTCCATAAAATGTTTCAGAATATTTTGAATACTAAAATAATCATAATGCTTTATTTTGGCATTTTCAACAGCTTTAATATTTATTTTTGAAATTCTTTAAAGATTCAAATATTTAGAATGGCCCCTGATATATTAATGTCCACATTTATCAGACATAGGGGACATTTTTAATGGGCATTTTGGATTTGTTGGTTTTTCATGGCTATTAAATTTGTTTGCTTCAAGTGAGGTGTTTGGGGTTTCTGTTAATCCCCATTTCAAGTTGATGCAAAAGTGAAAACATGATTCACACACATGCTGACCTAAGTAAACCAACTAGGGATGTGACAGATGTAATCCTAGGTATGGATTGGATGTCCAAGTACGAGGGAAGCATTGATTGTGCTAGTAGATTGATTCTTCTCACCACTCCAGAGAAGAAAAGGATCTAGTATGTATCCAGGCTTAAGCCTAAGAGGACTCAAGTGAACTCTCTTACGGGAGTTGTCCAAGAAGAAGTGCCAGTGGTGAAGGATTATCTCGATGTATTTCCAGAGGAGTTACCTGGTATGCCACCAGATCGGGAGATTGAGTTTCTCATTGAGTTACTGTCAGGCACCGGACCTATCTCCAAGAGGCCATACAGGATGCCCGCTAATGCTCTAGCGAAAGTCAAGAAGCATATTGCGGAGTTACTGGAGAAGGGTTATATTCGCCCGAGTTCATCACCTTGGGGAGCCCCGGTCCTCTTAGTGGAGAAGAAGGATGGAACCTTGAGGATGTGTGTGGATTATCGCTCTTTAAATGAGGTGACCGTTAAGAACAAGTATCTGCTATCGATGATCAATGACTTGTTCGACCAGCTAGAAGGAGCTAGTGTTCTCCAAGATTGACCTTTGATCGGGTTATCATCAGTTGAAGATCCGTGAGAACGATATACCTAAGACAGCTTTTACCACGAGGTATGGGCTTTATGAGTATACAGTCATGTCTTTTGGTTTGACTAATGCCCCTGCCTATTTTATGAGCATGATGAACAAAGTATTCATGGAATACTTGGATAAGTTTGTCGTGGTATTCATTGATGATATATTGGTTTTCTCCAACAATGAGGAGGAGCACGCAGAACATCTCCGCTTAGTTCTAGAGAAACTCAAGGAACACCAACTTTATGCCAAGTTCAGCAAGTGTGAGTTTTGGTTGAAGGAAGTCAGATTTCTCGAACATGTTGTGTCAGGTGAAGGAATTGTCGTGGACCCTTCTAAGGTTGAAGCAGTCACAGAATGGAAGGCACCGACCTTAGTTAGCGAGATCCGCAGTTTCCTTGGACTTGCAGGATATTATCGGAGGTTCATTGAGAATTTCTCCAAGATTGCAAAGCCCATGACGGAGTTGTTGAAGAAGGACACCAAGTATATTTGGACTGAGGAATGTGAAGCCAGTTTCCAGGAGTTAAAGAAACGTTTGGTTACAGCTCCAGTGCTAATTCTGCCAAATATACACAAGGATTTTCAGGTGTATTGTGACGCTTCACGTGAAGGACTTGGAAGCGTTCTTATGCAAGAGGGAAAGATTGTAGCTTATGCTTCATGTCAGCTTTGATCTCATGAGTTGAACTATGCCATGCATGATTTGGAGTTAGCAGCAGTGGTGCATGCACTCAAGACCTGGAGACATTTCCTTATCGGGAACCAATGTCATGTTTACACCAATCACAAGAGTTTGAAGTATATCTTCACGTAGAAAGAGTTGAACCTCAGGCAAAGGAGATGGTTGGAGCTCATCAAGGATTATGACATGTGTTTGCATTATCATCCAGGAAAAGCCAACGTCGTGGCAAATGCGTTGAGCCGTAAGAGTTATGTCAACACTCTTATCGCAGGAGGATTACCTCAGGAGTTGTGTTATGAACTTAGAGATCTCTAGTTGGAAATAGTTCCGAGAGGCTACGTTGTCGCACTCAAAGTTCAGTCCACCTTGTTGGGAAGGATCAAAGAAGCTCAGAATTTGGATCAAGGTATTGCTAAGATAAAGGAGAGGATCAACAAAGGAAAGGCAGAAGGATTCTGTGAGGATGAGCATGGAACCATATGGTTTGAGCAACGTATTTGTGTTCCCAATGATCCAGAGATCAGGAAGTTCATTCTTCAAGAGGCTCATGATTCGCCATACTCGATACACCCAGGAAACACCAAGATGTATTTGGACTTGAAGGAAAGTTTTTGGTGGACCGGTATGAAGAGGGAAATTGCTGAGTATGTAGCAGTATGTGATGTATGTCAGAGGGTAAAGGCAGAGCATCAGAAACCAGCAGGTTTACTTCAGCCATTGCCAATACCTGATTGGAAATGGGATAAACTTGGTATGGACTTCATCACGGGATTACCCAAGACCCGTTCAGGTTATGATTCCATTTGGGTGATAGTTGATCGCTTGACCAAGGTTGCTCACTTCATCCCCGTGAAGACTACCTATACAAGTGCTAAGCTGGCGAAGATATATATGACCATGACTGTATGTCTGCATGGAGTTCCGAGGACCATTGTATCAGATAGAGGAACACAGTTTACTTCAAAGTTTTGGCATCAGCTACACGAAACTTTGGGTACCAGGCTAGAGTTCAGTACATCCTTTCATCCACAGACGGATGGGCAGATGGAGAGAGTAAATCATATTCTGGAGGACATGTTGAGAGCTTGTGCACTAGACTACGGGTCTAGCTGGGATGATAACTTACATTATGCAGAGTTCTCATACAACAACAGCTATCAAGCTAGTTTGCAGATGGCCCATTTTGAGGCATTGTATGGGAGGAAGTGCAGAACATCATTGATGTGGGATGGAGTTGGTGACCGCAAATTGTTTGGATCGGATTTGATTCGACATTCTGAGAAGGTCAAGTTGATCCGTGATAGACTCAAGATAGCTCAGTCTAGACAGAAGACTTATGTCGATGCTAAACGCAAGGAAGTGATTTATGAAGTGGGAGATAGAGCATATATGCGAGTGTCTCCACTTCGAGGTATTAAGAGGTTTGGAGTCAAAGGAAAGTTAGCATCACCATTTGTGGGGCCATACAGAGTTCTGGAACACAGAGGAGAAGTTGCATACAAGTTGGAACTAGTAGAGGGTTTGTCAGGAGTTCATGATGTGTTTCATGTTTCCCAACTGAAGAAGTGTCATGCAGAGATGGCAGATATTCCTTTGAGAGACACAGTGCATGTAGAAGCAATTCAGTTGGATAACGATCTAACTTATGAGGACAAGCCTGTTAAGATTCTTGAGACTGCCGAGAGGATCACTCGTACCAAGGTCATCAAGTTCTGCAAGGTTCAGTGGAGTCACCACACCAAGGAGGAAGCTACTTGGGAATGAGAAGAAGATCTCAAGCATGACCATCCACACCTTTTTGCTGGCCAACCCGAATCTCGAGGACGAGATTCATCTTAAGGTGGGTAGGTTTGTAACACCCCAATTTTATTAAATTAGGATGTTAATAGAATCATATTGCATATCATATCTTTATTGCATTTGGAGTTTATGATGTTCAAGTTTTTCCACTCACATAAAATAATAGAGAGGGGATAATATGACTTCCTCAAAATATAAAGGAGTGGGATAGCATTTGCATTGTATTTCGTGTTTTCAAGTTACATTTAAAATTTATTTTGCTAGCCAAAGTTAAATCATTTCTTGAGGAAAAAAATTTCTAAATGGTAAGAGCAGGAATTAATTTTCCTTGTGCTCTGTATTAGCTATAAGGATTTTTGGAATTTTTCTGATAATTTTTTCCTCTTCTTTAATGATTCTGATTTGGATCTAAAAAAATGTCAAAAATACAGAAAACACACACGCATGCACACAGGCCGGCCGAAGCCACCCAGCCAGGCTGGCCGAGCCAGCCAGGCCGATCGCCTGAGCCCTCCCCAGTGCTCGCTCGCTCCCCTCCCTCCCCATGATCTCTCTCTCTAGTCTCTCTCTCTCACACAGACCTGCAGGTGGGGCACGACCCCAGCCTTCGTCCCCAACCTCCCGCACAGCATGGGATAGAGCCGCACGAGCGCGTCCGCACCTGTCGGGCGAAGCTCTCGGGATAGAGCTTATCTCGCAGCCCCATGCCGCCAGATCACGCCTATATAAATCCTCGAGCCTCCTCTTTCCATTCAGCCGACCTGCTCCATCTCTCGCCGCTCGCACCACTTGCCCCGTCCGTTTGCATCTCGCCGGAGCCGAAGCTTTCCGTCAAAGTTTTCGACGCTGGGGAGCCGCCATGACGCCTTTTTACTTCGGGAATCGCACCCCCTCATCATCCCGCATCCCCCTGACATATTTTTGCGACCCTAGGTTCGTTGGAGCCGTCGCCACGACGACCTACGTCGCCAGAGTTCATCGGAGCTCCGCCCCTCGCTCCGCTCCCTCCGGTCGCCGCCGTCGACCGCCGTCACCACCGCCCGGAAGCCCCCGATGAACCTCACCTCCCCGACCACCTTGCCTGCATCGGAGTTTGCCGGAGCCGTCGCCCCGCCGCCGTCGAGTTCCTGCCCGACCCCGTCCTCGTCTCTGTGAGCGCTCGCCCCCTCCACTGCTCGGTAGATTAGAGGTGGATTTGTTTTATTTATTTATTTTGAACCGGTACGCGGTTAACCATGGTCTGTGTTTAAATAACCACCGGTTTTTCCTTAGTTGGATAGCTCGCGAACGTTCACCGCCTAGCCGCCACGACGAACGCAGTCAACAAACCAGAGCCATCCATGTCGCGCTCTAATAGCGAACGTTCACAATTTAGTATTTTTAGAAATGTTCCTATAGCAGTTTTTTTTAGATTTGTTTCAAAACTTCAAATGGCCTTAACTTTTTAACCATAGATCGAAACGAGATGAAACCAGCGGCTAAATTTTCGTCTCGAATAGCCCTAACCAGAGAATCCATTGTTGCAAACTTTTGCAAGTTCAAATTTGAAATTATTTCAGATTTGAATTTAAATTTCATTAGGTCATATCTTCCAAAACGGTATACCCATTTGAAGTGATTCTTTTTGCACCACGTCACACGAACTAAATCATTTGCCATGAACTTTTGCCACAATATTTTCTACAGCCCATCACAAATTTTTGAACACTTTTCCACACATGATTTTATACCTGAAAAAATTTCATGCTTATTTCATGTGTGGGATTTTATTTGGATTTAGCAAAATATTTTGTTACATGTTCCTTTGAATTGTATGAATGCTTGTTTATGTGAATTTGTTTTTTTACTTTTGCGATAGATTGTCCGGAGTGCAAAGCAGAGTACTACCATTCCCTAAAACTTCACTCCCAGCACGAAGGCAAGTTACATTTTGATCATATCTATTTTTACCTATGTTTTATATATGCACGTAGTCCTTTGTTATAGGATTGCATGGTAGAATTTATGCCCGAGGGCTATGCTTGCACCCAGTAGTTCATTTGAGGTAGGTCTGAACCATACCAACTTTGTCGCCACCGTGTTATGTTACAATGCCTCGCCAAAGTAGACGTGGATTGGGGAGTGTTATCACCTTGAGATGTGAGGGACAAAGTAGTAATTAGGACCAACTCTAATCAACTACCTGGGTGGAAATTGATTTGTATGGTGGCGAAGTACAGTGGGAGCATTCATGGGAATCCATGAGAGTGCACACTAGTGGTCTGTCCACCCAGGCTCAAAGGGATCAACCTTATTTTTCATGTCTAGAAGCTTTCGTGTGCAGCCGCAAGCCAATATGGGCTCTGGCTTAGTTGAGTAGATGGTGTGACCTCTTCCGGGGTAGGCTAGCAGATGTAGATGATGTAGGTGTACCGACCTATCCGTGGGTTAGCGGAAATGCTATCGAAAGACTATGTCTCAGATCTTTCAATCAAGGAGGTGGTCGAGTCTTGTGGGAAAAGTGCACAACCTCTACAGAGTTAAAAATCTAATCGGTTAGCCGTGTCCTCGGTTATGGACAACTTGAGCTTTTAGTAGTGGAAATGTAGGGAGATCTCATCACTCTTAACTAATCAACTGGGTACATAATTTTGGAATGGTTGAGATGGGGCACCATCTCAGACTTATGATATTTGTAGAAGTAGAACAATCATTTTTGATAGGGAAAAACTAGCTTTATGCAAAACTAAACTTAGAGCTTTCCACCAGCCAAATTGCATTTACTATGTAGGCTCATTACACTTTATGATGTGACTTGCTAGTACATTCCATGTGCTGACCTACAAGACTGCAACTTATCATGTTGCAGATTTATCCGACGACGAATAAGGTGCGATAGGTCGTTGTTCCGCACTCAACTTGCTCGTGGAGTTGATGGACTCGTTACACTTATTTGCTTCCGCATTATTTTGTTTTACTTGGGCTTAGGCCACATTAATGTAATAAATACTCTTTGAGGATTCTCGATGTAATAAATGTGTGACTGAACTTTGTTGTAAATCCTCAAGTAATGTGTGTGTCAGCATACCGATCCAGGGATGACACTTATGCACAGAGAGTCCAATCCCTTGAGATCGGGTCGCTACATATACCTTGTGATCGAAATCGTTACCATTTTCGCCAGTGCAGAGGTGGCCTATTGAAGGCATTGATGTTTTGGCGCCTTTGAAGTCTTGCATGTTGAATTTCTTCAAGACATCCTTGAGGTGTTTCTCTTGAGAGATGAAGATGCCATTGTGTTGCTCACGAATTTGAAGACCTAAGAAGAATTTCAACTCCCACATCATAGACATCTGATATTCTTCACTCATCATATAGGCAAATTCGTTACTGTAACGTTTGTCAGTACAACCAAAGATAATATCATATACATATATTTGCCACACGAATAATTCATTGTCATAGGATTTTGTGAAAAGAGCTGGGTCGAGTCAACCGGGTTTGAAGCCTTTCTTCATGTGGAATTCCTTCAGAGTGTCATACCATGCCTGAGGGGCTTGCTTGAGGACATAGAAGGCCTTGTTGAGTCTAAAGACTTTGTCAAGATACTTAGGGTCTTGAAAACCTGGGGGTTAAGCAACATATACTTCTCCCTCAAACTTACCATCAAGGAATGGAGTTTTCACATCCATTTGATATAAGATGATATCATGATGGTGAGCATAAGCAAGAAATATGCGAATAGCTTCAAGTCTAGTAATAGGTGCAAAAGTTTCATCAAAGTCAATTCCCTTAACCAGTGTGTATCTCTGAGCTACAAGACGAGCCTTATTCCTCACCACTTGGCCATTTTTGTCTTGCTTGTTGGGGTAGATCCACTTGGTACCTATGATGTTGTGCTTGCGAGGATCTGTCCGCTAGACAAGTTCCCACGTGTTGTTGGGCTTGAATTGATGCAATTCCTCTTGCATAGCTTGAATCCACTCAGGCTCCATAAATACATAGTCAACTTTGGTGGGCTCTATGATAGAGACAAAAGAAAAATTCCCACAAAAGTTAGACAAATGTGAAGCTTTTGAGGGAGTGAGGGGACCTGGTGCATTGATGTCATCGACGATTTTGTCAATCCGCACTTCATTTGTCACTCTTGGATGAGCAGGTTGACGAGGCTGAGGATTTTCTATATAACCATTTTCTCCAGGTGTATCAGCATGAATGTCTTCATTGATTGGGATGACTTCCTCATCGGGTAGAGGTTCTTCAGTGGGTATGTTATCTTCAGTAGCTTTCAACTTAATGGATTCCGCAGGAGACATTTCATCTAGCATAGGAGGCAGGTGCTCTCTTTGCGAGCCATTAGTTTCATCGAACCGCACATCCACGGTTTCAACAACCTTGTTGTGATAGGTGTTGAAGACTCTGTAGGTGTGCGAGCCCTTTCCATAACCAAGCATAAAACCTTCATGTGCTTTTGGTGCAAATTTGGAACTGTGGTGCGGATCTCTAATGCAACATTTAGCACCGAAGACTTTGAAATAACTCACATTGGGTTTCTTGTCAGTGATGAGTTCATATGAAGTCTTCTTGAAGAATTTGTGAAGATATGCCCTATTGATTATGTGGCAAGCAGTGTTGATTTCCTCAGGCCAGAAGCAACAAGGAGTCTTGTATTCATCAAGCATAGTGCGAGCCGTCTCAACAAGAGTCCTGATCTTGTGCTCCACGATGCCATTCTGATGAGGAGTATAAGTGGCAAATAGCTCATGAGTAATACCATGTTCATCAAGATATTCATCAAGACCAGTGTTCTTGAAGTCAGTCCCATTGTCACTCGTGATGTGCTTTATTTTGACGATGAAGTTTGGTGCCTTGCAAGCAGTGTGGTGAGTGTCTAGGTGGCATTGTCGTTGATCGACGCCAACTCGTCCAGCATTGCGAGACGCTAGCAATCCTTTTGCTCGGCCTCCACGAATGTGATCGGCTCCTCGCCGGCCATCAGATGGAAGACATCATCATCATCATCGTCCTCATCCTTGGGATGCTACGCCATTACTGCAGGCTCGCCAAGAAGATCCGACATGCATCGAAACCTGTGTGGTGCGCCAACACTGTCGTCGACGTCGAACAGCTCCGACCTCGTTGTTGGCGGGGTTGTGAACTTCCTCCTGGGAACCACCTTGCTTGACGGCAAGGTGTCCAGGGATGTTGTTCCTGGGGACGGTGTTCTCGGGGTTGCGATTCCCGGATCCACACCTCCCGGGGTTGTAGAGTACATCGAGTACTACACGGTGAAGGCACTGCTTGCTGGAGCCTCCCCCGACGCCTCCCAAGTCCATCGCGTGTCTTCGTCGAAGATGACGTCGCGCGAGACGTGCACACGCGTCGAGACGGGGTCGTACATCTTGTACGCCTTGGAGCCCGTCTCATAGCCCATGAACACCATCGGGAAGCTCCGGTCGTCGATCTTCTTTAGTTGTGGGAACGTCGTCTTGACGTACCCGATGCAGCCAAAGGTGCGGAGGAGGAGTATGTTAGGCTTCCTCCCATACCAAGCCTCGTAAGGCGTCTTGCCGTCGACGCTCCTTGTGAAGGAGCAGTTGAGGATGAAGACGGCCGTGAGCACGGCATCCCGCCAATACGTGCTCGGCACCTGCTTTGCCTTGAGCATGCAGCATGCCATCCCGGGCACCGGCTGGTTCCTCCACTCGACGACGACGTTCTGCTGTGGCGAATAGGAGGCCGTGAGATGGCGTTGCACCCCCTTGTCGTCGCAGTGCTTGTAGAATGTGGCCGATGTGAACTCGCCACCACGATCCGTGCGTAGTACGCACAGCTTGTGGCCGCACTCGACCTCTGTTGCCGCTTGCTACTTGACGATGGCTCTCTTTGCCTCGTCCTTGGAGGCGAGGAGCATCACCCACATGAACCTGTTGTAGTCATCGACAAGCAGCAGGATGTAGCGACGCCCTCTTGGCGTTGCCGGGGTGATTGGGCCACAGAGGTCCCCGTGAACGAGCTCCAGGGGTTTCTGCACCCAATAGCGTGCCTTCTCGAGAAAGGAAAGACGTCGTTGCTTCCCGGCAAGACAAGCATCGCACAGCTCGTCGGCATGCTTGATGTGAGGTAGCCTGCGAACGAGGTTGCCTCGCGCCATCTTCCGTAACCCGTTGAAGTGCTGGTGTCCTAACAGGGCATGCCAACGCCACACATCGGACACACGATGCATGGCAAGGCACACAAGATGCACGGGCTGAAAGAAGAATTTATAGAGGCGGTTTGATGAGTGGGTTACCTCAATGAGGAGCCTCTTTTGTGAGTCACACACGGTGAGCACACCGCGTCGGATGTCGATGTCGAACGAGCCCTCGTCGAGCTGTCCGACACTCACGACACTGCTCTTGAGCGCCGGGATGAAGTAGACGTCCATGAACGCCCTATGATCACCCCCTTTGTCGGCGAAGATGACGTCCCCGCGCCCGTGGATGTCCACCACGGATCCATCCATGAACCGCACCTTCTCGTTGATTGAGCGGTCCAGCTCCGCGAATACGTCAACCGAACCAGTCATGTGGTTCGTGGCGCCGGTGTCGAGGAACCAATCGTCACTCTACTTGTTGCCTGCAAGAGTAGGTGTGGTCACGGCTCTCTCCTTGTTGAGGAAGATGAAGCCGCACGCACATGTAGTTGTTGGGGAGCCATCTCCTGCCAACGTAGTAGACCCCGAACAACTCGTCGCCAGGGTGTGGGTGACCTGAGTCGACATGTGCTCCTGCATGGACTCGATGATCGCCATCATCATGGCCGGAGCATGGTCCGCCAGATGCGACGTTGCCGCGCCATCTTGCGCAGGCTTGTCGGGTCCCGAGGTGGTCGGGGATGTCGCTGCCGGGGTGTGACTCCCCCACACCCGGCGAGCCTTCATCACCTCCCAGTCGACAGGTCCCAAGAACGTCATTGTCGAGGTATGACCTGTCAGTGAAGGGATGGTTCCCGTGGATGGGCTTCATGCCTCCCGCACTAAATGGGTGGTTGGTTGGGCCGTGGTCGTGGGAGATGCCATGCTCTCCTTCACGGGCTCGACCCTTGCCAGCATCATTACTGGCCCACCGTCCACGTCTACCTACATGAGGTTTGCCTTTGTCGCGGCTTTCTCTTCGGCTATCCTCGTGCGGCATTCCCGGACCCAATGACCCGGTTTATTGAAGTAGTGGCACTTGCCACCACTGCCAGAGCCTTGTCCAGCTCCGCCCTGGCCAGGCTTGTGACCGTGGTTGCCGCCGCCTCTCTGGGCACGGCCTCCGCCTCTGCCGCGAGCTCCGCTTCCTGTGGGGGCGCCTCCCCCATTACCGGAAGAGCCGTCGCGTCCGCACTGCTGAAGGCATGCGTCCCACTGCTCCCTAGTGAACAATAGTTCGTCGCCACACTCCTCGACGACCATGAGCCGCCCTACCAGCTCCTCGATAGTGATGGTGGAGAGATCCACCAAGCTCTCGATAGATCATGCCAGTTGCTTGTACTGCCTGGAGGCGACGCGAAGAAACTTGAGAATCACCATCTTGTTGTCGATGTCATCCCCGGCGTTGTGAGCTCGTTGACGAGACCTTGCAACCGCAAGGCAAAGTCATCGACTTGTTCATCGGCCTTGAACCGGATCTCCTCGTATTGGAGGCACAAGGTATGGGCCTTCGACTCCCGTACGCGCTCTACACCGACGCGTAGAGTCTTGATGGTGTCCCATGCTTCCTTGGTCGTCTTCTTGGCGCCAAGGGTGAGCACCATCTCCGATGGGACGGAGCACAGGATCGCCTCCATCGCCAGCCGGCCCGCCTCGAACTCGACATCACCGGTTTCCACGACTTTCCACATATGCCGCATCTCTATGATGACTTTCATCAGGAGCAACCAACTTGGGTAGTTGGTCCGCGTGAGGAGAGGGAAGGAGGTACTGGACATGCCCACGTCGCACACGAAGCGTGGCACACCCAGCTCACCTCCCGGCCTGCCTCGCAGTGCGAGCGCGTCTGCCACACGCGCCTCCTCAGCCGCGATCTGCCCAGCGGTCCGGGCAAGGTCGCCGGCACCGCCGTTCTTGCCATATGCTTCGGAATAACCTATGGCTCTGATGGCAATTGTTATCCCAAACTATCTACTGACTTCTACTCTCTCCCTCTCTCACTCTCTTTGCTAACTATGCTCAAGCACACAAGTGAACACACACACTAGAGAGAAGTGAACACACACACGCTAGAGAGATTCACGTAGTAGTACTAGGCTGGTTTTGCCTTGTTTTGAAATGGAATGGCCTAAGTTTTACAACTGGGGATACAAGTGAAACGGACTTTTGGTGCACGGGGCAGCTGCCCTCTTTTTCTTGACCATCCCAAAATAAATGCCTAAAAGATTTTAAAAAGATTTAATTTTTTTACATGAATACGTATGTATATGGCCTGAGTATCTGTGAAATTTCGTTCCATAACATATTGTATTGTACCCTGCACAAAAAAGACAAAAAATTGGTCTGAAATCAACAAAAAACAAGGCCAAAATCTGCATGGACAAACAACCGACTATGGCTGCACATTACATGCACTCCAAACTAGTTCTAGTGTGTGAACATGGACAGCTAAGTCCAGCCGCACTGCCATTCATTAATGGCATGTTATCCTATCCTGACATCTTATCCTGCCATGAGGAGGTTATCCTTGACTTTGGCAGCTCTTTTACTTTGGAGACGGGGTTGAAACCCAACACTTTGAGGAGGCGATCTGCACGGGGCCGAATCTGACGATGTCCCACACCGGAAATTTCCCAATGACAACCTCGTCGTTGCCTTGAGATCCAGGAATACAGATGGAGGTGTATGGGAACGACAGAGGTATTGAGGGAAAAGGTGCTGACCGGCTTCCCCACCGTGCTCCACTTCGTCTCGGCCGGCGCCGGGTAGGAAAGCAGTGGGAAGACAACAGGCATGACGGTAGCCTGTACGAGAGGAAAAACACCGGAGAGGCTAGATCCGGCGAAGAGGCGGGCTGTAGAGTAGCGACCGGTGGCGGGCCAAACAAGATCGGTGGTGCTAGTATATTAGGCGGTTGCAGGGAGAGAGCCGGTGTTGCGGTGGTGGGTTTGAGGGAGATAAGGTTTTCTTTAGAGCTGGAAGTAATATATGGTGGTCGGAAATTTCCTGGATCCCGCCAAGCGCGTGCAAAACTTTTCACTCCGTTTATTATTATTATTATTAGACAGGTCATTATTATTGTTTTCGTGTATATATATTGCATGATGTATTTTTTTGTCTTGTGTTAATTTTTATAGTACGGTATGATCTTAAATGTGAACATACGTGCGCATATACCCATCCCTACTAAACGTACATATACTCATTATAAGCATCGAGATATTGAGACAGCATCATATTTTCGGATTGACGAAATCATCATAGATTCCTTGTAGTCGAGAAAAATGAATCCACTGGCAAACATCGTTGGAAATACTGAATAAATCTAGAAAAATAAAAACACCGGTGCTAAATATATTATTTGAACCCTGATAAGTTGGTTCCATCACAAGAAACCTTACCATTTGGATCTATTATGATATTCATCATAAATACAAAACACCTCAAATATAAATATAAATTACATCGGGGCATATGTACCATAGAATGTTAACTACCGCCATCAGAACGAGTCATTGTTGTTTCTCCCCTACCAGAGCAGCCTTGACCTTGTCGAAAACATCTAAAAAGTCTCCATGCATGTGCCCAACGCGCCCTAGCCACAATCATCATTGTTGAACCCTTGAATATGCCTAAAACGACCGACACCAAATCTCGTCATCGCGTATGTGTGACTGTAACAGTCCGGAACCGACGCTCCAAAAGATTCCTCTTTTATTCCGTTGTCGTCGTGCGACTCGTTTGGTTGTCGCATTCATCATCGCATCATTCGCATCATCAACATAGCATCATCACTCGTTTTTGAAAACTTGCATCCGTTCGTATTCGTTGATTCTCTCCGTTCTTGCCGTCGTTCGTTTCAAGTCAAACCACACACGCACGCGCCCGCGACATCGTAAAATATTGTTTTAAAAGTGTGTATAAAATATTCTCGGATTGGGTCGGAACTTATTGTTCGGTCTTGTTATGTTGTAGGTAGGCCGCCTGCAAATTTCGTCGCAATCAGATGTTGTTTGATACTCAAACGGTTAAACCTATATCGACACTATAGCCGGTCAAATCGTCGGACGTTTTCGTTTTATAAAACATGTTGCCGGACTGCCCGCTTTCCCTTTCTTCTATACCTAGCCCCTCTGCACAGTGCACAGACCCCTCGTGCGCGCCCGATAGCTTCCATTGGATCCAGATCAACTCCGTAATCCCCCAAACCATCATCGATTTTGCATAGGGGCTCCCTAACCCATTTATCTCGTCCATCCGATCAAAATCGAAGGGCTCCAATTAGACCACATTTAGACCCTAGACTATAAATAGGGGTACAACACTAGATCCTAGGGACATGTCCCATCCATCCTACCTAGCGCCGCCATCCCCTTCTTCGGGATCCATCCCACATCCACCTCGCGTTCTCCACCCGACCAACCCAAGCCAGCCGTAGCCTCCATCCAGCCTTCCGCTTGAGCACCCCAAGCCGCCTCTGCCATGCACCGAGGACAGCGAGCGCTCGATCCCCGAGCTCGAGCACGACCATAGGAGCCCAAAGGCGCTCGCCCTGGAGCAGCATCACGCCTGCGGCGCCCAAGGGTCTCCTCCAGCTCGCCCCGGGAAGCCGCCTTGACCCTACCACCTCGCCTCACGTTCCTAGAGCATGGACCAGCAGTGTCGCCGTCATCCGGATCTGCCATGTGTCCTCTCCTTCTCTTCCCCTTTCATTCCTTCTCTTTCCTCCTTCCCAAACCTCTCTTTCACTTCTTCCCGCAAGAAGCAACGCCGTCACCATGGACGTCCACCACCGGGTCCCATGACATCAAGTCCCCTTGTCTACGACCTCCCCTGCAACCTCCGTCCTCCATGGCCATGGTGGAGCACAGGATCGATCTCCCCATCACCTGCTTGGCAGACCCCCCGCCGAATCGCGCCTGCGCGCTATCCTCATGTCACCGGAATCCCCCTGTCGCCCCTGCATCGATGCATGCTTCGAGAAGGAGGTCGCCATGGCCAGCCGATGGAGCTCCAGCCGATGCTAGTTGTCTCGCTTCCATCGTTATGTCTCGCTACCTACCACTTGTTTGTCAAGCCTCCCCACATTGCCATGAAAAGCCTCTAACCCTCCACCTTTGTGACAGCCCGGGACCGATGTTCCAGAAGATTCCAGAAGATTCCCCTTTAGTTTCCGTTTTTGGCATGTGTTCATATGGTTGTTGCATTCATCTTCGCATCATTCGCATCATCTGCATTGCATCGTCACCTGTTTTCGAAAACTCGCATCTTTTCGTAGTCGCCGGTTCTCTCCGTTTCGCCGTTGCCCGTTTCGAGACCAACCACACACGCACGCGCCCGCGACACCGTTTTAATAAAACCGTTCTTAAGCGCGCGCAAAAATATTCTCGGATTGAGTTGAAACTTGTCGTGTGGTCTTGTTATAGCGTAGGTAGACCGCCTGTCGATTTTCGTCGCAATCCGAGTTCGTTTGATGCCCCGTCGGTCAGTCGTAGCAGAGAGGTCGTCGGTAATCATCGGATGTTTATCGCCGTTTTAATCATCATGCCGCGTCGCACCATTCTCTCTCTCATCTCCCCGTAGCCCTCTGCACAGCCGTCGTAACCCCTCTCCGCTTCCGGACGTCGGATCGTCACCCGGCAGTCCGAAAACGGACAGTGCGAAACCCCAACCCCGAAACCCTATATATAGCCCTAGCCTCCTCGTTCCGCGTGCACACCCTAGCCAACCCCCACCTTCTCCCTCCTCTAGCCTCCAGCCCGCCCGAGCCCATCTCGGCCCGTTCGAGCCCATCCGGGCCCGAATCGGCGTCCCGGAGCTCCCCGAGCTCATCCATGGAGGTCCTCCCGCAGCTCCTCCCGTGGCCATGGCCGCCAGCTCGCCGTTCGCCGGAGTCCCCCTCGCCGGAGCCGCAGTCGCCGCCGGACCGCCGAATCGCCGCCGCCCTCTCCCTCT
This sequence comes from Hordeum marinum, assembly GCA_022496015.1. Taxonomy (NCBI): domain Eukaryota; kingdom Viridiplantae; phylum Streptophyta; class Magnoliopsida; order Poales; family Poaceae; genus Hordeum; species Hordeum marinum. Next base: position 139,561,529 of record CM039672.1, read on the forward strand.
CCTCCCTCCTCTCCTCCTCTCCCCTACCCGGCTAACCTCTCCCTCTCTCTCTCTGCAGCAGGATCGCGTCGCCATGGCCGCCGCCCCAAGCTCCGCCGTCGGGCCTCTCCGGCCAGATCCGGCAAGGGGGCCGCCGGATCCGCCGTCCCCGAGCCCGGTCCCGGCCATCCCCAGCCTCCCCCCCCCTCGCCGGACCCTCCTGTAGCCCCGAGCCGGCGCCGCCATGGCTCCCGACCGGGAGCTCGGTCGGGCAGGAGCGCGTTGACCGGCCGCTCGCCCTAGCGCCGCTGGTGGGCCGCCTCGCCTCGGCCTAGCCAGCGCGACCAGCAGCCTCTAGCGCCAGCCAGGCCAGATTCGGTCCATTGTGAGCCCCTCCTTTTGTTTTTTTATATATATATCGCGTTCAAAACGTTGTAAATATTTAATCGTGCTTCGTTTCAAAACAATTTGAACATGAAATATGTTTAGAATAATACGTAGAATATTAACATGCCATTTGCACCCATGTCAAAATTAAATTAACATGTCATTTTGCATATTTGCATTAATTGCATTTTCATGATTATTTAACCGTGCATCGAAATTAATGAAATCATAAATTAAAAATGTTCATGTCATCGGCATTGCATGTTCATGCATGATAAAAATGTTGTCATGACGTTTGCACATTATTTTGCATTAACGAAATGCTTAAACATGAATAGGCCTAATACCCGCATATTTAATTGTGATTAATTTCTACATGAACCTAATCATATTATATATGTTTTCGGGATAGAAAAATCCATAGGAATTATCTGTGCATTTAGTTTTGCCATTTGAGCATGTTTGTGTGCATGTCATTTATGCCGTGATGCCCTTTTGTCTTTTTCGTGTGATTTAATCCGGGCATGATATGAATTAATTTTCAACATGAAAGTTGCTCTTTGATATGTGTTCTAACCCATGGACATTTTGCTTTTCATAGATATGCATGTTTAGGTGTTGTTTCTTGTTGTCAACTTGCTATAAAAATCTGTTATTTTGAGGGTCCAAAATATTTCTAAGTCTGGAATCTGTTATATTTTGTTGTTGTCTTGCCATGTGATTTGCTAGTGATCTAGAACTCTTTTGTGGTAGGTGTAATGGAGTTATTTGTTGTTGATATTGCCATTTAGTATTTTGTTAAGTTTCATGTCATTTCATGACTTGTAGCATATAGTTTCACTGCTATCAATATGCCTTCGTGATAAAACTGCACTGTCTAAAACTGCTATTTTCACTAAGTCTGAAACTGTTATTAAGTAGCCTACTTGTGAGCTTCCTACCTAGTGATCCATGCATGTTTTTAATATGATTTGTGAAGATGAAATGAAGTTGATGTTGTATGCTACTTCCCCATGTTTAGTTTGTGCATTTTGGTATCTTGTAACTTGTTGTTTTCGTATATTCAAAATGCTGTTTTCGGCAGATTTCGACTAAAACTTGTTTTGTTGATTGTGGTTGAACCGTAGCTCCGTTTTGGTCATTCCATATATGAAACTTGCTTAGAATATCATGTAGTTTCATAATAACTTGTTGCATTCATGATTTGAGATGGTTGTGATTATTTTTCCATGCATTTGCATTCATGTCATGTGCATCTTGTGTTGCTCATATGTTTTGAACCGTAGCTCCGTTTGAGATGTTCTATATATGTAAATCAACTAGAATGACGTGTAGAATAACATGGTAGGCTTTATTCTGTGGTTTAACTAATATAAAATGTGTTTAGTTTAGATCTGGACCAATTTCTAAATTAACATATGAGGTCATTTCGGAAATGCTATAAGTTGTTTCCGACCTCATTTAATATGCCTAGATAGATAGTTTACTTATGCTTCATCTCTTGCCATGTGTAACAACATTTAATATTGTCGTGTACCTAACGGGAGCGAACTAAATATTTCGAACGTGGAGATTCGTCAATATGCAACTCGTTGCATATTGAGCTTCACTTAATGTGTAGTATTTGATTGTTGTGAATTGACATGCCTTGCATATTAAAACGGACATGCATCATATTTGTTGTGCATTATGTCATGCATATGTTTGTGGTGTTGTCATGTGTTGACTGTTTGTTTCGGATTGCTTCTTCTCGATAGAGTTCCGAAAGCGTTCGGAGTGTGAGGATTCGTTCGACTACGTTGGTTCGTCTTCTTCATGGACTCGGTCTTCTTCCGAGTGGGATCTCAGGCAAGATGACACATTTCCCTGGATACCATTACTATCATTGCCATGCTAGTTGTCTCGTATTTTTATCATTATGTCTCGCTACCTACCACTTGTTTGATAAGCCTCCCAACATTGCCATGTAAGCCTCTAACCTCTCCACATCCCAGCAAACCATTGTTTGGCTATGTTACCGCTTGCTCAGCCCTTTTTATAGCGTTTCTAGCTGCAGGTGCAATCGCATCCATGTGTCAACATGGACATTCTTTTGTTATATCACAATATTGCTGCTATTTAATTTAATGCACATATACACTTGGTAAAGGGTGGAAGGCTTGGCCTTTTGCTCAGTGTTTTGTTCCACTCTTGCCGCCCTTAGTTACTTGTGAACCGGTGTTATGTTCCATAAATGAGCGGTCCTAGCATGCTCGGGGTTGTTATGGGGACCCCCTTGATTTTTGGGTTGGAATAAAACTTGTCTGGCAAGGCCCAACATTGGTACTACATTTGTCTAATTATTAATGAACTTGCATAGGGGATTTTTCAGACCCCGTGGATAATTAATCAACAACCTAGGCCAGTGCTCCTCATGAGTGTTGGTCCAAACTAGAGCACTGTGCGGGGCCAACCCAGGGCAACTTGGGAGATTTCTATCAGGCCACCGTACGCATAGCTTATCCGCCGTGTCCTGAGAACGAGATACGCGGCTCCTATCGGGATCGTCGACACGTCGGGAGGCCTTGCTGGATTGTTTTACCTTTCTCGAACGTCTTGAGTGAGGAACTCTGATTTTCTTCGGGCTATCTCGAGGTGTTGGATTTCTTTTGGAATTGCCTAGGATGATCATGAGATCCGTGGTTGAGGTTATTCCCACTGAGTGTGGTTAATTTGTGATGGATGAGTTGGAGCACCCCTGCAGGGTTAAATCTTTTCGAGAAGCCGGGCCCGCGGTTATGTGGCAAACTTGGATACTTTGTTTAACACCCGGTCATAGCAAACTTGAAGTAAACTCTAATAAAATACACCAACCGTGTGAGTAACCGTGAGTGTCTCTTCTCGTGAGTCCTTATCCAGAAGAGAACACGGTGGGGTTATGATTGACGTAAGTAAGTGTTCAGGATCAGTTAGTGATCAATTCTAGTTCACGTCCGATATGCGTAGACCACCATACTTTATTTTTTGTACTCGTAAGTTAGCCACTCAAATATATGCTTAGTCGCTTGCTGCAGCCTCACCACTTAACCACGCCTTACCTATTAAGCTTTAATAGTCTTGATACCCTTGGAAATGAGATTGTTGAGTCCCTATGGCTCACAGATTACTACAACAACAGTTGCAGGTACAGGTAATGTGATGACTTGATGTGAGCGCGTTACTTGATTTGATTTGGAGTTCTTCTTCTTCTTCTTCAATCTTGGATGGGTTCCAGGCGGCAGCCTGGGATAGCAAGGGTGGATGTCATTTTATCGTTTGATTTCGTCCGTAGCCGGACCCTGCTCTTATGTATGATGTTTGACATGTTATTGTGTTGCTGTGACTCTGATGTAGCTTGTGGCGAGTGTAAGCCAATTCCATATGCTCATCTCTTCTATACATGTACTTGTAATGATATCCATTCTTGCGAATGCATCGAGATGCGCTTCTATCCCCTTTGAGGCCCTCGTGCCAAATAAGGATAGGACCGCGTCTTGGGCGTGACAACCTTCCCAGCAAACGTTTGTTTGGCTATGTTACCGCTTGCTCAGCCCTTCTTATAGTGTTTCTAGCTGCGGGTGCAATTGCTTTCATGTGTAAACATGGACATTCTTTTGTTATCGCAATATTATTGCTATTTAATTTAATGCAGATATATACTTGGTAAAGGGTGGAAGGCTTGGCCTTTTGCTCGGTGTTTTGTTCCACCTTTGCCGCCATAGTTACTTGTGTACCCGTGTTATGTTCCATAATTGAGCGCTCCTAACATGCCCGGGGTTGTTATGGGGACCCCCTTGATTTTCTTCTTTGGATAAAACTTGTCTGGCAAGGCCCAACATTGGTACTACATTTGCCCAACATAATAACACTAATTATTAATTTGACGCATAGGGAGTTAGCGCTACCCGAGGTTCGTTATTCAACATAATATAGGGGGCCAGTGCTGCTAGTGCTGGTCAAAAATAGAGCCACTTGCGGGGCCACCCCAGGGCAACTCGGGGGATTTCTATCAAGCCCCCGTATGTATTGCTCATTCGGCCGTGTCCTGAGAACAAGATACGCGGCTCCTATCGGGTTTGTCAACACGTCGGGCGGTCCTGCTGGACTTGTTTTTACCTTTGTCGAATGTCTTGCGCGTGGGATTTTGATGACACTTCGGGCTATCTCGAAGTCACCTAGTACTGGGGAGGCGTCCGGGGTACTGCCATGTTTGGGATCATTGTGATTTCGAGGGTCTGAGATAGATGGAGTTCCGAAGCCTTTGGTTATGTGTTGACAGATGGATATGGTTGGAGTGTAGGGCTTGTTAGTTGTGTGAGATATTTTACCTCCCTGTATCCCCAACATCCGATTGCATAACCATAGATTTCGGAAGTTCTTAGGTGGGAATTCAAGTAGGTACCTAGGATTATCATTCCAAAAAGTGCATAATGGGTATGTATTTGTTCTAGCTTCTTTTGTAACCCTCATCCTTTGTTTGTTTTTTAATATGGTAATTCGAGTTGCTTCGATATAGAGTGGTGATGGCATATCTTTTCTGAGTAGTGTTCTCATATTTTACGGGAATGCTAAACCTTTTGTTCAACTGGAGTTGTCATGAAATTCTTTTCAACCGGTGTGCTCCTCTTCAAGATATTCAATCATCTCCAATATGTGCAAGATCAATCCTCATATTCTTTTGCGGAGTCTGTTTGATCTGTTCCAAGTTTTCTTTGGTTTTCCCACCCTCCTGCCTTTTTCTTCAATGATTAAATTCTCATCCAAGTGCCTTCTCTATTCATGTGATGCTAAAGCTATCTTTTCTAACATTATGTATCCAGTGAGTTCTTGTGGAGATTCTCAGGAGTTTCGGTTTCACGATCTATCCTCGTATTGTTTGTTTTTGTTGTGATTCTTCTCCAGTGGATTCAATTCAACCTTTCGGTGTTCGTCATATCCTTCATAAGCTGGCCAATGCATTCCCGTGTGGGAATTCTTATTCAAGCCTCTCTTGTTTATGGACCTCTCTCAATTCTATCCGGAGTTTTCAGCATATCTCAGAAGATTCATGTTCCTGTTCCAATATCATTTCAAATTAGTTCGAGGTTCTCACCTCCTCAAGTTTTCATTGTAACGGTGCAATCTCTCTTTCTAAGCAACCTTTCAACAGTGGTTTATTTTCAAAGGGCCCATAACCCATAGGTTTTCCCCAGGATCTTACCAGTCTCTTCTAATCTTTCTGGAGATGTCCTCAAGTTCTTTTCAAATATGATGCAAGAATGATTTTCATCAGTCATATTCCTCTTCCAAGATTGCTTCGAATCATTTTCATCGTTGGATCAACCTTTCCTTATTCATTATTCCGGAGTGACTCAATAATTCATGGTGTCGCTTCTCATCATTATTCTTAGTATTGAACACCGAAGGAGAGTTTCTCTTAATCTTGGTCCATTCTCTTGAAGATTTATCATCTCATCTTGATGCTTTCCTCTCGGATTGTTTCCATTCATGAGAAATTTCTCCCATATCTATCCGGTGCATTCAGAGTTGTTTTCATTTCTCGATCCTCCCGAAAGCCATCATTTCAGAAGATTTCTTGTTCTCGGCTTTCAGCTTTCATTCTCAAATTCTTCTCAATTGTTGTCCCTTTGTTCAGATCAGATCTCTTCGTTTTCATGTATCTCCATCCAGTTTGGTGTCTTGTTTCGGTTGTGAATCCTTATCGGTGTTCTCGTTCAAGACTTCTTCAAGTTCGTGTCATCTCTCTTCAATCTTGTTCAAGAAGAATAAGTGGTGTGCGAAATCCGTTGCTTGTCATCAATTTAACTTGATGAAGGATAAACATAACAGAATTCTTATTCCAGTTTCATCAAGGTGATTTCAATCCTTCTTCCGGAGTGTTCATGGCATCAATTTCTTTGTTATAAGTTGTTCATGTTTTCTTTCTGGGGTTCCAAGCTCGTCACGAAGCTTCATCTAAATCATAGCAAGGCTCCAATCTTGTTCTTTTCAACCTTCACTTATTTTCTATCATCCTTTCATTCTGGAGTTCATCCTGGTGCTTCTTCATGGTGGTTTGCTAAGGATGTACTTCTTCTTGAAGTGGTCTTCAATATTCTTGTTGGAGGTGCTCAAGTGTTCTTTATCTTGGATTTCTAAATTCAATTCCTTCTCCATTATCTTTTGAGATGGTGTTATTAAATTCTTGATTATGAGGAGTCTCGAAGCAAAATTGTCAAGAATGAGATAACTAAACCCATCATGTCTTCTTGGAGTTATCTTGGGTTGGATTTCACCTAAATCATTTCCTAAGGATTGTTGCTATCATGGTGTCATAAATGATCCATATTTTCTCCTCCTCTTCTTGGTGAAAGAAGTTTTTCATATCTTGTTGCCCTCAAGCAATCAATTGTTTCATTTGTGGCTGGTTGTCACCTCACAACTTTAAGATGTTTTCCATAAGCCCATAACAAGCTATTCTTTTCATTGTTGATTCTCCATCAACTCCGTTCAACCATGCTTTTCAAAATCAATGGTGGTAGAAGTTGTCATTTTCTTCTTCGTTCTCTTCTCTCCAAAGATCTAGCTTCTATTCTTCGGTTCCGTAGGCATTGTGATGTTGCTCTTTTCAAGTCACATCTAGTTTGATTAAGATCATTTTATTCCCTTGCTTGTCCATTAACCGGAGTGTTGTGTTATCTCTTCAAGTTCTCTCCATCTTATCAAAATTTGTCCCTCTATCCTACCGAAGTGCTGCCGAAATGTCTCGTGAATTCTTCCTTGTTCCTTGTGTCATCTTTCATCTCGTTAAACCTTTAATCATCATTGGTTTCACTCGTTTTTCAGAGAAGCAACTAAGTTTACCTCTTTCTCTTTCTCTTCCCCTTCTCATTCTTAGATCGTAGGACGAGATCCTCGTGTAGTGGAGGAGAGTTGTAACGCCATGGGACCGACGCTCCAGAAGATTCCCCTTTTATTCTGTTGTCGTCACGCGATTCGTTTGGTTGTCGCATTCATCATCACATCATTCGTATCATCAACGTAGCATCATCAGTCGTTTTTGAAAACTTGCATCCGTTTGTATTCGTCAATTCTCTCCGTTCTTGCCGTCGCCCATTTCGAGTCCAACCACACACCCACACGCCCGTGACATGGTGAAATATTGTTTTAAAAGTGCGCATAAAATATTCTCCGATTGGGACGAAACTTGGCGTGCGGTCTTGTTATATTGTAGGTAGGCCGCCTGCCAAATTTCATTGCAATCAGAGGTCGTTTGATATCCAAACGGTTAAACCTATATCGACACTATATCCGGTCAAATCGTCGGGCGTTTTCGTTTTATAAAACATATGGCCGGGCTGCCTGCTTTCCCTCTCTTCTATACCTAGCCCCTCTACACAGTGCACAGACCCCTCGCGCGTTCGATAGCTTCACCGAACCCGAATAGTCGAGTCATGACCATTGGATCCGAATCAACCCCGTAATACCCCAAACCATCATCGATTTTGCATAGGGGCTCCCTAACCCATTTATCTCGTCCATCCAATCTAAATTAAAGGGTTCCAATTAGACTGCATTTTGATTCTAATCTATAAATAAGGATATAACTCTAGGATGATGGCAGCATGGACATGTCCCATCCATCCTACCTAGCGCCGCCATCCTCTTCCTCGGGATCCATCTCACATCCACCTCGCGTTCTCCACCCGACCAACCGAAGCCAGCCGCAGCCTCCATCCAGCCTGCCGCCCGAGCACCCCGAGCCGCCTCTTCCATGCGCCGAGGACAGCGAGCGCTCGATCCCCGAGCTCGAGCACGACCACAGGAGCCCGAAGGCGCTCGCCCTGGAGCAGCATCGCGCCCGTGCCGCCCAAGGGTTTCCTCCAGCTCGCCCCGGGAAGCCGCATTGACCCTGCAACCTCGCCCCCCGTTCCTTGAGCATGGACCAGCAGCGCCGCCGTCGTCCGGATCCGCCGTGTGTACTTTCCTTCTCTTCCCCTTTCATTCCTTCTCTGCCCTCCTTCTCAAACCTCTCTTCCTCTTCTTCCCGCAGGAAGCAACGCCGACCCCATGGACGTCCACCACCGGGTCCCGTGACATCAAGTCCCCCCGTCTGCGACCTCCCCTGCAACCTCCGTCCGCCATGGCCATGGTGGAGCACCGGATCGACCTCCCCATCGCCTGCTTGGCCGGACCGCCGCCGAATCGCGCCTGCGCGCCATCCCCACGTCATCGGAATCCCCCCGTCGCCCCTGCATCGGGCCCTGCTTCGAGCAGGAGGTCGCCATGGCTAGCCGATGGAGCTCCGTCGCCGTTGCCATGGTCGACCTTGACCGGTCCCGCGGCCAGAAATGGAGCGGACGCCCCCGGATCCGTCCCTGGCTCCCGTCCCCGACCCCATGGACTCCCGCCACCGGCAACATCGCCATGGCCGCCGGCCTCTCCGTTCCCCGCTGTGAGCATTTTCCCCGTAGCTGAAGCTTCGTGCTTTTCTTAAATCCCGCTCTGGGCATGTAGAAACTGTGTCCCTGCACAAGCATATGACTTGTCGTAGTGGCTAGAGCCCTCTCCTTCCACTCAGGAGACCTGGGATCAGATCCTTGCGGCTGCGGGACCTTTTTCTTTTCAGTTTTTGTTGCCTCATCGGTGTTACAACCCTGCTATTGCTTGAGTAATGACTGAGCTGCGCCATAGCACGAGCATCTTACCAGCTCAACTGGTCAACCCAGCACGCCAATATCCATCCAGGGGATCTGGTGTTCAAAACATGGCATTGTATAAAATTCATATAAATTCAACCGTGCATCATATGAAGACATGCTATATATGAATGTTGCTCAGTTTTTTGTCTAGTTTCACAATATTAAATTTTTTACACATGTTAAAAATGTTTAAACTTGATGTTTGATCAATTTGCATGTATGACCTATTAAAACGGTTTCATCTATAACTAATTAACCGTAACTCCGGTGCAAATGTTTTACATATGTAACTTGACTAGAAAATCGTGTAGGATCTCATGGAACATTTTATATTGTTGTTTATCAACTCTAAAATATGTTTATAACAGATCTGGTCCAACTTCAAAAATTGCATATGAGGTCGTTTCGAAAATGTTGTAAGTTGCTTTTGGCCTCATTTAAAGTGCCTAAGTAATGTAGTTGTTTATGCTTGATCCCTGACCATGTTTAACAACATTAATATTGATGAGTACCTAAAGGAGAGGGAACTAAATAATTGAATGTGGAATTTCATCAATATGCAGCTCGTTGCATATTGAGCTTCACTTAATGTATACTGTCTGACTGATGTGATTTGTAATTTCTTGCATAATTGAACCGGACATGCATCATATTTGTTTGTGCATCACGTCATGCACATGTTGTGGTGTACCGTGGGTTGATTGTTGTTTTGGATTGTTCCTTATCGATAGAGTACCGAAAGTGTTTGGAGTGTGAGGATTCGTTCGTCTACTTCACAGATCGTCTTTTCCACGGACTCGTTCTTTTTCCAATCGGGATCTCAAGCAAGATGACACATTTTCCTAGATACCACTACTATCATGCTAGTTGTCTCGCTTTCATCGTTATGTGTCGCTACCTATTACTTGTTTGTCAAGTCTCCCAACATTGTCATGAAAAGCCTCTAACCCTCCACTTTTCCAGCAAACCTTTGTTTGGCTATGTTATCGTTTGATCAACCCTTCTTATAGTGTTTCTAGCTGCAGGTGCAAATGTTTTCATGTATCAACATGGACATTCTTTTGTTATCGCAATATTATTGCGATTTAATTTAATGAACATATATACTTGGTAAAGGGTGGAAGGCTTGGCCATTTGCTCGGTGTTTTATTTCACCTTTGCCGCCATAGTTACTTGTGTACCCGTGTTATGTTCCATAATTGAGCGCTCCTAACATGCTCGGGGTTGTTATGAGGACCCCCTTGATTTTCGTCTTCGGATAAAACTTGTCTGGCAAGGCCCAACATTGGTACTACATTTGCCCAACATAATAACACTAATTATTAATTTGATGCATATGGAGTTAGCGCTACCCGAGGTTCGTTATTCAACATAATAAAGGGGGGCAAGTGTTGCTGTTGCTGGTCCAAAATAGAGCAACTTGCGGGGCCACCTCGGGGCAACTCGGGGGATTTCTATCAGGCCACCATACGTATTGCTCATCCGGTCGTGTCCTGAGGAATGAGATACGCGGCTCCTATCGGGTTTGTCGACACGTCGGGCGGTCTTGCTGGACTTGTTTTTACCTTTCTCGAACGTCTTGTGCGTGGGATTTCAACGACACTTCGGGCTATCTCGAAGTTGAGATTTTTCATCGGGATTCCGCAAATACTATGGGTGATTCCGCGGTTGAGGAATTCCAACGCGGCATGTGGTTAATTTGTAATGAATTTGTTGGAGCAACCCCGCAGGGTTAAATCTGTGGAAGTCATGCCCGCGGTTATGTGGCAACTTGAAAACTTTGTTTAACACCCGATCATAGCAAACTTGAAGTGAACTCTAATAAAATACACCAACTGTGTGCGTAACCGTAACTGTCTCTTCTCGTGAGTCCTTATCCGAGAGAGAACACGATGGGTTTATGTTTGATGTAAGTAGGTGTTCGGGATCACCTAGTGATCATTATTAGTTCACGTCCATTATGCGTAGACCGCCATATTTATTTTCTGTATTCGTAAGTCAGCCACTCAAATAAATGCTTAGTTGCTTGCTGCAGCCTCATCACTTAACCATATACCCATTAAGCTTTAATAGTCTTGATACCCTTGGAAATGAGATTGTTGAGTTTGTATGGCTCATAGATTACTACCACAACAATTTCAGGTATAGGTAATGTGATGCTTTGACGTAAGAGCGAAGCTTGTTTGATTTGGAGTTTCTTATTCTTCATCAATCTAGGATGGGTTCGAGTCGGCAGCCTGGGATAGCAAGGATGGATGTCATTTTATTATATGATTTCGTCCGTAGTCGGACCCTGCTCTTCTGTATGATGCTTAAATATGATGTTGTATTGATGTGATCTTGACTTAGTTTGTGGCGAGTGTAAGCTAATTTCATATACTCATCTCTTCTGTACATGTACTTGTAATGATATCCATTCTTGCAAAACGACGAGATGCGCTTCTACCACTATCGAGGCCCTCGTGCCAAAATAAGGATAGGATCACATCTTGCGCGTGATAAGTTGGTATCAGAGCCTGTACCGACCTAGGACCCCCTTGATTGATCGAACTTTGGCCGAGTCGAGTCTAGTAAAAAACTATTTTGAGTTTAGTTATATCGGAGAGTAGGTTTCTTTTACTCCTCTTCTATACCCTGGTGACGAATTACGACTTAGGAATTTTGATTCTACCCTCTTCTCACAAAATATATATTTTCGGATCATGTGGGTATTTTGGTATCTCTATGATACCGATGTGACGGAGTTTTGTACTTGGCGCCTCCTGTTATCGAGTAGTAGATCTCTAAGGGACTCTTGACACATCTTTTTGTTCAATTTCCATAGTATCTCAGGACAGAGGATGTTCGAAATTGTTTCAATACTTTTTGTGGCGAGATAAGGCTGGAGTCACCCAGTACTGGGGAGGCGTTCGGGGTACTTCCATGTTTGGTATCGTTGTGATTTCGAGGGTTCGAGATAGATGGAGTTCTGAAGCCTCTGGTTATGTGTTCATGGATGGATACAGTTGGAGTGTAGGGCTTGTTAGTTGTGTACAATATTTTGCCTCCTTGTATCCCCAACACCCGATTGCATAACCAAAGATTTCGGAAGTTCTTCGGTGGGAATTCAAGTAGGTACCTAGGATTATCTTTCCAACAAGTGCATAATGGGTATGTATTTGTTCTGGCTTGTTTCGTAAGCCTCATCCATTGTTTGTTTTTGAATATGGTAATTCGAGTTGCTTCGATGTCAAGGGGTGATGTCATATCTTTTCTGAGTAGTGTTCTCATATTTTACGGGAAATGTAATCCTTTTGTTCAACTAGAGTTGTCATGAAATTCTTTTCAACCGGTGCGCTCCTCTTGAAGATATTCAATCATCTCCATGTGCAAGATAAATCCTCATATTCTTTTCCAGAGTCTGTCTCATTTGTTCCAAGTTTTCTTTGTTTTTCCCACCCTCCCGCCCTTTTTCTTTAATGATTAATTTCTCATCCAAGTGCCTTCTCTATTCATGTGATGCTAAAGCTATCTTTTCTTCCGTTTTATATCCGGTGAGTTCTCGTGGAGATTCTCAGGAGTTTCAGTTTCCAGATTTATCCTCATATTCTTTGTTCTTGTTGTTATTCTTCTCCGGTGGAGTCAATTGAACCTTTCGGTATTCGTTATATCCTTCGTAAGCTGGCCAATGCATTCCCGTCTGGGAATTCTTATTCAAGCCTCTCTTGTTTATGGACCTCTCTCAATTCTATCCGGAGTTTTCAGCATATCTTAGAAGATTCATGTTCCTGTTCTAATATCATTTCAAATTATTTTGAGGTTCTCACCTCATCAAGTTTTCGTTGTAACGGTGCAATCTCTCTTTCTAAGCAATCTTTAAACTATGGTTTCTTTTCAGTGGGCCCATAACCCACAGGTTTTCCCTAGGATCTTACCGGGCTCTTCTAATCTTTCTGGAGATGTCCTCAAGCTATTTTCAAATATGATGCAAGAATGATTTTCATCAGTCATATTCCTCTTCCAAGATCGCTTCGAATCATTTTCATTGTTGGTTCAACCTTTACTTATTCATTATTCCGGAGTGTCTCAATAATTCATGGTGTTGCTTCTCGTCATTATTCTCAATACTGAACACCGAAGGAGAGTTTCTCTTAATCTTGGTCCATTCTCTTGAAGATTTGTCATCTCATATTGATGCTTTCCTATCAAGTTGTTTCCATTCATGAGAAATTTCTCCCATATCAATCCAGTGCATTCAGAGTAGTTTTCATTTATCTATCCTCCCGAAAGCCATCATTTGAGAAGATTTCTCGTTCTCAGCTTTCAGCTTTCATTCTCAAATTCTTCTCAATTGTTGTCCCTTCGTTCAGATAAGATCTCTTCGTTCTCGTGTATCTCTATCCAGTTTGGTGTCCTCTTTCGGTTGTGAATTCTTACCGGTGTTCTTGTTCAAGACTTCTTCAAGTTCGTGTCATCTCTCTTCAATCTTTTTCAAGAAGAATAAGTGGTGTGTGAAATCCGTTGCTTGTCATCAATTTAACTTGATGAAGGATAAGCATAACATAATTCTTATTCTAGTTTCATCAAGGTGATTTCAATCCTTCTTCCAGAGTGTTCATGGCATCAAATTCTTGGTTATAAATTGTTCATCTTTTCTTTGCGGGGTTCCAAGTTCGTCGCGAAGCTTCATCTAAATCATAGCAAGGCCCCAATCTTGTTGTTTTCAACCTTCACTTATTTTCTATCATCCTTTCATTCCAGAGTTCATCCCGATGCTTCTTCATGGTGGTTTTCTAAGGATGTACTTCTTCTCGAAGTGTTCTTCAAGATTAGGTGCTCAAGTGTTATTTATCTTGGATTTCTAAGTTCAATTCCTTCTCCATTATCTTTTGAGATGGTGTTATTAAATTCTTGATTATGAGGAGTCTCGAAGGAAAATTGTCAAGAATGAGATAACTAAACCCATCATGTCTTCTCGGAGTTATCTTGGGTTGGATTTCACCTAAAGCATTTCCTAAGAATTGTTGCTATCATGGTGTCATAGATGATCCAAGTTTTCTCCTCCTCTTCTTTGTTAAAGAAGTTTTGCATATCTTGTTGCCCTCAAGCATTCAATTGTTTCCATTTGTGGCTGGTTGTCACCTCACAATTTTGAGATGTTTTCCATAAGCCCATATCAAGCTATTCTTTTCATTGTTGATTCTCCATCAACTCCGTTTAGCCATGCTTTTCAAAATAAATGGCGGTAGAAGTTGTCATTTTCTTCTTCGTTCTCTTCTCTCCGAAGATATAGCTTCTATTCTTTAGTTCCATAGGCATTGTGGTCTTGCTTTTTTCAAATCACATCTAGTTTGATTAAGATCATGTTCTTCCCTTGCTTATCCATTAACCAGAGTGTTGTGTTATCTCTTCAAGTTCTCTCCATCTTATCAAATTTTGTCCCTCTATCCTATCGAAGTGCTGCCGAAATGTCTTGTGAATTCTTCCTTGTTCCTTGTGTCATCTTTCATATAGTTAAACCTTTAATCACCATTGGTTTCACTCGTTTGTCAAAGAAGCAACTAAGTTTACCTCATGCTCTTTCTCTTCCCCTTCTCATTCTTAGATCTCGGGATGAGATCCTCGTGAAGTGGAGGAGAGTTGTAACAGCCCGGGACCGATGCTCTAGAAGATTCCCCTTTTATTCCATTTTTGTCATGCAATTCGTTTGGTTGTCTCATTCATCATCAGATAATTCACATCATCAGCATAGCATCATCACTCGTTTTAGAAAACTTGCATCTGTTCGTATTCGTCGAATCACTCCGTTCTTGCCGTCGCCCGTTTCGAGTCCAACCACACATGCACGCGCCTGCGACATCGTAAAATATTGTTTTAAAAGTGCGCGTAAAATATTCTCGGATTGTGTCGGAACTTGGTGTGTGGTCTTCTTATATTGTAGGTAGGGTGCCTGCCAAATTTTGTCGCAATCTGAGGTTGTTTGATATCCAAACGGTTAAACCTATATCGGCACTTTAGCCGGTCAAATCATCGGACGTTTTCGTTTTATAAAACATGTTTCCGGGCTGCCCGCTTTCCCTCTCTTCTATACCTAGCCCCACTACATGGTGCACAGACCCCTCAAGCGCGCCCGATAACTTCCCCGAACCGGAATAGTTGAGTCGTGACCATTGGATCCGGATCAACCCCGTAATACCCCGAACCATCATCGATTTTTCATAGGGGCTCCCTGACCCATTTATCTCGTCCATCCGATCAAATCGAATGGCTCCAATTAGACCACATGTAGACCCTAGACTATAAATAGGGGTACAACCTTGTTGGAAATATGCCCTAGTGTTTATTATTATATTTCCTTATGCATGATAATTGTTTATTATCCATGCTATAATTGTATTGATTGGAAACACATTACATGTGTGGGTAAATAGACAACACACTGTCCCTAGTATGCCTCTAGTGAACTAGCTCGTTGATCAAAGATGGTCAAGGTTTCCTAGCCATTGACATGAGATGTCATTTGATAATGGGATCACATCATTAGGAGAATGATGTGATGGACAAGACCCAAACTACAAACGTAGCATATGACCGTGTCAGTTTATTGCTACTGTTTTCTACATGTCAAGTATGTGTTCCTATGACCATGAGATCATGCAACTCACGAACATCGGAGGAGTGCCTTGTTTGTATCAAACATTGCAACATAGTTGGGTGACTATAAAGGTGCTCTACAGGTATCTTCGAGGGTGTATGTTGAGTTGGCATGGATAAGGATTGGGATTTGTTACTCTGTGTGACGGAGAGGTATCTTAGGGCCCACTCGATAATACAACATCATAGTAAGCCTTGCAAGCACTGTGACTAAGTGTTAGTTGCGGGATCTTGTATTACGGAATGAGTAAAGAGACTTGCCAGTAACGAGGTTGAACTAGGTATGGAGATACCGACGATCGAATCTCGGGCAAGTAACATACCGAAGAACAAAGGGAACATCATACGGGATTAACTGAATCCTTAACATAGAGGTTCGACCGATAAAAATCTTCGTAGAATATGTAGGAACTAATATGGGCATCCAGGTCCCGCTATTGGTTATTGACCGTAGAGGTGTCTCGGTCATGTCTACATAGTTCTCGAACCCGCAGGGTCTGCACACTTAAGGTTTGGTGGCGTTTTGGTAGTATAGAGTTATGTATGGTGGTGACCAAAGGTTGTTCGGAGTCCCGGATGAGATCCCGGACGTCATGATGAGCTCTGGAATGGTCTGGAGGTAAATATTAATATATAGGAAGTCCTATTTTGGTCGTCGAAAAAGTTTCGGGCTCATCAGTAGTGTACCGGGAGTGTCGGTAGTGTACCGGGAGACCATCGGGAGGGGTATTTCGACCCAAGAGGCAACATGGGCTGTGGGAGAGTGAATACCAACACTTAGTGGGCTGGTGGAATTTCCACACAAAGCCCATGCGGCTAGGGAGAAAAAACCCAAAGAGAAAAAGTGGAAAAGGCAAAAATAGGGTGAATCCTAGTCCTACTAGGATTGGAGGTGGATTCCACCTCTCCCACCTAATTCGGCCGACTCCTAGAGGCTTGGCCCTTGGGACAAGCCTCCTCCTCTCTTCCTCTTATATATACTGGAGGTTTTAGGGTTTTTGCACAGAATTTTCAGCCACGTGCTGCCCGTTCCTCCAGTGCATAGTTTCTCCTCAAGATCGGTTTTCTGCAGTGCTTAGGCGAAGCCCTACTGGAATAGCTCCACCACCATCGCCGGAGCGCCGTCACGCTGCTGGACAACTCTTCTTCCTCTCCGCTCCTTCTTGCTGGATCAAGACGGCGGAGATCGTCATCAAGCTGTACATGTGCTGAACGCGGAGGTGCCGTCTGTTCGGCGCTAGATCGGAAGGATCGTGATCCAGTTCGTGGGACGGATCGTGATCAAGTTCGCGGGAAGGATCGTGATTGGATCGTGGGACGGATCGTGATTGGATCGTGGGACACATGGTGATTTGGATCGTGAAGACATTCGACTACACCAACCGCGTTTCTTAATGCTTCCCACTTAGCGATCTACAAGGGTACATAGATCCACTCTCCCTCTCGTAGATGCTCATCACCATGGATAGATCTGCGTGTGCGTAGGAATTTTTTTATTTCCCATGCAACATTCCCCAACAGTGGCATCATGAGCTAGGTTTATGTGTAGATGAGATCTCGAGTAGAACACAAAAGGTTTGTGGGCGTTGATGCTTAGATTGCTTCCTCCCTTGGTCGGATTTTGGTTCAGCAGTATTGTGAGATGAAGCGTTCCAGACCAACATTACTCGTACGCTTACGAGAGACCGGTTCCCTAGACCGCAACTGGTTGCATAGATGGCTTACGGGTGCCAGTTTCTCTCACTTTAGTTGGATCGGATTCGACAAAGGCAGTCCTTGAGAAGGTTGAAAAGCAACTAGTGTATCACCATTGTGGTTTTTGCGTAGATGAGAATTGTTCTTGCTAGATACCCATAGCAACCACGTAAAACATGCAACAACAATTAGAGGACGTCTAACTTGTTTTTGCAGGGTATGTTGTGATGTGATATGGCCAATTACATTATGTGATATATGTGATGTATGAGATGATCATGTGATGTATAGATTATCACGACTTGCATGTCGATGAGTACGGCAACCGGCAGGAGCCATAGGGTTGTCTTTAATTATTGTATGACCTGCGTGTCAATCATTAAGCGCTATGTAATACTTTACTTTATCACTAAATGGTAGAAATAGTAGTAGAAGCATGTTGGGCGCGACAATCCCGATGGCGACACGTTGATGGAGATCAAGATGATGGAGATCATGGTGTCTTGCCGGTGACGATGGAGATCATGCCGGTGCTTTCTAGATGGAGATCAAACGCACAAGTTCATGGCCATATCATGTCACTTATGATTTGCATGTGATGTTAATCCTTTTATGCACCTTGTTTTGCTTAGGACGACGGTAGCATTATAAGGTGATCCCTCACTTAATTTCAAGATAAATTGTGTTCTCCCCAAATGTGCACCGTTGCGAAAGTTCATCGTGTTGAGACACCACGTGATGGTCGGGTGTGATAGACTCTATGTTCACATACAACGGGTGCAAGCCAGTGTTGCACATGCAGAACACTCGGGTTAAACTTGGCGAGCCTAGCATGTACAGACATGGCCTCGGAACACAAGAGACCGAAAGGTCGAACATGAGTCATATAGTAGATATGATCAACATAATGATGTTCACCATTGAAGCCACCTCAACTCACGTGATGATCGGACTTGAGTTGGTGGATTTAGACCATGTGACATTCAGATGAACCGAGGGATGTCAATTTGAATGGGAGCTTTAGTAATTTGATTAAATACACTCATTATCTTGATCAATAGTCTAAGTAAACTTTGCATATTTATGTTGTAGATCAATGGCTCGTGCAGTAGCACCCCTAAATTTTAATGCGTTCCTAGAGAAAGCTAAGTTGAAATATGATGGAAGTAACTTTGTTTACTGGGCCTGTAATCTGAAGATTATCCTCACGGCTTCCCAGAAATCATATGTCCTTGAGGCACCGCTTGGTGACCAACCAGAAGACATGACCTCCGAAGACGTTAAGAACGCTTGGGAGGCACATACTGGAGATTACTCAATAGTTCAGTGTGCAATATTGTATGACTTAGAACCAGGACTTCAAAGACATTTTGAACGTCATGCAGCATATGAGATGTTCCAGGAGTTGAAGTTTATCTTTCAGAAGAATGCCCGGATCGAGAGGTATGAAACCTCCGATAAGTTCTATGCTTGCAAGATGGAGGAGAACGGGTCTATCGGTGAACATATACTCAGAATATCTGGGTATTCAACTCATCTAGCGGAGTTGGGAATTGCCCTTCTGCCAGAGGCGATCATTGACAGAGTTCTTCAATCACTGTCACCTAGTTACAAGAGCTTTGTGATGAACTATAACATGCACGGGATGAACAAGTCAGTCGCCGAGCTGTTTGCGATGTTAAAAGTCGCTGAGTCTGAAATCCAGAAAGAACATCAAGTGTTGATGGTCAATAAAACCACTAGTTTCAAGAAAAATGGCAAGGGCAAGGGCAAGGGCAAGAAGGGTAAAACCAAGAAGGATGGCAAAGTAGTTGCTACTCCTGTAAAGAAGCCCAAGCATGGACCCAAGCCAGAAACTGAGTGCTTTCATTGCAAGGGAACTGGTCACTGGAAGCAGAACTGCCCCAAGTACCTGGCTGACAAGAAGGCGGCCAACGACAAACAAGGTATATATGATATACATGTTATTGATGTGTACCTTGCTAGCTCTCGTAGTAGTGCATGGGTATTTGATACCGGTTCGGTTGCTCACATTTGCAACTCAAAGCAAGAACTACGGAATAAACGAAGGTTGGCGAAGGACGAAGTGACGATGCGCGTGGGAAATGGTTCCAAGGTTGATGTGATGGCCGTCAGCACGCTCTCTCTTCGATTACCATCGGGATTAGTGATGAACCTGAATAATTGTTATTTAGTGCCTACGTTAAGCATGAACATTATATCTGGATCTTGTTTATTGCGAGATGGTTACTCATTTAAATAGAGAATAAAGGTTGTTCTATTTATATGAGTAATATCTTTTATGGTCATGCACCCAATGTTAGGGGTTTATTCATATTGAATCTTGATAGTGATGAAACACATGTTCATAACATTGATGCCAAAAGATGTAGAGTTGATAATGATAGTACCACTTTCTTGTGGCACTGCCGTTTAGGTCATATTGGTGTAAAACGCATGAGGAAGCTCCATGCTGATGGACTTTTGGAGTCACTTGATTTTGAATCACTTGACACATGTGAACCATGCCTCATGGGCAAGATGACTAAAACGCCGTTCTCTAGAACAATGGAACTGGCAAGTGACTTATTGGAAATCATACATACTGATGTGTGCGGTCCAATGAATGTTACAGCACGTGGTGGATATTGTTATTTTCCCACCTTCACTGATGACTTAAGTAGATATGGGTATATTTACTTAATGAAACACAAGTCTGAAACGTTTGAAAAGTTCAAGCAATTTCAGAGTGAAGTTGAGAATCATTGTAACAAGAAGATTAAGTTCCTACGATCTGATCGAGGAGGTGAATATCTGAGTTATGAGTTTGGCAGTCACTTAAGACAGTGTGGAATTGTTTCACAGTTGACACCGGCCGGAACACCACAGCGTAATGGTGTGTTCGAACGTTGTAATCGAACCTTATTAGATATGGTGCGTTCTATGATGTCTCTTGCTGATTTGCCACTATAGTTTTGGGGTTATGCATTAGAGACAGCCGCATTCACTTTAAATAGGGCACCATCGAAATCCGTTGAGACGACGCCATATGAACTGTGGTTTGGCAAGAGGCCAAAGTTGTCGTTTCTTAAAGTTTGGGGATGTGATGCTTATGTCAAAAAGCTTCAACCTGAAAAGCTGGAACCCAAAGCGAAGGAATGCGTCTTCATAGGATACCCAAAAGAGACAGTCGGGTATACCTTCTATCTTAGATCCGAAGGCAAAGTGTTTGTCGCTAAGAACAGAACATTTCTTGAGAAAGAGTTTCTCTCGAAAGAATTGAGTGGGAGGAAAACAGAGCTCGATGAGGTTATTGAACCTTTACTTCAACCAGAAAGTAGCGCAGTGCAGAAAGATGTTTCTGTGGAACCTATGATGGTAGAAGAGGAAGTTAATGATGATGATCATGAAGCTTCAGATCAAGCTACTATTGAACCTCGTAGGTTGACAAGGCCATGTACTACTCCTGAGTGGTACGGCAACCCTGTCTTGGAGGTCATGTTGTTGGACAACAATGAACCTACGAGCTATGGAGGAGCAGTGATGGGCCCGGATTCTGAAAAATGGTTAGAGGCCATGGAATCCGAGATGGGATCCATGTATGAAAACAAAGTATGGACTTTTGAAGTATTACCTGAAGGGAGAAAGGCCATTCAGAACAAATGGACCTTTAAGAAGATGACAGACGCGGACGGTAATGTCACCGTCTATAAAGCTCGACTTGTGGCAAAGGGTTTCTCACAAGTTCAAGGAGTTGACTGCGATGAGATCTTCTCACCCATAGCGATGCTTAAGTCCGTCAGAATCATGTTAGCAATATCCACATATTACGGCTATGAAATTTGGCAGATGGATGTCAAAATAGCGTTCCTCAACGGTTTCCTTGAGGAATAGTTGTATATGATGCAATCGGAAGGTTTTTTCGATCCAGAGAATGCTAACAAATTTTGCAAACACCAGCGATCCATTTATGGGCTGGTGCAAGCATCTCGGAGTTGGAATAAGCGCTTTGATGAGGTGATCAAAGCGTTTGGTTTTATACAAGTTTATGGAGAAGCTTGTATTTACAAGAAAGTGAGTGGGAGCTCTATAGCGTTTCTAATATGATATGTGGATGACATATTGCTGATTGGAAAAAATATAGAAATGATGGAAAGCGTGAAGGAATATTTGGACAGGAGTTTTTCAATGAAGGACATAGGAGAAGCTGCTTTCATATTAGGCATTAAGATCTATAGAGATAGATCGAGACGCTTAATAGCACTTTCACAGAGCACATACCTTGATAAAGTTTTGAAGAAGTTCAAAATGGATCAGTCCAAGAAGGGGTTCTTGCCTGTGTTACAAGGTGTGAAGTTTAGTAAGACTTAATGCCCAGTGACTGCAGAAGATAGAGAAAAGATGAGTGTCATCCCCTATGCTTCAGCCATAGGCTCTATCATGTATGCAATGCTGTGCACAAGACCCAATGTCAGCCTTGCCATAAGTATGGTTGGAAGGTTTCAAAGTGATCCTGGAATGGAGCACTGGGCAATGGTCAAGAATATCCTTAAGTACTTGAAAAGGACTAAGGAAATGTTTCTCGTTTATGGAGGTGATGAAGAGCTCGTCATAAAGGGTTACGTCGATGCAAGCTTTGACACTGATCCAGATGACTCTAAGTCACAAACCGGATACGTATTTATTCTCAACGGGGAGCGGTAAGCTGGTGCAGTTCCAAGCAAAGCGTGGTAGCCGATTCTACATGTGAAGCGGAGTACATCGCAGCCTCGGAGGCGGCGAAGGAAGGTGTCTGGATGAAGCAGTTCATGACGGATCTTGGAGTAGTGCCCAGTGCACTGAATCCAATGAACCTGTTCTGTGATAACACTGGTGCCATTGCTCTGGCCAAGGAACCAAGGTTTCATAAGAGGACCAGACACATAAAGCGACGCTTCAACTCCATCCGCGATTACATCGAGGAGAATGACATAAATATTTGCAAAGTGCACACGGATCTGAATGTTGCAGACCCGTTGACTAAACCTCTTCCAAGGGCTAAACATGACCAACACGAAAACTGCATGGGTGTTCGATTCATTACCATGTAAATCACATAGTGATGTGAACTAGATTATTGACTCTAGTGCAAGTGGGAGACTATTGGAAATATGCCCTAGAGGCAATGAATAAAGTGTTTATTATTATATTTCCTTGTTCATGATAATCGTTTATTATCCATGCTATAATTGTATTGATTGGAAACACATTACATGTGTGGGTAAATAGACAACACGCTGTCCCTAGTATGCCTCTAGTGAACTAGCTCGTTGATCAAAGATGGTCAAGGTTTCCTAGCCATTGACATGAGATGTCATTTGATAACGGGATCACATCATTAGGAGAATGATGTGATGGACAAGATCCAAACTACAAATGTAGCATATGATCGTGTCAGTTTATTGCTACTGTTTTCTGCATGTCAAGTATGTGTTCCTATGACCATGAGAACATGCAACTCACGAACATCGGAGGAGTGACTTGTGTGTATCAAACGTCGCAACGTAACAAGGTGACTATAAAGGTGCTCTAAAGGTATCTCCGAGTGTGTTTGTTGAGTTGGCATGGATCAAGATTGGGATTTGTTACTCCGTGTGACGGAGAGGTATCTCAGGGCCCACTCGGTAATACAACATCACAATAAGCCTTGCAAGCACTGTGACTAAGTGTTAGTTGTGGGATCTTGTATTACGGAATGAGTAAAGAGACTTGCCAGTAACGAGGCTAAAATCGGTATGGAGATACCGACGATCGAATCTCGGGCAAGTAACATACCGAAGAACAAAGGGAACATCATACGGGATTAACTGAATCCTTAACATAGAGGTTTGACCGATAAAGATCTTCGTAGAATATGTAGGAACCAATATGGGCATCCAGGTCCCGCTATTGGTTATTGACCGTAGAGGTGTCTCGGTCATGTCTACATAGTTCTCGAACCCGCAGGGTCTGCACACTTAAGGTTTGGTGGCATTTTGGTAGTATAGAGTTATGTATGGTGGTGACCGAAGGTTGTTCGGAGTCCCGGATGAGATCCCGGAAGTCATGAGGAGCTCCGGAATGGTTCGGAGGTAAAGATTGATATATAGGAAGTCCTATTTTGGTCGCCGGAAATGTTTCGAGCTCATCGGTAGTGTACTGGGAGTGCCGGTAGTGTACCAGGAGACCATCGGGAGGGGTATTTCGACCCAAGAGGCAACATGGGCTGTGGGAGAGTGAATACCAGCCCTTAGTGGGCTTGTGCAAGTCCCACACAATGCCCATGCGTCTAGGGAGAAAAAGCCCAAAGAGAAAAAGTGGAAAAAGGCAAAAATAGGGTGAATCCTAGTCCTACTAGGATTGGAGGTGGATTCCACCTCTCCCACCTGGTTCGGCCGACTCCTAGAGGCTTGTCCCTTGGTCCAAGCATCCTCCTCTCTTCCTCTTATATATACTGGAGGTTTTAGGGTTTTTGCATAGAATTTTCAGCCACGTGCTGCCCGTTCCTCCAGTGCATAGCTTCTCCTCAAGATCGGTTTTCTACAATGCTTAGGCGAAGCCCTGCCGGAATAGCTCCACCACCATCACCGGAGCGACGTCACGCTGCCGGAGAACTCTTCTTCCTCTCCGCTCCTTCTTGCTAGATCAAGACGGTGGAGATCGTCATCAAGCTGTACATGTGCTGAACGCGGAGGTGTCGTCCGTTCGGCGCTAGATTGGAAGGATCGTGATCAAGTTCGTGGGACGGATTGTGATCAAGTTCGCAAGACGGATCGTGATTGGATCGCGGGATGGATTGTGATAGGATCGCGGGACGCACGACGATTTGGATCGCGAAGACGTTTGACTACACCAGCCGCGTTTCTTAACGCTTCCCGCTTAGCGATCTACATGGGTACGTAGATTCACTCTCCCTCTCGTAGATGCTCATCACAATGGATAGATCTGCGTGTGCGTAGGAATTTTTTTGTTTCCCATGCAACGTTCCCCAACAAACCCTAGATCCTAGGGACATGTCCCATCCATCCTACGTAGATCCGCCATCCTCTTCCTCGGGATTCATCCCACATCCACCTCGCGTTCTCCAGCTGACCAACCCAAGCCAGCCGCAACCTCCATCCAGCCCGCCGCCCGAGCACCCCGAGCCGCCTCGACTAGGCGCCGAGGACAGCGAGCGCTCGATCCCCGAGCTCGAGCACGACCACAGGAGCCCGAAGGTGCTCGCCCTGGAGCAGCATCGCGCCAGCGGCGCCCAAGGGTCTCCTCCAGCTCGTGCCGGGAAGCCGCCTCGACCCTGCAACCTCGCCTCCCGTTCCTTGTGCATGGACCAGCAGCGCCGCCGTCGTTCCTTCTCTTCCCCTTTCATTCCTTCTCTTCCCTCTGTCTCAAACCTCTCTTTCTATTCTTCCCACAGGAAGCAACGCCGCCACCATGGACGTCCACCATCGGGTCACGTTTCATCAAGTCCCCTCGTCTGCGACCTCCCCTGCAACCTCCATCCGCCATGGCCATGGTGGAGCACCGGATCGACCTCCCCATCCCCTGCTTGGCCAGACCCCCACCAAATCACGCCTGCGCGCCATCCCCACATCACCGAAATCCCCCCATAACCCCTGCATTGGCCCCTGCTTCGAGCAGGAGGTCGCCATGGCCAGCCGATTGAGCTCCGTCGCCGTTGCCATGGCCGACCTTGACTGGTCCCGTGGCTAGAAATGGAGCGGATGCCCCCGGATCCGTCCCTGGCTCCCGTCCCCGACCCCATGGACTCCCACCACTGACAACATCGCCATGGCCGCCGGCCTCTCTGTTCCCCGCTGTGAGCATTTTCGCCGTAGCTGAAGCTTCGTGCTTTTTTTAAATCCCGCTCTGGCATGTAGATGTTATTTAGTATTCCAGCTATGTCCCTGCACAAGCACATGACTTGTCGTAGTGGCTAGAGCCCTCCCCTTCCACCTAGGAGATACTGGGATCAAATCCCTGCGCTTCAGTAGTGATTGAGCTGCGCCATAGCATAAGCATCTTACCATCTCAAATGGTCAACCTAGCACACCAATATCCATCGAGGGGATCTGGGTTCAAATCCCAGCTATCCCATTTTTCTTCTTCTTTTTGGGCAGATTCATATGGAATTTTGTAAAACTCATATAAATTCAACCTGCATCATACGAGGACATGCTATATATGAATGTTGCTTAGTTTTCCGTCTACTTTCACAATATTCAATTTTTTACACATCTTATAAATGTTTAAACTTGCTGTTTAATCAATTTGCATGTATGACCTATTAAAACGGTTTCATCTATAACTAATTAACCGTAACTCCGGTGCAAATTTTTTACATATGTAAGTTGACTAGAAAATCATGTACGATCTCATGGCAAACTTTATATTGATGTTTATCAACTCTAAAATATGTTTATAATAGATCTGGTCCAACTTCGAAAATTGCATACGAGGTCATTTCGAAAGTGTTGTAAGTTGCTTTTGGCCTCGTTTAAAGTGCCTAGGTGATGTAGTTGTTTATGCTTGACCCCTTGCCATGTTTAAATACATTTACTATTGATGAGTACCTAAACGAGAGCAAACTAAATAATTGAATGTGGATTTTTGTCAATATGCAACTCGTTGCATATTAGGCTTCACTTATGTGTAGTGTTTGACTGATGTGATTTCTAATTTCTTTCATAATTAAACCGGACATGCATCATATTTGTTTGTGCATCATGTGATGCATATGTTGTGGTGTACCCTGTGTTAATTGTTGTTTTGGATTGTTTCTTCTCGATAGAGTACCGAAAGCGTTCGGAGTGTGAGGATTCGTTCGTCTACTTCACAGACTCGTTCTTCTTCCAAGCGGGATCTCAGGCAAGATGACACATTTCCCTGGATACCACTACTATCATTGCCATTCTAGTTGTCTCGCTTCCATTGTTATGTCTCGCTACCTACCACTTGTTTGTCACGCCTCCCAACATTGCCATGAAAATCCTATAATCCTCCATCTTCACAACAAATCTTTGTTTGGCTACGTTACCGTTTCTCAGCCCTTCTTATAGCGTTTCTAGCTGCAGGTGCAATTGCTTTCATGTGTCAAAATGGACATTCTTTTGTTATCGCAATATTATTGCTATTTAATATAATGCACATATATACTTGGTAAAGGATGGAAGGCTTGACCTTTTGCTTGGTGTTTTGTTCCACCTTTGTCGCCATAGTTACCTGTGTACCGGTGTTATGTTCCACAAATGAGCGCTCCTAACATGCTCGGGGTTGTTATGGAGACCCCCTTGATTTTCGTCTTAGGATAAAACTTGTCTGGCAAGGCCCAACATTGGTACTACATTTTCCCAACATAATAACACTAATTATTAATTTCACGCATAGGGAGTTAGCTCTACCCGAGGTTCGTTATTCAACATAATATAGGGGGCCCAGTCCTGCTGGTGCTGGTCCAAAATAGAGCCACTTGCGAGGCCACCCCGAGGCAACTCGGGGGATTTCTATCAGGCCACCGTACATATTGCTCATCCGGTTGTGTCCTGAGAACGAGATACGCAGCTCCTATTAGGTTTGTCGACACGTTGGGCGGTCTTGCTGGACTTGTTTTTACCTTTCTCGAACGTCTTGCGTGTGGAATTTTGACGACACTTCGGGCTATCTTGAAGTTCAGATTTTCCATCGGGATTCCGCAAATACTATGGGTGATTCCGCGGTTCAGGAATTCCAACGCGACATGTGGTTAATTTGTGATGGATGAGTTGGAGCACCACTATAGGGTTAAAATCTTTCGGAAAGTCGTGCCCGCGGTTATGTGGCAACTTGAAAACTTTGTTTAACACCTAGTCATAGCAAACTTTAAGTAAACTCTAATAAAACACACCAACCGTGTGCGTAACCGTGATTGTCTCTTCTCGTGAGTCCTTATCTGAGAAAGAACACGGTGGGGTTATGTTTGATGTAAGTAGGTTTTCAGGATCACTTAGTGATCATTATTAGTTCATGTCCGTTATGCATAGACCACCATTTTTATTTTCTGTACTCGTAAGTTAGCCACTCAAATAAATGCTTAGTTGCTTACTGGAGCCTCACCACTTAAACATACCTCACCCATTAAGCTTTAATAGTCTTGATACCCTTGGAAATGAGATTGCTGAGTCCCCGTAGCTCACAAATTACTACAACAACAGTTGCAGGTACAGGTAATGCGATGCTTTGATGTGAGAGCGATGGTTGTTTGATTTGGAGTTTCTTCTTCTTCATCAATGTAGGATGGGTTCGAGGTGGCAGCCTGGGATAACAAGGATGGATGTCATTTTATCGTTTGATTTCATCTGTAGTCGGACCCTGCTCTTCTGTATGATGCTTGAATATGATGTTGTATTGATGTGATCTTGTCGTAGTTTGTGGCGAGTGTAAGCCAATTCCATATACTCATCTCTTTTATACATGTACTTGTAATGATATCCATTCTTGCAAAACGGCAGGATGCGCTTCTACCACTGTCGAGGCCCTTGTTCCAAAATAAGGATAGGATCACATCTTGGGCGTGACAGTGACGAGGAATACTAACCTCACTGTCTCAATGAGCTGGCAGAAATCTACGTTGGAGATCCATCGACTATGTCCAGATGGACGAACTTGGGGAGGAGGGGAGCCCATATGAAAACTCAAAGAAGAAGGTGCACCATTCGCTCGAGCCCCATAACTAAGAGGACCAAAAAACATAACATAAACTACTAGCCGAAGCGAAGGCACATGGATTACCCTCCGTGCCGCATGGAGTATGGCGTTTTTTGGCTACCCAAGGTCATTCCACCTACCCTTAAATCCTTGAGTATTGCTTCTCTCAAACACAAAGGAAAAGAGAACAAGGAAGAAATATCAAGGGAGACATGTCAAAAGTAGAATAAGAAGTAGTATAGATGGGTTTGCGATTGGGTGTTGTTCAATCAACTGTCGCCCTTATATATATAATGCAAATGGACTTTCCTACTAGAAAGGGACTTGGATTTCTGTCCAAATGGTCAACTTTGAACCTAACTCAGAGTGATCACGAGAGTCTGTCGGATATCTAGCTACCAAGCCGGATAGTCCGGCCTTCCATAGATTTTCCTACATCAAGTCATTTTCGAGGAATAGAATTTGCATATGGCCTTGGAAAGAGGCGACCCCAAAGGAATTTTTATATGTTTTCACGAGGTGGATAAATTTCATGTTAAACAATTTTTGATTTGAGGTCATCTTGAAGGTGTTGTGGTATGTTTTGTAACTTTTGCACAATGAAAACAAAATTTCTTGGCCGGATAATTGCCTGGATGTCCGGGTTCCAAGTGTGGCATAAAACTTCAAATCTCAGCCATTTGATATCTCCCCTCAACTTCCCAGACAATATCTCGAACGTCCGCCCTTGGGCCGGACAACCCGACCATCTATTGCAGCACACAGTTTTAGTTGTAAGTTTTGCATAGCCACGTATTGAGTTTATTCAAACAATAAAGTCGCCCGCCTCGACGGGCGAAGAATTTCAATGCAAAGCTGTTTTCTATGTGAGCCTATCTTAATTATGTTCTTTGCCATGCCAAAATCTGGTGACAATGTTCCATGCTTCCTTTTCCCATTATTAATTATTATTTTATATGAAAGCTTTGCAATTATGCCGAACTTCCTTTAAGTGCACAATGAACATTTTCAAATATATGACAAACATTTTAGAACACACTATTAATATTTTGAAATATATATTAAACACTTTGAAATTGTTGACGAACATATTGAAATGGATGATGACACGTTTCAAATAGATAATGTACTTATTTTTTATCAAATACATTTTATCCTTTAAAATGTGTGATTTTTTTAAATCACAAGACAAACTTGAAATACAAAATAAGATACTTTTCTATGCACCATGAACTTTTTGAAATGCATGATGGACATTACTGAAATATACAATGAACAATTGCAAAATACATGATATTTTTTGGTAGAAGACCGACATTTTGGAGTAGACGATGGAAATTTATGAATTACATAATAATATTTTTATAATAAACAATGACTAATTTTAAAAAAATGTGTGAGCACATTTTAAAAATGCTATTATTTTCATGAAGTTAGAGAATCCTTCAAATTTAGAAGAGAAAGTTTTACTTACACGAACACATTTTTCTCTTCTTATTTTTTTGACCTAGTTATATAAAATTATTTAAATAAAAATATTATTAATTTTGTAAAATTTTGGATTTCAAATACTTATGTGTGTGTGTTGGATTTGAAAAGATTATGCATGTACCCAATAAAAAAATATCATACACGTAAAAGTAGCAACTTTAGTTTGAGTGTAACTTACAAGTACTAGCATGGTTCAACTACTTCGTACATGCAGCATTTTTTTGAGACGTGCAAATTTTCTTTTCTAAGAAGTCATAAAATAAGCTTTTTCAGTGACCATAAAGCACAAGTAGTAACTGAGCAATATTTAAAATCAGCGGTGGCCCGATTCGCTAGCGCCTGTGCACGCTCCGTGGGAACTGACTTGCCAAGACCCAGCTGAGACTGTATTAGTACATTAAATACGAATTTGAAACATGATCACTTGTTGTGCGTAGGTGAGGTGGCTACCTGTCATTCCCGGTAGCCCTTAGGTCGCTGGTTCGGTTGTAGTTGCACCTTTCTCTTTTATCCTATATATTTATTATTTATGCATTGAAAATAATAACTATATAGTCCTACAAAACTATATTCCAAAGTATATTCATTGTTCCTTACACCGCATACCAACACATACCTTTCCAAACGCATATATGCGTAGCTTAGACAGATGCTCGCAACATATCCTTAGAGCGTTGCAAAGGATTCGTTGTTAAATGTTTTTTTTCTTGTAGTGACTTGTCTTATTGCAAAATCTTCTAAAGGTTGGCTTTGGCATAAGACTAGGTCATGTTGGTATGCGTAATCTAGACAAGCTCATCAAAGGTGATCATATACTTGGTGTTAAAGATGATATCTGTGACAAAGATAGACTTTATAGTGCTTGTCAAGCCAGAAAGCAAGTAGGTGGAAGTCATCCCGTAAGGAATATCATGACTACTAGGAGACCACTCGAGTTGCTTCATATGGATCATTTTGGTCCCAATGCTTACAAGAGCCTCGATGGAAATTCCTTTGGTCTAGTTATAGTTGATGATTTTTCCAGATTTACGTGGTATTCTTTCTTGATTATAAGTCGTAGGTGCAAAAGATATACAAGAACTTTGCTCGCAAAGCTCAAAATCAGTTTGAGGTGAAGATCAAGAAAGTTTGGACCGACAACATAACAGAGTTCAAGAACACCAATGTGCATACCTTTCTCAACGAAGAAGGTATTCTACTTGAGTTCTCGGCTACATACATACCTCAACAAAATGAAGTTGTTGAGAGGAAAAACCGAACTCTTATTGAGATGGCTAGAACGATGGTCAACGAATACAAGACGCCAAGACAATTTTTGGCGGAAGCCGTAGAAATAGCTTGTCATGCCACGAACCGACTCTATCTTCACAAGCTTCTCCACAAAACGGAATATGAGATACTCATCGTTAACAAGCCTCAAGTTGGGTACTTTCAGGTATTCGGCTCGAAGTGTTACATTCTTGATACACATCGTCATTCTAAATTTGCTCCTAAATCTCATGAAGGTTTCCTACTCGATTATAGATCAAACGCTCAAACTTATAGTGTCTACAACAACTACACTAGAAAACTTGAAGAGACGGTAGATATGACGTTTGATAAATCGAATTGATCACATGTCAAACAATTGCCAAATGATGTAGGACATAAGGAACCTTCGGAAGCTATCCAAGACTTGTCCATTGGCAAGATTCGTCCCATGGAGGTGAAGGAAAGTACTTCATCAAAACAAGTGGAAGCTCCTACTTCTCGTCAAGGCAAACCCCAACAAGACATGGAAGCATCCACATGCGGTACATGACAAGATGAAGAGGAGGACGAAGTACATCATGATGATCCACCTCAACCACTTTCACCACCACTTTAGGGCAACGACACCTTCAACAACAACAATGAAGAAGAAGATGAAGATGAGTAAGCCCCGCCATCCAACAAGCAAAAGCTAGCTTGAGTTTGAGCAAGAGTGAACAAGAATCATCTCTAGAGAAAATCTTCGTTGACATTCAAACCAGATGAATCACTCGCTCTAAAACCCGCTTAGCTAACTTTTGTGAACACTAATCACTCATCTCTAGTATTGAGCCTATGAAGGCGGAAGAAGCCCTTGAATACCCAGTTGGTTGAACTCTATGCATGAAGAGCTACACAACTTCGAGAGGAACGAAGTGTGGCCACTAGTGGAGAAGCCCAAAGACGAGAAAAATATCATCGGAACCAAATGTGTGTTTCGGAACAAGCAAGACGAATACGTTCAAGTCACTCGCAAAAAAGCACGTCTCGTGGCGCAAGGCTACACGCAAGTCGAAGGTATGGACTACAGTGAGACCTATGCCCCCATTTTTAGACTTGAAGCTATTCGTATACTACTTTGTTATGCCAATCACCATGACATCACACTTTACCAAATGGACATTAAAAGTGCATTTCTAATTGGGGAGGTTGAGGAAGTAGTCTACGTTAGACACCCCCCGGTTTTGTGAATCCTCAGAAACCCAGCCATGTTTACAAGCTTTGTAAAGCTCTTTATGGACTTAAGAAAGATCCTCTTGCTTGGTACAAATGTCTAATGAAATTTCTAATTGAAAAGGCTTTTGAGATTGGTAAAATTGACGCAACCTTATTAACTAAGAGAGTTAATGGTGAATTTCTGTGTGCCAAATTTATGTGGATGATATTATGTTTGGATCTACTAACCCACAATTTAGTGAGAAATTTGGAAGGTTGATGTCAGAGAAGTATGAGATGTCCATGATGTGTGAGCTGAAATTTTTCCTGGGTTTGCAAATCAAGAAAACAAGAGAAGGAACTTTCATCTCTCAAACCAAGTACACCAAGGACTTCCTCAACAAGTTCAACATGCAAGATTGTAAAGGTATGAAAAATCCTATTCCTACTAGTGCACATGTGAGCTCACCAAGGAGGACAAACCGGTTGATCAAAAAGTTTATCGATCAATGATCAGTTCATTGCTATATCTATGTGCCTCCCGTCCCGGTATCATGCTTAGTGTGTGCATGTGTGCTAGATATCAAGCTGTTCCTAAAGAGTGTAATCTTAAAGCCGTGAAAAGAATTGTGAGGTACTTAATACTTACACATAACTTTGGCATTTGGTATCCCAAGGGATCTTCTTTTAACCTTGTTGGATATTCCGACTCCAACTATGCCCGAGATAAGGTTGATAGAAAACCCACCTCACGTACTTGCCAATTTCTTAGTAGATCTCTTGTATCTTGGTCATCCATGTGATGGCTTGGCTTATTAGGGATGATAGACTACTCGTATCAATAAGGAATTCCTTCTTTTCAGGATCCCATTCGAACAGAACTCCCAGGTTAAGCATGCTTTGCTTGGAGTAGTTTTAGGATGGGTGACCGTCCGGAAAGTTGGTCCTGGGTGCGCATGAGTGAGGACAAAGTGTTAGAAAAGACTAGTATTGATCTGTGAGGCCAGTCTAGATCCCGCCAGGAGTAACGACTACCGGCGGGTGTGTCCGGGGCATTACAAGTTGGTATCAGAGCCAGGTTCTTGCGGGTACACGGATGTTTGCTGACAGGTGCACAGTCATGTTGTTCAGGAAGTTGGTGATCTGTCGTGGCACACGGAATGACACATGTATCGGACTGGAAGCATAGAAATTTGTGCGCAAGAGGGAACGCTCCTATGACCCGACGAGGATGTCGGTTCCTCTGAGTGGTGGTGTATGTGATAGCTTGGCTTATTAAGGATGATAGACTACTCATATCAATAAGGAATTCCTTCTTTTCCGGGATCCCATTCGAACAGAACTCCCAGGTTAAGCGTGCTTGGCTTGGAGTAGTTCTAGGATGTGTGACCGACTGGGAAGTTGGTCCCGGGTGCGCATGAGTGAGGACAAAGTGCACAAAAAAAGACTAGTATTGATCTGTGAGGCCAGTCTAGATCTCGCCAGGAGTAACGACTATCGGCGGGTGTGTCTGGGGCGTTACAATGTAAGAAACAAAACTCGGTATCTCTGTCTACCTCCGAAGCAGAATACATTGTCGCCGATTCATGTTGTGCTCAGTTGGTGTGGATGACTCACTCTTAAGGATTATGGCATACATGTGAAACATTGATACGTGTCGATCGTATCCATAGTTTTTGATCGTTCCACGCTAATTATCATTATAGGATACTTTTTGGGCATTTATTTACCAATTTATAATATATTTTTAACACTAACTTATTGACCCAGTGCATAGTGCCATTTGTTGTTTTGTACATGTTTTTGACTTTTCAGGTTTACAGTGCCAAACGACGTCCAATTGCCACGAAACTTTTTGATGATTTTTTCTAGACAAAAAGAAGACCTAGAAGCTTCAAAGGGAGGCCGGAGGAGCCACGAGGGACCCACAAGCCAAAAGGGTGCGCCACCAGGGGGCGTGCCCTGATGGCTTGTGCCTCCCTCGGGTGCCTCCTGATGCCCCTCTCTGGTCTATAAATTCTCTTTTACCCTAAAAACACCAGAAGTGCTCCTAAAACACTTTTTTCGTTGTCGCAAGTCTCTGCTCTAACGGCAGGCCATCTACACCTCCGATCCGGCACCCTGCTGGAGGGGAGATCGATCACGGAGGGCATCTTCATCAACCTTGCTGCCCTCACCATGATGTGTGAATAGTTCAGCATAGACCTATGGGTCTATAGGTAGTACCTAAATGGAAATCACTCTCTCTCTCTCTCGATCTTCAATACAATGTTCATCGCATCTTTACCTTGATCTATCCGATGTAATCCCTTTGTATTGTGTATTTGTTGGGATCCGATGAATTGTGAGTTTATGTTCAGATTATGCATGAAAAGTATTTGAGTCAAACCTGAATACTAAGATTCTTATTTGTATGATCATCATAGCTTCGTAATGCTCTCCAATCTATTGAGATAGGTTGGCCAACTAGATTGATATTTCTCTGGTGGGAGTGGTGCATTATAGTAGGTTCAACCTGATGAGTTTCTATATCCCAGTGACAGAAGGAGACAAGTTGCGTCTTTGTGTTGCTGCTACTAAGGATAAAACGAGGGGGTTTATTCATACTGATTGAGTTTACTTTGTCTACACATCATATTGTCGTTCTCCAAGCATTACTCCGTTTGTCATGAACTTAATAAGTGGGGAGGAAAGCATAGAAGCGCTCTTGAAGTGGAGTAATAGTAATAGCTGCAGGCAGTATTTGCTTATGGACGTGATGCCTATATACACATGATCATTGCCATGAAAATCACATAATTATTCACTTTTCTATCAATTACCCAATAGTAATTTGTTTACCCACCGTATGCTATTTCTATGAGAGATGCCACTAGAGAACTCTACGTCCCCCAGGTCTATTCACTTATATATTCACAAGCGCTTTCATTACCTTGCTGTTATTTATTTGCTTTTATTTTATTTTGCAATTTACAATTATCTACACAACTCACTTGCTTGCAAATAACGAGATCAAGGGGATTGACAACCCTCTTGCTGGCGTTGGGTGCAAGTTGTTTGTTCTTTTGTGTGCAGCCGCTGAAGACGGCTGAGGATTTGTATTCCTATTGGTTCAATAAACCTTGGTTTCATAACTGAGGGAAATACTTACCCACTTTGTGCTTCGATAACCCGTTTCACTTAACGAAAAACCCAATGCAAATCACGAGTATTAAACATGTACAACTATTATGTGACAATGAGAGTGCAATCAAAATTGCTCATAATACCATGCAACACTCTCGAACTAAGCATATTCAAGTTCGACATCATTTCATTCATGATCATGTTGCCAAAGGACATACCAATTCAAGCATGTTCGTACTAACAAATAGTTGGCCGATATCTTTATTAAGCCACTTGATGAGAAAGTGTTTTGTCACTTGAGGAGTGAGTTGAACATCATTGATGGTTCGAACTTGAGCTAGACACACTCGGTTGCATGCAAGGGCATGAGCTTACATGACTATTCCATGATACACTTGATATGATATTATCATATACCGTGCAAATATATGCTCCCTTGTATTGCAACTAACCTTTTTATAGGTGCTTGGAAGAACTATACCCCACAAGATTGCCATCAACTCATATCACAAGCAATCTTGTTATGACCAAGTATCCACAACCCTTCTTTGATGATGGAGGAAGAAGACAACACAAATCATATCCTTGACAATCATTTGATAAACAAATTTCACTCTTGTAATTTGGATATATATTGTTCTTCCTTGCATGACTAACTCATGTAGGTGTAAAGAGAAGCAATACGATCAAGGATTGCTCCCAACTCAGGATGATCCCTATCAACTTTGAGCATCCACAACAAGTTCTCCTACATGCTACGTATCCCTGGCCATGGGCAGCTCGGCCCAGCTCGACCTTTCCCATGGGCCGGGCTCGGCCCTAGATTTTGAGCCCAGTGTCCAGGCCAGGCCGGGCTCGGGCCCGTTGAAATCTCGAGTTAAGCATACGTCGGGCCAGGCCTGCCGTGTCGGGCCGGGCTTTTTCGGACTCGGGCCGGGCCAGGCTCGAGCCTAGGTTTTTAGCGCCGGGCTTTTTTCGGCCCGACCCGAGGCCCGGCTCTGCCCGAGGTATGGCCCGGTGTAATGTTACGTCATCAACATCGCTCGAAGGTATGTGCTCATATCCTAGAAAAAGCTGTACTCCAGGTCATGAGGTAAAGCAACTCAAGTGATATGAAAACATTAATATGCTTAATTAAAAAATGGGAACCGGTAATAAGATAAGTATAACCTATGATCAAGTATTCTTGCTTGGATCCTAAGTCAATATACTCTAATATACGTGACCTAGTCACCGACCATCATCTAGATGAAGTGACTTGTTTGGTTCATCCTATAGTTGCAAGCCTTCTTGGAACCACTCAATCCTCATCTAGTTGAAAATTCCATCAAATCCCTTTTCAAAATTCCTTGCAAATCTATCTGAAAATTCAGTGCAAGTTCTCGGATCTTTTGAGACTTTCTGAAAAGTTGTTTTTCATAAACGTTGCCCAGTTTCTGTTTAGTACCTCGGAGCCTCCGAATCTAGATTCTCGGTGTTACCGATATTGCAGATAGGCTGCAGGACCACACTTCGGTTTCACCAACCCATCCTACTGTGAGAGTGTTATATACAGCCATGTAACCTTTTTGTATTTACCCCATTGTATAAGGGGTTTCCTGCATATATTGCACACCTGTACATGTATATATACTGGCCTTTGGCCTCCTGGAAATACAAGTTGCATATTTCCTAACATGGTATCAGAGCTTGGTCAATTTTTTACACGTCGCAACTCATGCTATTGATCCTCTGTGGAGCCGCCGCTTATTCTCTCCCCGTCGTCGGTTCCACTCGTTGATTGGATCAAAGACGCCGGGTCCTGGGCTCGCTCGAAGCCACCCGGTCCTCTGCCCGATCTCTACTGCCTCGTCGATTGAATTGCTGTCGTCGGGTCCTGTGTTCGCTCAAAGCCACCGGGTTCTCTGCTCGATCTCTGCCGCCCGGTCCTCTATGGGTCCTCTGCTCGATCTCAGCCAACCTCAATCGATCCGTGTCGCCCGCTCAGTTCTCTTGCGGATCGCCAGCTACCAACCCCACTATGGATCGGCTCCCGCTTGGCTGCTGCTGTTCTCATCTACCGCCGGACGCTAGCTCTCAGCCGCCCCCATGCGAGGGACTCCCATACGAGCCGCCTCCAAATAGAACCAACTCCGCTCCTAACTCCAGCCTGCGTGGCCAAGGTCTCCAGATCAAGCCCTCCTCCCGCCTCGCTAGTTCCTGAATCGTCTGGTACTACTACCTACTAAAAAAAGATGTCTTTGTCATCAGGCTATGTTGCTGTTCCTCGCTGTCCGCTCATCTTTGATGGTACCAACTACACTGAGTTTGTTGGCTTTGTGCGCATTCATATGCGTGGTCTTCGTCTTTGGGACATTCTTTCTGGCAAGGTCCCCAGTCCGCCGTGTCCGATTCCTCCTGTGGCTCCTACTCCACCGACGCCACTGGTTCTTCTAGGGGACGCTACTCAGGTTGCGAAGGATGCAGCTAAGCTTGCCGACGAGGCTGCTATTACGACTTATGATGAGCGGGTTTCGACTTATGAGGAGGCTCTTTCTACTTATCATCAGGCTCTGTCTGCTTACACCTAGTGGCTCGATGATGATGCTCGTGCTGCAGCTGTCCTCACTGCTAGTGTTCTTCCTTAGTTTGCCTCTGAGTTTCTGGGCGTACCTACTGTCTTTGATATGTGGACCTGTCTTAGTCAGCGCTATCAGCCCTCTGGTGATGCTTTATATTTGTCTGTGGTTCATTAGGAGCATGCTCTTCAGCAGGGTGACTCTACTGTTGATGATTTCTATGCATAGAGTTCTGCTATTTGGCGTCATCTTGATTCTCTCCCCACTGCTGGTTGTCGTACTTGCCAGTGCTGCCAGGCTATCTGGGCCGATTTGGAGTTTCATCGTGTCTATGAGTTCTTGTCTCGGCTCGGTAAGGAGTTTGAGCCCCGGCGTGCTCAGTTATTTGCTCGTGGTCGTATCTCCCTCATGGAGGCACTTTCTGAGATTCGTGTAGAGGAGACTCGTCTACGTGGGGCTGGTTTACTTGAGGTTCCTTCTGTGCTCGCTACCCGGTTTCCTGCTCAGCTGCATGCTCCACCGACTCCTTCCCACCCCAGTGCTCCGCCACTCTTGCCTACTCCTACGGGCGGTCAGGGTGACTCTCGTCCTCACTTCGGCTACTGCAATACAGATGGTCATGTTGAATCTCAGTGCTTCCAGAAGTAGAAACACCTGCGTAAGGCACGATCATCAACTTTAGGGACTTCTGCTACTTCGACATCTTTAGCCACCGCTTTGACTGAGCAGGATATTTTGCGACTTAAGCGTCTGCTTGCCGCTTCATGTTCTCCTTTGACAGGTATTGCAGGTTCTGTGACTGATGCTTCCCGCACTGAGCAACCACCCTCTACACAGTCAGGTACATCCTCGTGGGTTCTGGACTCCGGAGCTTCTTTTCATATGTCTTCTCATTCTTCCACTTTGTCCTCTCTTTAATCGCTTGATTTTCCTGTCATGTACTCACTGCTGATGGTACTCCTCTTTCTGTTGCTAGTTGACGCAATCTTACCACACCTTCTATACTGTTCCTGATGTTGCTCATGTTCCTCGCATTACCATGAATCTGTTTTCTGCTGGTCAACTTACTGATTCTGGTTGTCGCGTCATCCTTGCCGTTGACTCTTGCTCTATCCAGGATCGTCGCATGCACACTTTGGTTGGGGCTGGCCCTCGCCGCCGTGACTCTCAGGGTCTTTGGGAGCTTGACTGGCTTCATGTTCCTTCCGCTGCCACCACCATTGCCAGTCCATCCGCTTCTGTCGCTTCATCTACCGGCTCCTTCCAGTAGTGGCATCATCGACTTGGTCATCTTTGTGGTTCTCGTTTGTCGTTTCTAGTTTGTTGAGGCCTTTTGGGGTCTGTCTCAGGAGATGTCTCTTTAGAGTGTTAGGGTTATCGACTTGGTAAACAGATTCAATTACCGTATCCTACTATTGAGTTAGTGTCCCAACGTCCTTTTGATTTAGTCCACTCTTATGTATGGGGTCCGACTCCCTTCGCTTTGAAAGGGGGTCATCAATACTATATTATTTTTATAGATGATTTATCTCATTACACTTGGCTATACTTTATGACTTCTTGCAATGAAGTTCTCTCTATATATAAGCGTTTGCTGCCATGGTTCACACTCAGTTCTCTTCGCCTATTCGTGTGTTTCGTGCTGACTCCGTTGGCAAGTATATTTCCAAGATGTTGCGTGGTGTTCTTGCTGAGCAAGGAACTCTTTCTGAGTTCTCTTGCCCTGGTGCTCATGCTCAGAATTGCGTGGCTGAACGCAAGCATCGTCACCTTCTTGAGATGGCTCAGGCATTGATGATCGCCGCCTCTCTCCCCTCACTTTTGGGCTGAGGCCGTCTCCACCTCCCACTATATCATCAATCTCCAGCCATCCGCTGCTCTACAGGGTGGCGTTCCATTTGAGCGTCTTTTTGATCCTTCTCCTGATTATTTGACTCGTAGGTTGTTTGGTTATGTTTTCTATGTTCTTCTTGCCACTCGCAAATGCACCAAACTGACTGCTCAGTCTGTTGAGTGTGTCTTCTTAGGCTACAGTGATGAACATAAGGGCTATCGTTGTTGGGATCCTATTGGTCGTCGAATGCACATTTCTCGGGATGTGACTTTCGATGAGTCTCTTCCCTTCTATCCGCGTCCATCTTCCTCTACTTTTTCAGTGGAGGATATCTCTTTCCTCATCTTTCCTAACACACCTATCACCCCCACCGAGCCTTTATCTCTCAGTCCTGCTAATCCTCCTTCTCCACCTATTGCCGATGATTTTCTGCCACCATCTCCCACGGTTTCCTCATCTCACATGTCACCGGATTCCACACCTTCATCCCCGGTGCCTTCTTCGTCCCCACCCCCTGATTATACCTCGACGATTCCTCCTCGTATTCTTCCATCTTTTCCTCAGTATTATACTCGTCAATCATGTAATATGGATGCATCTACTGATGTGCCCTCCTCCTCGTCTTAGCCTACCTATGGCTTACATTCTCGTCCGCTTCCTCCTGATGATCGCTATGGTTTTTCCACCGCTGGTGCTGCTGTTCTTGAGCCGACTTCTTAACGCCA
Organism: Hordeum marinum; assembly: GCA_022496015.1. NCBI lineage: Eukaryota > Viridiplantae > Streptophyta > Magnoliopsida > Poales > Poaceae > Hordeum > Hordeum marinum. The sequence goes on from CM039672.1 coordinate 139,601,799, forward strand.
GGCTATTGTTCATCCTGAATGGCAGTTTGCGATGGCAGAGGAGATTGCTGCTCTTGAACGCGCCGATACATGGGATCTTGTTTCTCTTCCTCCCGGAGTTCGTCCCATCACTTGTAAGTGGGTCTACAAGGTTAGGACTCGCTCCGATGGTTCTCTTGAGCATTACAAAGCTCGTCTTGTGGCTCGTGGCTTTCAGCAGGAGCATGGTCGTGATTACGACGAAACTTTTGCTCCTGTGGCACATATGACCACTATTCATACCCTCCTTGCAGTGGCCTCTACACGCCACTAGTCTATATCTCATCTTGATGTTAAGAATGCCTTCCTTAATGGTGAGCTGCGTGAGGATGTGTACATGCAACCACCACCTGGGTATTCTGTTCCTGATGGCATGGTATGTCATCTTCGTCGCTCTCTCTATGGCCTTAAACAAGCCACCTGCGCCTGGTTTGAGCGTTTTGCCTCTATGGTGACTGCCGCTGGTTTTTTAGCGAGTGCTCATGATCCGGCGTTGTTTGTCCACCTTTCACCTCATGGACGTACTCTTCTTCTTCTCTATGTTGATGACATGATCATCACTGGTGATGACCCAAAGTATATTGCCTTTGTAAAGGCCTGTCTTAGTGAGCAGTTTCTTATGTCTGATCTTGGACCTCTTCGCTACTTTCTTGGGATTGAAGTCTCTTCTACCTCTGATGCCTTTTTTATATCTCAAGAAAAGTATATATAGGATCTTCTTGCTTGTGCTGCTCTTACTGATGAGCGCATTGTTGAGACTCCCATGGAGCTCAATGTTCACCTTCGTGATACTGATGGTGACCCCTTGCCTGACCCGACGCGTTATCGTCATCATGTTGGGAGTCTTGTCTATCTAGCTATCACTCGTCCGAATATCTCTTATCCAATTCATATTCTGAGTCAGTTTGTCTCTGCTCCCATTTCAGTTCACTATAGTCACCTCCTTCGTGTTCTCCGGTATCTTCGGGGAACGATCTCTCACCGTCTATTCTTTCCTAGCTCCAGTTCTTTACAGCTTCAGGCCTATTCGGATGCTACGTGGGCTAGCGATCCTTCTGATCGTCATTCACTTTCTGCTTACTGTGTTTTTCTTGGTGGTTCTCTCATTGCCTAGAAGACGAAGAAATAGACTGCAGTTTCCCGTTCGAGTGGAGAGGATGAGTTACGAGCTATGGCTCTTTTGATGATAGAGGTAACTTGGTTACAGTGGTTACTTCAGGATTTTGGTGTTTCTGTCAGTACACCTACCCTGCTTTTAACCGACAGTATTGGTGCTATTAGCATTGCGCGCGATCTAGTGACGCATGAGCTCACCAAGCATATTGGTGCTGATGCTTTCTATGTGCACGCTGGTGTGCAGGATCAGGTTATTGCTCTTCAGTATGTGCCTTCCGAGTTATAGTTGGCGGATTTTTTGACGAAGGCCCAGACTAGAGCGTAGCATGGCTTCTATCTCTCCAAACTCAGTGTTGTTAATCCACCATGAGTTTGAGGGGGGGGTGTTAGAGTATTATATACAGCCATGTAACCTTTTTGTATTTAACCATTGTATAAGGGGTTTCCTGCATATATTCCACACCTGTAGATGTATATATACTGGCTTTTGGCCTCCTGGAAATACAAGTTGCATATTTCCTAACACTTACTATTTTCTGTGAACTATGTCTTCAAGGATCCCTATTATAAATGGGGAGAAATCATAAAATATTTCATATAAAACAAGGGGAGAAATTGTACTCAATGATGCCTTAGTCTCAAATGCTCTCTATGATCCTTATCTTCTATGATCCCTTCTCATTCAATGATCCCTTTATCTGACCATGTGTATGAACTTTTTTGGTAATTGATGCCAAAGGGGGAGAAATACCAAAGCTTCAAAGCTCATGCTTCTTCCAAAGGTGGAGATATATAACTAAGGGGGAGAATATCAAAGCTCATGCGTGTATACAGGAGGAGAATACCAATAAAGGGGGAGTATACCAAAGTCTGTGCTTATCCATACGGGGAGAAATATTATGATTACCCAAAGTGTAGAAATACTACTTAAAGGGGATAGAGTATATGAAAGTTTACTCTACCCATTAAAGAGAAAAAATATGTTTTATTCTATTTCCCTACTTTTATTAGACTTGTCTCACCCTGCCTACTCCCCATATCTACATGCTAAGATTCAGAGGGAGAGGAAGATTTACAATTTCATATTTAGGGGAGAAATCTCTAAATGCTCTTGGGAACATATCAAGCTTTATAGAATTTATCTTCTATATGTATTCCACATCTTGGTAATGTTGATTTCTATTGCATTTGGGTTTGTAGAATACTCTTGTGTTTCCTAACATTGTTTTCTCTAGTGTGTCTCTACTACTAGAATGCTCAAGAACTTCAATGTAAGTATATGCATCATATCCCTGGCCAAGATGATCTCTTGCTTCTTGCACATATTGTTTGCAAGAGTGAGTCCTGAAGAAGGAGACACTTTATTCACATACAGTTGATGCATATAGCCAAGATACAAATGACTCATAATATCCCTTCTACTATGTGTGTGTCCATGCATTCCAAAGGAACTATCTCACTCATGTGTCTCCCAAAGCCGTCATTATATCTTTGCATATCTTAATTTGAAGATTTGATTGTATGTTGCCATCAATTACCAAAAATGGGGAGATTGAAATCATATATGCTCCCTTGATGGTTTTGATAATTCATGACAACATACATTGTCTCTTGGAGTAACATCTCTACCTAGTTTATTTCAGGTTTAGTCCACAGATTGTATTGGCTAAGGATTGGGATGAGAATTACCATGGGGAAGAAGAGGAAAGGAAGGAATAGGATTGGCTTTGCTTCAAGCTTGAAGAATCTACATTTTAAATTTTGTGAGAAATCACTTTTGAATCCATAGGAAATACAATACTATTAAAAAGGGATGAGGTATTTATATCTAGTTGCAAGACAATACTTTTGAGTCGTGAAAATCATTTTACACTTTCTGAAGGAATAGGATCTGGTTGCTAAAGTGCTTAGAGATTTGCCACAAAAATACTCACCCACTTTCCCACAAAAACCCTCTGTCCAAAGCCAAAAGTCAAAATTTGGTGACACCAATATTTCACATTCAGATCCACCGAGTTTTACCCTAGACATACACCCACCCAAACCCTAGCATCTCGGTACTACGAAGTTTTCATTCGATGCAACCGAGAATTAGTGACAAACTTTCTGTTAACCAGTTTCTTAAAGTCGGTCCCACCGAGTTTGAGAAATTGGTGACATCGAGATTTCGAAACTGCCTAGGTCACCCATATCGATACCACCAAGATTTATATATCGGTCTCAACGAAAAGGCCAAAGTTGCCACATTTTACACTGGTCTGGGCAACCGAGTTTCACTTCAGTTTCACCGAGTTGGGCAATAATGTTGTAACTATTGATTTTTTGAGATACCTATACATACCCCTCCACCACATCACTCACAAGAGAAGCACTCATAACACACACCCACTTGCCATATCTAATTTTCTAAGGAAGAACCACCTACCCTTGTGTTGAGGTCAAGATCATCCACTCCAACCATATGGATCTTGAGTTTTAGCCTCCCCAAGTTGCTTTCCACCTAATAAATCTCTTCTACCAATGTCAAATCTGTAAGAGAGTGATTGAGTGTTGAGGAGACTATATTTTGTAGAACAAGAGCAAGGACTTCGTCATACTACCACATCTATTACCTTTTGGAGGGTGGTGTGTCCTATATTGGTTAGGTGTTGCTTGGGAGCCTCCTTCTTCGTCATTGTGAAGTTGAATCAAGAAGTTTGTAAGGGCAAGGAGATTGACGGTGTCCTGGACTAGGGGATACTCACCACATCGTCTCCCGACTAGGTGGGTCAAGCCGAGAACCCCCATGGCCGTTCACTAAAGGGCCACTTCGGGCAGCCGATGATGCATACAAGGAAGACTCCACAAGACTTGGCGCACAAGACAATGACTCTTCTAAAACCCTACACCTCTCATACATTATATAAACAGAGGCCAGGCTAGTCAATACCAATTTCATATTCGTTACTACAATCTCGTGGTAGATACCTATATCATGTACTATACCCATATCGATACAATCAAAACCAGGACGTAGGGTATTATCTCCTTGAGAGAGCCCGAACCTGGGTAAAATCTTGTGTCCATGTTACCATCGCTCCGAGACGTCTAGCTTAGGACACCTACTACAAGATATGCCGGATTTGACACCGACATTGGTGCTTTCATTAAAAGCCTGCTAGGTGTTCATCGTGGTTCGATGGGAATCGAAATCAATGATCAAGTGATGTTTTTCCGTCAAATCTGTTGTATATAATATTATGTTCTTTTTAAACCATGGTTGTTTGCAGGCATATTTTTCCTTGGTAGATTTTCTTTTAAGATCAATCTCTGAAGAAACTTGGATGGCGTACGCAACACCCGCCTATCCCTCATCCGAGCTGGACGTGAGCGCCGAGGAGCACGGCCGCGACAACAACCGCATATTGTTTCTTAACAGAGACAGAGATAGTCTTAGAGACCATGTGCTGCACGGGATTCCTAAAAGTAGCTCGGCTGATGGATGCTACAACAACTCACGGGAATTGAATTCATCAGGAAGCCTCATGTAAGCTGGGCACTGATTTCCCGGCGATACCTTGTTCCAGCGAAAAGTTTGCATGCAAACAATGGAACATCGACAAGTACTTTTCCATGCAAAGCAAAGGGAAGTTAGTCAATCTTTTAATTGGTACTATTAGTTTAAGTGCAATATGATCTTCCAGATCTAATTAATGGTGCCTTAGCCTTGGCTTACTAATTCACGTCAAGGTCAAACCTAACTTTTGATTATATTCGTTCTTTGTCAATTGCGTTGCAACTTCCGTGGAGGCCGGTCTGGTTTAATACCAGGTTACCAGTTCTAGGAGAATTTTCTCTTCAGTCCGCTACTCGCAGAATAATTTTCGGTTTTCTTTTTCCTAACTATTTGTTCACCACGTAAAATTATTAAACACAGAGTATTTTTCTGTTAGTTTGTACCGCCTTATTTTTGCAGAGATATTCTACCGACATTTGTGTGTGGCGCTTCCCGTCCATGTCACTTTTGCTAGCGTTTCCCTGGACGGCTGTTTCGGTGGGGGTGATCCGAATATTCTAGGCAAGCTAAGGCCTCTGCTAGTACAGCAGATCCGAGCTCAGCTATTGCAACGTCCATGCACCTTGGAGGTGTTGAGGAAGCAGCACGAAGGAGGAGGCTATGGAGGGTCACCGAGAAAAATAAATCCAGACACAACCGAGGAACCACGTCGGACCAGTACTGGCCTCGCGTAGCAACGTACGCGAGCTAGGGCGCCATGATTTCGGCTCTCTAGCGACCACAAGGGAGATTTGATCTTTCCTGTTTATTAGGATGCCTATGCTTTTCGCTAATAATTTCTTTTTTTTGCACATATCCGGTGATGCGATCAACTATATTATTTAGCTGTGGCACATCCATCTAGATCTGATTGATGTGACATGCAGGCATACCTAGCTACCTCCCATGTGAAGCTATACTAGTATTGTAGAGCGGTTGTTGTATACATGTGGCTACATTCAGATCAGGTTCATTTGTGCGGACGTCACCAAACACAAACGTGTTCACGCAAGCACCTCCACACGACGAGTTTGGGCCGCGTCATGCCACTGTCATTGCTCCACATATTCCGACCGACGCTGGCGTTTCTTTGCCACTGTTCCCACACACTACCGAGGCGATCTGATGCATTCTGGGACACTATGATTCCACAAATGCATCTTTTGTCGTCCAAAAATTGAATGGCTGCAACACCAGGGCGTGCCAAGCTTGCCGCCTCTAGAGTTCGCAGCTCGGTTAGCTAGTCAAATTCAAATTACGTTACATGGTCGCCACATCGTCAAACCAACCGGGACGATTAGGCCATATTTCTTTACTTATTCATTTTGCATAACTTAAATATGCAATTACTATTTTTCGATTGTTATTTTTTGCTTGCATTATTTTATGTGCGCAGGTGATGGGCTTCAAACTACGTCACACGGTCATCTTGGCTCAAGTGCTTAGAGATTAGGTATATATGATGATCTGGTTGCTCAAGTACTTAGAGATTAGCCACCAAAATACTCACCCACTTTCCCACAAAACCCCTCTGACCAAAGCCAAAAGTCAATATTTGCTGACACCAATATTTCCCATTCGGATCCATCGAGTTTTACCCTAGACATATACCCACCCAAAACCTAGCATCTCGGTACTACCAAGTTGTCATTCGGTGCAACCGAGAATCAGTGACCAACTTTCTGTTAACCAGTTTCTTAAAGTTTGTCCCATCGAGTTTGAGGAACTGGTGACATCGAGATTTGGAAACTGCCTAGGTCACCCATAGCTCTACCACCAAGATTTATATGTCGGTCTCACCGAAAAGGCCAAAGTTGCCACTTTTTGCACTAGTTTGGGCCACCGAGTTTCACTTCAGTTTCAGCGAGTTGGGCAATAATGTTATAATGGTTGATTTTTTTGAGATGCCTATATATACCCCTCCACCACATTCCACTAGCAAGAGAAGCACTCACAACACACACCCACTTGCCATATCCAATTTTTTGAGGGAGAAACACCTACCCTTGCGTTGAGGTCAAGATCATCAACTCCAACCATATGGATCTTGATTTTTAGCCTCCCCAAGTTGCTTTTCACCCAATCAATCTCTTCTATCCATGGCAAATCTGTGATAGAGTGATTGAGTGTTGAGGAGACTATCTTTTGTAGAACAAGAGCAAGGAGTACATCATACTACCACATCTATTACATTTTGGAGGGTGGTGTATCCTAGATTGGTTAGGTGTTGCTTCGGAACCTCCTTCTTCGTCATTGTGGAGTTGAACCAAGAAGTTTGTAAGGGAAAGCAGATTGACGGTGTCATGGACTAGGGGGGTACTCACCATGTCGTCTCCCAACCAGGTGGGTCAAGCCAAGGACCCCATGGTGGTTCACTAAAGGGCCACTTCAGGCAGCCCATGACGCATACAAGGAAGACTCCACAAGGTTGTGTGCACAAGGCAAGGACTCTTCCAAACCCTAGGCCTCTCGTACACTGAGGTCAGGCTAGTCAATACCAATTTCATATTCATTACTACAATCTCATGGTAGATACCTGTACCATGTACTATCTCCATATCAATATAATCAAAACGAGGATGCAGGATATTATCTCCTTGAGACAGCTCGAACCTGGGTGAAATCCTGTGTCCATGCTACCATCACTCCGAGACGCCTAGCTCAGGACCCCTACTACGAGATATGACGGATTTGACACCGATATTAGTGCTTTCATTGAGAGACAGCAAGGTGTTCATCGCGGTTCTATGGGAATCGAAATCAATGATCGGGTGATGTTTTTCCATCAGATATGTTTCATATAATATTATGTTCTTTTAAAACTATCATTGTCTATAGGCATATTTTTCCATGGTAGATTTTTTTAATATCAATCTTTGGAGAAACTCGGATGGTGTACGCAACGCTGGCATATCCCTCATCTGAGCTGACGTGAGCGCCGAGGAGCATGGCCACAGCAGCAACCACATATTGTTTCTTAATAGAGACATAGATAGTCTTGGAGAACATGTGCTACACAGGATTCCTAAAAGTAGCTCGGCTGATGGATGTGTCGGGACCCCGATCCTAAGCCATAAGAATCAAGCCTGTAACACATCACATCACTTTGCGGTCTCACGCACGGTTATCTCCACGGCTGCCACCTTACCTGGGCTGGGACCTTTTGCGTCTTTTGACTCACGTACGTGAATGTGTTGCTAGCATTCAAATGTCAAAGAACCCGGGCCGACATGACTAGTCCTAGAACCCAAGTGGCACATCCGTACAGGGACAGACATACGTAACCCATCAATGCAGGTGTCGATCTCTAGCGTGTGTAGACGAGTCATAGCAAGCTACAAGGACTCCATTACGCCGTGGGACAGAAATGTCATCACTGCACGTAGACGAGTCATAACAGGCTATAGGGACTCCATTACACTACAAGACATTTCCCCGAAGTGACAGACACATCAGTAAAGAAGGATACATGTCAGTCAATCAATGTGTCCGGAGCAGTAGCAAGCTACCAAGGCTCGATGGAAGCACAAAGAGGCATTTCCCCGTAAAGACTACTACTAAAGGCACACAACTAGGTGTCAAATTCCATACATACCGTTGCACGTCACACGTACGCACGACATGCCCGATATGCATAGATACAACTATGGCATCACAACATAACCATACAACATTAGAACATTTACTTAGAAGGCTCGGAAGAGCCAACACAATAAGATGTTGCAAGCAGGGGTCACAAGACCCAACATTCAGAGCATTCAAGCAAACAAGTGGAAGTTAAACATGTCTGGGTACAAACATCTACAAAAGTGGCTAGAGGAGCCCGAAAAGCGACAATGACCCTACCAAAGGAACCAGACCTCTGTCTGGGATTCCCAAGCTAATCCGGTCAGCATCGAACTTCATCTCATAAGTACCACTAATGAGACTAACGTCTCCTCTGCAAAAACATAAATTAAGCAAACGCGAGTACAAGGGTACTCAGCAAGACTTACATCAGAACTAACTACATATGCATTAGTATGAATGAAGGGGGTTGTGGAGTTTATTGCAGCAAGCCGGCTTTGACTCTTGGCTAACCTGTACTACAACTACAAGTGCTTTCTTTAAGGTGGGATAGCGCACACGAGTCCACATATTCACCAAATCAATACACCACTATGGATCCACTTCCGTCTCCCTCCGAGAAGGCCAACCATAGCACTCACACTTATCTTGCGTATTTTAGAGTATCCACTTCAACTTATCTATGAACCACATAAGTTCTCCAAGTAGTCCATATCCAAGGACGCGGCTATTCGAATAGATTCATAACCCTGTAGGGGTGTACTTCTTCACACATGCTCCTGCCACTTATCACCATGTGCACATAAAAGGCACCTCCGCAACCTTCAAGCGGAAGCCCAGCGAGGGAGTCGGCCACGATCGTCAATCACACAAGACCCTAGTCTAGGTTTATCGCCTATTTGAGACTGAAACCGCATAGAAATCCGGCTGAAGTTTTCGCCATAGCCTCAAACGATGTGCGCAGGGTTCCCAAGCCCACCGTTCGGGTGCCACTTGGTACAACGTGCCACTGTGCCTATATCGCATCACAGTCCACCCCGTCGGGCAGCGCTATGCACGGTCGCCAACACTTTTCCTACAAACACCAGAAACTAGTTGCAACTCCTCGACAGAGATCTAGGCGATTAATAAGTCGAGCGGGGTCATATTTCAGGGCCCAACGTGTGGTAGTAACTGTCTTGGATCACAAACATAGAACTTAGTTCTTAAAGATGGTCCCAATGAGACAACCCGCCATGTACTCCTACATGACCTCTCATCGCTAGCTTTACCAAATCGTGTTCACACACTTAGCTCTCCCAGAGTAGGACATGAACACTACCATTCTGATTCATCGCCCACATGGATAAAACTTGACACGACACAACTCTAAGCATAGCAGGCACAATAAGCAAGCATTGATGAGTAAGCACACCAAGGCTCAAGCAGTTGCTACTCATGCTAAGTGGTTTCAACTATTTACTATGGCAAAGACAGTTCATGCAAAGGAATGGGTTCCACTACCGAGAACATGTAACAGTTGAATCGTTGTTGTCCTAATGCAATAAAAGAGAGCAGGAGCGAGAGAGTGGGTTCATATCAGTATGGTCAAGGGGGCGTGCTTGCCTGACAGTCCTGAAGATATTACTTCTCTTCATTAGTGTTAATGTTCACATCATCAGAACCATCGTCTACCGAAAGGGAACACCACCGGTAAAACAAGGAAGGAACACATTCAGTGCAATGCAACAAACATGATGCATGACATGACAAGTTAAGGCACTGAATTGACCTAGAGGAATAATTAGCCAAGTTAACTGAAGTGGAATTCAAACTTGTTTGAATTCCAACTCCAAATAATATTTCATATATTTTCCTAATCATAAAATGTCCTACTTGGCGATGTTAACTTGTTCAAACATGCATGATAATGGCATAAACAGATTCATTGGATTTTTCTGATCATTTTTCATATATAAATTATTTTCATCTAACTTACATATTATTTTCTATGATTTTTAGAAGTTTTAAACATTTTCTAAAAATATTAAATCATTTACTGATTTGTTTTAATTCCAGAAATACTTTACTACATGAGCATGATGTCATAGTGACATCAGCAGGTCAACAGGGTCGGCCAGGGTCAAACCTGACTGGCTGGACCCACATGTCACTGACACATGGGGTTAATTAGGTTTAGTTAAATCCTAATCAAAACCATTAAGTGGCTGGGCCCACTAGTTAGTGGTGATTAGGTTAATTAAGTGAAATTAATTATTTGACCTAATTAAGCCAGGGTTGGCCCCACCTGCCATCGACTCCGGGAAAGTTAAATCTGGTCAGGGGGGTCAAACCCACCGGCAGCTCAACGTCGACGAGGCCAGATGAGGCAGAGGTGCTCGGAAATCGCCCTCCAATGACCAAATGAGCGAAGGTTTGGCCCTATGCGATGCTAGTCGTCGACCGCATCCAACGGCACAATCAGATCGAGCTGAGGAGGTCTAATACGACGTCGACGACAACTTGTGCGGCAGCCGGAGCTCGGGCAATGACGGCGACGAGGCTACAGGGCACGGGAGGATCATATGCTGGGTGAAATCGGACCCTGGGAACGCTCGGAGCATGATGACGAGCTCAAGAGTAGGCCATGGTGGCGTAGCCATGGCCACATCCCCACCGGCGGCGAGAAGCTTCGGCTTCAACGGGGATGCTAGCTAGGGGGCGCCCGAGACGGCATGAAGAGAGGGGAGAGTAAGAGGGGCTCACGGGGGTTTGTCTGGAGTCGACGGCGAGGTCGGGGAAGAAATGAAGTAAGCGAATCGGCGCAGAAGCTTCAGCAGCCGGTGGTGGAAGCGACAAGGGCGAGGGGGAGAGAACCAGAGAGGGGAGGAGAAGGGAGAGGAGTGGGATTGATGTGGATGGCTCTAGGATCCTCATCCCCTCCTCCACCCAGGCTAGCAGGCATGAGGTGGCCACGGCGCCCGCGGGTGTGTCGACACGCCTCTGCCTACTAGCAGAGGTTGAAGACGACTGCCTCGCTGGTGGGATGGGCCTTGCTAGAGGATCGGGCCAACAGTGCTAGGTAAGCTCCTTTCCTTTTATTCATTTCTATTTTCTATTTCTATTTTTCTGCTCTCTGTTATAATTTGTTTGGGCAAAACTACAAAGCCTAAATTCCTGTAAATATTTATGGGGTACATTTGGAATATTTCCAAGCTCCACAAAAAGTTTCAGGAAATTTTAAGCAACAAAATATTTATATTGCTTTAATAGTGGTTTTCCGAAACTATGCTGATATATTAAATTTGCCAAATTAGTTATGAAAATATGCTTCACCCCTAGTATGTTGTTGCCAACATTTATCAGACATGGTGAACATTTTTAAAAGACATTTTGAAATCATTGAAAAATAAAAACAATTATCGAAATTGGTTAAATCTTTTTGAAGTGCTAGGGTTTGTCATCCCCATTTCAAATTCATTTGAAGTTAAACATGATGCAATGAATGCTCAATGATGCAACTAATACAAGCAATTTCTAGGGCTGTGACAACTCACCCCCACTAAACAAGAATCCCGTCCCGAGATTCAAGCGTAGGGTAAGAGAACAAAGGGGACACTAACTAAGACAATCTTCATGATCCAAGTGCCATCCTCGCAGTTGTTGTTTCATTGCATCATGCTAGTCTTGACATCTTTGCCTTCGAGATCTTCATCCAACAAAAAGACAACAAGGATAGAAAGCTCTACAAGAATCAATCTTTACGAAGATCGAGCGACTCATGATCAACTCATGGAATGAGACATAATAACATCTCTCGAGCTGGAACACAAAACACACGTCGAGAACAATGAATGAGGCAGATGACGAAGGTCCAATTGGTAGGGAACAATTCCACGCTAAAGTAGATGGTGAAGAGGTTTGAAAGTAGCGAGGAGTTAGTCGCCCTTCATACCATAACGGGCACCTTAGGGAAGGTGACTCGTAGGATTATCCCTTAAGTGGCAAAAAGAATTACTTTTGATCCAAAGATCACTGAAACTCTTTATGACAACATAAGGCAATTCACAAACGATCGTTGAAAGGAATTCAAAGAAAGGCATACTTAGATCAAAGGGAAACTAGAATTATAAAACAACTCGGCAACGGAAGGCACATCCCAATTAATACCGAGAGTATAACCCAATGTCTTAGCGTGCTCTCAAGGACTTGAGCATTTCCATATTCATCAGGGTTTTTACCAACATCCGTGCCAAGGATCCTGGCAACACCTCATACTACCATGACGAATAATGATGGGGGATGCAGATGCAAAGGAAGACAACACTTTCTCAGATTTCACCTTTGCTATGCCAAGGGAGCAAAATCTGGATGATGGACCGAGAAACATTTAGCACTCCACTTCTAATGTTCTCCTTGATGAAATAGCATAAACCAATTATAGGTAACATTTGGTATCTAGATCATGAAGTAAAAAAGGTCGGACTTCGGAATCTCAAAGGGTCCATAAGGATAAACTTCTAGAATAAGTCATATAAGGTCCTCATGGGGAGGTGGCCAAGTTGCTGAAACAAGATATTATAATAGTAGGTCTTCCGAATAGGTATGTTAGCCACAACATCCCTTTGCCAGGTTACAGAGAGACCAATATTACAATTCTTGGGGAAATGTCCCAACCATCATATCTGCCTGAGATTTGGATATGGTTGGTGTCAGGATATTCCAGACTCAACATGTCTAAAAATGAAAGGTTGCAACACAAATCGAAGAGATGATGTTGTGAGATTCTCGAGAAATGAACTACGACATCAACTCCAAAACATGAGCTGGATTGCAAGACACATGTGAACACACTGTCCAGGACAAGCATGACTACATGGACTTACAACAAAACACTACCGAGTTCGGGTTAGGAACCATCATTGAAAGATAGTGAAATCCTTGCATAATTCATGATCTTAAGAAGAACTTCTTTCCTTGAACAACTCAATCGGTGGCTTAGGTGCTAGGGAATGCATATGGGTTATAGGTTGCAAGGCTATCAAACCATAGCATATTTCGCACATGCATGATTAACTTGACATAATCCCAAAGGAAGCAAGATAACTTTCCTCGAATTCACGACAGCAACTTGCATCTAATGCATGTGAACTAAGAGGGAGTCACTTCTTACACCTAACATATACTTCACGCACGTAACATGAAGATATGCCTACAAAGTTTCCAATGCTAGCTTTTGTTCATCATCAATCAGGGAACACATGAAAAGTGTTGTCAATGAGCTCAACAACAATTCATCGAAATATCCATATGGACAGAATTCCACAACTATGAGAACAAGGTGATATCATTGGTCAGACCAAAAGGTATAACAGTGTATGCTTGAGGATACATCCACGAGTAAAACAACATTAGGAAGATCTTTGGTTCTAATTTTGATTTGACGATAGCCCATACTCAAATCAATGGTTGTACAAGATGATAGGTGCATCAATTTGTCACAGGGATCAATCGATGAAGATATCATCTTTCTTCTACACACACAAGCACAAAAACACAAGATATCCCTTTAACATGAGCTACATTAGATCAAGCGTCTATCTTCCAACTCTCCAAGTTGTTGTTTAGCTTAACCAACTAGTTCGGGGATATCCAACACAGAATCTTGGAGAAGGGATGGTTTATAGAAAAACCATCTTGATCACGAGTTCAACATAACAGTCAAGGAACACCTTGGTAATACTTCCAAGAAGATATTTGGAAAATCATGATCCACCCATATGTTATCAAGCTCGAGAACAATCTTGGTTTTCAAGGCAAGACGATATACTCAACAGAGCGAAGGATTGACACAATCCTAAATCATTGATCGAGAAGTGCACCATGGGAAATGGACTAGGTAGCACGATCAATCTTAATATGACAATTCAATGACCATCACACCAAGAGTGAGATTATTGTCCATTAACTACCAAGCAACAAAGTTGCTAGGAGTATTGATTTCACACATCACGATTCTCTTGTCGGTATTCTGGTTACAGACAACACAAATACCGGTTAACGAATGATGATGGCGAGAAGTATCACTACATCAAGATTTCATAAGAGGGAGTGCAGTTCTCATGACAATCTTGACATGAAGAGGGTAATACCTTAGGGTAGAACAGAGAAAAAGCTGAATTGGCATTTTGATCTGCGGAATACAACTGCTTTGACCCAATCCAAGAATGGATGAGGTAGGGGAGTTTTTCTTCTCGTAGTCATTCTGAAATAGAATGGCTTGACAGACCACAAGAATAGTCGACATCGATAACATAATGCATGACATACTCTTGACTATCCATTGATAGGTAAAGGTCAAAATACAATTGAAGAAGGACAACTCAAGAGCACCTCATTTTTCCTGAGTCGTAGATGCATGGATTGAATATATCAAACGGAGTTCAACATGTTTCTTCCAGATAATCCATGCAAAAATGAAGGACTGGTAGAGTCACAACTATGGGATGGAGAACTCATCAAGAGCACTCATGTTGTGATCTTTCGTTCACAAAGAACTTCTGCCATAACTGATTCATGATATTGGAAGAATGATATACCACAAACCTTGAGGACTATAACAAGGTTACTAAGCATCCTAAGGGAACGAGCAAATACTATCAACGGGAATGAGCAGAATGATCCTTGGGTTCAAGAACCCAGATACAGAATACCAATTGACTAAGTAGCATCACATCGTGCTTTTGATAATGATGGCCAGAATTATCCACTTGAAATAGAAGACACAACTAGACTATTGGGTGGTTCACTGAAACAACATGGTTTCCTAAACACCTTCATCAAACACGTCAAGGTAATAGAGTACCTCAACTCAACAATTAGTGTGCTTTGTCTGGCCTGAAAGACATTGACTCAAGATGAAAGAGTTTTGCAATTGCATCAGATAATTTAGAAACCTTGGATAAATCGGACAACATAACGGCTGTACGGGCATGAAATATGAGGCAACCTGCAAGACAACTGACATCAAGATATTGAATTCTTATGTAGACACTGATCCAGGAAGACAACAACTTTCCTATAGGTCTCCAGCATAGTAACTCATCATCCTAATAGATAGATCAGAAGCCTAGTTCTTAGTTCCCATAGAATAAAGAAGAGGGTGACTCAGAATTAGAATGACAGAAGGAAAGGAGTAAAAAGATCCTTACGTTCCCTGCCAAAATCAATTCCCTTATATAACTAAAGCAATTCTAGACTCAACATCGACCAGTTTGGCTTGGTAATCCTACAGGCAGCCAAGCTCTGATACCAAAACTGTCGGGACCCCGATCCTAAGCCATAAGAATCTAGCCTGTAACACATCACATCACTTTGTCATTTCACGCACGGTTATCTCCACGGCTGCCACCTTACTTGGGCCAGGACCGTTTGTGTATTTTGACTCACGTATGTGATTGTGTCGCTAGCATTCAAACGTCAAATAACCCGGGCCGACATGACTAGTCGTAGAACCCAAGTGGCACATCCATACAGGGACATGCATACGTAACCCGGCAATGCAGGTGTCGATCTCTAGCATGTGTAGACGAGTCATATCAAGCTACAAGGACTCCATTATGCCGTGGGACATAAATGTCATCACTGCATGTAGACGAGTCGTAGCAGGCTACAGGGACTCCATTACACTGCGAAACATTTCCCCGAAGGGACAGACACAACAACAAAGAAGGATACATGCCGGTCAATCAATGTGTCCGGAGCAGTAGCAAGCTACCAAGGCTCGGTGGGAGCACAAAGAGGCATTTCCCCGTAAAGAGTACTACTAAAGGCACACAACTAGGTGTCGAATCCCATACATACCATTGCACATCACACGTATGCACGACATGCCCGATATTCATAGATACAACTATGGCATCACAACATAACCATACAACATTACAACATTTACTTAGAAGGCTCGGAAGAGCCAACACAATGAGATGTTACAAGCAGGGGTCACAAGACCCAACATTCAGAGCATTCAAGCAAACAAGCGGAAGTTAAACATGTCTAGGTACAGACATCTACAAAAGTGGATAGAGGAGCCTGAAAAACTACAATGACTCTACCAAAGGAACCAGACCTTTGTCTAGGATTCCCAAGCTAATCCGGTCAACATAGAACTTCACGTCATAAGTACCACTAATGAGACTGACGTCTCCTCTACAAAAACATAAATTAAGCAAACGTGAGTACAAGGGTACTCAGCAAGACTTACATCAGAACTAACTACATATGCATTAGTATGAATGAAGGGGGTTTTGGAGTTTATTGCAGCAAGCCAGCTTTGAATCTTGGCTAACCTGTACTACGACTACAAGTGCTTTCTTTAAGGTGGGATAGCGCACACGACTCCACATATTCACCAAATCAATACACCACTATGGACACTTCCGTCCCCCTACGAGAAGGCCAACCATAGCACTCACACTTATCTTGCGTATTTTAGAGTATCCACTTCAACTTATCTACGAACCACATAAGTTCTCCAAGTAGTCCATATCCGAGGAAGCGGCTATTCGAATAGATTCATGGCCCTGCAGGGGTGTACTTCTTCACACATGCTCCCGCCACTTATCGCCATGTGCACATAAAAGGCACCTCCGCAACCTTCAAGCGGAAGCCCAGTGAGGGAGTTGGCCACGACCGTCAATCACAGAAGACCCTAGTCCAGGTTTATCGCCTATTTGAGACTGAACCCGCTCGGAAATCCGGCTGAAGTTTCCGCCATGGCCTCAAACAATGTGCGCAGGGTTCCCAAGTCCACCGTTCGGGTGCCACTTGGTAAACCGTGCCACTTTGCCTATACCGCATCAGAGTCCACCCCGTCAGGTAGCGCTATGCACAACCGCCAACACTTTTCCTACAAACACCAGAAACTAGTTGCAACTCTTGGACAGAGATCTAGGCGATTAATAAGTCGAGCGGGGTCATATTTCAGGGCCCAACGTGTGGTAGTAACTGTCTTGGATCACAAACACAGAACTCAGTTCTTAAGGACGGTCCCAATGAGACAACCTGCCATGTACTCCTACATGACCTATCATCCCTACCTTTACCAAATCATGTTCACACACTTAGCTCTCCGATAGTAGGACATGAACACTGCCATTCCGATTCATCGCCCACATGGATCAGACCCGACATGACACGACTCTAAGCATAGCAGGCACAGTAAGCAAGCATTGATGAGTAAGCACAACAAGGCTGAAGCAGTTGCTACTCATGCTAATTGGTTTAAACTGTTACTATGGTAAAGACAGGTCATGCAAAGGAATGGGTTCAACTACCGAGAACATGTAACAGTTGAATCGTTGTTGTCCTAATGCAATAAAAGAGAGCAGGAGCGAGAGAGTGGGTTCATATCAGTATGCTCAAGGGGGTTTGCTTGCCTGACAGTCCTGAAGATATTACTTCTCTTTATTAGTGTCAACGTTCACATCGTCAGAACCATCTTCTATCGAAAGGGAACACCACCGGTAAAACAAGGAAGGAACACATTCAATAAATGCAACAAACATGACGCATGATATGACAAGTTAAGGTACTGAATTGACCTAGAGGAATAATTAGCAATGTTAATTGAACTGGAATTCAAACAAGTTTGAATTCCAACTCCAAATGATATTTCATATATTGTCCTAATCATAAAATGTCCTACTTGCATGATCATGGCATAAACAAATTCATTGGATTTTTCTGATCATTTTTCATATATAAATTATTTTCATCTAACTTACATATTATTTCTATGATTTTTAGAAGTTTTAAACATTTTTTGAAAATATTAAATCATTTACTGATTTGTTTTAATTCCAGAAATACGTTACTGCATCAGCATGATGTCATAGTGACATTAGCAATTCAACAGGGTCGGCTAGGGTCAAACCTGACTGGCTGGACCCACATGTCAATGACATATGGGGTTAATTAGGTTTAGTTAAATCCTAATCAAAACCATTAAGTGGCTGGGCCCACTAGTCAGTGGTGATTAGGTTAATTAAGCGAAATTAATTATTTGACCTAATTAAGCCAGGGGTTGGTCCCACCTACCATCGACTTCGGGGAAGTCAAATCTGGTCAGGGGGTCAAACCCACCGGCGACTCAACGTCGGCGAGGCCAGATGCGGCGGAGGTGCTCGGAAATCGCCCTCCGATGACCAAATGAGTGGAGGTTTGGCCCTATGCAATGCTAGTCGTCGGCCGCGTCCAACGAAGCAATCAACTCGAGTTGAGGAGGTCTAAAACGATGATGGCGACAACTTGTGCGGCGGCCAGAGCTCGGGCAACGACGGTGACAAGGCTATAGGGCACGGGAGGACCATATGCTGGGTGAAATCGGACCCTGGGAATGCTCGGAGCATGATGACGAGCTCGAGAGCAGGCCATGGTGGGTGTAGCCACAGCCACATCCCCACCGGCGGCGAGAAGCTTCGACTTCGACGGGGATGCTATCTAGGGGCGCCCAAGACGGCAGGAAGAGAGGGGAGAGTAAGAGGGGCTCACGGGGGTTCGTCAAGAGTCGACGGCGAGGTCGAGGAAGAGCTAGAGCAAGCAAATCGGCGGCGGAAGCTTCAGCAGTCGGCGGTGGAAGCGGCAAGGGCGAGGGGAGGAGAACCAGAGAGGGGAGGAGAAGGGAGAGGAGTGGGCTCGATGCGGACGGCTCTAGGATCCTCATCCCCTCCTCCAGCCAGGCTAGCAGGCAGGAGGTGGCCACGGCGACCGCGGGCGTGTTGACACGCCTCTACCTACTGGCAAAGGTTGAAGACGACCGCCTCGCTGGTGGGCTGGGCCTTGCTACAGGATTGGGCCAACAGTGTTAGGTAAGCTCCTTTCCTTTTATTCATTTCTGTTTTCTATTTTCTATTTTTCTGCTCTTTGTTATAATTTGTTTGGGCAAAACTATAAAGCCTAAATTCCTATGAATATTTATGGGGTATATTTAAAATATTTTCAAGCTCCACAAATAGTTTCAAGAAATTTTAAGCAACTAAATATTTATGGTGCTTTAATAGTGGTTTTCTAAAATTGTGCTAATATATTAAATTTGCCAAATTAGTTGTGAAAATATGCTTCACCCCTGATATTTTGTTGCCAACATTTATCAGACACGATGAACATTTTTAAAAAATATTTTGAAATCATCGAAAAAAACAATTATTGAAATTGGTTTAATTTTTTTGAAGTGTTAGGGTTTATTATCCCCATTATAAATTTATTTAAAATTAAACATGATGTAATGAATGCTCAATGATACAACTAATACAAGCAATTTCTACGGTTTCATAGGATGCCACGACAACTCACGGGAATTGAATACATCAGGAAGCCTCACGTCAGCAGGACACTAATTTCCCGGCGATACCTTGTTTTAGCGAAAAGTTTGCATGCAAACAGTGGAACATCGACAAGTACTTCTCCCCGCAAAGCTAAAGGAAGTTAGTCAATTTTTAATTGGTACTATTAGTTTAAGTGCAATATGATCTTCCAGATTTTATTAATGGCGCCTTAGCCTTGGCTTACTAATTCACGTGAAGGTCAAACCTAACTTTTGATTATGTTCATTCTTCGTCAATTGCATTGCATCTTCCGTGGAGGCCGGTCTGGTTTAATACTAGGTTACCAGTTCTAGATGAATTTTCTCTTCAGTCCGCTACTCGCAGAATAATTTTTAGTTTTGTTTTTTCTAACTATTTGGTACCACATAAAATTATTAGACACAGAGTATTTTTCTATTGGTTCGTACCATTTTATTTTTACAGAGATATTCTACCGGCATTTGTGTATGGCGCTTCCCGTCCGTGTCAGTTTTGCTAGCCTTTAGCTGGACGGCCGTTTCACTAGGGGCGATCCAAATATACTAGGCGAGCCGAGGCCTCCGCCAGTACTGCAACGTCCATGCACCATGGAGGTGTTGAGGAAGCAGCACGAAGGAGGAGGCTATGGAGGGTTAGTGAGAAAAATAAATCCAGACAAAACCGAGGAACCACGTCGGACCAGTAATGCCCACGCGTAGCAACGTACACGACCTAGGCCACCATGAGTTCGGCTCTGCGGCGGCCACACGGGAGATTTGATCGTTCCTGTTTACCAGGTTGCCTATTCTTTTCGCTAATAATTTCTTTTCTCTGCACATATCCGGTGATGCAATCAACTATATTATTTAGTTGTGGCACATCCATCTATATTTGATTGATGTGACATGCAGGCATACCTAGCTACCTCCCAGGTGAAGCTATACTAGCATTGTAGAGCAATTCTTGTATTCTCGTGGCTACATTCAGATCAGATTCACCTGCGCGGACGTCATCAAACACAGACGTGTTCACGCAAGCACCTCTGCACGACGAGTTCGGGCTGCGTCGAGCCATTGTCATCGCTCCACATATTTCGACCAACGCTGGCATTTCTTTGCCACTGTTCCCACACACTACCGAGGCGATCTGATGTGTTCTAGGACACTGTGATTCCACAATTGCTTCTTTTGTCGTCCAAAAATTGAATAGCTGCAATACCGGGGCGTGCCAAGCTTGCCGCCTCTATAGTCTGTAGCTCGGTCAGCTAGTCAAATTCAAATTACGTTACATGGTCGCCATATTGTCAAACCAACCGGGACAATCACACCATATTTCTTTACTTATTCATTTTGCATAACTTAATTCTGAAATCACTATTTTTTCAACTGTTATTATTATTTTTTTGCTTGCATTATTTTATGTGCGCAGGTGATGGACTTCAAACTACGTCACATGGTCATCTAGGTGTGCCAATGTCGTCGGCCCACCTCTGTCGACCGAATTGCTTCGTCACTATGGCGCGCCGCCCTGTGTCAACATCCGTGTGTCATCACTTTATCAAGTCAACATCTGATATGCCGACTTGCTCCATCACCACATCCGGACCGGGGGCTTCAGTATCGCTCCATGAACCTGCTCTCAGGACTTCGGTGTCACCAGCCGACCAACTTCATCACGACTGCTGGACCGAGGGCTTCGCCTCAACATATCGGCACTGTTGTGCTGTCACCTCATCAAGCCCAGCTGGTCGTCTGGCCACCTTGGAACCAGCTTGAGGGATGAAACCTCGGTTAGGCCGAGGACAATGCCCCATGTGCGATCTATCATAGATCAAGGGGCGTCCGTCAAGTCGCTTTCATGCTCAACTTTTTTCAAGTTTAATTTTTGTTCGGTTCGACCAAGCATTATATTTGTGTTAAATAAAAAAGTTTGTTTGCTAAAAACACTTCCTGTTCCCATGATAACTTGGGCTTCGCCGTCATGCTACCGAACTACTATGTTTCCTCGGTTGGACAGGGGGCTCCGCCTCGTCGCAACAACCGTGTTGCGTTGCCAATTCTTGACCTGAGCTCTCCGCTCGATTAACTCGGGCTTGGGGGCTGGGACCTCCGCCACACTGAGGATTACCTATTTGTCTTGCCACAACCCCGGATCGCACCGAGTACATTCACGAGCTAAGTCGTTTTCATGCTCATCCCTCTTTGAAATTTTACCTTTTGTTCGGTTCAACCAAACATTATAGTTTTTGTTAAACAATTTGGTTGTTAAAAATTTATTTACCCCATTTAAATGTGGATTCTTATATTTGTATGAGCCATTTTATAATAAATATGTTTTCTTGTTGGTCGTTGCAAAAGTCTTTTTCTACCACTCCTTTTTTCGACACGAGTGTCTGGTCAATAGCTGGATAGCCTTGTTTCTTTCTAAAGCCGCTCAAGTTTAGTTCGCTAAACAGGCCTCGGAGAAAAACTTCGCCTTCGGGATATGGAGGTTGAAGCCAAAGGCTGACCCAATTAGAGTGAGACGTCCAAAGATGGGATGTATAATGTTAAAGCACGACCGAAGCACAAATTAAATTTTAAACCAATTTCGGATTGGCATACTTTTCTTTTATCTAAACATAATGTTTTTGCATAGGTTTTTTTGGTATTTCCAAGCATAATTCTCGCATTACAATGCCAGATGCATTTCATGCGTTAGAAATATTAAAGGGGGTCTGCAGTTAGTACCAAACCCACCAAACACCGAGGTACGCCATGCAGTCTTCGGCAAAATGCCCTCGGTATTTCGCATTTATATAAACTGATTTCGAGTTGTGACTTTGGTCTATAGATGTATTGCCTAGCTCATGTGTTTACCCCTTACATTTCTGCTTTGTTCGGCTAAGGGGTAAATCGGTCAGCGAACCGCAGGCGGTGTTCAACCAAATATAGCCAATCGAGGTTATCCGAGTAAAACGAAGGGCCTCTCTTTCTTTAAAATGTCAGGTTGTGGGTGATTCGAACTCGAATAATCCGAGGAGACGAGGTATACCGGGGGCTATTAAGTTGCCCCCCAACATAGGCTCCTATGACTAAGTGAAAGTTATAAAGCCCGAATATCTGATTACCTTGTTTCCACTAATACAACCGCCACCGAGCACCGAGACATTGGCTAAGGGTTGTCTTGTTTGTACGGAAACAACCTGTGTAGCATCTAGAAAGGGGTGAAAGCCGACGATAGGCCACTTTCAGATCATAAATAGACACGATGGAGTCAAAATAAACCATACAGAGGGTTCCTTGTGGCACCTCGACATAGATACATCGGGATTCCTCGAGATCCCAACATATCATCAGTGTTTGTACTTAATACAAAAAAGCTTCCTTCCATAGTGATCGTTATAAAGCCATATATATGCATCAATTTGACATAAGATTTTAGTCAAGTTGGGTTGCCTAGCTCCTGTTCTTACCCGCTATGTTCTCGATTATTCTGCCCCGGGGTAAAGGGAGCACCTCTGTGATTGTTAACTCTAGGTTATCCGGGTTAGTACCTCAAACTGGGTGAAGCCGAAAGCTAGCCATCTGAATAAAATAATTGGTCGGCAAAGACGAAAGTGAAAATTTTGGTTCATTAAAGACTATAGAGTTCGGGAACATTCCCCGAACTAAATCCTCAATATTCTCCTCCCACATTGATCGGAATTGAGGTTTCACAATCATGGTCAACATGATATCCTGGGAAAAGGAGCTTATAAATGAACTATTTTCCCAGAAGATGTTTATTACATTACATAGTAATATATAACATATACCTTCGCATACCTTTGTTTAGAAAACCATATGACCAGATTGCCTTGTTTATCGTAAACCTTTTCCATTATATAAGCTTTATAAAGTAGGGAAAACACTCCTCCGCTACTATCCAAGGAGGCTGAAGCCTATGGTCGGTCAACAAAGTCTTATACAATGCGAATCTGAGCATTAATGATGTAAAGTACTTGGATACATAGAATCATTACACATAAATTGTGTCAAACTTCACAAAGTTTGTGTCAAACAAATCTCGATCCTTAATTCGACCACCCGTGCCCAAATTAAGGCTCGGAGGCTACTGCATTTCCTATTCAATGCAGAAATTCAGAGTGCAATACGATTTCCAAGGAGATTTAATCCTTAGGTTGGTCGGCCGCACCCAACCCAAGTCTTGGAAATTACTACGTACCACGTTTCTATCCCTAACGTATGCGATTGAGCAAGAACTAGATCCTCAGGACAATTTTGCAAACCGACCTAAGTCTCAGGGGCTACTGGGATCAGTGGTTTTATTTTGATTATTTTTTTCCTTTCGGTGCATCCCGGGTTTTAGACCGACATGCACCTTGAGGGCTACTGCCTATATATCTCGGCAGAGAATAAATTGGAGCTATCGGAAATAATTTCCACAAAAAATCAGCCCGCTACTGAAGTGGTGCACTATTTCTGAAGCAGTCTGGTGTAATGCTCGGATGTAGGTGGTTGGCTCAAGGGAATTCCCGGCAGTAAGCTAGGCTGAACTCGTTCAACCTTTTCAAAGACCTAAGTAATATATGACACCTCGGACGCCGACCAACATTGGAGCTCGGCTGCAAAAAAACACATCAGAAGCAGTCCAACATAAAGCTTAGATGCGAATAGCTAGCTCCATAAAAGGCTATTCTAGTATTTAAGCTCGGATGAACTCCTTCAAATTTTCAGAGACCTAGGTAATCTATGACACCTTGGATGTCGGTCAGCATTGGAGCTCAGCTACAAAAAGACACCTCCGATGCTGTTCGTCGTTAGAGCTCGGATGCAAGAGGAAGCCACCGCACCGGAACCACTTTGAACCCGAGGTGTGTCATAAAAAGTAGTAAGACATCAATAAAATCCAAAAGCTTAATGGGCTCCTCGGATGCCCTACGTGTAAACTCTTCGGATTCAGCTCGGTGATCCTCAAGATCGAACATGAGAAGATTTTTTGAACCAGTTTTCAAGACCGACGACCAAAGACAAAGAATTGTGCGGAAGAACCAAGGAGCGTCCCCAACTTGAAGATAGGTGCAGGGGGCTACTGATGGTGTCCTAGACTAGGGGGTACTCACCACATCGTCTCCCGACCAGGTGGGTCGGGTTGAGGACCCCATGGCGGTTCACTAAAGGGCCACTTCGGGCAGCCCATGACGCATGTAAGGAAGACTTCACAAGACTTGGCGCACAAGACAATGACTCTTCTAAACCCTAGGCCTCTGGTACATTATATAATCCGTGGCCAGTCTAGTCCATAGCAATCTCATATTCATTACTACAATCTCATGGTAGATACCTATACCATGTACTATCCCCATATCAATACAATCAAAAGCATGACGTAGGGTATTATCTCCTTGAGAGAGCCCGAACTTGGGTAAAATCATGTGTCCATGTTACCATCGCTCTGAGATGCCTAGCTCAGGACTCCTACTATGAGATATGCCGGGTTTGACACCGACAGAGATCGCCTACTTCATGAAGATCTACCCCGAGTAAGGTTAGTCCTCCGTGGACATAGGCCATCACGGAATAGACATGGTTTCTACTTCATGGACCCTTCGTGGGGGGAGCCCTTCGTGGACTCTTGCGACCGTTACCCTCCGTGGGTTGAAGTATCCATAAACGTGAATGTACGATAGCGCCACCTAATGGAACCATGGGAAAAATCTTCATGTCTCCAAATAGCATTTGATCTTCCTATATGAAATCCCTCTTACATATGCTTGTCTTTACTTTTTGCTACCATAATTGTTGACTAGCATGTGTAGGATGCATTGGACTTGTTAGAATTGCTAAAATCTACCAACCAATTAACTTGGGAATAGGTTATGTTCTAATTTGCAAGTATCTATTCACCCCCTCTAGACATCCCTTCAAGTGTTCCCACACCTGCCCCGGGCTTCGCGGGCCGCAGGCATCTGGCTGGCTAGGGCGCGGTGGTGTGCTCGTTTTGTCTCCAAGTGGTGACCTCCAGTGGGCAAGCCGGCGCTGCCCGTGGCGGCGTGCCAAGTGGCGGAGGAGGAGTAGCCGGGGGGGATGGTGGCAGCTGGGGCTGTGTGACACAAAATTCGAGGTGGGAGGAGGTTAGGGTTGCCATGCATGGGGAGGGGTTTAAATAGGGAAGGGGGCTAGGGTTAGCTCCTTTAGTCCGTTTTCGGACCTTCGGATCTTGATCCGATGAGTCCGATCAGAGGGGTGTTAGGGTAGGCCTAGTGGGCTGTGTAGAGGGGGTTGGGCCAAGAATAGAGGGAATATTTTTGTCCCGACACATATTTTAAACCAATGAAACGTTCGACGATTGACCGGCTATATTGCTTCTCTATGCTTAACGGTTTGGGTATCAAACGACCTTCGAATGCGACGAAATTTGGCATGTTGTCTACCTACAATAAAAGAAGACCGCACACCAACTTTCAACCCATTGCGTGAAAGTTTGATATGCACTTTTATAAACAATATTTTATCGATGTGATGAGCGCGTTCATGTGTGGTTTCTCACGAAATTTTCAACAACGAGAATGGAGAGAACCGACAACTATGAACGGATGCAAGTTTTGAAAATTGATGGCAATGGAGTGCCGATGCTATGCAGATGATGCGAATGATGCGATGATGAATGCGACAAAGAAATGGAACACACAACGAAAATCGAAGTAAAAGGGGAATCGTCTGGAGCATCGGTCCCGGGCTGTTACATCTTCCCCTTGGGCTGCGATCTTCCTAGGTTAAACCCTCGAAGGACCCCATCGGCTTGAGATCTGTGTTGGGAATCTGCAACCTCTTGATCAAATCAGGCGAGATCAAGTTCAAGCCTGCCCTATTGTCGACCAACATCTTTGTGACCTTGAGGTTGCGAATCGTTGGTGAAACCAACAATGGCACCCACACCCACCGACTGTGGTGCGGTCGGGGTGATCCTCTGCGTCAAATATGATGGGTGTGTTGGACCACTTGAGGGGTTTCCTTGCCTCTGTCATTGACTTCATGGGCCCATTGCTTGAGTTTTCTCTGGAAGGATTGCAAATATGCTCCTCCGTTAACACACATAGCATCCATAGCCTTATGGACTCTTGGCCATAAGATTCATCATCCTCATCCTCATCCTCATCCTCATCATCATCTTCATCATCATCATCATCATCTGCTTCTTCATTGTCAGAGTTCTTGCCTCGGCCTCGAGAAGGTTTCTCCTTTTGCCGCTTGGCATTGCCACGGCGGCCATCGTGGTTCCTCTTGCCTTACCCACCAGCACCATCATGTACCTTACCCTTGTCGTGATTTTTCGTACTCCTACTTCTCCTCCTCAGCAAGTTGTTCTACTTTGCGGCATGATGTCTACTACCGAACTTTATTCTTGTAGACTCGTGTTGGGCCTCCAAGCGCAGAGTTTTGTAGGACAGTAGCAATTTTCCCTCAAGTGGATGACCTAAGGTTTATCAATCCGTGAGAGGTGTACGATGAAGACGGTCTCTCTCAAACAACCCTGCAATCAAATACAAGAAATTTCTTGTGTCCCCAACACAACCAATACAATGGAAAATTGTATAGGTGCACTAGTTCGGCGAAGAGATGGTGATACAAGTGTAGTAATGATAGTAGATATTGATTTTTGTAATCTGAAAGTATAAAAATAGCAACATACCAAGTGACAAAAGTGAGCACAAACGACATTGTAATGCTTCAAAACAAGGCATACAGCCCGTACTTTCGCTAGTGCAATCTCTCAACAATGCTAATATAATTGGATCACATAACCATCCCTCAACGCGCAACGCATAATCACTCGAAAGTTCTTATCTAGCAGAGAACATAAGAAGAAATTGTTTGTAGGGTATTAAACCACCTTAAAGCAATCCTTCCTGATCGGTCTATCCAAGAGTTCGTATTAAAATAACCAAGTTATCCTTTCCGATCAATCTATCTAAGAGTTCGTACTAGAATAACACCATATGATACGCATCAACCAACTGTAATGTCACCTAGATACTCCAATGTCACCACAAGTATCCATGAGTTAATTATATGATACGCATCAAATAATTTCAGATTCATAATACTCAATCCAACACAAAGAACCTCAAAGAGTGCCCCAAGATTTCTACCGGAGAAGCTAGGACAAGAATGTGTGTCAACCCCTATGCGTAGATTACCCCAATGCCACCAGGAAATCCGCAAGTTGAGTACGAAAACATAGATCAAGCGAATCAATATAACACCCCATTGTCACCACGGGTATCTGCATGCAAGACATATATCAAGTGTTATCAAGACCAATATTCAATCTAACATAACGAAATCTCAAAGGGAAAAATCAATTCATCACAACAAGATAGACAGGGGAAAACACCATGTGATCCAACTATATTAACAAAGCCTATGATACATCAAGATTGTACCATCTCAAGAAAATGAGATAGATAGATTGAACACATAGCTACTAGTACAAACCGTCAACCCCGAGGGTGGACTACTCCCTCCTCATCACGGACTCCGCCGGGATGATGAAGATGGCCACCGGAGATGATCTACCCTCTCCGACAGGGTACTGTTTTCTCTCCTGATTGGTTTTTCATTGATACAGAGGCCTTGTGGTGACGGAATGAGGAGTCTAGGCTTATTTCTAATGGTTTGTATATTTATAGGAATTTTTGGTGTAGGTTTCAAGCGAAGATGGGACACGAGGTGGGCATTGGACACCAAGGCATGGTTTGGGGGCCTGGCGCACCCTGGTGGAGGCTAGCCACCTCGTGACTCTTTTGGACCTCCCACGAAGCGTATGGTGCCTATTTTGTTCCAGAAAAAATCGTCAAAAAGTTTTGGGCGATTTCGAGAACTTTCATTTTCTGCACAAAAAACAACACCACGATAGTTCTGCTCAAAACAGCGCCAGTCCGGGTTAGTTTTAAATAAATCATATAAAGTGCATCAAAACCATATAAAAGTATTGTAAACATAGGTGAATATGGCATGAATACTTCATAAATGATCGATATGTTGGAGACGTATCAGCATCCCCAAGCTTAATTCCTACTCGTCCTCGAGTAGGTAAATGATAAAAGAAATAATTTATGAAGTGTGAATGCTAGCATAGTGCATAAGCTTGATCAATGATAATTTCAACCACTTTTCCTAGCATCATAACAGCAATTCTCTCTCATAAAACTCATCATGATAAATTAGCAACCAATTCACATGTTATGATTAAAACAATGAATTCTCTTGAAACTTAACAACCCATGTTCTTAGTCACCAAACAATTGCAATTCAACTTATTCTCAACAAAGTCTAAGTAAGGGCTCCACATACTCAATCATCATATAGTCGTCTATGATTGATAGTACTCAAAGCATATTTTTAGAAAAAATGGCATCATTCGAACACATAGAAAGATAGGGGCTTAATGTTTTGCCTCCCAACATAGTTATCATAAAGATAATTGTCAACAATAATAAGTCATGATCAAATATATTTGACTAGCCATATGTGCTTAGATATTTCCCCACCACATGATGCTTGCCAAATAATAGAAGTAGGTTGGAATAATAAGTTGACTCAACATGAAAAGTAAATAACATGAAACTAAATAGATTGTCCCTTCGCAGAGGGAAGCAGGGATATGCATATATGCGAGAGCTCATGGTTGAAAACAGAGATGAATATATTTTTGGGAGGTGCACCCTTCCTGTCAATGTTACGACCAAGAGTTATCAATATCTTCCATGTTAAACACATTATCGGAGGTTCTCAAGCGGTAAAAGTAAAGGTTTACTTCCCCTTCGCCAACAAACACACTTCATGGCTAACTGAATCCACGGGTACCGTCCATACCAACAACATTCCATGGGGAGTTTTTTTAATTATTTGGCACTAGGAATCCCTATTACCTCCCCTCTCGTGCAAGGACGAGTGAATAAACACTCATCATGAGAATAACCCACTTAACATGAAAGATACTAACTGCCCCCTGTCGCTCCATGAGCAGTCCAGACACACAAAACATATGTTCATTTGAAATTTTAGAGGTGGCACATGCAAATTTACTTGGAATGGCAGTCAAATACCATATATAGGTAGGTATGGTGGACTCTCATGGAAGAAACTTGGGTCAAGGATTTGGATGCACAATTAGTATCTCTACTTAGTATGAATTTTTGGCTAGCAAAAGGTTCTAAACAAGTACCACATGTTGGAGGATTCATAACAATATAACTTCGATGCAAATATACGCAACCATAACTCATTACACTGTCTTCCTTCTCAAACTTCAACTAATATGCTCAAGTTTGAAAATAATTAATGGGTATTCACAATCATAGAAGATGTCCAAGATAATATATTTGTATGTGATAGTTCCGTTCCTTATACCAATCATTCTGAATTTCTTGTATGACCAATATTGTGATTGTCAAACTTCAATAGATTCTACTTTCTAAACGTAATTTGAAGCTACTACTAGGCATAAAGCACATTGATAATTTCAGATTTATGATATTCAATTCATTCACAATTTACTCTTAGGATATAAGTGAAGCAAGGAGTAAACATCTATCTACTCTCAAAATATATAAGTGAAGATCAGTGAGTAGGTAAATAATCAAGTAGCTTTGTGAGGACTCTCTCTAAATAAAGATTATCAGATCTGAGTATTTTATTTAAACAACAAGGAAAAGAAAAATAGCACTCCAAGAGTAGCACATAGCATGTGGACAAATAAAAATTTAGGCACAATATAGGCTAACCGATAGTTGTCGAAGAGAGGTGGGATGTGTAGCATCCCCAAGCTTAGATGCTTGAGACTTCTTGAAATATTTACTTGGAGTACCTTGGGAAACCACAAACTTGAGCTTTGTATCTTGTTTAATCCTCTCATATCCCGGTTTCACCTATTCTTTTTTTAACATGAAATAGTAGGAGAGGCTCCTACTGTGATATATTAAATCTGAAAATTTACATCTGATTTACAATCCCCTGAATGAGATCCAGGGGTGGTTCCCACTAATGGGGGTAGTTGTAAAAGAGAAAAAGGATTTCAAACAACACAGAGGTAAATAAGTTGACGAAGGGAAAACAACTATTATAAGGAAATAGCTAGGAGTGTAATGTAGTCCCAAAGAGCTTTATCTACTATGCATTTAAGCCACTCTTGCCAAGCTGTCATGGTGGGGTGTATATGCCTGAAAATTAGATTGTTTCTCCTTCCATATATTCTAGGCCACACTGCCCACTATCTCAAAGAATAGATCACCTGTAAAACTTTGCTTGACAACTTGGAGGTCCTGCATCCTTGCTTGAGTGTGACTCCAAGTGATTCCAACCCTGGTCCAATAGGCAAACTGAAGGTGCATAGAAAAATCAGGTGGTCAATTGTTTCCTCAGCACCAGAATCACATAGAACCCAGGCAAAGCCATCATTAGTGTCGAAGTGTTTTCTTCTTAACATATTTCTTGTATTGAGTCTATCAGCAAGAAGAAACCACATAAAAACTTTGAGCTTCATCTTTAGTTTTGAGATCGATATCCACCTAAAGGGGGTAGAGCAAAAATGTCTTTGTGGCAACTCACATAAAACTTCTTGGATGAGTATGCAGATCCCCATTCATATTTCTAGGTTATGTTCGGCCAGAGAGATTGTACCTGTTGAAATTCTGCAAATGCTTCTCCGGATAGTGGCAAGTGAAATAAGTTCTCAAGAGTCTTAGAGGAATATAAGAGATGCACCGAAGAATCTTCATTGATGACATAAGAGAATAGGCAAGGGAACCGAGGGGCAGAAGGAGCATCATTCCACTTGTCATGCCACATGGCAATTTTTTCCCATTACCAATGACACAAGAGGAAACACCTATGAAAATGGGCATCAACTAGCAGATTGGTTTCCACCAAAATGATCCACAAGATGGATAAGCATGTGGAATGGTGTAGTAAGTGTCCTAGATTAACTGTACCCATAGAAGTTGAGATCTGTTATAAAATTTATCCAAGAACTTGAGAAGAAGGGCTTGATTTTAGACCTTGATTTTAATTACCCCCAAACCACTTAAGGACATAGGACAATATACTCCGTTCCATGCAACCAAAGAATTACAGGAGGTGGCTTGTTCTGATTTTTTGGTCCAAATAAAACGCCTTCTGACCTTGTCAAAATACTACATGAACATTGGGTTTAGCTTGAGGGTACACATTGCAAAATTCTTCATAGATGTTGCAAAGGAATTCACAAGTGTGATTCTCGAGGCATGGGAAAGCAGAGAGCAAGTGCTGCACAATTTTATCTCAACGCAATCTACCAACGGCATTTAATCGGTCATTAAGGATTAGGTGGTGCCTAGTGGTAGGCCAAGATATGTGAACGACATTTTTCCCACCTCACACCAAAACCCCTAAGAAAGATCCCTTGCCACTTCCCTCTTAACAATTATGGGGATCATGACTGAATTTTGAAAGTTTATATTGAGGCCATAGGAGGAAGCAAAATCCTGGAGCACCTGTTTCAAATGATATAGTTGAAGTGGGCAAGCAAGAAGCACAATAAGTGTATCATCCGCATATTGAACAATGGGATACTTCCCCTGCCTTGGGATCAGTAGACTGAGATTGCCCTGATAAAATGCATAGTTGATAACATATTGAAGTAATTCAATAGCTAAGACAAATAAGAGAGGTGAAACAGGATCTCCATGTGATGACGGGAAAATGGCTAGGCGTGAGAACACTCGTCCACGTCATTGATACAGAGTGAATAAATTTAAAACGCATAATATAAATGCATACAATACAAAGATGATCAAACATTGTAGGTACATATTTCCAGAACTCTTACATTTCCATAAAAATTCTGTTAATTACATCTCTGAAGAGAAACCCCTAATTAAGAATTCCATCATTTCTACTACATGGGATTACAACATATGACTATTACAAAATGATAAAAGAAAAATCTTCCCCCACGCTGTTATCGACGCCGGCATGCTCGGGGGAGCCTTGGACCTTGTTGAAGTTAGGATATGTAATGTCTTTCATTTATATTCCTCTTTTATTTGACTTATACTGATATCGGCAGTACGTCTACGCATGCATTAATGGCTTCATCTAGTTTCTTTAATTGATTAACCGATACATGGACTTTGATTTATTTTTGTTTATATGAGAAAATTATCTTAGAGGTTAATCAATCTGCTAAATGAGCCTTCAAACATCATGATATGGGACATAAAATTATTCATGTATGCTATGCATGCAAAACACTTTAATACTACTCGATGTAGTACGTTTTTTATGAGTAGATGATCATATCTATGTGTTCTAAATATTTGCAAGCCGTATGGGGGATGCATGGTCTATGTTTCATCTTATTCAAAGATGCGACCTTTTTTACAGTATACATATATGAGGCAGATAAAAATATTTAATTTATTTTAGTGGCCTATGCAAATGCACTACAATATTTAAAGTGCAATCAGACTCAGATTATGACTCTGGTCATTTTTGGTCTTTATCATGTGTATAAACAACCGTATGAAGGGACTATACAATTTGTTTTAGTCGAGTGGATGCCCGCCAATTATCCTAGAATTATCTAGGTACAACATGTTGAGTTTACTTGCATGCGTATACGAGATTCGCCAACATCTAGTTATTTGCTATTGATGCAGGCTAGCACTATTTGGGGCTAATGCATTTTTAGATAGTACATCCATCTAGTCTAGTTTAGGGACATTCGACTAATACTATCCATAATTTGGTGGCTTTTCGTCTATGTGTTATATATATATAAATATATTCTATGGCTTATTTCCTTGGTACAACATGCATCCATGTAACGCATGAAATATGCAACTATGAGTAGTGCGTTTGATGACCACTTGTTAATTTCTATTTTTATATGAAATTATAGTAGCTTACGTATGGAGCCTACATGGACTATAGTTTACTTATCATTTTGTTGTTGATTTTTCCCCAAGCCATACCTTCGTCGTCATTTTGTTGAGAACAAAGTCTTCATTCTATCTAAGGGATAAAAGACCTTGATTTGTGTCAACATGATCAAATCAGAGGTGATTTTCATGCAATTTATACTTCTTGACATGTGTCAATATGACCATGGCAAGAACAAAATATCAAACTTGTAGGAACGCCTCTTGACATGTGTGAATATACTTCTTGACAAGTGTCAATATGAACATGGCAAGAATAAAATATCAAATTTGTAGGAACTCCTCTTGACATGTGTGAATATGACCATGGCAAGAACAAAATATCAAATTTGTACGATTGCCTCTTGAAATGTGGATATATACTTCTTGACATGTGTCAATATGACCATGGCAAGAGCAAAATATCAAATTTGTAGGAGCGCTTCTTGACATGTGTGAATATGGTCATGCCAAGAGCAAGATCTCAAATATGCTGAGAATATTGCTTGACATCTGTCAACATGACCATGCCAAGAGTAAAATGTCAAATTTAAGGACGATGGAGGCCACTTGGCACATGCCAACATGATCAAGCGAAGAGCAAACGATCATGCTACTTATAAAAAGTTCTTGATCTGTGTCAATATGACCAGATCAACAACCATGATGTTGAGAAAAAAAATACTTGACTCATGTCAATATGACCAAGCCAAGAAAAAAGATCATGCTACTTGGATAAAAAGTTCTTGATCTGTGTCAATACACTAGTAGAAAACATGGCTTTCGTCACAGCTCGATGTACACATTAGTCCCGGCTGCATTACGAACCGGGACTAATATGAGCATTAGTCCCAGTTCGAGCGGCTAGGGCACCAGTCCCGGTTCAAATGGGACCTTTAGTCCCGGTTGGAGACACCAACCGGGACTAAAGGGGGTTGAGGCTTTAGTCCCGGTTGGTGTCTCCAACCGGGACTAAAGGTTAGACCTTTAGTCCCGGTTGGAGACACGAACCGGGACTAAAGGGGGTCCTTGAAAGTTTTTTTTCTGTTTTTATATTTGTTTTCTGTTTTTAGTTTCTGTTTTAAATTGCTTATATCTTTTAGGATATTTGATGTTTTTGAGTGATTCTTTTTGCATTAGATTCAAAATTTTGTCTACTTTATGTTTGTGCCATTATTTTTCAAATTTGAATGGTTTAAATTTGAATTTGTTCAAATTTTCTTCAAACACTAGATTATGAATAACTTGAGTTTACAAAAAGGTTTTAATTTAATTCTTTTTTTATCCTAGTCATGTGTTAGATTGTTGTCACAGTAAGATTTATTTGGTTATTTTTAGAATAATTTAAATTAAAACATTACTATTTTGCTTATATAGTTGTTTTAGTCATTTAATTGTTTTTTTATTTTTTAGTTAGTTCTTTCTGTAGATTTTAACATGTTGTAGTATGGTGCATATTGAATGCACAAAAAGTCTGGAGTTGAAATAAATAAATAAAAATGAAATGCCTTTGTAACAGATGGGTTTTCGTGTGAAACCATGATACTTTGAAGGAGATGGTCCAGTTTGTACACGAAGTGCATCCAGTTTTTGTCGTAACCCTCTCAACTTTTTAGCACAAGCTTTGTGGGTGAAATGATGATACCATGCCAAGTTTCAACCTTTTCAGAGTTCATTTGTAGTGCTTTTCAATTTCAGGGTCATTTAGCTCAAAAATCATTAAATGCATGAAAAATAGCAAATGAAGTTTGGACTGGGTTAACTCTGGCTTGGTTAACCTTAGTTGTGACTCTGGCTGGGACGATGCTAACATATGTAGTCGATGGTATGATTGGATGGACACCAACCCGGACTAAAGGGGTTCTGAAATTTTCAAACTCTACCCCCCCGACCGTCTTTTTGAGTTTTCCAAAAAATAAACAAAAATGATAAAATCTTCAAAAAATAAAATCCTTTGAGATGTGGTTAGGTTTTAGTGTCTAGTTTGTATAGAAATTTTGAAATATGAATTTTGACCGTTTCTGCAAAAAATAAAAAAAAATGTAAAACGGCCATAACTTTTGCATACGACGTCAATTTTTTTAATATATATAAAAAACTAGAGAAAAATTGGGACTCGATTTCGTGAAGTTTTCTCAGATTCTCGAAATTCCAAAAGTAAAAAAAGTTATTTCAAAAAGATTTTTTCCTACAAAATCAAAAATAATAATTTTATTTAAAAATAAATAAATGATGTCATATTTGGATTCCTCACATTTTTCTGATAATAATGGATCTATTATTTGTTGAATTTCGATTTACAGATTTAAAGATATTAATTATGCCATATGAATTGAATATATGGCAAAAAAATTGAATAAAATAATAATATTACTTATTTTATTTTCATAGAAATTCAATATTATTATTACTTATTTTGTTTATTTTAATAATTGTTTGGAATTCAAAAAATTAAATAATGTGACATCAAGACCTAAGGGTTAATAGGATTGATAGCTTACTGTTGTCAAGAAAACAACAAGTGCAGATTTGAAAACAAAGGGTTATAGAACTTGAAAGTTAAGCGTGCTCGGGTTAGAGCAGTAAGAGGATGGGTGACCGGCTGGGAAAGATGATTTGGAATGAGTGGTGATTAGAGATTAAATTGTCAAATAATTCAAAAGCAGTGAGAAGGGGTGATTAGATATTAAATTGTCAGATAATTCATAGATTTGATTTTTTTTTTGAAAAACAAAAATAAAAAAATAAATTTAAAAAATACCTTTAGTCCCGGTTGGTAACACCAACCGGGACTAAAGGTCCCGCTTTCGTAACACAACCGAGATTAAAGGGTGGAGGCTTTAGTCTCGACCCTTTAGTCCCGGTTCTAGAACCGGGACTAAAGGCCCTCTAAAACCGTGACTAAAGGCCAGTTTTCTACTAATGATATGACTAAATCAACAACTATGATGTGGAGAAAAATTACTTGGCTCGCGTCAATATGCCCAAGCGAAGAACAAAAAATGGGCAACATGGAGATGAATTTATGATCTGTATCAGCATGACCAAATCAAGAATCATTATACGAGGAAAGGCTACTTGGCTCATGTCAATATGACCAAACCAAGAGCGGAGACTAGGCAACATGGAGATGAATTCATGAACAGTGTCAACATGACCAGATCACAAACCACCATGAGAAAATGCTACTTGGCTCATGTCAAGATGACCAAACCAAACGCAAAGATTTAGCAAACATAGAGAAGATCACCAATGAGAGAGCCAAGGGATTAGGAGAGGACCATGAGTCTCACCTTCTTGCTGAACTTCTCTGGGTCTCCTTCTCTGCATCGATGTGTGTGTGGAATTTCCGTGGCAGCGTTTGTGTGCAGCAGGGTTTCTATGCAGCAATGGAACGAGCGCAACGTCCAGACGAGCAAATGGATCACTAGCTGGAAACTAATGGAAATGAAGGACGAAACCCCACTTATGCTATTTAGACGTGTATTTATAGGAGCCGGAGAGCAGCGGAGGCTCTCGCACGCCCGCGCACGTCCTCCAGATCGCGGGGAGTGCTCATGGGATCGTGGAGTACGTGGCTGGCTCCTTTCTTTAATCCCTTTATTTAATTCCCTTTGACCTTGCTTTGAACCAGCCGTTTTCTTCTAATTAGCACATGTATTTTTATCAACGTATGGGCTTGGACGTTAGACCATCAATTTGCATGTGGTGATTAGCTAATGGATTAGGACATCCATGCAACCTTGTAAATCAGTCTCACCCACTATGCATGGATGTAAGTAGACATCTTATATAAAGGAGCTAGGCTTGACTAATTGAAATATTATTTTTTGGTTAATCCATTCCAATTTCTTTGTCGTGCCATGAAAAAAAGAGACATATGCGATTATATGATGGCCTGGCGTCAATATTTCATATGATCGATGGAGGAAGCCTCGCATTTGCCCTGCAGTCGATATTTCGGAAATATTATGATTTCATGTAGGTATTTGACACCCGTCGTTGGTGGAGGCATGCATGGATGAAGGTTATGTGTAATGTGAAGTAGGACAAATATTTCAAGGAGAATTTTATTAAATTTTTTTTGCAAATTTCGAAATCATCGACTCTTTAATTTATTTCTTCTGCCTCGTATTTTACATTGAGCGGCGAAAATTCACCAAGGTCAGGCTTATTTCACCATTTTCACCATTTGATAATTTATTCATTTAATGGTACTATATTTTCTACGGCCAAAAACAGTGTCAACACCTTGTCGCACGCCATGTTTACAGGAAAGGACTTGCCTGGAACAACATTTAGTAAGACTGAGGAGTGGCCAGGAGCAAGTAGAACCTTAATCCAGCTGACCCACCTGCGATCAAAACCCAATTTCGGCATCATAATAAATGTGAGATCATGTTCCACTAGGTCAAAGACTTTACCAAAATCCAGCTTTAGGAGCACAATTTTATGGCCAGAGTGTTTACATTGATAGATGAACACAAATGCCCAAGCCAAATAGTCCTGTATTTATCTTCCTTTGATGAACCCATACTGATTTGCATGGATAAGTTGCAGTATGACCTTCTGCAATCTATCAGCAAGCAGCTTTGTCAATAACTTAAGACAACAGTTTAGCAGAGATATGGGCCTATAGTCATTGACTGTGGTGGGGTCTAATTCTTTGGAATTAAAGTAATCAAAGAGGAGTTTAGGCAATCCAAAGAAATTGTACCCTCCCGAAACTGCAAACAAAGAGAGTAGAAATCCTCCTTGATGATGTCCCAGCATGATATTAAGAAGCAACCATTGAATCCATCCGGACCTGGTGCTTTATTAGAGGGAATGTTTTTTACTGCTTCATCCATCTCTTGATGAGTAAAGGGCGTAGAAAGGCCACCCAAGTCCACATTTGGAGTAATCAGCATATCAAGATTGAATTTCATGTCCAATGGGACTGATTGGCACAGTCTCTCTCTGAAAGCATTGAATAATGCATCTACCTTACTATCATGATCGTCAAAAGAACTCCATTGGGCAGAGTAAGGGTGGCAATAGAGTTAAAACGGTGTCTCTCTGTGGCAATTCTCCGAAAAAATTGTGTTTTCATCCCCATATTTGATATAGCGAATGGTACATCTTGTACGCCAATATTGTTGCTTATAGGCAAGCAAACGAACAATGTTGTTTTTGAGGATGATTCTGCAATTCTATTCATGAGTAAGCAGAGGCCTTTCTTCCTCAATTCCATCAATCAGTTTTCCAAATTAACAAGGAGAGTCGAGACAAAGATTTACTCCGTTTCTTTAGAGTATACCTCAGGTTTTTGAATTTTAAACTCAGTTTCTTTGCCACATCAAGTGGACCAACCAGAGAACTCCAAGCATTTGAGAACACCTCCTTAAACCCTGGATGAGAAACCCAAAAATTCTCAAAACTGAATAGCTTTGATCTAGGGATATTTGTCTGCACTGAAAAGAGGCAGGGTATATGATCCGAGAAAGGGCGAGTCATGGACTCGACAGTGGTATTAGGGTAGGAAGAAGTCCAATGATTTAATGTGAGGAACCAATCTAGCTGCTCTAGAAGAGGGTTCTGCTGCATATTACTCCAAGTATATGAAGAACCTCTAAGTGGAATTTCCACCAAATTAAGTGAGCTAATAATATCATTAGAAGTGATCATGTCATAGATGTCACCACCTGGCCTATTTCTGTTTTCTAACGATCTGATAAAATTGAAATCGCCAAGCAGAACCCAATCATCATGTGGTGTAATATGTAAATCATAAAGCCACGAGACAAAGTTTTCCCTCTCTTCCCCATTGCCAGGCCCGCCAATATTTGAAAGTGTCCACACTACAGAAGATTGGGTCTCTTTAAACGAAATAGTTAAGGCCCATTGTTGGGAATGATGTACTGTGCCGATGAATAGAGAGCTGTTCCAAATAACCAATAAAGCACTAGAGTTACCGATAGAAGGTACATACGCAAATTGATCGAAACATCGAGGCCAAAATTTATGTAGATACGAATGATCAAAGTACTCTCTTTTAGTTTCTTGAAGACAAATAACACAACACCCCGAGTTATCAATGTGAGAGCGTAGTGCCGTATGCTTTCATCCGCACCAATTCCACATACATTCCAGCAAATAATATTCTAGAAATTATAAGTATGATTCATCTCGATGCTCTGAGTTCAAAAGAGCAAGTTTGATAAAATAGAAACTAATAAGCAAAGAAACGACAATTGGAATCCCGTAACATCTTCAGACTGAAGGAAAGTGACATTAGAAATGCGTAGCGAATAAACTGTTAATAAATACAGCAAAATAGGGGCAGCATGCACTCCTTGTAGACGCATTGCTTCCTTTTTCTTGTGCTTGGTTGTCCCTTGGGGCAAGAAGCTTCTCCTCTATCAATTCAGATGCTAGGATGTCGCATTCTTCAGTGCCTAACTGCTGCAGTTTAGCCACTGAAAATGGCTCTGAAACTTGCACCGACGGTGATGGACCTGGGATGCAAAGAGCACCAACAGGAGCAATCAAGGACTTGCGCTTATGGTAGTATAACAACTGAGGCACTTTGAAACCACGAAACATATTGTTTCGGGAGCTTCTCCGAACTTCAGATGTAACAATCGTAGTTGCAGACCTTTTGCCCTTCTTCTTCTTGGAAGGGGTCAATGCATGAGGGAGATCAATAGAGGAGGCAACAACATGCATAGCAGATTCAGGCTCAATCCTAGCCATTGGCTCTACAATTTTAGAGATGACAGCTTTAGAGGTTTCCTCCAAGATCAAGCCTGGAGAGTCATGAAAACAAAGTTTCCTTGCCACTTTCTTAGGAAGAGCAACATGAACTGAACATGTATTAATCATTGCTTGCACTCCCAGAAAACTGACCAAGATGAGAGGCACAATGTGGCTCTGAATGCACTTGTAATCTTTAGGAAGAGATGGAAAGGAGGCAACTCGGATCATAGAGAGTGCTAGAGTGAAAGCATCCGGGACATCACCAAAAGGTGCAGAAGGAGGATCAGGTCAGGAGAGCTCCCTTATCAAGCAGAAGTTGACGTAAATCTGTTCTCCTGCTGAGGCACTGAGGTCCATCGAGGATCCTTCCCTAGAAATAGGCAAAGCCAATGCATCATGATATGCATATAGAGGACTATCAACAATGTTTCCTTCAGGTGCCAATCGAACAGAGAAGTGAACCCCTTGTTCCTGAAGTATTTCCTGGTAATTGACTTGTCCTCTTGCGGGGATGAACTAAGGTGAGCTCAGGGCCTGCAGAAGCACCTAATTATTCCCTCCAGCATTGACAGCACCCTGCGGGAACACACCATTACAGGAAAGCCAGGCCTGGAGTCTGACTTGAAAAGCATGCTCAATAGTTGTATGTGGTCCAAACATAGGATGTGCATATCCATTAGGAGGCAATGGATCTTCTCCATCTATAGGGACATCTTGCACAAACACGTTTGCATCATCAGGCCTGAGAAGCACAAGTGGAACTGTCCAAGATCTTCTCTGCCCACCCATCTGGCACATGACAAAATCCTTAGGGACAAGAGAAGGGCTCATAAGCCAGACCCGTGTCAAAACTTCCAACAAAGGTTCTCTTGGACTGTACTAGGAGAGAAGCTTTCCAAACTGAGAAACTGCCTTGTCAACCCAGAATTGCGTCTAATAATCCATAGGAAAAAACTAGCATAAAAACCAACGAGTGTCTACCCAGCACTGGCATGCACATGTTGACAGCTTCATCATGCTTAACAAATGTGACCTCAACTTCCGCATAGAGCATGTAAATTCTTCCCAGAATAGCATCTCTTAGGGGGACAATGCAGATGCAAAATAACCCAAGGCCATGTGGAGAATCCTCGAATAAGCAAACTGAGAAACCATCATCGTTGAGCATACCGGCCACCGCAGATCTTGCTTCACCGCGCAGATGAACAGGAATCGTCGTGCTTGTCTCTGCAATGAGGAATTGGTCATGGTTGAGCAGTGGGTGACCGCTGAGCACCAAGTCCGCCCGAGCCTTCTGACCAACCAGGCCATGATCCACCGTCATGCCGTGGGGAAGGAACACAAAGGGATTCACAAGGAAGTTCGCCATCGGTGAGGTGGAGCGGAGAGTATGAGGTACAAGCGGCGGGTTGGAATAAGGAACGACCAGGGCAAAGTCGTCCTATTTTATGGTGCTCTTGGGAATCCAAACCTAATCCCTAGAATATTTCAATCGCATGCAACCAACTATCGCGTGACCATAAACCCAATAGAACTGACGGCGTGGCGATGCGGCGCATCGATTTGCATGGTGGCCAATAGCCAAGCACTTAACACAAAACCTCTCCTGGGTTTTAGGAGTCCAATGATAATCAGGAGTAGTTGAAGGTTTGATCTTGGCCAACTAACTCCCAAAATTTCTGTGCGGGCGGAATTCACGTTGATGACCAATAGAAAAACAATGCAAACATCGGCAGCCAACATGACAGGATGAGTCCAAGTAACCAAAGGAGAAGCAAGTTGTGCATGCATTATAATGCATCCGAACTAACTGCAGAATACCCGCAACAGAATATCTAGCTTGAGCTAAATCTTTAATGAGATCCAACAAGAAATCCAACTGAAAATTCATTTTTTTCGAACTTGCTGCTGCTTCAACCAATATTGGATTAAAAAGTGGAGGGCTCTTTGAACAGGACCAAGAACTTAGGAAAAACTACAACAAACCAATCTTGAACGGATTAGACAGAATTATCTCATGTATCGCGGGAGGGCATGAATCACCTGAATTAATTGTATCTGGAGATGAAGTAGGGATGATCAACTTATTCTCTTCTTTAGAATCCATCTCATCGAAAGCCGAAATCCATTACGAGCTGTGTTGTTAAAGCTTGAGTCACCCTTAATACGAGAGCAGATCGCAACAGATTTTGGATGAAAACTCTGATCTGGAACATGTAAATCCAAGGGAATATTGTGAAGATAGCATTGCTCGCAGTGATTCCTCCAAGAACTAGGAGACCATTCATCATCATTTGAAGCAAATAATCAGTCACACTTAGACCTCGATCCACGAAAGAGATCAAACAAACAAGAGAAGGTAGGTAATTCAAAACGTCCTAGTGATCGTATAAAATGCTCCACATGATTGGAGGTGACCGAGAAACGGAAATGAAGATCCAAAAGTTGATGAACCTTAAACCCCTTAATTTTGCCACCCAAGCAGGAACAAAGGGCCATAGCCACGGAATACACATCCAAATGAAAGGCAGTTGAACGAAATACCACCACCAAGAAGAACTCTGAGGAAGGAAAAGACCCATTCACATGGACTGAAGAGTGGAATCGCCGACGCACCTGAGCGGCCACCTTTTGGCCGTGAGAGAAATACCAATCAATGATGGAATCCATCCTAGAAATCTAGAGGTTGCCATGGGAAGCACCATTGTGGAGGTGGGAGGTGTGGTGGGAGGTGGGAGGGGGAGGAGAGGGACCCATTAACAGGGACGTATTCGCCTGGCATCCTTCAGATATGGTGGCTTCACCTATTATGAATAACTTCATCCACCCAAAACTTGAAAAGAACTCGTGAGATAAGTTAGTACACATATGAATAAATCA
Organism: Hordeum marinum; assembly: GCA_022496015.1. NCBI lineage: Eukaryota > Viridiplantae > Streptophyta > Magnoliopsida > Poales > Poaceae > Hordeum > Hordeum marinum. The sequence continues at coordinate 139,644,919 of CM039672.1, forward strand.
ACACTTCATGTAATTCCAAGAATAGTTGCACAATAATTTGAAACATCATCTACTATTTACTATCATTTGCACAATTTATATCTACCAATATAGGCTATGGAAAATATAGGAAAAGTAGATAACAAAACTATGACAGCAAACTGTCCAAACAGAACAATCTATAGCAATATATTAAACCAGTATACTTATGTAACTCAAATAATTATGAAAATTTAGGAAGTGCTAAATAATTTATATAAAAACACTGTGTAAAAATTTTAGAAACTTTTTATGTTCCAGTAAAATACGAAAATTCAAACACTACAAAACAGTTTCTATTTTTACACTGCACATATCAAAACATGCAATGCAAGCATCCTAATGCAATTCTTGGAACTTTTTATTGAAAAACAAGATTATAAATAACGTCTAAAAGAGAACAACAAATTATAATGATGCTCCAAGAAAAAGACATATCATGTGATGAACAAAAAATATTGCTCCAAGTAAGATGTATCGATAATGTTGGAGACGAAAGAGAGGATGTCTTCCGAGGCATCCCCAAGCTTAGACGCTTGAGTCTTCCTTATATATTAAATTGGGGTGCCTTGGGAATCCCCAATCTTAGGTCCTTTCTTCTCCTTATTCACCTCATATCGGTATCTCACCCAAAACTTGAGAACTTCAATCACGCAAAACTTAACGAAACTTCAAGAGATGGGTTAGTGTAGTAAAGATAGATCATTCACTTAGGTACTGTCAACACAAGATTCATAATTGTTCTCACATAATACCTACTGTATTCCGTCATTCCCAAAATTTATTTCACCAAATATAAGCTATGGAAACACTTGAAACAAGCAAACTATGCATGCAAAACAGAATCTGTCAAAAACAGAACAATCCATGAAGATTTGAATGATCACCATACTTATGAGTCTCTACGAATTCTGAAAATTTTGGAATACGCAAAGAATTTGCAATGAAATTTTGTGTAAAAAATTCAGATTTGTTTGACGTTCCAGTAAAATCAGATAATTCATATACTGTATGGAGTGTTGGTGAATGTTGCATGGGAATCAAAAATTTTCCTACGCACCCTTGGTGGTGAGCATCTACGAGAGGGAGAGTGTATCTACATACCCTTGTAGATCGATAAGAAGGAAGATTTAAGAAACATGATTGATGTAGTCGAACTTCTTCGCGATCCAAATCGCCGAGCGTCCCACGATCCAATCACGATCCAATCACGATCCGCCCCGATCTAGCACCGAACGGACGACACCTCCGCGTTCAGCACACGTACATCTTGATGACAATCTCCGCCTTCTTGATCCAGCAAGAGGGAGCAAAGAGGTAGACGAGTTCTCCGGCAGCGCAACGGCGTTGCGGCGATGGTGGTGGAGCTATTCCAGCAGGGCTTCGCCTAAGCACCGCTGAATCGGATCTAGATGAGAAACTACTGACTAGAGGAGAGGGCAACATGTGGCTCAATTTCTGTGTAAAACACGCTCAAAACCTCTAGTATATATAGGAGGATGGGAGGGAGGAGACTTTGCCCCCAAGGGGCCAGCCTTGGTTCTGCCGAAGTGGGATGGAGGAGTCCTCATCCTCCACTCCTAGTAGCATTAGGACTCCTCCTTTTCCCACTTGGGCCTCTTTTTCCACCTTGGGTTTCCTTCCTAGTTGCATGGTCCTTCTATGGGACTTCCTCCAGACCACTAAGGGCTGGTATTCCTCCTCCACAGCCCATGTAGCCTCTTGGGTCGAAATACCCCTCCCGATGGTCCCCTGGCACTCCCGGTACACTACCGATGAGCCCAAAACTTTTCCGGTGACCAAAACGGGACTTCCTATATATCAATATTTACCTACGGACCATTACGGAGCTCCTCATGACATCCGTGATCTCATCTGGGACTCCGAACAACCTTAGTTCACCACCATACATAACTCTATACTACCGAAACGTCACTGAACCTTAAGTGTGCACACCCTGCGGGTTCGAGAACTACGTAGACATGACCGTGACACCTCTACGGTCAATTAAAAATAGCAGGACCTGGATGCCCATATTGATTCCTACATATTCTACGAAGATCTTTATTGGTCGAACCACTATGTCAAGGATTCAATTAATCCCGTATGATGTTCCCTTTGTTCTTCGATATGTCTTTTGCCGAGATTCCACCGTCGGTATCTCCATACCTAGTTAGATCTTGTTACCGTCAAGTCTCTTTACTTGTTCCGTAATACAAGATCCCTTGGCTAACACTTAGTCACATTGCTTCCAAGGCTTATTGTGATGTTGTATTACCGAGTGGGCCCTGAGATACCTCACCGTCACACGGAGTAACAAATCCCAGTGTTGATCCACGCCAACCCAGTAGACACCCTCATAGATACCTATAGAGCACCTTTATAGTCACCCAGTTATGTTGCGACGTTTGATACACAGGAGGCACTCCTCTGGTGTTAGTGAGTTGCATGATCCCATGGTCATAGGAACATATACTTGACATGCAGAAAACTATAGCAATAAACTGACACGATCATAAGCTACGTTTATAGTTTGGGTCTTGTCCATCACATCATTCTCCTAATGATATGATCCTGTTATCAAATGACATCTCATGTCAATGGCTAGGAAACCTTGACCATCTTTGATCAACGAGCTAGTTTACTAGAGGCACACTAGGGACAAAGTGTTGTGTATATATCCACACATGCAATGTTTTTCTAATCAATAAAATTATAGCATGGATAATAAACAATTATCATGATCAAGGAAATATAGTAGTAACCATTTTATTATTGCCTCTAGGGCATATTTCCAACAGTCTCCCACTTGCACTAGAGTCAATAATCTAGCTCACATAACTATGTGATTTACATTGTAATGAATCGAACACCCATACAGTTTTGGTGTTGATCATGTTTAGCCCTTGGAAGAGGTTTAGTCAAAAGGTCTACAACATTTAGATCCGTGTGCACTTTGCAAATATTTATGTCCTCCTCCTTGATGTACTCGCAGATGGAATTGGAGCATCGCTTTATGTGTCCGGTCCTCTGGTGAAACCCATGTTCCTTGGCCAGGGCAATGGCACCAGTGTAATCACTGGACAGATCCATTGGATTCAGTGCACTGGGCACTACTCCAAGATCTATCATGAACTTCTTCATCCAGACACCTTCCTTCGCTGCCTCCGAGGCTGCGATGTACTCCGCTTCGCATGTAGAATCGGCTGCCACGCTCTGCTTGGAACTGCACCAGCTTATCGCTCCCCCATTGAGAATAAATATGTATCCGTTTTGTGACTTAGAGTCATCCGGATCAGTGTCAAAGCTTGCATCAACATAACCCTTTACGACGAGCTCTTGATGACCTCCATAAACGAGAAACACTTGCTTAGTCCTCTTCAGTTACTTCAGGATATTCTTGACCGCCGTCTAGTGCTCCATTCTAGGATCTTTTTGAAACTTCCATCCATACTTATGGCAAGGCTGACATCGGTTCTTGTGCATAGCATCACATACATGATAGAGCCTATGGCTGAAGCATAGGGGATGGGACTTGTCTTCTCTCTATCTTCTGCATTCACTAGGCATTGAGTCGTACTCAACTTCACACCTTGTAACATAGGCAAGAACCCCTTCTTGGACTGATCCAGTTTCAACTTCTTCAAAACTTTATCAAGGTATGTGCTTTGTGAAAGTGCTATCAAGCGTCCCGATCTATCTCTATGGATCTTAATGCCTAATATGAAAGAACCTTCTCCCCGGTCCTTCATTGAAAAACTCTTGTTCAAATATTCCTTCACGCTTTCCAGCATTTCTATACTGTTTCCAATCAGCAATATGTCATCCACATATAATATTAGAAATGCTGTAGAGCTCCCACTCGCTTTCTTGTAAATACAAGCTTCTTCATAAACTTGTATAAATCCAAACGCTTTGATCACCTCATTAAAGCGCTTATTCCAACTCCGAGATGCTTGCACCAGTCCATAAATGGATCGCCAGAGTTTGCAAACTTTGTCAGCATTCTCTAGATCGACAAAACCTTCTGGTTGCATCATATACAACTCTTCCTCAAGCAAATCGTTGAGGAACGCTGTTTTGATATCCACCTACCAAATTTCATTGTCGAAATATGCAGCTATTGCTAACATGATTCTGACGGACTTAAGCATCGCTACGGATGAGAAGGTCTCATCATAGTCAACTCCTTGAACTTGTGAAAAACCCTTTGGCACAAGTCGAGCTTTATAGACGGTGACATTATCGTCCGTGTCTGTCTTCTTCTTAAAGATCCATTTGTTCTTAATGGCCTTTCGCCCTTCAGGTAATACTTCCAAAGTCCATACTTTGTTTTCATAGATGGATCCGATTTCGTGGCCTCTAACCATTTCTCGGAATCCGTGCCCATCATCGCTCCTCCATAGCTCCTAGGTTCATTGTTGTCTAAAAACATGACCTCGAAGACAGGGTTGACGTACCACTCAGGAGCAGTACGTGCCCTTGTCGACCTACGAGGTTCAATATTAACTTGATCCGAAGTTTCATGATCATCATCATTAACTTCCTCTTCAATCGTGGTTGGCTCCACAGAAACATCTTTCTACGTTGCCCTACTCTCTAGTTGAAGTAAAGGTTCAATAACCTCATCAAGTTCTATTTTCCTCCCACTTAATTCTTTCGAGAGAAACTCTTTCTTATGACATGTTCCGTTCTTAGCAACAAACACTTTGCCTTCGGATCTGGGATAGAAGGTATACCCAACTGTCCCCTTTTGGGTATCCTATGAAGACACATTTCTCCGCTTTGGGTTCCAGCTTTTCAGGATGAAGCTTTTTGACAAAAGCATCACATCCCAAACTTTAAGAAACAACAAGTTTGGCTTGTTGCCAAACCACAGTTCATATGGCGTCGTCTCAATGGATTTTGATGGTGCCCTAATTAAAGTGAATGCAGTTGTCTCTAATGCATAACCCCAAAACGATAGTGGCAAATCGGCAAGAGACATCATAGAATGCACCATATCTAAGAAGGTTCTATTACGACATTCGGACACAACATTACACTGTGGTGTTTTAGGTGTTGTCAATTGTGAAACAATTCCACACTGTCTTAAGTGACTGCCAAACTCATAACTCAGATATTCACCTCCTCGATTAGATCGCAGGAATTTAATCTTCTTGTTATGATGATTCTCAACTTCACTCTGAAATTGCATGAACTTTTCAAATGTTTCAGACTTGTGTTTCATTAAGTAAATATACCCATATCTACTTAAGTCATCAGGGAAGGTGAGAAAATAACGATATCCACCATGCGCCTCCATGTTCATCGGACCGCACACATCAGTATGTATGATTTCCATTAAATCACTCGCCCGTTCCATTGTTCTAGAGAACGATGTTTTAGTCATCTTGCCCATGAGGCATGGTTAACATGTGTCCAGTGATTCAAAATCAAGTGACTCCAAAAGTCCATCAGCATGGAGCTTCCTTATGTGTTTTACACGAATATGACCCAAACGGCAGTGCCACAAGAAAGTGGTACTATCATTATCAACTCTACATCTTTTGGCGTCAATGTTATGAACATGTGTATCATCACAATCAAGATTCAATATGAATAAACCCCTCACATTGGGTGCATGACCATAAAAGATAGTACTCATATAAATAGAACAACCATTATTCTATGATTTAAATGAGTAATCGTCTCGCAATAAACAAGATCTTGATATAATGTTCATGCTTAACGCAGACACTAAATAACAATTATTAGGGTTCATCACTAATCCCGATGGTAATCGAAGAGATACCATGCCGACGGCAATCACATCAACCTTGAAACCATTTCCCATGCGTATCGTCACTTCGTCCTTAGCCAGCCTCCATCTATTCCGTAGGTCCTGCTTTGAGTTGCAAATGTGAGCAACCGAACCGGTATCAAATACCCAGGCACTACAACGAGAGATAATAAGGTACACATCAATAACATGTATATCATATATACCTTATTTGTTGTTGGCCCCTTTTTGTCAGCCACATACTTGGGGAGTTCTGCTTCCAGTAACCAGTTCCCGTGCAATGAAAGCACTCAATTTCTGGCTTGGGTCCAACCTTGGGTTTCTTCACGGGAGGAGTAACTGCTTTGCCACCCTTCTTGGAGTTACCCTTCTTGCCCTTGCCATTCTTCTTGAAACTACTGGTTTTATTGACCATCAACACTTGATGTTCTTTCTGGATTTTAGACTTAGCGACTTTCAGCATCGCAAATAGCTCAGTGACTAACTTGTTCATCCCGTGGATGTTATAGTTCATCATGAAGCTCTTGTAGCTAGGTGGCAATGATTGAAGAACTCTTGTAGTTCACCAACTCAAGTCCGATCATCACGTGAGTTGAGGTGGTTCCAATGGTGAACATCATCATGTTGATCATATCTATTATATGACTCATGTTCGACCTTTCGGTCTCTTGCGTTCCGAAGCCATGTTTGTATATGCTAGGCTCGTCAAGTTTAACCCGAATGTTCCGCATGTGCAACACTGGCTAGCACCCGTTGTATGTGAACGCAGAGTCTATCACACCCGATCATCACATAGTGTCTCGACACGACGAACTTTTGCAACGGTGCACACTCGGGGAGAACACAATTTATCTTGAAATTTAAGTGAGGGATCACCTTATAATGCTACCGTCGTCCTAAGAAAAACAAGGTGCATAAAAGGATTAACATCACATGCAAATCATAAGTGACATGATATGGCCATGAACTTGTGCTTTTGATCTCCATCTAGAAAGCACCGGCATGATCTTCATTGTCACCAGCATAACAACATTATCTCCATCATCATGATCTCCATCATTGTGTTGCCATCGGGGTTGTCGTGCCAACCATGGTCATACTACTATTGCTCCGCTTAGCGAGAAAGTAAAGCATTACATAACTCTTAATTATTGACACGCTGGTCATAAAATATTTAAAGACAACCCTATGGTTCCTGCCGGTTGCCGTACTCATCGACATGCAAGTCATGATATTCTATAAAACACATGATCGTCTCATACATCACATATATCTCATTATGTAATTTGCCAATCACATCACAACATACCCTGCAAAAACAAGTTAGACGTCCTCTAATTGTTGTTGCAAGTTTTACGTGGCTGTTATGGGTATCTAGCAAGAACAATTCTCAACTACGCAAAACAACAATGGTGATACATAAGTTTTTTTTAACCTTCTCAAGGACCGCCTTTGTCGAATCCGATCCAACTAAAGTAGGAGAAACAGACACCCGCCAACCATCTTTGTGCAATGAAGTTACACGTCAGTCGATGGAACCGGTCTCCCATAAGCATACGAGTAAGGTTGGTCCGGGCCGCTTCATCCCACTATACCGCTGAACCAAAACACGACCAAGGGAGGAAGCAATCGAAGCATCAACTCCCACAAAATCCTTTGTGTTCTACTCAAAATCTCATCTACACATAGACCTAGCTCATGATGCCACTGTTGATGAACGTTGCATGGGAAACAAAAAATTTCCTACGCACACGCAAGATCTATCCGTGGTGATGAGCATCTACGAGAGGGAGAGTGGATCTACACACCCTTGTAGATTGCTAAGCTAGAAGCGTTAAGAAATCCGGTTGATGTAGTTGAACGACTTTGCGATCGAAATCGCTGAGTGTCCCGCGATCCAATCATGATCCGTCCCGATCTAGCACCGAACGAATGACACCTCCGCGTTCAGCACACATACAACTTGATGACGATCTCAACCTTATTGATCCATCAAGAGGGAGCAAAGAGGTAGACGAGTTCTCCGGCAGCGCGATGCCGTTGCGGCGATGGTGGTTGAGCTATTCCATCAGGGCTTCGCCTGAGCACCGCTGAAACCGATCTAGAGGAGAAACTACGGACTAGAGGAAAGGGTAGCACGTGGCCAAATTTCCTTGTCAAAAACCCTCAAAACCTCTAGTATATATATGAGGAGGGGAGGGAGGAGACTTGGCCCCCCAAGGGGCCATCCTTGGTTCGGCCGAAGTGGGAGGGAGGAGTCCTCCTCCTCCACTCCTAGTAGGATTAGGACTCCTCCTTTTCCCACTTGGGCCTCTTTTTCCACCTTGGGTTTCCTTCCCTGCCGCATGGGCCTTCTGTGGGACTTCGGACAGCCCACTAAGGGCTGGTATTCCTCCTCCCACAGCCCATGTAGCCTCTTGGGTCGAAATACCCCTCTTGATGGTCCCCCGGCACCCTCCCGGCACTCCCGGTACACTACCGATGAGCCCGAAGCTTTTCCGGTGACCAAAACAGGACTTCCTATATATCAATATTTACCTCCGGAACATTCTGGAGATCCTCATGATGTCTGGGATCTAATACGGGACTCTGAACAACCTTTGGTGACCACCATACATAACTCTATACTACCGAAACGTCACCGAACCTTAAGTGTGCAAACCCCGCGGGTTCGAGAACTATGTAGACATGACCGAGACACCTCTAAGGTCAATAACCAATAGCGGGACCTGGATGCCTATATTGATTCCTATATATTCTATGAAGATCTTTATTGGTCGAACCTCTATGTCATGCATTTAGTTAATCCCGTATGATGTTCCCTTTGTTCTTCGGTATGTTACTTGCCTGAGATTCGATCATCGGTATCTCCATACCTAGTTCAATCTCGTTACTGGCAAGTCTCTTTACTCATTCCATCATACAAGATCCCGTGTCTAACACTTAATCACATTGCTTGCAAGGCTTATTGTGATGTTGTATTACCGAGTGGGCCCTGAGATACCTATCCGTCACACGTAGCAACAAATCCCATTGTTGATCCACGCCAACCTAGCAGATACCCTCGGAGATACCTATTGAACAAATTTATAGTCACCCAGTTACGTTATGATGTTTGATACACACAAGGCACTCCTACGGTGTTAGTGAGTTGCATGATCTCATGGTCATAGGAACATATACTTGACATGCAGAAAACTATAGCAATAAACTGACACAATCATATGCTACATTTATAATTTGTGTCTTGTCCATCACATCATTCTCCTAATTATGTGATCCCATTATCAAATGACATCTCATGCCAATGGCTAGGAAACATTGACCATCTTTGATCAAGGAGCTAGTTTACTAGAGGCACACTAGGGACAAAGTGTTGTGTATATATCCACACATGCAATGTGTTTCCAATCAATAAAATTATAGCATGGATAATAAACAATTATCATGAACAAGGAAATATAATAATAACTATTTTATTATTGCCTCTAGGGCATAATTCCAACATGGAGAACTTTCTGTTTCTGCACATAATCAAACAAGAAAGTATCCACACTATCCCAAAGGATTTACTTGGCACTTTATTGAAATAAAATACACAAAACATGATTACTATAGTAGATTAATCGTATGAACACACAAAAAAATAAATTAAAGGTGTTAGATTGTCTCCTGACAAGCGCTTTTCTTTAATGCCTTTTAGCTAGGCATGATGATTTCAATGATGCTCGTATAGGAAATAATATTTGAGACATGCAAAAGAGCATCATGAATCACATGACAAACACATTTAAGTCTAACCCACTTCCTATGCATAGGGATTTTGTGAACAAACAGTTTGTGGGAGCAAGAATCAACTCGCATACGAAGGCAAAACAAGTGCAACTACAAAACTTTGAACACATAGAGAGGAAACTTGATATTATTGCAATTCATACAAGCATATGTTCCTCCCTCATAATAATTTTCAGTAGCACTATGAAGGAATTCAACAATATATCTATAACATATAGCATTTTTTCATGATCTACAAGCATAGAAAATTTACCACTCTCCACATAAGCAAACTTCTTCTGATCCATAATAGTGGGAGCAAACTCAACAAAATAACTATCATGAGGTACTTGATTGACATAACCACATTGAATATTAAAATCATGATAACAAGTTTCATGGTTGTCATTACTCTTTACAACGTACATGTGATCACAATAATTATCATATATAGGAGGCATGCCATCATCATAATAGTTTTTCTCATCAAAACTTGGGGGACTAAATATATCATATTCATCAAACATAGCATCCCCAAGCTTGTAGCTTTGCAGATCATTAACATCATGAATATTAAGAGAATTCGTAGTAACAATATCAATATCATGCTCATCATTCACGGAATTCTCATTAAGTGATTTCATAAATTCTTCCTCTACCAATTGAGCACAATTTTCCAAGCCATCATTGTCACAAAAGACAGTAAAAAGACGAAGCAATTGATGCAACCTAAACTCCAACTTTTTGTAGTTTTGTTTTATAAAACCAAAGTAGTGAAAAACAAGAAACTAAAAGATTTGATTGCAAGATCTAAAGGTATACCTTCAAGCACTCACCTCCCCGACAATGGCGCCAGAAAATAGCTTGATGCCTACTATGCATCTTTATTCTTGTAGTCTCATGTTGGGCCTCCAAGCGCAGAGTTTTGTTGGACAGTATCAATTTTTCCCTCAAGTAGATGACCTAAGGTTTATCAATCCATGGGAGGTGTAGGATGAATATGGTATCCCTCAAACAACCATGCAATCAAATCGAAGAAATCTCTTGTGTCCCCAACACACCCGATACAATAGCAAATTGTATAGGTGCACTAATTCAGCGAAGAGATGGTGGTACAAGTGTAGTAATGATAGTAGATATTGATTTTTGTAATCTAAAAATATAAAAACAGCAAGGTAGCAAGTGACAAAAGTGAGCACAAACGGTATTGCAATGCTTGAAAACAAGGCCTACGGTCTGTACTTTCGCTAGGGCAATCTCTAAATAATGCTAATATAACTGGATCACATAACCATCCCGCAACGTGGAACAAACAATCACTCCAAAGTTCTTATCTAGCGGAGAGCATAAGAAGAAATTGTTTGTAGGGCATGAAAGCACCTTAAAGTTATCCTTTCCGATTGGTCTATCCAAGAGTTCTTACTAAAATAACCAAGTTATCGTTTCCGATCAATCTATTGAAGAGTTCGTACTAGAATAACACCGTATGATACACATCAGCCAACTCAAATGTCACCTAGATACTCCAATGTTACCACAAGTATCCATGATTTAATTATACGATATGCATCAAACAATTTCAAATTCATAATACTCAATCCAACACAAAGAACCAAAAGAGTGCCCCAAGATATTCTACCAGAGAAGCTAGGACAAGAACGTGTATCAACCCCTATGTGTAGATTACCCCAATGTCACGGCGGTAACCCGCAAGTTGAGTACCAAGACATAGATCAAGTGAATAAATAGAACACTCCATTGTCACCATAGGTATCTGCATGCAAGACATATATCAAGTGTTCTCAAATCCAATATTCAATCCAGCATAACGAAATCTCAAAGGCAAAACTCAAATCATCACACTAAGATAGAGAGGGGAAAACACCATGTGATCCAACTATATTAACAAAGCCAGTGATACATCAAGATCGTGCCATCTCAAGAACACGAGAGACAGAGATAGATTGAACACACAACTACTGGTACAAACCGTCAGCACCGAGGGTGGACCACTCCCTCCTCCTCATGGACTCCACCGAGATGATGAAGATGGCCACTCGAGATGCTCTACCCTCTTCGTCAGGGTACTATTTTCTCTCCCGATTGGTTTTTCATCGAAATAGAGGCCTTGCGTCTAGGGTTGTTTCTAATGGTTTCTATATTTATAGGAATTTTTGGTGTTGGATTCACGCAAAAATGGGCCACGAGGTTGCCATCGTCATCGCATCCCCTGGCAGCCTATACCGCTATGGTGTAGATGCTTAGGAACTCACATGGACTGATCTTGGTATCGTATTTGTCCAGGAAATCTGCCTTGAAGGCTCTTCTAGAGGGCCAGCGGACCTGCCGTATCCCATGAGTGAACGTCGGAATACCAACCTCATAATGCATGCAAGGAATCCCTGGCACAGGCTCATCGACGGCTCGATCTGTGCGCCCATCCAATTGACGATAGGTCTCTCGTTGCCTCTCGATGCTGGTGCAAGCGTCCTCCTTGCGCATGTCCTTAAAGACTTGACTTTGATCTCTCTTGTGATGCGGGTCAGTTGAGGTGTTGGACACCTCGTATTGCGGATCAGACCATCGAGAGCGTTGTTGCTGTTGCGGGGGCGACTGCATCATGGGGGCCCGACTCATGTCGTGTCTGGTGGGAGGCCTCGTTGGGGCTGCCTGAGGCACGTTCGATGGTTCCGCGTATCTGGCCTGTTGCTTGGCGAAACTCAGCAAGCTCTATATGGTCACCCTCCATTCCTCCATCTTCTCTGATGCGAGCGGGAAGTTCAACAGCAGTTGGGCCTGCGCCAAAGCTTCACTGCGGTCTTGGGCATGGAGCAGTGCGAGGCGTGGGTGGTTCTCTTACTCCTGTCAGTGTCAGGGAGAGCGCTCTATTGTGCTGTCGTCCTCTGTCCACCTTCACCGGGGGGTTGCCATCGAGCTTGGCCCTACGGGTCCTATGAGTGATGCACAGGGGTCTTGTCTGCATGTCTCCCGTGGTTGTCACCCCTGGGGTGCTGGTCGTGGTTGCCTTGCGAAGCGCGTGGGGGAGGTGCCGCCGCATTTGCTACCGTCGTAGCGTTCGCCATGGTCATGTTCGCCACAGTCGCGTTCGCCATAGTTGTCACGTTGCTGTTACCCCCGGACACCACCGGTGCGTCCCAGGATGCTACAACAACTAGGTCCGGTCGTGGCTTGGGGAGCTACAAGCGGTGTTATGACTGCGCTTATTGACGCGGTGAGCATGATGTTTGGCTCCGCCAACGTCGCCCGTAGTAGCCAGTGCAGGCAGCTTGGATGGAGATAGAATGACTGATGATGTTGCCTTGGCCTCCTTGGGTGCCATGGGTGTCGACGAAGATGTTGATGAAGACACATAGTATCGATGAAGATTCGCGCACAAAGTTCCCCCCTACTTGGCACGCCGAAGATGTCAGGGTATGACAATCTATGGGACCGTCAAGGCCCCTTTCTGTGGTTCTGTTACGAGATCCTGGATGCACAAAGAGCATCATCGACCGCTACTGAACTGATGGTTTAGACAAGTTCCGGACGCTCGGGAACGTAAAACCCTACATCCTATGTTGGTGAATTATTTGCTTGCTCACAATACAGAAGCGACGCTAGCCTACACGGAATGCTCTAGGGCGGTGAGGCTACGCGTGTCGAATGAACGACGTGTCAACCCTTCTAAAGGTAACCATGGACCTCCTTTTATAGTCCAAGGGGTTACCACATTGGCAAAAATGGTCTTTAAGTGGGGTATATAGTGCACACTATCGCTGACCTAACTCTAACATAGTAGGACTGGCACATTAAATTCACCTTGAGGTGGCGTGCTGTCGTCATAGGGGCTCCAGGGACCCAGGAAGGTTTGAACTCTAGGGTGCGCCTGCTCACTAACCCTATTATACCTTGCGAGCCTCCACCGATACTGCAACGAGCACGAGATAACAAAGAAGAACACAGACCCTGCGATTCCCCAGGTTCAGGCTAGCTCGCGGTGTAAGACCCTACTCCTGCTTGTATGAATTGCTTGGAGAGATGAGAAGTTACAAAGGTGTGATCTTGCTCGCTCTTTTTCCTATGGTGGAGGCATGCCCGATCTTATACTGGCCCTGGTCCTCTTGCAACAAATCACAAGGCAAGAAGGGTTGCCACAGCGGCCCGTTTGAAGGGGGACAACGTCACAGTCTATCCTGACAAAAGCAGTCTTCACATGCGAAAGCTCGCTGTCGTGATGCGCCGCTAGGCTCGGGGATGACTGACACATCACTATCGTATCTATAATTTTTGATTTTTTCATGCCAATATTATACGACTTTCACATATTTTTGGCAACATTTTATATGATTTAGTAGACAAACATATTGATCCGGTGCCCAGTGCCAGTTCCTGTTTTTTGTGTGTTTTTGTTTTGCAGAATATCCATATTAAATGAATTACAAATGTGATAAAAGTTTACAGAGAATTATTTTGGAATATTTTTGAATTTTGGTAGCCGGAATCAACGCAAACGGAGGGTCACAACCACCACGAGATACCACGGTGCTAGAGGGGCCAAACACGTGGTGATTTATTTTGCTCACCTCGTAATCGATTGGAGCTCTCCTTTCGGCGCAAGGAATCCTATATCAGGAAACAAATCATGTAAAAACCTCTTTTCAATCGGAGTTACTGATCTTCGGGAATATAAGAAACGGTTTTTGGCTAGAATACACGAACCAGAAACAGAAGAGAACTGAGAGGGAGATCCAATCTCGGAGGGGCTCCTGCCCCTCCACCTCCATAGAGGCCATGGACCAGAGGAGGAACGCTCCTACCATATAGGGTGGAGGCCAATGAAGAATAAGAAGGAGGGGGATCTCTCCCCCTCTCTCCCGGTGGCTCTGGAACGCCGCCCGAGGCAATCATCGTTACGACAATCTACACCATCAACTTCATCACCGTCAACACCAATTGTCTCCCCATCTATGGGGAGATGCAAAACCTCTCTTCCCCGCCGTAATCTCTACTTAAACTTGGTTCTCAGCTCCATATATTATTTCCCAATGATATTTGGCTATCCTATTATGTTTGAGTAGATCCCTTTTGTCATATGGGTTAATTGTGGTATGATGTTATTGATATGAATTGTATGGTGATATGGTGCTGTCCTATGGTGCCCTGCATGTCACGCAAACGTGAGGGATCCCCTCTGTAGGGTGTGGCAATATGTTCATGATTTGCCTGTGGTGGGTGGCGTGAGTGACAGAAGCATAAACCCGAGTAGGTAGGTTGTTTCGTATAGGAGTAAAGAGGAATTGATACTTAAAGCTATTGTTGGGTCTTACCTTAATGAACTTTGGTAGTTGGACAGAGTTCCAATCATGAGTGCATATGATCCAAGTACGGAAAGTGTGTTAGCGTATGCCTCTCCCTCATTGCATATAACAAGTAATAATCATATTATATTCAATTGCCTAGGGACAATCTTTCTCTTGCGTTATACAAAAAGCTTTCCACAAAACTATTTACTTTTATTGTTATTTTATTAAAAACACATAAATTTTATGTCCACATTCCTTATTATCTTGCAAAACTATCTATCACACTACTAAGTACTTCTAGTTTTATTCCCGCAAAGTAGATTCATTCTGGTTCTAGATAAAGCAAACGTAAAGCGTGCATAGAGTTTTATCGGTGGTCAATAGAACTTGAGGGAATAATAATTATACCTTTAGCTCCTCATTGGGATTCGACATTGTTACTTGTTGAAAAAGGCTACAAACGATCCCCTACTCTTGTGGGTTATCAAGACTTTTTTCTAGCGCCGTTGCCCGGGAGCAATAGCGTGGGGTGAATATTCTCGTGTGTGCTTGTTTGCTTTGTCACTAAGTGATTTTTGTTTCTTGTTCTTAGTTGTTTTATATCTCTAGTTATGGATATGGAACACGAAACACGAAAAAAATTAATGGTACTTGCTACTCATGGAGATGGGGAACCTCCTAAAACCCTTGATGCTAGTTATGTAAAATGCGTTAATTACTCCTTTGATAATCCTGAGAAATCCTCATAGAACTTTATAATGGGAGAATCTTTGGATCAACATGAGCACTTTAGGGATTATCGCTTATCTCAAAAAGGGAAACACTTACGGGATCAAATTAGAATATTACAATGGTTTGCTTGGGATGCATGCTTGAGATATGATTTTACTTGTTGCTCTAAGACAAATGCCCCACACCTTCCCTTTCAGTGTTCATTTAATGATAATGAAACCTTAGCTTCTTGTGATAATGGTATATATGATTACTACGATGTGGAACGAATAGAAGAATTTGTTGCTTTCAAAGGTGCTTATGAATTGCTTATTTGGTTGAAAAGTATGATGATGTTCCTTACAAATCTGAACATTTATCCACACTTCAATGTTGTTATGATAATTATGAATACAGTAGTTATATTATTGAATTTATTGAAAGAATGACCGCTGCCATGGAAGATATTAATATTTTGCAGGAATCTAGGGAAGAAGAATTGCTCAAACTATGAGCTCATTAGATGAAAAAGATGAGGATGAGAGCGAAGAACAAAAGGAGGAAGAGCAGATTAGCTACCCGTGCCCACCTTCTAATGAGAGTAACTCTTCTACTCATACATTGTTTACCTTCCCTTCACACATACCCAAGGATGAATGCTATGATGATTGCCATGATTCCTTGGATTTCTTTGAAATATCCCTTTTTGATGAAATTGATGCTTGCTATGCTTGTGGCCATGATGCCAATATGAATTTTTCTTATGGAGATGAACTTGCTATAGTTACTTATGTTAAAAATTAAGTTGTTGCTATTGCACCCACACATGATAGTCCTATTATCTTTATGAATTCTCCCAACTTACTTTATTGTAGAAGTTTTCTCTTGTTATGGATTATATTGATGGGTTACATTTTGTTATTACACGTGATGATTTTGATGAAAATAGTATGCATGTGCTTGCTTCTCCTAATTGCAATTATTATGATAGAGGAACTACATCTCCACCTCTTGATGTTTCCAATATGATAGAACTAAAAGAAACTGTTTATACTATGCATTGGTCTTTACTTGATGTGCATGAACTGTTCTTTTACGACATGCCAACGCGTAGGAAGAGAGTTGGACTTTCTCATTGCATGCTATATGTTGCTTTGTGGTCACTACTAAATTATAAATCATTGTTAATTAAAAGGTCCCTAATTAAAATTGGCTTTGATATACCTTTGGATCCTGGTGGATCCATTACTTTAAAGAAAGCGCTGCCCGGAAGACAACCCAGAAGTTTTATACAGTAATTTTAATATTTTGAGTACTTTTATGAAGTTTAAAAAAAAATAGAGGGGAACCTAAAACTTCACAAAAAGAAAGGTGAAAGTGAGATCGTTGAAGTGGGCGCTAGCCTTGAACTTTTACATGCCCATGGAAACTTTGTGAATATTGAATCATAGAAACTTTTCAACAAACATAATTATCCCTTGTACAAATCCATTGTATTGTGCCAAGATTTTCCTTTAAGATGATTAGATCGCTTGTTGGTATGTGTGATGTAAAAACAGATACTTTGGCTATAGTGTATGAATTTTTGTTTTTGACTAGAACGTCAAAAGTTTCTACTTTTTTACACAGTATTTATATACAAAATATTTATTTATTACTAATTGTTCAGAATTTATGGAGTTACAGAAATATGGTCAAAGTTCAGATACTACAGATTGTCCTGTTTAAGACAAATTCTATTTTTGATGCATTGTTTTGCTTGTATTGATGAAACTATCAATTTTATCTATGGTATAAGCCATGTAGTAGTTATAATACATCAATGATAATGCAAATATAAAATATGAATGAGTTTGCAATAGTACTTCAAGTAGAAATTTGCTTTATTATACTGACGGATCTTACCAGTTTTCTGTTACGTTTTGTGTCAAGGAAGTGTTCGAAGATTGAGTAGGTATTGATATGTGGAGAAGGAGGAGAGACAAGAGTTCAAGATTGGAGATTACCTAGGAAACTCAATTAAATATCCAAGGATACTCAAGCGTCTAAGGTTGGGGATGCCCTGGAAGGCATCCCTTCTTTCTTCAACAAGTATCAATATGTTTTTGTTTTTGTTTCATTCATGTGATAGCGTAAATCTTGGAGCGTCTTTTGTGTTTAGTTTTGAGTTTTATTTTATGCACCATGATGCTATATATAGTCCATGGTTTATTTATATAATGCTCATTGCACTTCACTTATATGTTTTGAGTATGGCTTTATATATTGCTTCATGTGCTTCACTTATATTATTTGAAGTTTGGATTGCCTGTTTCTCTTCACATAGAAAATAGTTATTATTAGAATGCTCTTTTGCTTCACTTATATTTATTACAAAATGGTATTTTGTAGAAAGATTTAATCTCTCTTGCTTCACTTATATCTATTTAGAGAGTCAACAGGAATTGGCCATTCACATGGTTAGTCATAAAATCCTATATAAAACTTATGGATCACTGAATATGATATGTTTGATTCCTTGTAATAGTTTTGTGATATAAAGATGATAATATGTGGATGATCGTGTTTAGTAAGATATTGGTGTTAAGGTTTGTGATTCCTGAAGCATGCACGTATTGTCTCCCGTTATGCCAGGAAGTTGAAACAAAATTTATCCTTGATTGTCTATCTTTGTGTGAAGGTTGGGGGCACGCAATGGTTAACTCCTACCAACCTCCCCCCTAGGGGAATGCATAGTAATACTTTTATTTGAGGTCTAATAAACTTTTGCAATAAGTATGTGAGTTCTTTATGACCAATGTGAGTCCATGGATTATACACACTCTTACCCTTCCGCAATTTGCTAGCCTCTGCAGTACCGTGCATTGCCCTTTCTCACCTCGGGAGTCGGTGCAAACTTCATCGATGCATCCAAACCCCATGATATGATACGCTCTATCACACATAAGCCTTATTATATCTTCCTGAAAACATCCGCCATACCTACTGATCAGGCATTTCCATAGCCATTCCGAGATATATTGGGATGCAACTTCCATTGTTTCCATTTTGATGACATGAGCATTAATTTTCATATTGATTTACATGATCGTAGGATAGCTAACACAATGTCTCCATGGCTTGTCCTTTTTTTATATCTTTGCTATGCTAGATCATTGCATTCATATAGAGAGATAGTTTTTCTACTATCGAGTTGTAATATTGAGTTGTAAGTAAATAGAAGTGTGAATCATCATTATTCATTATTAGAGCATGTCCCAGTGAGGAAAGGATGATGGAAACTATGATTCCCCACAAATCGGGATGAGGCTGCGGACAAAGAAAAAAAAAGAAAAAAGAAAAAAATATAGAAAAAAGAAAAAAAGAAAGAAACAAAGAAAAAGAAATGACAGACAAAGATAGAAGGGACATGCTAATTCCACACTTGTGCTTCAAAGTAGCACCATGTTTTTCATGTAGAGAGTCTCCTATGTTGTCACTTTCATATACTTGTGGGAATTTTTCATTATAGAGTTAGATGCACACCCACTTAGTTTTCATATGGAGCTTTCATACACTTATAGCTCTTACTGCAACCTTTGTACTGCAATCCCTACTCCTCACATTGATATCAATTGATGGGCATCTCCATAGCTCGTTAATTAGCCGCTTCGATGTGACACTATCTTCCTTTTTTGTCTTCTCTATATTAATGTCTACAGCTGCATTCTATTCCACACATAGTGCTATATCCATGGCTTGTGCTCATGTATTGCGTGAGAGTTAAAAATTCTCAAGCATGTTAAAAAGTACGAACCAATTGCTTGGTTGACAATGTGGTAGTACATGATTATACTTTGTGTTAAGAAGACACAGCATGACAAGGCTATATGATTTTGTAGGGATAACGTTCTTTAGCCTTGATATTTTGAAAGAGATAATTATTTTTGGGATGCCTAAGTATTACTGACTTCATTATAATATAGACTATTGCTTTGAATCACCCAGGTCTTAATATTCATGCCATGATTAAATATATTATCAAGATTATGCTAGGTAGCATTCCACATCCAAAATTATCTTTCTATCATTTACCTACTCGAGGACGAGTAGGAATTAAGTTTGGGGATGCTGATACCACTACTGGAATCCAGTAATTTGCCATTTGCCAGATCTTTACCGTCTGCTGGAAGATGACAAAGAGGGTCTTTGTCGTCAGCTAACAAAAAAAGACGCCAAAGATCTTGTTTGCCATCTGTCACCCCTTTGCCGTTAGCTAGTAGACGACAAAGAGCAGAAAGGCAGATGGAAAAGAAGGGACTCATGGAAAGGATATTATTTCCTGTCAGTCCTTTCTTTTCCGTCTACTAGAGGACGACAAAGAATATAAAAGCAGAGGACAAAGAATATTAAATAACAAACGGTAACGAAGAAGCACAACACACGGATGACGGAAGAAGCACAACATGCGGATCAATGACGTGGCAGACAAAGCTTGACCCACCATGCACTAACTTTACCAGCAAACCACACAACCACTTAAAAAATCCAATATAGCCCCCACCATGTATCTGTCTCTTGTATCTCTTTCTCTCACATCTCTCTCATCGATAGGCGGCTGCGGCAGGCAGGGATATGGCAGGCAGTGCCACGGGCATGGCAGCCGGCATGCAGAACAACGGCGGCGGCGAGCGGCAGCGGCGAGAGCGAGCTGAGTGGCGAGGCAACCAAGCAGGGCGACAAGCATAGCGGCGCCTCCTCCCTCCAGCGTGGCGAGCAGGCGGACCAGGCGAGCAGAGAGACATGGTGAGCGAGCAGAGCGGCCGACCGAGCGGCATGGGAGAGCGAGCAAGGTGGCACGGGCCAGACTGTTTCCCATCCCCTGCCTTCGCGGCTCCTGCTTCTCTCCCTTCGACGACAATGGAGGACCCTGTGCAGCGGCAGAAAGAGAGAGAGATGTAAGGTAAGGGAGAAGGAAGAAGAAAGAAAGAGGGCATCAAAGCTCTGGTGGGGTCGTAGGTGTCCGGCAACCTCGGCTCCAGCGAGGTCGGCGCGGGGCTGTTACCTCAATCTGATTTGGATCGATATCTTCTGTTGCGCAGCAGCTTGCTGCGACACGTGAGGCATCTGCTCCATGCCTGCCCTGCTCTATGCCATTTATTTATTTTAAATGAAAAAATTCGTTGCCGTTTGTAGCTTAGTCCCTAACGGCAGTAGCTTTGCTATTTGCCAAAGAAACTTTGCTGTCCGCTGAGCCCAAGCAGACAACAAAGCACCCCTTTGCCGGAGTTCACAGTGCCGGAAATGTGTTCGTCCAGTGGCATACAACAAAGGCTTTGCCGTCAGTGGACCTGCCCTTTGTCGTCCGCCATGGAAGACGTCAAAGCACGTGATTCTAGTAGTCTCCGTCTCCATCGTATCTATAATTTTTGATTTTCATGCCAATATTGTACAACTCTCACATATTTTTGGCAACGGTTCATATGATTTATCGGACTAACATATTGATCCAGTGCCCAGTGCCAGTTCCTATTTTTTGTGTCGCAGAATATCCATATCAAACGAGTTACAAACGCGATAAAATTTTATGGAGAATTATTTTGGAATATTTGTGAATTTTGGGAGGTTGAATCAACACAAACGGAGGTCCACAACTACCACGAGATACCACGACATGCAAGAGGTCCCAGACGTGTGGTGATGTATTTTTGCTCACCTCGTAAGTCGGTTGGACCTCTCCTTCGGGCGCAAGGATGCTTATATTAGGAAATAAGTCAGGATAAAATCTTAGCGCAATCGGAGTTACGGATCTCCGGGAATATAAGAAATGGTTTTCGGCTAGAAAACAGGAACACGAAAGAGAAGAGAACAGAGAGGGAGTTCCAATCTCGAAGAGGCTCCTGCCCCTCCGCCGCCATGGAGGTCATGGACCAGAGGGGGAACTCTCCTCCCATCTAGGGGGAGGCCAAGGAAGCACAAGAAGGAGGGGGATCTCCCCCCTCTTTCCCGGTGGCGCCGAAACACCGCTGAGGCAATCATTGGGACGACGATCTACACCAACAAATTCGCTGCCATTAACACCAACTCTCCACCCCTCTGTGCAGCGGTGTAACACCTCTCTTCCCCACTGTAATCTCTACTTAAACATGGTGCTCAACTCCATATATTAGTTCCGAACGATATTTGACTATCCTATGCTGTTTGAGTAGATCCCTTTTGTTCTATGGGTTAATTGTGGTATGATGTTATTGATATGAGTTGTATGTTGATATGGTGCTATCCTATGGTGCCCTCAATGTCACGTAAACATGAGGGATCCCCTCTCTAGGGTGTTGCAATATGTTAATGATTTTCCTATCGTGGGTGGCATGAGTGACAGAAGCATAGACCCGAGTAGGTGGGTTGTTGCGTATGGGAGTAAAGAGGACTTGATACTTAACGCTATGGTTGGGTTTGACCTTAGTGAACTTTGGTAGTTTAGGGTGCTTGCTAGAGTTCCAATCATAATTGCATATGATTCAAGCACGGAAGGTGTGTTAGCATATGCCCCCTCATTGCATATAACAAGTATCTATCATATTATATTCAATTGCCTAGGGACAATCTTTCTCTTGCGTTACACAAAAATCTTTCTACTAATGTATTTACTTTTATTGTTTTATTAAAACATCATCTAAATTTATTTCCACGTTCTTTATTATTCTTGCAAAACTATCTATCACACTACGAAGTACTTCTAGTTTTATTTGCGCAAAGTAGTTTCATTCTTGTTCTAGATAAAGCAAACGTTAAGTGTGCGTAGAGTTGTATCAGTGGTTGATAGAACTTGAGGGAGTATTAATTCTACCTTTAGCTCCTCGTTGTGATTCAACATTCTTACTTATCGAAAAGGGGTACAAACGACCCCCTAGACTTGTGGGTTATCAATGACCTCTGTCCCGGTGAGGCCCTAGGCTTGGTCTCCTTTCACGAAAGGGGAAACCTTTGTGGATCGCTTTGGGAACTAATGGGCTGGACTCACTCCCTTAGCACAAAAGAGGAAAGCCTCTCCATCCGTGCCCGCTGAGATGGCTCCTAGCATCGACGATCATGGCTCACATCACCCATGTGAGGTAAAGGACCTCCCTTGATGAGTCCTCCTCACCAGGGGGTTCCGCGAGGCCCTTGGCATCACTCGCAGGCATGCTCCTCACGAGGGTCCTATTCGTGAAGTCTCGGGATGGGCCACCATGGGCCTGCAACTCGCGATGCGCCCCGGCCCACAATAAAGCGGGCCTAGCTACCCCAAGTTCCACGGGCCCGATAGTCACCCTCGGGCCCGCTGCATGCACGATCTCGCCAACTGAGACATGGGGGAACATGATAGTGCGGGCCCCCAAACACGTGGTGTCGGTGTCAAAACCGACAGATTCGGGTAGGGGGTCCTGAACTGTGAGACTAGAACGGATGGTAACAGGAGACGAAGGGGACATAGATTTACCTAGGTCCGGGCCCTTATATGGAGGTAATACCCTACATCCTTCTTGGATGTATTGGTGATGTGGGGTTACAGAGTTGATCTACCTCGAGATTAAAGAGCTAACCCTAATGTGTTGTTCTATGCCTATAATCTAAAACCCTCTGGCTTATATAGATGATGAGGGTATCTAGGGTTTACACATGGTCGACTACATGCCGAACAGATGAACATGCCTATTTGCTACATCAAACGTGGAGCACAAGCCATACTTCCCAAAGCTTCCATCTTAGAGATAAGGTCTTCAATGAATCCTGTGTTCAGTAAGTGGCCCATATAGTCCAGCGCATAGAAATAGGTCGGCCTCCCGAGGACCCCTTCATCCAGGACTCCCTCAGTAGCCCCCGAACTTGCCTCCAACGCCAAGGGTCTCAGCTTCAATCGCTTCACACGATCAGAGTCTTCGGCTTGTGACGTGAGTTCTTCCCGCCGAACTTAGTTCGGCCTCCGATTACAAGTAGCTTTCTACATAGTGGCGCGTCCGAACACTGTAAATAGGCCGGCCTTGAAGTCCAAACATCAAGGGGGAAATAATGCACCCTTGAAGGCCTCTTTGACGAAAGGTCACGACCCATCATGACCGCCAGGCTAGTTACAAATGCTCGATTCACGGTTCGAGGCTGTTTTAATCAACACGATCTATCAATGTACTGATCGTGCCCCGTTTTACATGGGATATGTTTAAGTATGGATGTGAAATGGCTCACACGTCTTGGGAAGCTGAGAGATTCACGGCACAGCGAGGGGAGACCGAATCGATAAGGCTCATAAAAGGGGAAGAAAACCCCAAAGCCTATTCACGCTCCCCATTCGTCTTGTATGCCTTCCATTCCTCCGCACCTCTGAAGCATGGATCTAGGTCTTCTGCCTCCACCTCCAAGCTCACCAATGGCGGGCTCCAATGTCTAGTGGGAGGCTTCCATGATCAACACCGGGACATCCTCGACCTCAAGAAGGTCGGCTACCTCTCCACTAACATCCCTCATCGTGCGCCGGAGGAGGGACAAGTGATCCCCACTCCCCGACTGGGCGAAAGGGTGGTCTCCCTCCCCCACTTCATCAGGGGATTGAGCTTCCCACTCCACCCCTTCATTAGGGGGTTGATGTTTTTCTATGGCCTCGACTTCCATGATCTCTCGCCAAACTCTTTCATGTACATCTTTGCATTCATCCTCGTCTGCGAGGCTTTCCTACGAGTCGAGCCACACATTGGGCTATGGCTCAAAGTGTTCAACGTCAAGCCTAAGTGCGTTGGCGAGAAGCATGCAAACTGTGCAAAGCTATCAACGACAAGCTCACCCGCATCATGTGACCATCGAGCACCTTCATCGACACCATAAGGTGTGGAAGAAGGAGTGGTTCTACATCACAGAACCACAAGAAGAAAGTCAGATCCCCCTGCTTAATTCAGATCCGGTCCCCCCACCATATTAGCTTCATGGCTCAAAAAGGGCCTTAGCTGGAGACCGAGCAAGCAGGTGAGCGACCTGCAGAAGTGCATCGGCTCCATGATCGAGAAGGACATCAAGCTGACCAATGTGGTGCAGGTGATGCTCCGGAGACGCATCCTCCCCTGCCAGTTGTGAGGACCCTGACTCATAAGTCGTGATCACCGAATGCTCGTGTACAGTGATCCCAGAGATCAATGCTCACTGTACACACAGAAGCTGAATAACAAGAGTCTTACATCTACATTTAGCGTCTTACACAAATAAAGACCATGAAGGTCTAGTCTTACATAGATAGGGCCTCAAGGGCCAAACACTTAAATAGAACAAACAACGGAAATCTTGGTCGAAAGCGTGAACCCATGCCATCTGCCTTAACCTACAGGCATTCTGACTGGGAAGCGTCCTAGTTCACATGTTTGTCACCAACGAACTCTTCAACATACTTCTGTTCTTCCATGCCTGGCCAATTAAATAACTAGTGGCAAGCCAATGAGTCCTTTGAATGTACTCTCAAGCAACCCAAGTTGTGGAACAAGGTGATAATGATGCATGATATAGCATTAAGTAGGTAATTTGCGGAAAGCTAGTTTTAAATGCAATGACATGATCAAGTAACTAGTAAGCATGCATCAACAATAAGCAGATATCCATATGAACAAGATACAGTTATCATCATAAGTAGGGGTTGAACACCTCATGTTCATTCATCACGCTAAGTCATAGGACTTAGTTGAACTCCCATACTAAGTCATCGGACTTAGCTCATGTCACCACCACATCCATACTCACACCAAGTTTCACGAAAACATCCGGACGTAGTTGAAGAAGGACCTCCAACTGTCCATGACCGCAGACGCGGCTATTCGAATAGTTTTACACTCTGCAGAGGTTGCACACTTTACCCAGAAGACTCGGGGAACTTCCTTGTCATCCACGACTCGCGGTATATAACATACCCGAGGTAAGCACCCGAACAATGCCTTTCCCATGGTGATACTCAAAAAAGAGTCCACTCGTTGGTGCCATCCCTCATGATATACATCACTCGTATTATCCATGAGGGCACGCAACAGTGGCCCGGTGCCTGTAAAGACAACGCATGACCTTCCACTTCTAGGACGACCCCGTCTCAAGAGTGACCACTTCACTCTTGCCACTAGTAATGCGGGCTCCTTGCTAGTACCAACCATAGTAATCAACAAAGCCCCATCCCATCAAGGGTATCGTGGTTGCGCATGTAAGGTTGGGACGGTCAGCAGACCTTAAAACTCTTCGTTTTTGAAAACACACACTCACTTGTTCCGGCATACCACTTCTTTCTCAAGTGGTTACCCAAATCCTCATCATATCCCTCGGGCATTAGTGGCATCCGATGGGTTTTTCAAGAAGTCTTTGAAATCATCTCTTTCCTTCCATCACTATGCATAGATCCCGAACCCACTTGCGTAGCATCTACTAGCATCCTAACTACACCCACCCACATAACCCTCATGAGATGGTAGGGTCATGTACGATGCAAGTGTTAGTGGTAAGATTGTCGGAAACAAACCATCGGAGGGTCACTACTCCACATGATCAAATATGATGAAAGTAAGGTGTTATATGACATGCACAAAAAATGGTTTCTTATCATGGTTAAAGGGCTGCTTGCCTGGCTCAACAAAGTCTCTGGGGTCTTCGAAGTCTTTGGGTCCAACTTCTTCGTCAACCATGCAATCTATCATCGCGAATAAAAGCGATAAAAATAAGCAACACCCAAAAGCAGACCACACAAACTACTATCAAAAATACTACCCTACTCTGAGAAATACCACAAGCTATACTGAAAATGTTTGTCCAGGTTTTTGAAATCAAAAAGATTTTCAAAAGTTTTTAGAACATGAGCTTATATTGCTAAATAGGGGTTTTAAATTAGAACAATATAAAAATGTTTTCAAACATTTGTACAAATAGCACTAATAAATTCTAGGGATTATTTCAAGAATTAAGGTGGAAGAATATTTGGATTTAGATGAGTATACAAATCTATGGAATTTTTGGAAGTTAAAATAGAAAAGAAAAAGAAAAGGGGTACTGTGCCCCTTGGGCCAAAACGCCCAGCCGAAACCGGCCCACAGAGGGAAACCGGCCCAGGCAAGGCGCCGCATGTGGCAGGTTTACTTTTAAACCTGCCTGTGGGCCCTGCTTGCCAGCAAGAGAGGAGGGGGGTGAGGGGATGACAGATGGGCCCCACCTATCATCCCTCTCCTCGCAACAAGGATGGGATGGAGCTCACCGTCGGCTTCTCCGGCCTCGATGGTCTAGGCGGAGGCCACCTGCGCACTCAAAGGGCTCCCGTGCGTCGGTGGGTGGCCGAGGGGGTCGCCGGGGTGAAGGGAATCGTCGACTTGGGGAGGTGCCCGACGGCGGCGAGGGTTTGGTTCGGGAGAGAGCTCCCGACCACGGGGGTGAGCGGTCTGGGCATGGGGTGGATGCGGAGGGGAGGACAGAGCGAGGAGAGAGGGTCAGGGAATTGGGGAGGCCCTCTATATAGGCGGGCGCCGGCTCACCGTGGACGCGGTGCGCCGGTGAGCATGGCGTGCTTGCCACAGGCCGTGGGGAAGGGAGATAGCACTTCCAGGGCGTTCGTGGGGGTGGTCCTGGCCAGGGGAAGAGAAGAGAGAGATGGGGGCGCTCGCGCGTGCCGGGCACGCGCGCAGGGGCGCCGGAAAGAGAGGGAGGAGGGGCCCGACCGTTTGGAGGGTTGCGCACGCCGAGGGGGACAAGGGGGACAAGGTGGGGCAGCCCGAGGCTTTCAGGAACACCCGTTGGCCAGCGGCTACAGTGCGAACGAGCACTATAGCACGCTCCAAAGCGTGAACCTTGCATGCCAAGGCATGCCCTTGGCATTTTTTGCGCGGCCACCTGTGCCCGAGGGATCCAGGGGAGGTAAACGAAAGCCTAGGGGACTTAGGGAGGCATCTGGGGGTGCCTTAGGGTAAAAGGAAAGGGGAGAAAGGGAGGAAATAGTGCTGTGCAGGGGGGTAAATGGGGGGTTTTAGCCCACCTACCAATGGCTTGGAGACTTGGGATTCTTACTGAGGGTGCTTGGGCCTTGCGAGGAGGTGTGGTAAAAATTTGGGGGCAAGGGTAAAAGAGTAAGGGGTGAAATGGTGGTTTTAAGAATGGACCAGAAGGTGTTTGATAGGGTTTTGGGAAAGAGGAAACTACCATCTCACTGAGATATTTACCAGGGTCAAATGCTTGGTAAAAATGAGATGATTCACCAAGTTTGAGCTCAAATGAGAAAAGTTGACAATGCAGACTTGGTAAACCCTAGAAACTAACTGAATCAGGTTTCTATAGATCTAATGATGCTAGGCTTTTACCCTTGATCCACCACTTAGTGTAGCATCACTATTTGGTCATTAAAGCATGCCCACAAAGTTTGGGGTCAAGGGGAGACACTTCACAATGTAAAGTTGCTCAAATTTGAATCTGAACAAGAAGGGTTTTGGGATGGTTTGATGAACCAAAACATCTTGGATTGAGATGAAACTTTGCAAGATCATCACTTATGATAGTGCTGACTTGCTGGAATTTTCCTAGAATTTATTGAGAATATTTCTTATAGAAATATTTCAAAAGCTTGATTTGAACAGAAAGGGGTTTTGAAGGGTTTTTGCCCATGATTTGAACATGCCCTTATGTTGAAACTCATGTATATGGAAAATATGTGTCCACTGAGTTTCCCTACATTTTCTCAAATAATTTCAAAGCATTTAAATAATATTTCCCTAGGAAAAACCATTTCTGGCCTTAAGAAAAAGCTTTTAAATAAACTATGAGAATAATCTTTAAAAATAATCTTTACTTCTCGATTCTGGGAAAATTTTCAAACCGCTATGGGGACTCGTCTATCCTTTAGCACTGCTTTCCACCCGCAATCAAGTGGTCAAGTTGAGTGAGTCAATCAAATCCTCGAAGACATGCTTCAAGCTTGTGTTATATCTTTCGGTATGAACTGGGAGAAATGTCTTCCATTTGCTGAATTTGCATATAACAATAGTTATCAATCAAGCTTGGGCAAAACCCTTTTGAAGTTCTCTATGGACGAAGGTGTCGAACACCTCTTAACTGGTCAGAAACCGGAGAGAGGCAAGTCTTTGGCCCAGATATGATCCAGGATGCAGAGGAGCAAGTTCGCATTATTCGTGAAAAGTTGAAAACCGCCCAATATCGTCAAAAGAGCCAATATGATCGCCATCATAAGGCAGTGACCTACGAAGTTGATGAGAAGGCTTACCTTCGGGTTACACCTCTGAAGGGTACCCATCGATTCGGTATCAAGGGAAAGTTGGCTCCTCGTTACATTGGACCTTTTTGCATTTTTGCTAAACGAGGAGAGGTTGCCTGCCAATTGGAACTTCTGCCGCATCTTTCCAAGGTTCATGATGTCTTCCACATCTCGCAACTCAGGCATTGCTTCTCGGACCCGGTCCGTGAGGTAGACCACTAAGCGCTTGATCTCCAAGATAACCTTACATATCAAGAATACCCTGTTCGTATTCTCAATCAAGCTGAGCGTACCACTCAGCGTCTCAACATCAAGTTTCTCAAGGTTCAGTGGTCACACCATTCTGAAAAGGAGGCCACATGGGAAAGAGAAGATCGTCTTCGACTGGAGTACCCCGCGCTCTTCCCGACGACTTCAAAATCTCGGGACGAGATTCTTTTGAGTGGGGGTGAGTTGTCACATCCCTAGCTAGATGTCATAGGACAACATGGGTGTTGCATCATGTTTCATTTTTGCATCAACATGAAATGGGGATTAAAAGAAACCCCAAGCTCACATTGAATCAAAATAATTCAAGTTGGTGAAAATTCAACAAATCCAAAATGCCCTACCAAAATGTTCCCTACGTCTGATAAATATGGACATTATTATAATAGGGGCCATTTTAAATATTTGAACAACCGAAGCAATTTAAAAATAAATGATAAAGTTTCCGAAAATATGAAATAAAGCATTATCATTATTTTAGTTTCCAAAATAACTTGAAACTTTTTAGATAAGTTTGAAATATTCAAACTTCAATATATAAAATATATGGGATATTTTAAATTAGCATATGTACCTGAAAAGAAAATAAAACAAATGTCAAAAATAGGAAAACAAAAAAGAAAATGAAGAAATTAAAGCAGAAAGGAAAAGGGAGGATGAATCTAGGCCGACCCAGCTGGCCTAGCTCCATCGTCGTCCTCCTGGCAGCCAAGAGGATGGGCGTGTGGCCGGACCGCGTGCACGGGCGTGCCTCCATGCCGGCAGCTGCCAGCCTGCTTCCCCTTGCTAGCGCGACGAGGATAAGCTCAGACAGCCGTCCCCATCGCCCTCTCCCTCTCGCTCTCGCTCGCCTCTCTGCTCTCCTCCTCTACTTCACCATGGCCGTCGGTGCCTTAGCTTCGCCATGGTAGTTCTAGCCCCTCCCCCTCCCTTATGAGCCCTCCAATCGCTCCGCCTCGTCGCCTTCTCCCTCCTCGCTGAGCCGCGCATCGCTAGGAGCCCCGAAGCGCCGTCCCCAAGCTCGTCTTCCTCCTTGGACCCGAAGCTTCGCCGCCGTTGATCACCGTCTCCGAGCCCTCCCCGAGCAAGCTCTCGACGGCTTCGAGTCCATTGTGAGCTCACGACTCATTCCCCTCTCCTTTCCGGCCTTTTCCCCCTTTGTAGGCCCCGATTGCGCCGGCTCCCGAATGACTTGCCGCACGAGCTCATCGCCGGCGATGCTCCTGTGACTAGTTGGTCCATCAGAGGCCACCATGCAGCTCATGGGGCCGCATAGTGCTTGTAGGTGCCTAGTTCCGACCGTGTCTCGCTCTGGTTCGACGAGCCCGTGCTCATCCGAGCTCCAGCAGCCGCCGTGCTCATCACCGGCGCCGACTTCGGCCATCCCAGCCCCTCAGAAGAGTCAGGCTCGACGCGCGCGAGCAAGTAGAGCAGTTTGGTGCCCTCCGCCGTCCATTTGGTCGCCGGAGGAGGAATCCCAATGTAGCGACCCGACCTGAAAGGTCGAATCTCCGGTGTTTCTGTACCATCCAAAGATCATGCTGGTACACACATGGTACATCAATGTATATATCAAAGGGAAATCACACATCATTAATTAATCAAAATCTCATATCGAGTCCTTTATTACAATAAGGATTACAATAAAGTGGCTGAAGGCCAACTCAAGAGATAAACTAAACCAAAAACTTGCGGAAGCTCCATAGGTAGTTGAGTCCATCTGACTCCAAGGGCATCTCACCGAGCGTAGAGCGTATCCTGACTCCTGGTCGAAAAAGTACTCTGCAACATGAGACGTTCCAGCCGTATAGGTTAGCATATTGAATATGCCGGCAAAGTCACAAGAGAGGGAGTAAAGTAATCATCAGTCTATATGCAAATATGGCAGGTGGGGTAGTAAGTTTTTTCATAAAGCCAACTTTTTCCTACAACAAGAGAGGGCAAAAGCAGAATTACTACAATGTTTGTTGATTAATGAGATGGTTCCACCAACCAATTCTCATACCCAAGTTGAAATTTAAAAAAAATACCCACATCAATGTAATTTATTGTGTTGAGAGTTCCAGATAGTTTCAGTTCCTTTGGCTCAAACTGTCCATGACCGTGGGCACGGCTAATTGATTAGGTTTGGGTACTCTGCAGAGTTTTGCACACATTCCCCACAAGATTTGATTGCCTCCGTTGGATGTCTCGCACTTCAGGGTGTTTGAGAAACGGATGACCAAAACATGGTCTTCTAAAGGGTTTCCCCGAGACTCTGTCGGTGCCCATGCTTTCCTACCGTTCTTCTACATCTCGTAGCATCGCCTGTCCAGGGTCACCACGATATCCAACCAAGCCAGAGCCCATAATGGCTTGTGGCTGCGCAGGTAAGCCTTGGTCTTGAAGCATCCATCCATCTCTTTGTGCCTGGGTGGACCTTTCCGCATGAATACTGGCACTTCTCCAGCATCATCTAGGCTAACCACTGGTTTCTCCAGGGCGCCGTTGAACCATCATCCACCCAGAGGTATGTTGAAAACTCGGAGTCTTGAAGACTTGATCATCATGTAGGTCTTGAAATTATTAACTCACTACTCTCATGAATCACACTACCAACCCCGTCTACTAATAGCATAGCAAAATGTAAATCAACGTTTCCCGGGGCCAATGTGTCAAAGGGTTGAGGGCTACCTACCACATGATACTACAACGAGTAACCAAGTTTCCAAATGACCTACATTGCATGCAATTGGGGAGATGGAAGAACTAATGCGATAAAACATAGGTATACATGGTCAAAGTGACTTGCCTTGTTGACGATCCGCGAAATCAAGTGACTCTAGATAACAAGCTTCGCACTCTGAATGATCTAACGAATCAGACAAGAGCACACCATAAGCATAAACACAATACCATTCATTCAACAGCAAGGTAAACAAATGCTTCAACAAACAAAAGCACAATCAAAAGAAGAATCACTTAAAGTATAGGAGTATAAAAATTTTGGTGTCAAAATCCCTACTAAGACATACAAGTCAAAAAAAATTGGTTTTGAACAACTAGACATTTTAGATAATAGAAAAGTAAATATAAAATTTTATTTGCAAACAGAAAGTATTTCATTATAAAAGTATTGTGCTAAAAGAAGTACTACAAAACTTTTTTCTAAACAATATACATTGTGAAAACAAGATGAACCTATTCAAACTAGAGCACAAAACAATTTGAAAAAACATATTTTATTTACAGAATAAAATACACCTAATGTTGAATCAACAGTACCTAATGAAATCAAAAAACAAAGGTTAAACTAATTCAGGTTCAAATTAAATAAAAATCAATTTAATTAAAATCTATTAAGAACCTAACAGATTCTATTTTTGTTCAAATCAGTAAGCAAATTCATTCTAAAAATTCTCAAACTAGGTAGAAAGATAGGTTTAACTAATACAAAACAGTGGCAAAAAGATTCACTCAAAAATATATTTTTAAACTCTAGTTATACAGATTTTAGTAATTTAAACAAATTTGATTAGATTCAAAATTTAAAGGTCAAATTTGAAATCTAAGCATATAGACATAAACTACATCAAATTTGTGAACTAATGCAAAAAGAATCAAATAAAATTACCAAATATTTTAAAAGAGATGATAAAAACAAAAATAGAATACATTCTGTTTTCTAAAATAGAAAAGAAAAAGAAAAGCTTCCTATCTATCGGACAGGGTCTATGTGTTAGGTTGTGATTGGCCGCGAGGGTGTGCGCGTGAGAGCTAACAAACGGACGACCGACGACTAAAGAGTACCAATTTAATTATTAAACAGATCTAATCTCGCGCGTTGACTATGGATCCGACGGGCTATGGGTGGAGGTGGAGGCTTACAGAGAGGGGGTCGGGGTCTCCGGGGAGGTCAACGGCGGCCAGTGGTCGGAGATGCTCAGGGATGACGATGCGTTGGACGGGGGCGGCGTTCGAAGGCTTCAAACGGCGGCGGCGAGTCTCCGGCGTCGATTGGTGGCATCGGAGGGGGCTAGGGATGAGTGTGGCGAAGGGCACGAGCTCGGGGACGTTCGGTTGGGATGCCGAACTCGGCGAGGGCTGGGGCAACGCTCGGCCGAGGGAAAAGTGGGTTTGGGTGTGGAACGAATAGCGGAGGGTCGGGGCTTTATATAGGGCAGTGCGGTGGTCGGGGAGGGTACGAGAGGCGAGATCCATGGAGAGGGATCTCCGGCGACGGCGGTCGGGCCTGGGGAAGGGGATGACCGCGCTGACGCCGCGGTCGGACGGTGGGTCCCGCGCATCAGTGAGGGTGGGGGTGTGGTTAGCTCGTCGGAGGCCGACCGGGAGTGGTTTCGGGAATTAAAGATGGTGGGCCGGCCCGGTTCGTTTTAAAAACTTTCCTTTTCTATTTCCAGCGCAGTGAAAACTCTTTTAATGCATTCAAAACAATTCCAAACTTAGGAATTATATATATCAAAATGATCAGGAGAATTAATGTTATTTAATGAACATTTTCCCTCTATCATATTGAATATCTTTTTTTTAAATTTATTTTCAGAAAATGCCTAATTGATTTTGAATCCTTTTGAGATAAATTTTCAAATAACCCCCTGGTTTAATTGCTCAAATATTTGACCAAGATGCCCCTGGTGTGGAGTGTCATGTTACTCCTCTCTTTCTTTGAACATTTCCAAAGGTTTTCAAATAGATGAAACAGATACATGGAAAAATAGAAATGGCCTTTCAGAATTTTAAAAGAAGCACTTCAACAAATTCATTACATTCCAACAAAATGATGATGCAAAGCTATATATCATAACATTCCAAAATGAAATTTTTGGGATGTTACAAACCTACCCACCTTAAGATGAATCTCGCCCTCGTGATTCGGGTTGGCTAGAAAATAGGTGTAGGTGCTCTCTATGAAGATCTTCTTCGCGTTCCCAGGTGGCTTCTTCCTCGGTGTGGTGACTCCACAGAACCTTACAGAACTTGATGGTCTTGCTTTGGGTAACTCTGTTGGTAGTCTCGAGGATTCTGACAGGCTTCTCCTCGTAGGTTAGGTCACTGTCAAGTTGTATGGCCTCTAGGGGCACTATGTCTCTCAAAGGAATGTCAGCCATCTCAGCATGGCATTTCTTTAGCTGGGAAACATGGAAAACATGAACTCCGGACAGTCCGTCTGGCAATTCCATCTTGTATGCAACTTCGCCTCTACGTTCCAGAATTTTGTAGGGGCCTATGAATCTGGGTGCTAACTTTCCTTTAACACCAAACCTCTTGATTCCTCGAAGTGGGTACACACGAAGATATGCTCGGTCCCCTACTTCATATGTCACCTCCTTGCGTTTGTTATCAACATAGCTCTTCTGCCGAGATTGAGCTATCTTGAGTCGGTATCGAATCAGTTTGACCTTCTCTTCAGAATCTCTGATAAGATCGGGACCAAAAAGTTTTCGGTCTCCAAAACCATCCCACATGAATCGTGTTCTGCACCTCCTTCCGTATAAAGCTTCGAAAGGGGCCATCTTCAGACTGGTCTGATAACTGTTGTTGTACGAGAACTCTGCGTAAGGTAAGTTGTCGTCCCAACTGGACCCATAGTCTAGCGCACAAGCTCTCAACATGTCCTCCAGAATCTAGTTGACTCTCTCAGTCTGTCCATCGGTCTGTGGATGAAAAGTTGTACTGAACTCCAGCCTTGTACCCAAAGTTTCATGTTGCTGATGCCAAAACTTTGAGGTAAATTGTGTTCCTCTATCGGACACGATACTCTCGGAACTCGATGTAGACATACGATCCTAGTCATATATATCTTGGCTAACTTAGCACTAGTATAGGTGGTCTTCACTGGAATGAAATGAGCCACCTTGGTCAAATGATCGACCA
The DNA here is from genome assembly GCA_022496015.1 of Hordeum marinum. Lineage (NCBI taxonomy): Eukaryota > Viridiplantae > Streptophyta > Magnoliopsida > Poales > Poaceae > Hordeum > Hordeum marinum. Next base: position 139,679,870 of record CM039672.1, read on the forward strand.
CTACCCAGATGGAATCATATCCTAAACGGGTCCTAGGTAGTCCTGTGATGAAGTCCATACCAAGCTTATCCCATTTCCACTAGGGTATCGGCAAAGGTTGGAGTAATCCTGTTGGTTTCTGATGTTCCTCCTTTACTCCCTGACAAACATCACATACCGCAACATGTTCGGCAATATCTTTCTTCATACCTGTCCACCAGTAACTTTCCTTCAAATCCAGGTACATCTTGGTGTTGCCTGGTTGTATCGAGTATGGTGAATCGTGGGCTTCTTGAAGTATCAACTTCCTGAGCTCTGGGTCATTGGGCACATAGATTCGGTTCTCAAACCATAGAGTACCCTGTTCATCTTCACAAAAGTCTTTAGCCTTTCCTTCCTTCATTCTCTGCTTTATCTCAGCTATCTCCTTGTTCGATTTCTAGGCTTCTCGAATTCTTTCGGTCAAGGTGGACTGAATCTCTAGTGTGGCAACATATCTTTGTGGAACTATCTCTAACCGAAACTCTCTGAGATCATTGGTTAACTCCTGGGGTAATCCTCCGGCTATGAGTGTGTTCACATAACTCTTCCGACTCAAAGCATCTGCCACAACATTTGCCTTTCCTGGATGTTAATGTAATCTCATGTCATAGTCCTTGATTAACTCTAACCATCTCCTCTGTCTGAGGTTCAACTCCTTCTGCGTGGATATACTTCACGCTCTTATGATCAGTGTACACATCACAACTATTTCCAATAAGGAAATGTCTCTAGGTCTTGAGTGCGTGCACTACAACTGCTAGCTCCAAATCATGGGTGGCATAATTCAACTCATGGGGTCGTAGCTGTCTGGATGCATATGCTACAACTTTTCCTTCCTGCATGAGTACTCCTCCAAGTCCTTGACATGATGCGTCACAATAAACCTGGAAGTCTTTCCGAATGTTTGGCAGTATCAACACTAGGGCTGTGACCAAACGTTTCTTCAACTCCTGGAAACTGGCCTCACATTCCTTAGTCCAGATATACTTAGACTCTTTCTGCAACAGCTCTGTCATGGGTTTGGCAATCTTTGAGAAATTCTCAGTGAATCTCCGGTAATATCCGGCAAGTCCGAGAAAACTACAGATCTCCTTAACTGAGGTGGGTGACTTCCACTCAGTGACTGCTTCAACCTTAGCGGGGTCTACTGCTATTCCTTCTTCGGGAATAATGTGTCCAAGGAATCCAACTTCCATCAGCCAAAATTCACATTTACTGAACTTGGCATATAACTGATGCTCTCTAAGCTTCTCTAGAACTAAACGCAAGTGTTCCTTGTGTTCTTCCTCGCTCTTGGAGAATATCAAAATGTCATCGATGAACACCACGACAAACTTGTCCAAATATTCCATAAACACTTTGTTCATCAAATTCATGAAGTAGGCAGGAGCATTAGTCAAACCAAAGGACATGACTGTATACTCATATAAGCCATACCTGGCACGAATCTTCAGTTGGTGATACCCTGATCGAAGATCGATCTTGGAGAATACTTTGGCGCCTACTAGCTGGTCAAATAGGTCATTAATCATCGGCAGAGGGTACTTATTCTTGATAGTCACCTCGTTCAATGCACGATAATCGACCACCATCCTCAAGGTTTTGCCTTTCTTCTCCACCAAAAGAACTGGGGCTCCCCAAGGTGATGAACTTGGGCGAATATATCCCTTATCCAATAGCTCCTTAATCTGCTTCTTGATTTCTACTAAATCATTTGCAGGCATCCGATAGGGTCTCTTGGAAATTGGGGCTGTCCCTGGTAGTAGCTCTATCAGAAACTCAATCTCCCTCTCTGGTGGCATGCCTGGTAATTCCTCCGGGAATACATCTGGAAAGTCTTGTACAACCGGCACTTCCTCCTGAACAACTCCTATGAGGGAATTTAACCTAGCACTCATCTGTGTGCATCGGGATACATACTTAATGCTCTTGTTCTCTGGAGTGGTGAGTGAAATAGACTTGCTGGGGCAATCAAGGTTTCCTTCTTACTTGGTCATCCAATCCATGCCTAGGATTACATCCAATCCCTGGGATTCTAAGACGATGAGGTCGGTAGGAAAAACATGGTTTCCTATGTGGAGTTTCAGGGCGTGGCATCCTATCCCTGCCATCATCATACCTCCTGGAGAATTGACCTTAATGGGCCGACTAAGGGTTCTGGTGGGTAAACCATACTTTTCCACAACTACCCTTGATATGAATGAATGAGTTGCAGCAGAATCAAAAAGTACCATAACTGGACGTGAATGCAATAAAAACTTACCAACCATAGTCTCAGGCTGATCATAGACTTCTTCCACATCAAGGTGGTTCACCTGAGCACGAGGAAAAGGATTTGCTTCTTAGCTGCGGAGTTGCCGTTTCCATTTCGTTGCTTGTTCTGAGGGCATTCAGTGGCATAGTGCCCTGTCTTCTGACACTTGAAACATGTGATATGGTTCAGATCCTTCTGAGCTAGAGCGGGACGGTGTTGGTTGCCATTCCCACTTCCATTACCATTCTTGAAGCTGCCATTGTTGGGACGATTATTCCCATTCCCTCCATGGTTATGGCCTCCATGGTTGTGCACGGGATGAGTGTGTCCTCCATACTTACCGGTCCCTGATCCGGTATTTCCTGAGTACGGGGAGTAGCGGGGCTTCTGATGAGCTCCAGAGGTAGACTTCCCTTGTGCATACTTCCTCTTGCGGTTCTCGATTTGCTGCTGCTTCCCCTCCAAGATGAGGGCCTTGTCTACCAGCTCCTGGTAGTTGCTGAAGGTAGCCACCATCAGCTGCATGCTCAACTCATCATTGAGTCCTTCCAAGAACTTCTCCTGCTTGGCTGCATCATCGGCCACATCTCCTGGTGCATAACGAGCCAACATGCTGGAGTCATCCATGTACTGGTCCACGGAACGGTTCCCCTGGCGTAAGTTGCGAAACTCACGCTTCTTCAGACTCATGGCTCCAGCTGAGACATGTGCGGTGCGGAAAGCTTGCTTGAAGTCCTCCCAAGTCACACCAGTAATGGGGTACGTGGTGGTGTAGTTCTCCCACCATGAAGCTGCTAGTCCCTCCAGTTGATGGGCGGCAAAGCGCACTTTTTCAGCCTCAGTGCATCCTGCGGGGGTGAGTTCCCTCTCCATCTTGCGGAGCCAATCATCTGCCACAATGTGCTCAGTGTTGCTGGAGAAAGCTGGGGGAATTAGTCTCAGAAAACAGGTGAGGTTGTCGCCTTGAGGTGGAGGGTGGTTGTTGTGGTTGTTGGTCTGATTCTGAATCAACAGCTGCATCAGGGCGTTCTGCTGCTGGAGAAGTTGTGTGAGCTCTGGCGAGAAAGTGAAGTCAGGCTCACGTCATGGAGGCATCTTGCTGTTTTCAGAGGGGTGAGAATTAGAACAGAACAATGACCTAAAAGGGAAATTCACTACCCATATGCAATGCAACAAACATATCACACCAAACACTCATTCATTTATTCAACTCAAGTTTCAAACATCGAGATACAAATCTCCAAAATCAAACTAAACACCGACCTACGTTTTAACGACGAAAATGAAGATACATGGGGGCATAACTAAAGTTCTCCTCAAAAGTACATGGTGAAGTGGCCTCCTCCCGTGGTGCTCTCCTCATAGTCATCATCGTTGCTGATCAAAGGAGCCATGTCTCCTTCTGGATGAAGATTTTCACCCATGTCCATCTTTTCCTCTAGAGTTGCGATGCGAGTGTTTAGCTTATCGATCCTCTCTAAGAAATCCTTCACCTCATACTCATGCTCGTACTTGGCTTCCCGTAAGTCAGCTTCGAGGTCAATCTCACGGTTCATTAGCCTCTTGATCGTCTTCGTGTCGGCACGTACCCGAAGCTCCAAGGTCTTGATGTGCGTCTCCAAAGTCTGGATATAGGAAATGGTGGTGTCTTCCGTGGGAGTGGTTATGATATTTCCATTGGCATCCCTGCGACAAACCATGCTGAGTCCTGGTGAAATGGTTCCACCTCTATATTCCTCCTGAATACGTCCAAGGGCACGATGAATGGCCATGTCTCTCCCAAGTATCTAGCTGGGTGCCACAAACTTGAAGTCGATGGGTTCCTTATGATTTCCAAAGGTCTTCCCGGGGATGTGCACCTCGATCCTGTAGCGTCCGTCCTGTGGAAAAGACATGATAGGAGTCCCGGTGATGCTCGGCAAATGAATCCTGACATCCCTGATGATCCTCATAAGCTCCTTGCCAAAGGGCATCGTTGCGTCAGGCTGACAAAACTCCGTGATCAAAACTAGGATGAAGGTGGCCATCTATAAATTTTGAAATAAATCGGAGGGAAGTCAGAAACGAGTAGATGAGAGTATAAGAATTTTAAAGACAAAATAGAAATAAATCCTAAGGCTTTTCCAATCCTAGAGGTTACGTCCTCCGGTCGGCGTGTGCTCTGATACCATTTCTGTAGCGACCCGACCTGAAAGGTCGAATCTCCGGTGTTTCTGTACCATCCCAAGATCATGCTGGTACGCACACGGTACATCAATGTATATATTAAAGGGAAATCACACAACATTAATTAATTGAAATCTCATATCGAGTCCTTTATTACAATAAGGATTACAATAATGTGGCTGAAGGCCAACTCATGAGATAAACTAAACCAAAAACTTTCGGAAGCTCCATAGGTAGTTGAGTCCATCTGACTCCAAGGGCATCTCACCGAGCGTAGAGCGTATCCTGACTCCTGGTCGAAAAAATACTCTGCAACATGATACGTTGCAGCCGTATAGGTCAGCATATTGAATATGCCGGCAAAGTCACAAGCGAGGGGGTAAAGTAATCATCTAGTCTATATGCAAATATGGCAGGCGGGGTAGTAAGTTTTTGCATAAAGCTAAATTTTTCCTACAACAAGAGAGGGCAAAAGCATAATTACTACAATGTTGGTTGATTAATGAGATGGTTCCACCAACCAATTCTCATACCCAAGTTGACATTTAAAAAACAAATACCCACATCAATGTAATTTATTGTGTTGAGAGTTCCAGATAGTTTCAGTTCCTTTGGCTCAAACTGTCCATGACCGTGGACACGGCTAATCGATTAGGTTTGGGCACTCTGCAGAGTTTTGCACCCGTTCCCCACAAGATTTGATTGCCTCCGTTGGATTTCTCGCGCTTCAGGGTGTTTGAGAAACGGATGACCAAAACATGGTCTTCTAAAGGGTTTCCCCGAGACTCTGTCGGTGCCCATCCTTTCCTACCGTTGTTCTACATCTCGTAGCATCGCCTGTCCAGGGTCACCACGATATCCAACCAAGCCAGAGCCCATAATGGCTTGTGGCTGTGCAGGTAAGCCTTGGGTCTTGAAGCATCCATCCATCTCTTTGGGCCTGGGTGGACCTTTCCGCATGAATACTGGCACTTCTCCAGCATCATGTAGGCTAACCACAAGTTTCTCCAGGGCCCCGTTCAACCATCATCCACCCAGAGGTATGTTGAAAACTTGGAGTCTTGAAGCTTGATCCTCATGTAGGTCTTGAAATTATTAACTCACAACTCTCATGAATCACACAACCAACCCCGTCTACTAATAGCATAGCAAAATGTAAATCAACGTTTCCCGGGGCCAATGTGTCAAAGAGTTGAGGGGTACCTACCACATGATACTACAACAAGTAACCAAGTTTCCAAATTACCTACTTTGCATGCAATTGGGGAGATGGAAGAACTAATGCGATAAAACATAGGTATTCATGGTCAAAGTGACTTGCCTTGTTGACGATCCTCGAAATCGAGTGACTCTAGATAACGAGCTACGCACTCCGAATGATCTAACGAATCAAACAAGAGCACACCATAAGCATAAACACAATACCATTCATTCAACAGCAAGGTAAACAAATGCTTCAACAAACAAAAGCACAATCAAGAGAAGAATCACTTAAAGTATAGGACTATAAAAATTTTGGTGTCCAAATCCCTACTAAGACATACAAGTCAAAAAAAATTGGTTTTGAACAACTAGACATTTTAGATAATAGAAAACTAAATATAAAATTTTATTTGAAAACAGAAAGTATTTCATTATAAAAGTATTGTGCTAAAAGAAGTACTACAAAACTTTTTTCTAAACAATATACATGGTGAAAACAGGATGAACCTATTCAATCTAGAGCAGAAAACAATTTGAAAAAAATATTTTATTTACAGAATAAAATACACCTAATGTTGAATCAACAGTACCTAATGAAATCTAAAAACAAAGGTTAAACTAATTCAGGCTCAAATTAAATAAAAATCAATTTAATTAAAATCAATTAAGAACTAAATAGATTCTGTTTTTGTTAAAATCAGTAACCAAATTCATTCTAAGAATTCTCAAACTATGTAGAAAGATAGGTTTAACTAATACAAAACAGTGGCAAAAAGATTCACTCAAAGATATATTTTCAAACTCTAGTTATACAGATTTTAATAATTTAAACAAATTTGATTAGATTGAAAATTTAACAGTCAAATTTGAAATCTAAGCATACAGACATAAACTACATAAAATTTGGGAACTAATGCAAAAACAATCAAATAAAAACACCAAATATTTTAAAAGATATGATAAAAACAAAAACAGAATACATTCTATTTTCTAAAACAGAAAAGAAAAAGAAAAACTTCCTATCTATCGGACATGGTCTACGTGTCAGGTTGTGATTGGCCGCAAGGGTGTGCACGTGAGAGCTAACGAATGGATGACCGACGACTAAAGCGTACCGATTTGATTACTAAACAGATCTAATCTCGCGCGTTGACTATGGATCCAATGGCTACGGGTGGGGGTGGAGACTTACAGAGAGGGGGTCGGGGTCTCCGGCGAGGTCAACGATGGCCGGTGGTCGGAGATGCTCGGGGACGACGGTGCGGTGATCGGGGGCGGCGTCCAATGGCTTCAAACGGCGGCGGCGAGTCTCCTGCGTCGATGCATGGCGTCGGAGGGGGCTGGGGATGAGTGTGGCGAAGGGCACGAGCTTGGGGACATTCGGCTGGGATGCCGAACTCCGGCAAGGGCTGGGGCAGCGCTTCGGCGAGGGAAAAGTGGGTTTCGGGTATGGAACGAATAGCGGAGGGTCGGGGCTTTATATAGGGGCGGTGCGGTGGTCGGGGAGGGTACGAGAGGCGAGATCCATGGAGAGGGATCTCCGGCGGCGGCGGTCGGGCGTGGGGAAGGGGATGACCGCACTGACGCCGAGGTCGGACGGTGGGTCCCGCGCATCGGTGAGTGTGGGGGCGTGGTTAGCGAGTCGGTGGCCGACCGGAGTGGTTTCGGGAATTAAAGACGATGGGCCGGCCCGGTTCGTTTTAAAAACTTTCCTTTTCTATTTCCAGCGCAGTAAAAACTCTTTTAATGCATTCAAAACATTTCAGAATTATATATATCAAAATGATCAGGAGAATTAATGCTATTTAATGAACATTTTTCCTCTGTCATATTGAATATCTTTTTTTAAAATTTATTTTTAGAAAATGCCTAATTGAATTTAAATCCTTTTGAGATAAATTTTCAAATAACCCCCTGGTTTAATTGCTCAAATATTTCACCAAGATGCCCCTGGTGTGGAGTGTCATGTTACTCCTCTCTTTCTTTGAACATTTCCAAAGGTTTTCAAATAGATGAAACAGATACATGGAAAAATAGAAATGGCCTTTCAGAATTTCAAAAGAAGCACTTCAACAAATTCATTACATTCCAACAAATTGATGATGCAAAGCTATATATCATAACATTCCAAAATGAAATTTTGGGATGTTACACCCGACCCCCTCCGCCGTCCCTCACGTCGCCGGCGGCTCAACGCCGGCGAGTCAACCAGTTTGACCACCTGGGGTTTGACCCCTGGGTCACTGGCGAGTGGGACCGGGCCCTGTTAGTCAAATTTAGGTTAATAACTTAATTAACCATATTAACTAACCTAATTAGTCACTGACCAGTGGGCCTGGTGTTGGTTAAGTAATTAGGATTAGTTTTAATTCTCTAATTAAGTGACTGGGTCACTCACGAGTGAGTCCCACCGTGTCAGGTTTGACCTGGCCTGGTCAGCCGACCAGCTCACGTCGTGGTGACGTCAGGCTTACGCCATTAATCCTTTTCCAATTTAAAAATAATTCCAAAAATTATTTAAAACTTTAAAAAATCATATAAATTAATCTGTAAATCAGATGAAAATAATTTATATATGAAAATTTATCAAAAAAATCCAATGAATCCAATGGTGCTATTATCATGCATGTCAGAGCAACCTATGTAGAAGAACATAGACATTTGCTAATAGGCTAAAATATGGAAATTGAAATGAAGAACAATTTTGAACCTATATTCAAACTCACATCAATTAACTTGGACACTAGTTGCATTAGGTCATTCATACATGCTACCATGTCATGATCATGCATCATATTGTTGCACTTGCGTGTATTGATTGTTATTTGTCTCCATTGCGGTAGGCCCTACTTCTGAGGATACCCCCGAGTATTCCAACGAAGGAGAGAACCTTCCAGCTGCCCAGGAAAGCAAGCAACCCCCTTGATCATTACAATAAAATCCCACTCTCTCGCTCATGCTCTTGTTTATTGCATTAGGACAAACGTTCACTTGTCTATCATACACGGTAGATGAACCTATTGTTATGCATGACCTGTCATTGTCACAATAAATATCTAAACCTTGCAACCTAGCATACCTAGTAGATGCTTGTGCCATGATGTGCTTAGGTTACTTTGCCTGCTATGCTTGCTATGCTTAGAGTTGTGTCAAGTCTGATTCATCTGGGTGATGGACTGGAGTGAAAAATTGTTGTTCTGATGTGATAAGCTTATGATGAACCCGATTTGGTAAAGGTGGCAATGAGAGGCTATGTAGGAGTACATAGCGGGTTGTCTCATTGGGACCGTCCTTAGGAATTGAGTTCCGTGTTTGTGATCCAAGACTAGTTACTACCACACATTGGGATACTTAATTTACCCTCTCGACCTATCAGTCGCTTAGTCCTTAGTCTAGGAGTTGCAAGTAATTTCTGGTGTTTATAGCATGTTGGAGGCCGTGCGTAGCGCTGACCCTAGGGGTGGGTTACGACATGGTAGGCAGTGGCACGGTGTACCAAGGGTCACCCGAATGGTGGGCTTGGGAACCCTGCGCACATCGTTTGGGTCCGTAGCGGAAACTTCGGCCAGACTTCCGTGCGGGTTCAGTCTCAAATAGGCGATAGCCTGGACTAGAGGTCTTATGTGATTAACGGTCGTGTCCGACTCCCTCGCTGGGCTTCCACTTGAAGGTTGCCGAGGTGCCTGGTTTTATGAGCACACAACGATAAGTGACGAGAGCGTGTGTGAAGAAGTACACCCCTGCAGGGTATGAAACTATTCGAATAGCTGCGTCCTCGGATATGGACTACTTGGATAACTTATGCTGTTCATAGATAATCAAATGGATACTCATAAAAATATCAAGACAAGTGTGAGTATCATGGATGGCACTCTCCTAGGAGAGGGAAGTGAATCGATGGTGGTGTATTGTGATGGAGTTAGTGGACTCGTGTGCGATATCTAAGATATAAACAAAGAGTTAAAATTGTGTAGTATAGGATAGCCATGAGTCGAAGCTGGCATTGCTGCATAAACTCCACCACCCTCCTTGTTGATACATGAGCATGAATATACTAGGTCTGCTTTAAAGAATTGCTAAGTACATTTGTACTCATGTTTTCTTAATAAATGTTGCAGATGAGACCCAGGACCCATCAAGTGGGTTCTTTCTATATGTCGACGATGCCGAATAGCTGGTGTCCTAACTACGACCTATGCCCTATGTCGGGCTGTAGATAGTTAGGCCATGTGCCTTTTTACCCTTTCATCTGTCTGTAGTCGGATAGCTTATGCTTCCGCTTGGTTTATATGACTTGAGTGGCGGGTCATGTGACCCCTATCTGTAAGAACATATTGTGCAAGGCTCGTCTGAGCCTCTTAAATAAAAGTTGTTGTATGGTTATGTTGTGATGCCATGGTTGTATCTATGCATATCGGGCATGTCATGCGTATGTGTGACGTGCAACGGTATGTATGGGTTCCGACACCTAGTTGTGTGCCTTTGGTAGTACTCTTTATGGGAAACTGCCTCTTTGTGCTTCCATCAAGCCATGGTAGCTTGCTACTGCTCCGAACACATTGATTGACCGGCATTTATCCTTCTTTGCTGCTGTGTCTGTCCCTTCGGGGAAATGTCTCGCAGTGTAATGGAGTCCCTGTAGCCTGCTATGACTCGTCTACGTGCAGTGATGGCATTTATGTCTCACGTCATAATGGAGTCCTTGTAGCTTGCCATGACTTGTCTACACATGCTTGAGGCCAATACCTACATTGCTGGGTTACGTATGCCTGTATCCGTACGGATGTGCCACTTGGGTTCTATGACTAGTCATGTCGGCCCGGGTCTCTATCGTTTGATTGCCAGCAACATGTTCACATACGTAAGCCAAAAGACGCAAACAGTCCCGGCTAAGGTAAGGCTGCAGCCGTGGAACTTACCGTGCGTGAAGCCGCAAAGTGATGTGATATGTTACAGTATGGATTCATATGACTTAGGATTGGGGTCCCAACAACGTTGGTATCAGAGCCTGACTGACTGTAGGAGTACTAAGCCAAACCGGTCAAAGTTGAGTCTAGAAACACTATAGGAAAGTAGGGGAATTGATTGTGGAAGGGAACATAAGGCTCTTTTACTCCTCTTCCCAAGTTATTCTATTCTGAGTCATTCTCATCTTTTCTATGGGGTTAAGAACTAGGATTCTCATCTAGTGCTTAGGATGACGAGTTACTAACCATGGACTAATAGCTAGCTTGTTTGCAAGAGAATGTCGGTACTCAAGTATTGTTGGTGCGACAAACATATGGAGAAGAGATTGAGTCTAGAAAGTCAAGTGGTTATGCTTTTCCAATCTTTTGCAGTTTTCTCAAAATCCTTTTTGAGCAATTACAGCTGTTATGTTGTCCAATTTCTGCTAGAGTCTCTAATGTCTTTGCATCATTCTCTATTTCAGATGCCCCCTCGTCCTTCCCTTCAGGTGGTCCGTCTCACCAGGTGCATCGATGTACCGGGTCACATGGCCATGTTGGTTAGAGTTATGATGGAGGCTGGCTACCGTTCGTACCCAGAGTACAGAGTGGAGGAACAATATCGAGATTTCAACCAGAGCCAATATCTGTGTACTGTTAAGATATATCCTTCATTTCCTGGAGGTGCAGAGCCACTTCACTGGAGTTATGGACTAGGTGTCACCATAGATATGGCAGTTCAGGAGGCCGCCTACACCATGCTGACTATCATGAGGTTTCACCATGGTCTGCTTCAGAACACAATGTTCTGTTATGTTCCTGCTTCTATGGGAGGAGAGGATGGTTATCTTAGCGCAGCCTACTATGATCATTCCCATGAGGATCCTAGGCTATAGGTGACCGCCCAGATGTTGGAGAACAGGGATCGTGATGCACGTGCCCTTCACATGGAGCTTTATGCCACCCATGCACGTCTTTGGACAGCCCTGACGCAGTTGGCACCTGTCGTGCAGACAGGCTATGGAGATTTGGAGATGGTGACCCCATCGCGGACTCATCTGCTAGCACATGTAGACTGGCCCGATGTTGGAGGCATCACCCCTCTTCGACGACCGCTGTTGCTGCCAACAAGGGGACTAAGGCCACAACAGTGTTCTTACGGTTTTCAGGGATCACAGGCTAGAGTGTTTCTAGATCCTCAGGTTCAGCTCCCGGGTCATGGGGGTAACCTGTATGAGGCATTCTATGGCGATGCTTGAGTACGTGGATGTTAGTACTAGTATGGTAGTAGTCATATCGCCACAGTCCCGCATGTCTTGTGGGATATGATTGAGGTTGAGAGTTGGGTTCCGGAGGTGTAGATAGATAATGTATAGGAAGCTTGTAATACCTCCAATGAGTTGTGTCATCTCTCTATAGTTTGCTTTCAGCTTGGGCTTGTACTGAACTATGTCATGGTGTGTATGAATCATTGTGTTCATATGGCAGTTGTTATTACCATGTTGTTTGGGTGCTTACCCTGCATGCCATGTTGTCCAGTACATTCCTTATCTCATGTCTTAGAGTTGATGTCCTTTATGATTAAGCCGTGGGTTTGTTTTCCCAGGATGGTGGCAACTAGGAATAACCCCGTGCCTGCCCCCGAGCAGGGCGAGGGAAGCCAGCCAAGGCAAGAGGATCTGCCACATGCGCCTTCTTTGACAGAGAGATGCTAGAGGCTGAAAGGAACAAGAGAGAGACCAAGAGGCTGCTGCAACAAATTGAGCAGAACACAACGCGTGCTCCCCGCAATGATATCAATGATGGCGTGTCACTCGGTGATTTCGTCAGCCTGTGCCCACCTAAGCATCATCATTCAGTCGACCCACTCAATGCGGGTGACTGGCTGACCAGCATGTTCCGCAAGATCCGGGCTGCCAATGTGTCTGAGGCCAACAAGGTGACCTTTGCAACCTACTTTCTGGAAGGACCCACCAATTTGTGGTGGGAAAATTATGAAGCCATGCGTCCCGGAGGCCCCGCACCAACTTGGGCAGAATTCAGTGCAACATTTCGTACCCATCAAATCCCGCAAGGGCTGATGGATAGCAAGAGAGAGGAATTATGTGCTTTCACCTAGGGTAGACTGTCAGTGGATGCCTATAGCCATGAGTTCGACAATCTTGGTCGCTATGCTCCGGAGGAAGTTTTAACCGATGCTAAGAAGGAGGCTAGGTTCCGTAAGGGATTTAACCCTGAGCTCCGTCGAGATCTGCGTCTGCATGAGTGCACAACCTTCCAGGCTCTCATCAACAAGGATATCAATGCCGAGTCTGGATAGACTGACTATGAGGCCACGAGGAAGCACAACTATGACTTCAGCCCCGCACCTAACTCGGGACCCAACAAACGCCGGGTGTGGGTGCCCAACGCAGCTCTGCTGCCAAGATACACCACGAGGCCATCCTTCCAGGCGCCTCGCGTAGCTCAGCCCAACCCTCCAGCCAGGCCATTTGGAGGACCGCTTGCCAATGTTTCTCCCTGTGCCACCGTGGTCTGCTACAAATGTGGATAACCAGGACACTACTCTCGTGATTGTCCTTAGGCTAATGCTAAGCCAACTGGACGTGGGAAGCCGGGAAAAGCCTTCTATGTGAAGCCAACTCCTGCTCATGGACGAGTGAATTATGTCTCTGCTGAGGAAGCTATTGAGGATCCTGATCTTATCCTAGGTACAATCCTTGTCAATAGTCATCCATCATCTGTTCTATTTGATACTAGGGCATCTCATTCTTTCACCTCATAATGTTATGCATAGTTGCATAACATGTCTTTTGGTGAAATGCCTACTCCTTTAGTAGTTCAGACTCCTGGTTCAAAGTGGCAAACTTCTAGAGTGAGCCACGATAATGAGATTCTGGTGGATAGGCTAGTCTTCCTAGCATCTTTGCTAGCCCTCAAGTCTTTGGACATCAATATCATTCTAGGCATGGATTGGATGAAAGCCCACTATGCTAAGATTGATACTCACACTAGGAATGTTCAACTTACACATCCATCGGGTGAGATAGTTAACGTCTCCACTCGAACAACCAAGCTCCAACTCTATTCCCTCAATGCTAGCCCTCTTCCAGAGTTAGAAGATATTCCGGTAGTCCGTGACTTTTCGGATGTCTTTCCAGAAGAACTGCCAGGAATTCCTCCTGTCAGAGATGTTGAGTTTGTGATAGAGCTCATTCGAGGGACTGTCCCAATAGCCAGAAGACCCTATAAGATGGCACCCTTAGAACTAGATGAAATTTTGAAGATCCAACTCGATGAGGCTTTGAAGAAAGGTTTCATCCAACCTAGTTCTTCTCCTTGGGCTTGTTCCGTCCTCTTCGTCAAGAAGAAGGATTGATCGGATCGGATGGTTGTAGATTATCAGCTAGTGAATCTGGTCACCATAAAGAAGAAGTATTCGCTCCCCAGGATCAACGATTTGTATGATCAACTCGCTGGATCCTCTATCTTTTCCAAAATGGATTTGAGGTTGGGATACCATCAAATTAGAATTAGAAACAGGGACATTCCAAAGACGGCTTTTGTTACTCGTTATGGCCAATACGAATACACCGTCATATCCTTCTGTTTAACCAATGCCCCAGCCACCTTTTCTCGCTTGATGAATTCGATCTTCATGGAGTATTTGGATAAATTTGTCGTGGTTTACCTCGACGATATACTCATCTACTCGAAGAACGAACAGGAACATGCCGAGCATCTAAGGCTGGTATTGATGAAACTTCGAGAGCACCGTCTATATGCCAAATTCTCCAAGTGTGAATTTTGGTTGCAAGATGTGACCTATCTAGGCCACGTGATCTCTGGTAAAGGTATTGCTGTCAATCCCGAGAGAGTTTAGGCCGTCCTTGATTGGACTCAACCTGAATCGGTTAAGCAAGTTCGGAGTTTCCTTGGCTTAGCGAGCTATTGTCGCCGCTTTGTCGAGAATTTCTCCAAGGTTGCAAAACCTCTGACTGAACTCCTCAAGAAAGATAAAAAGTTCGAGTGGACTCCACAATGTGAGCACAGTTTTCAGGAGTTGAAAAGATGACTGACCTCTGCTCCCCTTCTGGTGCCACCAGACTTCTCTAAGGACTTTGTTATCTATTGCGACGCCTCGCGACAAGGATTAGGTTGCATTCTCGTGCAAGATCATCATGTGATTGCATACGCATCTCGACAGTTGCATCCACATGAGGATAATTATCCAACACATCATCTTGAGCTTGCAGCTGTGGTCCATGCACTGAAAACCTGGTGACATACCTTCTCGGTAATCGATGCGAAATTTACACTGATCACCAAAGTCTCAAATATATTTTCACCCAGCCGGATTTGAATCTCAGGCAAAGACGGTGGGTTGAGTTGATTACAGATTATGACTTAGGGATAACTTACACCCCGGGGAAAGCCAATGGTATGGCTGATGCACTAAGTCGTAAGTCTTATTGTAACAACCTGATGCTACAACAAGGTCAACCACTTCTCCATGAGGAATTTCGGAAGTTAAACCTCCACATTGTTCCTCAAGGATTCCTATCCAACTTGGTGGCAAAACCTAATCTTAAGGATCAAATAGTAGCTGTCCAGAAATATGATAAGGGTACATCCCGGATCAAGGAGAATATTGCTAGCGGAAACGCTAAAGATTTCTCCTAGGACGATGAAGGTGTTTTTTTTTCCAGAACCGGTTGGTGGTTCCCAAGAGCACACGCTTAAGACAACTGATCCTTAAGGAGGCACATGATTCTCCTCTCACAATTCATCCAGGTAGTACCAAGATGTATCAGGACCTACGCCAGAGGTTCTGGTGGACTAGGATGAAGAGAGAAATTGCATAGTTCGTTTCTAATTGCGACGTTTGTCGTCGTGTGAAACAAGTACATCAAAGGCCTGCTGGCACCCTTCAACCTTTAGCTATTCCTGAATGGAAATGGGACAAGGTCGGTATGGATTTCATTAACGGATTTCTCAGGACTAAGAGAGGGAATAATGCTATCTTTGTGGTCATTGACCGCCTTTCCAAAGTTGCTCATTTTCTTCCTATTGGGAGAGTATAACCGCTAGCCAGCTAGCGGAGATATATGTTTCTCGAATAGTCTCTCTTCATGGTGTTCCATTGGAGATTAACTCAAACCGCGGAAGTATCTTTACTTCCCGATTTTGGGAAAGTTTTCAAACCGCTATGGGGACTCATCTATCCTTGAGCACTGCTTTCCACCCGCAATCAAGTGGTCAAGTTGAGCGAGTCAATCAAATCCTCGAAGACATGCTCCAAGCTTGTGTTATATCTTTCGGTATGAACTGGGAGAAATGTCTTCCATTTGCCGAATTTGCATATAACAATAGTTATCAATCTGGGCAAAGCCCCTTTTGATGTTCTCTATGGTCGAAGGTGTCGAACACCTCTTAACTGGTCAGAAACCGGAGAGAGGCAACTCTTTGGCACGGATATGATCCAGGATGCAGAGGAGCAAGTTCGCATTTTTCGTGAAAAGTTGAAAACCTCCCAATATTGTCAAAAGAGCCAATATGATCGCCATCATAAGGCAGCGACCTATGAAGTTGACGAGAAGGCTTACCTTCGGGTTACACCTCTGAAGGGTACCCATCGATTCGGTATCAAGGGCAAGTTGGCTCCTCATTACATTGGACCTTTTCGCATTCTTGCTAAACGAGGAGAGGTTGCCTACCAATTGGAAGTTCCGCCGTATCTTTCCAAGGTTCATGATGTCTTCCACGTCTCGCAACTCAGGCGTTGCTTCTCGGACCCTGTCCGTGAGGTAGACTACGAAGCGCCTGATCTCCAAGATAACCTTACATATCAAGAATACCCTGTTCGTATTCTCGATCAAGCTGAGCGTAACACTTGGCGTCGTAACATCAAGTTTCTCGAGGTTCAGTGGTCACACCATTCTGAAAAGGAGGCCACGTGGCAAAGAGAAGATCGTCTTCGACTAGAGTACCCCATGATCTTCCCGACGACTTCAAAATCTCGGGACGAGATTCTTTTGAGTGGGGGTGAGTTGTCACATCCCTAGCTAGATGTCGTAGGACAACATGGGTGTTGCATCATGTTTCATTTTTGCATCAAAAGGAAATGAGGATTAGAAGAAACCCCAAGCTCACATTGAATGAAAATAATTCAAGTTGGTGAAAATTCAACAAATCCAAAATGCCCTACAAAAATGTTCCCTATGTTTGATAAATATGGACATGATTATAACAGGGGCCATTTTAAATATTTGAACAACTGGAGCAATTTAAAAATAAATGATAAAGCTTCTGAAAATATCAAATAAAGCATTATCATTATTTTAGTTTCCAAAATAACCTGAAACTTTTTAGATAAGTTTGAAATATTGAAACTTCAATATATAAATATATGGGATATTTTAAATTAGCATATGTACCTGAAAAGAAAAGAAAACAAATTTCAGAAATAGGAAAACAGAAAAGAAAATGAAGAAATTAAAGCAGAAAGGAAAAGGGAGGATGAACCTGGGCCGGCCCAGTTGGCCCAACTCCATCGTCATCCTCCTGGCGGCTAGGAGGACGGGCGTGTGGCTGGAGCGTGTGCGCGGGCGTGCCTCCATGCCGGCAGCTGCCTGCCTGCTTCCCCTCGCTAGTGGGCCCAGTGTTGGTTAAGTAATTAGGATTAGTTTTAATTTTCTAATTAAGTGACTAGGTCATTGACCAGTGGGTCCCACCCTATCAGGTTTGACCTGGCCTGGTCAGCCGACCTGCTGACGTCGTGGTGACATCAGGCTGACGCCATTAATCCTTTTCCATTTTAAAAATAATTCCAAAAATTATTTAAAACTTTAAAAATTCATATAAATTAATTTGTAAATCAGATGAAAATAATTTATATATGAAAATTTATCAGAAAAATCCAATGAATCCAATGGTGCTATTATCATGCATGTTAGAGTAACCTATGTAGAAGAACATAGACATTTGCTAATAGGTTAAAATATGGAAATTGAAATGAAGAACGATTTTGAACCTATATTCAAACTCACTTCAATTAACTTGGACACTAGTTGCATTAGCTCATCCATACATGCTACCATGTCATGATCATGCATCATATTGTTGCACTTGCGTGTATTGATTGTTATTTGTCTGCATTGCGGTAGGCCCTACTTCTAAGGATACCCCCGAGTATTCCAACGAAGGAGAGAATCTTGCCGCTACCCAGAAAGGCAAGCAACCCCCTTGATCATTCCGATAACATCCCACCCTCTCGCTCATGCTCTTGTTTATTGCATTAGGACAAAAGTTCACTTGTCTGTCATACACGATAGATGAACCTATTCTTATGCATGACCTATCATTGTCACACTAAATAGCTAAACCTTGCAACCTAGGATACCTGGTAGATGCTTGTACCATGATGTGCTTAGCTTACTTTGCCTACTATGCTTGCTATGCTTAGAGTTGTGTCAGGTCTGATTCATCTGGGTGATGGACTGGAGTGAAACATTGTTGTTCTGATGTGATAAGCTTATGATGAACCCGATTTGGTAAAGGTAGTGATGAGAGGCTATGTAGGAGTACATAGAGGGTTGTCTCATTGGGACCGTCCTTAGGAACCGAGTTCCGTGTTTGTGATGGAAGACTAGTTACTACCACACGTTGGGATACTTAATTGACCCTCCCGACTTACGAGTCGCTTAGTCCTTAGTCCAGGAGTTGCATGTAGTTTCTGGTGTTTATAGCATGCTGGAGGCCATGCATAGCGCTGACCCTAGGGGTGGGTTACGACGCGGTAGGCAGTGGCACGGTGTACCAAGGGTCACCCGAATGGTGGGCTTGGGAAGCCGACGCACATTGTTTGGGGCCGTAGCGGAAACTTTGGCCAGACTTCCGTGCGGGTTCAGTCTCAAATAGGCGATAGTCTGGACTAGAGGTCTTATGTGATTGACGGTCATGGCCGACTCCTTCCCTGGGCTTCCTCTTGAAGGTTGCCGAGGTGCCTGGTTTTATGAGCACACAGCGATAAGTGGCAAGAGCGTGTGTGAAGAAGTACACCCCTGTAGGGTATGAAATTATTCGAATAGCCGCATCCTCTGATATGGACTACTTGGATAACTTATGTTGTTCATTGATAATCAAATGGATACTCATAAAAATATCAAGACAAGTGTGAGTATCGTGGATGGCACTCTCCTAGGAGAGGGAAGTGAATCCATGGTGGTGTATTGTCATGGAGTTAGTGGACTCGTGTGCGATATCTAAGATTTAAACAAAGAGTTAAAATTGTGTAGTATAGGATAGCCATGAGTCAAAGCTGGCATTGCTGCATAAACTCCACCACCCCCCTTGTTGATACATGAGCATGAATAGACTAGGTGTGCTTTAAAGACTTGCTGAGTACGTTTGTACTAATGTTTGCTTAATAAATGTTGCAGATGAGACCCAGGACCCATCAGGTGGGTTCTTTCTAGATGTCGACGATGCCGAATAGCTGGTGTCCCAGCTATGACCTATGCTCTGTGGCGGGCTGTAGATAGTCAGGCCATGTGCCTTTTTACCCTTTCATCTATCTGTACTCGGACAGCTTATGCTTCCGCTTGGTTTGTATGACTTGAGTGTCGGGTCATGTGACCCCTATCTGTAAGAACATATTGTGCAAGGCTCGTCTGAGCCTCTTAAATAAAACTTGTTGTATGGTTATGTTGTGATGCCATGGTTGTATCTATGCATATCGGGCATGTCGTGCGTACGTGTGACGTGCAACGGTATGTGTGGGATCTGACACCTGGTTGTGTGCCTTTAGTAGTACTCTTTATGGGAAACTCCCTCTTTGTGCTTCCACCGAGCCATGGTACCTTGCTACTGCTCCAGACACATTGATTGACCGGCATGTATCCTTCTTTGCTGTTGTGTCTGTCCCTTCGGGGAAATGTCTCGCAGTGTAATGGAGTCCCTATAGCCTGCTACGACTCGTCTATGTGTAGTGATGGCATTTATGTCTCACGGCGTAATGGAGTCCTTGTATCTTTCTATGACTCGTCTACACACGCTTGAGGCCGACACCTGCATTGCTGGGTTACGTATGCCTGTTTCCGTACGGATGTGCCACTTGGGTTCTATGACTAGTCATGTCGGCATGGGTTCTGTGTCGTTTGATTGCCAGCGACATGTTCACATACGTGAGCCAAAAGACACAAACGGTCCTGGCTAAGGTAAGGCTATAGACGTGGAACTTACCGTGCGTGAGGCCGCAAAGTGATGTGATATGTTACAGTCTGGATTCATATGACTTAGGATCGGGGTCCCGACAAGCAAACAAGCAAACATTATAGAACTTGAAAAAGTTTTAGTTGGCTCCACTTTTTTTAAACCCAAACATATCTAGGTGATACAAACACAGGGTGTGACAGACCTTCCCTCGTTACAAAAATCTCGTCCTCGAGATTCCTAGGCTGAGCTCTAAAAAGATAAGGGAACTCAGAGCTTTGATAGTCTTCACGCTCCCTGGTTGCTTCCACTTCAGTGTGGTTGCTCCACTGGACCTTGAAGTACTTGATGGTGCGGCTTTGGGTGCAGCACTCGGCTTCATCCAAAATGCGAACTGGCCTCTCACAATAAGTGAGGTCTGGCTGAAGATCGATGGCTTGATGGTCGATGTCCTTGTAGAGGTCGGGGCAGTTGGGAACTTGTAGACACTTCCGGAGTTGTGACACGTGAAACACGTTGTGCACATCCGACAGCTCAGAAGGTAACTCAAGATGGTAGGCAACTTCTCCGTGCGTAGCGGTGATCTTGAAGGGGCGGATGTACCTTGGTGCCAACTTCCCTTTGACGTGGAAACACTTGGCCCCTTTGAGAGGCGTGACCCGGAGGTAGACATGATCTCCGACATAGAAGTTCACTTCTCGGCGGTGAGAGTTGGCGTGGCTCTTTTGCCTTAACTTGGCAGTCTCAAGTCGCTCTCGGACAAGTTGAACTTGCTTTTCGGCTTTGCGGAGGATTTATGGTCCAAAAATTAATCCTTCTCCGGTCTCTCACCAGTTGACGGGAGTACGACACTCGCGTCCATACAACACCTCAAATGGTGCCATCTGAAGACTCGCCTGGTAGCTATTGTTGTAGGAGAACTCGGCGAATGGTAGTCAATCTTCCCACTTGGCTCCATAAGCCAAGACACAAGCGCGGAGCATATCTTCGAGTATCTGATTTACTCGTTCGGTTGCCCACCGGCCTCGGGGTGAAAAGCAGTGCTGAAGGAGAGCTTGGTGCCCATAGCTTCTTGAAACATCTTCCAGAATATTGAGGTGAACTTGGTGCCTCGGTCTCACACAATCTCCTTAGGAACTCCGTGAAGACTCACGATACGCTCAATGTAGAGGCTGGCTAGCTTGTTACCGTCATAGGTGGTCTTGACAGGAATGAAATGGGCTACCTTGGTCAGGTGGTTGACAATGACCCAAATGGAATCATGTCCTTTGCTTGACCTTGGTAAACCGGTGATGAAATCTATCCCGACTTTGTCCCACTTCCATTCAGGCACTTTGAGAGTTTGCAATAGTCTAGCGGGAAACTGGTGCTTAGCCTTGACTCTCTGGCATATGTCGCACTTGGCAATGAACATGCCTATCTCCCGTTTCATCCCATGCCACCAGAATCTTGCCTTGAGGTCTTGATACATCTTGGTTCCTCTAGGATGGATGGAGTATGGAGTGTCATGAGCTTCTTGCAAGATCAGGTTCTTAAGCTCCTCCTTGTTGGGTATGCAAATGCGAGTCCCGAACCATACAACTCCTTGTTCATCCACAGAGAATCATGGTGCCTTGCCTGCCTTGATCTTCCTCTTGATGCCTTCAATGCTCTCATGTACCTTCTAAGCTTCTTTGATATCATCCATCAAGGTAGGCTTTGCTTCAAGGTTGGCGATGAATCCGAGTGCAACCAGTTCCAAGCCGAAGCTTGTAAGCTCTTCATACAGGGCGGATAGCCTTTCCTTAATCATAGCATTCAAGGAACAAGCATTTCTGTTTAAGGCGTCTGCTACCACCTTGGCCTTTCCGAGGTGGTATTGAACATTGAGGTCGTAATCTTGATCAATTCCAACCATCTTCGCTGCCTCATGTTCAATTCCCTTTGAGTGAAGATATACTTCAAACTCTTGTGGTCTATGAATATCTCACATCGCTTCCCAAGAAGGTAATGTCTCCATGTCTTCAAGGCATGAACCATGGCTGCCAACTCGAGATCATGAGTTGCGTAGTTCTCTTCAGGAGGACATAGCAGTCTGGAGAGATATGCTACGACTCTGCCTTCTTGCATCAGAACACCTCCAAGCCCGATTATTGATGCATCACTATGAATCACAAACTCCTTGTGAATATCGGGGGTGGCCAAAACCGGGGCTGTGGTTAATCTCTTCTTGAGCTCCTGGAAGCTTTCCCCGCACTTAGTTGTCCATTCAAACTTCTTGTCCTTCAAAAGCTGGGTCATGGGTCGGGCAATGCTTGAGAACCCTTCCACGAACTTGTGGTAATACCCCGCGAGTCCGAGAAAGCTCCTGACTTCCTTCACGGTGGTTGGGGTTTGCCATTCCGTCACGGCTTCAATCTTGGCAGGATTTACTGATAATCCTTCTGCATTCAACACATGACCCAAGAATCCAACTTAATGTAGCCAGAATTCACACTTGTTGAACTTGGCATAAAGCTGGTGCTCTCGAAGCTTCTCTAGGACCAATCTCAAGTGTTCCTCATGTTCTTCTTCAAACTTGGAGAAGACGAGTATGTCATCAATGAAGACAACAATGAACTTGTCCAAGTACTCCACGAAGACCTTATTCATGAGATACATGAAGTAGGCAGGGGCATTAGTTAACCCGAATGACATGACCGTGTATTCATACAGGCTATACCGGGTTACAAATGCCGTCTTCGGAATGTCTTGGGGGTCTGATCTTCAGCTAGTAGTACCCCGACCTGAGGTCGATATTGGAGAACACCTTGGCTCTGTTTAACTGATCAAACTTGTCTTCAATCTTGGAGAGTGGGTACTTGTTCTTTATCGTGACTTCATTGAGAGAACGGTAATCGACACAGAGTCTGATAGTTCCATCCGTCTTTGACACAAACAGAACAGGCGATCCCCAAGGAGAGGCACTAGGGCGAATAAATCCTTTTCTAAGCTGCTCTTCCAGTTGCTTCTTCAATTCAGCCAACTCTTCAAATCCCATCCTATAGGCTTTCTTGTAGTTGTGCCTTGATCCAGGCATAAGCTCAATGATGAACTCAATGTCGCGGTCAGGAGGCATTCCGGGCAGCTCATCAGGAAACACATTTGGGTACTCACATACTACTGGCACTTGATCCAACTCAACTCCCGATAGACAGTTAGCCTAAGGGTTTTGAGTGGAGGCAGGGTTGGGGATATACTTGACTTCCACTCCTTGGCTATTGGTCATGGTGACAATCCTTTTGGCACAGTCTAGCAAGCATTGGTGCTTGGTCAACCAGTTCATGCCAAGGATGACATCCAAGCCTGGTGAATCCAGAACTATAAGGTCTGCTAGGAAGTCTACCCCGTTGATGTTAATCTCCACTCCCTTGCACCCTATCCCGGACTTCATAACTGATCCCGGGGTTTGTATCAACATACGACTACCCAGAAGTGTAGGTTTCATGCCACTCTCCAATGCAAACTTTTGGGTGACAAAAGAATGTGAAGCTCCACAATCAAACAGTACTGTTACTGGGGTTGAGTTGAAGAGGAACGTACCCAGTATGACGTCCGGGTCTTCTTGGGCTTCCTCTGCGGTGATGTGATTCACACGACCCTTCCCATTGTTGGACTGGTTGTGGGGAGCTGGTTTCCTTGGTGGTGCTCCACAGGCTTGACCTTGGTTTGGCGCATTAGGGCGCGGCGCATCTGGCTTCCTGTTGGGGCAAAGCTTAGAGATGTGTTCAGATTGACCATATCCAAAGCAAGTGACTTGCCCAGGGTTGTTGCTGAAGTTTCTGCCACCGTGCATACCTTGACCGCATGTTGAACTTCTGTAGGTACTCCTTGATAGAGCCACTTCCTTGCTTCAGCACTCAGAATTCTCTATTATTTATAGCCATGATCCCAGAAGGAATGTGGGCGGTGCGGAATCCTTCCTTGAAGTCATTCCAAGTGATCACACGCTCACCTTGCATGACTTTGAATCCGTCCCACCAAGCTCGGGCGGGACCTTTGAGGCAGTGAGAGGCATAAAGCACCTTCTCATGATCCTCATTGCAATTGACCAGTACAAGGAGGTCCTCTATGGTGTGGATCCACTCATCAGCATCCAATGGTTCAGCAGTCTCGGTGAAGGTTGGGGGCGAATTCCTCATGAACTCAGACAGGGTGGAGCGGCCATTGCCGTTCCTGCCTTGCTGCTGGTTGTTCACAAGGGCCTGAGCCATCTGTTGGATAGCAGCGTTGTTGGCTTGGCGCTCCTCCCGGATAACTTGGAGAAATTGAGCTATGGCCATGTTCTCCGGTGAAGGTGGTGGAGGGGGAATGTTGCCTTGTGGCTGCTCCTAGTGTCCTCTAGTGTGAGCAGCCCCACCAGCTCCCTGTTGCTGGCTTGAGTTGCCGGCTTCAGGGTTGGTGAAGGAGCTGTTGCGGGTAGCAGTCACCATCGTGTTTGGAGCAGCCAAGTCAAACAACTAGGATAGATGAGAGGAAAGCAATAACGGAAAAGTGCGCCTAAGGGGGTCGGTCAAGTGCAAGTGTGTTAGACGATGGAGTCGCTTACATGTTGCCTAAGGCAAAAGCGTGACTTGCATCGGAACACAAACAACAAAACAAACAACAAGCACACATGGTTTCATATGAACCATTACCCGGACTCGACTTCACATGAGGGATACATGACTGATCCTACCCTAGGGGTTGTCAGACTCAGGTGGTGGAGTGCTTAGTCTCGTAGTCACGCTCCTCTGGGTCTTCCTCCTGTTCGTCATCCGAACGGGCATCATTCCTGGTCGAAGGGGTCAGGGAACGAGGAGGTCCATTTCGGTGGTGCTTTGCTAGCGGGTCGGTGAAGAGCTCACGGTACTCCTTCGCACTCATGCGACGTCGACGTATAGGTGCATCACTAACTGGGGGTACTCCTCCTTGATAAGTGATAGCTGGTCGTCCCACAGGGGCTCCATCCTTCTTGATCTTGTCTAGCTTCGTCTTGGCTTGCCAAACTAGCTCTCGGGTGTGGTCAAGTTCCTTGCAGAGCTTCACACTCCTTCATCAGGTTATGAACCAGACTATCGGCGGGGAGGCTGAAGTAGGTCTGGAAAGTGAGTGGTGTGCCATCCTCCTTGGTTGGAATCAGCGTCCAACTCTCGCCAAAGTCATCCTTCCTGAAGGAAAGGTAGCGAGTAGCCGGCTCATCAGCCATCTCTGGAATGATGTCTCAAAGGTGTAGGAGTGCCTTGCCCGTAGCTGTCTCAATTGCAAGTATCATGGTCTCCATACGTGGTCCTTCAAAGAACCAACTGGTCGGGGAGTCATTTTCCTTCATGACCACATCTACGTGGTACTCCTTCATGACGGCATCGACCAAATGCTCATGGTAGAGGAAAATGGGTGGTTGGCGAAACTGGCACTTCTCCAGGTATCCCCAAGGAGTGAGGGAAAGCCGGATGCCAGGAAGGCTTCGGGTACGACGGCCATCTACAAAGGTTTGAAAGGAGCAGAGTCAGCAGAGTCTTGTGTGAAGAATAGAAGAGGTAAATAGTGCAGAATTCCCTAAGTATAGGTGCTAGGTGTAGTTTGAAAGAAAATTTCATCCTAACTAACGTCCATGCTAACTAAGGGCTTACTACAGTCAGGATGGCTCTGATACCAGCTCTGTGGGGACCCCGACTCATAAGTCGTGATCACCGAATGCACGTGTACAGTGATCCCAGAGATCAATGCTCATAAACACACAGAAGCTGAATAACAAGAGTCTTACATGCACATTTAGCGTCTTACAAAAATAACCATGAAGGTCTAGTCTTACATAGATAGGGCCTCAAGGGCCAAATACTTAAATAGAACAAACATCGGAAATCTTGGTCGAAAGCGTGAACCCATGCCATCTGCCTTAACCTATAGGCATTCTGACTGGGAAGCATCCTAGATCGCATGTTCATCACCAACGAACTCTTCAACATACTCCTGTTCTTCATGCCTGGCCAATTAAATAACCAGTGGCAAGCCAATGAGTACTTGGAATGTACTTGCAAGCAACCCAAGTTGTGGAACAAGGTGATAATGATGCATGATATAGCACTAAGTAGGTAATTTGCGGAAAGCTAGTTTTAAATGCAATGACATGATCAAGTAACTAGTAAGCATGCATCAACAATAAGAAGATATCCATATGAACAAGATACAATTATCATCATAAGTAGGGGTTGAACACCTCATGTTCATTCATCACGCTAAGTCGTCGGACTTAGTTCAACTCCCATACTAAGTCATCGGACTTAGATCATGTGACCTCTTTGTCACCACCATATCCATACTCACACCAAGTTTCACGAAAACATCTGGACGTATTTTAAGAAGGACCTCCAACTATCCATGATCGCGGACGCGGCTATTCGAATAGTTTTACACTCTACAGAGGTTTCACAATTTGCCCACAAGACCCGGGGAACTTCCATGTCATCCACGACTCGTGGTATATAACATACCCTGGGTAAGCACCCTGTAACATCCCAAAATTTCATTTTGGAATGTTATGATTATAGCTATGCATCTAGCAGCATCATTGCTTGAATGTATGTGTTTGTTGAAATGTCTCTTCTGGATTTCAGAAAGCTCTTTCTACTTTTCCCTAAGTTGCTTTCATCTATTTGAAATTTTGGTTAAAAGTTCAAATAAGAGAGGAGGAACATGACACTCCACACCAGGGACTAATTGGTGATATATTTGAACAATAATAACCAGGAGTTATTTTGAAAATATTTGCAAAAAGGGTTTAAAAACAATTAGGAAATTTCTGAAAATAATATTTTTTTCAAAGTGTTCAAATGACAGAACAGAAATGTTCATTAAATAGCATTTATTATTCTGTTAATTTTTATATATAATACCCCTATATTTACAAACGATTTGAATGCTTTAAAAGCTTTTGAATGTCTCTGGAAATTTATTAAAGGAAAAACGGTAACCGTTTCCGGTATTAAACGGGCCGGCCCATGGCAGTTACTCGCGTATTGATTAGAAGCCGGCCGACCGCGCGTAACGGACACGCCCTCCTCTCACTGACGCTGGACCCCACCCGACCGACCGTTTCACCGAACGGTCATCTTCTCCCTCCCCCGCACACGCCGGAGACTCGCCAGCCGTTTCCTCCCCTCGACGGATCTCTCTCCTCTCTTAACTCCCCGCACCCCCGAGCACCTATATAAGAGCCCCACAGCCCCGCCTTTCATTTTCCCCCCTAGCCCCCTCTGTCGCTCGCCAGAAGACCGCGCAATTGCTCGCCGGAGCTCCCACCCCCACCGGACCTCCCGTCGACCGTAGCCACCGATTCCGTCCACCTCTCGCCCAACCGACCTCACCAATCGACTCCGGAGAACCGTCACCGTCGCCCGGACCACTTCCCCGTCTTCCCAGACCACCGGAGCACCAACGCCGTCGTCTTTGCCGTTCCGGACTCGCCGGAGATCTCCGACGCCGGCGACTTTTCCCCGTAAGCTCCCCTCGACCATCGGATCCTGAATCAACGTCCGAGATTAGAACGAATTTAAATCCGAACCGGTATCCTCTACCGACCGGTCGCCCGCTCTAAATCACCTACCGCACGCGCTCGCTAGCCAATAGGATCGCGCCACGTAGCCTCCTGGCCGTTGCAAAGTCAGGTTTCTTTTTCAGTTTTGTTTTAATTAACAGAATGTTTTAAAAAAAATTTTAGCTATATCTTTTAATCTATTTAGTGTTTTGAGTTGATTCTTTTTGCAATAGCTCACATTTTTCATGTAGTTTCACCCTGTACTTTTAAATTTCAAATTTGAACTATAAAATTTGAATTTAATCAAATTTGCTCAAAATCTTCAAATCTGAATAACTAGAGTTTGAAAATAGTTTTTCACATGAATCTTGTTGCTACTGTTTGGTATTAGTTAGGACAATCTTCATGCTTAGTTTGAGGATTTATAGGTTTAATTTGATTAGTGTTTTAACCAAAAACAGAATCTGCTTTGTATTATAATATAGTTTTATAAACTCAATTTTAATTAGTTTGATTTAGAATTTGGTTTTATTTGTTTATTAGGTTCTGTTAGTAAACATTTAGTGTTTTCACTTACTGTTAATAAGAATATAAATTTGCTTAGTTTAATTTTATTTAACATAGGAATCACAACTTATTTTCAAATAGGTTTATTTTGATTAAAACAACTAACTAGTAATAGTTTTGTTTTCAAACAAAGTTTTGTATATTTTAATTCTGTTTTCTAAGACAGATTTAAGTGTAAATTATTTCCTGTTAAGAACATGTTTTAAAAATAAATAATAAGTTTAGTTTTTCATTCTTTTGTTAATATAACTATAGTTGATTCATATAGTGTTTATCACAAACTTGTATAAACTTTACTAAAATTTTCCCAACAAACTTAAATTGATTATAATCTGTTTATTAATAAAATATTCTATTGTTTCCTTGCTGACAACAATTGTTTTGTTAATACAAATGGTTTCATTTTGTCAGTAATGTTGTCATCCCTCACCTTTTGAAAACAAAACCTTGTGTGTTTTACTTGCTAGAGATTTTGTGCATTGTTTGCCTTGATTGTTTAATACTTTTTGCTGAATGTTGTGAGTTACAATATTTTGGTTGTATGCTTATTTGAGTGCTTGTTGCTTCGTTAGATTATCCGGAGTGCGAAGCTTGTTACTTAGAGTCACTCACGTACGAAGATCATCAATCAGGCAAGTCACTTTAACCATGTTTACCCATGTTTTATATGCATTAGTTCTACCATCTCCCCAATTGCATGCAAGATAGGTTAGTTGGAAACTTGGTTACATTGTAGTAGTATCATGTGGTAGGTACCCCCCCTCAACCTCTTTGACACATTGGCCCCGGGAAACGTTGTTTTACCTTTTGTATGCTATTAGTAGACGGGGTTGGTTGTGTGATTCATGAGAGTTGAGAGAGTTAATAATTTCAAGACCTACATAATGATCAAGATTTAAGACTCCGAGTTTTCAACATACCTCTGGGTGGATGATGGTTGAACGGCACCCTGGAGAAACCAGTGGATTTGCCTAGGTGATGCTGGAGATGGCCAGTATTCACGCAGAAAGGTCCACCCAGGCACAAAGAGATGGATGGATGCTTTAAAACCCAAGTCTTACCTGCACAGCCACAAGTCATTATGGGCTCTGGCTTGGTTGGATATCGTGGTGACCCTGGACAGGCGGTGCTATGAGAGGTAGAAGAACGGTAGGAAAGGATGGGCACCGACAGAGTCGCAGGGAAACCCTTTGGAAGACCATGTTTTGGTCATCCGTTTCTCAAACACCCTGAAGTGCGAGAAATCAAATGGAGGCGACCAAATCTTGTGGGGAACGTGTGCAAAACTCTGCAGAGTATGTAAAACCTAATCGATTAGCCGAGTCCATGGTCATGGACGACTTGAGCCAAAGGAATTGAAACTTCCGGAACTCTCAACACAATTAATAATGAGGATGTGGGTATATTCAATTTGGGAATGAGAAGTGGTTGGTGGAACCATCTCATTAATCTACAAACTTAGTAATATTTTGCTTAACCCCTCCCTTGATGTAGGAAAAACTTGGCTTTACGCAAAAACTTACAACCCCACCTGCCATATATGCATATAGACTAGATGATTATCTTTTCACCCTTCTCTTGTGACTTTGCCGGCATATTCCATATGCTGACCTACACGGCTGCAACGTATCATGTTGCAGAGTACTTTTCCGACCAGGAGTGAGGACACGTTCTATGCTCAGTGAGATGCCCTTGGAGTCAGATGGACTCATCTACCTTCGACGCTTCCGCAATATTTAGATATTCTCATGAGTTGGCTTTTATCCACTTTATTGTAATTTTTATTGTAATAAAGGACTCGATATGGGATTTCGATTAATATAATGCTGTGTGATTTCCCTTTGATATATACATGGATGTACCGTGTGTGTACCAGCATGATCTTGGGATGGTACGGAAACACCGGAGACTTGACCTTTCAGGTCGGGTCGCTACACATCCGAACAATGCCTTTCGCATGGTGATACTAAACAGAGAGTCCACTTGTTGGTGCCATGCTTCATGATATACATCACTCGTATTATCCATCAGGCACGCAACGGTGTGCCCGGTGCTTGTAAAGACAACGCATGACCTTCCACTTATGGGATGACCCCGTCTCAAGAGTGACCTTGCCACTAGTAATGCGGGCTCCTTGCTAGTACCAACCATAGTAATCAACAAAGCCCCGTGCCATAAGGGGTATCATGGTTGCGCATGTAAGGTTGGGATGGTCAGCAAACCTTAAAACTCTCCGTTTTCGAAAACACACACTCACTTGTTCCGGCATACCAATTCTTTCTCAAGTGGTTACCCAACTCCTCATAGGGCATTAGTGGCACCCAACGGGATTTTCGAGAAGTCTTTGAAATCATCTCTTTCCTTCCATCACTATGCATAGATCCCGAACCCACTTGCATACCATCTACTACCATCCTAACTACACCCACCCGCATAACCCTCATGAGATGGTAGGGTCATGTATGATGCAAGTGTCAATGGTAAGAGTGTCGGAAACAAACCACCGGAGGGGTCACTACTCCACATGATCAAATATGATGAAAGTAAGGTGCTATATGACATGGAACAAAAATGGTTTCTTATCATGGTCAAAGGGCTGCTTGCCTGGCTCAACAAAGTCTCCGGCATGTTCGAAGTCTTCGGGTCCAACTTCTTCGTCAACCGCGCAATCTATCGTCGCTAATAAAAGCGATAATAATAAGCAACACACAAAAACAGACCACACAAACTACTATAGAAAATGCTACCCTACTCTGATAAATACCACAAGCTATACTAAAAATGTTTGTCCAGGTTTTTGAAATCAAAAAGATTTTGAACATTATTTAGAATAGGAGCTTATATTGCTAAATAGGGGTTTTAAATTAAAACAATATATAAAATGTTTTCAAATATTTTTACAAATAGCACTAATAAATTCTAGGGATTATTTCAAGAATTAAGGTGGAAGAATATTTGGATTTAGATGAATATACAAATCCGTGGAATTTTTGGAAGTTAAAACAGAAAAGAAAAAGAAAAGGGGTACTGTGCCCCTTGGGCCAAAACACCTAGCCGAAACCGGCCCACAGAGGGAAACCAGCCTAGGCAAGGCGCCGCGCACGGCAGGTTTACTTTTAAACCTGCCCGCGAGCCCGGCTTGCCAGCGAGAGAGGAGGAGGGGTGAGGGGATGACAGGTGGGCCCCTCCTGTCATCCCTCTCCTCGCGACAGGGACGGAGGGAGCACACCATCGGTGTCTCCGGCCACGATGGTCTAGGGGGAGGGCACCAGCACGCTCAGGGGGCTCCCGCGCGTCGGTGGGTGGCTGAGGGGGTCGCCGGGGTGAAGGGAATCGCCGGCGAGGGGAGGTGCCCAACGGCGGCGAGGGTTTGGTTCGGGAAAGAGCTCCCGACCACGGGGGCTAGCGGTCTGGGCATGGGGAGGATGCGGAGGGGAGGAGAGAGCAAGGAGAGAGGGGCAGGGACTCGGGGAGGCCCTCTATATAGGCGGGCGCCAGCTCACCATGGACGCGGTGCGCCGGTGAGCACGAGGTGCTCGCCATAGGTTGCGGGGAAGGGAGATAGCGCGTCCAGGGCATTCGTTGGGGGTGGTCTAGGCCAGGGGGAAGAGAAGAGAGAGATGGGGGCGCTCGCGCATGCGAGCCCTATGGTTGGCCTAGCCGCATGGCGCCGAGCACACGCGTGGGGTCGCCAGAGAGAGAGGGGGGAGGGGGACGACCGTCTGGAGGGTTGCAGACACCAAGGGTGACAAGGGGGACAAGGTGGGGCGGCCCGAGCCTGTCGGGAACTCCCGTTGGCCAGGGCACGCACTATAGCATGCTCCAGAGCGCGAACCTTGCATGCCAAGGCATGCCCTTGGCATTTTCTGCGCGACAACCTATGCCTTGGGGATCCAGGGGAGGTAAACAAAGCATAGGGGACTTAGAGAGGCATCTGGGGGTGCCTTAGGGTAGAAGGAAAGGTGAGAGAGGGAGGAAATGGTGCTGTCCAGGGGGTAAATGGGGTTTTTTACCCCACCTACCAGTGTATTGGAGACATGGGATTCTTACTGACTATGCTTGGGCATTGCCAGGAGGTGTGGTAAAAATTTGGGGGCAAGTGTAAAAGAGTAAGGGGTGAAAATGGTGGTTTTAAGAATGGACGAGAAGGTATTTGATAGGGTTTTCGGCAAGAAGAACCTACCAACTTACTGAGATACTTACCAAGGTCAAATGCTAGGTAAAATTGAGATGATTCACCAAGTTTGAGCTCAAATAAGAAAAGTTGACAATGGAGACTTGGTAAACCCTAGAAACTAACAGAATCAAGTTTCTATAGATCTAGTGATACTAGGCTTTTACCCTTGATGCATCACTTACTGTAGCATCACTATTTGGTCATTAGAGCATGCCCACAAAGTTTGGGGTCAAGGGGAGACACTTCACAATGTAAAGTTGCTCAAATTTGAATCTGAACAGGAATGGTTTTGGGATGGTTTGATGAACCAAAACATCTTGGATTGAGATGAACCTGTGCAAGATCATCACTTATGATAGTGTTGACTTGCTAGAATATTCCTGGAATTTATTGAGAATATTTCTTATAGAAATATTTCAAAAGCTTATTTTGAACAAAAAGGGTTTTGAGGGGTTCGACCAGGATTTGAACATGCCCTTGTGTTGAAACTCATATATATGGAAAATATATGTCCACTGAGTTTCCCTAAATTTTCTAAAATATTTTCAAAGCATTTAATTAATTTTTCCATAGGAAAAACCATTTCTATCCTGAAGAAAAATCTTTAAATAATATATGAGAATAATCTTTAAAAATAATAATGTTTGGTTTTGGGAAGTCTTATATATAGTAGGTTTGAAATAAAGCCTTTGGGAAGAAGAATCCACCAAATTTGAGGACTTGCAGTGCAAACCTCATTTCAGGGGGTTTTGAGAACCTAATTTGAATAAATCATTTTTGGTTAAAACAAAATTTGATAAAAGTGGTTTTGGGCACTATTCACATGGCATGATGATTGGACAAGAGGTTTGGGTCAAGGAAGATGAATATGAAGTGGAATAGAATCTAGGAGTGCCACATCCACAACCACCAAGCAAGCAAACATCATAGCACTTGAAAAGTTTTAGTTGTCTCCAAATTTTATAAACCCAAACATATCAAGTTGATACAAACACAGGGTGTGAAACCAGTGCCGGGATACTCCCTTGTGGGCTCGTCAGCTTGACGATGCGTCCATAATCCATAACCTCTTCCTCACTATGCGGGAGAAGCTATGCAAGGCGCTCTTCAAGTCACAGGAGAGTTGGCCATCCGACGAGGAAGACAAGGGCCTGCACGCCTCCAAGCCCGCCTCCGAGGTACGGTACAATTTTGCTTGATCGGCTTTACTTTTCTTAGAGAGGATCCATAACATTTCTTCCGATCATCCCTTTGTACACATGGCTAAAGAAAGCCGTCAATATCAATAGTCCGGTGCCTCAGCCCGAAGACGCTAGGTCCGGGCTGTTAGCAGAAATGCTCGTGGTGAAGCCTTACGAGGCCCCCACGAAGAAAGAGAAGAAGAAGAAACCAAGCCGAAGTGGCCTTCGCATCCGGGGCCAGTCAAAGACTGTGTCCGGGGAAACTCGTGCCTCCTCGAATCAAGAGGAGCATGAGGAAGAAGTGGAAGAGGAGGAGCAGGAGGAAGAAGAGATGGACAAATTCGAGGGGGAAGGCAATTCCCCCTCGCAAGAAAGATGGCGGCATCATCGGGCGCCTCGGAGGAGGTGATACTATTCGACGACAGCTCGGACTCACACACTGAGTCCAATGACCTCGAGGCGGTTCCACGAAGGAACCTCGGGGTCAATCGCCCCGCCCGAATGATAGGATCCGAAGACCCCTTGTTCGTCCTTTAACAAGTTTTGGGTTTATTAACACGCAGGTGCTTACCGATTTTGCAACCCCCGCGCGTCCTTCCCACCGATCAAATAGCGAACGAGGAGATCCCGCCCACCGAACTAGCGGCGAGCGGGAATGCCTCGCGTCCTGCCACTCCAGCCACCACGAAGGACACCATGGAGTTGTCATCCCAGCATGCTCCTATGGAGCCAGGCATCTACAGAGGGGAGAGGACATAATGGCCGAGGCTAATACCTCATTCACCGAAGACCGGGGGAGGTACCCCGCCCGGATACTGAGGAGGCCGGACGAGCGGCCGCTTAGTCCACTCCGAGGGCATCTCCGGAGCGTACCATGCCTCCAGAGGTACTGGTACAAACCCCGGTCGGTTATTGGGTTATCCAATCACCACTGGTGCCACTGACCAATGGGTGGCTGGTCATGGAGGAGGCTCTATCGAGCGCCACCATCCCCGAGGAGCACCGCACCCTTCTAGGTGCGGTATTACAGAGCATTCAGTCCATTGACAATAGACTGAAGGAGTTCTTCAAGGGTCTCCTAACGGGTTTTCAAGTAAGTCACATGATACTCTTATTTGCAAAGTTTTTATTTATTTCTATTATTATATATATGGCAGCCCAGAGCCCTAAGTGAGTTTGATAAAACTTATCTAGGGGTCAATCATGGATCCGATTCCGTACTAGATACAACATATGTTGGAAATACGCCCTCGAAGCAATAAATAAAGTGGATATTATTATATTTCCTTGTTCATGATAATCGTTTATTTTCCATGCTATAATTGTGTTAATTGGAAACTAAATACATGTGTGGCCATATAGACAAATTGGGATTTGTTACTGTTGAGTTGGCATGGATCAATACTGGGATTCGTTACTCCCTGTGATGGAGAGGAATCTTAGGGCCCTCTCGGTAATACAACATCAACAACAAGCCTTGCAAGCAATGTGACTAAGTATTAGTCGTGGGATCTTGTATTACGGAACGAGTAAAGAAACTTGCCGGAAACGAGATTGAACTAGGTATGGAGATACCGACGATCGAATCTCGGGCAAGTAACATACCGATGAACAAATGGAACAACATACGGGATTCTCTGAATCCTTGACATAGAGGTGGGATCGATAAAGATCTTCATAGAACATGTAGGAACCAATATGGGAATCCAGGTCATGCTGTTGGTTATTGACCGTAGAGATGTCTCGATCATGTCTACATGGTTCTCGAACCCGCAGGGTCTGCACACTTAAGGTTTGGTGATGTTTCGGTATAGATGAGTTATGTGTGTTGGTGACCTAAGGTTTTTAGGATTCCCGGATGAGATCTCAGACCTGACGAGGAGCTCCGGAATGGTCCGTAGGTGAAGATTCATACATAGAAAGTTATGTGTTGGTTACCGAGAAAAGTTCGGGCGTCACCGGTAGCGTACCGGGGTGCCTCGAGGGTCTTGGGGGTCCACCGGAAGGGTCCACCAGCCCAAAAGGACTACATGTGCTGTGAGAGAGGGCACACCAGCCCTTCGTGGGCTGGCCGACCCTCCTACAAAGGCCCATGCGGCAAGGGGATTGGTGGGAGGGCCAAACCTAGGACATAAATATTTGCAAAGTGCACACGGATCTAAATGTTGTAGACCCGTTGAGGGCTAACGTGATCAGCACCAAAACTAGATGGGTGTTCGATTCATTACAATGTAAATCACATAGTGATGTGAACTAGATTATTGACTCTAGTGCTAGTGGGAGACTGTTGGAAATATGCCCTAGAGGCAATAAATAATGTTTTTATTATTATATTTCCTTGTTCATGATAATTGTTTATTTTCCATGCTATAATTGTGTTGATTGGAAACTAAATACATGTGTGGGCATATAGACAAACATTGTGTCCCTAGTGTGCCTCTAGCATGCTAGGTCATTGGTCAAATATGCTTAAGGTTTCCTTGCCAAGGACATGAGATGTCATTTGATATCAAGATCACATCATTAGGAGAATGATGTGATGGACAAGACCCAAACTATCAACGTAGCATATGATCGTGTCCGTTTATTGCTACTGTTTTCTGCATGTCAAGTGTCTGTTCCTATGACCATGAGATCATGCAACTCACTGACATCAGAAGAGTGCCTTGTGTGTATCAAATGTCACAACATAACTGGGCGTCTATAAAGGTTCTCTACAGATATCTTCAAGGGTACTTGTTGAGTTGGCATGGATCAATATTGGGATTTGTTACTCCGTGTGACGGAGAGGTATCTTAGGGCCCACTCGGTAATACAACATCAACAACAAGCCTTGCGAGCAATGTGACTAAGTGTTAGTTGCGGGATCTTGTATTACGGAACGAGTAAAGAGACTTGACGGAAACGAGATTGAACTAGGTATGGAGATACCGATGATCGAATCTCAGGCAAGTAACATACCGAAGAACAAAGGGAACAACATATGAGATTGTCTGAATCCTTGACATAGAGGTTGGATCAATAAAGATGTTCGTAGAACATGTAGGAACCAATATGAGCATCTAGGTCCCTCTGTTGGTTATTGAGCATAGAGACGTCTCGGTCATGTCTACATGGTTCTCGAACCCGCAGGGTCTGCACACTTAAGGTTCGGTGATGTTTCGGTATAGATGAGTTATGTGTGTTAGTGATCGAAGGTTGTTTGGAGTCCCATATGATACCCCGGACGTGATGAGGAGCTTAGAAATGGTCCCGAGGTGAAGATTCATATATAAGAAGTTCCGTGTTGGTTACCGGGAAAAGTTCGGGCGTCACCGGTAACATATCGGGGGTGTCGGGAGGGTCCTGGGGGTCCATCGGAAGGGGCCACCAGCCCAAAAGGCCTACATGGGATGTGAGAGAGGGCACACTAGCTCGTAGCATGCTGGCCGCCCCTCCCACAAAGGCCCATGCGGCAAGGGGGTTGGTGGGAGGGCCAACCCTAGGGTTGGCGCCACATAACTTGGGTGGCAAGCCACCCTTGGGTGCCTCTTCCCTTGGCCGCCGCCCCCACGGGAAACCCTAGGGGTTTGGGTGCACCACCCATCCCCCTATATATATGTGAGAGGGAGGAGGGCAACCGTACCCTAAGCCACGACGCAGCCCTTCCTCCCTCTCCGATAGCCTCTCCTCAAATAGATTAGTTCGGCGACACTTAGCGAAGCTCTGCCGGATCCGCTCCACCACCACTGCCGTTGTGCTACCGGCAAACCCATCTACCTCTCTGTTCCCTATTGCTAGATCAAGAAGGCGGAGATCTTCATCGAGCTGCACGTGTGCCAAACGTGGAGGTGCCGTCCGTTCGACACTTGATCGAGAGTTCGTGGGACGGCTTGCAATTTGGATCGCGGAGACGTACCACTACCTCAACCGCATTCTTTAACGGTTCCGCTTAGCAATCTATAGGGGTACGTAGATCCAATATCTCCTCTCATAGATGCTCATCTCCTAGATTGATCTTGGTGAAGCATAGGGATTTTTTTGTTTCCCATGTAACGTTCCCCAACAAATTATGTGTCCGGAATGTTAGATTAGCCCCTAATAAGGTAAAACATATGATCGGATTGACAATAGTTTGGTAGTATAGAACCCATGTAATATGTCAACTGTATGTGTAGTGCAGGCTTCATCATTGGCGGCGGCGATAAATGGCACCCAACCGGAAGAACTGAATTGGAAGCTTAAACATTCTGAGGATGAAGTTGATGCCCTCAACAGAAGATTCGACGAAACACAAGGTAGTTCAAAGCAAAATCCGAATACCTTTGCCTGAACACCTTTGCCCGAACACTATCAATGCAGTTTTCATCGTGTTTAGTATTTACACAGCTTCGACGAAAGAGGTGGAGAGGCTCAAGGCCGAGCTTTGATACGTCTCCAACATACCTATAATTTTTTATGATGGCATGCTATTATATTATCTGTTTTGGATGTTTTATATGCATTAATATGCTATTTTATATTATATTTGGGACTAACCTATTAATCTAGAGCCAAGTGCCAGATTTTGTTTTTCCTTGTTTTTGAGTTTTGCAGATACGGAATATTAAACGGAGTCCAAACGTAATAAAACCTTCGGAAGGAATTTTCTGGAAGGAAACAAGACGATCAAGCTTGGAGGGCACGTCAGGGGACGTGCTAGGGCGCCACAAGCCTGCTAGGCACCCCCCAAGCCGCTCCTAGAAGGCTTGTCGTTCCCTGGCAGGTCTCCTAACACTATTCTCTAGCCTATAAATACCCAAATATTAGCCCAACATCGAAGAGATCCACCACAATACTTTTCCACCGCTGGAAGCCTCCATTCCCGAGAGATCCAATCTTCGATAATCTGCCGGAGGGGTATTCGATCACGGATGGCATCTACATCAACTCCATTGCCCCTCCGATGATGCTTGAGTAGTCCAGCACAGACCTACGGGTCCATAGCTAGTAGCTAGATGGCTTCTTCTCTCTCCTTGATCTTCAATACCATGTTCTTCAAGATCTTTAGGGAGATCTATCCGATATAATCCTCTTTTTTGGTGTGTTTGTCAAGATACGATGAATTGTGAGTTTATCTTCAGATTATCCATGAATCTTATTTGAATCTCCTCTGATTTCTTATATGCATGATTTCATATCCTTGCAAGTCTCTTCGAATTATTGGTTTGGTTTGGCCAACTAGATTGGTAATTCTTGCAATGGGAGAAGTGCATGGTTTTGGGTTCAATCTTGCGGTATCCTCACCCATTGACATACTAGGGGTAGCGAGGCACATATTATATTGTTGCCATCAAGGGTAACAAGATGGGGTTTTCATCATATTGCTTCACTTTATCCCTGTACATCATGTCATCATTCTTAATGCGTTACTTTGTTCTTCATGAACTTAATACTCTAGATGCAGGCAGGATTCGGTCGATGTGTGGAGTAATAGTAGTAGATGCAGAATCGTTTCGATCTACTTGATACATATGTGATGCCTATATGCATGATCATTGCCTTGGATAACTACATGATTATTCGCTTTTCTATCAATTGCATGACAGTAGTTTGTTTACCCACCATGATATTTGCCTTCAAGAGAGAAGCCTCTAGTGAAACCTATGGCCCCCGGGTCTATTTTCCATCATATATTTTCAGATCTATACTTGCTGCAATTTATTTATCTTTTCCTGTCTGCACTCGTTTATATCCATCTCTTTCAGATCTAATCCTTGCAAATAACCGTGAACGGATTGACAACCGCTTTATAGTGTTGGTTGCAAGAGTTTGATTGTTTGTGTAGGTGTAACCATTGATGACTTGCTTGTTCCTCCTACTGGATTGATACCTTGGTTCTCAACAACTAAGGGAAATACTTATCTACTTTGCCGCATCACCCTTTCCTTTTCAAGGGAAAACCAACGCATGCTCGAGAGGTAGCAAGCTCCAACAAGCGAAAGACCAAGCAGCCATCGAGAGGGCGGTGGCCAAAGAAGCAGCGACCGCCCTCTACGCCCTGCGAGCCACCAACAATAAGCATGAGGCTTGTGTGGCGGAGGTCCAGCAGGAGCTCAAGGACTCCACCCTTAAGACCGATCTTTAGAAAGAGAAGGTGGACAGGCGGTTCTATGAGGAGCAGTTCCAGCAAGTGAAGGACATAATGGATTGTAAGCCATACTTACTACGGTGTGTCTTTGGTGATAAAAAATCAGAAGAGTGTGGCGGACGCCAATCAGCATGTGGCATTCCTCAGGAGCCTCCTCCGATCTCCAGAAGAGCATGGCGGATGCCAATCAGCTATTCGCCTCAATGGAAGAAGGAGACGAAGCTCGTCTGTTCTGGGCACAGTTCGGAGCCCCCGAGCGCTCTCCTATTCTCGTGGAGCAGCTGAAATAGCTGATGGAGCTGCACCAGATGGCAGAGCCTGCCATGAAGGACCTCTGCATCCGCTATGGCCCAATGAGCCGCTACTAGGAACCTACTTTGGCCTAGTGCAGAAGTTAATTGCCACTTCGCCCCGCTTCGACACCGTGAAGCACTCCTCCTGCATCGAGGGAGTCCGGATAGCCCTTGCCAAGGCCAAGGTGCACTGGCCGGGTCTGGATGCGATGAAGGTAGCCACTGCCCCACCTCCTCCCGGTAAGGATCATAGATGCCTCGAGCTATACTTCGCCGGAGTGATGGAAGGTGCAAGGGCGATAGCTTCTTAGTGTTCGGGCGATAATGTGTGCTAATGAATTGTAATGCGTCCGAAGACTTTTCAAAGTTTTAATGTTATAAGTTATTATGATTTTATGTTTTTAATTCCTTTATAACTCCTGTGTGGCCAGTTGAAACTGAAAGATGCGAGTTGTCGGCTTTATCCCCATGTAGATACTACCTAGGGTGTCTCTGCCAATGCATTATATTCCTTAGCCGAGTAATCAGAACCCGAAGGCGGTAGAGTGCGGTGGACTAGGCAATCAGACTATAGTGCCTTATTTCTTTCACTTAGTTGTACGGGCACGAAAAGGACTCTGGGGGCCTAAAGGCTAGCCCACAGAGTGTTGTGATGTTCGGATGCACTGCGGCTAAGGCCAGCATCACATGGTTTACATGGAGAGCAAATGAAAGCACAATGTGCTCCCTTGGTGGTTTTGATAATTCATGACAACATACATTGTATCTTGGACTAATACTTTTATCTAGTGCATTTCAGATAAAGTCCATAGAGAGATGGGTTGGCAAAAAGGAGTATGGAGAGAATCCCCATGAAGAAAAAAGAGAAGGAATAGCATTGTCCGAGCTTCAAGCAAAGGACTCTATATTTTACATTTGTGAGAAATCACTTTGAGTCCATAGGAAAGCCAATACTATTAAAAGGGGGTAAGGTTTTGTGGGTGAACAAAATGCTCATACATGCACAGGTGATAGTCACCACATACACACACAAGCTCTTCCACAAAAGTCTGTCCAAAGACAAACACTCAAAATCAGTGCAACCAAAATTCTACACCCGATGCCACCGATTCCAATCCCTATATAGTCTCAGACAAACCCTAGCTTTTTGGTGCAACCAATACTCCATTCGGTGCCATCGAGTTGGGCTGCCAACTTTTTGTTACGCAAGTTCATCATTTCGGTCCCTCCGAGATAGTTGAATCGACGTCACCGAGATTGGCCATTCTGATCGTTGGTCACCTTATCGGTGCAAGCGAGATTCCTATATCGGTCTCACCAAGATTCAAAAGTTGCTAACTTTAAGTCACTTCGGTACAACAGAGATTCACACATCAGTTCCACCAAGTCTGACTTATTGTGTGTAAAGGTTGGATTTTTGGAGGTGCCTATATATACCCCTCCACCACCACTCACTCTCAAGAGAAGCAGTCAGAACAGTTCCCCACTCATACCTACTGATTTTCTGAGAGAGATCCACCTACGCTTGTGTTGAGGTCAAGATCTTCCACTCCAACCATATGGATCTTGATTTCTAGCCTCTGCAAGTTGCTTTCCACCCAATCGATATCTTCTACCAAGCCAAATATGTGAGAGAGTTGTTGTGTGTTAAGGAGTCTATCATCTTGAAGCACAAGAGCAAGAACTTCATCGCATTACCGAGCCTATTACCTTTCGGAGGGTTGTGCCTCCTAGATTGGATAGGTGTCGCTTGGGAGGCTCCTACTTAGTATTGTGGAGTGAACCAAGAAGTTTGTAAGGTCAAGGAGATCGCCTACTTTGTGAAGATCTACCCCAAGTAAGGCTAGTCCTCCTTGGACGTAGGCTGTCATGGTATAGGCAAGGTTGCTTCTTTGTGGAACCGTCCATGGGTAGAGCCCTCCATGGACTCTCGCGACCGTTACCCTCCGTGGGTTGAAGACTCCATGAACATGGATGTACGCGAGCTCCACCTATCGGAACCACAGGAAAAATCTTGCGTCCTTCATGCGTTTTATCTCTCTATTTCCACTCCTTACTTTCATATGCAATGTCTCTACTTTCTGCTACTATACTCGATGACTTGCATGTGTTGGGTGTCACACACTAATTATGTATGCTAAAACTGCCAACATCTTGTCATATGCTTGAGGTAGTTTTAAATTTCTGCTTGTCGTCTATTCCCCCCTCTAGACATACACTTATAGTGATCCCACAATTGGTATTAGAGCATTGGTCTCCATTGCTTCGGTTTCAACACCGTGGAGGAAGATGCATGTGTCTAGTGTGGAGAATTTGTATTGTAGAGTGCCCATTCTTGATGAAGAGTACTATAGTCAATGGAAGAATGCTATGATTGATCTATTTGATAAATATCCATTTGAGAAAACATATTGAAAATCCCTATGTGCTCCCCATAAATGAATTGCATCCCACGCACGAAGAGGAAATTAACATGCTTGGTAACCTAAGAACTATCAATCTTATTGTTAGAGGTTTACCAAGATTCGTCCTTTCTCAATTGAGGAACTTTGCATGTGCTTATACTTTGTAGTCTGATTTGGAGAAACTATATCCAAATCTTTCATTAGGAAATCTTTATGAAATTCTTCATAAAATCATTGCTTTGCACAAAATGAAGCCTGGTGATCCAAACTTTTATAAATGCCTATTTGAGCTCCATGAACTTATGCGTGCTAAAGGAGATTTCACGACTGTCAACAACATTGTTATTAAGGCCATTCACATTCATAAACTTGAACACTATCATGATCACAATTCTAACGAATCTCTTGTTCTTTATGATGAGGATTTCCCACTTGATGATGACAATGTGGAGCATGGCTACTATGATGAAGATGAGTTGTTCGACATCGATAATGAAAAGATCATGAGGAATCTAAGTCTAATGGTGAACTTTAAGGATTACATGGCCAGGGGAAAAGAGTGGATTCTCGATAGTGGATGCATGGATCACATGACTCGTGATAAAGACATGTTCCAAGAGATCACGCCTAATCAAGGTCCTCGAAGGTACGTGACCTTTGGAGACAACTCTAAGGGTAAGGTACTTGGCCTTGGTAAGGTGGACATATCTCATGATAGCTCAATTCAAAATGTGATGCTTGTTGAATCCCTTGTCTACAATCTACTTTCCGTATCTAGACTAGCAGACTTTGGATTCAGTGTGCTATTTACTGAAGTAGATTGCCAAGTGTTTCGATTTGATAACCATAAAACTGTCTTTACCCAGATTCATAGAGGTGATCTATACATTGTTGATTTCCCTAAAAAGGCCCAACCACGTACTTTCCTCATTTCAAAATCATCTAAAGGCTGGCTATGGCATAGAAGGCTTGGACATGTAGGTATGCGCAATTTAGATAAGCTTATCAAGGGTGATCACATTCTTGGTGTTAAAGATGTTATGTTTGAGAAGTATAGACTTTGTAGTGCTTGTCATGTAGGAAAGCATGTAGGTGGAAGTCATCCCGGTAAGAATATCATGACTACTAGGAGACCACTCGAGTTACTTCACATGGATCTTTTTGGTCCCAATGCTTACAAGAGTCTCGGTGGAAATTCCTATGGTCTAGTTATAGTTAATGATTTTTCCAGATTTACGTGGGTATTGTTTCTTGATGATAAGTCGCAGGTACAAAAGATCTTCAAGAACTTTGCACGCAAAGCACAAAATCAATTTGAAGTGAAGATCAAGAAGGTTCGAAGCGATAACGTATCGGAGTTCAAGAACACCCATGTGGATACCTTTTTTGACGAAGAAGGTATTTCACATGAGTTCTCGGCTACATACACACCTCAACAAAATGGATTTTTTGAGAGAAAGAACCAAACCATCATTGAGATGGCAAGAATGATGCTTGAAAAATACAAGACGCCAAGACACTTTTGGGCAGAAGCCGTGGAAACAACATGCCATGCCACAAACCGACTCTACTTGCAGAAGCTTCTCGGTAAAATGGCATACGAGCTTCTCACAGGTAACAAACCCCAAGTTGGATACTTTCGAGTATTTGGCTCCAAGTGTTACATTCTCAATAAGCATCGCCATGGTAAATTTTCTCTAAATCTCATGAAGGTTTCTTACTTGTTTATGGATCGAACTCTCACACTTACCGTGTCTACAACAACTTCACTCGAAAAGTTGAAGAGACGGTAGATGAAGTTTGATGAGTCTAACGGTTCGCAAGTCGAACAGTTGCCAAATGATGTAGGTGATAAAGACCCTTCAGAAGCTATCCAAGACTTTCAAGATTCACCCCACAGAGGTGAAGGACAGTACTTCATCGACTAAGTGGAAGGTCCTACTTTGGACCAAGACTACCAAGAACATGACATGGAACCATCCACAAGTGGTACACGACGAGATGAAGAGGAGGAGGAAGTACGTCCTGAAGATCCAGCACAACCTCCTTCACCACCACCTCAAGAGAATGACACCTTCAACAACAATGAAGACGAAGAAGATGATGATGAAGAAGAAGCTCCACCATCCAACAATCGGAAGCTGACCTGAGTTTGAGCACAAGTGACCAAGAACCATCCCCAAAACCAAATCTTTGGTGATATACAAATCGGGACGATCACTCGCTCTAAAACTCGCTTGGCTAACTTTTGTGAGCGTTATTCTTTCATCTCTAGCATTGAACCTTTGAAGGTAGAACAAGCTCTTGAAGACGCGGATTGGGTGAACTCTATGCATGAATAGATTCACAACTTTGAAAGGAATGAAGGGTGGACACTCGTGGAGAAACCCAAGGACGAGAAAAACGTCATCGGCACGAAATGGGTTTTTCGCAACAAGCAAGATGAAGACGGTCAAGTCGTACACAACAAGGCTCGCCTCTTAGCTCAAGGATATACGCAAGTCGAAGGTATGGACTACGGTGAGACCTACGCTCCATGTCACACCCTATGTTTGTAGCACATTGTTATGTTTGGGTTTATAAAATTTGGAGCCAACTAAAACTTTTCATAGTGCTTGTGCTTG
This sequence comes from Hordeum marinum, assembly GCA_022496015.1. Lineage (NCBI taxonomy): Eukaryota > Viridiplantae > Streptophyta > Magnoliopsida > Poales > Poaceae > Hordeum > Hordeum marinum. The sequence goes on from CM039672.1 coordinate 139,724,563, forward strand.
TTTGCTATGTTGTTTGCTTGCTTGATGATTGTGTTATATGGCACTCCTAGATTCTATTCCACTTCATCCTCATCTTTCTTGTCCCAAACGTCTCGCCTAATGATCATGCCATGTGAATAGTGCCCAAAATTATTTTTTTAAATTTTGTTTTAACTAAAAATGATTTATTTAATTTCAGTTTCCAAAACCCCCTGAAATGAGGTTTGCACTGCAAGTCCTCAAATTAGGTGGACCCTTCCTTCCCAAAGGATTTATTTCAAACCTACTATATGTATGACTTCCCAAAACTAGCAAATATTAGTTTTAAAGATTATTTTCATAATTTATTTAAAGGCTTTTTCTTCAGTCTAGAAATGTTTTTTAGGGAAAAATTATCTAAATGCTTTACGAATATTTGAGAAAAATTAGAGAAACTCAGTGGACATATATTTTCCATAAATATGGGTTTCAACACAAGGGCATGATCAGATCATAGGCAAAACCCCTCAAAACCCTTTCTGTTCAGATCAAACTTTTGCAATATTTCTATAAGAAATGTTCTAAATAAATTCCAAGAAAATTCCAACAAGTGAACACTATCTTGGGTGATGATCTTGCAAAGTTTCATATCAATCCAAGTTGGTTTGGTTCATGAAACCATCCTAAAGCTATTCCTGTCTAGAATCAAATTTGAGCAACTTTACATTGTGAAGTGTCTCCCCTTAGCCTCAAACTTTGTGGGCATGCTATAATAGCCAAATAGTGATGATACACTAAGTGGCGCATCAAGGGTAAAAGCCTAGCATCAATGGATCTATAGAAATCTGATTCTGCTAATTTCTAGGATTTATCAAATTTCCATTGTCAACTTTTCCCACTTGAGCTCAAACTTTGTGAAACCTCTCATCTTTACCTACCCCTTGACCCTAGTGAGTGTCTCTGTAAGTTGGTAACGTCTTCTTGCCCAAAACACCATCAAACACCCTCAGGTGATTTTGTAAAAACCATCTTTTTCACCCCATTCCCTTTTACCCTTGCCTCCAAAATTTTACCAGAGCCCCTCTTGTAGTTACCTTTCACCCCTAGTAAAAGTCGCAAGTCATCAGGCCACTGTTAGGTGGGGTAAAACCCCTATTTCTACCCATGGCAGCATCTTTTTCTACCTCTCTCCCCATTTCCTTCTACCCTAAGGCTTCACCAGAGCATCCAAGGCCTATTCCCCATTGTTTAGCCTCCCTCAGATCCTCTAGGCACAGGCAGCCGCGCAGGAAATGCCAAGGGCAGGCCTTGGCATGCAAGGCTCGCGCTATGGAGCGCGCTACTATGCGCACCCACACTGTAGCCGCAACCCAATGGCTGTCCCCGACCACCTCGAGGCACCCCAGCTTGTCCCCTCTACCCCCCTCGGCATCCACAACATGCCGCCTGGTGGGCACCCTCCCCTCTCTCTCTCCGGCGGCTCCTATGCGCGTGCCCAGCGCCGTGCAGCTCGACCAACCAGCGGGCTCGCACGCGCGCCCACCCCTGCCTCTCTCTCCTATGTCCCCCGGCCTAGACCTCACCCACGAAGCCCCCAAACAGGCCCATTCTCTCTCCCGTGGCCCGTGGCGAGCACCCCGTGCTCACAGGCGCACCACGTCCACGGTGAGCTGGCGGCCCACCTATTTAAGGCCTCCCCACGCCTCTTGCTCCCACCTCCTCGCTTTCCCTGTTCCACGACTTCTCACGCATGCCCTGCGCGCTCTCCCCCGTGGTCGGGAGCCCTCTCCCGACCCGAACCCTCGCCGCCGCCGCTGGGCTTCCCCCTCGCCGACGTTCCCCTCATCCCCCGCGAGCCCCCACCGACGCGCGACGCCTCCAGGAGCACGCCGTTGCCCTTCATCCCCACTGCCATGGCCTAGAGCCCTCCGGTGAGCCCCTCCTCTGCCCCTGTCGCGAGGAGAGGGATGACAGGTGGGGGCCACCTGTCATCGCCTCGCCCCTCTCCTCTCTCGCTGGCAGGTCGGGCCCGCGGGTAGGTTTAAAACTAAACCTGCCGTGCGCGGCTCCTCGCCTAGGCCAGCTTCCCTCCTGGGCCGGTTTCGGCCAGGCACTTTTAGCCCGAGGGGCATAGTAGCCCTTTTCTTTTTATTTTTTTTGTAGATTTCCAAAAATCCCACAGATTTGAATATTTATCCAATGCCAATAATTATTCCACGTAAATTCCTAGAATAATCTATAGAATTTATTAGTGCCAATTATAAAAATGTTTGAAACTATTTTAGTACAATTTTATTTTAAAACCTATATTTAGGCACTTTTTTGCCTCTGTTATTTAATTTCTAAAATGTATTTCACAACAAAACTCTAGGAGAATATTTTTAGTATGACATTTAGCATTTATCAGAGTAGGTTAACATTTTTGGTAGTAGATTGAGTGCTCTGTTTTGTGTGATTGCTTATTTTTATCGCTTTATTTCGCGATGATGGATTGCGTGGTTGACGAAGAACTTGGACCCGAAGACTTTGAAGACCCTGGAGAGTTTGTTGAGCCAGGCAAGTAGCCCTTTGACCATGATGAGAAACCATTTTTATTGCATGTCATATAGCACTTTACTTTAATCATATTTGATCATGTGATGTGGTGTTCCCCTTTCGGTGGGATGCCTCCGGTACTTCACCATTAACACTTGCATCGTGCATTACCCTACCCCTTATGAGGGTTATGAGGGTGGGTGTAGTTAGGATGCTAGTGGATGCTGCGCAAGTGGGGATGGGACTTATGCATGGTGATGGAAAGAAAAGAAAAGATTTCAAAGACTCTCTCGAAAACCCCGTCGGGTGCTACTAATGCCCGAGGGAGATGATGATGAGAAGGGTGACCACTTGAGAAAGAAGTGTTGTGCCAGAGCAAGTTGAGTATGTGTTTTCGAAAACGGATTAGATTTAAGGTTTGTTGACCGTCCCAATCTTACAGGCGCAACCACGATACCCCTTATGGTACGGGGCTTTGTTGATTAGTATGGTTGGTGATAGCAAGGATCCCGCATTACTAGTGGCAAGAGTGAAGTGGTCACTCTTGAGACGGGGTCGTCCTTGAGAGGAAGGTCATGCGCTGTCTTTACACGCACCGGGCACACCATTGCATGCCCTCATGGATGATACGAGTGATGTATATCATGAGGGATGGCACCAACGAGTGGACTCTTTGTTTAGTATCACCATGGGAAAGGCATTGTTCGGGTGCTTACCTCAGATATGTTAAATACCGCGAGTCGTGGATGACATGGATGTTCCCCGAGTCTTGTGGGTATAGTGTGCAACCTCTGCAGGGTGTAAAATTATTCGAATAGCCGTGTCCGCGGTCATGGACTGTTGGAGGTCCTTCTTAAACTACGTCCAGATGTTTTCATAAAACTTGGTGTGAGTTGGATAAGATGGTGACAAAGAGGTCACATGAACTAAGTCTGATGACTTAGCATGAACACTTAACTAAGTCCGATGACTTAGTATGATGACTGAATATGAGGTGCTCAACCTCTACTATGTTGATAATTGTATCTTGTTTGTATGGTTATCTGCCTATTATTGATGCTATATCATGTCATTGCATTTAAAATTAGATTTCCGCAAACTTACCTATTAGTGCTATATCATGCACCATTGTTACCTTGTTCCACAACTTGGGTTGCTTGTGAGTACATTCAAAGTACTCATTGGCTTGCCACTGGTTATTCAGTTGGCCAGGCATGGAAGAACAGGAGTATGTTGAAGAGTTCATTGGAGACGAACATGCGAACTAGGATGCTTCCTAGTCAGAATGCCTGTAGGTTAAGGCAGATGGCATGGGTTCACGCTTTCGACCAAGATTTCCACTACTTGTTCTATTTTAAGTGGTTGGCCCGTGTGGCCCTATCTATGTAAGACTAAGACCTTCGTGGTCATTATTAATGTAAGACATTAAGTGTGGATGTAAGACTCTTGTTATTCAGCTTATGTGTGTTCAGTGAGCATTGATCTCTGGGATCACTGTACACGTGCATTCGGTGATCTCGACTTATGAGTTGGGGTCCCCATAGAGATGGTATCAGAGCCTTCCTGACTGTAGGAAGCCCTTAGTTAGCATGGACGTTAGACAGGATAAAAGTCGTTTTCAAACCTACACCTAGCATTGGAACTTAGGAATTCTGCACTATTTACCTCTCCTATGCTTCACACAACACTTTGCAGACTATCCTCCATTCAAAACCTTTGTAGATGGCCGTCGTACCCGAAGCCTTCTAGACATCCGGCTTTCCCTTACTCCTTGGGGATAGACTGGAGAAGTGCCAGTTTCGCCAACCACCCATTTTCCACGAGCACTGGGTCGATGTCGTCACAAAGGAGTACCACGTAGATGTGGTCGTGAAGGCAAACGACTCCCCAACCAGTTGGTTCTTTTAAGGACCACGGATGAAGACCATGATGTTTGCCGTCGAGACAGCTGCACGCAAGGCACTCCTGCACCTTCGAGACATCATTCTAGAGATGGCTGACAAGCCAGCTACTGCCACCTTCCCTTCAGAAAGGATGACTTTGGCGAGGGTTGGACGCTGATTCCGACCAAGGAAGATGGCACACCACTCATGTTCTAGACATATTTAAGCCTCTCCACCGATAGTCTGGTTCACAACTTGATGAAGGAGTCCGTGAAGCTCCACGAGGAACTTCACCACACCCGAGAACTACTTTGGCAAGCGAAGACGAAGCTGGACAAGATCAAGAAGGATGGAGCCCCAAGGGACGACCAGCTGTCGCTTATCGAGGAGGAGTACCCCCAGCTAGTGATGCACCTACGTGTAGTCATCGCATGAGTGCGAAGGAGTACCATGAGCTCTTCACCGACCCACCTGCAAAGCATCGTCGGGATGGACCTCCTCGTTCCTCGACCCGTTCGACCGGGAATGATGCTTGTTCAGATGATGAACAGGAGGAAGACCCAGAGGAGCGTGACTACGAGACTGAGCACTCCACCACCTGAGTCTGAGAACCCCTAGGGTAGGTTCAGTCATGTATCCCTCATGCGAAGTCGAGTCCGTGTAATGGTTCATCTGAAACCATGTGTGCTTGTTGTTTGTTTTTTTGTTTGTGTTCCAATGCAAGTCGCGCTTTTGCCTTAGGCAACATGAAAGCGACTCCATCGTCTATCTTAATATATGTTGTTGGTCTCTCAACCTTTGTTTCAATACACTTGCACTTGACCGACCCCCTTAGGCATGCTTTTCCATTATTGCTTTTCCTCTTGTCAATCCCAATTGTTTGACTTGGCTGCTCCAAACAGGATGGTGACTGCTACCTGCAACAGCTCCTTCACCAACCCTGAAGCTGGCAACTCGAGCCAGCAACAGGCAGCTGGTGGGGCTGCTCATGCTGGAGGACAGTAGGAGCAACCACAAGCCGACATTTCCCCACCACCTCAACTGGAGAACATGACCATAGCTCAGTTTCTCCAAGTTCTCCGGGAGGAGAGCCAAGACAACAATGCTGCTATCTAGTAGATGGCTCAGGCCCTCGTGAAGAACCAGCAGCAAGGCAGGAATGGCAATGGCCGCTCCATGCTGTCTGAGTTCATGAGGAACTCGCCCCCAACCTTCACCGAGACTGCTGAACCATTGGATGCTCATGACTAGATCCGCACCATCGAGGACCTCCTTGCATTGGTCAACTGCAATGAGGATCGTGAGAAGGTGCTTTATGTGTAGGACCGAAAGTGTGTCTAGAGGGGGGGTGATTAGAATACTTGGCCAAAAAAGTTTTGCCTATACCATGTTTTAGGGTTGATAGTTTTTAGCATTTCATGGCAAGTCAAATACACCCTACACATGCAACACACGATGATTTTTCCCGTGGTTCCGATTGGTGACTCTATCGTACATCCACGTTTATGGAGTCTTCAACCCACGGAAGATAACGGTCGCGAGAGTCCATGGAAGGCTCCACCGAAAAGGGTCCACGAAGTAGCAACCTTGACTATTCCATACGGCTTCCGTCCATGAAGGACTAGCCTCACTATGGGTAGATCTTCATGAAGTAGGCGATCTCCTTGCCCTTATAAACTTCTTGGTTCACTCCACAACACGAAGTAGGAGGCTCCCAAGCGACACCTAACCAATCTAGGAGGCACCACCCTCCAAAAGGTAATAGGCTCGGTAATGACGATGAACTCCTTGCTCTTTTTCTTCAAGATGATAGATTCCTCAGCACCCAATCACTCTCTCACAGATTTGGCATGGTGGAAGAGATGAGATTGGTGGAAAGCTACTTGGGAAGGCTAGAAATCAAGATCCATATGATTGGAGTGGAAGATCTTGACCTCAACACAAGGGTAGGTGGTTCCCTCTCAGAAAATCTGATAGGATAGATATGGAATAGTTCCAAGTGCTTCTCTCTCGAGTAGGTGGTGGTGAAGGGGTATATATAGGCATCCCCAAAAATCCAACCGTTACACACAAAATGACCAACTCGATGACACCGATGTGTTAATCTCAGTGGTACCGAAGTGACCAAATGGTGGCAACTTTTGAATCTCGGTAAAGCCGATATAGGAAACTCGGTTGCACCGATAAGGTGACCAACGGTCAGATTTCCAATCTCGGTGACGCCGATCCGACATTCTCGGTGGGACCGAAAATCTGAATTTGCGACACAGAAAGTTGGCAACCTAAACTCGGTGGCACGGGTATGGAATCGGTTGCACCGAAGTGGCTAGGGTTTGGCTTGAGTCTGTCTAGGTTCTGGAATCGGTGGCACTGGTATGGGAAAGTTGGTTGCACCGATTTTGAGTGGTAGGTATAGAACAAACTTTGGTGGGAGATTTTGTGGACGTTTTTGACGACTATCACTTGTGCATGTTTGAGCATATTGTTCACCAACAAAACCTTACCCCGTGTTAATAGTATTGGCTTTCCTATGGACTCAAAGTGATTTCTCACAAATATAAAATGAAGAGTCCTCTTGCTTGATGCTTGGCCAACCTATTTCCTTGAATCTTGAGGTTTCTCCACAATCTCCTTTTGCCAATCCTATCATTGAACATTTCCTGAAATATACTTGGTGGAAACATTAGTTCAATTACTTATATGTTGTTATTAATTACCAAAACCACCAAGGGAGCAAATGTGCTTTCAATCTCCCCCTTTTTGGTAATTGAGGACAACATATAGATGAAAGCTTCAATATATGATAAATTCAATGAATACAATCGTCGCTTTGAGAGGTATGTGATAAGCAAGAGCTCCCCCTAAATTTGTGCATTATTTTGAATTTGCGTTTGAATGCAAATGCACAATCAATTACGTATATGGGGTACTTCTTCCATGTCAGATACAACTTGGTGGTGTGGGAGACTAATTTAGAATGAATAACATGGCACAACACACACAAGTAAAGGTGAATGATCATCTCATAAGCATTAAGATGATAGGAAATAGTTGCATCACACATAACAACGTAAAATAGTAGCATAACACAAATACAAAAGTATGTCACATCAAACCAAAAGAACCAAATGTTTTGAAAAGTAAATATAAACCAAATTGCTCTCTCGCTCAAAGCCTAAAGATCTATATATACTTCTCCCCCTTTGGCAACAAGTTACCAAAAAGTTCAAAGGCATACATCTAAGCGTTCTTGGGCAATTCTCCTCCAGTTGTTGATGAAGGAGTCGAGATGACAGCATTGGCGAAGATCTCTGTAGATTTCGTGGATGGAGCTGGAGTGGTCACTGATGGAGCAAAAGTTGATGGAGCTGATGGAGCTAACGGAGCTGATGGAGCTTGCATAGTGGCTGATCTGGCCTGAGTAGTGAACTGAGTGCCTGGCCTGAGAGGTGATTCATCCTCCTCCCCATCATCATCGTCTTCATGTGAAGTAGAAGAGACCCAAGGGATGTGCACATAGTCAACTTACTTCAGAAGCTCTGTGATAGTCTTAGTCAGCCTGTCCACCTTATCAGTAAGGGTCTTGATTCTGGTCTCAAAGATCCTGACAAAACTGTTTTGGTTGTCCAGAATCCCCTTAATGTCCTTCTACATGCCCTGAACAGATGATATCAACAGATCCATTTGCTTGTTCCTGGATCTGGGGACCTGAGCACTAGTGGCTCTAACTGCCTCAGCTGCTTCCTGAGCTGCAGCTCAAGTGGGATGATCAACATCCATCACCACAACATTGTCCTTGAGATTTGGCTGTAGGGGCAAATATGGGTGATCTAGGGCAAAGAAGTGCTTCTCCAGTCTCAAGTTGATGAGCATCTGGATGTAGGGTGCATAACAGCAGGAGCGCTTCTGGTCAGCAACAACCCTCTTGATTGTCTCAACAATCAGATCCATGACTCTGATCCTGGTGTGTGTGTCAAGGTGGATCAACATGTTGATGGAGTGTCCTCGGATCATCTTGTCATCTCCTGACTTGGGCATCAAGGTATGCCTCAGTATGGTGTTCATCATGTGGAGGCCAGCCTGGAAAAAGTAGATGGATCCTAGCCTATGAGACATCACATTTGCAGCAGGTATCTCCTTATACATTTTAGCCATAGCATTGTGGCTAGCCTTGGATTCTGAGTATACATCCAAGTCACCATCCTGTGCTTCAGGAACTCCTAAGATATTAGCCCATTCCTCAACAGTTGATTCGTATCTTGCACCTTCAGTCATCCACACAATTCTACCATCTCCGTAGAAGTGTGCAGTGGAGTAGAAATGCATGATCATCTCATCATTCCACGCTGTGAATCAACGTAACGCATATCACTGACAGTTGGACTCTGTCAAATAGCAAAGTCTCATAGAAATCCTGTTGCTGCTTGCTATAGAACCTGTAGTCCACATCCGTTTTCTTCCTTTGGGCATATGGATCTATTGCTCTCCAAGCCCTCAATCAGGAATCCTTCCTCTTCTTCATGTCATCATCTATTGGGTTGCTGGCATTGTGTACTGGAAGGTGTGGTCCGAGCTTCATCACTGTTGTCAAGTCATCCACATCTTCTAGTCTGGAAGCAGTTCCTTTGTTCTTGTGAGAAGCTGGAATCTGCCTAGTTCTCCTCTTAGGCTTCTCAGTAGCCTTCTTGGATGTGCTGGTCTTAGGCATAGCACCAGGCATCAGTTTCTTTGCCTTCTTCTTGGGAGCAGCCTTTGTAGCTGGCTCAACCTCCTCTTCCTCAGCAACATCACCAGTTGCTTCCTCTGGATCTTCATACATGGAAGTGGGCCTGCGAGTCACATGAATGATCCTCTTCCTTGACTTCTTCTCTCCTGCCTTCTTAGGCATAGCCCTCTTGGGGACCTCAACAGATATTGTTGCTCTGGCAGTCTCATGATCTTTGAAGGTAGAAGCAGGAGCATATAATTTGATGACAACTCTTCGAGAGGAAGTAGCTTCAGTTGCAGCCTTCTTGGTAGCCTTCTCTTGCTTCATAGCAAGAATCTCTTCAGGGACAAAGTCTGAATCCTCTTCATCTGAGTTCAACTTCTTCTTGGTTCTGGTGGCAGCCTTGGGCAACCAATGAGAGCTGGGGGTGCCTGGGTATGAGAAAGAACTGGCTTCTGGGCTTGTTTCAGAACTCATATTAACTCCTTGCTCCGGCAAATTCGGACTGTCCTCTGAGCCTGACATACTGACCCTGTGAATAGAGTGTAGATGAGCAGAAGTAGGTGAGTTATCACAAAATGAGGCTGGTTTTTGAAATTTGAGCAATGAGTTTTCAAAAAGTTTTGCAATCTGTCAAATACATATCAATGTAGCCGAAAGGAAATTTTCGGTGAGACCGAGACAGACTAACTCCTTAACAGAAACTTGGCAGCCTTTTCGGTAGGACCGGAAAGAGCTACTCGGTTCCACCGAGTCAGTTCTCGCCCTCATAGAAAAGCATATCGGTGAGACTGATATTTTTGTTTCGGTTTCACCGAGATATATCGGGCGGACGGCAAAACCCTAGAAAATCCATCTAACTTGAGATGTTGGAGTTTTAAGTGGATGAATATCTTAGTAAAGGGTGCAAACACGATAATCAAGTATCTAATGCGCAAGAATCCGATGGGGAGCACATTAGAGATCGAATCCGTACCCTAGCTTGGCGCGGATCCTCTATGCTAGCGACAATGGTGTAGATTTCATCGACGGCGGCGATTCCCAGCGGCGGAGGGGCGCAGGAGGACAAGGGCGGCGACCATGGCTCTCGAGGCGGCAGCTTAGGGTTCTGAGGCGTGACGTTTGAAGATTGAATATCAAAGCATCGGGTTCCACAACATATATATCCTTCACTGTCGGCGATACTGATTTCATGTTTTCGGTGTCACCGAGTTCCACAACTCTCAGCTGATAGGGAAACTCGGTGTAACCGAGAATATGAAATCGGTAGTACCGAGATTGAAAACTAGATCAACCCTAGGCATTCGATGAGACCGCGATTTTTGGGATTGGTTCCACCGAGTTGCCCTTGTGAGATTTTAATGGTCAGTCCTTGTCGATACGGAACTCCGAGTGCTCCACACACACAGGAATTGAAAAGTACTTGTTCAAATTTTGTGATGCAACATGAATGGAATATGAGGTGAGAAAGCATAGATAGCTAAAGAGTGTTCCTAGGCATTCTTGTCCATCCAATTGGCAAAAGATAAATCAAAAGCCAAATAGCAACAATTGGATGTCCTCGAATGAGAAAATAAATGCAAACCAACATGCTCACATAATAAGCTGTCAAAAGAAATCATGACAAACATGCACAAACACTCTAGCATCTAACAAGCACTTGGGCGATGATGAAGTCATCTATATATGAGTATTTGACTTAGGAGACAAGTAAGAGTACTTGATCACAGGTCATACTCATCGTTTGAGCACCAGTGGGGTTAGCACTTTTACATAAAGCATTTAATGTTGTTACACACTAAGAGATGCTTTGACTCAAGTCGTAAAGCTCCCCCTAAAAGTGAAATCCCCCATAAGAGGGATAAACTAACATTGGGTTTTGTCAATGAAGACTTCATGTTGGTGAGGTAGTTGTGGACGCTCAATGTTGATGAAGATCATTAAGAGTTGGGAGCATCCTTGTTGTTTCCTTACTCTTCGCACCTACATTGGTTAGTCCCAACATAAAAGAGACAAATACAAGGATATCTATGGACATGGAGTGCAAGGCATATGTTATGATGTCCACTGATTAGTGATTACCTTGTCCCTTGCTTACCTTTGAGGGAATGTGTGACTCCTTGAACTATTGCATTGAGTTGATGTTGACTGCAAAAAGTTCTTGCCAATAATGAATGTGAGTGAATTTCATTGGCGGAGTCACCCCTCAAGAACCTTCTAGTTCTTCTTCTTGGGAACCCACATCAAATTGATGGGGATCCTTGGTGTTCAAGTAGCCTTTGTAGTAGTTGAGCTTGAAGTAGCCTTGGAAACCCACTCCACCAAAGCTAGGGATTCATCTTCATATGAGTCAATGTCCTCTTGAAGCTTGTTCTTGCCCATGACCTTGTGGTCTCGTGGTGGAAGGTCATCTTGAGTTTTTGTCCCCTTGGGAAGAGTATTTTCGTACTTCTCCTTTTGAGTAACAAACTTGGGCTTGGGATATTGACCTTCTTCCCACTCAACTCCATTAGCGTTGAAGTAGCCAACACCACGATTCTTCCGGTATCCTCCATGCTTACGAACAATTTCCTCAAATTGTTTACATCCGGCAAGAGTCTTGTAGATACCCTTTTCTATAATTCATTTAAGTAAAGCATTTTCTTGCTCGAGTGTAACTTGGCTAAGAGAATCATCATTAGTGATATCAATAGAACTACTAGAAGCAACATCATTGGGTTTAGCATTTTTATTGTTGCTACTAGATGAAGAACCTTTCTTGCCTTTGTTACTAGATTGCTTAGTTTTAATTTGAGGCATAAAAGTAGACAAGAGTAGTCGCTTGGCTAGATAAGATGAAGTCTTCTTTCAGAGATCGTCATTGATAGCTTTGAGAAACTCATGCTCTTGCTCCAAGTTGAGCTTCTCGAAACATAGCTTCTCATGAGTTCTCACAAGCTCTCTATGATCTTCGAGAGTAGATTGATCAGCTAACTTAAGAGTGTTTAGTTCTTTAGTTAGTTGTTCTATTTTCATCTTATGATCATCAAATGACTCATCTTGACTAGTATGAGAATTATCAAGTTCATTTTGATCAACATCACTAGTTTTATCACAAAGCAAGTCATCATCACAAAGCAGATCATCTTCATCACTATCAAAATCAAGATACTCGGGGTGTGATACCTTGGGGCCTTTAGCCATGAATTAACTTCCAATCCCTTCGTTTGGTGAATCAAATATATTGTAGGAGTTGGTAGTCACTAGAGCAATTACGGCAACACCATTATCTTGAATATGGTCGAAGTCGGAGTGATAGCTTCTCTCGGAGTTGTTGTCGGAGTCGGAGCCAGTAACCCATTCACCAACATGAGCTTGATGTTTTCTTCTTGTGTAGCTCTTGGTGTACTTGTCCTTCTTCTCCGAATCTCTACTTCTCCTTGAGTTTCTTCGTTCATAACGATCATCTCTACTCCTTCTCTCTCTTTGTGGTGACTCATTCCGTGAGCTTCGTCTTCGAGGTGACTCTTCTCTTCTTTTGTAGGGAGACGTGCACTCATTTGAGTAGTGTCCGAGCTTCCCACAATTGTAACAATTGCGGCCACGACTTGACGAATGCTTCTCTTCATATCTTGAGTTGGAGTTTCTTTCTTTGCTTCTATTCTTGTAGAACTTGTTGAATTTCTTGACCACGAGGCTTATCTCTTCATTGGTGACAAGGTTGTTGCTTGAAGTTGCGGAAGCATCACTTGTGGCTTTGTAAGCATCCCTAGACTTGTGATGAAGTTCTTCTTTATCTTTGACTGTCATCTCATGAGCAAAAATCCTTTCAATGACTTCCATAGGATTGAGATCTTTGTTGTTTGGTATCATTTGGATTAATGCGCACATAGTGTCATATCTCTCATCCAAAGCTCTAAGTATCTTCTTGATGATGAATTTGTCGGTCATTTGTTCGCTTCGTAAGCCGACAAATCTCATTGGTGATGAGAGCTAGACTAGAGTACATCTCTGCGACTCCTTCACGATCCTTCATCTTGAACTTGTTAAGCTGATCTTGAAGAACATCTAACTTGGATTGTCTCACGGACTCGGTTCCTTCGTGCATATCAACAAAAGTATCCCAAAACTCTTTTGCATTCTCAACGTGGCTGATTTTGTTGAATTCTTCGGGGCATAGGCAGTTGAAGAGAATGTCGCATGCTTGAGCATTGAATTGCAACATCTTCAATTCATCTGCTGCCGCTTCACGATCCGGTACCCGTCCATCCGCAAAGAACTCACATTGCAAGCCAACACGAACAACAGCCCAAACGGCGGGGTTATAACCAAGACTATGCATTTTCATTTCGTGCTTCCAACTAGCAAAATTGGTGCCATCAAAGTACGAACCTCTACGGTGATAACTTCCCTCACTAGACGCCATACTTCTCCTAGGTTGTGAGACCTAAGAAATGGAGACCAAAGCTCTGATACCACTTGTAGGACCGAAAGTATGTCTAGAGGGGGGGTGATTAGACTACTTGACCAAATAAAAGTTTTTCCTATACCAAGTTTTAGGGTTGACAGTTTTTAGCATTTCATGGCAAGTCAAGTACACTCTACACATGCAAGTCTAAGAGTATATAGCAGCGGAAAGTAACAACAAGCATGTACATAAGGGATAGGGTAGGAAGATCAAACGCATGTAGACACGATGATTTTTCCCGTGGTTCCGATAGGTGGCGCTATCGTACATCCACCTTTATGGAGTCTTCAACCCACGGAGGGTAATAGTCCCAAGAATCCATGGAGGGATGCACCCAAAAGGATCCAAGAAGTAGCAACCTTGACTATTCCATACGACTTCCGTCCACGAAGGACTAGCCTCACTATGGGTAGATCTTCACGAAGTAGGCGATCTCCTTGCCCTTACAAACTTCTTGGTTCACTCCACAACACGAAGTAGGAGGCTCCCAAGTGACACCTAACCAATCCAGGAGGCACCACACTCCAAAAGGTAATAGGCTCGGTAATGACGATGAACTCCTTGCTCTTGTGCTTCAAGATGATAGACTCCTCAGCACGCAATCATGCTTTCACAGATTTGGCATGGTGGAAGAGATGGGATTGGTGGAAAGCTACTTGGGGAGGCAATAAATCAAGATCCATATGATGGGAGTGGAAGATCTTGACCTCAACACAAGGGTAGGTCGTTCTCTCTCAGAAAATCTGATAGGATAGGTATGGAATAGTTCTGAGTGCTTCTCTCTCGAGTAGGTGGTGGTGAAGGGGTATATATACGCATCCCCAAAAATCCAACCGTTACACACAAAATGAACAACTCGGTGACACCGATGTGTTAATCTCGGTGGTACCGAAGTGACCAAAAGGTGGCAATTTTTGAATCTTGGTAAAGCCAATATAGGTAACTCGGTTGCACCGATAAGGTGACCAACGGTCAGATTTCCAATCTCGGTGACGCGATCCAACATTCTCGTGGGACCAAAAATGTGAATTTGCGTAACAAAAAGTTGGCAACCTAAACTCGGTGGCACCGATATGGAATCGGTTGCACTGAAGTGGCTAGGGTTTGGCTTGAGTCTGTCTAGGTTCTGGAATCGGTGGCACCGGTATGGGAAAGTTGGTTGCACCGATTTTGAGTGGTAGGTATAGAACAAACTTTGGTGGGAGAGTTTGTGGATGTTTTTGGCAACTATCACTTGTGTACGTTTGAGCATATTGTTCACCAACAAAACCTTACCCCCTTTTAATAGTATTGGCTTTCCTATGGACTCAAAGTGATTTCTCACAAATATAAAATGTAGAGTCCTCTTTCTTGAAGCTTGGCCAACCTATTTCGTTGAATCTTGGGGTTTCTCCACAATCTCCTTTTGCCAATCCTATCATTGAACATTTCCTAAAATATACTTGGTGGAAACATTAGTTCAATGACTTACATGTTGTTATTAATTACAAAAACCACCAAGGGAGAAAATGTGCTTTCATTATGCCTCTCACTGCCTCGGAGGAACCGACCGAGCTTGGCGGGATGGACTCAAGGTCATGCAAGGAGAACGTGTGATGACGTCGAATGACTTCAAGGAAGGATTCCGCACTACCCATATTCCTTCTGGGATCATGGCTATCAAGAAGAGAGAATTCCGAGCGCTGAAGCAAGGAAGTGGCTCTGTCAATCAGTACCTACAGAAGTTCAATCTACTGTCAAGGTATGCACCTGAAGACGTCAGCATAGTGGCTGCCCAGAAGGAACGCTTCATGGAAGGACTTCAACAGGTCCTGCAATATCAGCTCATCATCTGCGACTGTTGCACTTTCTTCGACTTGGTGAACAAGGCCCTAATGCTGGAAGACAAGTGTCGTGCCATCGACGTCACTCGCAAGCGGAAGATGATCAGCAAGGGTAGCCCCAACAACCAGAAGCCTCGGCCCTGGTAGCCAACCCCAGTCAAGCCAACCTATCAGCCGCAGCAAGCTATACCTCCCGTGCCTTGTCCGAGCTACCAGCCTCAGCAGTATGCCAATCCCAGGCCAGCCTACAACAACAACCCCAATAACAACAATGGTGGTAGAAACTTGAACAACAACCCAGGGCAGGTCACTTGCTTTGAATGTGGTCAGTCTGGACACATCTCTAAGCTTTGCCCCAACAGGAAGCCAGATGCACCGCGCCCCAATGCGCAAACCAAGGTCAAGCTTGTGGAGCACCACCAAGGAACCAAGGTCCCCGCAACCATCCCAACAATGGCAAGGGTCATGTGAATCACATCATTGTAGAGGAACCCAAGGAAGACCTGGACGTTATACTAGGTACGTTCCTCATCAACTCAACCCCAACAACAATATTGTTTGATTGTGGAGCTTCGCATTCTTTTGTCACCCAAAAGTTTGCACTAGAGAGTGGCATGAAACCTACACCCCTGGGTAATCATATGTTGATACAAACCCCCAGTTCAGTTATGAAGTCTCAGATAGGGTGTAAGGGAGTGAAGATTGACATCAACAGGGTAGACTTCCTAGCAGACCCTATAGTTCTAGATTCATCCGGCTTGGAGGTAATCCTTAGCATGAATTGGTTGACCAAGCACCAAGGCATGCTAGACTGTGCCAAGAGGATTGTCACCATGACCAATAGCCGAGGAGTAGAAGTCAAGTATGTTCCCAACCCTGCCTCCACTCAAGCCCCCAGGCTAACTGCCTATCGGGAGTTGAGTTGGATCATGTGCCAGTGGTATGTGAGTACCCGGATGTGTTTCCTGATGAGCTACCTGAAATGCCTCCTGACCATGACATTGAGTTCATCATTGAGCCTATGCCCGGATCAAGGCCCATCTATAAGAAGTCTTACAGGATGGGATCCGAAGAGTTTGATGAGTTGAAGAAGCAACTGGCAGAGCATCTCAGAAAAGGATTTATTCTCCCTAGTGCCTCTCCTTGGGGATCACCTGTTTTATTCGTGTCAAAGAGAGATGGAACTATCAGACTTTGTGTCGATTACCGTTCTCTCAATGAAGTCACAATAAAGAACAAGTACCCACTCCCCTAGATTGCAGACCTATTTGATTAGTTAAATGGAGCCAAGGTGTTCTCCAAGATCGATCTCGGGTCTGGGTACTATCAGCTGAAGATCAGACCCCAAGACATTCCGAAGACGACATTTGTAACCCGATATGGCCTGTATGAGTACACGGTCATGTCATTCGGGTTAACCAATGCCCCTGCCTACTTCATGTACCTCATGAATAAAGTCTTTATGGAGTACTTGGATAAGTTCATTGTTGTCTTCATTGATGACGTACTCGTCTTCTCCAAGTCTGAAGAAGAACATGAGGAACACTTGAAATTGGTCCTGGAGAAGCTTCGGGAGCACCAGCTTTATGCCAAGTTCAGCAAGTGTGAATTCTGGCTGCATGAAGTTGGATTCTTGGGTCATGTGTTTACTGCAGCAGGACTGTCAGTGGATCCTGCCAAGATTGAAGTCATGACTGAATGGCAAACCCCAACCACCGTGAAGGAAGTCAGGAGCTTCCTCGGACTCGCGGGTTATTACCGCAAGTTCATGGAAGGGTTCTCAAGCATTCCCCGACCCATGACCCAGCTTTTGAAGAAGGACTAGAAGTTCGAATGGACAACTAAGTGCGAGGAAAGCTTCCAGGAGCTCAAGAAGAGATTGACCACAACCCCAATTTTGGCCACCCCTCATGTTCACAAGGAGTTTGTGATTTATTGTGATGCATCAAGAACCGGGCTTGGAGGTGTTCTAATGCAAGAAGGCAGAGTTGTAGCATATCTATCAAGACAGCTATGACCCCATGAAGAGAACTACGCAACTCATGATCTTGAGTTAGCCGCCGTGGTTCATGCCTTGAAGACATGGCGACATTACCTTCTGGGGAAGCGATGTGAGATATTCACAGACCACAAGAGTTTGAAGTATATCTTCACTCAAAAGGAATTGAACATGAGGCAGCGGAGATGGTTGGAATTAATCAAGGATTAAGATCTCAGTGTTCAATACCACCTTGGAAAGGTCAATGTGGTAGCAAACGCCTTGAGCAGAAAGGCTTGTTCCTTGAATGCTATGATTAAGGAAACTCTACCGCCCTGTATGAAGAACTTGAGAGCTTCGTCTTGGAACTGGTTGCACCAAGATTCCTTGCCAACCTCGAAGCAAAGCCTACCTTGATGGATGATATCAAGCGAGCCCAGGAGGGACACAAGAGCATTGAAGGCATCAAGAGGAAGATCAAGGCAGGCAAGGCCGCATGATTCTTAGTGGATGAACAAGGAGTTGTATGGTTCGGGACTCGCATCTACGTACCCAATAAAGAGATGCTCAAGGACCTGATATTACAAGAAGCTCATGATCCATACTCCATCCATCCTGGAGGGACCAAGATGTATCAGGACCTCAAGGCAAGATTCTTGTGGCATGGCATGAAATGGGAGATAGGCACGTTTGTTGCTAAGTGTGACACATGCAAGAGAGTCAAAGCTGAGCATCAGCGACCCGCTGGACTATTGCAACCTCTCAAAGTGCCTGAATGGAAGTGGGACAAAGTCGGGATGGATTTCATCACTGGTTTACCAAGGTCGAGTAAAGGACATGATTCCATTTGGGTCATTGTCGACCTCCTGACCAAGGTAGCCCATTTCATTCCCATCAAGACCACCTATGACGCTAATAAGTTAGCCAGCCTCTACATCGAGCGTATCGTGAGCCTCCACGGAGTTCCAAAGGAGATCGTGTCGGATCGAGGTACCCAGTTCACCTCAAGATTCTGGAAGATGTTTCAAGAAGCCATGGGAACCAAGCTCTCCTTTAGCTTTTCACCCCCAGACGGATGGGCAAACGTAACGAGTAAATCAGATACTCAAAGATATGCTCCATGCTTGTGTTTTGGCATATGGAGCCAAGTGGGAAGATTGCCTACTGTTCGCCGAGTTCTCCTACAACAACAGCTATCAGTCAAGTCTTCAGATGGCACCATTTGATGTGTTGTATGGACGCAAGTGTCGTACTCCCCTCAACTGGTCAGAGACCGGAGAAGGATTAACTTTTGGACCGGACATCCTCCGCGAAGCCGAAGAGCAAGTTCAACTTGTACGAGAGCACCTTGAGACCACCAAGTCAAGACAGAAGAGCCATGCCGACTCTCACTGCCGAGAACTGAACCTCAACGTCGGAGATTATGTCTACCTCCGTGTCACGCCTCTCAAGGGAATCAAGCATTTCCATGTCAAAGGAAAGCTCACATCCAGATACACTAACCCTTCAAGATCACCGCAAGACGAGGAGAAGTTGCATATCAGCTAGAGTTACCTTCCGAGCTATCAGATGTGCACAACGTCTTTCATGTGTCACAACTCCGGAAGTGTCTGCCAGTTCCCAACCACCCTGACCTCTACAAGGACATCGACCATCAAGCCATCGATCTTCACCTAGACCTCACTTATAGTGAGAGGCCAGTTCGCATTTTGGATGAAGCCGAGTGCTGCACCCGAAGCCGCAACATCAAGTACTTCAAGGTCTAGTGGAGCAACCACACTGAAGCAGAAGCAACCTCAGAGCATGAAGATTATCTTAGATCAGAGTTCCCTTATCCTTTAGCGCTTAGCCTAGGAATCTCGGGGACGAGATTCTTGTAAGGGGGGAAGGTCTGTCACACCCTATGTTTGTAGCACATTGTTATGTCTGGGTTTATAAAATTTGGAGCCAACTAAAACTTTTCACAGTGCTTGTGCTTGTTTGCTATGTTGTTTGCTTGCTTGATGATTATGTTATATGACACTCCTAGATTTTATTCCACTTCATCCTCATCTTTCTTGTCCCAAACCTCTGGCCTAATGATGATGCCATGTGAATAGAGCCCAAAACTATTTTTATCAAAATTTTGTTTTAACTAAAAATGATTTATTTAATTTAAGTTTCCAACCCCCCCTGAAATGAGGTTTGCACTGCAAGTCCTCAAATCAGGTGGACCCTTCCTTCCCAAAGGCTTTAATTCAAACCTACTATATGTATGACTTCCCAAAACCACCAATTATTATTTTTAAAGATTATTTTCATAATCTATTTAAAGGCTTTTTCTTAAGGCCATAAATGGTTTTTAGGGAAAAATTATCTAAATGTTTTAAAAATATTTGAGAAAATTTAGAGAAACTCAGTGGACATATATTTTGCATATATATGAGTTTCAACATAAGGGCATGATCAGATCATAGGCAAAACCCCTCAAAACCCTTTCTGTTCAGATCAACCTTTTGGAATATTTCTATAAGAAATGTTCTCAATAAATTCCAAGAAAATTCCAGCAAGTCAAAACTATCTTGGGTGATGATTTTGCAAAGTTTCATCTCAATCCAAGTTGGTTTGGTTCATCAAACCATCCCAAAGCCATTCCTGTCCAGAATCAAATTTGAGCAACTTTCCATTGTGAAGTGTCTCGCCTTGGCCTCAAACTTTGTGGGTATGCTCTAATGGGCAAATAGTGATGATACACTAAGTTGTACGTCAAGGGTAAAAGCCTAGCATCAATGGATCTACAGAAATCTGATTCTGCTAATTTCTAGGGTTTATCAAATTTCCATTGTCAACTTTTCCCACTTGAGCTCAAACTTGGTGAAACCTCTCACCTTTACCTACCCCTTGACCCTGGTGAGTGTCTCTATAAGTTGGTAACATCTTCTTGCCCAAAACTCGATCAAACACCCTTTAGTGATTTTGTAAAACCAGCTTTTTCACCCCATTCCCTTTTACCCTTGCCTCCAGAATTTTACCAGAGCCTCTTGTAGTCACCTTTCATCCCTAGTAAAAGTCCCAAGTCATCAGGCCACTGTGAGGTGGGGTAAAACCCCTATTTCTACCCATGGTAGCATCTTTTTCTACCCCCTCTCCCCATTTCCTTCTACTTTAAGGCTTCACCAGAGCATCCATGGCCTATTACCCATTGTTTAGCCTCACTTAGATCCTGTGGGCACAGGCGGACGTGCAGGAAATGCAAAGGGCATGCCTTGGCATGCAAGGCTCGCGCTCTGGAGCGTGCTACAGTGCGCACACGCATTGTAGCCGTGGCCTAATGGCTGCCCCCGACCACCTCGGGCCGCCCCAACTTGTCCCCTCTACCGCCCTCGGCATCTGCAACACGTCGCTTGGTCGCCCCCCTCCTCTCTCTCTCTCTCTGCAGCGGCTCCTGCACACGTCCTCGGCGCCGCGCGACTCGGCCAACCAGCGGGCTCGCACGCGCGCATGCCCCCGCCTCTCTCTCCTCTCTCCCGCGGCCTAGACCTCACCCATGAAGTCCCCACACACGCCCATTATCTCCCCCGTGGCCCGTGGCGAGCACCCCGTGCTCACCGGCGCACCGCGTCCACGGTGAGATGGTGGCCCACCTATTTTGGGCCTTCCCGCACCTCCTGCTCCCCCTCCTCGCTTCCCCTCTTCCTTCGCTTCTTTCCCATGCCCTGCGCGCTCTCCCCCGTGGTCGAGAGCCCTCTCCCGACCCGAACCCTCGCTGCCGCCGTTGGGCTTGCCCCCTCGCTGGTGTTCCCCTCATCCCTCGACAGCCCCACAGCCTCACACCAATGCGCGACGCCTCTAGGAGCAAGCCGGTGCCCTTCATCCCCGTCGCCGTGGCCTAGAGCCCTTCGATGAGCCTCGCCTCTACCGCTACCGCCTCTACCGCCACCTGTCATCCCCTCACCCCTCTCATCTCTCGTTGGCGGGCCGGTCCCACGGGTAGGTTTAAAACTAAACCTGCCATGCATGGTTCCTCGCCTAGGTCGCCTTCCCTCTTGGGCCGGTTTCGACTGGGCACTTTTAGCCCGAGGGGCACAGTAGCCCTTTTCTTTTTCTTTTTTCTGTAGATTTCTAAAAATCCCATAGATTTGAATATTTATCCAATATCAATAATTCTTCCACCTACATTCCTAGAATAATCTATAGAATTTATTAGTGGCAATTATAAAAATGTTTGAAACTATTTTAGTACTGTTTTATTTTAAAACCTATATTTAGGGACCTTTTTGCCTCTGTTATTTAATTTCTAAAATGTTTTTCACAAGAAAACTCTAGGAAAATATTTTTAGTATGACATTTGGTATTTATCATAGTAGGTTAACATTTTTGGTAGTAGATTGAGTGTTCTATTTTGTTTGACTGCTTATTTTTATCACTTTATTTTGCGACAATAGATTGTGCGGTTGACGAAGAAGTTGGACTCGAAGACTTCGAAGACCCCGGATACTTTGTTGAGCCAGGCAAGTAGCCCTTTGACCATGATGAGAAACCATTTTTATTGCACTTTCATCATATTTGATCATGTAATGTGGCGTTCCCCTTTCGGTGGGATGCCTCTGGTACTTCTGCATTAACACTTGCATCGTGCATGACCCTACCCCTTATGAGGGTTATGAGGGTGGGTGTAGTTAGGATGCTAGTAGATGCCACACAAGTGGGGATGGGACTTATGCATGGTGATGGAAAGAAAATAAATGATTTCAAAGACTCTTTTGAAAACCCCGTCGGGTGCCACTAATGCCCGAGGGAGATGATGATGAGAAGGGTGACCACTTGAGAAAGAAGTGGTGTGCCAGAGCAAGTTGAGTATGTGTTTTCGAAAACGGATTAGATTTAAGGTGTGCTGACCATCCTAATCTTACATGTGCAACCACGATACCCCTTATGGGACGGGGCTTTGTTGATTACTATGGTTGGTGATAGCAATGAGCCCGCATTACTTGTGGCCAGAGTGAGGTGGTCACACTTGAGACGGGGTCATCCTTGGGAGGAAGGTCATGCGCTGTCTTTACAGGCACCGGGCACACCGTTGCATGCCCTCATGGATGATATGAGTGATGTATATCATGAGGGATGGCACCAGCGAGTGGACTATTTGTTTAGTATCGCCATGGGAAAGGCATTGTTCGGGTGCTTACCTCGGGTATGTTAAATACCGTGAGTCGTGGATGACACAGAAGTTCCCCGAGTCTCGTGGGTGAAGTGTGCAACCTCTGTAGAGTGTAAAACTATTCAAATAGCCGTTTCCGTGGTCATGGACAGTTGGAGGTCCTTCTTAAACTACGTCCGGATGTTTTCATAAAACTTGGTGTGAGTTGGATAAGATGGTGACAAAGAGGTCATGTGAACTAAGTCCGATGACTTAGCATGAACACTGACCTAAGTCTGATGACTTAGTATGATGACTGAATATGAGGTGCTCAACCTCTACTGTGTTGACAACTGTATCTTGTTCGTATGGTTATCTGCCTATTGTTGATGCATGCTTACAGTATAATTGACCATGTCATTGCATTTAAAATTAGCTTTTCGCAAACTTACCTATTAGTGCTATATCATGCATCATTGTTAACTTGTTCCACAACTTGGGTTGCTTGCGAGTGCATTCAAAGTACTCATTGGCTTGCCACTGGTTTTTTAATTGGCCAGGCATGGAATAAAAAGATTATGTTGAAGAGTTTGTTGGAGAAAAACATGCGAACTAGGATGCTTCCCAGTCAGAATGCCTATAGGTTAAGGCAGATGGCATGGGTTCACGCTTTTGACCAAGATTTCCGCTGCTTGTTCTAATTTAAGTGTTTCGCCCGTGTGGCCCTATCTATGTGAGACTAAGACCTTCGTGGTCATTATTTGTGTAAGACGTTTAGTGTGGATGTAAGACTCTTGTTATTCAGCTTCTATGTGTTCAGTGTGCATTGATCTCTGAGATCACTGTACACGTGCATTCGGTGCTCTCGACTTATGAGTCGGGGTCCACACAGAGTTGGTATCAGAGCCTTCCTGACTGTAGGAAGCCCTTACTTAGCATGGATGTTAGACAGGATAAAAGTCATTTTCGAAACAACACCTAGCATTTGAACTTTGGAATTCTGCACTATTTACCTCTCCTATGCTTCACACAACACTTTGCTGACTCTCCTCCTTTCAAAACCTTTGTAGATGGCCGCCATACCCGAAGCCTTCCTAAAATCCGGCTTTCCCTTACTCCTTGGGGATAGCCTGAACAACTGCCAATTTCGCCAACCACCCATTTTCCTCTACCACGAGCACTGGGTCGATGCCGTCACAAAGGAGTACCACATAGATGTGGTCGTGAAGGCAAATGACTCCCCGACCAGTTGGTTCTTTGAAGGACCACGGATGTAGACCATGATGTTTGTCGTCGAGGCAGCTGCACCCAAGGCACTCGTGCACCTTCGAGACATCATTCCAGAGATGGCTGATGAGCCAGCTACTCGCTACCTTCCCTTTAGGAAGGATGATTTTGGCGATGGTTGGACGCTGATTCCAACCAAGGAGGATGGCGCACCACTCAGGTTCCAGACCTACTTCATATTCTCCGCCGATAGTCTGGTTCACAACTTGATGAAGGAGTCTGTGAAGCTCCACGAGGAACTTCACCACACCCGAGAGCTACTTCGACAAGCTAATACATAGCCAGAAAAGATCAAGAAGGATGGATCCCCTGATGGATGACCAGCTGTCGTTTATCGAGGAGGAGTACCCCCAGCTAGTGATGCACCCACACTTCATCATCGCATGAGTGCGAAGGATTACCGTGAGCTCTTCACCGACCCCCCTGCAAAGCGTCATCGGGATGGACCTCCTTGTTCCCCGACCTCTTCGACCGAGGACGATGCCCGTTCAGATGATGAACAGGAGGAAGACCCAGAGGAGCGTGACTACGAGACTAAGCACTCCACCACTTGAGTCTAAGAACCCCTAGGGTAGGATCAGTCATGTATCCCTCATGCGAAGTCGAGTCCGTGTAATGGTTCATATGAAACCATGTGTGCTTGTTGTTTGTTTTATTGTTTGTGTTCCGATGCAAGTCACACTTTTGCCTTAGGCAACATGTAAGCAACTCCATCGTCTATATTAATGTATGATGTTGGTCTCTCAACCTTTGTTTCAAACTTTGCAAAGCTTTATATGGTCTTAAGCAAGCTCCTCGTGCTTGGTATACATGCCTAACGAAGTTTATTATTCAAAAAAGATTTGAAATTGGTAAAATTGATGCAACCTTATTCACAAAGAGAGTTAATGGTGAATTATTTCTGTGCCAAATTTATGTGGATGATATTTTCTTTGGATCTGCTAACCCACAATTTAGTGAGAAATTTGGAAGGTTGATGTCAGAGAATTATGAGATGTGTATGATGTGTGAGCTGAAATTTTTTCTTGGTCTACAAATACTACAAATGAGAGAAGGTACATTTATCTATCAAACAAAGTACACCACGGACTTAATAAAGAATTTCAACATGCAAGAGTGCAAAGGTATGACAACTCCAATGCCCACTAGCAGACACGATGATCTCACTAAGGAGGATAAATCGGTTGATCAAAATGTTCATCAATCAATGATTGGTTCATTGATTTATCTATGTGCCTCCCGTCCTAATATTATGCTTAGTGTTCTCATGTGTGCTAGATATCAAGCTGCACATAAAGAATGTCATCTTAAGGCTCTGAAAAGTATTGTGAGATACTTGATTAATACACCAAACTTTGGCATTTGGTATCCCAATGGATCTTCATTTAATCTAGTTGGCTACTCCGACTCGGACTATGCCGACGACAAGGTTGATAGAAATCCACCTCGGTTACATGTCAATTTCTTGGTCGATCTCTTGTGTCTTGCACTTCCAAGAAACAAAACTCGCTATCTCTATCTATCGCCAAAGCTGAGTATATTGCTACTGGATCATGTTGTGCGCAATTGCTATGAATGACACAAACACTTAAATATTAGGGAATTGATGTTAAAAATGTGCCATTACTTTGTGACAATGAAGGTGCTATTAAGATTGGTCATAATCCCATACAATATTCTCACACCAAGCATATTCAAGTTCGACATCATTTCATTCATGATCATGTTGCCAAAGGAGATATTAATCTTAAGAATGTTCATACTAACAAGCAATTGGCCGATATCTTTAGTAAGCCACTTGATGAAAAAGTGTTTTGTCACTTGAGGAGTGAGTTGAACATCATTGATGCTTCAAACATGAGCTAAGTTCCCTCGGATGCATGCAAGGGAATGGCTTCATTGATTATTCCATGCTATAAACTTGAATATCATATCTTGGAATTCTATGCTCCCTTGTCTTGCATCTAACCCTTTTGTAGGTACTTGGAAGAACTACACTCCAGAAGATTGCCATCAACTCTTATCTTGAGCAATCTTGTCATGACCTAGTATCCACAACATCGCCTTGATGATGGAAGGGAGTAGACAACAAAACATATCCTTGACATATATCTCTTAATTCCTAATCTCAAATTGGAATCATGTCATTTGGATATATCATGTTTTTCCTTGTGTGACTAACCCATGTAGGTGAAAACTGAATGAAAACAACAAGGATTGCTCCCAACTCAAGTTCATCTTCATCAACTTCGAGCATCCTCATCAAGGTCACCTACAATCTACGTCAAGAACATCACTCAAAGGTATGTACTCATATCCTTGAAAAAGGCTTTACTCCAAGTCATGAGTTAAAGCAACTCAAGTGATATGAATACATTAAAATGCTTAATCAAAAAGTGGTAACCCCATTTTGAGCTTAACGATGACTATGACCTGTGAGCAAGCATTCTTGCTTGGTTCCTAAGTCAATATACTCTAATATAGGCGACCTAGTCACCGCCCATCATCTAGTTATGTTTTTGATTGGTTCACTATCAAATCGCAAAATTTCTTGGAACCACTCAAATCTCTCCTAATTGATACCTATTTGTAAATATTCGCAATTGGTACAACTCTTTCGATTCTCTTTCTTGTTTGATTTTCATTTGAAATTTTGTAGTTGCTCTATTTTCAAATTCATCCAAGTTTCTGAGTTACACCTCGGAGCATCCAATACAAAGAACTCGGTTCTACCGATTTAGCAGATGAACTGCATAACATTACCTCAGTATCATCGACAAATCTATATCGAAGCCACCGACTTTCTGACTTAGTTCCATTTGTACTTGTAGTTGTAAATATTCCTTGTGTTCCTTTATATATATTCTCCATTCTTCGATGATCCCTTAAAAAATCCAGGGGGAGAAATACACTCAAGGATCCCTGACTTAAAGGAGGAGAAGTTCTGCATGATCTCAAATCTTTTCTTTGTTTTTCATTTTCTATGACTCCTACATTCAATGACCCTTGATCCCAAGGATACCACTTTATTCAATGATCCATGTATGTGACCCTGCATCTGACATTTTTGGTAGTTAATGCCAAAGGGGGAGAGATATACAAAGCTTCAAAGCTAAAACGGGAGATACATGCTTATGCCAAGGGGGAGATATTATTTAGGTGGAGAGGAGAATATGAAGTTTTCTAGTTTTCTCACCCTATTCAATCCCAATATATACATGCTAAGATTCATGGGGGAGAGGATGATCCATCATTTTCATATGTAACGGCGAGAAACTTCTAATGATCTTGGAGACATATAAATTTGAAGGAATTCTCTATATGTTCTCCACATCTTGGTATGTTCGAGTTCTATTGCCTTTGATTAGTAGAATACTCTTGTGTTTCCTAACATTGTTTTCTCAAGTGTGTTTCTACTAATAGAATGCTCATAAACTCCAGGTAAGTATATGCATCACATCTTTGATCAAGATAATCTCTTGCTTCTTGCACATATTGTTTGCAAGAGTGAAGTCTTGAAAATGGATACATCTCATTCACATAAATTTGATGCATATAGCCAAGAAACACATGACCTATGTTTATCCTTTCTACTACATGTATGTCCATACATTCCTATGCAACTATCCTTTAAATGGATTGCGCACATTTAGGGGGAGCAAGTCTAAGTCATGTGTCTCTCAGAGTCTTCATTATATACATGCATAATTTTATTTGAAGCTTTGATTGTATGTTGTCATTAATTACCAAAAAGTGGTTTATTCAAAGCACAATGTGCTCCCTTGGTGGTTTTGATAATTCATGAAAACATACATTGTTTCTTGGACATATACTTTTATCTAGTGCATTTCAGATAAAGTCCATAGAGAGATGGGTTGGCAAAAAGGTGTGAAGAGGATCCCCATGAAGAAAAATGAGAAGGAATAGAATTGGCCAAGCTTCAAGCAAAGGCTCTACATTTTACATTTCTGATAAATCACTTTGAGTCTATTGGAAAGCCAATACTATTAAAAGTGGGTAAGGTTTTGCTGGTGAACAAAATGCTCATACGTGCACAAGTGATAGTCACCACATACAACCACAAGATCTTCCATAAAAGTTTGTCCAAATCCAAACACTCAAAGTCGGTGCAACCAACATTCTACACTCGGTGCCACGATTCCAAACCCTAGAAAGACTTAGCCAAACCCTAGCTTTTTTGGTGCAACCAATACTGCATTCGGTGCCTTCGAGCTGGGCTACCAACTTTCTGTTATGCAAGTTCACAGTTGGTCCCTCCGAGATTGTTGAATCGGCATCACTGAGATTGGACATTGTGACCGTTGCTCACCTTATCGGTGCAACCAAGATACCTATATCGGTCTCACCGAGATTCAAAAGTTGCTAACTTTAAGTCACTTCGGTACAACAGAGATTCAATCATCGATTCCACCAAGTCTAACTTATTGTGTGTAAAGGTTAGATTTTTGGAGGTGCCTATATATAGCCCTCGACCACTCACTCACAAGAGAAGCAGTCAGAATAGTTCCCCACTCATACCTACTGATTTTCTGAGAGAGATCCACCGACCCTTGTGTTGAGGTCAAGATATTCCACTCCAACCATATGGATCTTGATTTCTAGCCTCCACAAGTTGCTTTCCACCCAGTCAATCTCTTCTACCAAGCCAAATCTGTGAGAGAGTTATTGTGTGTTAAGGATTCTATCATCTTGAAGCACAAGAGCAAGGAGTTCATCGCATTACCGCGCCTATTACCTTTTGGAGGGTTGTGCCTTCTAGATTGGATAGGTGTCGCTTGGGAGCCTCCTACTTAGTATTGTGGAGTGAACCAAGAAGTTTGTAAGGGAAAGGAGATCGCCTACTTCGTGAAGATCTATCCCGAGTAAGGCTAGTCCCCCGTGGACGTACTCCGTCATGGTATATTCAAGGTTGCTTCTTCGTGGAACTCTCTGTGGGCTCTCGCGTCCGTTACCCTCCGTGGGTTGAAGACTCCATGAACGTGGATGTCCGATAGCACCACCTTTCGGAACGACGGGAAAAATCGTGTGTCCTTCATGCATTTGATCTATCTATCTCCACTTCTTACTTTCATGTGCAATGTCTCTACTTTCCGCTCCTATACTTGATGACTTGCATGTGTTGGGTGTCACATACTAATTATGTATGCTAAAACTGCCAACATCTTGTCATATGCTTGAGGTAGTTTTAAATGTCTGCTTGTAGTCTATTCCTCCTCTCTAGACATACACTTCTAGTGATCCCACATCAAACCCCTCGCACAAAGCGGAATATCCTCTAACAAGGATGTAAGTATAACACTTCAAGATCGGGTTCACAAACCGGCTCTCGCATTCTATGATGTTCGGTTTTCAGCTTTCTCCCCTGAGGTGCTTGACCAGACTATTCGGAAACACAATCACAGGGGTTCTCCCTTTGCGCTTTTAGACGAACGAGCAGAATGTGAAGGGGCAAGCACAGGAGCCGGGCAACCCAACTATTGACCCAAGACATAGTTCGGAACCGATGCATATAAAGTAAACTCCAAGATGCCAAACTAATAATAAACTATATGTAAGGCGATTTGTTTGTAAGCTTGAGCCCTGGGTGTATTATCCGGTTGCGTCATAACATAATGAACTGTGTCCCGAGATGAGAGAGAAAAGGAAAATATGTGCCAAAAGGACAACCAGACAAACATGTAAAATGATGCTATGTTGTTTCTCAATAACTCCTACTATTCGGAGTGCCAAAGCAACTGCTTACAGGTATGTGAAGAAAGAGATTATAGGAGTGGTTGTACTAGGGTTCTTCGATTGGTGGCCTTGCGTCCTTGATGTACCCTGTTGCTAGTTTACTCCTGATATTTGGTTGTTTGGCAAACGGATCTTGCAGGCAAGGTCTTGAAAAGTTTCCGAATTATGGATAAGCTTTACACCCTTGGTGGGCCCTTCAATGGTCCCTACAACATGACCGAAGACGTATTGAATGGTAGTAGTCTGCTCCACTCGGACTCCCACCTTTGCTTCCCCACCGCAGCCCATGGAATTTTAAGTGTGAAGTTGTGCCTTCTTGGCACATACTTTGCGGGTCCTAGGGCCGTGCGATGGGGGGCGAGTCCCTATTTGAGGGGAGAGGAAGGCTCTGAGAGTTTGGCCTCTAGCCGAGCTTGCTTCCCGACCTTGCATGCCTTTACGAGAGATGTCAAAACTTGCCAATCGTATTTGTAACTAAATTCGGCCGCCAGTGCCAGTGCATGTTACTCAATTCATAAAGATTGCTCCGTATTGCCGTTAATAGTGATAACCCCTTTGGGGCCAGACATCTTGAGCTTGAGATATACGTAATGCGGGACGGCGTGGCAACGAGCGAACGCTGTCCGGCCGAGTAGGGTGTGATAGCCACTTAGGAAGGGCACAATGTCGAAGATCAAGTCTTCGCTACAAAAGTTATTGGGCGAGCCAAACACAACTTCCAGGGTAATGGAGCCCGTGCATCGGGCTTCGACACCTGGAATCACCCCTTTAAAGGTAGTGTTACTTGGTTTAATTTGTGACGGATCTATGCCCATCTTTTTAATCGTGTCTGAGTAAATAAGGGTTAAGGCTAATGGGGTCGATGTAACATCCCAAAATTCCATTTTGGGATGTTATGAAATATAGCTATGCATCATCATCATCATTGCTTGAATGTATGAAATAGTTGAAATGCTTCTTCTGACTTTCTAAAAGTCCCTTTCTATTTTTAATATGTTGCTTTCACCTATTTTAAAACCTTGGAAAAAGTTAAAAATAAGAGGGGAGTAACATGACACTCCACACCAGGGTCATCTTGGTGATATATTTGAACAATAAGAACCAGGGGGTCTTTTGGAAAAATATTTGCAAAAGGTTTTAAAACCAAATAGGCAATTTCTGAAAATATTTTTTTTGAAGTGTTGAAATGACATAATAAAAATGTTCAATAAATGGCATTTATTATTCAGTTAATTTTGATATATAATACTCCTATATTTGGAACTATATTGAATGCATGAAAAGGTTTTTACTGCGCTGATATTTGAAAATAGGAAAATCTTTAAAGCTTTAAAGGCCGGTCGGCCCATTCGCAGTTAAAGCCCGATTCGACTTGCCTAATTACCGGCCGACCGACGCCCCGCAAACCCCTCCCCTCTCACTGACTGCAGGCCCCACCCTGACCGCCCGCTAACCCCGCGCGGTCATCACTCACCTCGCGCCCGAACCCTCGCCGGCGATCTCTCTCCTCGCCGGATCT
Source organism: Hordeum marinum (assembly GCA_022496015.1). Classification (NCBI taxonomy): domain Eukaryota; kingdom Viridiplantae; phylum Streptophyta; class Magnoliopsida; order Poales; family Poaceae; genus Hordeum; species Hordeum marinum. The sequence goes on from CM039672.1 coordinate 139,755,574, forward strand.
CCCTCTCCTTCCTTCTCTCGCCCCCTCACCGGCCCTATATAGGAGCGGCCACCACCGCACTCCATTCCCCCTCGAACCCCTCTCTCGCTAGAATGCCCGCTCGAGCTCGCCGGAGCTCTGCCCCGACCGAAGCTCCCACCGCGCGTGCTCGTTGCTTCACTCCACCCCACGCCTCTCTAACACCACCACTCGATGCCGGACGCCAGCCGCCGTCGCCTGGACCCCTCCGACGCCTCCCTCGACCACCGGAGCGACCCCCGACAACTTCTTTGACCACCGGCCACCGTCAACGTCACCGGAGCACCACCCGACCACCGAAGTGAACCTCCACCTCCTCTCAACCCTCTGATCTGGATCCTATGATCCAGATTAGATCTAATTAAACGGTGAACCGTTTCTCTCTAGGCCTCGGTCAACCGCTCGATAGGTCTCACGCGCATGCTATTTCGACAAATAGGAACCTGACACGTAGCCCTTGTCCGATCTGTATCATTTCTCTTTTTTTTTAGTTTCTCTTTAGAAAACAGAATGCATCCTGATTTTGTTTTTATCATATCTTTTAAACTATTTAATGTTTTTAGTTGATTCTTTTTGCATTAGTTCAGATTTTTGTTTTAGTTTATGTAAGTATGTTTAGATTTCAAATTTCAGCTTTAAATCTTGAATCTAATCAAATTTTCTCAAACTACTCAAATCTGAATAACTAGAGTTTAAAAATAGATTTTTATATGAATCTTTTTGCTACTGCTTGGTATTAGTTAGGACTATCATCATGTTTAGTTTGAGGATTTTTAGGATGTATTTGTTTAGTATTTTAGCTATAAAAAGAATCTGCCTAGTGTTTGGTATAGTTTAGTTAATTTAGTTTTTAGTTAGTTTAAATCAGAATTGTTATATATTGTTTTAGTAGGTTCTGTTATTTAAACATTAGATGTTTTACTTGCTGATAATAATAATATAATTTACTTAGTTTATTTCTATATTGTTATGGGAATCTCTACTAATTTTTCAACTAGGTATAATTTGATTAAAACCAACTAGTTTAGTAATAGATTCTTTTAACAATGTTTTAAATAATTAATTTCTGTTTTCTAAGAAAAGTTTTAGTAAATTCTTTTCTGTTAAGCAAATTGTTTTGTTAATAAAATAATAGGTTAGTTTCACTCTATTGCTATTGACAAACTATAGTTATGTAGTAGTGTTTACCAAAACTTTTAAAACCCTACTAAGATTTTTCTTAACAAAACTTTAAATGGATTTGATTCTGTTTATTAATAATATATTTTTTATTGTTCTTTTCTGTCAACTATTGTTTTCTTAATACTAATAGTTCTATGTTGTTAATAGTAGTTTACCCATCAACTTTAGAAAACAAAACTATGTGTTGATTTCTTTTCTTGTGATTGTGCCTTGTTTTGTCTTGAGTGATACTAGTTCATTCCTGATTGTTGTGAGTTACAATATTTTTGTTGTATGCTTATTGAGTGCTCTTGTTTGATTCGTTAGATCATCCGGAGTGCGAAGCTTGTTACCTAGAGTCCCTCGAGTACGAAGATTGTCAATCAGGCAAGTCACTTTGATCATGTATACCTATGTTTTATTGCATTAGTTCTTCCATAACCCCAATTGCATGCAAAGTAGGTAAATTGGAAACTTGGTTACTTGCTGTAGTATCATGTGGTAGGTACCCCCCTCTCAACCCTTGACACATTTGGCCCCGGGAAACGTTGTTTTACATTTTGCTATGCTATTAGTAGACGGGGTTGGTTGTGTGATTCATGAGATTTGAGAGAGTTAATAATTTGAAGACCTACATGATGATCAAGTCTTCAAGACTTCAAGTTTTCAACTTACCTCTGGGTGGATGATGGTTGAACGGCGCCCTCGAGAAACCAATGGTTAGCCTACATGATGCTTGAGATGTGCCAGTATTCATGCGGAAATGTCCACCCAGGCACAAAGATATGGATGGATGCTTCAAGACCCAAGGCTTACCTGCACAACCACAAGTCATTATGGGCTCTGGCTTGGTTGGATATCGTGGTGACCCTGGATAGGTGGTGCTACGAGATGTAGAAGAACGGTAGGAAAGGATGGGCACCGATAGAGTTACAGGGAAACCCTTTGGAAGACCATGTTTTGGTCATCCGTTTCTCAAACAACCTGAAGTGCGAGAAATCAAACGGAGGCGACCAAATCTTGTGGGGAACGTGTGCAAAACTCTGCAGAGTACTCAAACGTAATCGATTAGCCGTGTCCACGGTCATGGACGACTTGAGCCAACGGAACTGGAACTTCCGGAACCTTCAACACAATTAATATGATGATGTGGGTATTAATAACTTGGGTACGAGAATTTGGTTGGTGGAACCATCTCATAAATCAACCAACATAGTAATAATTTTGCTTAGCCCTCTCTTGATGTAGGAAAATTGGCTTTACGCAAAAACTTACTACTCCACCTGCCATATTTGCATATAGATTAGATGATTATCTTTTCACCCCTCTCTTGTGACTTTGTCGGCATATTCCATATGCTGACCTACACGGCTGCAACGTATCATGTTGCGGAATACTTTTCCAACTAGGAGTGAGGATACGCTCTACGCTCGGTGAGATGCCCTTGGAGTCAGATGGACTCATCTCCCTTCGATGCTTCCGCAAGATTTAGATATTCTCATGAGTTGGCCTTCAGCCACTTTATTGTAATCTTTATTGTAATAAAGGACTCGATATGAGATTTATGATTAATAAATGTTGTGTGATTTCCCTTTGATATATACATTGATGTACCGTGTGTGTACCAGCATGATCTTGGGATGGCACGGAAACACCGGAGATTCGATCTTTTAGGTCGGGTCGCTACAGAAATGGTATCAGAGCACACGCTGACGTAGGACGTAACCTGTAGGATTGGAAAGCCTTAGGACTTATTTCTCTTTGTCTGTAAAATTCTTATACTCTCATCTACTCGTTTCTGACTTCTCTCCGATTATTTCAAAATTTATAGATGGCCACCTTCATCCCAGTGTTGATCACGGAGTTTTGCCAGCCTGACGCAACGATGCCCTTTGGCAAGGAGCTGATGAGGATCGTCAGGGACGTGAGGATTGCTTTGCCGAGCATCACTGGGACTCCTATCATGTCCTTTCCCCAAGATGGACGCTACAGGATCAAGGTGCACATTCTAGGGAAGACCTTTGGGAATCGGAAGGAACCCATCGACTTCAAGTTTGTGGCACCCAGCTGGATACTTGGGAGAGACATGGCCATTCATCGTGCCCTTGGACGTATTCAGGAGGAATACAGACGTGGAACCATTTCACCAGGACTTAGCATGGTTTGTCTCAGGGATGCCAATGGAAACATCATAACCACTCCTACTGCAGACACCACCATTTCCTATATCCAGACCTTGGAGACTCACATCAGGACTCTGGAGCTTTGAGTTCGTGCAGATACGAAGACAATCAAGAATCTGATGAACCGTGAGATTGGCCTCGAAGCTGACTTACGGGAAGCCGAGTACGAGCATGAGTATGAGGTGAAGGATTTCTTAGAGAGGATCGACAAGCTGAACACTCGCATCGCCACTCTGGAGGAACAGATGGACATGGGTGAAAATCTTCATCCTGAGGGAGACTTGGCCCCTTTCATCAGCGACGATGATGACTATGAGGAGAGCACCACTAGAGGAGGCTCAGTCACCATGTACTTCTGAGGACAACTTTAGTTATGCCCCCATGTATCTTCATTTTCGACGTTAAAGCGTAGGTCGATGTTTAGTTTGAATGGAGATTTGTATCTCAATGTTGACTTTGAGTTGAAGAAATGAATGAGTGTTTGGTGTGATATGTTTGTTGCATTGCATATGGGTAGTGATTTTCTTTCTAGGCCCTTGTTATATTCTAATTCTCACCCCTCTAAAAACAGCAAGATGCCTCCACGACGTGAGTCCGACTTCACCTTCCCGCCGGAACTCACGCAACTTCTTCAGCAGCAGAATGCACTGATGCAGCTATTGATCCAGAATCAGACCAACAACCAGAACAACAACCACCACCATCCACCTCAGGCTGACAATCTCACCCGTTTTCTGAGGTTGAACCCTCCAACTTTCTCCAGCAGCACTGAGCCCATTGTGGCAGATGACTGGCTCCGTAAGATGGAGAGGGAACTCGTCACTGCTAGATGTACTGACGCTGAGAAGGTGCGCTTTGCCGCACATCAACTGGATGGACCAGCAGCTTCATGGTGGGAGAACTACACCACCACATATCCTATTACTGATGTAACTTGGGAGCAGTTCAAGCAAGCTTTCCGCATCGCACATGTCTCAGCTGGAGCTATGAGTCTGAAGAAGCGTGAGTTTCGCAACTTGCGCCAGGGTAGTCTCTCTGTGGCCCAGTACGTGGACGACTTCAGCACATTGGCTCGTTATGCACCAGGAGATGTGGCCGATGATGCGGCCAAGCAAGAGAAGTTTCTGGAAGGACTCAATGATGAGTTGAGCATGCAGCTGGTAGTGGCTACTTTCAACAACTACCAAGAACTGGTGGACAAGGCCCTCATCTTGGAGGGAAAACAACAACAAGTCGAGAACCACAAGAGGAAGTATAGTCAGGGGAAGTTCAACTCTGGAGCTCATCAGAAGCCCCGCTACTCCTTGTACTCAGGGAATACCAGATCATGGACCGGTAAGTTTGGAAGGCACACTCATGCCGTGCACCACCATGGAGGCCAAAACCATGGAGGAAATGGGAATGCCTGTCCCAACCATGGCAACTTCAAGACTGACAATGGGAATGGGAACAACAACCAGCACCGTCACGCTCCTACTTAGAAGGATCTGAGCCACATCACCTGTTTCAAGTGCCAGAAGACAGGGCACTATGCTACTGAATGTCCCCAGAGCAAGCAGGGAAATGGAAACGGCAACTCCGCAGCCAAGAAGCCAAATCCGTTTCCTCGTGCCCAGGTGAGCACCTCGACGTGGAAGAAGTCTATGATCAGCCCGAGACTGTGGTTGGTAAGTTTTTATTGCATACACGTCCAGTTACAGTACTTTTTGATTCCGGTGCAACTCATTCATTCATATCAAGGGTAGTTGTGGAAAAGTATGGTTTGCCCACCAAAACCCTTAGTCGGCCCATTAAGGTCAGTTCCCAGGAGGTATGATGATGGCAGGGATAGGATGCCATTCCTTGAAACTCAATATAGGAAACCATGTTTTTCCCACCGACCTCATCGTCTTAGAATCCCAGGGATTGGATGTAATCCTAGGCATGGATTGGATGACCAAGAATGAAGGAAATCTTGATTGCCCTAGCAAGTCTGTTTCACTCACCACCCCGTAGAACAAGAGGATTAAGTATGTATCCTGACGCACACGTATGAGTGCTCGGTTAAATTCTCTCACAGGAGTCGTTCAGGAGAAAGTACCGGTTGTACGAGACTTTCCGGATGTATTCCCGGAAGAATTACCAGGCATGCCACCAGATAGAGAAATTGAGTTCCTGATAGAACTACTGCCAGGGACAGCCCCAATTTCCAAGAGACCCTATCGGATGCCCGCAAATGATCTAGTGGAAATCAAGAAGCAAATTAAGGAGTTATTGGACAAAGGGTATATTCGCCCAAGTTCTTCACCTTGGGGAGCCCCAGTTCTTTTGGTGGAGAAGAAGGATAAAACCTTGAGATGGTAGTCGATTATCGTGCCTTGAACGAGGTGACTATCAAGAACAAGTACCCTCTGCCGATGATTAATGACTTGTTTGATCAGCTAGTAGGCGCCAAACTATTCTCCAAGATCAATCTTCGATCAGGGTATCATCAACTGAAAATTCGTGAACAGGATATACCCAAAACAGCTTTCACCACAAGGTATGGCTTGTATGACTATACTGTCATGTGCTTTGGTTTGACTAATGCTCCTGCCTATTTCATGAATTTGATGAACAAAGTGTTTATGGAATATTTGGACAAGTTTGTCGTGGTGTTCATCGATGACATTTTGATATTATCCAAGAACGAGGAAGAACACAAGGAACACCTGCGTTTAGTTCTGGAGAAGCTTAGAGAAGATCAGTTATATGCCAAGTTTAGCAAATGTGAATTTTGGCTGACAAAAGTGAGATTCCTTGGACATATTATTTCCGGAGAAGGAATATCCGTAGACCCCGCTAAGGTTGAAGCCATCACCGAGTGGAAGTCACCCACCTCAGTTAAAGAGATCCGCAGTTTCCCTCGGACTTGCCGGATATTACCGGAGGTTCATTGAGAATTTCTCAAAGATTGCCAAGCCCATGACGGAGTTGTTGAAGAAAGAGTCTAAGTATATTTGGACTGAGGAATGTGAAGCCAGTTTCCAGGTGTTGAAGAAACGTTTGGTCACAGCCCCAGTGTTGATTTTGCCCAATATTCGGAAGGACTTCCAGGTTTATTGTGATGCTTCACGTCAAGGACTTGGAGGAGTACTCATGCAAGATGGAAAGGTTGTAGCTTATGCATCCAAACAACTACGACCTCATGAGTTGAATTATGCCATCCATGATTTGGAACTAGCAGCCGTAGTGCACGCACTCAAGACCTGGAGACATTTCCTTGTCGGAAATAGTTGTGATGTTTACACCGACCATAAGAGCCTGAAATATATCTTCACGCAGAAGGAGTTGAACCACAGACAGAGGAGATGGTTAGAGTTAATCAAGGACTATAACATGAGATTACACTACCATCCAGGTACGGCAAATGTGGTAGCTAATGCCTTGAGTCGGAAAACTTATGTAAACACACTCACAGCGGGAGGATTACCCCAGGAGTTAGCCGATGATCTCAGAGAGCTCCGGCTAGAGATAATTCCAAGAGGATATGTTGCCACACTGGAGATCCAGTCCACCTCGACTGATAGAATTCGCGAAGCTCAGAAGACGGACAAGGAGATAGCTGAGATTAAGTAGAGAATGAAAGATGATAAAGCTAAAGGTTTTCGTGAGGATGAACAAGGAACTCTGTGGTTTGAGAACCGAATCTATGTGCCCAATGACCCAGAGCTCGGGAAGTTGATGCTTCAAGAAGCCCACTATTCCCCTTACTTGATACACCCAGGCAACACCAAGATGTACCTGGATTTGAAGGAAAGTTATTGGTGGACAGGTATGAAGAAGGATATTGTAGAACATGTTGCAATATGTGATGTTTGTCAGCGAGTAAAGGCAGAACATCCGAAACCAGCAGGGTTACTCCAACCTTTGCCGATACCCGAGTGGAAATGGGAAAAGCTTGGTATGGACTTCATCACAGGATTACCCAGGACCCGTTCAGGTTATGATTCCATCTAGGTAGTGGTAGATCGCTTGACCAAGGTGGCTCATTTCATTCCAGTGAAGACCACCTATACCAGTGCTAAGCTAGCCAAAATATATATGACCAGGATCGTATGTCTGCATGGAGTTCCGAGGAGTATCGTGTCAGATAGAGGAACACAATTTACCTCAAAGTTTTGGCATCAATTACATGAAACTTTGGGTACAAGACTGGAGTTCAATACAACTTTTCATCCACAGACCGATGGACAGACTGAGAGAGTCAACCAGATTCTGGAAGACATGTTGAGAGCTTGTGCGCTAGATTATGGAACCAGTTGGGATGACAACTCACCTTATGCAGAATTCTCATACAACTAGAGTTATTAGACCAGTTTGAAGATGTCCCCTTTCGAAGCTTTATACGGAAGGAGGTGCAGAACACCATTGACGTGGGATGGTGTTGGAGACCGACAACTTTTTGGTCCCGACCTTATCCAAGATTCTGAAGAGAAAGTCAAGCTGATTTGTGACAGACTCAAGATAGCTCAATCTCGACAAAAGAGTTATGCTGACAGCAAATGCAAGGAAGTGACGTATGAAGTGGGAGACCGAGCATATCTTCGTGTGTCCCCAAATCGAGGAATCAAGAGGTTTGGTGTTAAAGGAAAGTTAGCACCCAGATTCATAGGCCCCTACAAAATTCTTGAACGTAGAGGCGAAGTTGCATACAAGCTAGAATTGCCGGAAGGATTGTCCGGAGTTCACGATGTTTTCCATGTTTCCCAGCTAAAGAAATGCCATGCTGAGATGGCTGATATTCCCTTGACAGTGATCTGACCTACGAGGAGAAGCCTGTCAGAATCTCGAGACTGCCAACAGAGTTACCCGCAGCAAGATCATCAAGTTTTGTCAGGTTGTGTGGAGTCACCACACCGAGGAAGAAGCCACTTGGGAACGCGAAGAAGATCTCCGTAGAGACCATCCGCACCTATTTTTTAGCCAACCCGAATCTCGAGGGAGAGATTCATCTTAAGGTGGGTAGGTTTGTAACATCCCAAAATTCCATTTTGGAATGTTATGAAATATAGCTATGCATCATCATCATCATTGCTTGAATGTATGAAATAGTTGAAATGCTTCTTCTGACTTTCTGAAAGTCCCTTTCTATTTTTAATATGTTTCTTTCACCTATTTGAAAACCTTGGAAAAAGTTCAAAATAAGAGGGGAGTAACATGACACTCCACACCAGGGTCATCTTGGTGATATATTTGAACAATAAGAACCAGGGGGTCTTTTGGAAAAATGTTTGCAAAAGGTTTTAAAACCAAATAGGCAATTTCTGAAGAAAAAAATTAAAGTGTTGAAATGACATAATAAAAATGTTCAATAAATGGCATTTATTATTCTGTTAATTTTGATATATAATACTCCCATATTTGGAACTATATTGACTGCATTAAAAGGTTTTTACTGCGCTGATATTTGAAAATAGGAAAATCTTTAATGCTTTGAAGGCCGGTCGGCCCATTCGCAGTTAAAGCCCGATCCGACTTGCCTAATTACCAGCCGACCGACGCCCCGCAAAACTCTCCCCTCTCACTGACTGCAGGCCCCACCCCGACCACCGGCTGACCCCGCGCGGTCATTACTCACCTCGCGCCCGAACCCTCGCCGGCGATCTCTCCCCTTGCCGGATCTCCCTCTCCTTCCTTCTCTCTCCCCCGACCGAAGCTCCCACCGCGCGTGCTCGTCGCTCCACTCCACCCCACGCATCTCCAACACCACCACTCGATGCCGGACGCCAGCCGCCATCGCCTAGACCCCTCCGATGCCTCCCTCGACCACCGGAGCGACCCCCGACGACCTCTTCGACCACCGACCGCCGTCAACATCACCGGAGCACCACCCGACCACCGGAGTGAGCCTCCACCTCCTCTCAACCCTCTAATCTGGATCCTACAATCCAGATTAGATCTAATTAACCGGCGAACCGTTTTTCTCTAGGCCTCGGTCGACCGCTCGATAGCTCTCACGCGCACGCTATTTCGACCAATAGGAACCTGACATGTAGCCCCTGTCCGATCCGTATCATTTCTCTTTTTTTTAGTTTCTGTTTAGAAAACAGAATGCATCCTGATTTTGTTTTTACCATATCTTTTAAACTATTTAGTGTTTTTAGTTGATTCTTTTTGCATTAGTTCACATTTTTGTTCTAGTTTCTGTCAGTGTGTTTAGATTTAAAATTTTATCTTTAAATTTTGAATCTAATCAAATTTGCTCAAACTACTCAAATCTGAATAACTAGAGTTTAAAAATAGATTTTTTATATGAATCTTTTTGCTACTGCTTGGTATTAGTTAGGACTATCATCATGTTTAGTTTGACGATTTTTAGGATGTATTTCTTTACCGTTTTAGCTATAAACAAAATATGCCTAGTGTTTGGTATAGTTTAGTTAATTTAGTTTTAAGTTAGTTTAAATCAGAATTGTTATATATTGCTTTAGTAGGTTCTGTTGTTTAAACATTAGATGTTTTACTTGCTGATAATAATAATATAATTTACTTAGTTTATTTCTATATTGTTATGGGAATCTCTACTAATTTTTCAACTAGGTATAATTTGATTAAAACAACTAGTTTAGTAATAGATTCTTTTAACAAAGTTTTAAATATGTAAATTCTGTTTTCTAAGAAAAGTTTTAGTAAATTCTTTTCTGTTAAGAAAATTGTTTTGTTAATAAAATAATAGTTTAGTTTCACTCTATTGCTATTGACAAACTATAGTTATGTAGTAGTGTTTACCAAAACTTTTAATACCCTACTAAGATTTTTCTTAACAAAACTTTAAATGGATTTAATTCTGTTTATTAATAAAATATTTTTTATTGTTCTTTTCTGTCAACTATTGTTTTGTTAATACTGATATTTCTATGTTGTTAATTGTAGTTTACCCATCAACTTTAGAAAACAAAACTATGTGTTGATTTCTTTTCTTGTGATTGTGCCTTGTTTTGTCTTGAGTGATACTAGTTCATTCCTGATTGTTGTGATTTAAAATATTTTTGTTGTATGCTTATTGAGTGCTCTTGTTTGATTCGTTAGATCATCCAGAGTGCGAAGCTTGTTACCTAGAGTCCCTCGAGTACGAAGATCGTCAATTAGGCAAGTCACTTTGATCATGTATACCTATGTTTTATTGCATTAGTTCTTCCATCACCCCAATTGCATGCAAAATAGGTAAATTGGAAACTTGGTTACTTGCTGTAGTATCATGTGGTAGGTACCCCGCCTCTCAACCCTTGACACATTTGGCCCCAGGAAACATTGTTTTACATTTTGCTATGCTATTAGTAGACGGGGTTGGTTGTGTGATTCATGAGAGTTGAGAGAGTTAATAATTTCAAGACCTACATGATGATCAAGTCTTCAAGACTTCAAGTTTTTAACTTTCCTCTGGGTGGATGATGGGTGAACGACGCCCTGGAGAAACCAGTGGTTAGCCTAGATGATGCTGGAGATGTGCCAGTATTCATGCGGAAAGGTCCACCTAGGCACAAAGAGATGGATGGATGCTTCAAGACACAAGGCTTACCTGCACAGCCACAAGTCATTATGGGCTATGGCTTGGTTGGATATCGTGGTGACCCTGGACAGGCGGTGCTACAAGATGTATAAGAACGGTAGGAAAGGATGGGCACCGATAGAGTCACAGGGAAACCCTTTGGAAGAACATGTTTTGGTCATCCGTTTCTCAAACACCCTGAAGTGCGAGAAATCAAACGGAGGCAACCAAATCTTGTGGGGAATGTGTGCAAAACTCTACAGAGTAGTCAAACCTAATCGATTAGCCGTGTCCACGGTCATGGACGACTTGAGCCAAAGGAACTGAAACTTCCGGAACCCTCAACACAATTAATATGATGATGTGGGTATTAATAACTTGGGTATGAGAATTTGGTTGGTGGAACCATCTCATAAATCAACCAACTTAGTAATAATTTTGCTTAGCCCTCTCTTGATGTAGGAAAATTGGCTTTACGCAAAAACTTACTACTCCACCTGCCATATTTGCATATAGATTAGATGATTATCTTTTCACCCCTCTCTTGTGACTTTGCCGGCATATTCCATATGCTGACCTACACGGCTGCAACGTATCATGTTGCAGAATACTTTTCCGACCAGGAGTGTGGATACGCTCTACGCTCGGTGAGATGCCCTTGGAGTCAGATGGACTCATCTACCTTCGATGATTCCGCAAGATTTAGATATTCTCGTGAGTTGGCCTTCAGCCACTTTATTGTAATCTTTATTGTAATAAAGGACTCGATATGAGATTTACGATTAATAAATGTTGTGTGATTTCCCTTTGATATATACATTGATGTAACGTGTGTGTACCAGCATGATCTTGGGATGGTACGGAAACACCGGAGATTCGATCTTTCAGGTCGGGTCGCTACAGTCGAGGACAAGTGCAGCCGAACCCCCGTGACTGATACTGGTCGGGTGATCACACCGATCAAAGGTGATCAGATATGTCGACCATGGGTTATACTTCGGGGCCACGAGCTCTATAGCATAGACCTCTCAAAGGGCCTACTTCCTTTCCTTCTTGGGTATATGATTGGCGTATATCATGTTTACTGTCTTGACATCCAGAGGAAATTTCTTTTGATTGCCACCAATCGGACCCCGAGGCTCATCCTCATCCTTCTAGTGAGGGCTCTTGCTTTGATCTTCGGGTGGGAGCTTGCCGACCTATTTAAACACCCAATAATTGCGGTGTGTGTGGTTGGCGGGCTTCTCTTGAGTCTCGTGGATTTGGCAAGGCCTTTCCAAGATTTTTTCTAGCGGAGTGGGTTCGTCGCAATTGCCTTTAGGTGGCTTCTTCCGCTGCCCAAGACGGGAGTTGCGGGAGCCGGCGTTAACGGTCGTATGATCGTTGTCACTATTATTGTGCCGTCACTTGTTATTGTTGCGCTTGGGCTTCCTGTTGCCATCTTAGACTTTGGAGGTTCTGGGCTCTTCAAAGTTGTGGTTGCGTCTTGCTAGCCAATTGTCTTCGCCCACACAAAAGCGGGTCATCAGGGAAGTAAGGGCGGACATAGTCCGAGGTTTATCCTCGCCGAGCAGGCAGGCCAGCCATTCATCCCGAATATTGTGCTGGAAGGAGACTATTGCCTCAGTGTCCTCGCAGTCGACGATCTGCTTCTTCTTGGTCAAAAACCAATTCCAGAATTGCCGAGCACACTCTCCGGTCTTCTGAATGAAGTTACTTAAGTTGTAAAAATCCGGCGGCCGAACATAGAGTGGGACTATTCCGTTAAGATCATCAAGAGTATATCCAATAGCACCCGATGCTTCCTTAGATTTTTTAATAATCTTTCTTCTTCGTTTTCTGAAAGGTGAGCACTAATAATAATAGGATATATCTTTTTCTCATCAAGATACGCATACTTCAAAGCGTGAGACAATTTTTTTACTTCAAACACAGGATCACCTTTAGGTGGAGTAGGAACTCCTAGAGTTTAAATAGCCAAATTGTGTATTGGTAGAGGTCTTTGTTCAAATAAAGTTCATATATTTCATTTGTTTGACGCAAATGCACATCATTTTCATGGTCTAGCAAATATTTTTCTACTGGATCAGCAGGAGGAATGACAATAGAAGAAGGGAAAATTATTTCATCCTTACTAGATAATTCTTTATCACGAGGTTATCTACTAAACTTGGAAAAATTAGACTCATGAGACTTATGACCAAACTCAACACTCACAGTTTCTTTTTGACAATCTATCTTAGTATTAACAGTGTTCAAGACAGGTTGTGGGGAACCAAGAACTAGAATATCAATTGGATATTTTATTTTCCCACACAAGACTTCAACATCTCTAACAATCCCAAGTGGTGCGATGGTGTCTCTATTTGCAAGTTTAATAGTAACATCGATATCTTCTATTTTAGCAGGTGCTATGTCATTCATAATTTCTTGATATAAGTTAAAGGAATGTCGCTCACGCTAGCACCCAAATCACATAAGCCATGATAACAATGATATCCTATATTAACCGAGACAACAGGCATGCCAACTACGGGTCTATGTTTATCTTTTTCATCGGGTTTAGCAATTCTAGCAGCTTCTTCATACAAGTGAATAACATGCCCATCAGTATTTTCTACCAAGAGATTATTAACCATATCAACACTAGGTTCTACTTTAATTTGTTCAGACAGCTTAGGTGCTTTAATATTACTCTTTTGAACCACAATAGATAGCTTAGCATGTTCCTTTATCCTAATAGGGAAAGGTGGTTTCTCAATATAAGTAGTAGGCATAACTGGATCAACATTGTAAATGATAGTTTCTTCTTTAGCTATGACCAGTTCTTTATTTCTTATTTAATAGGGGATGATATTTAAACCACTTCTCCTTAGAGAGATCAACATGAGTAGCAAATGATTCACAAAAAGAGGCTACTATCTCAAAGTCAAGTCCATATTTATTGCTACACTTATGCAAAGCATCGGTATTCATTAAAGATTTAACACAATCAAACTCAAGCTTAATACATGACTCATTACCTTCATCGAGTTCCCAATCTTCAGAATTGCATTTAATTGTTTCTAAGAGATCCCACTTGAATTCAATAGTTTTCTTCATGAAAGAACCACTACAAAAAGTATCGACCATGGATCAATCATTAGGAGAAAGCCGAGCATAAAAAAATCTGAATAATAATTTCTCTAGAGAGATCACGATTGGGGCATGCATATAACATTGACTTAAGCCTCCCCCAAACTAGAGAGAGGTTTAATCCTTCACGAGGCCAAAATCTATATATATATATAATTCCGATCACGATAAACTAGATGCCTAGGATAAAACTTTTGGTGCAATTCCAATTTCAATCGATTCCAATTCCATGATCCAATATCATCACATACCATATACCAGGTCAATGATGTTCCCTTCAAAGATAAAGGGAAAACCTTCTTATTAAGTTCATCTCTGGATAAACCTGCAGAATTAAATAGTCCACAAATATCATCCACATGTATTAAGTGCATATCGGGATGTTTAGTTCCGTCTCCTGCATAAGGACTAGCTAGCAGTTTTTCTATCATACCTGAAGGAATTTCATAACCAATATTTTCAGTATGTGCGGTAGGTTGAGGTGCAACTAATTGTGGTTACGGTCAAGGTGAAGATACCCCGAACAAACCCATTAAAGGATTGTTCTCCATAGCGTAAATTTACAATAAATTCCAGCACATAGTATAAGTTTTTCCTCACCGATTTCCACTTACCAAGAGTGCTTCAATCCCCGACAACAGTGCCAGAAAAGAGTCTTGATGACCCACAAGTGTGGAGGGGAAATCGTAGTCCTTTTGATAAGAAAGAGTGTCGAATTCAACGAGGAGCAGAAGGAAATGATAAGCGGTTTTCAACAAGGTAATTTCTACAAGCACTGAAATTGTAGGTAATAGGTAGTTTGATAGCGAGATAATTGGTAATGAGCAAGTAAAGGTAACATTAGATAAAGTGCAGCAAGGTAGCCCAATCCTTTTGTGGCAAAGGACAGGCCAAAACTATCTCTTATAATAAGCAAAGTGTTCTTGAGGGTACACGGGAATTTCATCTAGTCACTTTCATCATGTAGGTTTGATTCGTGTTCACTACTTTGATAATTTGTTATGTGGGTGGAGTGGTGCTTGGGTGTTGTTCTTACTTGAACAAACCTCCCACTTACGATTAACACCCTCGCAAGCATCCACAACTATGAGAAAAGTATTAAGATAACATATAACCATACCATTACACATGTGGATCCAAATCAGCCCCATACGAAGTAGCGCATAAACTACGTTTTAAGCTTCTGTCACTCTAGCAACCCACCATGTAATAACTACTCCACAATACATTCCCTTAGGCCCAAGTGAGGGAATCCTGGACTAAGGGGTCCTTGGTCCGTCGGCCTATCTTCGAATAGGCCAGCTTTGTGGGCCGTTCTGTAATTGTCGCAGGAAGGGCCGGATACATTCAGAGCCTACATTCTTGAAGGAAGTCCCGAAGGCGTGTCATGCACTCCAAGTCAAGATGAGGAAATCGACATCTCCATCCTTGGGAGGAGACCTACCATGTGTAAACCCTAGTAACCCCGGTGTCTATATAAACTGGGAGGGTTTTAGATTATAGGGAAGAGAAACTCATCTAGGGTTCTAGGTATTCGATCTCGAGGTAGCTCAACTCTGTAACGTTCATACCATCAATATAATCAAGGAGGACGTAGGGTTTTACCTACATAGGAGGGCCCGAACCTGGGTAAACATCATCTCCTTCATCCCTTGTTACCATCGATCCTAGTCTCACACCTCGGGACCCCCTACCCGAGATCCGCCGGTTTTGACATTGACATTGGTGCTTTAATTGAGAGTTCTACTGAGATCACCAAAGGAATCGATGGCATGCGTTTTCATCAAAGAAGTCCGTAACATGGAATCTTTTCTCCTCAGATTGATCTTCGCTTTCGGCAGCATTGTGCTGCATGCTGACCCAACCGGCCGTATTGGTCGCGTCAGGAGGTTTGCCCCTGATCAAGAGGTCAGATTCACGAACCTAGAGTTCTCCGTAGACCCTCGAGGGCGATCTTTTACTAACCGGGCTCGCGATCTCATCTGACCTGCCCGAATACTCCAAGGCCTTAACTTTGGATTCCGCTTTCGATCCCGTCCACGGGACCAACCCCGACAACGATCTAGATCTTAGTCTGGCTCCGGTCATTGCGCCCAACGCCCGGGGACTGGCTCTTGCCGAACACACCCCTTGCACGGACGCGTCGGAGGTTAACTCGGAAGGCTCTGAGCAAATTGAACCGATTGAGAACTCGACACTCAACGAGGCTCTAGATCGGATCTTATCGATGAAGATAGCTGACAAATCAGCACCGATCCACGTTCAGATCGTCCTTATGGCAAGTCAGAAGGATTTTTTCATCCCACCCACCACCAACTTGGTATCCACTATCGAAGACTTAACCGACATGTTGGACTACGCCTCCTATGAGGACGAAGCCATGGATGAAGAGGATTGTGCTCCCACCCTTGTCAACACCGGGCGATGGACCGCTACCTCCAACTACGACGTCAAAAAAGTGGATACCCCAGCCGATAACGGCAAGCACACACCCAAAAACAATGGAGAAAAACCGAGTGAAGCAACGTCAAGGCACCAAAAGCTGCACAAACAGTCGAAGACAAAAAAGGGAAGATAATCTATCGCTGGCACCAGGGAAGACCTTGGTGATCCCGACATCCCCGAACATTCGCTAGAGGACCAAGAGAGGCCAGAAGATCAGTGCAAGCCCGATGATCTAAGCGATTCCGAGGACGACAAATACCTCCCCCCTGTAGCGGAGGAGGACAGCCTAGAAGCCGAAGACTTTGCGATCCCCTAAAACCTTGAAGATCACAAACAGTTCAGGCAACAACTTATAGCCATGGCCCGAAGCCTGAGGGCAAAAGAACGATAGCTTAAGGCCGAGTAGGACAACCTCAACGATAGATAGACGAGGTTTTTATCAACTGACGGAGGATACTGTACCGATCTATTGGACCAACCCACGAGCTATTCACGCTGGCGGCTGCTGCCAAAATTCGATGACGAGCTTACTGATATGCCGTTTCCCAAACATACTCCATACAACAAGCCATACCGCCCTCCATGAGGATGAGATAGGATAGCGGATGACACCGGCTATAGGCCGACGATACCCTACAGAAGGGGAAAAGAGCCAATAGAGCCTGATGACAAGTTTGGCCTACGACATGACCTGGACTATACAGCAGGTCATACTAGATCCATCTATGCATCCAGAGGGTACTCACTTGATAGAGGAGGGGTTTCGGCCTTGGCTTGACAGCAACAATAGAGGTCAGGAATGAAACTGAACGAGAACAGACACCGATTACCGGCGCAACATAGCTCGGGTCACAGGCACTGCCCAGCCATTGTGCTTCACCGACAAGGTGATGCAGCATCAGTTCCCGAGGAATTTAAACCCGTGAACATAGAGCAATACGACAGAAAAACTGACCCAACAGTATGGATTGAGGATTTCTTCCTCCATATCAACATTGCGTGAGGAGATAGTCTCCACTCCATCAAGTACCTATGCCTAAAACTTAAGGGGCTAGCTCGGCACTGGTTAAACAGCCTCCCTGAAAATTCCATCGGGTGCTGGGAGGATCTAGAGGATGCATTCCAATCTAACTTCCAAGGCACCTATGTACGGCCGCCGGACTTCTCCGACCTAAGAAACATCGTCGAGAAGGCAGGAGAGTCCGCTCGGCAATTCTGGAATCGGTTCTTGACCCAGAAAAACCATATTGTTGATTGCCCGGATGCCGAGGCAATATCCTCCTTCATGCACAATATTCGGGCTGAATGGCTGGCTCGTCAGCTCGGTCAGGACAAACATAGGACAATGTCCACCCTTACATCACTCATGACTTGCTTTTGTGCGGTCGAGGATAACTGGCTAATAAGACAGAGCCACAACCCCGAAGACCCCGGTACCTCCGAAGTTCGGGAAGGAAACAGGAAACCAAGACGCAACAAGATTAAACGCCGGCATAGCAATAGTGATGCCGATAACACGGCCATTAACGTTGTCTTCCGCAATTCCCGACCCGGGTAGCGGAAGAAGCCTCCTAAAGGCAATTGCAAAGGACCTACCCCACTAGATAAACTCATGGAGAGTCCTTGCCAGATCCATGGCACTCAAGAGAAGCCCCTCAACCACCCCAACAGTAATAGTTGGGTGTTCAAATAGGCCGACAAACTCGTAGCCGAGGATCAAGGCAAGGGCCGACGCAGTGAGGACGATGATGAGCCCCACGGTCCGATCAATGGCGAACAAAAGTAGTTCCATCTAGAGGTAAAAACCCTGAATATGATATATGCCACTCATATACCCAAAAAGGAGAGGAAGTGCACCCTTCGAGAGATCTACGCCATAGAGCCGGTAGCCCCGAAGTATAACCCGTAGTCAGCATACCCGATCACCTTCGATCGATGCAACCATCCGATCAGTATACATCATGAAGGTTCACCCCCCTCGTCCTAGACCCCATTACAGATGGGTATCAACTCACCAAAGTCCTAACGGATGGAGGAAGTTGCCTTAATCTGATTTACTTAGACATGATGAAAAAGATGGATATAGATCCGTCAAGTATCAAACCTAGCAAAACCACCTTTAAAGGAGTGATCCCAGGCATCGAAGCCTGGTGCACGGGCTCTGTGAGCCTGGAAGTAGTGTTCGATTCGCCTGATAACTTACGAAGCGACGATCTAACCTTTGACATTGGACAACGGTTATCACGCCCTGCTAGGTCGTACAGTGTTCTCTTGCTTTAATGTCGTCCCACACTACGCATACCTCAAGCTCAAGATGACCAGGCTCAAGTGGGTCATTACTATCACTCCCTCCAAACATAGAGCGCTCCCTCCAAACTGATGAACATGCATTGGGGAACAACTATGCACTTAAGGTTCAATGTGCAGCAGTGGGGAACAACTATAAAACAGGAAGTGGTCGGATAGACTGCACTACTACCAACACATGTATTTAGACATACTATAGGTACCATCAAGGACCTGCTAAAGCGTAAAGCCCATCCATACTTCGGCATCTTCTCAAGATCTTCTTCCCAAGGTCTGCTCAATGATAGCATCACCCATAAATGAGTACAACTCCCTCGGAGGCATAGGAGTGGATAGGCGACAGGGCGCATCGAGGACGTTATGCCACCCATCGAAGTCCCCTGGTACAACCCCTCCTGTAAACTTTTATTTCATCTTCTAGTACTTGTAAGTAGTGGCTTCGGTAGTTTGAGATATACGAGTTATTGAGCAAATATAAGACCATCATGCATGGTCGCTTCCCTGACTTCTTTGGCACATACTCTATTTCTTCCCTCCTCAATGCTTCTTGCGAAACTGTTCGGTACACATTACGATGCAACCGGCTAATAGACCGGGGGATCGAATTTAAAATATTGCCCTAAGCACAATCGATCATATGTTCGGCGTCTCGGAGTTTGCTTTATATGCATTGGTTCTGAACTATGTCTTGGGTAAATTGTTAGGTTGCCTGGCTCCTATGCTTCCCCCTTTACGTTTCGCTCGTTGAGATAAAAGGGCAAAGGAAGAACCACAACTATTGTATTTCCAGCTAGCCTGGTCAGGCACCTCAGGGGAGAAAGCCGAAAACTGACTGTCATAGTACACGGGAGCCGGTCTGCGCATCCGAGCATAAGTGTTATATTAAAAACTTCGTTGGAGGTTATTCCGTGTCATACGGTGGGTTTCGTACTTGTCAAACCATGTGATGGTGGCTTTAACCGTGGTTCATCCAAACATCAGGGGGCTAGTCATCATCCCCCGCGTTCCTTTTTTACGCTCCTACAGCTAAGTGAAAGCAGTAAAGCATTATGGTCTGATTGCCTTGTCCCCCTCATACTACCACCTTCAGGTATCGATAGCTCGGTTAAGGGTCACAGTGCGTAGTCAGAGACACCTCACATAGTATCTACATGGGCGCTGAAGCTGACGACTTGCAACTTTTAGTTTAAACGGCCACACAGGAGTCACAACGAGTGCAAAACATAAAATACATATTAACCATGCAACATCATCATAAAGCGTTAAAAAGCATTCAGACGTATTCCAACGTGCTTATTCATAAAAGTTATCCTTCGAGCATTGAGCCTCTATTGCCCGAGAACCCTGCATTACTATGGAGAAGTATCACTCAGGGTACCTATGCTCCTTTCCAGGGGGCAGAGGCGCAATAGCTATCTTTGTCGGATCAAGCCCTGGCCAGTGCACCTAGGCCCTTACAAAGGCCATCCGAGTTCCCTCGATGCAGGAAGAACACCTTAGCGCGTCAATCCAAGGTGCGACATCGCTTAGCTTCCGCACCAGGCTGAAGCAGCTGCTCAGCAATGACTCATCGGTCCATAGCCGGATGCAGAGATCCTTCATGGTCGGATCCGCCATCCTATGTAGCTCACTCAGTTGCTTCATCTGCTCGATGAGAAGAGGAGAGCCCTCGCAGGCTTAAAATTGCACCCAAAAGAGCCGAGGCTCAACACCCTCTTCTCGCGAAGCATAGAACTGGTTCACGTCCACTACACTCTTCTAGAGGTCCGAACAAGCGCCTGAGGAATGCCACACCTGGGTGAGCAATGCGGACCTGCTATCGCCGAAGGCACATTGTAGTAAATATGGCTTACCATCTGTGATAACCATGACTTGGCGAATCTTTTCTTCAAAGAACCACCTGTCCACCCGCTCCTTCTGGAGATCGGCTTTCAGCGCGGATAGCTCGATGGCTTGTTCCTTTCCCTTCTACTCAAGGTCCTCGCATTTCAGGATGGCATCCTTGAGCTCTTGCTGAACCTCCCCCACCAGAGCCTCATGCTTAGAGCTCGCGGTTTTTAAGGCGGAGAGAGTGGCTACTACATCTGTCGCAGCTTCATCTGTCGCAGCTCGGCCTTGAGGTTCTCGACCTCCTTCGCCGAGGCTGAGTAAGCAATAAACATACAATTGTACTAAGTCACCAGTGTGAATCACTGATGATGAATATCTTGGATATTACAAGTCGGCTTACCTTGCGCCTCGTCGAACCCCTTGTTCAGAGCGTCAAGCTCCTCTTCGGAGCTCTTGAGCTTCCGATTTAGCTTGTCAAGCTCTGTGGCATTAACGGCCGCCGCTGATGACGAGGCCTACAAACAACAAATATTTATCAGCTTATATGGGTTGAAACCCCCGAACTGTCAACAACACTACCCTATGTTCGGTCCTCTTAAGGTCCGTTAGAACATTATGGGATGAATAATGTCTCGTACATTGTTTTGTCACTTATTTGTATCTGACCCCCGGCTTTGTTTTTCTAAACTCACCCAGGGCTTGGGGGCTGCTATATATAACGATAGAACAAATCTAATAAATGAAAAATTTAGGAAAAGAACATTAGGTGGTTAACCTGGAAGCCCATCAGGAGACCGTTGAAGCCCTCCTTCAATCCGCTATTAACGAACTGAATGCCTCACAAAACCGCACCTATAAGGGTGTGGTGATTCTCAGATATGGATGCGTTCGATAGAGCCTCCTACATGACCGACCACCCAGTGATCGGTTAGCCCGATGGTGATCGGTTAGCCCGACATCTAACCGGGGATTGAACCGATGGCTCCGGAGGCATGGTGCACTCCGGAGATGACTTCAGAGGGGACTGGACATCCCTTTTTCCGGTCTCCTTAGTGGCAAGGAGGGGCTCCTCCCCCAGTCTTTGCCAGCTAAGGCATTAACCTCGGCCATGATATCATCACCCCCGCTGCCTGTGTTTGTCTCCAAAGGAGCCTTTTGGGATGACACCTCTACGACATCCTTTGCAGCCCCTGGAGGTGTGGGCTGCAACGCAGTCCCGCTCTCCGCTAGCTTGGTGGGTGGAGACTCCCCATCCGAAACATGATCGGTGGGGAGAACGTGTGGTGGGCTGTAGATCAAAAGGCGCTTGCACATTAATAACAATAAAAAATTGGCATAAATAGCTCGGGGGTCTTCGGATTCTTACCTTCGAGCTGGGGGACTTGACTCTTAGGTTCTTTTGAGGAACCTTCTCGAAATCCTCGGACTCAGCATCCGAGTCCGAGTTGTCGTCGGGCAGGACCAACTTCGGCCGACGTGCCTTCTTCGGGGCAGGAGGGGTACCTCCTCCACAGTGTCCGGTGACATTACCCTCTTTCTTGTGAGGGGGAATCACCCTCCTCCTCGTCCTCCTACTCTTCCTCATGGTTAGATGAGGCATGAGTTTCCTCAGACGCAGTGTACGGCTGGTCCCTTATGCGGAGACCTTCTCTGATCTTCTTCTTTTTCTTCTCCTTCTTCTCCAGCATCGTGTACGACGCCTCGACCAGCATCTCCGCCAACATCTCTGACCTGTGGTCTTCGGGCTATGGTGCCAGGAAGTTGATTCCCTTGGCCTTGCTCAACCATTTCTGAAAAAACAAGGGGAAAGGTGTTTTGCCCTTTTTTGCCAATAAAACAGAGCCAGAGAATTACGATTGTATTATACCTGGGTAGGAGGGTTATCAACACTTAGGCCCGGATCCTCCTTCTTAGTGGGCGATCTCTTCCGGGGCTTGAAAAGTTCCTTCCACAGTTTATCCGGAGCGGTGCGGAAGAGTTGATGTATGGTAGGCGTATCATCAAGCTGATAAGCCCACATGGGGGAGTCCCGGTGCTGGCAGGGAAGGATACGACGTCGAAGCATGATCTCGACCATGTTAACCATCTCGATCTTGGCTTTGACCATCACGAAGATGCACTTCTAAAGCTTGTCCACCTCTACATTCGACCCCCAGTCAAGACCCTTCCGAAGCCATGAAGTCAATCTTGTGGGGTGTCCAGATACAAACTCGGTTGGAGCAACCTGGCCTTCTGCCCTTGGCTTAGTGATATAAAACCACTCCTTTTGCCAGATCTTGATGGTGTCGATGAAGGTGCCAGTCGTCCATCCGACGCGGGGGATCTTGTTGATTACCGCCCCTTCGCAGTCCGTGCGCTCTGCTGCGATGATTTCTGCTTGACGTTGAAGACCTTGAGTCATAGACCAAAGTGCGGTTCGACCCGCAGGAAGGCCTCGCAGACGAGGATAAAGGACGATATGTTCATGAAGGTGTTTGGGAGGAGGCCGTGGAAGTCCAGTCCATAGAAGAACATGAGATCCCTGACAAAGTAATGTAGTGGAATGCTCAGTCCCCTGATGAAGTGGGGTATGAATACCACCCTCTCGCTTGGCTTAGGGGTGGGAACCACCTGGTTGTTCTCTGTGGCGCGGTGCTAGACATTGGCAGGGAGGTAGACGGCCTGCTTTAGGTCCTGGATGTCCTGGTCGGTGACCGTGGAGGACTCCCACTTGCCATTGGAGCCCGAACCTGCCATGTCTAATCTCGAAGGAGAGGTCGAGTGGGAACTGGATCTGGGCTCTTGAAGCTTAGGGAGATTGAGTTAGCAGAGGATGCGAATGGGAAGCATGAATAGGCCTTGATGGTTTCTCCCTTTTATGAGGCGTGATGCCGATTAGCCTCCCTTTACTACAGTGCAAATCCCTCCGCTTCCCAATACATGTGTGCCGTTATACACGCGTGAAGAAACTTGATATGATTAATCATATCTCATGTGAAATGGAGCACGATCGATGCATTGATGAATCATGCTAATGCAGAAACGGCCTCGAACCACGAATCGATTTATCATAACTGGTTCAGTGGTCATGGTGGGCCGTGACCCTTCCTTAGAAAAATGTCAGAAACATTGTTTACACTTTGACGTTCGGCCTTTGGGACTAAGTGATTCACAATGTTCGGACGATCATATGATCAGAAAAATTACATGTCATCGGAAGCTGAACTAGTCTTAGCCGATCACTAAACGGGAAGAAGAACTCACCTCGCAAGCCCAAGACTCTAATCACGTGGAGAAGCCGGAGCTAAGACCCTTGGCGTTGTGGGCTAGTTCGGGGGCTACTGAGGGAGTCCTATACTAAGGGGTCCTCGGGCCTTCGACCTATCTTTGAATATGCCGGCTTGGTGGGTCGTTCTCTAATTGTTGCAGGAAGGGCCGGATATATTGAGAGCCCACATTCTAGAAGGAAGTCTCGAAGGCGCGTCGTGCACTCCAAGTCAAGATGAGGAAATCGACATCTCCATCCTCAGAAGGAGACCTACCATGTGTAAACCCTTGTAACCCCCGGTGTCTATATAAACTGGAAGGGTTTTAGATTATAGGGTAGAGAAACTCATCTAGGGTTCTAGCTATTTGATCTCGAGGTAGATCAACTCTGTAACCTTCATTCCATCAATATAATCGAGCAGGAAGTAGGGTTTTACCTCCATAGGAGGGCCCGTACCTGGGTAAATATCGTCTACTTCGTCCCATTTTACCATCGATCCTAGTCTCACAACTCGAGACCCCCTACCCGAGATCTGCCGGTTTTGACACTGACACCCAGGATGGTGAAGTGTCATGTAATCGATGTTCACATGAAACCACTAAGGGAATCACAACATACATTTCATAAAAATATCGAACACATATCAAATTCACATGATTACTTGCAACAAGACTTCTCCCGTGACCTCAAGAATAAAGGTAACTAATCACAAATAATATGCATGCTCAAGATCAGAGAGGTATTGAATAACATAATGGATCTGAACATATAATCTTCCACCAAATAAACCATATACTAATCAACTACCCAAGGTAATCAATAGTACTAGTCACCCACATGTACCAATATGAGGTTCCCGTACACAGATTGAACACAAATATGAAGTAGGGTTTGAGAGGACATGGTGCTATTGAAGATGTTGACGAAGAATGGCCTCCCAAATATGAGAGGGTTGTTGGTGATGACGATGGCTTTGATTTCCCCCTATGGGAGGGAAGTTCCACCGATGGAATCCCTCCTCCGTAGGGAAAAAGTGCTCCTGCCCAAGTTCTGCCTCGAGACGGCGACAGTTCGTCCCAAAAGTTCTCTCCTAATTTTTTCTAGGTAAAAACCAATTATATACTAGAAGACGGGCTCCGGAGGCGGGCCGTGTTGAGTACAACCCACCAGGGCATGGTTGAGTGCCTGTCGTGCCATGGTGTCTTGTGCACACTAGGGTGGTCCCCTGTAGTAGTTATTTTCTCCACTGTTTCTTATATATTCCATAAAAAATCCCCGTGAAGTTTCAGCTTATTTGAAGATGTGCATAATAGGTATCTCTGACATGCTTTTTGAGGTCCAGATTTCCAGCTGCCGGTATTCTCCCTCTTTGTGTAAACCTTGCAAATTATGAGAGAAAAGGCATTAAAAATACTCCGTGAAGCAATAATATTCATAAAAATAACATTGTAAATAATAGTAATAAATCATGATTCAAAATGGAAGTATCAAATACATGTTGAGCTAGTTGTAACGCCCAAGATGCGATACTATCCTTATTTTGGCTCGAGGGCATTGACAGGGATAGAAGCACCTCTTGTCGTTTCGCAAGAATGGATATCATATTAAGCACATGTAAAAAGGAGATGAGTATATGGAATTGTGTTACACTCGCCACAAGCTACAACATATCATCTCAAAACAATCATCAATATCAACCATCATGCAGAAGAAACAGGGGCGGACTACGGACGAAATCAAATGATAAAAACGACATGCATCCTTCCTATCATAGGCTGCTGGCCTGGAACCCATCCTAGATCAATGATTAAGAAGAAGAAATCCAAATCAAACAAGCATCACTCTCTCGCCAAAGCATCACATTACATGTACCTGCAACTATTGTTGTAGTAATCTAAGGGCCATAGGGACTCAACAATCTCATTTCCAAGGGTATCAAGACTAGCAAAGCTTAATGGGTAAGGTATGGTTAAGTGGTGAGGTTGCAACAAACACTAAGTATTTATTTGAGTAGCTAACTTACGAGAACAAGTAGAAGAGGGGTGGTTTACGCATAAACAGACGTCAACTAGTAATAATCACTATGTGATCCTAAACACCTACTTACGAGTCAAACATAACCCCATCGTGTTCGCGCTCAGTTCAATACTCCCGAGTGGAGACAGTCACGGTTTCGCACATGGTCGGTGTATTTTATTTGTGTTTACTTCAAGTTTGCTATGACTAGGTGTTCAAAAAAATTTCCAAGTTGCCACATAACTATGGGCACGGCCTCTCGAAAAGATTTAACCCTGCAGGGGTGCTCCAAGTTATCCGTCACAAACTCGCCACATGCTGCATGGAAAACCTCAACCGCAGAATAGCCATAGTATCCTCAGAATTCTGGTGGAAAACCTCAACCTCAATATAGTTTGTGATGGATCCTCGGAATCCCATGCACAAGACGTTCGTTAAAAGTAAAATAAATCCAACAAGGCCTCCTGGTGTGTGGGGACGCCGACTCATAAGTCGTGATCACCAAATGTAGGTATATAGTGATCCCATAGATCAATGCTCACTGAACACATAGAATCTGAATAACAAGAGTCTTACATACATTCATATCGTCTTACACAAAATACCATGACGTTCAAGTCTTAAATAGATAGGGCCATGAAGGCCAAATAACAAACATAACTAGTAGCAGAAATCTTGATCGAAAGGGTAGACCCATACCATGTGCCTTAACCCTACAGGCATTCTGACTGGGAAGCGTCCTAGTACGCATGTTCGTCACCAACGAACTCTTCACAATATTCCTGCTCTTCCATGCCTCGCCAATTAAATAACCAATGGCAAGCCAGTGAGTACTTTGAATGTACTCGCAAGCAACCCATGTTTTGGAACAAGGTAGAGCAATGCATGATATAGCACTAAGTACGTAAGTTTGCAGGAACCTAATTTTGAGTGCAATGACACGATCAATTAACTTGTAAAAGCATGCATCATGAGGTTTCAAGTACCCATGAGAACAAGTTACATATATAAATATAAATAGTGGTTGAACATCTCATGTTCAATTATCATGCCAAGTCATCCGACTTATCTCATGTATCTCCTTTGTCACCAACACACACACACACCAGTTTGTGAAAATATTGTACATAGTTTAAGCAGCACCACTCAACTGTCCTTGACTACGGACATGACTATTCGAATAGTTCTACACTCTACAGAGGTTGCATACCCGAGGTAAGTACCCGAACAACGGCTTTCCCCTAACGATACTAACAAAGAGTCCACTCGTTGGCACATAGCCTGCATGATGTACATGACAAGTATCATCCATCCAGGGACCAATAGTGTGCCCGGTGTCTGTGAAAACAGCCCATGATCGTCCTTTCTGGCACGACGCCGTATTGAGAGCGATCATGTCACTCCCGCCACTAGTAATGCAGGCTCTCTACTAGTACCCATCAAATTAACCAACAAAGCCCCATCCCAAAAGGAGTATCGTGGTTATACAAGTAAGGTTGGGACAACCAACAAATCTTAAATCTCTTTATTTTCGAGAAACACACACACACACAACTTGCTCCGGTACACCACTTCTTTATCAAGTGGTTACCTAGATCAACATCATCCCGCTCGGGCATTAGTGGCACCCGACGGGGTTTTGATAAATTCGTTCAAAACACTATTGTTTCCATCACCATGCCTATACCTGTCCCTTTTTGCGTAGCATTTACTTAGCATCCTAACTACTTCCCACCCACACAACTCTAAGTAGAAAATAGAGTCATGTCATGCAAGTATCAACGAGGAAAAGTATCGGAGGCAACCCATAGAGGTGGTCACCATAGCATCATGATTATCATAACAAAAGGAAGTGCTATGTGCCATGCAATAAAGTGGTTTCTTCAACATGGTCAAATGGTTGCTTGCCTGTCACAAGAAATTCTCTGGGTTCTTCAAAGTCTTCTAATCAAACACCCTCGTCAACAACACAATCTCTCATCGCAATATTGACGGGCAAAAATAAGAGCACAACAAAAACTGAGAAGATATATTACCATTAAAATGTTAAAAATATTGTAAAATAGTAGTTTGAATATTAAAAGTACAAGTTTCTGTTTTGACAAAAAAAGATTGTAAAAGTCATTTTAGCAGTGGGTTTAAATACTAAAAATTAGGTTTTAAATAAAACCAGTACAGAAACATTTCCAATTTTTTTGCAACTAACATCAATAAATACAACATAATATTACAAGAATTTTGGTGGAAGAATTTTTGGATTTGGATTATTATGTAGCCAAAGTAATTCCTGGAACTTAAACAGAAAATAAATAGGAAATGGGCATTGTGCCCATTGGGCCAAATGGCCAGGCAAACCTGGCCCAACTGGCTAGGCTGGCCCAAATGAGCAACGGGCACGCGTGCAACCAGGTTCAAACTAGCCAGGCCCCAACGTCAGCAAGATGGAGAGATGTGTGGGGACGACAGGTGTGATACGTCTCCATTGTATGGACTTTTCCTAACCCTTTTGCTCTTGTTTTGGACTCTAATTTGCATGATTTGAATTAAACTAACCCGGCCTAACATTGTTTTAAGCAGAACTACCATGGTGTTGTTTCTGTGCAGAAATAAAAGTTCTCACAATGGAACGAAACCTTTTGACGATTTATTTCAGAATAAATAAAAATACTCGAGCAAAAAAACAACAAACGGGGTGCCTTGGTTGGGCATAATACACTAGGGCACGCAAGCCCCCCTTGCGCACCCTTGTGGGTTGTGCTCACCTCGTGGGGCCGCTGACCCTAATTCCTACGCTATAAAATTCTATTTTGGAGAGAAAAATCAAGGAGGAAGTTTCATCGCGTTTCATGATACGGAGCCGGTGCCACCTCCTTTTCTTCACTAGGAGGCCAGATCTAGAGTTTGCTTGGGACTTCGAAGAGGGGAATCTTCGGTCTTCATCATCATCAACCCTCCTTCATCACCAATTCCAAGATGCTCCCCATCAGAGTGAGTAATTCCTTTGTAGGCTTGCTCGTCGGTGAGGAGTTGGATGAGATTCATCATGTAATCGAGTTATTTTTGTTAGGGCTTGATCCCTTGTATCCACTATGTTCTATGATTGATGTTGCTATGACTTTGCCATGCCTAATGCGTGTCACTAGGGCCCAAGTGCCATGATTTCAAATATGAACCGTTTATGTTATCATCATTATCTCTATGTTCTTGATCTGATCTTGCCTAGTCATATGCACATATCACTACAGGAATCAGCTACTTTGTCGTCTGCCATATCGAACGGCAAAGTCATACATGGCGGACGGCAAAGCCTTTACCGTCTGCCAGCAGACGGCCAACCGTCTGTCTGAATAAGCTACGGTAAAGGGGGCTTTGTCGTATGCTGGCAAACAGCAAAGATGCATAGGTCCTTGTCATCCGCCAGCAGACGGCAAAGACTGTGGATGGCACACGTGGCAGCTTACGGCCGTTAAGGGGTTAACGGCGTGCTTTGCCGTAGGCTGGCAAACGGCAAAGATGCAAAGTTCTTTGCCGTCTGCCAACGGACGGCAAAGCTACTGCTTCTTTGATGGCCTATGTGGTTTCTTTGCCGTCGGCTGGCTGATGGTAAAGATGCAAAGGTCTTTGCTGTCTGCCAGCAGACGGCAAAGAAACCACATAGGCCAGCCTAGTGCCACCCCAGGTTGCACACGTAGCTGCCACGTGGCAGCTTTGCTGTTTGCTAGCAGACAACAAAGCTCTTTGTCGTCCGCCATCTGATGGCAAAGAGCCTGTACAGTCTTTGGTTTTTCTGTTTTTTATTAAATTCATTCAATTTCACATATATATATACATATATACACATTTGAAAATACTTTCAACAAGCATAACAACACATATACATACCAAATCATATCCCTGCCATATGGATATGATCATCCAACATATATATGTACATACCAAATGAAAAGTCCATATGCAACATATCCCACAACAAGCATACAATGGTTTCATCCATACATACATATATAGGTAGCAAATTTCACATTGTTCATCCTACAAAATAAAAACAAATAGGAAGCACAAGAAGAAGAGTAGACTCCATCAACGCAAGCTTCCTCATCGAAAGCATATCTGCAAATTGGGAAAGAAGAAAGTTAGAAGAAGAAGAAGAAGAAGAAGAAGAAGACTAGAAGAATAAGACTAGCTAGCAGAAGAAGAAGAAGAAGAAGAAGAACAAGAAGAATACTAGAAGAAGAAGAAGAAGAAGAAGAATTTTTCTTCTCTTTCCTTTTCTCCTCTCTTCTTCTTCTAACTAAGGTAGGTAAAATGCCATTTTTTAGCTAAGCTAGGTAAAAATTCTAAGAGTAGGTCATTTTAGAGCTAAGCTAGGTAAATAGGTCATTTTGGAGGTTTGTAAGGTTATTATGTCATTTTTTACCTAAGTAAGCTAATTATATCATTTTTGAGCTATCCTAGTTTTGGTCATTTTGGAGCTAGGTAAGGTTATTTTGTCATTTCGGAGGAAAATAAACTAATGATATGACAGTTTGGAGCTAAACCAAGGTTATTATGCCATTTTTTACCTAAGTAAGCTAATTATGTCATAGATGAACTAGCTAAGCTAAGTATAGATCATTATTGAGCTATCCTAGGTAGTTAGGCCATTTTTGAGCTAACTAGGCATATTTACTCATTTTGGAGGACAAAATGGCAAGTGTAGGTCATTTTTGAGCTATCCTAGTTATAATCAGTCATTTTGGAGCTAGGTAAGGTTATTTTGTCATTTTGGAGGAAAATAAGCTAATGATATGACAGTTTGGAGCTAAACCAAGGTTATTATGCCATTTTTTACCTAAGTAAGCTAATTATGTCATAAATGAACTAGCTAAGCTAAGTATAGATCATTATTGAGCTATCCTAGGTAGTTAGGCCATTTTTGAGCTAACTAGGCATATTTACTCATTTTGGAGGACAAAATGGCAAGTGTAGGTCATTTTTGAGCTATCCTAGTTATAATCAGTCATTTTGGAGCTAGGTAAGGTTATTTTGTCATTTTGGAGGAAAATAAGCTAATGATATGACAGTTTGGAGCTAAACCAAGGTTATTATGCCATTTTTTACCTAAGTAAGCTAATTATGTCATAAATGAACTAGCTAAGCTAAGTATAGATCATTATTGAGCTATCCTAGGTAGTTAGGCCATTTTTGAGCTAACTAGGCATATTTACTCATTTTGGAGGACAAAAGGGCAAGTGTAAGTCATTTTTGAGCTATCCTAGTTAAAATTTGTCATTTTGGAGCTAGGTAAGGTTATTTTGTCATTTTGGAGGAAAATAAGCTAATGATATGATAGTTTGGAGCTAAAGCAAGGTTAATATGCCATTTTTTACCGAAGTAAGCTAATTATGTCATAAATGAACTAGCTAAGCTAAGTATAGATCATTATTCAGCTATCCTAGGTAGTTAGGCCATTTTTGAGCTAACTAGGCATATTTACTCATTTTGGAGGACAAAATGGCAAGTGTAGGTCATTTTTGAGCTATCCTAGTTATCATCAGTCATTTTGGAGCTAGGTAAGGTTATTTTGTCATTTTGGAGGAAAATAAGCTAATGATATGACAGTTTGGAGCTAAACCAAGGTTATTATGCCATTTTTTACCTAAGTAAGCTAATTATGTCATAAATGAACTAGCTAAGCTAAGTATAGATCATTATTGAGCTATCCTAGGTAGTTAGGCCATTTTGAGCTAACTAAGTATATTTACTCATTTTGAAGGAAAAATGGCAACTGTAGGTCATTTTTGAGCTATCCTAGTTATAATCGGTCATTTTGGGGGTAGGTAAGGTTATTTTGTTTGTGCAGGAAAATAAGCTAAGTCTATGTCATTTTGGAGCTAAACCAAGGTTATCATGCCATTTTTACCTAACTATGCTTAGTATGTCATAAATGAACTAACGAAGCTAAGTATAGGTCATTTTGGAGCTAAATTGGTCATTTCTTAAGCTAAGTATGCATTTGTGAAGCAAAACACTTGGGAAGACTTGCCAACATCACGGAGGTGAAGGACCGGTCGGGTTTGCGCCAGGGTGAGACGGAGAAGGACCGGTCAGGGTTGCGACAGACGCAGAAGGATCGGCCGATGCTTGTCGGGAGGCACGCTGCACCAAAGATCATTTGGAATGTCTCCTTAGCATGATGAAACTAAAATGTGAATACTAGTAACTAATGACCATTCAAATGAAACTCACGTGGGTGCTATAGCAATATTAGGCATCGAGTGAGGGGTCTGACCACTGTTCTGGCACACGGTCTGCACATTTTGTTTTCAGGAGTCAGTCATATTAGTTAGTGATTAAACAAACATTATGTGCATGATTTGGCTAATATGTAGGAGAAACTTAAGACAAGGAGCTTGTATAGGGCCCAGTGAGACACGTCGTTCCGGTTCCTCTCCTCCTCCAATAGCCTAGCCGTCCTCTTGTCCATGTCCCTCTCCCTCTTTGCCGCCTGCCTGTTTGCCTCCGCCAGAAGCTCCTGGTCCCTAGCCTCGATGGAGAGCTCCATTGGCCGTGGACGAGGCCTTATCTCAGGATCGGAGCTCGTCTGGCGCTTCTTGATCTCCGGGAGAGTTCTAGGATAACGTGTCAGTCCATCCCCAATGGCTATCGATACATGGGGCCTCCCGCCACAAGATATCATCACGAGATCTGGATCAAAAGGACTCATACTCAGGTTGAAGTCCTCCCCTTTCCTCACATTCCCCTCATCTCTGTACCTCATGAGCTTGTTGCGGGAGGAGATGTTGCTGAATCTCTCTGGATGATCGAGGTCATCCTCAGAGAATGTCTTGGCCTTCTTGTACGAGGCAGTATGGGCCATGGCATAGAGATCAAACAGTGGTGGCACCTCCTTCTTGTTTTCTCGCGCCTAAAAGAGAGGAACAACATAGTAGTTAAGGGCTCAATCTAGCATGGAGAATGAAATTGGATGAATCATGAAGCAAACCACATACCCAGTGATCCCCGTACTCAAACAGTTGGAGCTCCCTTGATTGTGTGGCACACCTTTCATTTGGGCACGCTTATCCTTGGCCTTGTTGTGGTCGTCTAGCCATTTGGGAGAGCACCACTCATCCACCAATGCCTTCCAACAGTCCATCCTATCCGCACACCATCTCGGGAGCACCTAAGTTAGACAAGAGAAATTTCAGCGCTACGCCTACGAATCAAATCAAGGAAACTAAGTACAAGGCCTTAAGAATAGATAATTACCTACATTAACTTCTCCTTACTCAGATAATTTTTGCAGCACTTCTTCTTGGCCCTCTTAATGTTAGTTGAGGTGTAGTAGTCTCGAATAGCCTGCACCCGAGCCTCGTGCCGTAAGTTCTGAAGTAGGCGTTTGCACTCGGCTACGAGAACAATAGCCACTTTCGCCTCGTGTTCCTCAAGACACCTGTAGAAGGTCTGCAATCAAACAAGAGAACACTGATTAGTACAATCACTAGGTGTTGTTGATTTTTAATTCTATAAAGGAGAAATTACCCAAACCCGACGGATCACAATGTCACCCACCGTCTCGCACAAGACACCGTCGACCCTCTCCTCCGGTGGGGCCAGGGCAGCCATGTATAGCTCCTAGGTCAGTGCTACCTGTGGAACCTCACCCTCACCACGCAACTAGACCTTCCCCGAGAAGGGTGCCGAAGAAGCACACCAAGGACTTGGTTGGGCCTGTGGACACCATGCTCATGTTTCCAACCCCTGCAGTATGACAAGGCCAATACATTAGATACTAATTCGAAGAAACATGAAGGCAAAAGGTTAAAAAAGAGTAAATGCACTTAATTCTCCACATTAGGCTCAATGAACCACCTCTGATCGCGGGTCGTTGGCACGGGCAGGAGATTTATACAACCACGCTGGTAGACCTTCTTGCCCTCCTCAACCAGCTCGCGCTCACTAGAGGTGTCCTCAGACAAGTTGTCATTGCCACCATCAACATGGCCACTAGCCTCCGGAGTCACATGGGACGAAGACTCTGGGACCGGAGTCTACTGGGACAAAGACTTAGGGACAAAATTCTCCTGGGACAAAGGCTCGGCGACTGGAGTCTGAGACGGGTCCAAGTTGGATGGGTCCACCAAAGATGGAGCACTCCTGTGCTCGGTAGAATCAGATGGGGGTGGCGACGAGGAAGGCGCAACAACCTTCCTACCTCTAGCACCTCTCTTCGTCTTCCCCCGACCTCTCTCAGTCAAAGAAGAAGCACCCACCGGTTTCTGCATACAGTGTACCAACGCTCTCCGGAGTTGCTGGGGTGGAATAATAGCGCCCCTCCCAGCACGCGCCAAGGAAGGAGGCTCAGAGCGCTCTTAACCCGCGCCCACCATCTGTCAACACCTACAATGACAAAGAGTGAATGAAATTAGTTCAACATAAAAAAATTGAATACCTAATAACATGAACTAATTAATAATATATATGTACATAATAATAATTGAATACCTCACATTACTAATAGTAATCTTCATCGTCTATATATGCTCCGGGATCAATAAATGCATAATCATCATCACTATCAATAATGACGTCCTCATCAACATCATCAATAACTGCATCAACATGTGGAAGGCCTCCTTTATGTAATCGGTCAAGGATTGACAGGTCATGCGCAGCAGTAATCTCTTCTTCTTCCGTATCTTCTTGTTCCGTCTCAGGGGTGAAGTCGGATTCACTATCGCTATCGACCTCAATGTTCTGGGGTGAAGTAGAACAGTTTTTGAAATGTTTTTTGGAAACACGTGTTTGTTGGAAGAATTCTCCTTCATATGTGTCTGGGTTAATGTGAGGTTCATAAGCATCTTCATTGACGGGAGGTGGTCTAAAATGTGGCGGCACATCATAAACGACATCCCAACTTTTCATATTTGGATCCGTTTGGCAGGCCCACGGTAGATAGAAAAATTGGGTTGCCTGTTGAACCGTAATATAGACATCGGGAACATCTAAATGGGTGATTTTTTTGATTTCTACTAGCCCAATATGTTCATGAGTCCTTCTAGTCTCCTTCGGCTGGAACCAATAACATTTGAAGACTACGACCTTTGGTGGCTTTTCACAAAAGAATATAAGTAATAATCGACCCATCCTTCGCCTACAGCGAAGACACAACAATTTGTAGACTTTCGGTCGGCCATAGATAGCTCTTTGCCAAAAGTATGAAAGCGATACCCGTTGATGTCGTATTTGTCAATGAACGGACCTTGTAGTCAAAACCATTAGCGACTTCTCTCAATTCAGAGTCCATAGACTCTCCATTAGCCTACAAGTTTAATACGAAAGGATTGTTGCATTAGCCGCAAACTAGGCGAAGAAATGAAATCGTCTACTGGAAATTACCACTTGCTTTAGCCAAGAGATGAAACCGGGATAGCTGCCTCCATGCTTTGTCAGAAGCTCATACTCTTCGATGGAATCCTTTTAGATCACCTCTCCATCCGAGAATTTGGCGACGTATCGACTGTATCACATATTCGGGAATAATAACATTTCAAAGGAATTAGAAGGTGCGAAACAATGTACCGAGAACTTACTCGATGTACGGCCGCACTTCTGTTAGGTTGTTGAAGATATACAACGAAATGGTCCGCCATTCTTGACATCCAACGCTATTGCTTTCGAAGCACCATCTGGTGTGAGCTTCCCTTTGAATAGACTGAAGTTGGATCGACCTTTTTCACGGTTGGCATCATTGTACCTAGGCTTCGGATTATGCAAATGATGATTCTTGGCTTTTTAGTGTGCTGTCACGAAGTTTGTCGCCTCCTCAGAAATGAATGCCTCGGCCATCGATGCTTCAACTCTATGTTTATTTTTACATTTTGCTCGAAGTGTCTTCTGCATCCTCTCAGTTCTGAAGCACCAACGATTTTGCATGGGCCCCCCAATCTTGCCTCGGTCGGGAGATGCAAAATCAAATGCTACATTGGATTAAAGAAGCCCGGTAGAAAGATCTTTTCTAACTTGCAGATCAACTCCGACGCCAACACTTCCAGTTCGTGTAGCACGTCAGGCGATAGTTCTTTCACACAAAGAGCACGGAAGAAATAGCTCAGTTCTACCAGTACTAGCCATTCATCCTCAGGGATAAAGCTATTCAAAATCACCGGCATTACCCACTCAAGCCATATGTGCCAATCATGACTCTTGAGACCAAATATTTTCAATTTGTTAAGACTCGCTCCCCTCTTTAGATTCGGTGCATACCCATCGGGGAACATCAACTACATTTTCACCCACAAGATCATTTCCCTCATAGTTGGCATCCCAAGATTGAACCATGCCTTTGCCTTCCTCCAGTTTTTCTTTCCTTTCGGTTGTCGTATGTTTTGTAACGGTCTATCACATAGAGCCTCCTGATCGACTCTAGCCTTAAAATTATCCTTCGACTTCCCCTCTATGCCGAACAATGTACCAAAAAGGGCCTCCGCGATATTCTTTTGAGTGTGCATCCCATTGATGTTGTGTGGGCAAAGGAGGTCTTTAAAGTAAGGCAGATCCCACAAACATATCTTGTGAGTCCAAGCGTGTTCCGTATTATACCCTTTGAAATACCCTGGACGATCTGGATCCAGCTCGAGAGCGTTTATCTGATCTAGGATGTGTTGGCCTATCATCGTAGGTGGCGCAATGTTTTTGACAACTCTACCTTTGATGAAATTCTTCTTGTCTTTTCTGAACTTATGGTCAGGATCCAGGAACTGTCTATGCATGTTGAAGCAAGAAAACTTGTGACCCGCCTGTAGCCAACGGAACTCAAGAGCTGCCTTGCATGTGGGGCACAACAACCTTCCGTGCATAGACCATCCAACAAATAGTGCATATGCCGGCAAGTCATGCGACGAGCACATGAACCACACATGCATTTTGAAGTTCTTTTTGGTAGCGGCGTCATATTTCTTGATCCCATTATCCCGGGCTTCTTGCAATTCATCCTTAAGCGGCTGCATGTACACATTCATATTCTTCCACGGATATTTGGGCCCTGGAATTATCAACGTTAGTAAAATGTTCTTTCTTTTCATCATCTCTCCGGGGGGAGATTGAGTGGAATGACAAATACAAGCCAACAACTATATTTTGCTGCCGTCATACCATATACATTGAACCCATCCGTGTTGATGGCAACTCGAGGATACCTTGGATCTGCCGCTTTATCCTTATGTAATGCATCAAAGTGCTTCAACACAAAAGAGTCTGAAGTATGTCCCAACATCGGATTCGCATCTGTATCTAGTTCTGTTCTTTTGCCCAATTTATGCCACGTCATCTGTCTAGCCGTCTCTTCGACCATGAAAAGATGTTGAAGTCTTGGTATGATTTGTAGATACCGAAGAACATTAATGGGGATTTTGGTCTGACTCTTCTCACCCATACCGTAGTGTACCAAAAAATACCTGGAAGCATTGCAAATGGGGCAATAGTTCAAGCCCACAAACTCAAGCCTAAATAAGGCACGTCCATTCTCATAGGCATCTATCTTCTCATAGGGCATCTTAAGCGCACGTATGATTTTGTTCGACTGAACAGATTTGCTGGCAATACATGGCCTTTGGGTAGAAAGTGTCCAAATATCGTCATCATCGTGTCGTAGCATTCTCTGCCCAGGTTGAACTGAGCCTTCAGAGCCATTACTTGTGCGATGGCATCCAGCTGACAAAGCTTAGTGTGCTCGTGGAGAGGACGTTTTGAAGACTCCAACATTTCATAAACGGCCTTTGCAGATTCCTCCATCTCATCGTTCGAATCCCGAGCATCATCAAAGTCTTGCACCATGTCTTCGATCCCGGTACCATGCTCGTTGGTGCGACGACGAACCACCTCAGCTTTGGCACGTTGGGCAGACTCACCATGAAATGTCCAGACCGTATAATTAGCCGTAAAACTCTACTTCTACAGGTGTTTGATCATTTCAAACTTTGACTTCTTCTTAAAGTTGTCGCAATCGACAAAAGGGCACGAGGTTATTTTCTGTCCATTTTTCAAATGTGACTCTCACAAACTCCTTGGTTTTTGTTATCCATTCACGGGTCATGTCTTTCTGACTAGTGTGACCAGTGTAAATCCACCCAGGATCACTCATATTGCCTAGCTACTGGACACGAAAAAAATATATACATGATTCAGCAAACCATATTCATCAGTTAATAGTGTTTGTCAGTTTTATTACGTCAATGCAACCTAGACGCTAGTAGGTAAAGATAGGTCCTAGTCCCACCCGAGTATGTGTAGATTGGGTTCATTTTCCCATGCTCCGCTCCGTATCAGACGCACAATTTCGGTAGCACCTCCCTGTTGTTCTCCTGACACACGTCTCGGCAATAAGCAGAGAGGATGTGTACCCGGAGAACAACAGGGAGGCACTAACAAAATTCTGCATCGGATCCAGAGCAGAGCATATGGGGAAATTAACCCAATCTACACATACTCGGGCTATCCATGGATAACATTGGACAATTCGAAAGAATCATGGTTATAAATATGCTAATGAATGCATATTGATAGATGTAACACTTTCGAACGGGAGACGCATAGTGGTCACGCATACTGATGCTTGAAGACACCTATAGCTTGCAAGTTTCATCATCACGAAGACCGGAACAGAGGAAATGAAGGGGGGAGGACGAGATGTCATTTGTGCTCACCCACGAACGTAGGGGTGGAGCTCGTCGAATGCACTGGCAGGTCGTCGAACACCAGATCCTCGTAGCAATGAAACAACTGCACATTTAAATCCATCTGATCAACATAAATATGATGTTTTGTATAACGAAATCGAAAAATATATGACCTAACTCATAATTCACAAATATATGACCCGTGAGCCTCTTGAAGGTCGAAGAGCACCTTTTTCGGGATCAGGGTGTCGGGGGTGTCATGTCGGGGTTGGGGTGTCGGGGGTGTCGTGTTGGGGTAGGGGTGCTATGTCGGGGTCTGGGTGCCCTGTCGGGGTGTCGTGTCGGGGGTCAGGGTGTCGGTGGTGTCGTGTCAGGGTAGGGGTGTTGTGTCGGGGTCGGGGGTGCCGGGTCGAGATGTCGGGGTGTCGTGTCAGGGGTCGGGGTGTCGGTGGTGTCGTGTCGGCGATCCTTGACTCGGTTACGTCGGCACCGACGCACCCCGTCGCCAATCCTCGATCGAGTTTTCCTTTTTTCATTTTCTTCTTCTCCTCTTCTCCTCCTTTTCTTCTTCTTCTTCTTCTCCTCCTCCTCCTCCCCCTCTTCTTCCTCTTCTCCTTCTTCGTTTTCTTATTTTCTTCTCCTCCTCCTCCTCCTCCTTTTCTTCTTCCTTTTCTTCTTCTTCTTCTTCTTCTCCTTCTCCTCCTTCTTCTTCTTCTTTTCTTTCTTCTTCTCTCTTCTTGTTCTTCTTCTACATTTCCTCTCCTCCTCCTCCTAACTAACTAACTAACTAACTTACTAACTTAACAGAAAAAACTAACCAACTAACTTATTTTTTGTAACCTAATAAACTAAACTAAACTAATTAAACCTAAATCTAAAAAAAGAAAAATCTAAAAAAACAAAAAAAACAGAAAAAATCTAAACCTAATTAAACTCGTCGGTGGGGGTCGGCGCGGCGGCGGGGTGCGGCAGCGGCGGCGCGTCGGTTTCGGCAGGCGGGGCGGCCTGGGCGGGGGCGGTGGAGAGGGTAGGGGAGGGGGTTGTGTCACTGCAGGGAGGGGGCAGGGCGGGGCTGGTGGAGGAGGCCGGGGTAGGAGAGGGGGCGGGCGCGGGGCCAGTGGAGGAGGTCGGGCAGGGGGTGGTGCGGGGAGGGGCCGATGAAGGAGGCCGAGGCAGGGGAGGGGCCGGGGCGGTGGCGGTGGGGGTCGTGGCAGCGGGAGAGGGGGCGGAGCGGCGGGGCATCGGTGGCGGCGGGTGGCGGGCCAGAGCGGCAGCGGGGTGTGGTCGAGAGAGGGAGAGAGAGAGAGAGAAGAGAGAGAGAGAGGAGGGGGTTACAGTCCGTTAGATAGCAAGTTCTTTGCCATCAGTTAGCGGAGGACAAAGAGGTGGGGTGGGCCGTTGCACTAAGCTGGCCTCCACTTGGCCCCACCCCACCTCTTTGTTGTCTGCCAGCGGACAACAAAGAATCTTTGCCATCAGCTGGCAGACGGCAAAGAACTTGCTGATGGGAAAGCCACCCTTTGTCATCTGCTATCTCTTTGTCGTCTGTTTTCTGCTAGTTGATGGCAAAGTCACTCTTTGCCGTCTGCTAGCAGACGGCAAAGATGTGGCAGACGGCAAATCTTCTGATTCCAGTAGTGTATTATGTGTTATGATCCATAAAACCTGGGGTGAAAGAAATCGGGGTACTTTCCGGTGATGACCGTAGGTTGAGGAGTTCATGTATTCACTATGTGTTAATGCTTTGTTCCGGTTCTCTATCAAAAGGAGGCCTTAACATCCCTTAGATTCCTTATGCACTCTACTGCCGTGGGATGGCAAGACAAAAGATGTCATGCAAGTTCTTTTCCATAAGCACATATGAGTATTTACAGAATACATGCTTACATTACATTGATGAACTAGAGCTAGTTCTGTGTCTCCCTAGTTTATGATTGTTCTATGATGAATATCATCCAGAGAATACACCAATCTACTGCCTGTGAGTTTTCCACTTATTGTTCTTGCTAAGTTACTACTTCTACCGTTATTGTTTCGAATCCTATCAAACTATCATATTCCAATGCTACTGATGACTTTGCTGCAGATATTTATCTCCAGGTGTGGTTTAATTGAGAACTCAGCTGCTAATACTCTCAAATATTCTTTGCCTCCCCTTGTGTCAAATATATAAATTTGGGTTGAATACTCTAGCCTCGAAAACTGTTGCGATCCCCTATATTTGTGGGTTATAAGGGGGTCCCACCTGTCATCTCCCACCTTCAGAAAGAGGGGAGGCGGAGCGCACCGCCGGTGATGTGGTGCTCGAGGGAAGGAGCTTGTGCCACTGTCGTGCTCAGGGCGTTGCGGCCAGAGGAACGATGGTGTGGAGGGGCACCGGGAGCTCTCATTCCTCGACGACATGGAACTCCGACATCGGCGCTTCGGGAGGAGAATGAGCCAATTGTTCCTACCTGTAAACAATGGGGAGAAGAGGGGGAATCATACCAGGGTGTTGATTGGGGTCCAAAGGAAGAAGAAGGAGCACTAGAGAAGCCTTCTATTGCGAGATCGACAGCGGTCAGACCCGATGGAGGTCAGGTTGATCCCGAGCATAGGGGCCTCGGGGGGAAGAACTAGCGGTGAAGGGGAAAGATTGGGTGGAGGAGATAGGGTCCGGAGGGGAGAGAAGTGCTCGGGAAGGATCTTTTATAGGGGCATAGTGGTCCACCAAACGCAAGTGTGCGAGAAAGCGCGGGGCCGAAGCCAGAGGCCATGAGAAGACGAGTGGGGGTGTCTCTGGTCTTCCTGTGAGCGTGCGTGAGCTCCGCAGTAGGTCGAACCAGGCTGCTTCGGGCATGCGTGCTGGAGATTGTCGAAGAGAGAATGAAGAGTGGGGTGACACGTTGGAAGGTTGCGGACATCGGGAGAAATCTAGGGGACGCGAGGGGGAGTCCTAAGGTTGTCAGGTGAAGTCATTGGGTGTGGGTATAGTGCGGGAGAGCACTGTAGCATGCTCCAGAGCGCCGTTTTTGCATGCCAGGCCTGCCTCGCGTTCTCTGGGCATGCACTACCATGTCTACTAGCTCTCTGAGGCTTTGGAGATGCTCCTTGGGTGCTTAGGTTTAAGGGAAGAGGTAGAAAGTAAAACCTGGGGAGGAGAGAGGTGTTGCCATGGCTATCTAGATGAAAAAATAGGTATTTTACGCCCTCCAATGATTTATACTTTGCCGGGGAAACTTACTGGATGTAGGAGGTAACAATGTGAAACTGTGGTAAAAGTTTGGGGACAAGGAGAACAAGTTAAAGGGTAAAAAATGATTTTTACCAATCTTATAGAAGGTGTTTGATGTTGAATTGAGAAAGTAAGTGGAGTTTTCTTTCCATGATATTTAATATGATAAAATTGTATGTAAAACTAGAGTGGACCACCAAGTTTGAGATTAGTTGAGGAAACTTGAAGGTGCAAACTTGATAAACCCTAGAAATTGACGGAATCGGGTTTCTGTAGATCCAGGCTTGCAAGTACATTCTCCTTCATACCCCACTTGGTGTTGCATCATAATATCGGGATTAGTGCATGTCGACAAATTTTGGCATCGATAGGAGACAATTCGCAATGTAGAGTTGCTCAAATTTGGCTCTGGACAACAAAGGTTTTGGGATATTTTGGTGAAGCAAAACAACTTGGATTGGGATAAAACTTTGCAAGATCATCTCATATGGCATGTGTGACTTGGTGGAATTTTCCCGGACTTATTTGAGAATATTTCTTATAGAAATATTTCAAATGCTTGATTTAGGCAGAAAGGGTTTTGGAGGGCTTTGCCCATTATTTTGAACATGACCATGTGCTCAAACTCATATATATGGAAAATATATGTCCACTCAGTTTCCCTAGATTTTCTCAAATGTTTTGAAAGCACTTAAATAATTATTTCCTATGAAAGACCATTTCTAGCCTTAATAAAAAGCCTTTAAATAAAATATAAAAATAATCTTTAAAAATCATATTTGGTGATTTTGGGGAGTCTTGTATATAGTAGGTTCCAAATAAACTCTTCGAGGGAAAACTATCCACCCAATTTGAGGACTTTTAGTACAAACCTCAATTTGGGGGGTTTTGAAAACCTTATTTTAATAAATCCTTTTTTGCCAAAATAATATTTGATAAAAATAGTTTTAGGTACTATACACATGGCATGTTTATTGGGCAAGAAGTTTGGATCAAGGAAGACAGTCTTGGAGGGAAGAAGATCATTGAGTGCTAGAACACAATCAACCAACAAGCAGACAACATTCAATTCAAACAAGCACTTGCACTCAAAAGGTTTTAAATGGGTCCAAATTTTGTAAATCCATAGCATAGCATAGTTGTACAAACATGGGTGTGACATGGTGAGCCAGTTCCGTATCTAGAGTCGTGCGCTCTTTATCTATGGGCATTATCTATGAGGAACATTGGCCCGGT
Organism: Hordeum marinum; assembly: GCA_022496015.1. NCBI lineage: Eukaryota > Viridiplantae > Streptophyta > Magnoliopsida > Poales > Poaceae > Hordeum > Hordeum marinum. The sequence continues at coordinate 139,798,535 of CM039672.1, forward strand.
TTGTTGATTAATTATCCACGGGGTCTGGAAATTCCCTATGCAAGTTTATTAGGTTCGTGAATGGTAAACCCAATGTTGGGCCTTGTCACAAGAATTTTATCCCAAAACGAAAATCAAGGGGGTCCCCATAACAACACCAAGCATGTTAGGAGCGCTCAATATGGAACATAACGCCGGTACACAAGTAACTAGGGCGGCAAAGGTGGAACAAAACACCAAGAAAAAGGCCAAGCCTTCCACCTTTTAACAAGGAGATATGTCCATTAAATTAAATATAAATAATATTGTGATATCTCAAGATATCCATGTTGTCACATGGAAACAACCTGCACCTGCAAATAACAACGCTATCAGAAGGGCGGAGCAAGCGGTAACACAGCCAACACAATGGTTTGCTGGGATTTGGAGGGTTAGAGGCTTTTCATGGCAATGTTTGTAGGCTTGACATACAAGTGGTCGGTAAGGAGACATAATGATAGAAGTGAGACAACTAGCATGACAATTATAGTAGTGGTTTCCAAGGAAATGGTCATCTTGCCTGAGATCCAGCTTGGAAGAAGAACGAATCTGCAAAGTAGATGAATGGGCATAGGCGAATGAATCCTCACACCCCCACACTTTTTGATCTATATCAAGGAGAAGCAAATCTGGAAACAAACAAATGACACACAATAAACACCACAACATATTCGTGACATGATGTGCGAACAACGATGATACATGTCAAGTTTTAAATATGCAAGGCATGACAACCACAACAATCAAACACTACAAATTAAGTGAAGTTCAATATGCAACGAGATGCATATTGACGAAACTCCACATTGGAATCATTTCATTCATTCTTGTTTATTTACATGGCAAGTTTAAATGTTATTTAAACATGGCAAGTGGTGAGGCATAACCAAATTAGACTATCTAGACATTTTAAATGAGGTTAGAAACAACATATAGCATTCCCTAGATGACCCCATATATGAATTTGGTCCAGATCTGTACTAATCATATTATATATATATTAAACAGGTAAATAAAGTGCACTATGTGATTCTACACATTTTTCTAGTCAAGTTACATATATAAAACATTTTAAATGGAGTTACGGTTAATTAGTTACGACCAAAAACCATTTTAACATGACATCTATGCAAATTAATACAAACAGAAAGTTTAAACATTTAGACATGCATGAAAGTGGCATATTGTGAATCTACATGAAATGCTAAGAATTTTACCCTTTTGACTCATTTCAATATGATGCATGATTATTTCAATATGAATTTTGGAAAATGCAATCATAATCCGTAAAAAAACAAATGTGCACACCAAAGAGACAATAGGCTGGGCAAGCCATAGTCAATGACTAGTGGGGCCCGTGGGCACTCAACGAAGTCAACTTAACCGGTTAACCGGGGCTTTGGGACACAGTGTTATAGGCATGAGGCAAATGCATGGAGGAGAATAAAACATGAAAAAATAGGGGAACTTGGGATTCGAACCTAGGATTGCTAACCTTGGGGGCTTGTGAGTGACTGCGCTAGCCAAGTCGTCTACTCATGTGCTCACGTATAAAAATAGTGCACATACTAAATAACCTCTATATACAAGAATGGATTTAGCAGAAAAATATGGAGGTTCAACTATGGTGATTACAACGGGGAAACAGACGCCGGCAGCCATGGCAGGGGAACAACGACAGCTTCCCAGTCCGACGATGGGCAGGTGAGGCCGGAGAAAGCTAGGACGACCATATTCGGGGCATGGGACTCCATTCCCGACAGAACTGGTGAAATCCGGTGGAGCTTGGGTATCCATGGAGGTCCTACGAACTTGGTGCTTCCTCTCCACAACGCAAGAGAGACATGAGGGAGGAAGGAAGGAGGAGAAGGAAAGGAAGACAACACGGATGCTGGCCTCGGTCGTCGGCGACGGTCCGTCTAGAGCTGGCCTATCAGCGCGGGGAAGCCGACGCCATGGGAGGTGGTCGTTGGCGCAGCTAGGTCCTCACACAAGGAGGATGACTCGGGGCTAGCTTCCTTGCGACACGGGCATGGGGGCTTGCGGGGGCAAGATAGAGGAGGTCCTTATGGTTGCTACTAGCTTCCTTCAGGCACAACCATGGCAAGGTGCTCATTTCCGGATCGTCCATGGAGGCTGGGGACGAGGTCAATATAGCTTGGGCATGGGGCTTCGCTGCAACGAGGATGAGGCACAAGGGAGGAGCACTCCCGCCTGAGTGGTGTTGAAGGAAGCAGACGGAAAGTTGGCTATGCCATAGTTGTGTGGATTGAGGAATTGGGAGGAGGCTTGCTGATTTGGTGGATTCGGAGGAGATTGCTAAGGAGATGGAGACAGAGGGTGGTGGCCCGCGGTAGAGAGGTACAAGATCCATAGAAATTAGGGTCAGACATTCTTAAATAGATAGGGGTCTAGCTTAGGGTTAAAAGGGACCCTCCAATTTAGATCGGACAGTCGAGAAAATAGGTTAGTATATCCAATTGAAAAACCGATGCTGATTTGGGGTATTACGGTGTTGATCCGGATCCAACGGTCATGACCGTGTGTTTCGGGTTTGAAGAAGATATTGAACACACGCGAGGGATATGTGCACTGTGTAGAGAGGCTAGGCAAAGATGAGAGAGAAAATGGGCAGCCCGGCATCGGTTCTGAAAATCAAAACACATTTGTGATTTGACAAGCTATAGTACCACTATATGTTTAACTCTTCGGGTATCAATCGGACTCCGATTTGGACGAAATTTGGCAGGCGGTATACCTACACTATATTAAGATTTCATGCCAACTTTTGACCAATTCAGAGAATGCTTTATATGCACTTTAAAAAGAATAATTTTCGATGCCGCGGGCGCATGCGTACGTGGTTGGTCTCAAAAGGTGAACGAGACGAAGGGAGCGAACCTGCAACTACGAATGGATGCATGTTTTGAAAACTGACGACAACAGAGTGTTTATGCAATGCGGATGATGCTAATGATGCGATGTTGAATGCAACAAACAAATAAATCACACGGCGTTAACAGAATAAAACGGGAATCTTCTGGAGCGTCGGTTTCGGGCTGCTACAACTCTCTTCCACTAACAAGAGATCTCGTCCCAAGATATTAGAATCAGAAAAGAAAGAGAAATAGAATAGGTTAAACAGAGTTGCTTCTTTACAAACGAGTGAAACCAACCAATCTTGAAGGTTACAAAAGATGAGGAATGACATTAGGAACAAGAAAGAACTTGAAAGCACTCCGGTTGAAAAGAGACATACATGTCATGAGCAAGAATGAATTTGGGCAACACTCTGGTAGAAAAGAGAAGGAATTTTTTGATGAGATGAAAGGATCTTTAAAAGAGGACACAACAGTCTAGTTACATGGATAAGCAAGGAAAGAACATGCTCTTGAAAAATGAGATGATTGTTTAAAGAGATTAACATCACAATGCCTTTGGAAAAAGAATAGAAGCCAGATCGTTGGAAAGAAAGGAACAGCAAAGGAAATGACATATTATCCCACAAATCAATTTGAAAAGCATGCTTACACAGAACGATTGAATGGAGTTGTTGGAAAATCAACAACGAAAAGAATGAGCTTTTTGTGGGCTTATGGACAACATATAAAAGTTATAAGGTGGCAACCGGCCACTAACGGAAAAAATTGGTAGATTGAGATCATTAAAGTGATAATACTCTTTCAACCATAGGATACATTGAGAAGTTGTATCTTGATAAGCACCATGATAGCAACAACCCTTAGGAAATGCTTTAGGTGAACCCCAATCCAAGATAACTCCGAGGAAGAAAATGATGGGTTTAAATATTTCATTCTTGACAAATTCTCTTTGAGACTCCCCATGGATCAACAAGACTATGCTACCATAATAAGATAAGAGATAATTAATTTCACTTAGAAATGCAAGATAAAGAATACTTGAGGTACTACCACAAGAATCATGAAGAAAACTTTAAGAAAGAATTGCATTCTTAACGAGCCACCATGAAGAACCTCTCGAAGAATACCGGGATGAAAGTATGATAGAAAAAAGTGAAGGTTGAGAAAAATAAGATCATGACCTTGCAAGATTAGATGAAGCTTTACGACGAGATACTTGAGAAAGCTTGGAAATATGGAAAAGAAAAGATCAACTATAGAAGAAGGATTGAAATCATCTCAAGGAAAAACAAGAATAAGAATTATCTTATTCTTATCCTTCATCAAGTTAAATGGATGACAAGCAACGGATTTGGCATACGAGTTATTCCTCTTTAAAAAAATTGGGGAGAGAGATAGGGCACAAACTTGAAGAAGTCTTCACCAAAACACCGGTAAGAATTTGAAATGGATGATGATACTACATATGAATGGAGATACATGAGAACAAAGAGATAATGATCCGTCTAGCAAGAAACTTCAACAAGGCACCAGCATAATTGAGATACGGACGGAGAGGCAACAATTGAGAAGAATTTGAGAATGAAAGCTGAAAGCTGAGAACAAACAAATCTTATGGAATGATGGCCTTCATAGGATCATGAAATGAAAATAACTTTGAAATGCTCTGGATAGAGAAGGAAGGAATTTTTATGAATATAAACAATATGAAAGAATATCATCAGGCTAGAAACTCGAACCTTCAAGAGAATGGACCAAGATTCAAGAGAAACTCTCCTTCCGTCTTCAACACTGAGAATTATGACGAGAGTCAACTTCATGAAGAGGGTCCGACTATGGACAAAATCAAACGATAAAAATGACATCCATCCTTGCTATCCCAGGCTGTCGACCTAGAACCCATCCTAGATCGACGATGAAGAAGAAGAACTTCAAATCAAACAAGCATCACTCTAGCATCAAAGCATCGCATTACCTATACCTGCAACTGTTCTTCTAGTAATCTATGAGCCACAGGGACTCAACAATCTCGTTTCCAAGGGTACCAAGACTAACAAAGCTTAATGGGTTAGGTATGGTTAAGTGGTGAAGCTGCAGCAAGCACTAAGCATTTATTTGAGTGGATAACTTATGAGAACAAGAATAAGAGGGGTGGTCTACGCATAAAACGAACATGAACTACTAATGATCACTAAGTGATCCTGGACACCTACTTACGAGTCAAACATAACCCCATCGTGTTCTCACAAGGTTCAGAAGTCACGAGTCGAGACAGTCATGGTTACGCACACGGTTGGTATATTTTATTTGAGTTTACTCAAAGTTTGCTATGTACATGTGTTAAAAAAATTCCAAGTTGCCACATAACCACGGGCACAGCTTCTCGAAAAGATTTAACCCTGCAAGAGTGCTCCAACTCATCCATCACAAACTGGCCACATGCTGCATGGAAAACCTCAACCATCCGTAGTATCCTTAGAATTCCGATGGAAAACCTCAACCTCGAGATAGCCCAAAGTATCCCCGAAATCCTGTGCACAAGACATTCGTTAAAAGTAAAACAAATCCATCAAGGCCTTCCGGTGAGCCAGATCCAGATCTAGAGCCGTGCGCTCTCTATCTACGGGAATCATCCATCTATGCGAAGTGGACAGTAGCCAGAAAATGACTCGGGTTGCCCCAAGGTGGCACTGCCGATTGCTAGGTATGTTAACCAACACTCATGAGGAGCACTGCCTGATTTCTTTATTAATTATCCATGGGGTCCGGAGAGTCACTATGCAAGTTTATTAGGTTGGTGAATGGTTAAACCAATGTTGGGCCTTGCCAGAAGAGTTTTATTCCAAAACTAAAATCAAGGGGTCCCCATAACAACCCCAAGCATGTTAGGAGCGCTCAATATAGAACATAACACTGGTACACAAGTAAATAGGGCGGCAAAGGTGGAACAAAACACCGAGGAAAAGGCCAAGCCTTCCACCTTTTACCAAATATATATGTGCATTAAATCAACTAGCAATAATATTGTGATATGACAAAATATCCATGTTGTCACTTGGAAACAACCTACACGTGCAACTAATAATGCTATAAGAAGGGTTGAGCAAGCGGTAACATAGCAAAACAATGGTTTGTTGGGATGTGGAGGGTTAGAGGCTTTTCATGGAAATGTTGGGAGACTTGACATACAAGTGGTAGGTAACGAGACATAACGATAGAAGTGAGACAACTAGCATGGCAATGATAGTAGAGGTATCCAAGGAAATTGTCATCTTGACATAGATGCCGCTTGAAAGATCAAGGAATCCGTAAAGTAGACGAACGGGCATAGTCGAACGAATCCTCACACTCCGAACACTTTTGGAACTCTATCGAGGAGAAGCAAATCCGGAAATAAATAAATGACACACGGTAAACACTAGCACATATTCATGACATCATGCGCAAATAATGATGATGCATGTCAAGTTTTAAATATGCAAGGCATGACAAGCACAACAATCAATCACTACAACTTAAGTGAAGTTCAATATGCAACGAGTTTCATATTGACGAAACTCCACATTCGAATCATTTTGTTCCCTCTTGTTTATTTACACGACAATTTTAAATGTTATTTAAACTTGGCAAGAGGTGAGGCATAACCAAACTACAGTATCTAGGCATTTTAAATGAGGTTGGAAACAACAAATAACATTCCTCAAATCACCCCATATGTAATTATGACTTTGGTCCATATCTGTCCTAAACATATTTTGTATTTACTCAACATGTAAATAAAGTGCACAATGTGATTCTACACATTTTCTAGTCAAGTTACATATATAAAACATTTTAAACGGATGTACGGTTAATTAGTTATGAAAAAACCATTTTAACATGACATATATGCAAATTAATGCAAAAAGAAAGTTTAAATATATTTAAACATGAACGAAAGTAGCTTATTGGGAATCTACATGAAATTCTAAGTATTTTACCCTTTTAAATCATTTCAATCCGATGCATGGTTATTTCAATATGAATTTTGCAAAATGCTATCAAAATCTGTTAAAAAATAAATGTGCACAAAAAAAATAGGAAAACCTGGGATTCGAACCTAGGACTGCTAACCTTGGGGGCTTGTGAGTGACTGTGCTAGCCAACTCGTCTACTCATGTGCTCATGAATAAAGATAGTGCAGATACTAAATAACCTCTATATGCCAGAATGGATTTAGCGGAAAAATACGGAGGTTCAAATATGGTGCTCACAACGAGGAAAGAGAGGCCGGTGGACATGGCAGGGGAACAACGGCAGTTTCCCAGCCGACCTGCGAGCAAGTGAGGCCAGAGACAGCTGGGACGACCGTATTCAGGGCACAAGACTCCATTCACGGCAGATCTAGCGAGTTCTGGCAGAGCTTGTGCATCCATGGAGGTCCTACGAACTTGGTGCTCCCTGTCCACGGCGCAAGGGAGACATGAGGGAGGAAAGAAGGTGGAGAAGGAAAGGAAGAAAACAGGGAGGCTGGCCTTGGTCGTCGGCGACGGTCCGACCAGAGCTGGCCTGGCAGCACGGGGCACCCGATACCATGGGTGGTGGTCGCTAGCGCGGCTTGCTCCTCACACGAGTAGGATGACTCGGGGTTGGCTACCCTACGACATGGACAGAGGGGTTTGTGGGGGCGAGCTAGAGGAGGTCCTTGTGGTAAGCATGCATCAACTGTTAACAGGTACTCATGTGAACAAGTCTCAACTATCATCATAGAAAGGGGGTTGAACGTCTCATGTTCATCATCATGCCAAGTCATTAGCCTTAGCTCAACTATCACTTTTGTCACCCGCACCCCCCCACACACACCAAGTTTAGTAAGCGCTTGGACGTTGCACACGAGCAGTTATCCAACTGTCCTTGACCGTGGAAATTGCTATTAGAATAGTTTTACACTCTGCAGAGGTTGCACACTTTACCCACAAGACTCGGGGAACTTACGTCTCATCCACGACTCGCGGTATTTAACATACCCGAGGTAAGCACCCGAACAATGCCTTTCCCCTGGCAATACTAAACAAAGAGTCCACTCGATTGGTAGACATCCCACATGAAGTACATAACACGTAGCATGCATACAAGGACCAACGATGTGCGGGTGCCTACGAAGACAGTGCATGATCGTCCATACCGGCACGACCCCGTATCGAGAGTGACCACGCCACTCCCGCCACTAGCAATGCGGGCTCCATGCTAGTACCCACCAAAGCAATCAACAAAGCCCCGTTCCATAAGGGGTATCGTGGTCGTGCATGCAAGGTTGGAGTAATGGTTGCAACTTACACCAATCCGTTTTTGAAAACCAAACACACTTACTTGCTCTAGCACACCACTTCTTTCTCAAGTGGTTACCCAACTCAACATCATCTCCCTCGGGCATTAGTGGCACCCGACGGGTGTTTCGAGAAGTCTTTGAAATCATTTTGTTTCCATCGCCATGCATATTCCCGATCCCACTTGCATAACATCTACTAGCATCCTATCTACTCCCACCCACAAAACCCTCATAACGATTGTAGGGTCATGCACGATGCAAGTATCAACGATAAAAGTAACAGAGGCATCCCACCGAAGTGGTCACCATATCACATGATCGACAACAAGGAATAAGGTGCTATATAACATGTGTGAAAATGGTTTCTTAACAAGGTCAAAGGGCTGCTTGCCTGGCTGAACAAAGTTTTCGAGGTCTTCAAAGTCTTCGGGTTCAACTCCCTCGTCAACAGCGCAATGTATCACCGCGATAAATAATGGGGATAATAAGCAACACACAAAAACATAGCACAAAAATCTACTACTAAAATGCTACCATATTCTGATAAATACTAAAAACTATTCTAAGATTATTTGTCAAAGGTTTTGGGGTGAAAAACGTTTTTAAAACTATTTATAACATAGGCTAAAAATGCCAAAAAGGGGGTTTTAAAATAAAACCGTAGGAAAAAGGTTTTTAACAAATTATACAAATGGCACCATTAAATTCTATAGAATAATCTAAGATTTGTTGTGGTAAAATATTTGGCATTGGACAAATATTAAGCTTTGTGGGATTTTAGGAAAACTAGAGTAAAACAAAAAAGAAAAAGAGGCCCTAGAGCCAACCGGGCCAGAATAGACCAAGTTGGGCTGGCCTGTGGCCAAGCGAGGCCTGGGCAAGCTGGGGCGCATGAGCCGTCTGGGTTCAAACCCGACAGGCAGGCCCAAGGCGCCAGCCTCATAGATAGGGAGAGAGAGTGGAGAGGATGACAGGTGGGGGCCACTTGTCATCTCCTTCCTCTCGATAGGAAGGGGGTGGCGCCCACCAGGGGCGAAGGAGGGCACGGCGAGGGGAGCTGAGGGCAGGCACGGACCCAGCGTCGACCCACCATTCCTCTAGAGGTGTAGGGGACGCCGAAGGCTCGCGGTTTTGCCAGCGATGAGGAAGTACGGCGGAGCCGCTTTGGGAGGAGATCACCGACGGTGTTCCTCTACTGGCAGTGGACGGGGAGGAAGGGGATGACAAGAGGAGAGGAGCACTGGAGCGGGCCTGTGTCCCGAGATCAACGAAGCTCCAGGTGCGGCGGTGCCTTGGTCGATCCCGCGCACTGGGGCTCCAGGTGGTCGCTCGGGTGGTTTGGGAGTGTGAATGGGTGTGGAAGGGAGCGAGAGGAGGGAAGAGGGGCTCGTCTAGGCCCTCTTATAGGCGAGCCACGGTCCACCAAGTCACTAGTGCGCTGGCGAGCTTGAGGCCGAGGATAGAAGGCGCGGGAGGAGGAGCTGGTGTGCCTGCGGTCCTCTGGGGACCTGTTGACGACTAGGGGGAGAGAAGAGAGGAGGGAGTGTGCGCGTGTGAAGGTGCGAGTTGGCCGAGCCGCGCGGCGCTCGGCATGCGTGGGAGGAGGGATGAGGAGTAGGAGAGAGGAGGGGACCGACAACGGGGGCGTGTCCTGGACGTTGAGGGACCCAACTCGTGAGAGGGGGACGCTCGAGGTGGTCAGCGCCATGTAGTGGGCGATGGCTACAATGCCTGTCGGCACTATAGCACGCTCCAGAGCACGCGTATGGCATGCCATGGCATGCCAATGGCGTTCTGGGCACGTCCAACCCTGTCTAGTGGGTCGAGGGGGTATTAGACATGTAGGAACTGGCATAGGATGCTCTGGAGGGTCAAGGGAGAAGGAGAGAGAGAGAGATTCCTTCTGTCCAGAAGGGTAAATTGGTGTTTTACCCCATCTACTAGTGGCTTTAGTACTTGGACTTTTTACTCGAGGTAGAAGCACTAGTAGAAAACGGACCTTTTGTCCATAGCATTAGTCCCGGTTAGGTTTTGAACCGGCACTAATGAGACCACTAGTCCCAGTTCTGGACAGGCAATATTAGTCCCGGTTCATTCCGGAGCTTTAGTCCAGGTTCGTGCCACGAACAGGCACTAAAGGGGTTGAGCCTTTACTCCCAGTTGGTGTGTAACACCATCCGGGACTAAAGGTCCTCCAACACCAGCGCGCCACGTGGAGGGCCTTTAATACCGGTCCGTGTTGAACCTGGAATAAAGGGGTGGCCTTTAGTCCCCACCCTTTAGTGTCAGTTGCAAAACCGGGACTAAAGGCCCTTACGAACCGAAACTAAAAACCCCTTTTCTACTAGTGAAGGAGCATCCTAGGGGTAGTGGTAAAAGTTTGAGACCAAGAGGAATAGGTTTCGGGGGTGAAGCAGGGCTTTTACCAATCAGGCAGAAGGTATTTGATCAAGGTTTGGGCCCCCGGCCTTCTTTCCAGGCTGGCCACTACCTCCCCCCTGGGCGGCACCGACCGTGGGGAGGGAGCAGCACTGTCCCGAGGACGTGGCTCATGGGTCCATCCATGTCGGGCACACCCGCGGTGCTTCTTGCGCCCAGCATCCTGGCGGGAGTTGCCGATGTGTGTCACACCCTGTCTTTTTGCCTCTTGTGACTAAGTAACTATAGCTCAAATTAGTACCAATTAAACGTTTTGTGTTCTTCGGATGCTTGACTTGATGGTTGATTGCTTGTTTGTGTGCTCTAATTCATAAAATTCTTCTTCTCTCAAAACCCATCTCCCTCGTCCAAAGCATTACCCAATGATCATGCCATGTGTATAGGACATAAATTATGTATATAAAATATTATTTTCACCAACAAGCATTTATTAAATTTAAGCTTTCAAAAACCCCTGAATTGAGGTTTGTACTACAAATCCTCAAATTAGGGAGTATGTTTTGCCCAAATATTTTATCTGGATCCTATTATCCAAAATACTTCCGAAAACCACAAAATTATTACTTTAAAAGTTATTTCCTATTTTATTTAAAGGTTTTTTCTTAAGGCGAAAAATGGTTTTTATAAGGAAAAATTATTTTCATACTTCAAAAAATATTTTAGAAAATTTAGGGAAACTGAGTGGATATATATTGTCCATTTATAAGAGTTTCAACACATGGTCATGTTCAAACTATTGGACAAAACCCTCCAAAACCCTTTTTGCCTTTTTAAGTATTTGAAATATTTCTATAAGAAATATTCCCAAATAAATCCAAGAAAATTCTATCATATCACATATGCCAAATGTGATCATAGATCCAAGTATCATCTCAATCCCAATAATTTTGGTTCACAAAAAAGCCCCAAAATCCCCTCTGTCCAGATCCAAACTTGAGAAACTTTACATGGCCAAGTGCCGTCATTTGTGCTCATACTTTGTGGACATGTTCTAATGCTCTAATGATGCATCCACACCAAGTGGTGCATCAAGGAGAACAAATTCACTTGTCCAAATCCCCCAAACCCATTGCTGCTAACTTCTAGAATCAGGAATTTTTGCATGGTTAAGTTTCTCCGTTTGGTCCCAAAATTTTTGGACATGCTCTGATTTCCAAATCACTAGTGGAATCAACAAATTTTCCGTCTGCCACTTCTTTGCCGTCAGCTGGCGGATGGCAAAGAAGCTCTTTGCCATCCGTTTCTAGAAAACGGATGGCAAACAAACACCTGACGACAAAGAAGCTCTTTGCCATCAGCCACCTCTTTACTGTCCACTAGCAGACGACAAAGGAGGTTTGCCGTCAGCTAGGAGACGACAAAGAGGGAGGTGGGCCCACTGACGAAAACCAGCTAACGACCATTTTCTTTGTCGTCTGCTAGCGGATGACAAAGATTCTTTGTCGTCTGCTAGTAGACGGCAAAGAAAACGCTACCTAATTAACACCGTCACCTCCTCTCTCTCTTGTTTCTCTGCCTCTCACTCCTCCCCTAACCCCCACCGCACCCGACCCCCACTGTTGCCCGCCGCCGCCCGTGCCACCCCGGCCCCCACACCCGCCGGGCGCTGCCCCTGCCGCCCCCACCGCACCCACCGGCCGCCGCCCCCCGACCCCCACCACCCCTGCTGCAACCGCCGACTACCGCCCCCACTGCACCCGACCCCCACCGTCGCCCGCCGTCACCCCTGCCACCCCGACCCCCACACCCGCCGGTCGCCGCCCCAGCCCCCCACCACCCCCAACTGCCACAACCCCTGTCGCCGCCCTTGCCGCACCATCCGGCCACCGCCCGAGCCATGCCGTGAGGCAGGCCGCGACGCTGCCCCCTCCCTTAGGGCGGCCCTCCTCCACAGTCCCCCTCCTCCATTGGCCCCCTCCTCCCCTCCAAGGTGATCCTCCTCCCCTCCTCTCCTCTTTTCTTTTTTTTGATTTTTAGGTTTAGGTTTTTGTTTAGATTTAGTTTAGGTTTAGGTTTAGGTTTAGTTTTTGGTTTGGTTTAGGTTTAGTTTAGATTAGATTTACATAATTAGAAGAAGAAAGAAGAAAGATGAAAAAAAAGAAAATAAGAATAAGTAGAAGAAGAGGAAGAAGAAGAATAAGAAGAAGAGGGGGAGGAAAATAAGAAGAAGAAGAAGAAGAAGAAGAAGAAGAAAAAGAGGACAGGAGGAGAAGAGGAGAAGAAGAAGAGGAAAAAGGAAAAGAAGGAAGAAGAGGAGGAGGAAGAAGAAGAAGATGATGAGGAGGAGGAGGAGAAGAGGAGAAGAAGAAGAAGGAGAAGGAAAAGGAACAAGAAGAAGAAGAAGAAGAAGAAGAAGAAGAAGAAGAAGAAGAAGAAAAGAGCCCCTCATTCCCGACGCCACTAACCCCCAACCTCCGATGCCGCCGACCCACGACCCCCGACGCCACCAACCCCCAACCCCCAATGCCACTGACCCCCGACTCCCGAACCCCCGACCCCCAACCACCAACGCCATCGCCCCCCGACCACCGACACCACCAACCCTCGACCACCGCCGCCATCGACCCCCGACCACCAATGCCAACGACCGCTGACTCCCGACACCACTGACCCCCGACCGCCGACGCCACTTACCCCTGATGACACTGTCTCCCAATGCCACTGACCCCCGACCCCTGACAACTATTCTGCCTCGATGGCTGAGGCATTCATTACTGAGGAGGCGACAAACTTCGTGACAACACACTACAAAGCCAAGAATCATCATTTGCATAATCCGAAGCCTCGGTACAATCATGGCGACCATGAAAAAGGTCCATCTAACCTCAGCCTATTCAAAGGGAAGCTCGCACCAGTCGATGCTTCGAAAAAAATAGCGTTGGATGTCGAAGAATGGCGGACCATTTCGTTGTATATCTTCGACAACCTAACAGAAGTGCTGTCGTACATCGAGTAAGTTCACGATACATTGTTTCGCAACTTCTAATTCCTTTGAAATGCTCTTATTCCCACATATATAATACAGTTGATACTTCACCAAATTCTCGGATGGAGCGGTGATCCAAAAGGATTCCATCGAAGAGTGTGAGCTTCTGGCAAAGCATGGAGGCGGCTATCCCGGTTTCATCTCTTGGTCTATGTAACATCCCAAATTTTGGAATGTTATTATAATTATTAGAATGTTTGTTTGTTTGCTTGAGTGATTGAAAGTGAGTGAAAATTTGAAACTTTTGAAAACTATTGAATGAGAGGGAATAAAATGACTTTCCCATGTGATTTGAATTTCATTTGAAAATATTTCAAATTCAGAAACTTTATGCAACTCAATGATTTTCATGACAGAGGATAATATGACTTCTTCAAATTGTATGAAATAGGAGTTCAAAGTTTGAAAAACTATTTGAAAGTTTCCAATATGGAGTTTCACTTTCATTTGAATTCCCTATTTGAATTTGCAAGCATCCAAACCCCTTGCAAAGATTTTTGAGAGGAGTAAAATGACATTCCAAAGCTAGGGGGTATTTTGTGAAGTATTTGAACCATAAAACCCATGGGGTTATTTGAAAAAAATATTTGCAAAAAGGATTTAAAAGCGAATAGGCCATTTCTGAAAATAATATTTTTCTGAAAGTGTTCACATAACAGAATAAAAATGTTCATTGAATGGCATTTATTATTTTGTTAATTGTGATATATAACACTGCTATTTTTGGAACTATATTATTCGCATTAAAAGCTTTTGAATTCGTTGGAATTCGCATTAACTGCTATTTTAAGGCTTTAAAAGCCCGGTCGGACCAATCTGCGCCTAAGGACCCACCCGACCTTCGTAATTAGCGGCCACCGCTAGCTCTGCGCCATTCCCACCCCCGCTGACACCCTAGCCCCACCCGTTCAATCACGCATGCGCCGCGGTCGCCTCCTTCCTCCCGTACGCGCCGCCGTTGCCGGATCTCCCTCGTCGGGATCCCGCGCTCCTTCCCCCCCCCCCCCGACCCCCTCTCTAGCCCTATATAAGTGTTGCCAGTCCCCGCACTCCATTCCCCCCCCCCCCCCGAGCCCCTCTCTACGTCACCAGACCGCCGCTGCAAACCCTCGCCGGAGCCCTGCCCCGACCGAGCCCCCACCACTCGTGCCGCTCGTCTCCGTCACCCCCTCGCCCCTCTGACGCCACCATCCTTGCCGTTGTATTCTCCTGCGTCGATTGGAGCCCTCACATTGATTCTTTTTGCATTGTGTCATAAATTTCATCTAGTTTCTGGAGATGCCAAGTTTGACCATCTTTGAATATTTAAATTTGAATTTAAACAGATTTGATTTAAATTTTGTTTTCTGAATAACTTGAGTTTAAATATATATTTTTGATTGATTCTTTTTGCTACTTGTCACTAGTGATCTTAGTTATAATGAGCTAAAGTTTGAGAACTTTTTGGATAAATTTGATTAGTGTTCTTAACCAAAATAGAATCTGTTTTAATTTCCTATTAGTTTAATTAGTTTGATTTACTTTGTTTTATTTTGAAAATCTGAATTTGATTTAACTTATATGTAGATTTCATTAGTATCTGTTGTTCTCAACTTTAGGAATTTACTTACTGTTAACAAAAATAATTTGTGTAGTTTATTAAATTATTATTGTAGGAACCTACACTCTTTTTCAATTAGGTATAGTTTATTAAAAACAAATTTGTTAGTAACAATTCTTTTAACAAAAGGTTTAAGTATTTAGATTCTGTTTCCAAGTAAAGTTTTTAGTAATTCTTTTCTGTCAAGAAATGTTTTAAACAAAAATACTTTAGTTTACTATAGGAAACTATATTATTCTTCATTAGGTAATGTTTTATAAAACAACTTAGTTTTAGTAGAAATTATTTTCACAAAAAAAAATTAGATGATTTAATCCAGTTTTATATGATAAATATTTTTTTATTAATTCCTTTCTGTTAACTTAGTTGTTATGTATTTTATTATTATTTTTGTTTTATTTGTTTTCTTGTTGCTAAGTTTATTGTGCAAAAAACCTATGTTTATTTAGAAGATTGTTTTTTTATGACTCCTATTTATTCTTCAAAAGTAATTCTTTTTGATAATAAAATATTTACAAAAAAATCCTTTTGTTATATTTACTTTGTTTTTGGTTGCTACTTTTGAAAATTAGGATGTACTTGTAGAGAAAACCAATTTTGGTTGTGTTGATGAAGTTTTGTTGATTTTAACTTTGTCTTAAGTATTTCCTTCATCACCACCTTAGTTGTGTTAATGTAGTTTTGTTATCTTGAGTTTTGTCTTAAGTATTTCCTTCATCATCCTTGTTGCTTTTGTTCTTGTGTTACCTTGTGATTGATATAATTGATTGCTAGTATGATTGCTTATATGAATGCAATGTTTGATTATATAGATTTTCATCGGAGAGTGACGTATAGTTCTATCAAGTTATTTCTGAGAGCGATCTTTCTCTGCATCAACAGTACAGGCAAGTTCACTTTGACCATCTTTTCATACCTATGTTTTATTGCATGTAGTGACATCATTAAACAAATCCCTCCTGTAGTGTTATTGAAATTCTTGTAGTTGAGTAGAATGCATGAGGTAGGAACCCACCACTTATTACTAAAGCCCCGGGAACGCTAGTTAGTGCAATGCTATGCTAAAGTAGACGGGGTCTGGTATGAGTGTTCGTGAGTGGTGTGAGGAGGACTCCACGTCAAAACGATGACTTCATGAAGGCTTCTTCAAGACCTGCATATTCAAGACCTCAAGACTTCAAGACTCGAGAAGCAAGTTTTTCAATACACACTACTGGGTGAGGGATGGTTAAAACGGTACCCTAGAGAAGCCAGTGGATTTTCCTAGGTGTTGCTGGAGATGGCCAGTATTCACGCGGAAAGCCTCACCCAGACTCAAAGGGAAGGATGAATACTTCATGCCCGGAAGCTTACCTGCACAACCACAAGTCATTATGGGCTCTGGCTTGGTTGGATATCGTGGTGACCCTGGACAGGCGGTGCTACGAGATGTAGAAGAACGGTAGGAAAGGATGGGCACCGACAGAGTCGCAGGGAAACCCTTTGGAAGACCATGTTTTGGTCATCCGTTTCTCAAACACCCTGAAGTGCGAGAAATCAAACGGAGGCGACCAAATCTTGTGGGGAACGTGTGCAACACTCTGCAGAGTTAAACCTAATCGATTAGCCGTGTCCCCGGTTACGGACAATTTGAACTTCTAGACTTGGATCTATCTCTGAACTCTCAACACTGGACTGATAACTAATTGTGGGCAACTTAATGATACTTGTCGGCAATTGAGACATCGGTTGGCGGAACCATGTCATGATAGGCAACTCTATAGTGAAATTCCTGATATTCCTTTGTTGTAGGGAAAATAAAATCAGCTTTTACGCAAAAACTTAGACACAGAGCCACAAAGCCTTTGCATATAGAAATGTCTTTATTATTCTGTTCTTCTATGGTGATCTTGCCAGTATAGTCAATGTACTGACCTACACGGCTGCAACGTCTTATGTTGCACATACTCTTCTACGACGGGTAAGAGTACGATTCAGGGTTACGGTCCGCACTCAACTTGCCGTTGGTGTTATTGGGACTCCACCCCCGTTGACTGTATCCGCTGCTATTTTAAGGTATATATCAGTTTTTACATGTGACTGCACTTTGATATATACATTGATGTACTGTGTGTGCCAGCATATTGATCCAGGGATGGCACAGAACACACAGAGGCTTGACTCATTTTGAGTCGGGTCGCTACAGTCTAGGCAAACAGTAATTTCCATTAGACGAGTTCTTGTCTTGGTCTAGTTTGCGGCTAATGCAACAATCCTTTCGTATTAAACTTGTA
The DNA here is from genome assembly GCA_022496015.1 of Hordeum marinum. Lineage (NCBI taxonomy): Eukaryota > Viridiplantae > Streptophyta > Magnoliopsida > Poales > Poaceae > Hordeum > Hordeum marinum. The sequence continues at coordinate 139,816,041 of CM039672.1, forward strand.
GGCTAATGCAGAGTCTATGGACTCCAAATTGATATAAGTCACTAATGGTTTTGACTATAAGGTCCGTTCATTTGACAAATATGACATCAACGGGTATCACTTTTGTACTTTTGGCAAAGAGCTATCTATGGCCGACCGAAAGTCTACAAATTGTTGTGTCTCCGCTGTTGGCGAAGGAGGGGTTGAGTATTATGGAAGAGTTGAAGCAATTTATGAACTTACATTCTTTGGTGAAAACCAACCAAACGTCATTGTCTTCAAATGTTATTGGTTCCAGCCGAAGGAGACTACAAGGAATCATGAACATATAAGGCTAGTCGAAATCAAACAAAGCTCCCATTTAGATGTTCCCGATGTCTATATTACGGCTCAACAGGCGACCCAGGTTTTCTATCTACCGCGGGCCTGCCAAACGGATCCAAATCTGAATGGTCGCGATGTCGTTTATGATGTGCCGCCACATTTCAGACCACCACCCCTCAATGAAGATGATTATGAACCTCACATTAACCCAGACACATATGAAGGAGAATTCTTCAAAGAAACACATGTTTCCAAAAAAATGTTTCAAGAACCGCTCTACTTCACCCTAGAACATTGAGGTAGACAGCGATAGTGAATCCGACTTCACCCCTGAGCCGGAACAAGAACAGACGGAACAAGAAGAGGTTACTGCAGCGGATGACCTATCAATGCTTGACAAATTACATAAAGGAGGCCTTCCACATTTGATGCATTTATTGATGATGCTGATGAGCACGTCATTACTGATAGTGATGATGATTATGCATTTACTGATCCCAGAGCATATATAGACGATGAAGATTAATATTAGTAATGTCAGGTATTCAATTATTATTATGTACATACATATATTATTAATTAGTTCATGTTATTAGGTATTCAATTTTTTTATGTTGAACTATTTTCATTCACTATTTGTCATTGCACGTGTTGATAGATGGTGGGCGCCGGTTGAGAGCGCTCTGAGCCTCCTTCCTTGGCGCGTGTTGGGAGGGGCGCTATCATTCCACCCCAGCAACTCCAGAGAGAAATGGTACACTTTATCCAGACACCGGCAGGTGCTTCTTCTTCGACCGGGAGAGGTTGGGGGAAGACAAAGAGACGTGCTATAGGTAGGAAGGCTGCTGCGCCTTCCTCGCCACCACCCCTAACTGATTCTCCTGACCACAGGAGTGCTCCGTCTCAGGTGGACCCATCTGACTTGGACCCGTCTTGGACTCTGATCGCCGAGCCTTGGGCCAACGAGCCTCGGGCCACTGAGCCTTCGTCCCAAGAGACTTCGGTCCTAGAGTCTTCGTCCCAGGAGACTCCGGTCCCAGAGTCTTTGTCCCACGTGACTCCGGAGGCTTGTGGCCATGCTGATGGTGGCGAGGACAACTTTTCCGAGGATATCTATAGCAAGGGCGAGCTGGTTGAGGAGGGCAAGAAGGTCTACCAGTGTGGTTGTACAAAGCTCCCGCACGCGCCGACGACCCACGCTCAGAGGTGGTTGATTGTGCCTAATGCGGAGAAGTAAGTGCATTTACTCCTTTTTAACCTTTTGTCTTCATGTTTCTTCAAATTAATATCTAATGTGTTGGCCTTGTCCTACTGTAGGGGTTGGAAACACGACCCTGGTGTCCGCAGGCCCAACCAAGTCCTTAGTGTGCTTATCCAGAACCACTTCCCGGGAAAGGCCACGTTGCTCGGTGAGGGTGAGGTTCCATAGGTAGCACTGAGCTGGGAGCTTACGTGGCTACCCCAGCCCCGCCGGAGGTGAGGGTCAATAGTGTCTTGTGCGAGATGATGGCTGACATTGTGATCCGGTGGTTTTGGCTAATTTCTCCTTTACAAAATTAAAAATCAACAACACCTAGTGATTGTACTAATCAATGTTGTCTTGTTTGATTGCAGACCTTCTACATGTGTCTTGAGGAAGACGAGGCGGACGTGGCTATTGTTCTCGTAGCCGAGTGCACGCGCCTACTTCAGAACTTATGGTATGAGGCTTGGGTGCAGGCTATTCGAGACTACTACGCCTCGTTTAACATTAAGAGGGCCAAGAAGAAGTGCCGTAAAAAATTCTGAGTAAGGAGAAGTACATGAAGGTAATTACCTATTCTTAAGGACTTCTACTTAGTTTCCTTGATTTTATTCATAGGCATAGCACTGAAATTTCTCTTGTCTAACTTAGGTGCCCCCGAGATGGTGTGCGGATAGGATGGACTGTTGGGAGGCATTGGTGGATGATTGGTGCTCTCCCAAATGGCTAGCCGACTAATAGAGGTGAAGTTGTCCCTGTCATTTGATCAGATGGTGGCTATCATTTTTGGTGGAGTAGACTTTGACGATCCGACTACGAACATGTGCTGACGCCGTGGCGGAGCAATCGTGAAACCAACTCCGAGAGGTTATTGACCACGCCGGATCACGATCAACCTGACCACGAGGGTCTATTTCCTGCATGCAAACGAAGAACAAGCAAGAAACTAAGATTGCAATCTAGATATTGTGAATATAAGAGGAAAGCTTTATTGATGAAGTGGGGTTCTGTGACACCTTTGTCTGGTCATGGAACACAAACGAAGACCACGAAGTTGCAGCTATGGTGAACTTGTAATCTAAACAAAACCCAAACCTAAATCGATGCCCTAAGGGTTGTATATATGGGGAATAGAGGGGAATTTCATGGCCCCTTGGATGAGGGGTCCGAAACCGACCCTAACTCGGTTTCCCCATACATACGGACTCTAAAAACAACCTATAATATGGTATTTTGAAAGGACTCTCCGAAGATGGAAGAGGCAACAAATCAATAGGTGCATGAGGTAAGAAACCATACACAACTTCAAATGGGCACATCTTAGTGGTAGAATGTAGTGAACAATTATAAGCAAATTCAATATGAGGCAAGCATTCTTCCCACATTTTCAGGTTCTTCTTCAAAACATCCCTAAGCATAGTAGTCAATGATCTATTGACTACTTCAGTTTGGCCATCAGTTTGGGGATGATATGTAGTACTAAAAAGTAGTTTAGTCCCCAACTTAGCCCATAAATATCTCCAAAAGTGGCTAAGTAATTTAGCATCACGATCTGAAACAATTTTATTTGGCACACCATGCAACCGAATAATTTCAAGAAAGAACAAATCAGCAACATGAGCAACAGCATCACTTTTATGACATGGTATAAAGTGTGCCATTTTGGAAAATCTATCCACGACAACAAATATGCTATCCCTCCCCTTCTTTGTTCGATGTAAACCTAAAACAAACTCCATAGAGATATCCTCCCAAGGAACACTAGGTAATGGCAAAGGCATATATAAACCATGAGGATTGAGTCCTGACTTAGCTTTTTGACATGTAGTGTATCAAGCAACAAAAAGCTCAACATCCCGTCTCATATTTGACAAAAGGAAATGTGTAGAAAGTACGTCCTCCGTCTTCTTCATGCCAAAGTGACCCATTGATGCTCCTCCATGCGCCTCTTGTAACAACAAAAGACAAACGGTGCTAGCTGGAATGCATAGCTTGTTAGCACGGAACACAAATCCATCATTAATAACGAACTTGTTCCATGTTCTCCTTTCTTTACAATTCTGCAACACATCTCTAAATTCAGCATCATGCACATATTGATCTGTGATGTTCACCAAACCAAATATTTTAAAGTCAAGTTCTGAAAGCATAGTATAACGACGAGACAAAGCATCAGCAATAACATTTTCTTTACCCTTCTTATGTTTAATGACACAAGGGAAAGTCTCAATGAATTCAACCTATTTAGCATGTCTACGGTTCAGTTTGCTTGACTTCTAATATGTTTCAAAGATTCATGATTAGAATGTATAACAAATTCTTTGGTCCATAAATAATCTTGTGATGTTTCCAAAGTCCGAACAAGAGAATATAATTCCTTATCATAAGTAGAATAATTCAGACTAGGCCCACTCAATTTTTCAAAAAAGTACGCAACAGGTTTACCATCTTGTAATAACACACCTCCTAACCCAATTCCACTAGCATCACATTCATGCTCGAAAGTCTTATTAAATTTAGGAAGTTGGAGTAAAGGAGCATGTGTTAACTAATCTTTCAAGACCGTGAAGGCTTCTTCCTATGCGGTACCCCAAGAAAAAGGCACGTCCTTCTTTGTAAGCTCATTGAGTGGCGCATCAATGGTGTTGAAATCTCTCAGAAAACGCCTATAGAAACCAGCGAGGCCAAGAAAACTCCTCACTTGTGTGACCGTTTTGGGCTGCGACCAACTCTCAATAGCTTCAATCTTGGTTGTATCAACTTCAATTCCCTATGGAGTAACCACAAATCCAAGAAAAGATACTCGGTCGGTGCAAAAGGTGCACTTCCCAAGGTTACCAAACAAACGTGCATCACGTCGAGCAATAAAAACAGTACGTAAATGTTCCAAATGTCCCTCCAAAGATCTACTAAAAATCAATATATCATCAAAATAGACTACCACAAATCGTCCAATGAAAGCACGTAAAACCTCGTTCATTAATCTCATGAAAGTGCTAGGTGCATTAGTTAACTCAAAAGGCATGACTAACCATTCATATAATCCAAACTTAGTTTTAAATGTTTTTTTCCATTCATCTCCCAATTTCATACGAATTTGATGGTAACCACTACGCAAATCAACTTTGGAGAAAATTGTAGAACCACTTAATTCATCAAGCATATCATCTAGTCTAGGAATAGGATGATGATAACAAATAGTAATATTATTAATGCCTTACAATCCACACACATGCACGATGTACCATCCTTTTTAGGCACTAGAATAATAGGAACAGCACAAGGACCAAGGGATTTGCGTATATAACCTTTGTCAAGAGCTCCTGTACTTGATGCATAATCTCCTTTGTCTCCTCTGGATTGGTACGGTATGGTGCACGGTTGGGTAGGGATGCACTGGGAATTATGTCAATCTGATGCTCAATCCCGCGAATAGGTGGTAATCCCTGTGGCACGTCTTGTGGAAAGACGTCAGTGAACTCCTGCAAAATGTTAATGACAGTAGGAGGCAAAGAGGGAGGCATGTCCTAGAATGAAAATAATACCTCTTTGCATACAAAAGCATAGCAATAAAATGTAGCAACATCCAACTCATTAATATCAGATTTTGTAGCAAGTAAACATCCACTCTTTAATTTTTATTTTGGATGCAACACTAGATGATGGTTATTATGCTTATGGTGTTGCTCAAATTCCTGTGCTACAATCTGATTTTCACTCTTATATTTCTCCTGTTATGCTTTACTAGCTCTAGGAATGTCATCTTTCATAATATGTTTAGGAGACATAGGAAGCAAAGTGATATTTTGATTATGAACAAGAGTATACTGATTTGTCCTACCATGGTGTACATAATTTTTATCAAACTGCCATGGCCTACCAAGTAAAACAGAACAAGCATTCAAGGGTACCACATCACAATCCACATAATCAGAATATGTAGCAATGCTAAAATCCACACAAACAGTACGTACCTTAACCTTGCCACTATTGTTGAACCATTGGATGTAATAAGGATGAGGATGTGGTCTGGTGGATAGAGACAACTTCTCCACCATCTCCATGCTAGCCAAGTTATTGCAACTCCCTCCATCGATGATGACGCAAACAGAACGCTCCTTCACAACTCCCTTTGTGTGGAACAAGTTGTGCCTCTGAGTTTGCTCAGCCTATGTAACCTGCACACTAAGAACACGTTGAGCAACTAAACTTTCATACCTGTTAGCGTAATCAGCAGCCATGTAGTGTGTCTCTGGTTCTGCATCCTCGCCACCCTGTTCTTCACTTGCACTGAGAGCCAAAGTCTCCTCATCATAATCACTAGCGGACACATATCCACCATCCTCAGTCACAATCATTACACTCTTGGAAGGGCATTTTCTCGCAAAGTGACCTCCACCCTTGCAACAACGGCATATAACCTCATGTGTTTGCCCTATGGATGAAATAGATGAAGAAGAGCTCTGTGCAGTCCCAAAAGCTATGCTCTTTGTAGAGGGTGGAGTAGGATCCTGTTTCCTGGTATCGTGGTTGGAGTTGGAGGTGGAAATAGGTGGTGTTGCAGCAGGACGTGCGGAAGTAGAGGAGGTACGTGGAGTCCATGATGAAGTGCGACCTACAGAAAAAGTAGTTCTCGCCATTGTCTATCGGTCCTGCACTTCACGTTCAGCTTTGCAAGCAAGATGAAATAAACGAGTGATAGTGTTATACTCCTTATACTCTAGAATAGTATGAATCTCTATATTTAATCCACCCATAAAACGTGCAAGCATAGCTTCAGTCTCCTCAACAATACCACATCTAATCTTGCCAGTTTGTAATTCCTGATAATATTCTTCTATAGAATTTTTTCCTTGTCTTAAACGCTGCAAATTTTGAAGCAATTCACGTTGATAATAAAGTGGCACCCAACGATTATGCATAGTAGTTTTCAAACCAGCCCAAGTAGTTGGAATATTAGCATGGTGTATGCTACAATGTTCTGACCACTAAAGACAAGAAAAACTAGTGAATGAACAAATAGCAGCAACAACACGTCTATCCTTAGGAAATTGTAAGAATGTAAAACATTGTTCTGTTTCTAACTCCCATGTAAGATATATATCAGGAACATATCTGCCCTCAAACTTCAGAATATTCAATTTAAGTTTAGGGAGATGGTCATGATCCCGTACCTGAGGGGGTGGTGCAGCCCTACGATTACGGTTATAGCCACGTGGTCGACCTGGTGCGTATGGTGGTGGTTGCCCCTGAGGCTGATCTGGAGCAACCTCTCCGTCATCATTGTAATCACCATCATAATCATCAACCTGCTCAACGACAGTAGCAGCAGGAGCCATAGAAGTAGCAGCAGTATCAACACTACCAGTATGTTGGGCTTGGCCGAGAGGCACATGTCGCGCTCGTCGTTCGAAAGTGATTCGAGCTGCAGCTGGTGGTGGTAGATGGGCAAGGACCTCATTGAACTTGGCGTCCATCTTGGTGTCGAATGACTTCTCCAAACCATCTAGCTTCTCCATGGCCTCTCCGAAGTTGGTCACTAAGTCTTGTACCTGGTCAACCATCATTTGCTGACATTTATCATAAAGCGCTTTGTTGGTCATGCTCTCCCAGTCGATCCCGTCGTCGTGTGATCCTGGCATGGTTAGCAGAAATAGGAAACACACAAGAATATGAAACCTACAGACTACTCGGACGTGGTGGTGGTGTGTCACAAATCCTTTAAGCGAATCTCAAATTCTTACCAGTTCTTACCCAGCAGCAGGCGGTGATCGGCAACCATTGTAGTCAAAACTCTCAAAGCTTGGGTAGAGCGATTGCCAGGTGGTGTTAAACACACGACGTAGATGTATGTGGAGCTGGGATGGCTTATAATATGGTAGCAAAAAGGGTTAATAATAATCAATTCAGAGATGCAAGGTTGAATAAACGCTGAACGACGATGCTATGTTGGTCCTAGGCTAAACAGTGCTAGAGACGCGAGCCTAAAACATCAACAAAATTACGACGCTACACGTAATCAAGGGAAGAGCACGCTCTGGAAAAAAATCATTTTTTTCGGCGCCTTTTTTATGCACTCTTTTTTTTTGCTCAAAACATCACTACAATGGCGAGTGTCTCAAAACTCTTACCACGTCGTATAAGCAAGATGGGCACGAATTTTTTTGGACTAATTTTTTTTTCTAGATCTATTCTGGGGCTGCGATGACTAAAAATTTCGACAAAAATCACTATGATGGCAAGTGTCTCAAAACGCTCCGGACGACCTAAAATCAAGATAGGGAAAAAATATTTTCGACCGATTTTTTTTGGGCCAAAACGTGATCTGCAAAGCGTGCCAGGCTCTTTTTTTCGACACCTACGCAGGTAGCAAAACGCGAATCCGAAATCAAAAGGATCTCGAAACTAAACCTAAAACAAGCTGGAGTCGAATTGGTGGTGGATTTGTGGTGGCATATATGGACACCAATGGATAGTGATGGTGGGTGGTGATATATGACAGTGGTGATGATGGTGGTGGTATATGGCAACTATGAAGACGATGCGGTGGCGGCGTGACAACCTGTGAATAGAACTCGAAACTCTAAAGTAATAGACACTAAGACTAGCAACTCGACACGACAATGTAACCGCAAATTCAACAAAGCGAAATACTGAAAAGACTATGCAAAGGCTCAGATTGGTTCGGATATGATGATCTAACCCTATTTTTTGTGGCTTTTTCACGGACTAAAGGTATGAACAACAGATGCGATCTAAACTACGAAAACTGGTAAAATCTCACCGAGAAACTTGCAAATCTGATACCACTTGATAGAGGCGAAGTTGTCCCGGTCTTTCGATGAGATGGTGGCTATCGGTTTTGGTGGAGTAGACTTTGACAATCCGACTACGAACGTGTGATGAAGTCACGCCATAACAATCACTAAACCAACTCCGAGAGGTTATTGACCACGCCAGAGCACGATTAACCTAACCACAAGGGTCTATTTCTTGCACGCAAATGAAGAACAAGCAAGAAACGAAGATTGCAATCTGGATATTGCGAATATAAGAGGAAAGCTTTATTGATGAAGTGGGGTTCTGTGACGCCTTTGTCTGGTCGTGGAACACAAACGAAGAACACAAAGTTGCATCTATGGCGAACCTAAGGGCTGTATATATGGGGGAATAGAGGGGAATTTCGTGGCCCCTTGGATGAGGGGTCCGAAACTGACCCTAACTCAGTTTCCCCATACATACGGACTCTAAAAATAGCCTATAATATGGTATTTCGACATTACATGGGCCTGACCCAACAATAAGGTGGTGCAGCACCGATATTAGCCTAGGGGCGAATTTTATAAAGTGCATCATGCATATTTCATCCAAGGCTTCTTGCTCCCATTATGGTGGATTTGAAGTGCGAAAATCATCACTAGAAGCTCCATTGTTCTTTCCCGCGCGCACACCTTCTTCTCCATGCTTGATCCCGCTCCAATGGTTATCCTTCTTGTCCATGCGAGGTCCTTCATTCATATGTAAAACAAAAGTATCTAATTTAGGCAGCATCATATGTTCATGAACATTAGAAGGATTTGCAAGAAACAAAAGTACCTGGTAATTCAATTGATGTGCGCGAGCTCTAGTAATTGGTCCTATATGTATAGCAGTCGGAGTTGTGGGTGTAACATTAGTAGGGATGTCCTCATCATCGACTACAACAAGGCCAATGATAAGTATGCCCAAATGAAAGGTGTGCCACTCCATCAAGGGATCTCCAACCTGTTTGAGTACGGGGATCACTGGGTATGTGGTTTGCTTCATGATTCATGCAATTTCATTCTTCATGCTAGCTTGAACCCTTAACCAATATTTTGTTCCTCACTTTTAGGTCCGACAAAACAAGAAGGAGGTGCCACTGTTGTTCGACCTCTATGCCATGGCCCATACTGCCACGTACAAGAAGGCCAAGGCATTCTTTGAGGACGACCTCGATCATCTAGAGAGCTTCAGCAACATCTCCTCCCACAACAAGCTCGTGAGGTACAGAGATGAGGGGAAGGAGAGGAAAGGGGAGGAATTGAACCCGAGTGAAAGTACTTTTGATCCAGAGCTTGTGATGATATGTGGTGGCGGGAGGCCCCATGGGTCGATAGCCATTGGGGATGGACTGATATGTTGTCCTAGAACTCCCCCGGAGATCGAGAAACGCCAGACGACCTCCAATCCTGAGATAAGGCCTCATCCATGGACAATGGAGCTCGCCATCGAGGCTAGGGCCTAGGAGCTTCTGGCAGAGGCAAACAGGCAGGCAGCGCAGAGGGAGAGGGACATTGAGGAGAGGATGGCTAGGCTGTTGGAGGAGGAGAGGAACCGGAACGACGCGTCTCACCAGGCCCTATACGAGCTCCTCGTGGTAAGTTTCTCCTACATATTAGCCAAATCATGCACGTAATGTTTGTTTCATAAGTAACTAATATGAATGACTCGTGAAAACAAAATGTGTAGACAGTGTGCCAAAACAATGGTCAGACCCCTCCGTCGATGCCCCAGATTGCTATAGCACCCACAGTGAGTTTCATTTGAATGGTCATTAGTTACTAGTATTCACATTTGAGTTGCATCATGCTAATGAGACATTGCAAATGATCTTTGGTGCAATGTGCCTCCCGACAAGCATGAATCAATCCTTCTGCGTCTGCCACAACCCCGACCGGTCCTTCTCCATCTCACATTGGCGCAAACCCGACCGGTCCTTCACCTCCGTGATGATGTTAAGTTTTCCCAAGTGTTTTTCTTAACAAATGCATACTTAGATTAAGAAATAACCTATTTAGCTCCAAAATGACCTATACTTAGCTCCTTTAGTGCATTTATGACATACTAAGCATACTTAGGTAAAAAATGGCATGATAACCTTGGTTTAGCTCCAAAATGACATAGACTTAGCTTTTTTTTTCCTCCAAAATGTACAAATAACCTTACCTACCTCCAAAATTACCAATTATAACTAGGATAGCTCTAATATGACCTACACTTGCCATTTTGTCCTCCAAAATGAATAAATATGATTAGCTAGCTCAAAAATGGCATAACTACCTAGGTTAGCTAAAACAAAGACCTATACATAGCTTCTTCAGTTCATTTATGACATACTTAGCATATTTAGGTAAAAATGGCATGATAACCTAGGGTTTAGCTCCAAAATGACATAGACTTAGCTTACTTTCCTCGAAAATGACATAATAACCTTACGAAGCTCCAAAATGACCTATTTACCTTGGTTAGCTCTAAAATGACCTACACTTAGCATTTTTACCTAGCTTAGCTAAAAATGACATTTTTACGTACCTTAGTTAGAAGAAGGAGAGGATAAAGAAGAGGAGAGGAGAAAAAGAAAGAGAAGAAAAATTCTTCCTCTTCTTCTTCTTCTTCTAGCTAGTCTCCTTCTTCTAGTCTTCTTCTTCTTCTAGCTAGTCTTCTTCTTCTTCTTCTTCTTCTAGCTAGTCTTCTTTTTCTAGTCTTCTTCTTCTTCGTCTTCTAACTTTCTTCTTTCCTAATTTGCAGATTTTCTTTCGATGAGGAAGCTTGCGTTGATGGAGTCTACTCTTCTTCTTGTGCTTCCTTTTTGTTTTGACTTTGTAGGATGAACAACGCGAAACTTGCTACCTATATATGTATGTACGGATGAAACCATTGTATGCTTGTTGTTGGATATGTTGGCTAGATATATATGTTGCATATGGACTTTTCATTTGGTATGTATATATGTGTTGGATGATCATATCCATATGGCAGGGATATGTATGCTTGTTGAAAGTATTTTCATATGTATATATATATATATATATATCTGTGAAATTCATTGAATTTAAGAAAAAACAGAAAAAACAAGGGCAATGTCAAAACTTTGCCGTCCGCTGGTGGACGACAAAGAGCTTTGCCGTCAGCCAATAGACAGCTAAGCTGCAACATGGAAGCTACCTGTGCAACCTGGGGTGGCACTGGGCTGGCCTATGTGGTTGCTTTGTCGTCTGCTGACAGACGGCAAAGAACTTTGCATCTTTGCCGTCAGCCAGCAGACGGCAAAGCATGCCGTTAATCCCTTAACGGACTTAAGCTGCCACCTATGCCATCCATGCCCTTTGCCGTCTGCTCGCTGATGGCAAAGACCTAAGCATCTTTGCCGTCAGCCAGCACACAACAAAGCGCCCTTTACCGTAGCTTATTCAGCCGGACTATTGGCCGTCTGCTAGCAGACGGCAAAGCCTTTGCCGTCCGCCATGCATGCCTTTGCTGTCATGCATGGTTGACGGCAAAGTCGCTAATTCCTGTAGTGAATGATGCCACCACGCGAAGTGGTGAATCAAGGAGAATGGATCTGCATAGCTAGATCTAAGCAAATCGATTTTTGCCCATTTATAGGGTTTGAAACTTTTGCATTGGCCACTTTCTTGAAATGAGCTAAAAGTTTGTGGACAAGTTCATTTGGTCCTAATTGTAATTCCTATAAAATCTCATGGCAATTAGACTCCATTTACTTACCCAAAAATACATCAAACACCTTTAGGTGAAAATTGGAAGTTTCCGTTTTCACCTTTTTATCCTGATCTCCTTGAGCTAGGATCACCTCTACCTAGTCTCCTTCTAACCCTAGTAATTAGAAAGCCAAGGCCTCAGGACAATTATTAGAGGACTAAAAACCTCCATTTTACCCCCTAGACAACATTATTTTCTCTCCCTCTCAGCTTTCCTTCTTAACTCAGGCATCCTAGTAGCATCCAATTCATTGTCCACCTTGTTTACCCCTTGGACATTATGAACACTGCTGGTCACGTTCAATATGCCAAAAGAATACCATGGAATGCCATTTGGGTGCTCTGGAGCGTGCTACAGTGCACGAGAGCACTGTAGTCGTGCCCATCCCCAAGCCCTGACAACCTCGGGTCGTTCCCAAATGCTAGTGGTCCTACCTTGGCATCCACGACAAATAGGGTGGTCAGCCCCCTCCATCCTCACCTCTCCGATGCCCTGCTCGCGCGTGCCCAAGCACCACCGAGCTCTGCCACTCCCTGTCATCGTGAGGGTCCCACCTCAAGTTTGCCCTGGTCCACTTTTAACGTCCCCTCGACCTGGAATAGCCTCACGAGTACCAGAGGCAGCTCCATGTCGCCTCCCTGTCCACCAGAGCCGTGCCCGTGGGTGGCCGTGAACCTTGTCGACGGGGACCCCTAGCAACGCTATAAATAGCGGCCCTGGACCCCGCTTATCCCCGTTTCTAACCTCCCCACACTCCAAATCGCTCCCCCACACCTCTCCCCTGGTTTTCGAGCTCGGAGGCTCACGTTTGAGGAGGAGCTCCATCGCCATGGATCACAGCTAACCGGACGGTACCGAGCTCCATTCCCTCTCCCGTTTCATTCCCTAGACCCCCTTGATCCCAGAGAGCTGACGTGGCCCTATGTTGATTGGATTGGAGGCGAGCTTGAGAGGTTCATCCTCTCCTTCTTTGGCCTCCGCTCGGATTTGACGCCGTCGTTGATTCCCTCAACGTCGGTGACCACCTCCACCACCCACCAAAGCGTGGCTCGACGCTGGTCACGGCTCTGCCCTCCTCTTGGGCCGCCATTGCCTCGAACGCCCCTAGTGAGCATCCCCTCTCCCCTGTCCAAAGGTAGAAGACAACATATGGAGGGCCCGCCTGTCATCCTCCTACCCCTCTATCTCTCCCTGACCAATGGGGCCCTGGACCCGCTTGTTGGGTTTGACCTGGGTCGTCACGCGGCAAGTGGAGGCATACTCCTCCACCCCGCCTTGGACGTGGCCCACCCATGGCGCAGTGTTTCGCCCCTAGGCCCTTTTCACTCTAGGCTAGCTCGTTGACACCCTTATGGCCCAAGTTGCATAGTGGGATTTCTCCTTTTGTTTTTCTTTATTAATTTGCAAAATTTCCACAACACAAAATCTTTGTCCAAATTCAATGATTCAAATTCCAAATTTTTTCTAAAACCCAAGCAACTTAATGATAAAAGTTTCATATTTTTACACTACAAGTTCTTATAACAGCCGTTCTCCCCCACTCCACTAACCGCCCACTCTCTCCCCCGCCACTCTCTCTCTCTCCATCCACACACACCGCATGGATCCACCACCACCACTGCTCCCAGTGTCCGACCACCCCTCCCGGAGCTCCTCCCTGTGCGACCCCTCGCCACGGCCATCCCTCATCAAGGTGACCCCTCGCCCGCTCCCAGCACCGCCCCCTCCCCCAGCTCTAGCCCAACTAGCCTCCTAGCCATCCCTACCCTCGCTGGCTCACGGCACCGCCCCCTCACCATACCTCCTCCCTGCGCCACCCCTCCCCCGCCCTAGCGCCTCCCCCTCCATAGCGGCCACCCCTACCCCGCCTCCCGCACCGGCCATCCTCCCAGCCGCCCCTTCCCTCGTAGGCTCCTGGCTCTGCCCCCACCCCATGGCTCCCCCTCCCTACAGCTTCCCCCTCCCCTCGCCGCCTCGGCCACACCCGCCGCCCTGGCCATTACCAACTCCGGTGAGTGCCCGCCCCCACCCCTCACCTTTGATCTACATATGTAGATAGTTATTTTTTTTGTTTTTTCTTTTAAATTAGATAATTAATTTCCATAGTTAGTTTGTTTTCTATTTTTACTGTTAAATTAGAGAGTTAGTTTATTTTTTGTTTTTCCTTTTCAGTTAGATAGTTAAATTAGATAGTTAGTTAAAAAACTTAGATAGAAAATAAAAAAACTTAGATAGAAAACAAAAAACTTAGAAGAAAAGAAGAGAAGAAAAAAAACTAGAAGAAAAAAGAAGAAGAAGAAGAAGAAGAGGAAGAACAAGAGGAAGAAGAAGAAGAAGAAAGAGGAGAGGAGGAAAAGGAGAAGAGGCAAATTGAAAAGAATAAGAAAAAGAAGAAGAAGAAGATAAGGAGAAGAAGAAGATAAGGAGAAGAAAAAGAAAGAGGATAGGAGGAATAGAAGAAACCACACACCCTCACCCTCAACACCTCTTCGGCCTCCTGTTGACCGAAAAGGTGCTCCTCGGCCTTCCAATGGCGACGGGGTCTTAGTTTTGTAAATTATGAGTTAGGTCATATATATATTCCGAGACATCATATTTGTGTTGATCGGATGGATTTTAATGTGCAGTTGTTTCATCGCTGCGAGGGTTTGTTGTTCGACGACCTCCCTGTGCATTTGACGAGCTCCCTTGCGTTCGTGGGTGACCACAGATGACATCTCCCCCCTTAATTTTCACAGTTCCGGTTTTCATGCGGATGAAACTTGCTAGCTATAAGTGTCTTCAATCATCAGTATCCATGACTAGTATGTGTCTCCCTTTCGAAAGGGTGACATCTATAAATATGCATGTCTTTGCATATTTATAACCACCATCCTTTTGAATTGTCCAACGTTATCCATGGAGAGCCCGAGTATGTAAAATTGGGTTCGTTTTCCCTTATTCTCTACTCCGGATTCGATGCGGAATTTTGTTAGTGCCTCCCTGTTGTTCTTCGGGTACACATCATCTCTGCTTATTGTCGAGACGTCTATCAAGAGAACATCAGGGAGATGCTGCCAAAATTCTACGTCGGATCCGGAGTAGAGCATGGGAAAACGAACCCAATCTACACATACCCGGGTGGGATTAGGACCTATCTTCACCTATTAGCGTGTAGGTTGCATGGACGTAATTAAACTGACAAACTTGATTAAATGATGAAATTTAAATGATGAATTATATATATATTTCTTGTGTGTTTATTAGGTAAGCAAGATGAGTGATCGTACGTGGATGTACACGGGTCACCCTAGTCAGAAAGACATGACCATTGAGTGGTTAACAAAAACCAAGGAGTTTCTGAGTGTTGCATTTGCAAATGGCCAGGAAATAACCTGGTGCCCCTGTGTCCGGTGCGACAACCATAAAAAGTAGACACGGGATGAAATGGGTAAACACTTAAAGAAGTGGGGTTTTACGCCTGATTATACAGTGTGGAGATTTCATGGTGAGTCTGCCCAGCATGTCAGAGCTGAGGTGGTTCATCATCACACCGACGAGGATGGTACCGGGATCGAAGACATGGTGCAAGACTTTGATGATGCTTGGGATTCGGACAATGAGATGGAGGAATTTACAAAGGCCTTCTATGAAATGTTGGAGTCTTCAAACCGTCCTCTCTAGAAGCACACTAAGCTTTGTCAGCTAGATGCCATCACGCAAGTAATGGCTCTGAACGCTCAGTTCAACCTGGGAAGGGAATACTTCGATACGATGATGACGATATTTGGATACTTTCTACCCAAAGGCCATATATTTCTTGCAAACCTGTACCAGTCGAACAAAGTCCTACGTGCGCTTAAGATGCCCTATGAGAAGATAGATGCATGTGAAAATGGATGTGCCTTATTTAGGCTTGAGTATGCGGGCTTGAACTATTGTCCCATTTGCAAGTCTTCCAGGTATGTTGTGGTAGACAACATTATGGGTGAGAAGAGTCAGACCGAAATCCCACTAAATGTTCTTCGGTATATGTCAATCATACCAAGACTTCAACGTCTTTTCATGGTCGAAGCGACGGCCAGACAGATGACGTGGCACAATTTGGGCAAAAGAACCGAACTAGATGCAGATGGGAATCCGATGTTGGGACACACTTCAGACGCTTTTGCGTGGAAGCACTTAGATGCATTACATAAGGATAAAGCGGCAGATCCAAAGCATCCTCGAGTCTCCATCATCATGGATGGGTTCTATGTGTTTGGTATGACGGTAACCCAATACAGTTGTTGGCCCGTATTTTTCATTCCACTTAGTCTCCCCCCGGAGAGATTATGAAAAGAAAGAACATTTCCTTGACGTTGATAATTCCAAGGCCCAACTATCCGGGGAAGAATATGAATGTGTACATGCATCTGCTTAAGGATGAATTGCAAGAAGCTTGGGATAATGGAATAAAGACATATGACACCACTACAAAACATAACTTCAAAATGCATGTGTGGTACATGTACTCGACACATCACTTGCCGCCGTATGTGCTATTCATTGGCTGGTGTCTGCATGGAAGGTTCCCGTGCCCCACATGCAAGGTAGCTCTTGAGTTCCGTTGGCTGCAGGCGGGTCATAAGTATTCTTGCTTCACCTTGCAT
Organism: Hordeum marinum; assembly: GCA_022496015.1. NCBI lineage: Eukaryota > Viridiplantae > Streptophyta > Magnoliopsida > Poales > Poaceae > Hordeum > Hordeum marinum. The sequence goes on from CM039672.1 coordinate 139,832,739, forward strand.
AGACAGTTCCTGGATCCTAGCCATAAGTTCAGAAAAGACAAGAAGAATTTCATGAAAGGTAGAGTTGTCAAAAACTCTGCACCACCGGCATTAACAGGCCAACAGACCCTGGATTAGTTAAACGCTCTCGAGCCTGATCCAGCGCATGCAGGGTATTTCAGAGGGTATAATTCTGAACATGCCTGGACTCACAAGATATGCTTGTTGGATTTGCTTACTTTCAAGACCTCCTTTCGCCACACAACATTGACGTGATGCACACTGAAAAGAATATCGCCAGGCCCTTTTTGGTACATTGTTCGGCATAGAGGGGAAGTCAAAGGATAATCCTAAGGATAGAGCCGATCAGGAGGCTCTATGTGATAGACCATTACAAAACATGCAACAACCAAAAGGAAAGAAGAACTTGAGGAAGCCAAAGGCATGATTCAATCTTGGAAGGCCAGCTATGAGGGAAATGATCTTGTAGGTGAAAATGCAGTTGATGTTCCTAGATCGGTATGCAACAAATCTAAAGAGGGGAGCGAGTCTTGACAAATTGAAAATATTTGGTCTCGGTCATGATTAGCACATAAGGCTTGAGCGGGTAATGCTGGTAATGTTGCGTGGCTTTATCCCTGAGGATGAATGGCTAGTACTGGCAGACCTGAGCTATTTCTTCCGCACTCGATGTGCGAAAGAACTATCGCCTGACATGCAAGATGAACTAGAAGAGTTGGCGCCGGAGTTGATCTGCAAGTTAGAAAAGATCTTTCCATCAGGCTTCTTTAATCCATTGCAACATTTGATTTTGCATCTCCCGACAGAGGCAAGATGTAACATCCCAAAATTTCATTTTGGAATGTTATGAAATATAGCTATGCATCCATCATCATCATTGCTTGAATGTATGGAATTGTAGAAATGCTTCTTCTGACTTTCTGAAAGTCCCTTTCTATTTTCAATGTGTTGCTTTCACCTATTTGAAATTCTTGGTAAAAAGTTGAAATAAGAGAGGAGGAACATGACACTCCACACCAGGACCTAATTGGTGATTTATTTGAACAATAAAAACCATGGGTTGTTTTGAAAATATTTGCAAAAGGATTTAAACGTAACGGTCCGACCCACCTTAGTTATTACCCCTGACTTTCCTAATTTGCGGCCGACCGACAGCTCTGCCTCGCTCCCCTCTCACTGACAACGGGACCCGCCTCGACCGCCGCAAACTTCGCACCGGTCGCCTCCTTCCTCCCGCACGCGCCGCCGCCGCCGAGATTTCGTCCTCGCCAGAATCCCCTCCCTTTCCTTTCCCGGCCCCTCTCTGGCCCTATATAAGTGCGGCCAGTCCCCAGTGCTCCATTTCCCCCTCCCGAAGCTCCCCACACCGTGCCCGTCACTCCACTCCTCCCCTCGCCCCTCCGACCCCACCATTCGACGTCGGACGCCAACCGCAGCCGCCTGGACCCCTTCAATGCCTCCCTCGACCACCGGATCCCCTCGCCGACGACCTCGCCGCCTCGGACCCGCCGGAGATCCCCTCGCCGGCGACCTCTTATCACTGTGAGCACCCCCACCCGTTCGATCTGGATCTGACGATCCAGATTATAACGTTTAAGCCACGAACCATTTTTCTCTAGCCGTTAGCCGTCCGCCCGTAGCACCTACACGCACGCGCTAGCCAGCCACTCATAGGTCGCCACGTCACCCTGGCGCATGCGTTTTTTTAGTTTTCTTTTCTGTTGTTTGTAGTAACAGAATGTTTTAGAAATTTGTTTTGCTTATATCCTTTTATCTGTTTAGTGTTTTGAGCTAATTCTTTTTGCAATAGCTCACATTTTTCATGTAGTTTCACCCTGTAGTTTTAGATTTTAAATTTGAACTCTAAAATTTAAATTGAATCAAATTTGTTCAAATCACTCAAATCTGAATAACTAGAGTTTAAAAATATATTTTGATACGAATCTTTTTGCTACTACTTGGTATTAGTTAGGACTATCAGATTGCTTAGTTTGAGGATTTTTAGGATGATTTTTATTAGTGTTCTAGCTATAAACAAATTCTGCCTATTAGTTATTATTGTTTAGTTAATTTAGTTTTTAGTTAGTTTAAATTAGATTTAGTTTTATTTTGTTTAGTAGGTTCTGTTGTTTAAACATTTAGTGCTTTACTTACTGTTAATAAAAATATAAATTTGCTTGGTTTGTTTCTTTATTAATGTAGGAATCACAACTCCTTTTCCATTAGGTTTAGTTTGGTAAAACAAACTAGTTTAGTAATAGATTCTTTTAACAGAGTTTAAATAATTAAATTCTGTTTTCTAAGACAAGTTTTTAGAAAATTTATTTTGTGTTAAGATAATGTTTTATTAATAAATAATAAGTTTTGTTTTGCTCTTTTGTTAGTAAACTATAGTTACCTCATCTAATAGTGTTTACCAAAACTTTTAAAACCCTACTAAGAGTTTTCTCAACAAAACTTTAATGAATTTAATTATGTTATTAATAAAATATTTTATTGTTTTCTTGCTGTCAACTATTGTTTTGTTATTACAAAATAGTTTTGTTATGTTAGTAGTGGTTTACCCATCACCTTTTTGAAAACAAAACTTTGTGTGTTTTCTTGCTTGTGATTTTGTGCATTGTTTTGTCTTGATTGTTTACTAGTTCATTTCTGATTTTCTTAGTTACAAATAATTTTGTTGTATGCTTATTGAGTGCTCTTGTTTTCTTCGTTAGATTATCTGGAGTGCGAGGCTTGTTACCTAGAGTCACTCACGTACGAAGATCATCAATCAGGCAAGTCACTTTGATCATCTTTACCCATGTTTTTTTATTGCACTAGTTCTACCATTCCCCCCCCCAATTGCATGCAGAGTAGGTAATTGGAAACTTGGTTACTTTTGTAGTATCATGTGGTAGGTACCCCAACCCTTTGACATTTTGGCCCCGGGAAACGTTCAATTATTTTGCTATGCTATTAGTAGACGGGGTTGGTTGTGTGATTCATGAGAGTTGTGAGGTAATAACTTCAAGACCTATGATGAGCAAGACTTCAAGATTTCCAAGTTTTCAACATACTACTGGTTGAGGGATGGTTGGAACGGCACCCTGGAGAAACCAGTGGATTTGCCTAGGTGTTGCTGGAGATGGCCAGTATTCACGCGGAAAGCCTCGCCCAGGCACAAAGGGATGGAAGGATGCGTCAAGTCCCAAGGCTTACCTGCACAGCCACAAGTCATTATGGGCTCTGGCTTGGTTGGATATCGTGGTGACCCTGGACAGGCGGTGCTACGAGATGTAGAAGAACGGTAGGAAAGGATGGGCACCAACAGAGTCGCAGGGAAACCCTTTGGAAGACCATGTTTTGGTCATCCGTTTCTCAAACACCCTGAAGTGCGAGAAATCAAACGGAGGCGACCAAATCTTGTGGGGAACGTGTGCAAAACTCTGCAGAGTACTCAACCTAATCGATTAGCTGTGTCCACGGTCGTGGATGACTTGAGCCAAAGGAACTGAAACATTCGGAACTCTCAACACAATTAATATGATGATGTGGGTATTAATAACTTGGGTATGAGAATTGGTTGCTGGAACCATCTCATTAAACAACCAACTTAGTAATAATTTTTCTTAGCCCTCTCTTGATGTAGGAAAAATTGTCTTTACACAAAAACTTATTACCCCACCTGCCATATATGCATATAGATTAGATGATTATCTTTTCACCCTCTCTTGTGACTTTGCCGGCATATTCCATATCCTGACCTACACGACTGCAACGTATCATGTTGTAGAGTACTTTTCCGACCAGGAGTGAGGATACGCTCTACGCTCGGTGAGATGCCCTTGGAGTCAGATGGACTCATCTACCTTTGACGCTTCCGCAAGATTTTAGATAGTCTCATGAGTTGGCCTTCAGCCACTTTATTGTAATCTTTATTGTAATAAAGGACTCGATATGAGATTTACGATTAATAAATGCTGTGTGATTTCCCTTTGATATATGCATTGATGTACCGTGTGTGTACCAGCATGATCTTGGGATGCTACGGAAACACCGGAGATTCGACCTTTCAGGTCGGGTCGCTACACAAGATTGGGGGGGGCGTTCAAAATCATTGGTGCTTTGCAACTAACAGGATGCAGAAGACACTTTGAGCAAAATGTAAAAATAAATGTAGAATTGAAGGATCGATGGCTGAGGCATTCATTACTGAGGAGGAGGCAAACTTCATGACAGCACAGTACGAAGCCAAGAATCGTCATTTGCATAATCCAAAGCCTCGGTACAATGTTGGCGACCGTGAAAAAGGTCAATCCAACCTCAGCCTATTCCAATGGAAGCTCGCACCAGCCGGTGCTTCGAAAGCAATAACTTTGGATGTCGAATAATGGCGGACCATTTTGTTGTATATCTCTAACAACCTAACAGAAGTGCGGCCATACATCGAGTAAGTTCTCAGTACATTGTTTCACAACTTCTAATTCCTTTGAACTGCTCTTATTCCTGGATATGTGATACAATCGATATGACACCAAATTCTCGGATGGAGCGGTGATCCAAAAGGATTCCATCGAAGAGAATGAGCTTCTGGAAAAGCATGGAGGCGGTTATCCCGGTTTCATCTCTGGGTTCAAACAAACGGTAATTTCCATTAGACAATTTCATTTCTTTGTCTAGTTTGCGGGTAATGCAACAATCCTTTCATATTAAACTTGTAGGCTAATTCAGACTCTATGGACGCCAAATTGAGACAATTCGCTAATTGTTTTCACTATAAGGTCCGTTCATTTGACAAATACGACATCAACGGGTATCAGTTTCGTACTTTTGGCTAAGAGCTATCTATGGCTGACCAAAGTCTACAAATTGTTGTGTCTCTGCTATCGGCGAAGGAGCTATAAAGTATTATGGAAGAGTTGAAGCAATTTATAAACTTATATTCTTATGTGAAAACACACCAAATGTCGTAGTCTTCAAATGTTATTGGTTCCAGCTAAAGGAAACTAGAAGGACTTATGAACATATATGGCTAGTCGAAATCAAATAGAGCACCCATTTAGATGTTCCCGATTTCTATATTACGGATCAACAGGCGACGCAAGTTTTCTATCTACCGTGGGCCTACCAAACTGATCCAAATCTGAATGGTTGGGATGTCATTTATGATGTACCCCACGTTTTAGACCACCTCCCCTCAATGAAGATGATTATGAACCTCACATTAACCCAAACACATTTGAAGGAGAATTCTTCCAAGAAACACAGCTTTCCAAAAAACATTTCAAGAACCCCTCTACTTCACCCCAGAACATTAAAGTAGACACCGACAGTAAATCCAACTTCATCCCTGAGCCTGAACAAGAAGAGATGGAAGAAGAAGAGGTTATTGCTGCAGTTGACCTCTCAATGCTTGACCGTTTACATAAAGGAGGCCTTCCACATGTTGCTCCTGATAGTGATGATGATGATGCATTTATTGATTTCGGAGCATATATGGATGATGAAGATTATTATTAGTTCATGTCAGGTATACATGATGATGATACACTCAGATTATATATATACATATTATTATTCATGTCAGTATTCAATTTTTTTATATTGTACGAATTCCGTTTACTCTTTGTCATGGCACGTGTTGAAATATGGTGGGTACGTGTTGAGAGCGATCCGAGGCTCCTTCATCGACGTGTGGTGGGAGGGGTACTTCCATTCCACCCCAAAGGCTCCGGAGAGCATTGTACGACAGTATTGGGACACCCAGGGCACTTCTTCGTCAGCGAAGCCCACCGGAAGAGGAGGTCGGGGGAAGAAGAGAGCTCCTAAAGGTACACGTGTCGGCCGCGAGAGAGGTACGAAGGCTGCTACACCTTCCTCGCTGCCACCCCGAGCTGATTTACCCGGGCATAGGACTGCTACGGTGGACCCATCTGAGGTGGAGGCTACAAGGTCTCCTGTCCACGAGCCTTGGGTCGATGATCCTTCTGGCCGACATGCTTCAACCCACGAGAGTCCTGTGCCAGACTATCATGGTTTTATCACGGCAGATGTCCAGGTGAACAGACATAGATTCGAGGCTATTGCTAACAGGGTGGACTCAAAGGGGTTAGTTGGGACGAAAGACACGGATTTACCCAGGTTCGGCCCCTCAAGTCGAGGTAATAGCCTACGTCCTGCTTGTGTTTGTATTGCTTGTGTGTCGATTACAAGGAGCTAGAAGCTTGACCTAGTTCTCGATTACCTCTCCTCTAAGTCGCCTCGGGTCTTCCTTTATATAAGAGGTCAGGACCACCGGGTCGTTACAATTACTAACCGGGTCTCTCTCTATCTTTTTGTCCAAGCTGTGTATGAGTCGGCTTGCACGCTCGGGTCTTCTCCATCCAGGCCGTTTGTACGGCCCACACCTTGAGCCGCCTATCTTCCTGGGCCACCAGTCTTACGGCTCACCTTTGGGCCGGCTCACGAGCCAGCAACATGACCCGGAGCCTCCAGGGCGGGTCATATCGTGGGCTCATATCCCCAACATTAGGCCCCAGGTTGAATTGAGCTTGCTCACTTCATCCTTCTCTTTCGTTTTTTGGCGACTCGCCCAGAAATGACCCGGCGTGACGTCATGAGATCTGCTGACGTACCACTGAATCTTTCATTAACTATCCTCCCGAGAATCGAGGCGTCCGCCTCGGTCAAACGGTGTCGTCGCCTGGATTTTCGCGCCTTCCTTAATCCCTTTTTAAATATGACCCGTGCGGGTCGGAGTTTTCCATCCTCCCGCTTGTGCCTCTTCTTCTTCTTCCTGTCGCCGCCGCTCCAGCGTCCTCATCATCCGACACCGTCTTCGCATCTGCACCGACCGGGCCGCTGCATCACCCTAATACGGACCAGATTTCTTCCGCCGCCGCCGCAACTTCTCCGGTGAGTTCTCCTTTTTCTTTAGATCGCTCACTGCCGTAGTTGGGCTCCGCCGTAGCAAGGTTCCGCCGTAGCAGGGTTCCGCCGTAGCAGGGCTCTGGCACCGCCACCACGAGTATATCTCGACGCCGTTCTTACTTTTAGATCGCGCTCTTGTCCCGCCGCCGCACGCTGGCCGGCCGTGCGTAATGCATGGACGGCGATAGCCCCGCTCCATTTTCTTTCTTTCTGCTGTTCATCGCTAGGTCTAGATTAAATCCTTTTTCGCCGCTTTTGTAGATCCGTAGCCATAGTGATAGTTTGCGGAATTTATTTTTAGGACTTAGCTGATTTTTCAATCTTCCTTTCCTCTGTTGTGTTGCTAAGCTTCTCCGGATCTCATCAACCGGGTCTTTCCACTTCATCTGTAGAGCCCTTAAATCTTTAAGCCGTCAAAAATATTTGCTTGCGCTTTGACTCATCGCGCCTTTTATCTTGCACAGCACTTAAGCCGCTAATATGTCTCGTGCGTCCAACTCATGCAACTGGGTTGGTTCTTGCGTTACAGAGGAGTACTTAGCAGGCTATATTGAAGTGGGTACTGTTCCTCCCAAAGAGGTTCTCAATTTGTGGGTTCCGGGCAACGAGACCCGGCCTTCTCCCCAAAAAGGAGAGATAGTAGTCTTTGCTGATCACATCGAGCGACGGTTCGTGCCGCCCGACTCTAAGTTTTTCCGGGACGTCCTTCATTTTTATAAGCTGCATCCTCAAGACTTGGCACCCAACTCTGTTTCCAACATCTGCAACTTCCAAGTCGTCTATGAAGCTTATCTGATAAGTAAGCCGTCTGTGGGGTTCATTCGAGAATTTTTCTATGCCAACCGCCAAACTGAAATGAAGGGTGGCCCGAGTCTGGAGCTGGGCGGCATTTCTATTCAACGCCACCGAGACATCATCTTTCCTGCTACTCCAATGCCGAGTCACCCCAAAGATTGGAATAAGACATGGTTCTACTACCGAGAGTCCTCTCCCGAGAAAGAGCACTCATTGGGGGGTTACCGCCCCTCCCGACTTAGGACAGACACAGAGCTTCCCGGCCGGCTCTCAGCCTCGGAGCGTGGCAGATACGAGCCGTTCCATGCCAAGATCAAAGCGCTCCTAGCCAACGGCTTAATAGGATTGGATTTGATCCACTCCTGGATTTCCTAGCGGATCATGGCTTTAAGCTGCAGAGGTCGGCTTATGTGCGAGTATGAAGGCAAATATGACAACTCATTGTGCTTTAGCGAATCAACACTGTCAGAGGATGATATTACCACTACCATCCGGAGCCTTGTCCACGAGGCCTCCGGCTCATGCAGTGCCATCGGCCTGGCGCCTTTCTCCGTCAATAATGCAGCTCCTGATGTAAGTTAATCTCTTCCCATCTGTCTCTTAGATGTTGTTTGTACTTTGTTGATTTGGTATCACTCTCCGGGTCATTTCTATAGGCCGACTCATACTTCTAGAAGAAGGAATATGTTGCCCCTCCAAAGAAATCCAGGAAGAAGGTCGTGACCAAGAGGGCTAAAAAAGAAGCCCCGCAAGATAATTTGCTTGACCCGCCACCATCATCCAGCTCAGAGGTAAAATTTTAACTGCTTTGTTTGATCTTTTACCTTCCTGCTTTATTAATGCTTGTTTTACTCACAGGATGAAGTGGAAACCAGCCGTGCCAATGCTCTTGAAGTAAATTACGTTTCTTCCGGCTCAGAATGTTTCGTCCCCCGAAAGTCGCGGCGGGTTATCAGAAAAGTTCCTCCTTCTCACCCTCTTGCTTATCTGGCTCCCGATTTTCTCTTAAAAAAGCAACAGCAAGCCGAGCATCGACAGACTCGAAGCACCGGCTCTACTGAGCTCATGTCCGGGCTACCAAACTCTCCGGCTCCAAAGAATCGCCCCGCCGAGGTTTAAGTCTCTTCTTTTCCTTTGACTTTCCTTTGTAAACTTGATACTTTCTTCACCTTTCTATTTGATTCTTTTTAGAAATCTTCTTCCTTCGGCGACTCTTCGGCGTCAATTCTACCACCGCCCAAGATTAATCCGTTGTAAGCATTCCTTACTATGATATCTGGATATCTGGCTGTTAATATGATAGCAACATCTTCAACTGCTGATTCTTCTATTTTGCAGTGCTCAAGCTAAATGTCGCAATACCAACAAGCTCTCCTCCAGCCCAACTATCCAAGAGCCGAAGCCCGAATAACCGGAGGAGGCTGAAGCAGAAGAAAATCCACCAGCTACCTCCACAGAGCCAACTGCTGCTAATATCATCATGGAGAGCCCTCCAAGGGCTCCTTCAAAACCGGCGACTCCTGCCAAGACCCCTGAAACTCCAGATGTTGTTATCACCGGGTCTGGTCATCAAACGCCTCTGGCTCATGTGTTGACCAAGCATACAGAGCCGGATGAAGCCTCGAAGAAGCCGAACTTTGACTCTTCGTGCGTGAAGATGACAGTCGAAGAGCTCCACGCCGGAACCGGGTTACCACCAGCCGGGATCTGGAACTTCGGTTGGTCTCTTTAATGAAGACAAAATATGAGGTACCTTTCCTTCTTACCATATCCTTACTTAGCCCCCAAGAGCCGGTTTGACGTACTCAATCGTTGAACCGGGTCTTCGTTTAACTTTCTTTTAGAACAAATTCATAGTCATTGTCCCCTAGAATCGGTCTTAATTTGCCCAAGTTGAGTCGGATCTTCCTTTAGATAACTTAAACTGCCATTCGCAGCCCCCAAGGGCCGGCTCAAGCTTGATGAACTTGAGTCGGATCTTCTATTTAGGGGTAAATCAAAGAGCTATAGTGTAGCCCCCAAGTTCCGGTTTAACTTCAAAGAAGATGAGCCGGAATTGCACTGCATACTGAAAGATCAAACATGCATTAGCCCCCAAGTGTCAAATATATTGCTTGCAATCCGTTTGGGACTTGCATAAATTTTATTTTAATACTCGTCTTGTATTTTGGCGACTTATCCTGTATTTTGATGTTTTATAGGAAGCTTTAAACGAAGCCGACTCTCAATTGTCTGATCTGAAGGCGAACTTAGCGTCTCAACAGGAGGCTTGCAGCGTCTCTAACGAAAAGTGTTGGCTGCTGTCTGAAGAGCTGGTTCATATTAAGGCGGAGCTTGCTTCTTTAAAAGAATCTACTGAGTTGGAGAAAGCCGCATTGACAAAATGAGCGGATGATGCCGACTAGCAGCTGACAGCCGTGGCAGATGAGCTTCAAGGCCTAAAGTGTCATATAACCAAGATGGTCGCCGCTCTCTTTGGTAAGTTCTTACTCACCTCATGTTTCCAGCATGTCTCGTTCATCTATTGTGATGGCGACTCATCTTGCTTTGTTTTGACCTTTACAGGGCCCAAAAGTCGACAATTGGCTACAGATAGCCTTTTACCCATGAAGGCTATTTACACCTTTGCAGAACAACTTTACTGCGGCGCTATTTTCACGATTAAGACGATTCAATACAAGGAGAAGATCCCCACTGCTCTGAAAGGTGTCTTGAAGCTCTTCGCCACAATGCCCAAGCAGGTAGAAGAGCTGAAGAAGTCCGCCTTCCGCCAAGGAGTCATCGCTGGGTTGAGTCGGGCTCTGGCCTTCGCCCCCGAGCTAACGCCGGCTGAAATGATGGATGGTTACCCATCCAAAAGACTTGACGGCTCAGAATTCACCGAAGAAGATTACATCTGGTGTGTCAAAGAGTCGCGTTATCTGGCCTCTGTACTGGCGGAGGAAGCTGACTTGAGCACTTATCAGGCGGCTTATAACACAAAGGAGAAGAGGATCCGCGGGCCTCTCTACGAGTGGAAGGATCTGACACCCGCCCGCAGTAAGGATCTCTTCCCTTGTGAGCTTGATGCGTCCCCTTTCCTTGAAGGGTCTTTCACTGCTCTGGCTGACTATAATTGGGAATTGGGAAATCTCCAGATAAAGCCAGCAGAAGACCCGGAGCAGGATGAGCCGGCCAATAACTGAACTTTGTTCGTTTAACCTTTTTGAGCACAGACTCATGTAATGACCCGCCGTGAGTGGTTGACAATGCCTTTTGCTCCTTCTGAGAGTAGTTTTTGTAATAGAGTAAGCATGACCCTGCCGTTTGGCGGCTTTATATATTTTCACCTCTCTGTGTGCACTTTCCTTCTCTCTGTGTTTCAATTTAATGTGTTGCCGGCTCTCCATGGATATACCTTGAGCTTTTTTGATGAGGGGTGTCTGTCTTAGAAGACGCCATTCCTTCCCTAGAATATTAGAGCCGGATAATCTCTTTGAAAACTCAATTTTTGTCAACCGGAGCAACATGGCTCCGATTCTTGTCGGAGGAATCCATTAAGGAGCCGATTGTCGTAGGATAATGTAAGCTATACCTGATGGTAAGAAGCCTCTATCGAGAACTGCAGCTATTGATGAACCAGTAGCGGCTTAAAGCCGGCTTTATGAAGGGTAATGTAAGCTATACCTGACGGTAAGAAGCCTCCTTTTAACAGCAAATGTTGTATGTGCAAACGCCGGTTGTTGATGGGAGATGTAAGCTATACCTTAAGGCAAGAAGCCTCCATCGACAGCCGCGGCTAATAATTAGCCTAAGACGGCATAAAGCCGGCTGTTTGAAAGGAGATGTAAGCTATACCCGAAGGCAAGAAGCCTCTTTCAATAGCTACAGTTGATAAGCAACTGAGGTTTGGCGTAAAACGCCGGTTGTTAGGGTGAGATAAGCGAACCCGTCGGTAAGAAGCCCCCTTCGACAACCGCGGTTAACAAGTAACCGGAAGTGGCATAAAGCCGGCCATTAGGTTGAGATAAGCGATACCCGTCGGTAAGAAGCCCCCTTCGATGGCCGCAGTTGATAAGCAACTGGAATTTGCTGTACATGCTGTTGTCTTAGGGTCATGTAAGCTATACCAAAGGTAAGAAGCCTCCATCAACAACAACGCTTAATGTAACCAAACTAGGTATAAAACCAACTGTGCAAGGGAGATGTAAGCTATACCAGGAGGAAAGAAGCCTCCTTGCAACAGTTTAATAACAGCTGGCTGTGCAAAGGAGATGTAAGCTATACCCGAAGGTAAGAAGCCTCTTTGCAACAGTGCTTAATTGGGCATAACACCGACTGTGCAAGGGAGATGTGAGCTATACCCGAAGGCAAGAAGCCTCCTTGCAATAGCGTAAAAGCAGACTATGCAGGGGAGATGTGAGCTATACCCGAAGGCAAGAAGCCTCCCTACTATAGCGCTTGATAAGGCATAAAGCCGGATCAGCCGTTTTGACGGCGAACAAACCACTTAACTTAAATTTTTGAGCCGGAAAAATTTCATCTTGACTGCACAAAGGTATACATAAGAGCAGAGGCCCCAGTCTTTGCGGGGATGCTAGCTTTTACTCATGTGAGCATGATATATACAGTGATAGCGGCTTTCAATGCCTGCTAAGTAAAGTATGGTCGCAAATGTGCGACATTCCATGGCCGTAACGTCTCTTGACCCGCGGTTTCCGACTCATCTCGGATATCAATGAGGTAATATGACCCGTTGTTAAGGTTCCTACTGATCACAAAAGGCCCCTCCCATGGTGGAGATAACTTATGCATTCCATATTGGTCTTGAATCAGCTGGAGCACTAGGTCACCCTCCTGGAACGTTCGAGTCTTCACCCTGCGACTATGATAGCGTCGTAGGTCTTGTTGATAAACTGACGACCTAGCCGCTGCTAACTCTCGTGCTTCATCCAAGGCGTCTAACGCATCTTGGCGTGCTACATCATTGTTCGTCTCAACATAGGCCGCCACCCTTGGTGAGTCGTGCCGGATATCACTGGGTAGAACCGCCTCAGCACCATACACCATGAAGAAAGGCGTGAAACCTATAGATCTGTTAGGGGTAGTTTTGGTGCTCCATAAGACGGAAGGCAACTCCTCAACCCAACATCTGGGTGTCCGCTTCAAAGGAACCATGAGCCGTGGTTTGACACCTCTTAAAATTTCTTAATTGGCTCGCTCCGCCTAACCATTAGACTATGGATGTGCCACGGCTGAAACATCAAGCCGGATATGCTCCTTTTCACATAACGTTTTCATAGCTCCTTTGGGTAGATTTGTTCCATTGTCCGTAATGATACTGTGCGGGTAAGCAAAGCGATAAATCAGCTTCTTAATAAATTGAACCGTTGTAGCCGCGTCACATTTACCAACCGGCTCTGCCTCTACCCACTTAGTAAATTTATCAATTGCCACCAGAAGGTGTGTTTTCTTATCCTTGGATCTCTTGAATGGTCCTACCATATCAAGCCCCCAGACCGCAAACGGCCAAGTGATTGGTATCATCCTCAACTCTTGAGCCGGAACGTGAGCACGCTGACCAAACTTCTGACAGCCGTCACACTTACGGACTAAGTCTTCTGCATCCTTGTGAGCTGTCAACCAGAAAAATCCAAGTCGAAAAGCCTTGCCCACTAAAGATTTTGACCCGACATGATGTCCACAGTCGCCAGCATGAATTTCACTCAAGATCTGCCGGCCCTCCTCTGGTGAGACGGAACGCTGAAAGACGCCCATCACACTACACTTATGTAACTCACCATTGATAATTGTCATAGACTTAGAATGTCGGGTGATCTTCCTGGCCAGACCATCCTCCTGAGGTAACTCGCCGCATGTCAGATATGCCAAATAAGGCATAGTCCAGACTGGGATGGCATGTAGAGCCGCCACCAATTCCGCCTCCGGGTCAGGAATAGCCAGATCCTCCTCAGAGGGTATCTTGACAGTCGGATGATGCAATACATCCAGAAAAACAATAGGTGGTACCAGCTTTCGTTGAGAACCTAACCGTGACAAAGCATCAGCCGCCTCATTCCTGCGATGATCAATGTGATCCACCTAGTACCCCTTGAAGTGACCGGCAATGATATCAACCGCCTATCGATAAGCCGCCATCCGCGGATCCTTGGAGTCCCAAGTACCTGAAACATGCTGAGCCACCAGATCTGAGTCGCCTAAACATCTGACCCGGCTTAAATTCAACTCTTTAGCGACTCTGAGACCATGGAGCAGTGCCTCATACTCAGTTGCATTATTAGTACAGGAGAACATTAACCAGAGCTGCATTATTAGTCACCCTTGGGGGAGGTGAGAACAACTCGTGCACTGGACCCCTCTAGCTGCTTGGACCCATCAAAGTGTATAGTCCAATACGTGTTATCTAGCTTCTCTTTAGGGGCTTGACATTCGGTCCAATCATTTATGAAATCCACCAAAGCTTGAGACTTAATTGCTGTACGAGGAACATACTTGATGTTAAGAGGACCCATCTCTAAGGCCCACTTGGCAATCCTCCCTGTAGCTTCTCTATTTTGAATGATATCTCCCAACGGGGCGGAACTGACCACTGTTATCTGGTGCCCCAAAAAGTAGTGTTTTAACTTGCGGTTGGCCATGAAAACTCCATATACTAACTTCTGCCAATGCGGATACCTCTGCTTAGACTCTACCAAAACTTCACTAATGTAATAAACCGGCCTTTGCCCAGGATACTCCTTCCCTGCCTCCTTGCGCTCAACCACAATTGCTACAGTAACCGCTCTGTTGTTAGTCGCCACATAAAGTAGTAATGGCTCTTTCTCAACCAGAGCAGCTAACACTGGTGGCTCAGTCAACTGTTTTTTAACAGCTTCAAGTGCTTCGGCCGCAGCTTTGCTCCACTTAAACTTGTCTGTCTTTTTCATCATCTGGTATAAGGGAATGGCTTTCTCCCCAAGCCGGCTTATGAAGCGGCTCAACACAGCAATCCGTCCTGCAAGGCGCTGAACATCATTAATGCACGTCGGCTCTCCTAAAGAAGTGATAGCCTTAATCTTATCCGGGTTAGCCTCGATGCCCCACTCAGAGACCAAGAAACCCAAAAGCTTTCCTGCTGGAACACCAAAGACACACTTCGTCGGGTTAAGCATCATCTTGTAGACCCGGAGATTGTCCAAGGTTTCTTTCAAATCCTCTAGGAGATTTTCCTTCTTTCTGGATTTAACCACGATGTCGTCTACGCAAGCATGAACATTTTGGCCAATCTGACTGTGGAGGCAGTTCTGCACACATCATTGGTAAGTCGCCTAGGCACTCTTGAGCCCGAAAGGCATGGAGACGTAACAGAACGCCCCAAAAGGTGTAATAAACGCCGTCTTTTCCTGATCTTTTGTTGCCATCTTAATCCGATGATATCCTAAATATGCATCCAGGAAGCATAAACTTTCACATCTGGCTGTAGCATCAATAATTTGATCGATACGAGGGAGTGCAAAGGGGTCAGCCAGGCAAGCCTTGTTAAGGTCCGTGTAATCTATACACATACGCCAAGTGCCGTTCTTTTTTAGTACTAGCACCGGGTTAGCCAACCACTCTGAGTGAAAAGGTTCCACTATGAAACCTGCGGCCAAGAGCCGGGCAACTTCCTCCCCAATAGCTTGACGTCTCTCTTCGTTGAACCGTCGTAGAAACTGTTTTATTGGCTTAAACTTTGGATCCACATTAAGATTGTGCTCAGCGAACTCTCTCGGTACACCCGGCATGTCAGAAGGGTTCCATGCAAAGATGTCCCGATTCTCATGGATGAATTCGATGAGCACGCCTTCCTATTTGGGATCCATGTGAGCCCCAATGATGAACTGCTTGGATGAGTCGCCCGGATTGAAATCTACTGCCTTGGTATCATCCGCTGAAAACTTGAGTGGCGGCTCAACTTCAGTCGTAGGCTTTTTCAGCGGGGTCATATCCTCCGGGTCAACGTTCTCCTTGTAGAATTTTAGTTCCTCCTGAGCACAACTAGACTCTGCATACGCCGCATCTCCTTCCTCACACTCGAGAGCCGTTTTCCTATTACTGTGAATGGTAATTGTACCATTTAAGCCGAGCATTTTGAGTTGCAAATAAACATAGCAAGGCCTAGCCATGAATTTGGCATAAGCCGGCCTCCCAAATAGTGCATTATAGGCACTTTTGATTTTGACCACCTCGAACCACAAGGACTCCACCCTGTAATTATACTCGTCGCCAAAAGCTACTTCCAATGAAATCCGGCCCACCGGGTATGCCTATTTACCCGGGACCACACCATGAAAAACGGTGGAGGAAGGTTTAAGGTCTTTGTCAAGCAACTTCATCCGCCCGAAAGTGTCATAGTAAAGGATGTTGATGCTGCTACCTTCGTCCATAAGCACTTTATTCACCATATAGCCATTCACCTGAGGGGCCACAACTAGAGCAAGCCAGCCCGGGTCATCTACCCGTGGCGGGTGATCCTCCCGGCTCCACATTATGTTATACTCAGACCACGGTAAATATCGTGGGAGAGCCGGAGCAACCGCACTAACTGCTCGCCTCCGCAACTTCTCGTCTCTTTTACTGTGACCAGTCATGAATACGTGATACTGTCCAGAACTGAGCTGCTTCGGGTTACTCTGAAACCCAGACTGATTGCACTACTGCTGATTGTTGTTATTCCTGTTGTTGCCAGGATGTTGTTGGTGCCCCCTTGGTTATTCTGACTCGGATGCACGTTTCCTGAACCGCCGGCACCAAATCAAGCCCCTCATCTGCCATGTCCTGAGTCACCAGGCGGGCCACCGCCCTGATTATTATGCGGTTGGGAATGCTGGTTTTTAAATCTCTGCATGATAAAACAATCACCCCACGCATGCAATGCCGGCTTGTCAGGCATGCTGTGCTCCGGACAAGGCTTCCTAAGCGCTTCTTCTAAATTAAAAGGGCCTCTATTCCTTTGATGAAACGACCTGAATTTTCCATTCCCCTTGGGATGGTTCTGTCCTGTGTTGGTATTTGCGACTAGCTCTGACCCTCTATTAGCGCTCTTCCGCTTATTCTGATTCCCATTGTTCACAAAACCTTTTCCTTGATTGTTTTTCTTCCCTTGATTGGCTTTCTCATCATCTGAGCCTGGATCCTTGGTGTTATCTGAGTCGGCATACTTTGTCAAGGCCGTCATGAGCTCTCCCATATCCTGACACATGCGCTTGAGCCGGCCGAGCTTCTGTTTCAATGGAACAAAATGACAGTTCTTTTCTAAAATAAGCACCGCTTGAGCCGCTGTGATCTGCTCTGAAGAATGAATAATGGTCGACACCCGCCGGATCCAATGATGGGCCGACTCACTCTCCTCTTGAACACAATAGTCCAAGTCGACAATGGTCATAGGTTGCTTACAGGTCCCCTGGAAATTCTTAATAAACATCGCTCTCAGCTCCGCCCATGAGCTTATTGTGTTAGGCGGCAGACCTTTCAGCCATGTACGAGTCGGACCCTCAAGCATCATGATGAAATATTTTGCGCATACCGCCTCACTGACATCCAGCATCTCCATGGCCAACGCATAACTTTCAACCCATGCCTCAGGGGGTAGATCAGTTGTGTAATTCGGAACCTTTTGAGGCCCCTTGAAATCTTTCAGTAGTCGTTCACTTCTCAGAGCCGGAGTTAAACATGGCACCCCTACGGCTCTGGTACTAACTACTCCCATTGAGACGGAAAGCGCTAGCTCTAGACGGGTTGCCGCTATCTCCGCCTCTCGCCTGTATCTCGCCTGGTCCGTGAGGGCTTGTGCATCTAGAGCCGCCCGCTCGTCCTCCGGTGGTCCACGACGTGGATGACTGCTGGAACACGCCGACGACTCATAGCGCCGGCTGAAACTTCGACTGGGGAGGGGGTTGGAGTGAACCCGGCTCCGGCTGTGAGCATACCTCTCTTGCTAGGCCATGGACGTCTGTAAATATCCAATGGCGTTTCGCACATCCTCCGCAAAGGGTGCTTCATCTGGGATGGGAATCATCTTAAGCCGGGCGGCCGCTACCACCATGTTCTCGGCCGGGTTAGAGTAATGACCCGCCGGTGTTGGGAAAGCCCTAGGTGAGATTTGGTTATGCTGGGGTGGATGAGTCGCAGGGTGTTCCATCGGGCGGCTTTCCGGCGCGCCCGTAACCCGCCCCGCACCAGGGTGTTAAAAAGGTTCCTCGCTTCGTAACGTTCCGGCACACGAGATTGATGCCTCCTCGGGTGCACCGCGGCCGCTGATCTTTGCTCCAGCTCTAGATGGAAAGCATCGGCCTTGATACGCTGCGCTTCCTCCTCCATCCGGGTCTTCAGCTCGGCCATCCTTTGTCGTTCCTCTGCCATCCGGCCCTTGACCCGTGCCACCTCTAGATTCCTGGCTGCTTGATTATCCGGTGTTACTTCTATGGCCATGAGAGCTATAAGTTCGTCCATCCATTCCACTAGAACCTGAGCCAACGGCGGCAGGCTATCACCTGTTGCGGCGGCTCCCACAGCTGTGTCACCAGCGGCTGAAGCCGATCCTGCCATGAACACCGCCGCATGAACCGGGGGTCTCAAAGCATCTGACTCAAAGCCCTCTACCTCAGTATAGGTGTCGTAGTAGCCCCCAAGGCCACCGTTACTGAGCCGATGCACTGATTGTGTCTCCCCACTGGAGGACTCATCTTCCGAGCAAACGAGAGTTCTCTGTGACCCGGACGCTTCCAGGTCCATGCCTTGAGTGAAGCCCACGAGAACATGCTTTTGACCTGGATGGGCACGGGCAGGCCGCACAACACCCATAGATTGGAGACGTCGAGCCAGCTCGACGATGTTAGTGCAGATGTCCGGCCCGGGTGTTGATCCATCAACCTTTCCGACGAAAACCTAGATCCCGCCGAATGGAACCAGGAATCCATACTCCACAAAACCAGCATCAAGCCCCCAGCCGGCGTCGTCGATGTAGAGACGGCCACAGCAACTCTTGCTCATCCTTCCAACCACGTATCCTTCGAGCCCCGGGAGAGAGCCCTTTGAGAACTCAACACCACCAAGCGCTAGCCCCACGGTGGGCGCCAATTGTCGTGGTTTTATCATGGCAGATGTCCGGGTGAACGGACTTAGATTTGGGGCCATCACTAATGGGGTGGACTCAAAGGGGTTAGTTGGGACAAAAGACATGGATTTACCCAGGTTCGGCCCCTCAAGTCGAGGTAATAGCCTACGTCCTGCTTGTGTTTGTATTGCTTGTGTGTCGATTACAAGGAGCTAGAAGCTTGACCTAGTTCTCGATTACCTCTCCTCTAAGTCGCCCCGGGTCTGCCTTTATATAAGAGGTCAGGACCACTGGGTCGTTACAATTGCTAACCGAGTCTCTCTCTATCTTCTTGTCCAAGCTGTCTATGAGTCGGCTTGCACGTCCGGGTCTTCACCCTCCGGGCCTTTTGTACGGCCCACACCTTCAGCCGCCCATCTTCCTGGGCCACCAGTCTTATGGCTCAGCTTTGGGCCGGCTCACGAGCCAGCAACATGACCCGGAGCCTCCAGGGCGGGTCATATCGTGGGGTCATATCCCCAACACAGACGGTTCGTCCTACCAGACTCCACACGCTTGCATCGGAAGGGATACCTGGCCGATCTGCATCAGCTGGAGTCAAGTGGCCATGTTGATGGTGGCGGAGATCAGTTTTCTGATAGCGGGGACGAGGAGGTTGAGGGGACCACTGTCGACCAGCATGGGTGTACACGGCTCCCGCCCGTGCTGGCGACTCGCGAGCAGAGGTGGCCGAGTAAGCCTGAGTTGCTGAAGTAAGTGTTAACTCTTTTTAAACCTTTTGCCTTCATGTTTCTTCACATATCCAATGCATTGGCTTTGTCATACTGTAGGGGTTGGATTCATGTCAAGGATGTCCGCCGGCTGATACGTCTCCAACGTATCTATAATTTTTTATGATGGCATGCTATTATATTATCTGTTTTGGATGTTTTAGCTGCATTAATATTATATTTTATATTATTTTTTGGACTAACCTATTAATCTAGAGCCAAGTGCTAGTTTCTGTTTTTTCCTTGTTTTGGAGTTTTGCAGATATGGAATATTAAAAGAAGTCCAAACGGAATAAAACCTTCGGAAGGAATTTTTCTGGAAGGAAACAAGACGATCAAGCTTGGAGTGCATGTCAAGGGACGTGCCAGGGCGCCACAAGCCTGCTAGGCACGGCCCCCTGGCCACGCCTAGCAGGCTTGTTGCTCCCTGGCAGGTCTCCTAACCCTATTTTCTGGCCTATAAATATCCAAATATTCCCCCCAACATCAAAGAGAGCCACGCAGATACTTTTCAGCCGCGGGAAGCCTCCGTTCCCGAGAGATCCAATCTTGGAGCCTTTTTCGGTAATCTACAGGAGGGGGTTTCGAACATGAAGGACATCTACATGAACTCCAATGCCCCTTCGATGATGTGTGAGTAGTCCACCACAGACCTACGGGTTCATAGCTAGTAGCTAGATGGCTTCTTCTCTCTTTGATCTACAATACCATGTTCTTCATGATCTTCATGGAGATCTATCCGATGTAATCCTCTTTTGTGGTGTGTTTGTTAAGATCCGATGAATTGTGAGTTTATGTTAAGATTATCCATGAATATTATTTGAATCTCCTCTACTTTCTTATATGCATGGTTTCATATCCTTGCAAGTCTCTTCGAGTTATTGGTTTGGTTTGGCCAACTAGATTGGTAATTCTTGTAATGGGAGAAGTGCTTGGTTTTGGGTGCAATCTTGCGGTGTCCTCTCCCAGTGACATAGTAGGGGTAGCGAGGCACATATTGTATTGTTGCCATCAAGGGTAACAAGATGGGGTTTTCATCATATTTCTTGAGTTTATCCCTATACATCATGTCATCTTTCTTAATGCGTTACTCTGTTCTTCATGAACTTAATACTCTAGATGCATGGAGGAGTCGATTCATGTGTGGATGAATAGTAGTAGATGCATAATCGTTTTGGTCTACTTGATATAGACGTCAGGCCTATATAAATAATCATTACCTTGGATAACTACATGATGATTCGCTTTTCTATCAATTGCTTGACAGTAATTTGTTTACCCACCATGATATTTGCCTTCAAGAGAGAAGCATGTAGTGAAACCTATGGCCCCCGGGTCTATTTTCCCTCATATATTTTTAGATCTATACTTGTTGCAATTTATTTATATTTTACTTTCCGCACTCGTTTACATCTATCTCTTTTAGATGCAATCCTTGCAAATAACCGTGAAGGGATTGACAACCGCTTTATAGCGTTGGGTGTAAGAGTTTGATTGTTTGTGTCGATGCAACCATTGTTAACTTGCTTGTTCCTCCTACTAGATTGATACCTTGGTTCTCAACAACTGAGGGAAATACTTATCTACTTCGTTGCATCACCCTTTCCTCTTCAATGGAAAACCAATGCATGCTCAAGAGGTAGCAAGAAGGATTTCTGGCGCCATTGCCGGGGAGGAAACATAGCAAGTCAAGACAAGATCTTTCCTGTCAACTTGCCAATTTCTGGCGCCGTTGCCGGGGAGGATACACATCAAGCCTACCAAGTACCCATCACAAACTCATCTCTTCCATTTAGATTATTTTCCATTTGCCTCTCGTTTTCCTCTCCCCCACTTCTAAAACGATTTTCAGAAAATACCAAAAAGATTCACCTCTTTATTCTCCTTCTTTTCCTTCTTTCTTGCTGGACCACTATGTCTAGTACTACCACGTCCCCCTTGTCACTAGATTTTGAAGTTCTTTACTTCAAACAAAAAAGGGGGAAATTTGAAATATGCTTGGTATAGGCTAATGGAATATTATCGTATTTCCAATCTAAAAGGGGATGCGAAAGTTTTTCTTACAAATTGTTACATTGGTTTAGCTTTGCATCATAGGCAGCTTCTAGATTTCTCCTCAAAAGGAAATTTTATTGAGCTTGACACGAATGCTGATTATGAAGTTTTAGAAGGGATTTTGGGGGGTAGTCCACACAAAAAGGGGTTTTCTTTCTCACAAGAGGGAGTTCAAGTCCTAGAAAAATTGGGTGATTTACATAAGCACTTGGTTGAGTTACAACAATATCACGAACCCCTCAAACATATCAACGGGAACCTTAATCTCTTGAATACTTTGATTACCCTGTGCAATAAGTGTTTGGACATTTTGGACATCAAGATGGATCCTCCCCCTACAATTGGGGGAAATAGGAAAGAACCCCTTGATTCAAGAAGGTCCTCAAAAAGTTGCCAATACCAAAGGTAATAATACCTAGATCTATTGTGTTTTGCCTAGCTAGGGGCGTTAAACAATAGCGCTTGTTGGAAGGCAGCCCAATTTTATTTTTTGTTCTGTTTTTGCTTATGTTTTTGAGTTTTTACCACATTATTACTGATTTATTAATTGTGGTTTGGTGTTTTAATTAGTTTTTGAGCCAAGTAAAACCTTTGGGGCGATCTATGGTAGTTGTTGATTTGATCTTGCTGAAAAACAGAAACTTTTGCGCTCAGTCCAGGAATTTTCTAATTTTTTCAGAATTTAGAATGGAGATGAAATTTTTTCACAAGATTTATATATAAATTTCCCAGGTTTTACTCAGTTTTCAGAATTGTTTGAGTTACAGAAGTATACTAGGTTTTCAGATTGCTATAGACTGTTCTGTTTTTGACAGATTCTGTTTTCTTTGAGTTGTTTGCCTATTTTGATGAATCTTTGGGATGTATCATGTGGTATGAACCATGGATAAGTTAGATTACAGTAGATGTAACACCAATATAAATAAATAATGAGTTCAAAACTGTACCTAAAGTGGTGATTTATTTCCTTACACTAATGGATCTCATTAGTTTTCTGTTAAGTTTTGTGTTGTGAAGTTTTCATATTTTGGGTAAATATTGGATGGACTATGGAATATTGAGTGGCAAGAGCCTAAGATTGGGGATGAACAAGTAACCCCAAGTCATATTCAAGGATTGCAAATACCCTAAGCTTGGGAATGCCCCAGAAGGCATCCCCTCTTTCGTCTTCAATCCATCGGTAAATTTACTTGAGGCTATATTTTTATTCACCACATGATATTAGTTTTGCTTGGAGCGTCTTGTATGATATGAGTCTTTGATTTTTAGTTTTCCACAATCATCCTTTTTGCACATATATTTTTAAAGAGACACACTGAATCGTTAATTTATTAGAATACTCTATGTGCTTCACTTATATCTTTTGAGTTGGGCAAATTTGCTCTATGTGCTTCACTTATATCTTTTAGAGCAGGGTGGTGTTTGCGTTCTATAGAAATACTTGAACTCTCGTACCTCACTTATATCATTTTGAGAGTTTATAAAACAGCATGGTAATTGGTCTAGGTTATGAATTTAGTCCTTATATGATTGTCATCCAAAAGGGATATAATAGATACTTCCATATTAAGTGCATTGTGTATTTATGAGAAGTTTGATTCCTTGCATAAAGTTTTGAGATATAGAGATGGTAATGTTAAGAGACATGTTAGGAAGTAAATTTTGATTTGGTAAAAATACTTGTGTAAAGGTTTGTTATTACCGTAGCATGCACGTATGGTGAACCGTTATGTAAGGAAGTCGGAGCCTGACTTGTTTATAGATTGTCGACCTTTGTGTGAGGGTCGGGGGCGCGCGATGGTTAACTCCTACCAACCTCCCCCCTAGGAGCATGCGTTTAATGCTTCTATTGAATGACTAATAGATTTTTTTAATAAGTATGTGAGTTCTTTATGAATAATGTTGAGTCCATGGATTATACGCACTCTCACCCTTCCACTTTTGCTAGCCTCTCTATTACCGTGCAACTTTTGCTGGTACACCATATACCTTCCTCAAAACAGCCACCATATACCTTCCTCAAAATAGCCACCATATATCTTTCCTCAAAACAACCACCATAGCTACCTATTATGGCATTTCCATAGCCATTCCGAGATATATTTCCATGCAACTTCCACCGTTTTGTTTTATGACATGCACCATCAGTTCCATATTGCATATAGAGTCATATCTTGTCATAGGTATCGAGTTGTAACTTTATTTTGAGTTGTAAGTAAATAGAAGTGGGATTATCATCATAAATATAGCATGTCCCATGTGAGGAAAGGATGATGAAAGATATGATTCCCTCACAAGTGGGGATGAGATTCCGTACTTTAGAAAAAAATAAAAAAGGCCAGCGAAGCCCAAATAAAAAATGAATAAAAGAGGCCTTAGATGCCCACATAAAAAAATAAAAAAAGGAAAAAAAGGAAAATACAAATAAAAATGAGAGAAAAGAGAGAAGGGACATTGCTACTACCTTTTTTCACGCTTGTGCTTCAAAGTAGCACCATGATATTCATAATAGAGAGTCTCCTATTTTGTCACTTTCATATAGCTAGTGGATTTTTTCTTCATGATGCATGTCCACTTAGTTTCCTTTTGACCTTTCATACACTTATAGCTCTAGTGAATCCGTTGCATGGAAATCCCTACTCACTCACATTGATATCTATTGATGGGCATCTCCATAGCCCGTTGGTACGCCTAGTTGATGTGAGACTATCTTCTCCATTTCCTTGACAACCTCCACCATATTCTATTCCACCAATAGTGTTTATCCATGGCTCACGCTCATGTATTACATGAGAGTTGAGAAAGTTGAGAAAATAAAGGTGTGAAAACAATTACTTGACTTTTCATCGGGGTTGTGCATGATATAAATACTCTGTGTGGGGAAGATGGAGCATAGCCAGACCATATGATACTGTAGGGATAACTTTCTTTTGCCATTATATTTTGAAGAGATACAATTGCTTTGCTAGTATGCTTGAAATGTTATTGTGTTTATATCAATATTAAGCTTTTGTTTTGAGTCTCACGGATCTGAATATTCATGCCACAATAAATAATATTACATGGATAAATATGTTAGGTAACACTCCACATAAAAAACTCTGTTTTTATCATTAACCTACTTGAGGACGAGCAGGTATTAAGCTTGGGGATGCTGATACGTCTCCAACGTGCTATAATTTTTTATGATGGCATGCTATTACATTATATGTTTTGGATGTTTTATATGCATTAATATGCTATTTTATATTATTTGTGGGATTAACCTATTAATCTAGAGCCAAGTTCTAGTTTTTGTTTTTTCCTTGTTTTTGAGTTATAAAGATATGGAATATTAAATGGAGTCCAAACGGAATAAAACCTTCGGAAGGAATTTTTCTGGAAGGAAACAAGACGATCAAGCTTGGAGTGCACGTCAGAGGAGGTGCCAGGGCGCCACAAGCCTGCTAGGCGCAGGGTCCCCTGGCCACGCCTAGCAGGCTTGTCGCTCCTTCCCAAGTCTCCTAACCATATTATATGGCCTAGAAATATCCAAATATTACCCCAACATCGAAGAGAGCCCCGAAAATACTTTTCTGCTGCCGAAATACTCCGTTCCCAAGAGATCCAATCTTGGATCCCTTTCCGATAATCTACCGTAGGGGGGTTCGATCACGGAGGGCTTCTACATCAACTCCATTGCCCCTCCGATGATGCGTGAGTATTCCACCATAGACCTACGGGTCCATAGCTAGTAGCTAGATGGCTTGTTCTCTCTCTTTGATCTTCAATACCATCTTCTTCATGATATTCATGGAGATCTATCCGATGTAATCCTATTTTGTGGTGTGTTTTCCAAGATCCGAATGTTCAGATTATCCATGAATCTTATTTGAATCTCCTCTGCTTTCTAATATACATGATTTCATATCCTTGCAAGTCTCTTCGAGTTATTGGTTTGGTTTGGCCAACTAGATTCATAATTCTCGCAATGGGAGGAGTGCTTTGTTTTGGGTTCAATCTTGCGGTGTCCTCACCCAGTGACATAGTAGGGGTAGCGAGGCACGTATTGTATTGTTACCATCAAGGGTAACAAGATGGCATTTTCATCATATTTCTTGAGTTTATCCCTCTACATCATGTCATCTTTCTTAATGCGTTACTCTATTCTTCATGAACTTAATACTCTAGATGCAGGCAGGAGTCGATCGATGTGTGGAGTAATAGTAGTAGATGCAGAATCGTTTCGGTCTACTTGATGCGGACGTGATGCCTATATGCATGATCATTGCCTTGGATAACTACATGATTATTCGTTTTTCTATCAGTTGCTTGACAGTAATTTGTTTACCCACCATGATATTTGCCTTCAAGAGAGAAGCCTCTAGTGAAACCTATGCCCCCCGGGTCTATTTTCCGTCATATATTTTCAGATCTATACTTGCTGCAGTTTATTTATCTTTTACTTTCTGCACTCATTTACATCTATATCTTTCAGATCTGATCCTTGCAAATAACCGTGAAGGGATTGACAACCCCTTTATAGCGTTGGTTGAAGATTTTGATTGTTTGTGTAGGTGCAAGTATTGGTGACTTGCTTGTTCCTCCTACTGGATTGATACCTTGGTTCTCAACAACTGAGGGAAATACTTATCTGATTTGATGCATCACCCTTTCCTCTTCAAGGGAAAACCAATGGCTGCTCAAGAGGTAGCACATGCCCAACTCCATCCTTGCTGTGATTTTACGGCATAACTTCCTAGGGTTTGTCATGTTGCCCGGTGAGGGTTAGCGTCCAGAGTTAGGATTGAAATGCGAGAACTACTTGGCTGCCCTGGCCCCGTTGGAGGAGCTTAACGATGGTGTGTTGTGCCACACGAGGGCCGACATGGTTATCAAAAAGTTCTAGGTAATTTCTCATTTACAGAATTAAAAATAATTAATAGCTATTTATTGTACTAATCAGTGTTGTCTCGTTTGATTGCAGACCTTCTACAGGTGTGAGGAGGGATACAAGGAGAGTGCGGCAAATATTACCGATTACGAGTGCACGCGCCTACTATAGAACTTGTGACACGAGGCTCGGGTACAGGCTATTCGAGACTACTATGCCTCGCGGCATATTAACAAGGACAAGTCACCGTCTTGCCGAAAGTTTCTAGACAACGAGCAGTACATGAAGGTAATTACCTATTCTTAAGGCCTTGTACTTAGTTTCCTTGCTTTTATTCGTAGGCATAGCACTTAAATTTCTCTTTACTAACTTAGGTGCCCCAGAGATGGTGTGCGAATAAGATGAATTATTGGGAGGCGTTGGTGAATGAGTGGTGCTCTGATGAATGGCGAGTCATCCATGACGATGCGAAGGAACGGCATGCCCAAATGGAAGGTGTGCCACACCATCAAGGCGGCGCCAAATTATTTAGTTCGGGCGGAACTGGGTATGTCGTTTGCTTCATGATTCCTGCAATTCATTTTTTGATGCTAGCTTGACACATTTATTAATACTTTGATCCTTTCTTGTAGGCACATTACAATATGACGGAGGCGCCACATGTGTACGACCTCTATGCCATGGCCCATACTACCTCGTACAAGAAGGCCAAGGCATTCTCTGAGTATGACCTCGATAATCCCAAGAACTTCACCAACATCTCCTCCCACAACAAGCTCGTGAGGTATAGAGATGTGTGGAAGGTGGTGAATGGGGAGGACTTCAACCCGAGCTAGCATCCTATTGATCTAGACCTGGTGATGATAGCTGGCGACGGGAGGCCCCATGGCAAGATAGACATTGGAGATGGACTTATACAGTCTTTGCGCACTCTCCGGAAGATCAAGGCGGGCCAAAGGAGCTCCTTTCCTGAGATTCCGCCTCATCCATGGCCAGTCCAGCTCACCATAGAGGTTAGTCATATGGACTCACATAGCTTTCCTCCATTAAATTGTGTGTGTGAACAAAGATGATTACAATGCTAACAAGGAGTTGTGTTGCAGGCTTCTCTGTAGAAATAGAGAGAGACAACCCAGGTGCTTTTGGTGGAATAGGCCCGGCAGGCGGCGGAGGAGGAGAGGGATTTGGAGGAGAGAATGACTAGGTTGTTGGAGGAGGAGAGAGCACGGAACGATGCGTCTAACGGTGTCATGTACGGGCTCATCGTGGTAAGTTTCTTCTTCATATTAGCCAAATCATGCACTACATGTTCTTTTCATTAATAACCAATATGATTGACTAGTCAAAACCAAATGTCCAGACTTTGTGAAAGAAGATCGGCCACACCCCTCCGCCGATGCCAGTCATTACCATGGCTGGAACGGTGAGTTTCATTTCAATGTTCATTAGTTTCTAGTCTTAACATTTCAGCGTCATCATGCTAACGCAAATCATCTTTGGTACAACATAACTCCCAAGCCGCATCGCACGACCCTTCTCTAGGGCCATGTAGTGCTCCAGCTGACACTGGCCCGAGCAACCCCGGTGCTTCACCTCCGTGATGACGAGGATGTTAACCCATAATATGCCACTTACTTGGCTCATTTTCTCAAACAAAGGCAAACATAGAACATAGACAAACTTAGTACAATGACAAACTTAGCACTTAGACAAATGTCTTATTTGACCTAAGTTAGCTTTTCCCCCCTCTAAAATGACATAATAAGCTTACTTACCTCCAAAATGACATATTGTACCTAAGTTAGCTCTAAAATGACCTATATTTAGCATTGTTTCGTCCATAGTGACATAATAAGCTTCATTAACTCAAAAATAGCATAATAGACTTGGTAGCCTCATAGATGCCATAGACTTAGCTTATTTTCTTGCAGAATGATATACTAAGCTTATTTAGGTAAAAATGTGATAATTACCAAGTTTAGCTCTAAAATGACACAAATAAGCAATAAGATAGAGAAAAACAAGAGGAGACAGAGAGAGAGAGAAGAAAAACGCTTCTTCATCTTCTTCATCTTCTTCTACTTCTAATATTCTTCTACTTCTTCTAGTATTCTTTTTCTAACTTTCTTATATCCAATTTTGCAGATTTGATTGAGTTCACGCATTTTGCTTTGATGTAGCGCTAGTGTTTACTTTCTATTTTCATTTTGTATCGATGAACTGACGTGAAACTTCCTACCTATATGTATGACACTATGTATGTATGGATGAAACTATTGTAATATGGTGAACACTGTGGCATTTGATACTTTTAATTTGGTACGATTGTTGGTTGATCATATCCATATGGCAGGGATATTGTTTCTGTGAAATATATATATATATATATATCATATATTTGCTTGTGACAATTGTGTAATATAACAAAAAAGAAAAAAGAGGTAATACAACCTCTTTGATGTCTGCCCCGGATGGCAAAGAGGGCACGTGGCAGCCAGATGTTAAACCTGGGAGCACTAGGCCTGGGGTTATTTGGCCTATTTTCCGTCCGGTGCAGACGGCAAAGACTGAGGGGCAGAGAGCAAAGGGCAGATAGTTGGGCCTTCGGGGGTAGACGACAAAGGGTTGGGCGGGGGGCCGTGGGCTAGGTTGGTGCCGTCAGGGGGCAGATGGTAAAGGGCTGTGTGGGTCATCCGAGGCAGACGGCAAAGGGATGGGGGGGCATTAGCAACGTTAGCCACCTAACGGTGTTACCATTAGTACTACGGCATCCACAGTCTTTGCCGTCAGTAGGATGACAGCAAAACAACTTTGCCATCTGTTGTGCCAAGGCAGACAACAAAGAACCCCTTTGCTGGGGTTTATTCGGCCCAAAATTTTGTCGTCTGTGGTTGTGCCCTTTGTCGTCTGCCACGGCAAACGGCAAAGAGCCTGATTCCTATAGGGCTTGCTGTCAATAGATGAATTGTTGAGCATCATGTAGGCTTCACCACCATGTCCTTGTTGTGTATTTTAGGTGGTTGTAGCTTGTTGATTTGTGGGTGGCAATATGCTATGTTGCTGTTCTCGACAGATTTTAGTTAAAACTTGTGTTGGTTGTTGTGGTTGAACCGTAGCTCCGTTTTGGGCATGCCATATATGAAACTTGATTAGAATATCATGTAGTTTCATAATATCTTGCTGAATTCATGGTTTGAAATGTGTGTGGTTTTCATTTTAATGCATTTTGCATTCATATCATATTCATTTTGTGTGTGTCGTAACTTTTAGACCGTAGCTATGTTTCAAATGTTCCATATATGTAAATCGACTAGAATGGCGTGTAGAATCACATGGAACACTTTATATTGATGTTTAACATCTAGAAAACATGCTTAGGATAGATCTGGACCAAAATCATAATATGCATATGAGGTCATTTCGGTAATGCTATAAGTTGTTTCCGACCTCATTTAAGATGCATAGATAGTGTTGTTTATTTATGCTTCACCTCTTGCCATGTTTACAACATTTAATATTGATGAGTGCCTAAACGAGAGTGAACTAAATAAATTGGATGTGGAGTTTCGTCAATATGCAACTCAATGCATATTGAGCTTCACTTAATGTTTAGAAGTTGATTGTTGTGATTTTCCATGTCATGCATAACATGCATCATATTGGTTTGCGCATCAGGTCATGCATATGTTTTGGTGTACCATGTGTTGATTGTTTTTTCAGATTGTTCCTTCTCGGTAGAGTTCCGAAAGCGTTCGGAGTGTGAGGATTCGTTCGACTACGTGTCGTTCGTCTACTTCACGAATCGTCTTCTTCATGTATTGTTCTTCTTCCAACTGGGATCTTAGGAAAGATAATCATTTCCCTGGATACCACTACTATCATTGCCATGCTAGTTGTCTCGTTATCTATC
Source organism: Hordeum marinum (assembly GCA_022496015.1). Lineage (NCBI taxonomy): Eukaryota > Viridiplantae > Streptophyta > Magnoliopsida > Poales > Poaceae > Hordeum > Hordeum marinum. The sequence goes on from CM039672.1 coordinate 139,863,128, forward strand.
GCTATGTCATGCTACCTACCACTGTTTTGACAAGCCTCCCAACATTGCCATGATAAGGCTCTAACCCCTCCACATCCTAGCAAACCTTTGTTTGGCTATGTTACCGCTTGCTCAACCCTTGTTATAGTGTTTCTAGCTACAGGTCAATTGCTTCCATGTGAGAACATGGATATTTTGTTATGTCACAATATTATTGCTATTTAATTTAATGCACATATATACTTTGTAAAAGGTGGAAGCCTTGGCTTTTTGCTCGGTGTTTTGTTCCACTTTTGTCGCCCCTAGTTACTTGGGTACCAGTGTTATGTTCAATATTGAGCGCTCCTAACATGCTCGGGGTTGGTATGGGGACCCCCTTGATTTTCATTTTAGGATAAAACTCTTCTGGCAAGGCCCAACATTGGTACTATATTTTCCCAACATAATAATAATGATCACCTTATTAACGCATAGATGGTCACCCACTCGTGGATTTAATTCAACATAATATAGGGAGGGCCACAGCTGATGGTTTTGGTCCTAAACAGAGTCGTGTGCAGGGCCAACCTGGGGCAATTCGGGTGATTTCTATCAGGCCAATATATGTTGTTCTCATGTGGTCATGTCCTCAGAACGGGATACGCGGCTCCTATCGGGTTCATCGACAAGTCGGGCGGCCTTGCTGGATTTGTTTTACCTCTCTCGAATGTCTTGTGCGAGGAATTCTGAAAATACTTCGAGCTATCTTGAGGTTGAGGTTTTTCAATGGAATTGCCTAAGAAATCATGGGATTCGTGGTCGAGGTTATTCACGCTGCGTGTGGTTAGTTTATGATGGATGGGTTGGAGCACCCCTACAATTTAAAATCTTTCGGAAAGCCATGCCCGCGGTTAAGTGGCAACTTGGAAACTTTGTTTAACACCCGCTCATAGCAAACCTGAAGTAAACTCTAATAAAATACACCAACCGTGTGTGTAACCATGACTCTCTTTCTCATGAGTCCTTATCCGCGAGAGAACACGATGGGGTTATGTTTGACGTAAGTAGGTGTTCAGCGTCACTTTGTGCATAGACCACCATACTTATTTTCTATACTCATAAGTTAGCCACTCAATAGATGCTTAGTGCTTGCTGCAGCCTCACCACTTAACCATATCTCACCCATTAAGCTTTGCCAGTCTTGATACCCTTCGAAATGATTTCGGGAGTTCTCAGGTATGAATTCAAGTACACTTAGGTTATCTTTCTAAGAAATATGTGATGTGAGGTTGGGGTTCGACATCTAGTGGATTCGATTGTTCACGTTCGTTCTTAGAGAGGAGAATCTCAATATATGTCACCAGATATGCTTCGTAAAGCGTTGTAGTTCACTATGCCTAGGGAGCATATTCGAGCATCATTTCAATATGACAATCCAATGTACGATCGTGCCTGTGCGAACCTTACCAAGAAAATATCGAGTGGAATCTCTATCATGAATTTGTTCTGTCTTGTTTCATAAGCCTCATCCTTTGTTTTGTATATGGTAATTAGTGGTGATTCGATGTCAACTAGTGATCTCATATCTTTCCGAAGTGGTGTTCTCATATTTCTATGGGAATGCTAATTCTTTTGCTCAATCAAGTTGTCATATCAATTCTTTTCATTCGGTGTGCTCTCTTCAAGTGAATTCAATCCTTTCAATATTTGCAAGATCAATCCTCTTATTCTTTCCTGGAGTCTGCCTCATCTGTGCCAAGTGTTCTTTGTTTTTCCCACCCTCCCGCCCATTTATTCAATGATTAAATTCTCATCTAGGTTTCTTTCTCTTCATTAATGCTTTTGCTATCATTTCTTTCGTTTTGTATTTGGTGATTTAGTGGAGATTCTCAAGATTGTCAGTTTCAACACCTATCCTCATATTCTCTGTTCTTGTTGTTATTCTTTCCCGGTGGATACAATTCAAGCTCTTGCTGTCCATCATATCCTCTCTCATTAGTGCAATTGTTTCCCACATTGTAAAGTTCCATCAAGCCTACATTGTTTATTCATCTTTCAATCCAATCTGGAGTTTTGAGCATATCTCAAAAGACTCGTGTTCTCATTCAATCCTTTTGAATTATTTTGAGGTTTTGTACCAATGCAATCTCTCTGTCTAAGTAAATGTTTCGACGGTGGTTTCCTTTCAGTGCGCTCGTAACACATAGATTTTTTCCCTAGAATTTTACTAGGCTCTTCTAATCTTTCCGGAGATGTCCTCAAGTTCATCTCAATATGCAGTAAGAATGATTTTCATCGGTCATATTAATTATCCAAGATCGCTTCGAATTAATTTCATCATTGGTTCAACCTTTGCTTATTCATTATTCTGGAGTGTCTCAGTAATTCATGATGTAATTTTCATCATCACTCTCAACATTGAAGACCAAAGGAGAGTTTCTCTTTAATCGTTGTTCGTTCTTCCATAGATTCATGGTTTCAGGTTGTTGCTATCATCTGAAATTGTTTCGATCATGTGTAATTCCTCCCATATCTATATGTCACATCCCTAGTTTCTTAATGCTTTCCAATGCATTCATGAATGCATTGAAATTTCAAATGAAATTGAAATGAGGATTTGATCAAGCCTCGAGAATCATTTTTGCAAAATAAGCATTATAAAATTTGCATCAAACAGATCCAAGAAAATGTCACTAGTGTTCTGATAAAATATTGGCATGATGTGAAGATGTCAATCAATATTTTTGGATCATAGAAACATTTTATCTTGGGTATTTGAATTCATTCAAATTGAAATAGATATATATATTTTCTATATGGAAAATATGTCTCCAATAATTCTGAGAATTATTATGTGGCATTGGATAATTCCATTTAGTCCACATATATTTTCAGCATTTACTAAAATGGCTAGCTATTTTATTTTTTAGCCAACACAAATGCTAGAAAAGAATAGGAAAACAGAAACAGTAAATAAAAAGAAAGAGCAGGGACTTACTTGGCTTACCTGAGGCCCAGCAGGCCCAGTGGCCAGTCGTCCTTAACCTCGTGCCAGAAGGCACAAGGGAGTGTGCTCGGCGCCCGCGGCCACACGCCTGAGCCACCTCCTGCCCGCCTGTCACTACTGGAGGCCGCTGAGATCGCCACAGAGCTCCCTCTCCCCTTCGAGCTCATCCATTCCCCCTACTGCTCTCTCTTCTCCCCTGCTCTCTCTTCCTCCGCACCCGACAGGACCGCCATCGTCGCCCGCAGCCACAAGCATGGCCTCGCCTCCCTGAGCCACCCAAAGGCTCAGTCACCTTGAGCTTCTTCTCCCCGTCAGAGGAATCCAAGCTGAGCGCCCAAGGACGTCGCAATCGAGCTCTTCTTTAACCTCGGGCTTTGGCGATCGCCGTCATGGATTCGCCGGCCACAAGACCTCCCCAAGCCTATCGTTGCTGCTGATGGACCCGTGTTGAGCTTTCGAGTCACCCCCTCATTCTGTTGCTCCTCTTACAAGCCATAGCTAGTGTCCCCGCCAGAGCCGAGAGCTCGCTGCCACCGGCCATGATGCCGTCGTGGCAGGAGCAACCGATACGTGCTCCCGAGCGTGCAGCTGTGCTCGGCACGTTCCTACGGAGCCGTAGGTGTCGCCAGCTCCATCCCCTATGCGTTCCAGGGCTGTAAACAGGCGTACCAGAACCGCCACCGCTGCGCAGCTCGTCGCCGGCCATTATTCCAGGGACTCCACGGCCTCTCCGGTGTCCCAATGGATCGGCACGAGCAAGATCAACCCCCTGGTGCTAACCACACGTTTAACCGATCCCCATAGAGAAATTCCGACGAGCCCCACCGCGGTTTTGGTCGCCACCGGCACAACTCTAGCGGGCGCTGACGTGGACGGTCATTAGGGCCTAATCACCCTCTTCATTGACCCCCCTTGATGCTGACCAGTGGGCACTAGAGTGGGTCAAACCCCTGGTCAGCGCGGGATTAGCTCTAGGTCACTGACTGGTGGACCCCATCGGTTAGGTTTGACCCGAACCAGGCGTTGTTGACCTGCTGACATCATGATGACGTCAGCTTGACGCAATAATTTTTTTATAGTAAAAATAATCTAGAAAATAGTAAAATCTTTGGAAATTCATAGAAAATAATCTGTAAGTACGATTGAAATAAATTATATATGTAAAATCATTAGAAAAATCCAATGAATCTCTTGGTACCATTTTAATGCATGTTTGAGCAACTGGAACTTTCTGGATAGAACAATTTCACTAAAGGCATTAAATACTTATACATGGGTTTGAAATTGATTTATATTGATCAAGTAACTCCCATTTAACTTGTGATCACTTGCGTTAGACCAAACCAACAACATATTTACATGTCATACTAATGCATCATTGCGAAGCATGTCGTCCTTAATTTATACCTTGTTTGACCTTGTCGATAGACTTGTGAGACGTATTTATCGATGACATCGAACAACAACTCAATTCTTCTGATAAACAAGCAAGCAACCCCTCCTTGAGCATGTTCGATGCAATCCCACTCTCTCGCTCTTGCTCTCTCTTCAATGCATTAGGACAATGCGATTCCAATGCTACTTGTGTTGCGGTAGATAAACCGACTCCTTTGCATGACCTACCATTGTCATAGTAAATAGCTAAACCAAGCAACTTAGCATGCCTGGTAGATGCTTGAGCCATGCTGTGCTATAACCCTGTTGTGCTTGTTATGCTTAGAGTTGTGTCAGGTCTGATTCATCTTGGTGATGAACCAAAGTGAAATGGATGTGTTCTGATGATGACGGTCTAGTGTTGAAACTATTTTGCTAAAGGTAGCGATGAGAGGTCATGTAGGAGTACATGGTGAGTTGTCTCATTGAAGCCGCTAATAGGATCTAAATTCCATGTTTGTGTTGCCAGACTAGCTACTACCGCACATTGGGCTCCGATAACTCGAGCTCTTTTTGCCTATTAACATACCCTGTTCTTAGTCCAGGAGTCACAGTAGTTCGAAACATTGATAGGTGTGGCATGGCCTATGAGGTGGATGAACGGCCCGATCAGGACCTGCTAGGGGCTCTGCTCACAACGTTTGTGGCCATGTTGGAAACCTCGGTCAGACTTCCACTATGGGTTCCAACTCAGATAGGCGACTGCCTAGGGCGTGAGTCGTTGAAGGTTAATGTTCGTGGACGACTCCCTCGCTAGGCTTTCGCTTGAAGGTTGCCGAGGTGCCTTTTTACGTGCACATGGCGGTAAGTGGAGGAAGCATGTGTGATGAAGTACACCCCTGCAGGGTAATTTTATCTATTAGAAAGGCCGCGTCTGCAGATATGAACTACTTGGAGACTTGCGTTGTTCATAGAAAACTTTAAGTGGATGCTCTAAAATGCACCAAACAAGTGTGGGTGCTATGGATGGCTTCTCGTAGGAAGACGAGAAAGAATCCATAGTGGTGTCTTGAGATGGTGAACATGTGGACTCTTGTTTTCTCTCTCATAGGGAGACGAGAGAGTAGTGATACATTAGATACTTGTCGTAGACTAGCTTAGCCAAAGGTGAAAGCTGGCATTCTGCAGTAAACCCCACACCCCCATTCATTGATACATGATGCATATGTACATAGTTCTAATGTAAGACTTGTTGAGTACCTTCATACTTACTGTTGCTTAGTTACATTTTTGTAGAGATAGACGTTGTTCAGTTATGTTTCTTTCGATATTGACATCGACAGATTAGCTTAGTAACCCACATAGGACTCTGGCTCCTATGGTAGGGTCGTTGTTGCTTTTTAGGCTCTTCTAGCCGCTTTTGTAGATGTATGTACTGATATGTGTAACTTCCACTTGTTCTTTGTATGCTCTGAATGTTGGGTCATGTGACCCCTCCTACTTGTAACATTATACTATTTTGGCTCGTCGGAGCCTCCTTAATAAATGTTATGTTGTACAGTTTTGTTGTGATGCCATGTTGTATCTATGTATATCATGCATAGTACGTGTATGATTGAAATGCATTGGTATGTGTGGGATTCGAAATGTAGTTTTGTGGCTTTAGTAGCCTTCTTTATGGGGAAATGCCTCTTTGTGCTTCCACCAAGCCATGGTACCTTGTTACTGCTCCGGACACATTGATTGACCGGCGTGTATCCTTCTCTGCTGCTATGTCTATCCCTTCGGGGAAATGTATCGCAGTCTAATGGAGTCCTTGTAGCCTGCTACGACTCGTCTATGTGCAGTGATGACATTTATGTCCCACAGTGTAATGGATTCCTTGTAGCTTGCTATGACTCGTCTACACACGCTGATGACCGAGACCTGCATTCCTGGGTTACGTATGCCTATCCTTGAACAGTGGTGCCACTTGGGTCTATAACAAGTCATGTCGGCCCGGGTACTTTGACCTGTGAATGCTAGCGACATGTTCATATCCGTGAGCCAAAAGGCGCAAACAGTCCCGGCCAAGGTAATGCGGCAGCTGTGGGTGACCGAGCGTGAGGCCACAAACTGGTGTGACATGTTACAGGCTGGATTCATATGGCTTAGGATAGGGGTTTTGACACTATCCGGAGCATTTCAGAGTTGTATTCATTTCTCGATCCTCTGAAGCCCATCATTTCAGAAGATTTCTTCATTCTCAGCTTTCAGCGTTCATTCTCAAATTTTTCTCAATTATTGTCTCTTTGTTCGTATCTCAATTGTTTCAGTGCTTCGTTCAAGATTTCTTTAGGCGGATCATGATCTCTTTGTTCTAATGTATCACCATTAATTCGTAGTATCTTCATTCATTTCAAATTCTTACTAGCGTTCTCATTCAAGACTTCTTCAAGTTTGTGATCTCTCTCTCTCTTTCTCTTCAATTCTTTGCAAGAAGAATAAGTGGTGTCGAAATCTGCTGCCTGTCATCAATTTAACTTGATGAAGTATAAGCATAACATAATTCTTATTCTTGTTGGTCAAGGTGATCTCAATCCTTCTTCCGGAGTTGTTCATGATATCAAATTATCGATTGTAAGTTGTTCATCTTTTCTTTTCCAAAGTTCCAAGTTTTTATCAAGTATCTCTTCGCGAAGTTCCATCTAAATCTTTTCAAGGCTTCAACCCTTGTTCTCTTCAAACTTCGTTTCTTTTATATCGTCCTTTTGTTTCGGTGCTCTTGAGGAGGTTCTTTATGGTGGTTCATCAAGATTTTTTTTCATGTCTAGACGTGTTCTTAAAGATTCTTGTGGTAGTACCTCAAGTATTATTTTTCTTGAATTTCAAAGTGCAATTCATTACCCATTATCTTTTGAGATGGTGTTATAACACTCTTGATTCATCAGGAGTCTCGAAGAGAAGTTGTCAAGAATGAGATATGTAAACCCATCATTTCTTCCTTGGAGTTACCTTGGCATGTATTTCACCTAAAGCATTTCCAAAGGATTGTTGTTGTCATGGTGTTATAAATGATTCAAGTTTTCTCCTTCTCCTCTTGGGGAAAGAAGTTTTTCATATCTTGTTGGTCCCAACCAATCAATTGTTTCCGTTAGTGGCCAGTTGTCACCTCAAAATTTTGAGATGTTTTACGTAAGCCCACAACAAGCTTTTCTTTTCGTTGTTGACGTTCCAACAACTCCGTTCAATCTCTTCTTTCTAAGGATGCTTTTAAAATTCAAATATGGTAGAAGCTGTGTTTTCTTCTCCGGTCTTTTCCTTTAAAAATCTAGCTTCTATTATGTTGTTTCTGAGGCATTGTGATGTTGCTATCTTCGAATCATCATCTTGTGTTATCAAGATCTTGTTCTTTCCTTGCTTGTCCATTTAACCGGACTGTTGTGCCCTCTTTCAAGTTCATTCCATCTTGTCAAATTTTGTGCCTCTATCCTACGGAAGTGCTGCCGAAATTTCTTTTGAAATATTGTTTATTTATCATAACATCCTTCTTCTCTTTGTTTCACTTGTTTGTCAATGAAGCAACTAAGTTTTAACTCCAGAAGATTCCCCTTTATTTTGTGGATATCGTGTGATTCGTTCGGTTTTCGCATTCATAATTGCTTCATTCGCATCATCTGCATAGCATCGTCCCTCGTTTCCGAAAACTTGCATCCGTTTGTAGTTTCCGATTATCTCATTCGTGTCATCGACCGTTTGGAAACCAACCACACATGCACGCGCCCACGGCATCGATAACATTATTGTTTTCAAGGTGCGTGGAAAATAATCTCGGATTGGGTCGAAAGTTGGCGTGCGGACTCATTTTATTGTAGGTAGAGGGTCTGCCAAATTTCGTCGCAATCGGCGGTCGTTTGTTACCCGGACGGTCGACCATAGAGGTATCATCATCGGTTAATTATTGGATGTTTTCGGTGTTTTAAACCTCATGTCACGGGCCACAAACCTCCACAGCTCACCAGCCCACCAAACCTACCCATCCGTTCGGCGACATCAGATCGCGATCCTACGGTCCAAAAACGGATGAAAATCCCATAACCCTAATCCCATGCTATAAATAGGAGGTCTTCCCTACCTATTTTGGCCTTCTCCCACCTCTAGCATTGAAATCCAGGCCCCTCCAGCCCGGCGCCGCCACTTGTCAGTGTCCTAACCTCCAAGCTGCCACCTGCGCGGCCACTCCTAACCACTTGCGGCTTGTCACGTCATCACGCCCAGCCCCCGTAGCCAACCACTGCCTGCCACGTCGCTCCCCAGCCTCAACTAGCCGCCCAGCCCGTCAGGGCCCGAGGGGAGCCTGTCCGAGCCAATCGGGGCCTGATCGAGCCGCCCGCGCTGGCAGGTCATAGTCCCAAGCTCCAGATCGGGAGGGAGCTCTAGTCCAGACCCTCGTCGCCCGTGGGCTTCCCCACGTTGGCCGACCACCGGATTCCCTGTCGCGGGCGACCACCGAGTCGACCTTGCTGTACCTCTTCTTCTTTCCTCAATCGCCGTTCTCTCTCTCTCTCTCTCTCTCTCTCTCTCTCTCTCTCTCTCATCTCAGCACACTCTTTCCCTGTGACCCCCCCTGCAGGAGCTTCCCCATCGGCGGGCGCCTTCGAAGCTCTGCTAGTCTTGTTGCCGGAAACCGACCGGATCCGACGGAGCTAGCCCGGATCTACCTGTTCCCGCCGCTCGCCGGCCTCTCTTGGCCACAGGGAGCACTCGCCTTGCGCCGCCATGGCCACCGGCCCCTCTGCTCGTGCGGGAGGATGACGACGAGCCTCGTTGACCGCTTCCTGGGCTGCCACCTGTCGTGGGCCGCTCCAGGCCTAGCCCCGCGCTGCCCTAGCCTGCCTTGCCTCTCCACCAAATGTGTCAAGGCCCGCGAGGTGGGCCTTGGTCTGCCCTGTTCCATGCCCGTGCATTGTATAACTATGTTGTGCCCATTGCATGTTGGACCTCTGCTTATATTTGGCCCATAGTTGTTGTTTTTTAGTCTCTGCGAATTTCTCCAATTAACCAGTGCATTAATAATTTCAGAAAAATGCCACATTTTGCAAACTCATAGATAAATAACCGTGCATCGCATGTAATAACTTCATATATGTAAAATGTGTAGAATTTTGTGTAGATTCATAATGCCACACTATTATGCATGATAAAAATAATTAACTTGTTGTTTGTATTTAATTTTCAAAATAACTTGCTAATAGGTTATGCCAGAAGCTTGCATAATTAATTGTGACATATTTTTCTATAGGAACCTATGCATATTATATATGATTTTGGGGTAAAAAAATCCATAGAAATTATCGGTCCAATTAGTTTTCTTATTTGAGTAAGTTTGTGTGCATGTTATTTTGCTGTGATGCACTTTTGTTATTTTCGTTTAATCAAATACATGCATCATATGAATTATTTATGAACATGAGATATGCCCTTTGACATGTGCGCTAGCCACCGGTCATTTTGTTTGTCATGATAATCCATGTTTAGGTGTTGATTTGTTGTTGTCAACATGCTATAAAATGGTACTGTTTTGATATGCCCAAATATATCTAAGTCTCGAATTTGTAATATTTTGTTGCTGTCTAACCATGTGTTTTGCTAGTGATCTAGAACCCGTTTGCGGTTCATGTAATGGAGTTATTTGTAGTTGATAATGTCCTCTAGAATGTTGTTAAGTTTCATGCCAATATACGCCCTCTAGCATATAGATTTACTATTTTTATTATGCCTTCGTGACAAAAACTGCTCTATTAAAAATATGGGATTTTCACTAAGTCTGAAAACTGCTTAGTTCAATATGTCTTCTTGTGAGTTCATTTCCTTATGATCGATGCTTCTAATTAACTTGGTGTCAATAGATGAATTGTTGAGCATAATTTAGGCTTCACCACCCTGTCCTTGTTGTGTATTTTAGTTGGCTGTAGCTTGTTCATTTGTGGGTTGCAATATGCTATGTTGCTGTTTTGGACAGATTTTAGTTTGAACTTGTGTTGGTTGTTGTGGTTGAACTGTAGCTCCGTTTTGGGCATGCCATATATGAAACTTGATTAGAATATCATGTAGTTTCATAATATCTTGCTACATTCAAGGTTTGAAATGCTTGTGGTTTTCATTTTCATGCATTTTGCATTGATATCATATTCATCTTGTGTGTGTCATAACTTTTAGACCCTAGCTCTGTTTTAAATGTTCCATATATCTAAATGGACTAGAATGATGTGTAGGATTGCATGGCACACATTATCTTGCTATTTAATATCTATAAAACATGCTTAGGACATATCTGGACTAATATCATAATATGCATATGAGGTCGTTTCGGAAATGCTGTAAGTTTTTCCGACCACAATTAAGATTCCTAGATAGCGTAGTTTAGTTATGCTTCACCTCTTTTGACGGGGTTATTACCACTAGGTAGGCCAAAGAAACGGGGTCTTCCCCCTTTTGCTTTGAAGAAAAACTACGCGGCCGGTTAGCCGTGGCCGGCTGGAGGACGTTCGGCACGAGCCAATGCCGGCTGGCGCCCCGGACGATTGGTCAAGGAGCCGGCTGGACCCTCATCCGGCTGGGCTCGGCTGGCTGCCCACGGACATGCCCCGTCCCGTCCCTCTGCACGCGGGTACGACGACGTGACGTGACTGGCACAACGGGCGGCCCTATGGCTACATTGGCCACTGACGCACTACGGCGCGTGGCAACAGTCCAACCGTCCGGCTGCTGACCTTGGTGAGCGCGACCAGGCATGGGAACAGTGCCGGCATGCCCTCGCCACTAGATTAGTTGCCCCGGCATGGCTATAGTGAGGCCGGTCGTACCGGAGACCTCGGTCAGCTGGCGTTAGACGACGCCCCCCCTGGCGGCCCATGCCGCGGCAGGTGGGCAAGGGCCAATCACAAAGCCGGCTGGCGGGCTCCAACGGGAGATGGGACCGCTCGGCCGGCGGACCCCACCAACGATGAGACGACGTGAAGGGCAGCACCCTCTGGCCAGCCAGAGAGACTGCCAGCCGGGTCCCCCACCTTTGTACTTAGAACATATTGTGAGAGCCGGGGGGTTGGCCTATAAAACCCCTCGAGCCCCTATGCAACGGGGACGGGCACACGCACGAACGGTCATCTCCACATACCCCCTTCTAGCAGTGGAGGCAAAGGAGTCGGATGCCCCTTCTTCCTCCTCTAGACACAGCTCTAGGACCACCATTGTACTTATCCCCATCCATCCAACTAAATTAAGCAGGACTAGGGGTATTACCTCCCCTAGAAGGCCCTGAACCTGGGTACATCGTATGTCGACACCGCTTGTGACCAATCTCACACCCAGAGCCCGTTAGCGTCCTTTGGCCCCAACCACCTATGATAAGCCACCCCATGGCATCTGTCGTGAGAAAACGACGACAGTTGGCACCCACCGTGGGTCCGTACGCGGCACCGGACGGATTCATGCTCCGGGCGGGACCCCTCGCCATTCCCCGCCGTCGCCGCTCGTCCCGGTGAAACCGTGGGGGGCTCATGGGGCTTGCTCTGGCATGCCCTGAGGCCAGCTCCGTCGGCCCCACGGCCGACATTGACGTGCTCACCGAGCGCTTCGGCAGGCTCAGCCTCTCCGAGGCCCCGGCAGCCAATGTGTACCCCGCGGGGGTGCTCGTCTGCGCTGGCCCGCCCACGGCCGTGGGCACACTTGCTGCGTCTCAGTCCAGCAGCTCTCACGGTCGCGTGGGAGTGATGGCTATCACCTTTTTCACCGCTTTCGAACGGGTGCTGGTCGCGGCTACCGCTGCAGCTGCCCGTGTCGGCACGTCCGACCCGCTTGGCACGGCCCTCCAGGGCTTGAGCACTTTGATCGCCCCGACGGCGAACCCCGACACTACCATGGCCGATCTCGAGGCGGCTCGTCGCATCCTGTTCGAGGACGCCACCGCTCTTGCGGCCACGCGGCGCCGCATGGAGGCGACACAGCGGGAGTACGCTTCCGCCTACGGACTCACCCCAGCTGGCACCAAACCCATCTGGTGTGGGGCTGTGCGCGACCCTAGTCGCGTGCTTGCCAAAATCCTTAGCGGCAAGATGCCCGTCTACGACACCCCTGTAGCCAACCTGCGAGCTCTCAAGGTGGCCTACGAGGAATTCACCACCTTGGAAGGCGAAGAGAGTGCAGCCCACGAGTGCCACATCAAGGAGCTCATCGATGCTGCTGATGCACAACAACATCTGCTCACAATGGGCGGCGCTGCCACTGAAGGCCCCCGGCCCAAGCGCGAGGGCACGTGAACTGCGGGCCGCCAGGCGGCCTAGTACTCCTGCTCCCCTCGCGTCTCCGGCCGCCGAGCCGGAGCAAACAACCCCTGGCCCTCTCAGACGTCGGGGAGCGAGCAACTGGCTATCAGCAGCAAGCACACCAATGACCCGTCTCGAAGCGGCCGCCACCACGAAGGGTCGATATTCGGCAGCTGGCGCAGCCACGGGCACACGCCGCCCCCGCGGTGCTAGTCGGGGCAGTCGGTGCCGCCCACCATCCGTCTCGAGCTCTCAGCTCGGCTCGGACCACGCGTCCTTCGCAGCGAGAACGACACCCGCAACCGCATCGACAGGCTCGCACAATCCACCCTCCTCAAGGAGGAGGGCTTGATTGGTCCGTCCTGCTTCGGCCCCCGGATCCGCACCGAGCCATTCCCAATCGGCTTCATGCTCCCTAGGGACACCCCGAAATACAACGGGGCCGCCAAGCCCGAAGGCTGGCTGATCGACTACACCACCGCGGTTGGCATCGCCAGGGGGAACAAGCACGTAGTCGTTCGCTACGCCACCCTCATGTTGATCGGCTCGGCCTGCACCTGGCTCAACAGCCTGGCGGCTAGCAGCATCAACACTTGGACTGACTTCGAGGAGGCCTTCATTCGTAACTTCACCGACATGTACAAGCGGCCTGTCCTTCCCCGTGAACTCGCCATGTGCGTTTAGGGGCCGGACGAATCCCTCCATGACTACCTCACTCGGTACCCGAGCTCCGCAATTCCTGCGAGGGGGTGCACGAGGTGCAAGCCGTGTAGTACTTCATCGAAGGTGCAGCTTCTTACAGCGAATCGACCGTGGCGTACTTGTCCGCCTTGGTCATGAGCTCGGCAAGCGTGTCCGGCTCGGAGCACAGAAGCTTACATTTGAGAGGGGTGCAACTTCTCACAGCAACTGGCCCGGGGGGACGGCCTTCCGGCTCCTCCTGCGCCGCCAGCCCGCGCGCCGGCCCCGGCCTAAGCTGCCGCCCTGGCGGCGGCTCCGGCTCCGGCCCAGAACGACGGTCGTCTAATCGACCAGTTCCCCAACCAGGATGGTTGCTACGTCGTCTTCACCAGTGAAGAGATGGGCAAACACGCTCAGCGCCAGCTTCACCATGAGGTGAACGCCACCATGTCGGCAACTCCCCAGTTCATGCACCCTATCGTAATGTCGAATCCCGACAGCTATGCCTTGGTCCTCGACCCCACCATCGCCACCAAGGAGCGAGCTTGCCGCTTCTCGCGGGTGCTGATAGATGGTGGTAGCAGCATCAACATTCTCTACCTCGACACGATGCACAAGCTGCGGTTGAAAACAGAAGACCTGGAGGCAAGCCAGACGGTCTTCCATGGCATCGTGCCTGGGAAGTCCTGCTCCCCTATCGGCAAGATCACGCTCAACGTCCTGTTCGGTGGACCCGGCCACTTCTGCCGCGAGCCAGTGCTGTTCGAGGTCATGGACTTCACGAGCCCCTACCACGCGATGTTGGGCCGACCGGCTCTTGTCAGCTTTATAGTGGTCCCCCATTATGCCTACCTCAAGCTCAAGATGCCAGGACTTAAGGGAATCATCACCATCAAGGGCGACTACAAGATGTCGCTCGAGTGCACTCGAGACGGCTGTCGGCTGGCCGAGGCCCTGGAGATCACCGAGGAGAGGCGGCAGCTCGACCGGCTCGCGGCCCTTGTTGCCAGCCAGCCGGCCATGCCGGTTCCTCCCTCACAATCCATCGGCAAGGCCTCCTTCCATCCGTCCAAAGACACCAAGCAAATCTCGCTCGACCCGGCCAACCCGGCTCAGTGTGTCACCATCAGCTCCTGCCTCAATAGCAAATAGGAAGGCGAGCTCGTCGACTTCCTCCGTGAGAATCGGGACATCTTTGCATGGTCCCCCAAGGACATGCCGGGTGTTCCAAGGAAGTTTGCCGAGCACAAACTCCATGTCTGGCTGGACATCAAGCGGGTCAAGCAACCCCTGCACCGTATCACTGAGGAGAAGCGACGTACTATAGGTGAAGAGATCGGCCGGCTACTCGCAGCTGGGTTCATCATGGAAGTGTTCCACCCGGATTGGCTGGCCAACCCAGTCCTGGTGCTGAAGAAGAACAAGACCTAGCGCATGTGCATCGACTAAACTAGCCTGAACAAGGCATGTACCAAGGACCCGTTCGCTCTGCCATGGATCGATCAAGTCATCGGCTCCACGGCCAGCTGTCACTTGCTGTCCTTCCTGGACGCCTACTCTGGCTACCATCAGATCAAGCTGGTGTCACAACCCTAGCTAGATGTCCTAGGAATTGTATTGTGCTTGCGTCATGTTTCATTTTTGCATTAACATGAAATGGGGAACAAAAAGAAACCCCAAGCTAACTTTGTATCAAAACAATTCAAACTTGGTGAAAATTCAACAAATCCAAAATGCCCACTAAAATTTTTCCCTATGTCTGGTAAATTTGGGCATGATTATGACAGGGACCATTCTAATTATTTGAACAATCAAAGTAATTCGAAAATAATTGATAAGGCTTCTGAAATCATTAAATGAAGCACTATCACTATTTTTGTTTTCAAAATATCCTGAAACTTTGTAGACAAGTTTGAAATATTCAAACTTCAGTATAGAAAATATATGGGATATTTTACAAAGTCATTTGTGCCTAAAAAGAAAATAAACAAATGTCAGTAAAGGAAAACAGAGAAGAAAAAAAAGAAAAAAAGGAGAAAGGCCCAGGCCAGGCCAGCCCACCTGGCCCAGGGAGGTCGTCGTCCTCCTGGCGGCGAGGAGGACGAGCGCGTGGCCGGAGCACGCACGCTGCCGTGCCTCCACGCCGGCAGCTGCCTGCCTGTGTCCTCCTCGCCAGCATGATGGGGATAAGTTCCCCAGAGCCGTCCCCGTCGCTCCCTCTCTCTCTCTCGCCGCCTCTCTTCCTCTCCCCTCTATACTCCGCCATAGCCGAGCTCTAGAAAGTCTCAGCAAACAGATGCTAGCTTGTTGTAAGTGAATGTGGGTATTCAAGTATTGTTGGTGTGACAAACAGATGGAGAAGAGATTTGAGTCTAGAAAGTCGAGTGGTTATGGTTTTCCAATCTTTTGAAGTTGTCTCAGAATCCTTTTTGAGAAATTATAGCCATTATGCTATCCAATTTCTGCTAGAGTCTCTTATGTCTTTGCATCATTCTTTGTTTTAGATGTCCCCTCGTCCTTCCCGTCAGGTGGTCCGTCTAACCAGGTGCATCGGTGTACCGGGTCACACGGCCACGTTGATTAGAGTCATGATGGAGGTTGGATACCGTTGGTACCCAGAATACTCAGTGGAGGAACAATATCGAGATTTCAACCAAAGCCAGTATCTGTGTACCATCAAGATTTATCCTTCATACCCTGGAGCTGCAGAGCCGCTTCACTGGACTTATGGATTAGGTGTCACCATAGATATGACTATCATGATGTTCCACCATGGTCTCCTTCACAACACCGAGTTTTGTTATGTTCCTGCTTCTATGGGCGGAGAGGATGGTTATCTTAGTACATCCTACTATGATCATTCCCATGAGGACACTAGGCTGCAGGTGACCGCTCAGATGTTGGAGAACAGGGATCGTGATGCACGTGCCCTTCGCATGGAGCTTTATGCCACCCGTGCACGTCTTTGGACAGCCCTAACGCAGTTGGCACCTGTTGTGCAGACCGGCTATGGAGATTTGGAGATGCTGAACCCACCATGGACTCATCTGCCAGCACACGTAGACTGGCCTGATGTTGGAGGCATCACCCCTCTTCGACGACCGCTGTTGCCGCCGACAAGGGGACCAAGGCCACATCCGTGTGCTTATGGCTCCCAGGGATCACAGGCTAGAGTGTTTCTAGATCCTCAGGTTCAGCTCCCGGGTCATGGGGGTAACCTATATGAGGCATTCTACGGAGATGCTTGAGTACGTGGATGTTAGTTCTAGTTTGGCAGTCATCGTATCACCACAGTCCTGTGTGTCTTGTGGGATATGATGAGGTTGAGAGTTGAGTTCCGGAGGTGTAGATAAATAATGTATAGGAAGCTTGTAATGCCTCTGATGAGTTGTGTCATCGGTTCATAGTTGTATTTCAGTTTGATCAGTTTGGCTGTTGGAAAGAATCAAGAAGAACACAGCACGTGCTCCCCGCAATGACCTCAATGATGGCGTATCACTTGGTGATTTTATCAGACTGAGCCCACCCAAGTATTATCATTCGGTCGACCCACTTGACGCGGATGACTGGCTGACTAGCATGTATCGCAAGATCCGGGCTGCCAATGTGACTGAGGCCAACAAGGTGGCCTTTGCAACTTACTTCCTGGAAGGTCCCGCCAATCTGTGGTGGGCGAATTTTGAAGCCATGCGTCCCGCTGGCCCCGCACCAACTTGGGCAGAGTTCAGTGCTGCATTTCGTACCCATCACATCCCAGAAGGGCTGATGGATCGTAAGAGAGAGGAATTTTGTGCCTTCACCCAGGGCAGACTGTCAGTGGATCCTTATAGTCGTGAGTTTGGAAACCTTGCTTGCTATGCTCCTGAGGAAGTTTCTATTGATGCCAAGAAGCAGGCTAGGTTCCGCAAGGGACTTAACCCTGAGCTCCGTTGAGACCTACGCCTGCATGAGTGCGCCACTTTCCAGGCTCTCGTCAACAAGGCTATCAATGCCGAGACTAGACAAACTGATTATGAGGCCACGAGAAAGCACAACCATGACTTGAACACTGTATCTGGCTCGGGCTCCAATAAACGCCGGATCTCGATGCCCAACGCAGCTCTGCCGCCAAAATATTATGCGAGGCCATCCTTCCAAGCGCCTCGCCCAGCTCAGCCCAACCCTCCAGTCAGACCATTTGGAGGACCGCCTGCAAATGTTGCTCCCCGTGCCACCGTGGTTTGCTATAAGTGTGGAGAACCAGGACACTACTCCCGTGAGTGTCCCTAGAATAATGCTAAGCCCCCTAGACATGGAAAGGCAGGAAAAGCCTTCTTCGTGAAGCCAGCTCCTGCTCGTGGTTGAGTGAACTATGTGTCTGCTGAGGAAGCTCTTGAGGATCCCGATGTTATCCTAGGTACGCTCCTTGTCAATAGTCATCCAGCATCTGTTCTATTTGATACTGGTGCATCTCATTCCTGCAACTCAGAAAGTTATGCATAGTTGCATAACAAGTCTTTCTGTGATATGCCTACTCCTTTAGTAGTGCACACTCCGGGTTCAAATGGCAAACTTCTAGAGTGATCCATGATAATGAGATTTTGGTGGATAGATTAGTCTTTCTAGCATCTTTAATAGCCCTCAAGTCTTCGGACATCAATATCATTCTAGGTATGGATTGGATGAAAGCCCACTATGCCCAGATTGATACTCATTCTAGGAATGTTCAACTTACACATCCATCGGGTGAGATAGTTAATGTCTCCACTCGAACAACCAAGCGCCAACTCTATTCCCTCAATGCTAGCCCTCTTCCAGAGTTAGAAGATATTCTGGTAGTCCATGACTTTCCGGATGTCTTTCCAGAAGAACTGCCAGGAATTCCTCCTGTCAGAGATGTTGAGTTTGTGATAGAGCTCATCCCAGGGACTGTCCCAATAGCCAGAAGACCCTATAAGATGGCACCCTTAGAACTAGCCTAACTTAATATCCAACTCGATGAGGCTTTGAAGAAAGGTTTCATCCATCCCAGTTCTTCTCCTTGGGCTTGTACCGTCCTCTTCATCAAAAAGAAGGATGGCTCGGATCGGATGGTTGTGGATTATCGGCCCGTGAATCTGGTCACCATAAAGAACAAGTATCCGCTCCCCAGGATCAACGATTTGTATGATCAACTCGCTGGATCCTCTGTCTTTTCCAAAATGGATTTCAGGTTGGGATACCATCAAATCAGAATTAGGAACGGGGACATTCCAAAAACGGCTTTTGTTACTCGTTATGCCCAATACGAGTACACCGTCATGTCCTTCGATTTAACCAATGCTCCAGCCACCTTCTCTCGCTTGATGAATTCAATCTTCATGGAGTATCTGGATAAATTCGTCGTGGTCTACCTCGACGATATACTCATCTACTCGAGGAACGAACAAGAACATGTCGAGCATCTAAATCTGGTATTGATGAAACTTCGAGAGCACCCGCTGTACGCCAAATTCTCCAAGTGTGAATTTTGGTTTTCAGAAGTGACCTATCTGGGCCACATGATTTCTGGTAAAGCTATTGCTATCAATCCCGAGAGAGTTCAGGCCGTCCCTTATTGGACTCAACCTGAATCGGCTAAGCAAGTTCGGAGTTTCCTTGGCTTAGCGAGCTATTGTCGCCGATTTGTCGAGAATTTCTCCAAAGTTGCAAAACCTCTGACTGAACTCCTCAAGAAAGATAAAAAGTTCGAGTGGACGCCACAATGCGAGCACAGTTTTCAGGAGTTGAAGAGATGACTGACCTCTGCTCCCGTTCTGGTGCCACCTGATTTCTCTAAGGACTTTGTTATCTATTGCGACGCCCCACGACAAGGATTAGGTTGCATTCTCATGCAAGATCGTCATGTTATTGCATACGCATCTCGACAGTTGTGTCCACATGAGGATAATTATCCAACACATGATCTTGAGCTTGCAGCTGTAGTCCAAGCACTGAAAACCTGGCAACATTACCTTCTGGGTAATCGTTGCGAAATTTACACTGATCACCAAAGTCTAAAATATATATTCACCCAGCCAGATTTGAATCTCAGGAAAAGACAGTCGGTAGAGTTGATTACAGATTACGACTTAGGGATAACTTACACCCCGGGGAAAGCCAATGTCATGGCTGATGCACTAAGTCGTAAGTCTTATTATAACAACCTGATGTTACAACAAGGTCAACCACTTCTCCATGAGGAATTTTGGAAGTTAAACCTTCACCTTGTTCCTCAAGGATTTCTATCCAACCTGGTGGCGAAACCTAATCTTAAGGATCAAATACTAGCTGTCTAGAAATATGATAAG
This sequence comes from Hordeum marinum, assembly GCA_022496015.1. Lineage (NCBI taxonomy): Eukaryota > Viridiplantae > Streptophyta > Magnoliopsida > Poales > Poaceae > Hordeum > Hordeum marinum. The sequence continues at coordinate 139,882,759 of CM039672.1, forward strand.
GGTATATCCCGGATCAAGGGGAATATTGCTAGCGGAAACGCTAAATATTTCTCCAAGGACGATGAAGGTGTTGTGTTCTTTAAGAACTGGTTGGTGGTTCCCAAGAGCACACGCTTAAGACAGTTGATCCTTAAGGAGGCTAATGATTCTCCTCTCTCAATTCATCCGGGTAGTACCAAAATGTCTCAGGACCTATGCCAGAGGTTCTGGTGGACTAGGATGAAGAGAGAAATTGCTCAGTATGTTGCTAACTGTGACGTTTGCCGTCACGTGAAAGCAGAACATCAAAGGCCTGCTGGCACCCTTCAACCTTTAGCTATTCCTGAATGGAAATGGGATAAAGTCAGTATGGATTTCATTAACGGATTTCCCAGGACTAAGAGAGGGAATAATGCTATATTTGTGGTCATTGACCGTCTTTCCAAAGTGGCTCATTTTCTTCCTGTTCGGGAAAGTAGAACTGCTAGCCAGCTAGCGGAGTTGTATGTTTCTCGAATAGTTTCTCTTCATGGTGTTCCTTTGGAGATTAACTCAAACCGTGGAAGTATCTTTACTTCCCGATTTTGGGAAAGTTTTCAAACCGCTATGGGGACTCATCTATCCTTTAGCACTACTTTCCACCCGCAATCAAGTGGTCAAGTTGAGTGAGTCAATCAAATTCTCGAAGACATGCTCCGAGCTTGTGTTATATCTTTCGGTATGAACTGGGAGAAATGTCTTCCATTTGCCAAATTTCCTTATAACAATAGTTATGAATCAAGCTTGGGCAAAGCCACTTTTGAAGTTCTCTATGGACGAAGGTGTCAAACATCTCTTAACTAGTCAGAAACCGGAGAGAGGCAACTCTTTGGCCTGGATATGATCTAGGACGTAGAGGAGCAAGTTCGCATTATTCATGAAAAGTTGAAAACAGCCCAATCTCGTCAAAAGAGCCAATATGATCGCCATCATAAGGCTGTGACCTATGAAATTGACGAGAAGGCTTACCTTCAGGTTACACCTCTGAAGGGTACCCATCAATTCGGTATCAAGGGCAAGTTGGCTCCTTGTTACATTGGACCTTGCTAAACGAGGAGAGGTTGCCTACCAATTGGAACTTTCGCCGCATCTTTGCAAGGTTCATGATGTCTTCCACGTCTCGCAACTCAGGCATTGCTTCTCGGACCCTGTCCGTGAAGTAGACCATGAAACGCTTGATCTCCAAGATAACCATTCATATCGAGAATACCCTGTTCGTATTCTTGATGAAGCTGAGAGTACCACTCGACGTCGTAACATCAAATTTCTTAAGGTTCAGTGGTCACACCATTCTGAAAAGGAGGCCACATGGGAAAGAGAAGATCGTCTTCGACTAGAGTACCGCGCGCTCTTCCCGATGACTTCAAAATCTCGGGACGAGATTCTTTTGAGTGGGGGTGAGCTGTCACAACCCTAGCTAGATGTCCTAGGAATAGTATTGCGCTTGCAGCATATTTCATTTTTGCATTAACATGAAATGGGGAACAAAGAGAAACCCCAAGCTAACTTTGTATCAAAACAATTCAAACTTGGTGAAAATTCAACAAATCCAAAATGCCCACTAAAAATGTTCCCTATGTCTGGTAAATTTGGGCATGATTATAACAAGGACCATTCTAATTATTTGAACAATCAAAGTAATTCAAAAATAATTGATAGGGCTCCTGAAATCATTAAATAAAGCACTATCATTATTTTTGTTTTCAAAATATCCTAAAAAATTTTAGACAACTTTGAAATATTCAAACTTCATTATAGAAAATATATGGGATATTTTATAAAGTCATTTGTACCTGAAAAGAAAATAAACAAATGTCAGTAAAGGAAAATAGAGAAGAAAAAAAAGAAAAAAAGGAGAAAGGCCCAGGCCAGGCCAGCCCACCTGGCCCAGGGAGGTCATCGTCCTCCTAGCGGCCAGGAGGACGAGCGCGTGGCCGGAGCGCGCACGCTACCATGCCTCCACGCCGGTAGGTGCCTGCCTGTGTCCTCCTCGCTAGCGCGACGGGGATAAGCTCACCAAAGCCGTCCCCATCGCTCCCTCTCTCTCTCGCCGCCTCTCTTCCTCTCCCCTCTCTGCTCCACCATAGCCGAGCTCTGCTCGAGCTCGCCGTCGTCGTGCTAGCCGCCCCCTCGCCTCATTAGGTAGTCCCTGAGAACCGCCGCTTCCCCCTCGTCCTCTCCATGGTCCTAGAAGACATCGGGATCCCCTCTAAGCCGCGCCATCGCCGTTCCTCCCCGTCGGTCACCGGAGCTCCGCCCCGACATTCTGCCCCATCCGAACCTCCTCTGACCTCGCCGTCGCCTCTGCTGGAACCGCGGTGAGCCACTGGTGCTCCTCCCCTGTTCCCCCTTCTCTCCCATGCCCCGTATATGCCGCACCCTTCTTTCCAGAGCTCCGGCCGCCGCCTAACTCACCACCGGCGTCGATCCCGACCACCCCAGCCTCTGGTTTGGGGCTAGATCGACGCGCGGTCGAGCATAGGCTCTCCCAGCGCTCTCTGTCGTCCATTTGGTCACCGAAGGAGGGATTTCGACCCCATCCGTCGTCCCTGACGTCGCCGGCGGCTCAACACCGGCGAGTCAACCTGTCTGACCGTCAGGGGTTTGACCTCTGGGTCGCTGGCAGGTGGGGTCGGGCCCTTGTAGTTAAATCCTAATTAAGAAAATTTATTAGTTAGTTTAATTAACCTAATCAGTCACTGACATGTGGGCCCAAATCTGTTAATTAGTTAGGATTAGTTTTGATTAATCAGCTATTTGATTGACTCACTAACATGTGGCCCCCACATGTCAGGTTTGACTGTGGCCCGGTCAGCTGACCAGCTGACGTCACAGTGACGTCAGGCTGATGTCATTATTTCATTTTCTATTTTAAAAATAAGTCCATAAATTATTCAAAACTTCAAAAATTTATATAAATTAATCTGTAAAACAGATGAAAATAATTTATATATGAAAATTTGTCAGAAAAATCCAATGAATCCAATGGTGCTATTGTCATGCATGTTAGAGCAATCTAAATAGGTGAACATTGACAATTACCAATAGGTTAGTATATGGAATTTGAAATAAAGAACGATTTTGAACCTATATTCAAACTCATTTCAAATTGACTTGAATACTAGTTGCATTAGCTCATCCATACATGCTATCATGCTATGATCATGCATCATATTGTTGCACTTGCGTGTGTTGATCGTTTCTTATCTGCATTGCGGTAGGCCCTGCTTCTGAGGATACCCTGAGTATCCCGACGAAGGAGAGAACCTTTCCGCTACCCAGCAAGGCAAGCAACCCCTTTGATCATTTCGATAACATCCCACTCTTTCTCTCCTGCTCTTGTTTATTGCATTAGGACAACTGATCACATGTCAGTCATACACAGTAGATGATCCTATTCTGTTGCATAACCTGACATTGTCACAGTAAATAGCTAAACCTTGCAACCTAGCATACATGGTAGATGCTTGTGCCATGATGTGCTTAGCTTACTTTGCCTGCTATGCTTGCTATGCTTATAGTTGTGTCAGGTCGGATTCATCAAGGTGATGAACTGAGTGAAACAATGTTGCCTGATGTGATGATGTTATGATGAACTCGATTTGGTAAAGGTAGTGATGAGAGGCTATGTAGGAGTACATAGCGGGTTGTCTCATTGGGACCGTTCTTAGAAACCGAGTTCCGTGTTTGTGATCCAAGACTAGCTACTACCACACTTTGGGATACTTAATTGACCTTCTCGACTTATCATTCGCTTAGTCCTTAGTCCAGGAGTTGCAAGTAGTTTCTGCTGTTTATAGCATGCTGGAGGCTGTGTGTAGCTCTTACCCTAGGGCTGGGAAATGACGCGGTAGGCAGTGGCACGGTGTACCAAGGGTGGTGGGCTTGCGAACCCTGCGCACATCGTTTGGGGCCGTAGCGGAAACTTCGGCCGGACTTCCGTGCGGCTTCAGTCTCAAATAGGCGATAGCTTGGACTAGAGGTCTTATGTGATTGACGGTCATGGCCGACTCCCTTTCTGGGTATCCGCTTGAAGGTTGCCGAGGCGCATGGTTTATGAGCACACAACGATAAGTGGCGAGAGCGTGTGTGAAGAAGTACACCCCTGAAGGGTATGAAACTATTCGAATAGCCGCCTCCTCGGATATGGACTACTTGGAGAACTTATGTTGTTCATTGATAATGAAATGGGTACTCATAAAAATATTTAGACAAGTGTGAGTACCGTGGATGGCACTCTCCCAGGAGGGAAAGTGAATCCATGGTGGTGTATGGCTATGGAGTTAGTGGACTCGTGTGCGATATCTAAAATGTTATCAAAGAGTTAAAATTGAATAGTGTAGGTTAGCCATGAGTTAAAGCTGGCATTGCTGCATAACTTCACCTCCCCCCTTTGTTGATACATGAGCATGAATAGACTAGGTCTATTTTAAAGACTTGCTGAGTACGTTTGTACTCATGTTTGCTTAATAAATGTTGCAGATGAGACCCAGGACCCATTAGGTGGGTTCTTTCTAGACCTTGACGATGCGGAATAGCTGGTGTCCCAGCTACGACCTATGCTCTGTGGCGGGCTGTAGATAGACAGGCCATGTGCCTTTTACCCCTTTCATCTGTCTATACTCAGACAGCTTTATGCTTCCTCTTGGTTTGTATGAACATGTTTGTATGACTTCAGTGTCGGGTCATGTGACCCCTATCTGTAAGAACATATTATGCAAGGCTCATCTGAGACTCTTCAATAAAAGTCATGTTGTTGTATGGTTATGTTGTGATGCCATGGTTGTATCTATGCATACCGGGCATGTTGTGTGTACGTGTGACGTGCAATGGTATGTATGGGATCCGACACCTAGTTGTGTGCCTTTTGTAGTACTCTTTACGGGAAACTGCCTCTTTGTGTTTCCATCGAGCCATGGTAGCTTGCTACTGCTCCGGACACATTGATTGACCGGCATGTATCCTTCTTTGCTGCTATGTCTGTCCCTTCGGGGAAATGTTTTGCAGTGTAATGGAGTCCCTGTAGCCTGCTACGACTCATCTATGTGCAGTGATGGCATTTATGTCTCACGGCGTAATGGAGTCCTTGTTTCTTGCTATGACTCGTCTACATGCGCTTGAGGCCAACACCTGGATTGCTGGGTTATGTATGCTTGTTTCCGTACGGATGTGCCACTTGGGTTCTATGACTAGTCATGTCGGCCCGGTTCTCTATCGTTTGATTGCCAGCGACATGTTCACATACGTGAGCCAAAAGACGCAAACGGTCCCAGCTAAGGTAAGGTTGCAGCCGTGGAGCTTACCGTGCATGAGGCTACAAAGTGATGTGATATGTTACAGTCTAGATTAATATGACTTAGGATCGGGGTCCCGACAGCTGGATCCGGAAGATCGTCTCAAGACCTCATTCATCACGCCCTTTGGGGCCTACTGCTACATCACCATGTCCTTCGGCCTGAGGAACGCAGGCGCCACCTTCCAATGGTGCATGCAGAAGTGCCTCTTGCCTCAGATAGGCAGGAATGTCCACGTCTACGTCGACGACATCGTCGTCAAAACCAAGAAGCACTTTAGCCTCCTCGATGATCTCCGGGAGACCTTCACGAACTTGCGCGAGTACAAGATCAAGCTCAACCCGGAGAAGTGTGTCTTCGGCGTCCCTGACGGCTAACTCTTGGGTTTCGTCGTGTCCGCTCGCGGCATCGAAGCTAACCCCGAGAAGAGCAGTGCGATCGAGCGCATGCCAAATCCTACCCAGGTCCACACCGTGGTACCACGACATGACGAACCGGAGCACCGTGTGCACCCCGGCTCGGGCAGTCGACGCCTTCCAGGTTTCGAGGCGGGGGACAACATGCTCCAGCCACTAAGCCAAGTGGTGCATTGGAGCTCCCCCACGGCCCAGCCATAGCGCGATGATGACCTCCTTGCCGGCGATCTTGAGCCGCTCCACGATTCGCTCGAGATGGGTCAGCTGCACCTCGATGGCATGCCCGATCTCGTCCACGTCCCACACGACAACCTCCTCAATGGAGAGACTGCACTCCCGAAGGTACTCTCGGTGCTCCTCAACGACGCGCGCAGCGCGACGCTGAGTTTCCGAGAAGTGCCATGGAAGAAAGAAGAAGAGAAGGAAAAGAAAGGCAAGTTGACACACAAGAAACGACAAAGGTAAAAGCAACCGGCTGAAGAAGAGAAGAACCGACACATACCTTCAATCGCGTCGTCCACCCCAAGGGCCAAGTTGAGCGTCGCCTTGTGCTTCGACTCTCGAGCCGCCTCCGACACGGTGACGGAACCCTTGACCTCCTCGAGCGTCCTCTCGAGGCGGGTCACCTCGCCTTGAAGGGCGATGGTCCTTAGGGCGGCGTCAGCCGCCTTCTTGATGGCCGCATCCCAAGCCGCCACCTCCTTCGCCACCTCAGCCTCGAGCCGGTCCCTGACCGCCTCCCCATCCACCAGCAGTGCGGCCAGCCGGTCCGTCTCCTGCACGGCCGCCTGAACGTCTAGTGCTAGCTAGTTCCGCTTGGAGACATGCCCGGTCTTCTCCCTCTGAAGTGTGGCCAACTAACCTGCAAGACACAATGGGCGTCAGCCGACTCCCAAGGGCTACGTGCCCCTCCTGTGAAGTGCAACTGACCTTGCACATGAGTCAGCTCCTACTCCAGGCTGTAGAAGCCGTATTTGCCACGGTCGTGGATGAAGACCGCCTCCGTGAATAGATTCTACCGCAGGGAGGTTCCTTCCTGCCACAAAACGGCAAAGGTCAAGACACGCCCAAAAAAGATCCGGCCCGGCTGCCCGTCAGTCGGGCAGCCGGCTTGCATCTCGGGGGCTACACCCAGTGGGTGCGCTCGTGCGCCCCCACTGAAAATCCTAAGTTAAAACAGCCGGCTCACCTCTACATGCTGTAGGGCGGCGTCTTCCGCCTCCGCAAACCGGGCGAGCTCCTCCCGACACCGGTCCAGGATACTCCCCAGGTCTGCAAAGGAAGGGACCGGGCCGCCTGCCTGGGGTCTGGCAGGGCCGGTGCGTTCGATAGCGCTTCCCAGTCACGGGCCACCTCCTGCATCGATCGTAGGGTCCTCCGGGCCAGGCCGCCGCTGTCGCCCGGGCTCGCCGTGGCTCCGGACGCCGGGGGTGGGTTGATGATGGCAAGGGGCCGGGAATCACTTCCCACCGGCCCCTCGCCCAACACCGTCACCGCCTCCTTTTCCTGCCCCTTCGTCGGGTCGGTTGCAACGGAGGGCACCTCCACCTCCATGGCCGCTGCCTACAACGCCACCTCTGGGGCCGCCGGGACCTCCGGCACCTCGGCCCGGGCCAGCTCGGCGGCAGGTGGGGTCACCTCCGGCACCTTAGGACGGGCCACCTCGGGAGTCGGCTTAATCGTCGCCGCCCTTGCCTAGATTGTCTCCTGGGCGGGCGGAGGCACTGGCGGGTCCACGGCCGCCCCTTGTGGCTCGCTTGACGGAGGCCTCGACATGCGGGTTGACTCCGCTGCCGAGTCTGACGCCCGCGGAAGATCCACCAACCCCCTCCGCCTCTGGCTGCTCGAGCTTCCGGAGTGCGCGGCCCCTCCTCGCGTCCCGGACCTAGAGGCTCGCAGCTACGCAAGCCTCCTCTTGTCCTCCCACTGGGTGGCCGTGTGCTCGCGGGCCAGCCGACTAGCGGCATCCGTCAGCTACCCCGCCGGCTCCTCCTCATGGAGCTCGATGGGGTCATTACAACGCCCAAGGACCGCTCATTAACCGGCTCACGAGGCGGAAGCAAAATACTTAAACGAAATAAAGACTTACCCGATGACAAGGGGGAAAGCCCGCTTGGCGCGTGGTGGCGGCTTCCGCGCGGCCACCTTCACTCGCTTCGGGCTGGGCGGTGGGGCCACCGGTCCTCCCTGAGCTGGCCTCTTCCCTCGGCCGGCCGCTCTGACCACCGGGGCTTGATCCAGCCGCTCCTCGCTCCTCCGGCCCTGGCGCACTGAAGGAGGTGGCTCGTTCAGAATCATCAAGTCGTCATCATCATCGTCGTCATCCGTCCAGTCCTTGATCGAGGGGGCAAGAGGGAACCCACCCGCTCCACTGGGCTCCCCGGCCATGCCGGATCCTCCGGCTCCATTGGGAGTGCCAGCTCGCGGGTCTGCTAGCCCGTCGGCTCCTCTAGAGGAGTCCACTCCTTTCTCTGGGGGGCCTCCCGTCTAGTAGTCTTTGTAGTCGGAGTTCTCACGCTCCGCCTCGAAGATCTGAGGGTGCGGGCCGTCCGGCGTGTTCTGTCGCACCAGCAGCTGTGATCAGCACATCAAAGTAAGTTCTCCAGTCGGCTGCTGGCTGGGGAATATCAAACAAAAAGAACCGCCTCGATGAAAAACTTACCAGGGGAGCCCGGTTGATGCGGTCGTACGGCTCCATGCCGAAGGACCACGAGGCGGGCTTCAGCTTGAATGTCGTGAGGGCGTTCACCCGCTTCGCCACCTGAGCCGGTGTGAGCTTGACGGTGGACATCCGGGAGGGGTGACACCCGATGCGAGACATGTCGCAGATCCGGTGTGACCTCATCTTGAGGTGTGACACCCGATGCGAGATAAAGAACGCCACCAGGTCGGCGGCGACCAGCCCCTCGGAGCTCTTCAGCTGCGCGAGCCGGCCAAGCTCATCCAGGGCCACGCTATGCGGGGCAGTCCCCAACCAGTTCTGTTGGGAGGACTGCCTATCCTCAAACGGCGACAGCCGGATGTAATCCGTCATCGGGTCGGCGTTCTTCATGTAGAAGAACGTCCAGTGCCACCCCTTGAAGGAATCGATAAGGGAAAGAGGAGGAAAGCGAGTGACGCCGCGGTAGCACACCACCGTGCCCCCGTAGGCGTCGCTTTTCTGAGGTTTGAGGTAGAAGAGGGCATTGAAGAAGTCGATGAAGGGAAGAATACCAAGTTACCCCTCGCACAATGTCAGGAAGGCGGTGAGGTAAAAATCGAGTTTGGCCAAGGTTGTGCAGCTGGAGGTCAAAGGTATCGAGAGCCTGAAGCCGGGAGAAGTGCCAGAGGAACACGACGTGCTCCCCTGGCTGTGGCACCGGCGCTATCTCGTCCCCCGGCGCACGTGCGACCATCCACTCCTCCGGCGGCAACATGCGTGCATGGCGGAGCTCGGCGATGTCCGCCTCAACCACGTAGGAGCCAGGCCAACTGCCACCACGTCCATCAGCCATCGTGGCGGCGGTGCAGCATGCGGGCACGGGTGCGTGCTCAGGTGCGGTGGCACGCGAGGAAGAAAGGGAGGCAAAGAAGACGGGCAGCGAGGGGGCAAGTGAGGCACGGGTACCTCCGCCTCCTGCCCTTCCTCCTCTTTTATGGGGGAGGGCACGACCGGGGGATGTGGGATTGATTGTGCCCACTCCCCCCTGAAACTCCACGCGCATGGGTGACCCCGGGCCATAACAGCCGCTTCGGGGCACAGAGGATCCTACCCTGCGCCCCGAGGCCTACTGGGATACGCCTAGGTCGTTGCGGGCTAGGCCCATGCGATGTCCCATCTCCTCATGTGCGCGGGACCCACCGCACCATTACTCGCTATGTGGCATGTCGCGTGCCAGCACTAGTCCCGGGGCGGCACATCGGTACCCGAAGTGTAGGGTCCAACGGCCGACCAGGCTGCCCCTTCGCCTTCGAGACGGAGGCGGGTAACACTGAGGGGAAGCCGCCGGCTCCCCACCGTCCCCGACGGCTTCGGGGACTACTGACGGGATTATTATCCCTAGCTAGGCCAAAGCAACAAGGTCTCCCCCCTTTCGCTTCGAAGAAAAACTACGCGGCCGGCTGGACGTGGCCGGCTGGACGATGTCTGGTAGGAGCCAATGCCGGCTGGCGCCCCGGACGGCTGGTCAAGGAGCCGACTGGACCCTCGGCTGGCTGGGCGCGGCCGGCTACCCATGGGCCTACTCTTCCGTTAACCTTGGGACGGAAATGGCCCGTCCCGTCCCTCTGCGCGCGGGTACGACTACGCGACGTGACCGGCATGACGGGTGGCCCTGTGGCTACAGTGGCTGCTGACGCACTACGGCACGTGGCAACAGTCCAACCGTCCCGGCCGCTAACCTTGGTGAGCGTGACTGGGCATGGGAACAGTGCCGACATGCCCTCGCCACTCGATTACTTGCCCCAGCGTGGCTATAGTGCGGTTGGCCATACCGGAGACCTCGGTAGGCTGGTGCTAGACAACGCCCCCCCGGGCGGCCCATGTCGCGGTAGGTGGGTGAGGGACAATCACAGAGCCAACTGGTAGGACCCAACGGGAGATGGGACCGCTTGGCCAACGGACCCCACCAACGACGAGACGACGCGAAGGGCGGCACCCTCTAGCCAGCCGGAGAGACTGCCAGCCGGGTCCCCCCACCTTTGTACTCAGAACATATTGTAAGAGCCGGGGGGTTGGCCTATAAAACACCCCAAGCCCCCCATGCAATGGGGACAGGCACACGCACGAACGATCATCTCCACACACCCCCTTCTAGCAGTGGAGGAAGAGGAGTCCGCTGCCCCTTCTTCCTCCTCTAGACATAGCTCCAGGAGCACCACTGTACTTATCCCCATCCATCCAACTAAACCAAGCAGGACTTGGGTTATTACGTCCCCCGAAGGGTCCTGAACCTGGGTACATCGTGTGTCGACACGGCTTGTGCCCAATCTCGCACCCGGAGCCCGTCGGCGTCCTTTGGCCCCAACCACCTACATAAGCCACCTTATGGCATCTGTCATGAGAAACCGACGACATATTTCCATGTTTAACAACATTTAATATTGATGAGTACCTAAACGAGAGTGAACTGAATGAATTGGATGTGGAGTTTCGTCAATATGCAACTCGTTGCATATTGAGCTTCACTTAATGTATAGAAGTTGATCGTTGTGATATTCCATGTTATGCATAACATGCATCATATTGGTTTGCGCATCATGTCATGCATATGTTGTGGTGTACCGTGTGTTGACTGTTGTTTTTGGATTGTTCCTTGTCGATAGAGTTCCGAAAGCGCTCAGAGTGTGAGTATTCATTCGACTACGTCTCGTTCGTCTACTTCACGGATTGTTTTTCTTCCAAGTGGGATCTCAGGCAAGATGATCATTTCCCTAGATACCACTACTATCATTGCAATGCTAGTTGTCTCGTTTTCTATCGCTATGTCACGCTACCTACCACTTGTTTGATAAGCCTCCCAACAGTGCCATGATAAGCCTCTAACCCATCCACATCCCAACAAACCTTAGTTTGGCTATGTTACCGCTTGCTCGGCCCTTCTTATAGGGTTTGTAGCTGCAGGTGCAATTGCTTCCATGTGACAACATGGATATTTTGTTATGTCACAATACTATTTCTACTTAATTTAATGCACATATATAGTTGGTAAAAGGTGGGAGGCTTGTCTTTTTGCTCGGTGTTTTGTTCCACTTTTTCGGCCCTAGTTACTTGTGTACCGGTGTTATGTTCCGTATAAAGTGCCCCTAACATGCTCGGGGTTGTTATGGGGACCCCTTTGATTTTTGTTTTAGGATAAAACTCTTCTGGCAAGGCCAACATTGGTATTATATTTGCGCAACATAACAATATTGATCACCTTATTAACGCGTTGAGGGTCACCCCCTCGTCGATTTAATTCAACATAATACAGGGAGGGCCAGTGCTGATGGTGCTGGTCCTAAATAGAGTCGTGCGCGGGACCAACCCGGGGCAATTCGGGTTATTCTATCAGGCCACTCTATGATGTGCTCATCTGGTCGTGTCCTGAGAATGAGATACATGGCTCCTATCAGGTTCATCAACACGCTGGGTAGCCTTGCTAGATTTGTTTTACCTTTCTTGAACATCTTGTGTGAGGAATTCGGAAAATACTTCGGGCTATCTCGAGGTGGAGGTTTTCCAATGGAATTGCCTAAGAAATCAAGGGATTCGTGGTTGAGGTTATTCCCGTTGCGTGTGGTTATTTTATGATGGATGAGTTGGAGCACCCCTGTTGGGTTAAATCTTTCAGAAAGTCATGCCCGCGGTTAAGTGGCAACTTGGAAAATTTGTTTAACACTCGGTCATAGCAAAATTGAAGTAAACTCTAAAGAAATACACCAACCGTGTGCGTAACCGTGACTGTCTCATCTCGTGAGTCCTTATCCAAGAGAGAACAGAGTCAGGTTATGTTTGACGTAAGTAGGTGTTCAGGATCACTTAGTTATCATTATTAATACACATCCATTATGCGTATACCACCATACTTATTTTTTGTACTCGTTGGTTAGCCACTCAATAAATGCTTAGTGCTTGCGGCAACCTCACCACTTAACCATATCTAACCCGATTAAGCTTTGGTAGTCTTGGTACCCTTGGAAATGAGATTCTCGAGTCCCTGTGGTTCACATATTACTTAAACAATAGTTGCAGGTATAGGTAATGCGATGATTTGACGTTAGCATGATGTTTGTTTGATTTGGAGTTCTTCTTGTTCATCGATCTAGGGTGGGTTCCAGGCGGCAGCCTGGGATAGGAAGGATGGATGTCAGTTTATCGTTTGATTTCGTCCGTAGTCAGACCCTACTCTTATGTATGATGCTTGAATATGTTATTGTATTGATGTGAACTTGTTGTAGCTTGTGGCAAGTGTAAGCCAATTCCATATACTCATCTCTTCGTTACATGTACTTGTAATGATATCCATTCTTGCGAAACGACAAGATGTGCTTCTATCCCTGCCGAGGCCCTCGTGCGAAAATAAGGATAGGGTCACATATTGGGCATTACACCACCGTTGTGGGCTACCTCCGTTAACTTCCTCGTTGATAGTTGCACTAAGCATGACCATACCTTCTTATGAGGGTGGTGCGGGTGGGAGGTAGTTACAATGCTAAGTCGTTGCTACGCAAATGGGTGGGAATATGCATGGTATCAGAAAATAAATTATTTTAATTACTTTTGGAAAACACCGTCGGGTGCCACTAATGCCCGAAGGAGATGATGAGCTAGGTAACCACTTGACAAAGAAGTGGTGTACCGATGGAAGTTGCATGCATGTTTTCGAAAACGGATTAGATTTAAGGTATGTGATTGTCCCAACCATACATGTGCGACCACACTACTTATTTTATGGGAAGGGGCCTCGTTGATTACTTTGGTCAACCCTAGCTAACGGCCCACATTACTAGTTGCGGGAGTGATGTGGTCACTCTTAATATGGGGCCGTGTTGGAAATATGCCCTAGAGGCAATAATAAATTGGTTATTATCATATTTCCTTGTTCATGATAATTTTTTATTATCCATGCTCTAATTGTATTGATCGGAAACTCAGATACATGTGTGGATACATAGACAACACCATGTCCCTAGTATGCCTCTAATAGACTAGCTTGTTGATCAAAGATGGCTATGGTTTGCTAGTCATGGACATGAGACATCATTTGATAACGGGATGACATCATTAGGAGAATGATGTGATGGACAAGACCCAATCTATAAACGTAGCATATGATCATGTCAGTTTATTGCTACTGTTTTTTTCACGTCCAGTATCTATTCCTATGACCATGAGATCATGCAACTCACTGGCACCGGAGGAGTACCTTGTGTGTATCAAATGTCGCAATTTAACTGGGTGACTATAAAGGTGCTCTAAAGGGCCCACTAGGTAATACAACATCACAATAAGCCTGCAAGAAATGTGACTAAGTGTTGGTTGCAGGATCTAGTATTACGGAATGAGTAAAGAGACTTGCCGGTAATGAGGTTGAACTAGGTATGGAGATGCCGACGATCGAATCTCGGGCAAGTAACATACCGAAGAACAAAGGAAACAACATACGGGATTAACTGGATCCTTGGCATAGAGGTTCGACCTATAAAGATCTTCATAGAATATGTAGGAACCAATATGGTCATCCAGGTCCCGCTATTGGTTATTGACCGTAGAGGTCTCTCGATCATGTCTACATATTTCTCGAACCCGCAGGGTATGCACACTTAAGGTTTGGTGACGTTTCGGTAGTATAGAGTTATGTATGGTTGTTCGGAGTCCCGGATAAGATCCCGGACATCATGAGGAGCTCCAGAATGTCCGGAGGTAAAGATTGATATATAGGAAGTCCTGTTTTGTTCATCGGAAAAGTTTTAGGCTCATCGGTAGTGTACCGGGAGTGCCGGGAGGGTGCCGGGGGGCATCGGGAGGGGTATTTCGACCCAAGAGGCTACATGGGCTGTGGTAATAGGTATACCAGCCCTTATTAGGATGGACTAAGTCCCACAAGAGGCCCATGCAGCTGGAGTGGAAGGATAAGGAAAAAAAGGCAAGGTGGAAAGAGTTTCCAAGTGGGAAGGAGGAGTCCAGGTCCTACTAGGATTGGAGGAGGACTCCTACTCTCCTCCTTGCACAAGGCCAAGGGCTGTACCCTTGTGCGCCAAGCCTCCTCCCTCCCTCCTCCTATATATACTAGAGGTTTTGAGGGTGTTGAGACACAAAAAATAGTGAAGCCCTGCTAGAATAGCTCCACCACCATCGCCGCAATGCCATCGCGCTACCGGAGTACTCATGTACCTCTCCGCTCCCTCTTTCTCGATCAATAAGGTGAAGATCATCATCGAGTTGTATGTGTGCTGAACGCGAAGGTGTCGTTCGTTTGGCACTAGATCGGAAGGATCGTGATCAAGACCGCGAGATGATTCGTGATGGGATTACGGGACGTATCATGATGGGATCGTGATTGGATCGCGAGATGGATCGTGATGGGATCGCAGGATGCTCGGCGAATTGTATCGTGAAGATGATCGACTACATCAACCGCATTTCTTAACGCTTCTCGCTTAGCGATCTACAAGGATATGTAGATCCACTCTCACTCTCGTAGATGCTCATCACCATGTATAGATCTTGCGTGTGCGTAGGAATTTTTTTGTTTCCCATGCAACATTCCCGAATAGTGGCATCATGAGTTATGTCTATGTGTAGATGAGATCTCGAGTAGAACACAAAGAGTTTGTGGGCGTTGATGCTTAGATTGCTTCCTCCCTTGGTCGTGTTTTGGTTCAGCGGTATTGTGGGATGAAGCGGCCTGGACCAACCTTACTCGTATGCTTACGAGAGACTGGTTCCATCGACTGACGTGTAACTTCGTTACACAAAGATGGCTGGCGGGTGTCTATTTCTCCTACTTTAGTTGGATCAGATTCGACAAAGGCGATCCTTGAGAAACTTGAAAAGCAATTTATGTATCACCGTTGTGGTTTTGCGTAGGTGAGAATTACTCTTGCTAGATACTTGTAGCTGCCGCGTAAAACTTGCAACAACAATTAGAGGACGTCTAACTTGTTTGCATGGTATGTTGTGATGTGATATGGCCAATTACATGATGAGATATATGTAATGTATGAGATGATCATGTATTGTATGGAATATCGTGATTTGCATGTCAATGAGTACGACAACCGGCAGGAGCCATAGGGTTGTCTTTAATTATTGTATGATCCACGTGTCAATCATTAAGCGCTATGTAATGCTTTACTTTATTGCTAAGCAGTAGAAATAGTAGTAGAAGCACAGTGGGCGCGACAACCCCGATGGTGACACGTTGATGGAGATCAAGATGGTTGAGATCATGGTGTCATGTCGGTGATGATGGGGATCATACCGGTGCTTTAAGGATGGAGATCAAAAGCACAAGTTCATGGCCATATCATGTCACTTATGATTTGCATGTGATGTTACTCCTTTTATGCACATTGTTTTGCTTAGGACGATGGTATCATTATAAGGTGATCCCTCACTAAAATTTCAAGAACAATTGTGTTCTTCCCGAGTGTGCACAGTTGTGAAAGTTCGTCGTGTCGAGACACCACGTGATGATCGGGTGTGATAGACTCTACGTTCACATCCAACTGATGCAAGCCAGTGTTGCACATGCAGAACACTCGGGTTAAACTTGACGATCCTAGCATGTACAGACATGGCCTCGGAACACAAGAGACCGAAAGGTCGAACATGAGTCATATAGTAGATATGATCAGCATGATGCTGTTCACCATTGAAACCACCTCAACTCACGTGATGATCGGACTTGAGTTGGTGAATTTGGATCATGTATCACTCGAATGACCGAAGGGATGTCAATTTGAGTGGGAGTTCTTAAGTAATATGATTAATTGAACTCATTATCATGAACGTAGCCAATAGTGTCTTTGCAAATTATGTTGCAGATTACTAGCTCATGTTGTACCTCCCTTGAATTTTTATATGTTCCTAGAGAAATAAAGTTGAAAGATGATGGCGGCAATATTGTGGGCTGGGTCCGTGATCCGAGGATTGTCATTATTGTTGCACAGAAGGCTTATGTCCTTAATGCACCGCTCGGTATGCCACCCCCTCTAGCATCGTTTGTAGACGTTGTGAACATCTGACACGAACGTTCTGATGACTACTTGATGGTTTAGTGCATCATTCTTTACGGCTTAGAATTGAGGCTCCAAAAACGTTTTGAACGTCATGGAACATATGAGATGTTCTAAGAGCTGAAATTGGGATCTCAGGCTCGTGCCCGTGTTGTGAGATATGAGATCTCCAACAAGATTCTTTGCCTGCAAGATGAAGGAGAATAGCTCAATCATTGAGCATGTGCTCAAATTTTCTGGGTTCTACAATCGCTTGAATCGAGTGGGAGTTGATCTTCCAGATAAGAAAGTGATTGATATAGTTTTCCATGTCACTGTCACTAAGCTACTAGAGCTCTGTGATGAACTATAAAATGCTAGGGATGGAAATAATGATCCCTGAGCTATTCGCGATATTTGACGCTGCGAAGGTAGAAATCAAGAAGGAGCATCAAGTGTTGCTGGTTAGTAAAACCACTAGTTTCGAGAAGGGCAAGGGAAAGGAGGGAAACTTGATGGATGGCAAGTCAGTTGCTGCTCGAGTGAAGCAACCCAAAGTTGAACCCGAACCCGAGACTAAGTGCTTCTATTATGAGGAGAGCAGTCGCTGAAGCGGAACAACCCTAGATACTGGTTAGATAAGAAGTCTGGCAATGTCAACAGAAGTATATTTTGATATACGTGTTATTGATGAGTACCTTGCTAGTACTCATAGTAGCACCTGGGTAGAGGATACCGGTTTGGTTTCTAAATGTTAGTAACTCGAAATAAAAGGTACGGAATAAACGGAGACTAGTTAAGGGTGAGGTGATGATGTATGTTGGAAATGTTTCCAAGGTTGATGTGATCAACATCGCACGCTCTCTCTACCTTCGGGATTAGTGACAAACCTAAATAAATGTTATTTGGTGTTTGCATTAAGCATGAACATGATTGGATCGTGTTTATTGCCACATGGTTATTCATTTAAGTTATAGAATAATGGTTATTCTGTTTACATGAATAATACCTTCAATGGTCATGCACCCAGTGAGAATGGTTTGTTGAATCTTCATTGTAGTAATACACATGTTCATAACATTGATGCCAAAAGATACAAAGTTAATAAGGATAGTACCACATACTTGTGGCACTGCCACTAAATGTCATATTGGTATAAATCGCATGAAGAAACTCCATGTTGATGGATCTTTGGACTCATTCGGTTTCGAATCGTTTGAGACATGTGGACCATGCCTCTTGGGCATGATGGCTACAAACCCCGTTTTAGTATGATGGAGAGGGCTAGTAACTTATTGGAAATAATACATGTTGATGTATGCGATCCAACGAGTGTTGTAGCGTGCAGTGGATATCGTTATTTTTTACCTTCACTAATGATTTGATTATATATGAGTATATTTGCTCAATGAAACACAAGTCTAAAATGTTTGAAAAGTTCAAACAAATTCAGAGTGAAGTTTAAGATCATCATGACAAGAAGATAAAAATATCTACGATATGATCGTGGAGGTGAATATCTGAGTTATGAGTTTGGCATACAACTTTAGACAATGTGAAAGTTGGTTCACAACTCACGCCACCTGGAACACCATAGTGTGATGGTGTGTCCGAATGTCATAGTCATGCTATGTTGGATATAGTGCGTACTATGATGTCTCTTATCGTTTTGCCACTATCATTTTGGGGTTATGCATTAGAGACAACCATATTCACTTTAAATAGGGCACCATCTAAATACGTTGAGATGAAACCATATGGTTTGGTGGAAACCTAAGCTGTCATTTCTTAGAGTTTGGTAATGCGACACTTATGTCTAATAAGCTCGAACCCAAAGCGGAAAAATGCATCTTCCTAAGATACCCTATGAACAGTTGGGTATACCTTCTATCTCAGATCCGAGTAGAAAGTGTTTGTTGCTAAAACTAGGTCCGTTCTTGCAAAAAGTTTCTCTCGAAAGAATTGAGTGGGAGGAAGACAGAACTTGATGAGGTTGTTGAACCTTTGTTTTAACAAGAGAGTAGCGCGGCGCAGAAAGATGTTTTTGTGGAACCTACGTCACTTGAAGAGGAAGTAAATGATGATGATCATGAACCTTCGGATCAAGTTACTATCAAACCTTGTAGGTCGACAAGGACGCGTACTGCTCCTGAGTGGTATGACAACCCTGTCTTGGAGATCATGTTGTTGGAAAACGATGAACCTACGAGCTATGGAGAAGCGAACCAGAAGGTTGTATGAGATACAACCAGAAGGTTTTGTCAGTTCTAAGGATGCTAAAAGGTGTGCAAGCTCCTGTGATCCTTTTATGGATTGGAGCAAGCATCTCGGAGTTGGAATATATGCTTTGATGAGGTGATCAAAGTTTTTGAGTCGATACAAAGTTTATGAGAAACTTGTATTTACAATAAAGTGAGTGGGAGCACTATAGAATTTTTGATAAGCATATGTGGTTCACATATTATTGATCGAAAATGATGTAGAATTTCTGGACAACATAAACGGTAGTTTGAAAAGAGTTTTTCAAAGGAAGACCTGGATAAAGCTACCTAATTGTTGAGCATCGAAATCTATTGAGATAGATCAAGATGCTTGATGAGACTTTCAATGAGTACATACCTTGACAAGATTTTGAAAGAGTTCAAAATGGATCAGTCAGAGAAAGAGTTCTTGCCTGATTTGTAAAATGTGCAGTTGAGTAAGACTCAAAGCTCGACCACGAAAGAAGAAAGAGAAAGAACGAAGGTCATCCCCTGTGATTTAGCCATAGGCTCTATATAGTATGCCATGTTGTGTACTATACCTGTGTGTGCCTTACCATTAGTCCGTCAAGGGGTACAGGAGTGATCCAGGAGTGGATCACTGGACAGCGGTCAAGTTAATCCTTAGTAACTAAAATACCAAGGAAATGTTTCTTCATTATGGAGGTGATAAAGTGTTCGTCGTAAAGAGTTACGTCGATGCAAGCATTAACACCAATCCGGATGACTCTTAGTAGCAATCTGGATAAGTATAGTGGAGCAGCCATTTGGAATGGTTACAAGTGGAGTGTGGTAGCAGTGTCTACAATATGACATAGAGATTTGCAAAGTACACACAGATCCGAATGTCCTAGACCCATTAACTAAAAGACCTCTCTCACATGCAAAGCATGATCGAGCCCCAGAACTCATTGGGTGTTAGATTCATAACAATGTCAATCACATGGTGATGTGAACTAGAATATTGACTCTAGTGCAAGTGGGATACTGTTGGAAATGTTCCCTAGAGGCAATAATAAATTCGTTATTATCATATTTCCTTGTTCATGATGATCGTTTATTATCCATGCTATAATTGTATTGATTGGAAACTCGGATACATATGTGGATACATAGACGACACCATGTCCCTAGTATGCCTCTAATAGACTAGATCGTTGATCAAAGATGGCTATGGTTTCCTAGTCATGGACATGAGATATCATTTGATAATGGGATCACATCATTAGGAGAATGATGTGATGGACATGACCCAATCTATAAACGTAGCATATGATCGTGTCAGCTTATTGCTACTGTTTTCTGCATGTCAAGTACATGTTTCTATGATCATGAGATCATGCAACTCAGTGACATTGGAGGAGTACCTTGTGTGTATGAAACATTGCAATGTAACTGGGTGACTATAAAGGTGCTCTACAGGTATCTCTGAGGGTATTTGTTGGGTTGGCATGGATCAAGACTGGGATTTGTTACTTTGTGTGACGGAGAGGTATCTAAGGGCCCACTCGGTAATACAACATCACAATAAGCCTTGCAAGCAATGTGACTAATTCTTTGTCACGGGATCTTGTATTACGGAATGAGTAAAGAGACTTGTCGGTAATGAGGTTGAAGTAGGTATGGAGATGCCGACGATCAAATCTCGGGCAAGTAACATATCGAAGAACAAAGGGAACATCATATGGGATTAACTGAATCCTTGACACAGAGGTTCGACTGATAAAGATCTTCGTAAATATGTAGGAACCAATATAGGCATCCATGTCCCGCTATTGGTTATTGACCATAGAGGTGTCTCGGTCATGTCTACATAGTTCTCGAACCCGCAGGGTCTGCACACTTAAGGTTCGGTGACGTTTCGGTAGTATAGAGTTATGTATGGTGGTGACCTAAGGTTGTTCTGAGACCTGGATGAGATCCCAGACATCACGAGGAGCTCCGGAATGGTCCGGAGGTAAATATTGATATATAGGAATTCCTGTTTTGGTCACCGGAAAAGTTTCGGGCTCATCGGTAGTGTACTGGGAGTGCCGGGAGGGTGTCGGGGGGCCATCGGGAGGGTGTCGAGGGACCATCGGGAGGGGTATTTCGACCCAAGAGGCTACATGGGATGTGGTAAGAGGTATACTAGTCCTTAGTGGCTTGTCCTAAGTCCCACAAGGGGCCCATGCGGCTCGAGTGGAAGGAGAAGGAAAAAAAATCCAAGGTGGAAAGAGTTTCCAAGTGGGAAGGAGGAGTCCTAGCCCTACTACAATTGGAGGAGGACTCCTCTATTCCTTGCGCAAGGCCAAGGGATGGACCCTTGTTCGCCAAGCCTCTTCCCTCCCTCCTCTTATATATACTAGATGTTTTGAGGGTTTTAAGACACAGAAAACAGCCACATGCTATCCTCTTCTCTAGATCGTAGTTTCTCCTCTAGATTGGTTTCAGTGGTGCTTAGGCGAAGCCCTGCTGGAATAGCTCCACCACCATCGCCGCAATGGTGCTGCACAGCCGGAGTACTCATATACCTCTCTACTCCCTCTTGCTGGATCAAGAAGGCGGAGATCGTCATCGATGTCTGCATGCTGAATGTGGAGGTGTCGTCCATTCGACACTAGATCGAAAGGACCGTGATCAAGATTGCGAGACGATTTGCGATGGGATTGCGGGACGGATCATGATGGGATCGCGGGACAGATCATGATTGGATCGCGAGATGGATCTTGATGGGATCGCGGGACGCTCGGCGATTTTGCTGACGAAGATGTTCGACTACATCAACCGCGTTTCTTAAGGCTTCCCGCTTAGCGATCTACAAGGGTATGTAGATCCAGTCACACTCTCGTAGATGCTCATCACCATAGATAGATCTTGCGTGTGCGTAGGATTTTTTTTCCCATGCAACGTTCCCGAATAGGTCGTTCCTGAAAGGGAGACCATGGGCTGTTTTTACAAACACCAGGCACACCATTGTGTCGCTTCATGGATGGTACTATGTTGAGCAAGGCTCTTGTTTGTACATCATGAAGACATGGGCTAACAAATGGACTCTTTGTTTGGTATCAACAAGGGAAAGGCATTGTTCGGGTGCTTACCTCGGATACCCATTATGTCGCTAGTCGTGGATGACACGGAAGTTCCCCGAGTCTTGTGGGTAAGCGTGCAACCTCTACGGAGTGTAAAACTATTTCAATAGCCATGTCCACAGTCATGGACAGTTGGAAGTCTTTCTTAAACTACATGTAAGTGCTTTCACAAAACATGGTGTGTGTATGTGTGTGTGCGTGTGTGTGTGTGTCAGAGAGATACTTGAGCTAAGTTGGATGACTTAACATGATGACTGAACATGAGAGATTCACCCCTGCTTATGTTGATATCTGTAACTTGTTCATATGGATATCTGTGACCTGATGATGCGTACTTTAACAAGTTAACTGAACATGTTATTGCACACAAAATTAGCTTTCTGCAACTTACCTACTTTGTGCTATATCATGCATTGTTATTACCTCGTTCCAAAACATGGGTTGCTTGCGAGTACGTTCAAAGTACTCAAACAAAGTACTCATTGGCTTGCCACTGGCTATTTTAGGACTGTAGGTTTAAGGTAGATAGCATGGGTCCACACTATGGTTGAAGATTTCCGATACAAATATATGAAGACTCGACCACAATGGCCATATTCGAGTAAAACAATATGTAATGGATGTAAGACTGTTGTTATTCAGTTTATGTGTGTTTAGTGAGCATTGATCTGTGGGATCACACCGCATGTACATTTGGTGATCACGACTTATGTGTCAGGGTTCCCACAAAGCTAGTATCAAAGCCATCCTCACTGTAGGAAGCCCTTAGTTAGCATGGATGTTAGTGAGGACAGGAACTACCCCTCACACCCGAAATCTGTTATAAAACCAATTGCATTTCTCTTCTCTTCTGATCTAGCCAACTATAAAACCTTCTATACTCACCCCATCCTCTCTTGTCATATTAACCCTCCTTTGACCATCTTATAGATGGTCGTCGCTCCCATGATACTCCTCGTGACGGGATTCCAACCTCTCCTAAGAGACTGCCTCCAGCAATACCACTACCCTTCAGAGCTGATGTACACCCGTCATGAGGTGAACAATGGCAAGTTCGGAACTAAGTTCTACACCAAGGTGGTAGTACCAGCCAAGACCCCACACTAGAGTTAGTTTTTTGGTGGACCACCTATGCCAACAACACACATGGCCATTTAACAGGCGACCTATGAAGCCCTCCTTCGTCTTTGAGATCTACTCATGGAAATGAAGGGAGAACAAGCTACCCGCTACATACCTAGTAAAAGTGGATTAGGAGCCCTTACTCATCAGAGGAATCCCTTAGGAGACTAAGACCCAACCCTCAAGCTCCAATGCGGGATATCACCTTCTGCATTACCTTACTGAGGAATTCCTTATGTCCCGTGAGGTATTCTCGTCGCTCCTACACCTCCACTGCCTCGAGAAGAAAAAGGTGGTCGAGCAAGAACAACATATTGCTGCCCTGCAAGTCTACATCACCAAACAAAAGGAAAAATTAAGGAACTTCAGGAAGCCTGCAACCGAGCTCTGCACAGAAGGCATAGGAATGGATTCCCATATCCTCCACGAGGAGGACCATTATTAGGCCACCGACGTCATAAGCCAATGGTAAATAACAACCGTTTTGTTCCCATCACATGCCACAGATGTGGCAAATATGGGCATATTGTTAAGTGGTGTCCTAACAAGCAGCCAGATTTCACATACCCACTGGTACCACAGGAAGGCCTAGAAGCTGAAGGCTGAGTGTCCTTTCCCCCGAGACATGAAGCAAGGCACGACTACTGAGTCCAAGAACCACCTAGGGTAGGATGGTTTGTGCACCCCCTATGCGAAGTCGAGTCCGTGTGATGGTTCAAATGAAACCATGTTGTTTCTTGCTTGTTTTTATCTGTTTGTGTTTGGCATAAGTCACTGATACATGTTCGTCGTATCTATAGTTTTTGATTGTTTCATGTCAATATTATACAACTTTAACATATTTGTGGCAACATTTTATATGATTTGTTGGACTAACATATTGATCAAGTGCCAAGTGTCGGTTCCTGTTTTTACTATTTTTTTGTTTTGGTGAAATGCCATATCAAACAAAGTCCAAACGCGATAAAATTTTATGGAGAATTGTTTTGGAATATTTGTGAATTTTGGGAGGTAGAATCAACGAAAATGGAGGCCCACAGCCACCAAAACCCATTAGGGCGAGACCTAGGGCCCAAGCACGGGGTGGTGGGTCACCTCGTAAGTCAGTTGGAGATCTAGTTCGGGCGCAAGGAAGCTTATATACGGGGGAAAATTGTGTTAAACTCTCAGCGCAATCGGAGTTACAGATCTGTGGGAATATAAGACACGGTTTTTGGCTAGAAAAAGGAACGCAAAACAGAAGAAAACGAAGAGGAAGATCCAATCTCGAAGGTGCTCCTGCCCCTCCGCAACCATGGAGGCCATGGAACAGAGCAGGAACTATCCTCCCATCTAGGTGGAGGCTAAGGAAAAAGAATAAGGAGGGGGATCTCTCCCCCTCTCTCCTGGTGGCACCTGAACACTGTCGGGGCAATCATCTTGACGACAATCTACACCAACAAGTTCGCCGTCTTCAACACCAAGTCCCCCCTCTAGGCAGCGGTGTAATACCTCTCTTCCCCACTGTATTCTCTACTTAAACATGGTGCTCAACTCCATATATTATTTCCCAATGATATGTGGCTATCCTATGATGTTTGAATAGATCCGTTTTGTTCTATGGGCTAATTGATAATCATGGTTGGTGTGACTTGTATGTTTTATTTTGGTGTTGTCCTATGGCGCCCTCCATTTCGCGCAAACTTGAGGGATCCCCACTATAGGGTGTTGCAATATGTTCATTGTTTGCTTATGCTGGGTGGCATGAGTGATAGAAGCACAGACCCGAGTAGGTGGGTTGTTACGTAAGGGAATAAAGAGGACTTGATACACAATGCAATGGTTGGGTTTTACCTTAATGATCTTTGGTAGTTGTGGATGCTTCCTAGAGATCCAATCATAAGTGCATATGATTAAAGTACATAAATTATGTTAGCTCATGCCTCTCCCTCATATAAAATTGCAATAATGATTACCGATCTAGTTATCAATTGCCTCGGGACAAACAACCTCCTTGTTTGACAAAAGCTTTATACTGAAACAACTACTTTAATTATCTTGCAATTTACTCGTAGTTTTATTCCCGCAAAGTACTTCTAATTTTATTGGTGTAAACTATCCTACCACCTACAAAATGGTTTCATACTTGTTCTAGGTAAAGAAAACGTTAAAGTGTGCGTAGAGTTGTACCACCTACATTTAGATCCTTGTTGGGTTTGACACTCTTAGTTATTGAAAAATGCTACAAACGATCCCCTACACTTGTGGGTTATCAAGACCTTTTTCTTGCGTCGTTGCCGGGCAGCAATAGGAAAGGCTTCACACCTTTCCTTTCAATGTTCATTTAATGATAATGAAACCTTAGCTTCTTATGCTCATGGTATATATGATTATTACAATGTGGAACTAATAGAAGAATTTGTTGCTTTTAAAGGTGCTTATGAAATTGCTTCTTTGATTGAAAAGTATGATGATGTTCCTTACAAATCTGAAAATTTATCCATACTTCAATATTCCTAGGATAATTATGAATACAATAATGATATTTTAAAATTTATTGAAAGAATGACCGCTTCCTGGGAGGAGACTAAAATCTTAAAGGAATATATGGAAGAAGAAATTGATGAAACTGTGAGCTCATTAGATGAAAAAGATGAGGAGGAGAGCAAAGAACAAAAGGAGGAAGAGCGGATTAGCTATCGTGCCCACCTTCTATTGAGAGTGACTCTTCAGCTCATACATTATTTAAATTCCCTTTGTTCTTACCGAAGGATGAATGCTATGATAATTGCTATGATCCCGTGGATTCTTTTAAAATATCTCTTCTTGATGAACTTGATGCTTGCTATGCTTGTGGCCATGATGCTAATATGAATTATGCTTATGGAGATGAACTTGCTATATTTCCTTATTTTAAGAATGAAATTGTTGCTATCACACCCACACATGTTAATCCTATTATCTTTTTTAATTCTCCCAACTACACTATATCAAAGAAGTTTGCTCTGGTTAAGGATTATATTGATGGGTTGAGTTTTGCTAGTACACGTGATGATTTTATTGAGTATAATATGAATGTGATTGCTGCTCCTACTTGAAATTATTATGAGAAGGAATTACATCTTCACCTCTCTATGTTTCCAATACGATAAAAAATGCAAGAAAATACTTATGCTATGTATTGGTCTTTACTTAATGTGCCTGAATTGTTCTTGTATGACATGCCAATGCATAGGAAGAGAGTTAGACTTTGTTTTAACATGATAGATGTCACTTTGTGATCACTAGTTAATTACAAATCATTGTTAATTAAAATTGGCTTTCATATACCTTGGGATCCGGGTGGATCCATTACTTGAGCACATTATGCCTATCTTAATGGTTTTAAAGAAAGCGCTGCTAGGGAGACAACCCGAAAGTTTTAGAGAGTCATTTTATTCTGATGTGTGCTTTTATGAAGTTTAAAAATATATATAGGGGAACCTAAAACTTCACAAAAATAAAAGTGAAAGTGAGAGGGACGAACATCCTGGAAATGGGGGACGTCCTTGAACTTGTGTTCATGCCCATGGAAACTTCGTGAATCTTAATCACAGAAACTTTTCAAATAAATAATTATCCCCTTGTACAAATCCATTGTATTATAAAAATAATGTGCCAAGATTTTCCTTTATGATGATTTTATCGGTGGTATAATACATGGAGAAATTATAATATAGAAGGGATAACGCAAATATAAGATATGAATGGGTTTGCAACAGTACATAAAGTAGAAATTTTCTTTATTATACTAATAGATCTCACCAGTTTTCTGTTAATTTTTGTGCGGATGAAGTGTTGAAAGACTGAGGAGGTCTGGATATGAGGATTAGGAGGAGATACAAGAGTTCAAGCTTGGGGATTCCCAAGGCACCCCAAGTAAATATCTAAGGGGACTCAAGCGTCTAATCTTGGGGATGCCCCGAAAGGCATCCCATCTTTCTTCAAAAAGTATTGGTATGTTTTAATTTTCAATTTGTTCATGTGATATATGTAAATCTTGGAGCATATTTTGTATTTAGTTTACACTTCTATTTTATGCACCATTGTGGTATGAGATATTTCATGGTTGATTTATATAATTCTCATTGCACTTCACCTATATCTTCTGAATATGGCTTTAGAGAATGCTTCATGTGCTTCACTTATATCATTCGAAGTTTGGTTTGCATGTTTTTCTTCACGTAGAAAACCATTATTTGAAGAATGCTCTCTTGATTCACTTATGTTTATTAGAGCATGTACATGTATTTTGTAGAAATAATTAAACTCTGTTGCTTCACTTATATCTATTTAGAGAGTCAACATGAATTGTCCATTCACATGGTTAGTCATAAAATCCTACATAAAACTTATGGATCTCTGAATAGATATGTTTGATTCCTTGCAATAGTTTGCTGATATAGAGATGATAATATGTGGGAGTTACTAGTGGATGATCATGTTTAGTAAGATATTGGTATTAAGGTTTGTGATTCCCAAATCATGTAGGTATAGACTCCCGTTATGCTAGGAAGTTGGAGCATACTTTATCCTTGATTAGCTATCTTTGTGTGAAGGTTGGGGCCGCACGATGGTTAACTCCTACCAACCTACCCCTAGGAGCATGCATACAAATACTTTTCTTTGAGGGCAATAAAATCTTTCAATAAGTATGTGAGTTCTTTATGACTAATGTGAGTCCATGAATTATAACCACTCTTACCTTCCCGCAATTTGCTAGCCTCTATGGTACCATGCATTGCCCTTTTCTCACCTCGAGAGACGGTGCAAACTTCACCGGTGCATCCAAACCCTGTGAAAAGTTAGACTCTATCACACATAAGCCTTATTATATCTTCCTCCAAACAGCCACCATATCTACCTATTATGTCATTCCCACAGACATCCCGAGATATATTGTCATGCAACTTCCACCACTTCCATTTTGATGACTTGAGCATTCATTGTCATATTGCTTTACATGATCATAAGATAGCTTGCATGATGTTTGCATGGCTTGTCCGTTTTTTGATATCTTTGCTATGCTAGATCATTGCAAATCCTGGTACACTACCAGAGGTATTCATATGGAGTCATAGTTTGTTATACTATCGAGTTGTAATATTGAGTTTTAAGTAAATCGAAGTGTGAAGATCATCATTATTCATTATTAGAGCATGTCCCAGTGCAGAAAGGATGATGGAAACTATGATTCCCCCACAAGCGGGATGAGGCTCTGGACAAAGAAAAAAAATAAAAAATAGAAAAAAAGGAAAACAAAAAAAATGAGACACAAAGAGACAAGGGGCATGCTAATTCCACACTTGTGCTTCAAAGTAGCACCATGTTTTTCATATAGAGAGTCTCCTATGTTGTCATTCTCATATACTAGTGGGAATTTTTCATTATAGAGCTAGATGCACACCCACTTAGTTTTTATATTGAGCTTTCATACACTTATAACTCTTAGTGCATCCGTTCCATGGCAATCCCTACTCCTAAAATTGATATCAGTTGATGGGCATCTCCATAAGACATTGTTGTCGGTGAACTAGAGTTTTGGCTCTCCAGTGCCCCTTACTCGTGCACGGGCAATAGTGGCCACCCTGGTAGCAAGGTCCAGTAGGGACTTGCCAGATACCAACATAGGAGAATGAAGACCACCAGAAAGACCTTGTTGGGAGGACTATTGAACCCCCCGACAAGGCAAGGCCCCGGCAAGGCAAGGCCCCGGCAAGCTAAGGCCCTAGCAAAGCAAAGCCCCGGCAAGGCCCCGCCAGTGCACGGGATAGGTGTCAATCCACCTTGACGCGTTTCGCAGCGTCGATGTTGGAGGGGGCTAAGCGGGGCCGATGGGCCGGGCTCCCATCCCGTCTCACTGAAGAATAGAGATGCCTGGCGGTGCATTAAATGCGCCTATCCTACTCTGTCAGTGTTAGGTATGATAGCACTGTAGCTCTGTACACCCCGTGTACACACTGTGCGCCACTATTAGGATCCCCTTTAGACTATAAGAGGAGGCCTAGGCGATACTGTTGGGGACTTTTGACTTTTGGGACTTTCTAGCTCCACGCGTGGCACCCTCTTATAGCGCCCCTGTAGCTAGAACCCTAAGAACACTCTCAATACAAGCAAGCAGGTGTAGGGATTTTTGCATCCATGCGGCCCGAACCTAGGTAAAGATCCCCGCGTGTTGTTCATCAAACTGGCTCTTTGTGAGAGCCTTCCCCTCGCCGAACCGAAAGGGTTCCTTATGATCCCGTAGGTGCTCGTTCCCACGTCATCTTTGGCACGCCAGGTAGGGGAGAAGCTAGGTCGTGTGAACCCATTCTGGTAATCAGCGCGCTAGTTTCTTCGTACTCATCATCTCCATGGCCCCCAAAAAGAAGGTCTTGACAGCAGTTGTCTCATCCACGTCCGTTCTCCCTGTATCTGCGTAGACAGGAGATGGCGTAGACGCGGGTGGAGGAGGTGGAGGCAGAGGTTTAGAACTTCTGCGATGCTCCGGTGACCAAGGCCAAGCAAGAGGCAACACTCGCTGCGGAGACGCCGATGGCGGCGGCAGGAACCCCTGTGCCCCTGGGTCTCAGGACGGAGCGATACCGCCTGTGGGTGGTATGGTGAACTCCGTGGACGGAAGGGTATCTTCCAGGGCACCCACGCCGGCACCTACGTCGCGACCTTCTCAGGACGCGCACGGAGAGCCACGCCACGATGTCCGCAGTTCTCAACGTCCCCACGGGAAAGCTCCTGCGCATCATTCCCAAGATGCGCGGGACCAGCATGCTCGCTAGCATGCGAGCGGAAGTGGCATGCCGACGCGGGACCACGGCGGTGCTCCTTCTAACCCAGTTAGGACTCAGAGCACCTCGTGTTCCTCCTGCCGTTCTCTACCGACCACATTGGAGGAAGCGATGGCACGAGCGCTTCTTCTCCTAAACTTCCCTCCTGCTGTAGAGAAGATCGACGAATGGAGAGCCACCATTCAGAGCCTACTTAGCCTCACAGATAAGTTCCGGTCCATCGAGCCGGCTCACGCTAGTGGTGAGAGGGCCGGAGGTGACATGACTTCAGCGCACTCTCCTGTTGGAAATATGCCCTAGAGGCAATAATAAATTAGTTATTATCATATTTCCTTGTTCATGATAATCGTTTATTATCCATGCTATAAATTGTATTGATCGGAGAATTAGATGCATGTGTGGATACATAGACAAAACCATGTCCCTAGTATGCCTCTAATAGACTAGCTCGTTGATCAAAGATGGTTAAGGTTTCCTAGCCATGGACATGAGATGTCATTTGATAACAGGATCACATCATTAGGAGAATGATGTGATGGACAAGACCCAAAGTACAAACGTAGCATATGATCGTGTCAGTTTATTGCTACTGTTTTCTGCATGTCAAGTATATGTTCCTATGACCATGAGATCATGCAACTCACGGACATCGGAGGAGTGCCTTGTGTGTATCAAACGTCACAACGTAACTGGGTGACTATAAAGGTGCTCTACAGGTATCTCCGAGGGTGTCTGTTGAATTGGCATGGATCAAGACTGGGATTTGTTACTCCGTGTGACGAAGAGGTATCTCAGGGCCCACTCGGTAATGCAACATCACACTAAGCCTTGCAAGCAATGTGACTAAGTGTTACTCATGGGATCTTGTATTACGGAAGGAGTAAAGAGACTTGCCGGTAACGAGGTTGAACTAGGTATGGAGATACCGACGATCGAATCTCGGGCAAGTAACATACCGAAGAACAAAGGGAACATCATATGGGATTAACTGAATCCTTGACATAGAGGTTCGACTGATAAAGATCTTCGCAGAATATGTAGGAACCAATGTGGACATCCAGGTCCCGCCATTGGTTATTGACCGTAGAGGTGTCTCGGTCATGTCTACATAGTTCTCGAACCCGCAGGGTCTGCACACTTAAGGTTTGGTGACGTTTCGGTAGTATAGAGTTATGTATGGTGGTGACCGAAGGTTGTTAGGAGTCCCGGATGAGATCCCGGACGTCACGAGGAGCTCCGGAATGGTCCAGAGGTAAAGATTCATATATAGGAAGTCCCAGTTTGGTCGCCGGAAAAGTTTCGGGCTCATCGGTAGTGTACCGGGAGTGCCGGTAGTGTACCGGGAGACCATCGGGAGGGGTATTTCGACCCAAGAGGCTACATGGGCTGTGGGAGAGTAAATACCAGCCCTTAGTGGGCTGGTGGAAATCCCACATGAGGCCCATGAGGCTGGGAAGAAAAGCCCGAAGAGAAAAAGGTGGAAAAAGGCAAAAATAGGGTGAATCCTAGTCCTACTAGGATTGGAGGTGGATTCCACCTCTCCCACTTGTTTTGGCCGACCCAATTGCTGGTCCTTTGAGGGCCAAGCCTCCTCCTCTCTTCCTCTTATATATACTAGAGGTTTTAGGGTTTTTTGGCACCAGATTTTAGCTACGTGCTATTCGTTCCTCTAGTGCATAGTTTCTCCTCTAGATCGGTTTTATGCAGTGCTTAGGCGAAGCCCTGCCGGAATTGCCCCACCACCATCATCGGGGCACCGTCACACTGCCGGTGAACTCTTCTGCCTCTCCACTTCCTCTTGCTGGATCAAGACGGTGGAGATCGTCATCAAGCTGCACGTGTGCTGAACGCGGAGGTGCCGTATGTTCGGCGCTAGATCGGAAGGACCGTGAATGAGATCGCGGGACGGATCGTGATGAGTTTGCAGGACGGATCGTGATTGGATCACGGGACAGATCGGGATGTGATCACGGGATGCTCGGCGATTTGGATCGCGAAGTTGTTCGACTACACCAACCGCGTTTCTTAACGCTTCCCGCTTAGCGATCTACAAGGGTATGTAGATCCACTCTCCCTCTCGTAGATGCTCATCACCATGGATAGATCTTGCGTGTGCGTAGGAAATTTTTTGTTTCCCATGCAACGTTCCCCAACAGTGGTATCAGAGCTAGGTCTATGTGTAGATGAGATCTCGAGTAGAACACAAAGAGTTTGTGGGTGTTGATGCTTAGATTGCTTCCTCCCTTGGTCGGATTTTGGTTCAACGGTATTGTGAGATGAAGCGGCCCGGACCATTATTACTCGTACGCTTACGAGAGACCGGTTCCCTCGACCGCAACTTGTTGCATAGATGGCTTGCGGGTGCCAGTTTCTCTCACTTTAGTTGGATCGGATTCGACAAAGGCGGTCCTTGAGAAGGTTGAAAAGCAACTAGTGTATCAACGTTGTGGTTTTTGCGTAGATGAGAATTGTTCTTTCTAGATACCCGTAGCAGCCACGTAAAACATGCAACAACAATTAGAGGATGTCTAACTTGTTTTTGCAGGGTATGTTGTGATGTGATATGGCCAATTACATGGTGTGATATATGTGATGTATGAGATGATCATGTGATGTATAGAATTTCACGACTTGCATGTCGATGAGTAAGGCAACTGGCAGGAGCCATATGGTTATCTTTACTTATTGTATGACCTGCGTGTCAATCATTAAGCGCTATGTAATGCTTTACTTTATCGCTAAACGGTAGCAATAGTAGTAGAAGCATGCAGGGCGTGACAACCTCGATGGCGACACGTTGATGGAGATCAAAGATGATGGAGATCATGGTGTCGTGCCGGTGACGATGAAGATCATGTCGATGCTTTCAAGATGGAGATCTAAAGCACAAGTTCATGGCCATATCATGTCACTTATGAATTGCATGTGATGTTAATCCTTTTATGCACCTTGTTATGCTTAGTACGACGGTAGCATTATAAGGTGATCCCTCACTTAAATTTCAAGATAAAATTGTGTTCTCCCCGAGTGTGCACCGTTGCGAAAGTTCGTCGTGTTGAGACACCACGTGATGATCGGGTGTGATAGACTCTACGTTCACATACAACGGGTGCAAGCCAGTGTTGCACGCGCAGAACACTCGGGTTAAACTTGACGAGCCTAGCATGTACAGACATGGCCTCGGAACACAAGAGACCGAAAGGTCGAACATGAGTTATATAGTAGATATGATCAACCTAATGATTTTCACCATTGTAACCACCTCAACTCACGTGATGATCGGACTTGAGTTAGTGAATTTGGATCATGTATCACTCGGATGACCGGAGGGATGTCAATTTGAGTGGGAGTTCTTAAGTAATATGATTAATTGAACTCATTATCATGAACATAGTCAGTAGTGTCTTTGCAAATTATGTTGTAGATTACTAGCTCACGCTGTAGCTCCCTAGTATTTTTATATGTTCCTAGGGAAATAGAATTGAAAGATGATGGTAGCAATATTGCGGACTGGGTCCGTGATCTGAGGATTGTCCTCGTTGCTGCACAGGAGGCTTATGTCCTTAATGCACCGCATGGTGCGCCACCCCCTCTAGCGTCGTTTTGTAGATGTTGAGAACATCTGACAGGCACGTTCCGATGACTACTTCATAGTTTAGTGCGTCATGCATTACGGCTTAGAATTGAGGCTCCGAAACGTTTTTGAACGTCACGGAACATATGAGGTGTTCTAAGAGCTGAGATTGTGATCTCAGGCTCGTGCCCGTGTTGCGAGATATGAGATCTCCAACAAGATTCTTTGCCTACAAGATGAAAGAGAATAGCTCAATCGTTGAGCATGTGCTCAGATTGTCTGGGTGCTACAATCGCTTGAATCGAGTGGGAGTTGATCTTCCATATAAGATAGTGATTGATATAGTTGTCCAAGTCACTCTCACTAAGCTACTAGAACTTGGTGATGAACTATAAAACGCCAGGGATAGAAATATTGATCCTTGAGCTGTTCGCGATGCTTGACACCGCGAAGGTAGAAATCAAGAAGGAGCATCAAGTGTTGATGGTTAATAAAACCACTAGTTTCGAGAAGGGCAAGGAAAAGGAGGGAAACTTCATGGATGGCAAGTCCGTTGCTGCTCCAATGAATCAACCCAAAGTTGAACCCAAACCCGAGACTAAGTGCTTCGATTATGAGGAGAGCGGTCGCTGAAGCGGAACAATCCTAGATACTTGGTAGATAAGAAGGCTGGCAACGTCGACAGAAGTATATTTGATATACGTGTTATTGATGTGTACCTTGCTTGTACTCCTAGTAGCACCTGAGTATTGGATACCGGTTCGATTGCTAAATGTTAGTAACTCGAAATAAAAGCTACGGAATAAACGGAGAACTAGCTAAGTGTGAGGTGACGATGTGTGTTGGAAATGTTTCCAAGGTTGATGTGATCAACATCGCATGCTCTCTCTACCTTCGAGATTAGTGACGAACCTAAATAAATGTTACTTGGTGTTTTTGCGTTGAGCATGAACGTGATTAGATCATGTTCATTGCAACACGGTTATTCATTTAAATTAGATAATGATGGTTATTCTATTTACATGAATAATACCTTCAACGGTCATGCACCCAGTAAGAATGGTTTGTTGAAACTTGATCGTAGTAATACACATGTTCATAACATTAATGCCAAAAAGATACAAAGTTAATAATGATAGTACCACATGCTTGTGGCACTGCCGCTAAATGTCATATTGGTATAAAGAGCATGAAGAAACTCCATGCTGATGGATCTTTGCACTCATTCGATTTCGAATCGGTTGAGACATGCGAACCATGCCTCTTGGTCAAGATGACTAAGGACCCCGTTTTCTGTTTTGATGAAGCGGGCAAGTGATTTATTGGAAATGATTCATGTTGATGTATGCAATCCAATGAGTCTTGTAGCGTGCGGTGAATATCGTTATTTTCTTACCTTCACTTATGCTTTGAGTAGATATAGTGTATATTTACTTGATGAAACACAAGTCTGAATCGTTTGAAAGGTTCAAGCAAATTCAGAGTGAAGTTTTAAGATCATCGTAAGAAGATAAAAATGTTTGCGATATGATAGTGGAGGTGAATATCTGAGTTACGAGTTTGGCATACAACTTTAGACAATGTGAGAATTGTTTTCACAACTCACGCCACCTGGAACACCATAGTGTGATGGTGTGTCCGAACGTCATAGTCGTGCTCTATTGGATATGGTGCATGCTGTGATGTCGCTTATCATTTTGTTACTATAATTTTGGGGTTATGCATTAGAGACAACTACATTCACTTTAAATAGGGCACCATCTAAATCCGTTGAGATGACACCGTGTGAATTTTGGTTTGATAGAAACCTAAGCTGTCATTTCTTAATGCTTGGGGCTACGATGCTTGTGTGGAAAATGTTTTCACCTAGTGAGCTCGAACCCAAAGCGAGCAATTGCATCTTCATAGAATACCCTAAGAATAGTTGGGTGAACCTTCTATCTCAGATCCAAGCATAAAATGTTTGTTGCTAAAACTGGGTCCTTTCTCAAGAAAGGGTTTCTCTTGAAAGAATTGAGTGGGAGGAGGATAGAACTTGATGAGGTTATTGAACCTCTGCTTCAACCAAGAAGTAGCACAACGCAGAAAGATGTTTCTGTAAAGCCTATGTCAGTTGAAATGGAAGTTAATGATGATGATCATAAAGCTTCGGATCAAGTTACTATCGACCTACGAGGAAAATAGAACTTGATGAGGTTTTTGAACTTTCACTTCAACCAGAAAGTGGCGCAGTGCAGAAAGATGTTTCTGTGAAGACTACATCAGTTGAAGAGGAAGTTAATGATGATGATCATGAAGCTTCAGGATCAAGTTACTATCGAACTTCGTAGGTCGACAAGGATGTGTACTGCTCCTGAGCGGTACGACAACCCTGTCTTGAAGGTCATGTTGTTGGACAACGATGAACCTACGAACTATGGAGAAGCGATGATGGGCCCGGATTCCGACAAATGGTTAGAGGCCATGAAATCCGAGAAAGGATCCATGTATGAAAGCCAAGTATTGACTTTGGTGGACTTGCTCGTTGGATGGCAGGTCGTTGAGTACAAATGGATCTTTAAGATGAAGACAGACGCTGATGGTAAATGTCACCATTTATAAAGCTCGACTTGTTGCAAAGAAGTCTACGACAAGTTCAAGGAGTTGACTACGATGAGACTTTCTCACTCGTAGCGATGCTAAAGTCTGTTGGAATTGTGTTAGCAGTTGCTGCATTTTTCAATTATGAAATCTGGCAGATGGGTGTCAAAACATTGTTTCCTTAATGGTTTACTTGAGGAAAGGTTGTATGTGATACAACCAGAAGGGTTTTGTCAGTCCTAAGGATGCTAAAAGGTGTGCAACCTTCAGTGATTCTTCTATGAACTGGAGCAAGCATCTCGGAGTTGGAATATACACTTTGATGAGGTGATCAAAGTTTTTGAGTCTATACAAAGTTTACGAGAAACTTGCATTTGGAATAAAGTGAGTGGGAGCACTATAGAGTTTCTGATAAGTATATGTGGATGACATATTGCTATTCGGAAATGATGTAGAAATTCTGGAGAGCATAAACGGGTGTTTGAAAAGAATTTTTCAAAGGAAGACCTGGATAAATATACCTAATTGTTGAGCATCAAGATCTATAGAGATAGATCAAGATACTTGATGAGACTTTCAATGAGCACATACCTTGACAAGATTTTGAAAGAGTTCAAAATGGATCAGTCAGAGAAAGAGTTCTCGCCTGATTTGTAAGGTATAAAGTTGAGTAAGACTCAATGCCCAGTGACTGCAGAAGATAGGGAAAAGATGAGTGTCATCCCCTATGCTTCAGCCATAGGCTCTATCATGTATGCAATGCTGTGCACAAGAGCTGATGTCAGCCTTGCCATAAGTATGGCCAGAAGGTTTCAAAGTGATCCTGGAATGCAGCACTGGATAGCGGTCAAGATTATCCTTAGTAACTAAAAGACTAAGGAGATGTTTCTCGATTATGGAGGTGATAAAGAGTTCGTCGTAAAGAGTTACGTCGATGCAAGCTTTATCACCAATCCGGATGACTCGTAGTAGCAATCTGGATACGTATAGTGGAGCAGCCATTTGGAATAGTACCAAGTGGAGTGTGGTAGCAGTGTTTACGGTTTGACATAGAAATTTGCAAAGTACACACGGATTTGAATGTCGTAGACCCGTTGACTATAAGATCTCTCTCACATGCAAAGCATGATCGAGCCCCAGAACTCATTGGGTGTTAGATTCATAACAATGCGAATCACATGGTGATGTGAACTAGATTATTGACTCTAGTGCAAGTGGGAGACTGTTGGAAATATGCCCTAGAGGCAATAATAAATTAGTTATTATCATATTTCCTTGTTCATGATAATCATTTATTATCCATGCTATAAATTGTATTGATCGGAGACTTAGATGCACGTGTGGATACATAGACAAAACCATGTCCCTAGTATGCCTCTAATAGACTAGCTCGTTGATCAAAGATGGTTAAGGTTTCCTAACCATGGACATGAGAGGTCATTTGATAACGGGATCACATCAGTAGGAGAATGATGTGATGGACAAGACCCAAAGTACAAACGTAGCATATGATCGTGTCAGTTTATTGCTACTGTTTTGTGCATGTCATGAAAATGTTCCTATGACCATGAGATCATGCAACTCACGGACATCGGAGGAGTGCCTTGTGTGTATCAAACGTCACAACATAATTGGGTGACTATAAAGGTGCTCTACAGGTATCTCCGAGGGTGTCCGTTGAATTGG
Source organism: Hordeum marinum (assembly GCA_022496015.1). Taxonomy (NCBI): domain Eukaryota; kingdom Viridiplantae; phylum Streptophyta; class Magnoliopsida; order Poales; family Poaceae; genus Hordeum; species Hordeum marinum. The sequence goes on from CM039672.1 coordinate 139,920,264, forward strand.
CATGGATCAAGACTGGGATTTGTTACTCCGTGTGATGGAGAGGTATCTCAGGGCCCATTGGGTAATGCAACATCACAATAAGCCTTGCAAGCAATGTGACCAAGTGTTACTCATGGGATCTTGTATTACGGAACGAGTAAAGAGACTTGCCGGTAACGAGGTTGAACTAGGTATGGAGATACCAATGATCGAATCTCGGGCAAGTAACATACCGAAGAACAAAGGGAACATCATACGGGATTAACTGAATCCTTGACGTAGAGGTTCGACCGATAAAGATATTTGTAGAATATGTAGGAACCAATGTGGACATCCAGGTCCCGCCATTGGTTATTGACCGTAGAGGTGTCTCGGTCATGTCTACATAGTTCTCGAACCCGCAGGGTCTGCACACTTAAGGTTTGGTGACGTTTCGGTAGTATAGAGTTATGTATGGTGGTGACCTAAGGTTGTTCGGACTCCCGGATGAGATCCCAGACGTCACGAGGAGCTCCGGAATGGTCCGGAGGTAAATATTCATATATAGGAAGTCCCAGTTTGGTCACCGGAAAAGTTTCAGGCTCATCGGTAGTGTACCGGGAGTGCCGGTAGTGTACCGGGAGACCATCGGGAGGGGTATTTCGACCCAAGAGCTAAATGGGCTGTGGGAGAGTAAATACCAGCCCTTAGTGGGCTGGTGGAAATCCCACACGAGGCCCATGAGGCTGGGAAGAAAAGCCCGAAGAGAAAAAGGTGGAAAAAGGCAAAAATAGGGTGAATCCTAGTCCTACTAGGATTGGAGGTGGATTCCACCTCTCCCACTTGTTTTGGCCGACCCAATTGCTGGTCCTTTGAGGGACAAGCCTCCTCCTCTCTTCCTCTCATATATACTGGAGGTTTTAGGGTTTTTTGGCACCAGATTTTAGCAACGTGCTACCCGTTCCTCTAGTGCATAGTTTCTCCTCTAGATCGGGTTTCTGCAGTGCTTAGGCGAAGCCCTGCCGGAATTGCTCCACCACCATCATCGGGGCACCGTCACGCTGCCGGTGAACTCTTCTCCCTCTCCACTTCCTCTTGCTGGATCAATACGGTGGAGATCGTCATCAAGCTGCACGTGTGTTGAACACGGAGGTGCCGTCTGTTCGGCGCTCGATCGGAAGGACCGTGAATGAGATCGCGGGACGGATCGTGATGAGTTCGCGGGACGGATCGTGATTGGATCGCGGGACGGATCGTGATTGGATCGCAGGACGGATCGTGATGTGATAGCGGGATGCTCGGCGATTTGGATCGCGAAGATTTTCGACTGCACCAACCGCGTTTCTTAACGCTTCCCGCTTAGCGATCTACAAGGGTATGTAGATCCACTCTCCCTCTCGTAGATGCTCATCACCATGGATAGATCTTGCGTGTGCGTAGGAAATTTTTTGTTTCCCATGCAACGTTGCCCAACATCTCCTCCACAGCAACATCGCCAGTCGCCAACTCGACGGAGCGACGCATACGATGGTTACTCGACGGCATCGTCTGACCCACGGACACGCCGTGATCAGCGTCAAGTTCTTCGAGAACATAGAAAAGAAGATGCTCGAATTGCAATCGAGCGGCGGGAGGAAGCGCGCCTCAAGTCTGATAGCCGCGCGGGGCCCACTATAGGCAAGTTTGTGCTAGGGCATCCTATCGGCCTGCCTTATGAGGTGGGTTGTCCAGCGTTTACCCGTGAGCTGCGGCAAGTCTAGTGGCCCAACTCCCGCACGTTCAAGCGAGAAGTCCAGGAGAAGTATGAAGGCAAGACTCATCCGTCGGAGTTCCTGAGCATCTACACCATTGCGGTGCAAGCTGTCGGGGATCATCAAGCTCCTGGCTAAGAAAGTGATCGACACATCATCCCTCAGAAGGAGGGCGAAACTTTACGCAAGTACATCAAAAGGTTCAGCCGCGTGCATCACAACATCCCAGATGTTCATCCTACCGCCGTTATCAGCGTGTTCCATCTGAACATGCGCAACCACGGGATGCGGGAAGAGCTGGCTACAAACAGATTCAGGGACGTCGCCAAGCTTTATGCTTTGGCAGATAAATATGCTTGGGTTGAAGAAGGGAGGAAACTTCCCGGTGAAGACGCCGGTGCAGGGGTCGACTCTGAAGATGAAGACACCGCTAACCCGGCAAAGAAGGGCCGATGGCAGAACAAGAAGCGCAAGGGCAAGACCGTACTTGTTGTCGAGGTATTCGACAATCCCGGCGCCACCAAGAACGGCAAGGTTGATGACCCGGCAACGATGTTGCCAGGTGCGCCTCCTGTCACGCCATGGTGGCTGCCAGCAAGTTAGAAGGCTCCGGCAAGCAGTATTGCAAGATCTATCACACCAGAGGCCACGATCTCCAAGACTGACGGCAAGTTGAGCAGCTTGCCAAGAAGCAAAAAGGTAGGTACAAGAGGAGGGACAAGGAGAAAGGCCAGGATGGTGCCGAGGGGTCCGGCAAGAAGCGTGTCGGCTGAGGAGGTCGCTGCGGCAAGCCCAAACAACAAAAAGACCGTCCCGCCCGTGGCCGCGACAAGCAAGAGGGAGATGATGATGATGTCAAAGAGGACGACGAATCCAGTGAGCATGAGTTTCAGAAGGCTACAGAGATGATGTGCACAGCGGGAGGTGCCTTGTCACATACCTCTCATCGCCAACTCAAATAGTGGGCGCGCGAGCTTGACGCGGCAGAGCCCTCTATCGGTACATAGACACCTCTAAAGTGGTCCAACACTCCTATCATCTTCGACACCGAGGATCACCCTGATCGCGTAATTGCGATTGGGTGCTTGTCGTTGTTAGTTTTGCCAAAAATCTGCAACCTCAGGGAGACGAAGATGTTAGTCGATAGTGGGGCCATCCTGAGCCTGATCTCACCTGATGTCATTCAGAGGCTGCAAATTCCTGACGAAGATCTCGAGCCAACAAGTGCTTTCCAAGGGGTCAATTTAACAAGAACTTAGCCGAAGGGTAAGGTCACGCTGCCGGTGACGTTTGGCAGTGATATCAATTTCAGAACGGAGAAGATCGTTTTTGACGTCACAAAGATCTCGTTGCCATACAACAGCATTCTTGGTCACCCAATACTGGCCAAGTTCATGGTGGCCAGCCACTTCGCTTACAACGTACTGAAGATGTCCGGGCCAATGAGGGTCATTACTATCAACTCCGACCAGAAAAGCGCACTTATCTACGCCGACCAAATCTAAAGGGGTGCAGGCACAGCGCCCACCACTGAAGATCCCGGGGGGAAGAATGCCGGCAAGGCCTCTGGCGCACATTCCGGCAAGCGCACCTCCTCGTAGTGTTGTGCTCCCATTGACCATGTGCCAGAGAGCTCCACCGGCAAGAGCAAAAATTCCAAGGCTGCTCCGCCAGAGACCAAGAAGGTGCCCCAAAGGAGGACGACACGGGGGGAACTTTCACCATAAGTTCCACCCTTGACGACAAATAGGAAAGCACGCTCGTCGCCTTCCTGCGGGCGAATATCGATGTGTTTGCATGGCAACCATCTGATATCCCCAGTGTTCCTAGGGAGGTGATTGAGCACCACCTTGCCGTCTGCCCACACGCGCGGCTCGTCAAGCAGAAGGTCAGGAAGTAAGCTTTGGAGCGGAAACAGTTTATTGCCAAAGAGATCAAGAAACTAGAAGCGGCTGGCTTGATCAGAGGTGTACTCCATCCAATATGGTTGGCCAATCCGGTTGTGGTGTGCAAGGCGAATGGGAAATGGAGGTTGTGCATTGATTTCACAGACATCAACAAAGCCTACCCCAAAGATCCTTTTCCCTTGCCGCACATCGACCAAATTGTGGACTCCACTCCCGGTTGCGACTTGTTGTCTTTCCTTGACGCCTATTCTGGCTATCATCAAATTTTCATGGCCAAGGAAGACGAGGAGAAGACCGCATTTATCACCCATGTGGTACGTATTGCTTTTTGCGTATGCCTTTCGGGTTGACAAGTGCTGGTTCTACTTTTGCAAGAGCGGTTCAAATTGGTTTTGAGCACCAGCTACAAAGAAATATGAAGGCTTATATGGATGACATAGTGGTCAAAACCAAGGACAAGGCTACACTCATATCAGACCTAGAAGAAACACTTGCCAACCTGCGCAAGATCAACATGAAGCTCAACCCTGAGAAGTGTGTGTTCGGCGTCCCATCCGGCAAGCTTCTCGGGTTCTTTGTATCTCAATGACGAATCGAAGCAAATCCTGACAAGTTCAAGGAAATTGAGAAAATTGAAGCACCAGGACGAGTCAAAGACGTGTGACGTCTTGCTGGCTGTGTTGCTGCTGTGAGTAGGTTCATCTCAAAATCTGCTGAGCGCACCCTGCCCTTTTTAAAAATCATGAAGACGGAAGGTCCAATGAAATGGACTCCAGAAGCGGAGGCAGCGTTGCAGGATTTGAAGAAGTACCTCTCCTCTTCGCTAGTCCCAGTCGTGCCAAGACAACAAGAGCCCTTGCTACTATATCTGGCGGCGACAAAACAAGTGGTGAGTGTCACGCTAGTGGCCGAAAGAGAAGTTGATGAGGAAGTAGCGACAATGGCAGGACCGCCAACCGACGAGCCAGGACATTCTCCTGTGAGGGAGGATCTACGCAGTCGAATGAGGCAACCCAGAAGAAGAAAGTGGTGCAGCGCCCAGTCTATTTTGTCAGCTCGCGCACTACTGGAAACAACAAATTTGTCGTCTGCCAATTCTTTGCCGTCAGCTGGCGGATGCCAAAGAAGCTCTTTGCCATCCATTTACCGAAAACAGACGGTAAAGAACTAGCTGACGGCAAAGAAGCTCTTTGCCATCAGTCGTTTCTTTGCTGTCTGCTGGTAGATGGCAAAGAAGCTTTGCCGTTAGCTAGCAGACGACAAAGAGGAAGGGTGGCCCACTAACGAGTATCAGCTACGGACACTTTCTTTGCCGTCGGCTCGTAGACGACAAAGCTTCTTTGTCATCTGCTAGCAGATGGCAAAGAAGTAATGTCCGTTCCCCCTGGCCCCACCCCACTAGCTAGTCTCTTTGACGTCTACTAGCATACGACAAAGAGATTTAACCTACCCCCCCCCCCCCCCCCCCCCCCGCGCCCCACCCCTCTCTCTCCCCTCTCTCTCTCTCCTCACCTCACCCGTGCCGTCCCTCGTGCCTGAGAGGCCCCGCCCCGCTCTACCCCCTGGAACCCCCGCCACCACCGGCCAGCCCCGCCCACCGGCGCCCGCCCCGTCGCCGGCCGCCCACTCACCCCGCCCCGGTCACCCCTCCCAGCGGACACAGGCCATTGTGGCCGCGCTGCCCCGCCCCACCGCCGGAGCCGTGCCGCCCCGCCCTAATGTGAGTTTTTTTATTATTTCTGTTTTTAGATTTAGCTTAGGTTTATTTAGATTGTCGGGGGGCGAGGATCGAGGGGAAAAGGCGTCGAGGGTCGACCCCGACACGACACCACCGGCACCCCGACCCCCGACACGACACCCCAACACGGCACCCCCGACCCCGACACAGCACCCCTACCGACACCCCCGACAATCTGACCCCGACATGACCCCCCCGACACCCGACCCCGACACGACACCCCGACCCCCGACCCGACAACCTAACACCCCGACCCGGCACCCCCGACCATGACACAGCACCCCTACCCCGACACGACAGCCCCGACACCCACACCCTGACAGGACACCCCCAACACCGCCGACACCCCCGACACCCCGACGCCCTAGATTTAGTTTGGTTTAGTTTAGTTTTTTTTCTTTTTTTAAGAATAAACAAGAAATATGAAAAAAAGAAGTAAAAGAAGAAGATGAAGAAGAAGAAGAAGAGGAAGAAGAAGAAGATGAAAAAGAAAGAACAATAAGTAGAAGAAGAAGAAGAAGAAGAAGAAGAAGAAGAAGAAGAAAGAAGATGAAAAAAAAGTAGAAGTAGAAGATGAAACAAAGATGTGGGGGAAAGTAGAAGAAGAGGGTCGCCGATGGTAGAGGGTCCCCGAGTGGTCGAGGAGTCGAGGATCGAGGGGAAAAGGAGTCGAGGGTCAACCCCAACACGACACCACCGACATCCTGACCCTCGACACGACACCCCAACACCCCGACACGGCACCCCCGACCAAGACACAGCTCTCCTACCCCGACACGACACCCCCGACACCCCGACCCTGACACGACACCCTTGCACCCCGACCCCGACACGACACCCCGACCCCGACACGACACGGGTCATATATTTGTGAATTATGAGTTAGGTCATATATTTATAGATTTTTTTATACAAAACATCATATTTATGTTGACCAGGTGGATTTAAATGTGCAGTTGTTTCGTCGCTACGAGGGTCTGGTGTTTGACAACCTCCCCGTGTGTTCGACGAGCTCCGCCCTTGCGTTTGTGGGTGAGCACAAATGACATCTCCTTCTCCCCCCTTCATTTCCTCTGTTCCTTTCTTCGTGCCGATGGAACTTGCTAGCTATAGGTGTCTTCAATCATCAGTATGCGTGACCACTATGCGTCTCCCGTTCGAAAGGTTTACATCTATAAATATGCATTCATTAGCATATTTATAGTCGTGATTCTTTTAAATTGTCCAACGTTATCCATGGACAGCCCGAGTATGTGTAGATTGGGTTCGTTTTCCCATATGCTCTTCTCCAGATCCGATGCAGAATTTCGTCAATGCATCCCTATTGTTCTCCAGCTACACATCCTCTCTGCTCATTGCCGAGACGTGTATCATGAGAACAATGGGGAGGTGATGTCGAAATTGTGCGTTGGAGCCAGAGCAGAGCATAGGAAAACGAACCCAATCTACACATACTCGGGTGGGATTAGGACCTATCTTTACCTACTAGCGTCTAGGTGGCATGGACGTAATAAAACTTACATACTCTATTAACTAATGAATATGGTTTGCTGAATTATGTATATATTTTTTGTGTGTCCAGTAGCTAGGCAAGATGAGTGATCATGGGTGGATGTACACCGGTCACACTAGTCAGGAAGACATGACCCATTAATGGATAACAAAAACCAAGGAGTTTGTGAGAGTCGCATTTACAAATGGACAGAAAATAACCTGGTCCCCTTGTGTCGATTGCGACAACTTTAAGAAGAAGTCAGAGTTTGAAATGATCAAACACCTGCAGAAGTGGGGTTTTACGCCTAATTATACGGTATGAGCATTTTATGGTGAGTCTGCCCAACGTGCCAGAGCTGAGGTGGTTCATCGTCGCACCGACGAGCATGGTACCGGGATCAAAGACATGGTGCCAGACTTTGATGATGCTCGTGATTCCGAGGATGAGATGGAGGAACCTTCAAAGGCCTTCTATGGAATGTTGGAGTCTTCAAAACGTCCTCTCCACGAGCACACTAAGCTTTGTCAGCTGGATGCCATAGCGCAACTAATGGATCTCAAGGTTCATTTCAACCTGGGCAGAGAATGCTACGACGCGATGATGACGATATTTGAACGTTTTCTACCCAAAGGCCATATATTGCCAGCAAACCTGTACCAGTCGGACAAAATCCTATGTGTGCTTAAGATGCCCTATGAGAAGATAGATGCCTGTGAGAATGGATGTGCCTTATTTAGGCTTGAGTATGCGGGCTTCAACTATTGTCCTATTTGCAATGCTTCCAGGTATATTCTGGTAGACAACGATATCGGTGAGAAGACTCGGACCAAAATCCTAGTCAAGGTTCTTCGGTATCTGCCAATCATAGCAAAACTTCAACGTCTTTTCACGGTCAAAGAGACGGCCAGATAGATGACATGGCATAAATTGGGCAAAAGAACAGAACTAGATGTAGATGGGAATCCGATGTTGGGACACACTTTAGACGCTTTTGTGTGGAAGCACTTCGATGCATTACATCAGGAGAAAGCAGCAGATCCATGGCATCCTCGAGTTGCCATCAGCATGGATGGGTTCAATGTGTATGGTATGACGGCAGCACAATACCGTTGTTGGCCTGTATTTGTCATTCCACTCAATCTCCCCATGGAGAGATTATGAAAAGAAAGAACATTTTCTTGACATTGATAATTCCAGGGGCCAAATATCGAGGGAAGAATATGAATGTGTACATGCAGCCGCTTAAGGATGAATTGCAAGAAGCCTGTCATAATACTCGTCGCATGACTTGCCGACATATGCGCTATTCGTTGGCTGGTCTATGCATGGAAGGTTCCCGTGCCCCACATGCAAGGAAGCTCTTGAGTTCTGTTGGCTGCAGGCGGGTCGCATGTTTTCTTGCTTCGACATGCATAGACAGTTCCTAGATCCTAACCATAAGTTCAGAAAAGACAAGAAGAATTTCATCAAAGGTAGATTTCTCAAAATATTGCACCACCTGCGTTGACAGGCCAACAGATCCTGGATCAGATAAATGCTCTCGAGTCGGATCCAGATTGTCCAGGGTATTTCAAAGGGGTATAATACGGAACATGCCTGGACTCACAAGATATGTTTGTGGGATCTAACTTACTTTAAAGACCTCCTTTGCCCACACAACATCGACGTGATGCACACTGAAAGCAATATTGCGGAGGCCTTTTTTGGTACATTGTTCAGCATAGAGGGAAAGTCAAAGGATAATCCTAAGGCCAGAGTCGATCAGGAGGCTCTATTTGATAGACCGTTACAAAACATATGACAACCGAAAGGAAAGAAGAACTGGAGGAAGCCAACGACATGGTTCAATCTTGGGAGGCCAGCTATGAGGGAAATGATCTCGTGGGTGAAAATGCAGTTGATGTTCCCCGATGGGTATGCAGCGAATCTAAAGAGGGGAGTGAGTCTTGTTAAATTGAAAATATTTGGTATCAAGAGTCATGATTAGCACATATGGCTTGAGTGGGTAATACGGGTGATGTTGTGTGGCTTTTTCCCTAAGGATGAATGTCTAGTACTGGCGGAGCTAAGCTATTTCTTCCGTGCTATTTGTGCGAAAGAACTATCTCTTGACGTGCTAGACAAACTCAAAGAGTTGGCGCCAGAGTTGATCTGCAAGTTAGAAAAGATCTTTCTACCGGGCTTCTTTAATGCAATGCAGCATTTGATTTTGCATCCCCCGACCGAGGCAAGATTGGGGGGGCGTGCAAAATCGTTGGTGCTTCGCAACTGAGAGGATGCAGAAGACGCTTCGAGGAAAATGAAAAAATAAACGTAGAGTTGAAGCATCGATGGCCGGGGCATTCATTACTGAGGAGGCGGCAAACTTCGTGACAGCACACTACAAAGCCAAGAATCGTCATTTGCATAATCCGAAGCCTCGGTACAATGATGGCGACCGTGAAAAAGGTCGATCCAACCTCATCCTATTCAAAGGGAAGCTTGCACCAGCCGGTGCTTCGAAAGCAATAGCGTTGGATGTCGAAGAATGGCGGACCATTTCGTTGTATATCTTCAACAACCTAACAGAAGTGCGACCGTACACCGAGTAAGTTCTCTGTACATTGTTTCGCAACTTCTAATTCCTTTGGAATGCTCTTATTCCTGGATATGTGATACAATCGATACATCGCCAAATTTTTAGATAGAGCAGTGATCCAAAAGGATTCCATCAAAGAGTATGAGCTTCTGGCAAAGCATGGAGGCGGCTATCCCGGTTTCATCTCTTGGTTCAAGCAAATGGTAATTTCCATTAGATGATTTCATTTCTTCTTCTAGTTTGCGGCTAATGCAACAATCCTTTCGTATTAAACTTGTAGGCTAAGGCAGAGTCTATGGACTCCAAATTGAGACAAGTCGCTAATGGTTTTGACTATAAGGTCCGTTCATTTGACAAATACGACATCAATGGGTATCTCTTTCGTACTTTTGCAAAGAGCTATCTATGGCCGACCGAAAGTCTTGAAATTGTTGTGTCTCCGCTGTCGGCGAAGGAGGGGTCAAGTATTATTGAAGAGTTGAAGCAATTTATGAACCTACATTCTTTGGTGAAAACCCACCAAACGTCGTAGTCTTCAAGTGTTATTGGTTCTAGCCGAAGGAGACTAGAAGGACTCATGAACATATAGGGCTAGTCAAAATCAAACAAAGCACCCATTTAGATGTTTCCGACGTCTATATTATGGCTCAACGGGCGACCCAAGTTTTCTATCTACCGTGGGCCTGCCAAACGGATCCAAATCTGAATGGTTGAGAATTCTTCCAAGAAACACGTGTTTCCAAAAAACGTTTCAAGAACCGCTCTACTTCACCCCAGAACATTGAGGTAGACAGCGACAGTGAATCCGACTTCACCCCTGAGCCGGATCAAGAAGAGACGGAAGAAGAAGAGGTTATTGCTGCAGATGACCTGTAAATGCTTGACCGAGTACATAAAGGAGGCCTTCCACATGTTGATGCATTTATTGATGATGCTGATGAGCACGTCATTACTGATAGTGATGATGAGTATGCATTTATTGATCCCAGAGCATTTATAGACGATGAAGACTAATATTAGTAATGTCAGGTATTCAATTATTATTTTGTACATATATATTATTAATTAGTTCATGTTATTAGGTATTTCATTTTTTATGTTGAACTAATTTCGTTCACTCTTTGTCATTGCAGGTGTTGACACATGGTGGGCGCGGGTCGAGAGCGCTCTGAGCCTCCTTCCTCGGCGCATGCTGGGAGGGTGGCTATTATTCCACCCCAACAACTCCGGAGAGCGCTGGTACACAGTATGCAAACACCGGCGGACGCTTCTTCTTCGACCGGGAGAGGTCAGGGGAAGACTAAGAGAGGTGCTAGAGGTAGGAAGGCTGTTGCGCCTTCCTCGCCGCCACCCCCAGCTGATTCTCCCAACCACGGGGGTGCTCTATCTGAGATGGACCCGTCTCCGACTCCGGTCGCCGAGTCTCGGGTCACTGAGCCTTCGTCCCAGGAGACTCCGGTCCCAAAGTCTTCGTCCACGTGAGTCCGGAGGCTAGTGGCTATGCTGATGGTGGCGAGGACAACTTTTCTGAGGATACCTATACTAAGGGCAAGCTGGTTGACGAGGGCAAGAAGGTCTACCAACATGGTTGTACAAACCTCCCGCTCGTGCCGACGACCCACGATCAGAGGTGGTTGATTGTGCGTAATGCGGAGAAGTAAGTGCATTTACTCTTTTTTAACCGTTTGCCTTCATGTTTCTTCAAATTAATATCTAATGTGTTGGCCTTGTCATGCTGCAGGGGTTGGAAACACGACCCTGGTGTCCGCAGGCCCAACGCGGTCCTTGTTGTGCTTCTCAAGCACCACTTCTTGGGGAAGGTCCACTTGCCCGGTGAGGGTGAGGTTCCACAGGTAGCACTGACCTGGGAGCTGTACGTGGCTGCCCCGTCCCCACTAGAGGAGAGGGTTGATGGTGTCTTATGCAAGACGGTGGCTGACATTGTGATCCGTCGGTTTTGGGTAATTTGTCCTTTATAGAATTAAAAATCAACAACACCTAGTGATTGTACTAATCAGTGTTGTCTTGTTTGATAGAGGACCTTCTACAGGTGTCTTGAGCAACACGAGGTGGACGCGGCTATTGTTCTCGTAGCCGAGTGCAAGCACCTACTTCAGAACTTACGGCACGAGGCTCAGGTGCAAGCTATTCGAGACTACTACGCCTCGACTAACATTAAGAGGGCCTACACCCCTAGCTAGGCATAACGCATCGATTCAAGTGTATTCATCCTTAGTTTTTGCTTCATAGGATGCTCTCATGATTGATTCATATGGTGGCTTAATTCTTGTTCGAGGGAATTTTTCCATATCATTTCTTGGTGGAAATTGAAAATAGCGCTGCCTTCTTTCATATCAATCATGGGACGTATAGTGCATAAAGACGGTCTACCAAGTATGATGGGACAAGACACAATATCAAGAACAATAAAATCTATCATCACATAGTTCTTATTTGCAAGAATAATAACATCATTAATTCTTCCTAAAGGCTTTTTAACAGTAGAAACCGCCAAGTGAAAATTAAGAGAATATTCTTCAGTGTTGGTAAGACGAAGCACATCACATAGAGATTTCAGGATTGTGAAACACTAGCACCCAAATCACATAAAGCAAAGCATTCATATTTTAATTGTGACTTTAATGGTAGGTTCGCACTCATCATGTAATTTTCTAGGAATTGAAATCTCTAACTCCAACTTTTCTTCTAAGAATTTCATCATGGCATCAACAATATGTTTAGTAAAAGCTTTATTTTGTTCATAAGCATGGGGTGAATTTATCATGGATTGCAAAAAAGAAATACATTCAATCAAAGAGCAACTATCATAATTAAAGTCTTTGTAATCCAAAATAGTGGGCACATAACTAGTTAAAGTTTTGGGCTCTCCAAACCCACTTTTATTACTTTTTTTCATCATGATTTTCACCCTACAAATCATTGGGATGCCTTCTAACTAAAGTTGACTCTTATTTAGCCCCTTTATCATGAATTTTAATATTACTAAACAAGGAGTCAATAGAAGAAACACCAATCGTTTTAAGATCATCATCATTTTTATCCTCTACAGAAACTGGTTTAGTGGCCATTTTATTCACTAAAGTAGCTCGTGCATCAAATATCTTACCTCGCAGATTTTCAGCATGGGCATACTTAGATTGGAGATTACAAACTTCTCTACTGATATCATCATGTTGTTTTGTTATGGCATCTAGTGCGGTAAAGTGTTCTTTAAGCTCCTCGGTAAATTACTTATTATGCTCAAATTCTATAGTCATATATTCCTTGATACTTTTCTCAGTGTCAAGGAAAATATTGGGGTAAGTAACATCATAATAGTTTCGTTGAGGCATTATGACTACACAAAACAAGATTGCGAGCAAACAAGAGATCTAACGAGAAAAAGGCAAACTATGAAAAGAGGACAAATAAACGACAATTTTTTGTGAAGTAGGGGAGAGGAAAATGAGAGGCAAATGGAAAATAATGTAAATTTAAAGGAGATGAGATTTGTGATTAGGAACCTGATAGATGGTGATGATGCCTCCCAGGCAACTGCGCCAGAAATTCCGTTGAGGTTGCTTGAGACTGCATTGGTATTTTCCCAAAGAGGAAAGGGTAATGCAACACAACTACGGTAAGTGTTTCCCTCAGTTATGAAACCAAGGTTATCGAACCAAGCAACACTATGTAAACGGTACCTACACACAATGCACAAATACTTGCAACCCGACGCATAAGAGAGGTTGTCAATCTCTCCACGGTAAAAGATACATTGGTTTGTGTGAGATTGGATAAATAGATCACGTATTCCCCAACAGTAAGAACACAAAATAAAAGATGCAAATAAAAAGTGCAGCAATGTATTTTTGGGTGTTTTGGAATACTAGATCTGAAAGCAAATGCGGAAATAGATAGATCGAAAAGCAATATGTTAAAAGATAGACCCGGGGGCCGTATATTTCACTAGTGGCTTCTCAGATGTGTATAGCACAGGTGCGTAAACAAATTACTGTTGGGCAAATGATAGAAGATCAAATAATTATGACGATATTCAAGGCAATGATCATTATATAGGCATCGCGCCTAGGATTAGTAGACCGAATTTTTTTTTGCATCTAGTACTATTACTCCACACATCGACTGCTATCCAACATGCATCTAGTGTATTAAGTTCATGGAGAAAGAAAGTAATGCAATAAGAACGATCACATGATGTAGACAAGATCTATTCATGTAGGACTAGACTTGATCTCGTTATCCTTAATAGCAACGATACAAGCGTGTCTCGCTGCCCCTTCTATCATTGGGAGAGGACATAACAAGATCGAACCCATCACAAAGCACCTCTTCCCATGCCAACAAAAATCACTCTAGTTGGCCTAAGCAAACCAATGATTGTAAGAAGAAATAGGAGGCTATAAATAAACATGCATATAAGAGATCAAAGAAGACTCAAATAATCTTCATGGATAGAAACTGATCATGAACTCAAACTTCATGGGATCCCAACAAACACACCGCAAAAAGTCATTACATCAAATAGATCTCCAAGAGACCATTGTATTGAGAATCAAAACAGAGAGAGGTAGCCATCTAGCTACTTCCTATGGACTCGTAGGCCTATGGTGGACTACTCACGCATGATCATAGAGGGACCCATGAAGACGATGCACCCCTCCGTGATTGTGTTAGATTGTATCTCGTGGTTCTAGAAGTTGCGGTAGTTGGAATTGTTTTTCGCCGACTTCCCTACGGTTTCTGAAATATTTGGGTATTTATAGATATGAGAGACGGTGGAGGATACTCCGGTGGAGGGCATAACCCACCAGCTCGTGCTAGGGGCCTCTGGCGCGCCCTTGTGTCTTGTGTTCTCCACAGGCGTCCTCTCAGGTGCTTCCTTGGCTCCCAAGTTGTCTTCTGGCCCAAAAACATATCCAAATAGTTTCTAGGAAAGTGGATTCCATTTGGTATTGATATTTTGCAAAGTAAAAAAACACAAAACAACAACTGACACTTGGCACGATGTCAATAGATTAGTCCCAAAAAATGATATAAAGTTGCTATAAAATGATTGTCAAACATCCAAGAATGATAATATAACAACATGGAACAATAAAAAATTATAGATATGTTGGAGACATACCAGCATCCCCAAGCTTAATTCCTGCTCGTCCTCGAGTAGGTAAATGATAAAAACATAATTTTTGATGTGTAGTGTTGCCTAACGTGTTCATCACATATTCTTTTCTTTTGTAGAATGGAAATTTGGACTTCAGATGGTTCAAAGCAATAGTCTAGTGTTGACATGAAGACTTTAATACTCAAGAATACCCACTAGCAACCATATCTTTCAAAATATCAACACTGAAGAAAGTTATCCCTATCCCATTTCTAGATCTGAGCAAATCCATTTATGCCCGTTTCTAGGGTTTGAGACTTTTGCAATAGCCACTTTCTTGAAGCCAAAATTTTGTGCACAAGTTCATTTGGTCCTAATTGTCATTCCTATTAAATCTCATGGCAATTAGACTCCATTTACTTGCCCAGACACACTTCAAACACCTTCAGGTGAAAATTGGAAGCTACTATTTTCACCTTTTATGTTGATCTCCTTGAGTTGTGATTTTTACCACACCTCTACCTAGTCTCCTTATACCCCCAGTAAGAAAGCCATGTCCTTAGGACAATAATTGGAGGGGTAAAAACCTCCATTTAACCCCCTGGACAACACCATTTTCTTTCCCTCTCAAATTTCCTTCTCAACCAAGGCACCCCAGCATCATCTAATACATTGTCCACCTTGTTTACTCCCCCTTAGCCTTAGGGACACTAGTGGGCATGTCCAATACGCCAAAGGCATGCCATGGCATGTCATTTGTGCAATCAGGATTGCGCTACAGTGCATCGGATCATTGTAGCCGCGCCCATCCACTACTAGGAAAAAGCCTAGTAGTAGCGCGGGTTAAACACCTAGTAGTAGCGCGGGTGCCCATGCTACTACTATGACGCTACAACCAACTGGTAGTAGTTGCGCAATGCATCCCCCGCTACTAGTGCGTGTGTTAGTAGTAGCGCGAATTCCACGCACGCTACGACTAACTATCGGTAGTGCGTGTCGGTGACCCGTGCTATCTATTAATTTCAAAAACCAAAAAATATCTTGATTCCATGCGTGGTGTCAATTGTGTCAATGGTTCGATCCAGCAATGACAGGGGTCGCTGGAGGTGCCTCCAACAAGGCGCTCCATGTCAGTGAGGGTGACATAGGAGGGTGTGGTGTGATTTCCCTGACGGTTGGCAAATATAACTACATGGTGGTGGTGCCACACGCCGATGCACGACTAAATCGTGCCAAGGTCAATGTCGAAGGAGAGGCCCTCTCACCAGGATGGCAACATGGAGGGACGATGATGGTGATGCCATCACGGCCGCATCGAAGGGAGCTGTGGGCATCAGGGATGGGACTAGGCTGACCATGATGGCAATAGGCAAGAGGAGGAGGAGGCAATGGGTGGTGGCATGGGTAGCATAGGTTAGGGAGAGGAGTACACATCGGCTGTTGTGATGGGGCAGGAGAAATGGAAAGGGGAGAGGAAGGGCGGCTATGGTTTCGGTTGGGAGCTCCATGGGTGGATTTGGATGGAAGATCAGATCGGGGGAGTGAGATGGAATGGAGGCGCCTGTCCTCGTGAGGGGCCTGCCTCGAGCTCGCCCCGCTCCCCCTGTAACGTCCCCTCGACTTGGAATAGCCTCACGAGCACCACAATGAGCTCCACGCCACCCTCTTGGCTACTAGACCCGTGCCAGCGGGTGGCCGTGAACCTTGTTCATGGGGACCCCCGGCAACGCTATAAATAGCAACCCTCGACCCCATTTATCTCCATTTCCGGTGTCCCCACACTCCCAATTGCTGCCGCCCACATCTCCCCCTCGTTTTGGAGCTCAGATGCTCAAGTTTGAGCAGGAACTCCGACGCCGTGGGTCACAGCCAACCGGATGGTACCGAGCTCCATTCCCTCTTCCTTTTCTTTCCTAGACCCCCATTGATACGAGGGAGCTGACCTGGCCCTCCATTGATTGGATTGCAGGTAAGCGAGCGGTTCATGTTGGCCTTCTTCGGATGCTGCTCGGGTTTGATGTCGTCATTGATACCCTCAATACCACCCACCAAAGCGCGGCTCGACGCTGGTCACGGCACTACCATCCATTTGGGCTGCCGCTGCAACGAACGCCTCCGGTGAGCACCCCATCTCCCCTGTCCAAAGGTATAAGACAACCCGGGGGACGGCCCTCCTATCATCCTTCTGCCACTCTCTCTCCTACTGACCATTGGGGCCCCTATCGGATTTGCTCCGGGTCGTGGCGCGGCAAGTGGAGGCATGCTCTTCCACCCCGCATTCTAGGTGGCCATCCCAGGGCGCAACGTTTTGCCCCTAGGCCATTTTTTCTCCAGGCCAGCTCATTGACGCCCTTCCCGTCCAAGTTGCACAGTGGGATTTCTAATTTCTTTTTCGTTATTGATTTGCAAAATTTCCACAAGACAAAATCTTTGTCAAAATTCAATGATTGAAATTCCCATTTTTTTCTAAAAAACCCAAGCAACTTAATGATACAACTTTCATATTTTCCCACTACAAGTTTCATATTAGTTTTCTGGCTCGTGCCCGTGTTGAGAGGTATGAGACCTCCAACATGATTCTTTGCCTGCAAGATGAAGGAGAATAGCTCAATCAGTGAGCATGTACTCAGATTGTCTAGGTGCTACAATCTCTTCAATAAGGTGAGAGTTGATCTTCTAGATAAGATAGTGATTGATATAGTTCTCCAAGTCACTACCAACAAGATACTAGAGCTTCATGATGAACTATAACATGCCAGGGATGGAGTAGATGATCCCTGAGCTGTTCGCGATGTTTGACACCGTGAAGGTAAAAATCAAGAAGGAGCATCAAGTGTTGATGGTTAGTAAAACCACTAGTTTCAAGAAGGGCAAGGGCAAGAAGGGAAAACTTCAAGAACGGCAAGCCAGCTGCCACTCTAGTGAAGAAACCAAGGTTGAACCCAAACCCGACACTGAATGCTTCTATTATGAGGAGAACGCTCATTGAAGCAGAACTACCCAAGATACTTGGTAGATAAGAAGACTGGCAACGTCAACAGTAGTATATTTGATATACCTTTAATTCATGTGTACCTTACTAGTACTCCTAGTAACACCTGGGTATTAGATACCGATTCAGTTTCTAAATGTTGGTAAGTCGAAAGAAAAGCTATGGGATAAACAAAGACTAGCTAAGGGCAAGGTGACGATGTGTGTTGGAAGTGTTTCCAAGGATGATGTGATCACTATCGCACGCTCCCTCTACTATCGGGATTAGTGTTGAACCTAAATAAATGTTATTTCGTGTTTGCGTTGAGCATGAACATGATTTGATCGCGTTTATTGCAATGCGGTTATTCATTTAATTTAGAGAATAATGGTTATTCTGTTTACATGAATAATACCTTCAATGGTCATGCACCCAATAAGAATGGTTTATTGAATCTTGATCGTAGTGATACACATGTTCATAATATTTGATGCGAAAAAAATGCAAAGTTAATAATGATACTTGTGGCACTGCCGCTAAATGTCATATTTGTGTAAAGCGTATAAAGAAACTCCATGTTGATGGATATTTGGACTCATTCAATTTCGAATCGGTTGAGACATGCGGACCATACCTCTTGGGAAAGATGACTAAGACCCCATTTTCTACTATGATGGAGCAGGCAAGTGACTTATTGGAAATGATACGTGTTGATGTATGCGATCGAATGAGTATTGTAGCATGTGGTGGATATCGTGATTTTCTTACCTTCACTGATGATTTGAGTAGATATGGGCATATTTAATTTGAAAAGTTCAAGAAAATTCGTAGTGCAGTTTGAGACCATCGTGACAAGAAGATAAAATGTCTATGATATGATCGTGGAGGTGAATATCTGAGTTACGAATTCGATATACAACTTAAGACAATGTGGATGTTGTTTCACAACACACGCCACCTGGACACCATAGTGTGATGGTTGAGGGAGTCCGTGTTTAAGGGGTCCTCTGGAGGTGTAACAGATCATGTGTAGACCCTAGGTACCCTCTATGTCTATATAAGCCAGAGGGTTTTAGGTTATAGCAAGAGGATAACTCATCTAGGGTTTAGCTATTTGATCTCGAGGTAGATCGACTCTAACCTACATATCATCAATACAATCAAGGAGGACGTATGGTATTACCTCCATAGGAGGGCCCGAACCTGGGTAAACATCGTCTCCTTCTTTCCTTGTTACCATCAATTCTAGTCTCACAGCTCGGGACCCCCAACCCAAGATCCGCCGGTTTTGACACCGACATTGGTGCTTTCATTGAGAGTTCCGTTGTGATTACCGAAGAAACCGCTGGCTCGCATCATCATGAACAAAGAGGTCTGCAACATGGACACCTTTGTCCCGAGACCGGTCTTCACTTTTGGCAGCATTGTGCTGCATGCTGGCCCGACAGGCCATCTAGGCCGGGTCGGGAGCTTCGCCACTGATCAAGAGGTCAGATTCGGGATCGCCGGTCGGGAGCTTCGCCCCTGATCAAGAGGTCGGATTAAGGAACCTAGAGTTCTCCATGACTCTCGGGGCAATCTTTCGCCAACCGGGCTTGTAGTCTCGCTTGCCACGCCCGAAGACTCTGAGGCTTTAGCTTTGGATCTCTCTTTTGGTCATGTCCACGGAATTTTCCCTATCAATGACCTGACTCTCAGTCCAGATCTGGCCATAGTGCCAGATGACCGTATACATGTTCCTGCTGAACATTCCCCTAGCATGGACACAGCGGAGGTCAACTCCGAAAGCTCCGAGAAGGTTGGCCCGACCGAGCTCTCGATACTCAACGAGGCCCGAGATCGGATCTCGTTGATGAAGATTACAGATGACCCAACCCCAATCCATGCTCAGATCGGTCTCATGGCGGGTCAGGATGATTTTTCGTCCCACCCACCCCCCACTTGATAGCCACAATCGAAGATTTAACTGACAAGTTGGACTATGCCTCCGAGGAGGCAGAATACATGGATGAGGAAGATTGCGCTCCCACCCCCGTTAACACCGTGCGATGGGCTGCCACCTCCACGTACGACGTCTACATGGTGGACACTCTAGCCGCTAATGGCGAGAACACGCCTAAAAACGATGGTGACAAGTCGGGTGAAGCGCCGTCAAAGCGTCGGAAACCGTATATATGATCAAAAGGCAAAAAGGGAAGGAAAACTATCATCGGCACCGGGGACGGAGATACCCCAGAAGACCTCGGCGATCCCAATATCCCCAAACACCCGTTAGGGGGTCAGGAGCAGCCTAAAGACCAGCGCAACTGTTCAGGCAACTGCTTATAGCCACAGCCCGCAGGCTGAAAACAAAAGAACGGTAGCTTAAAGCCGAACAAGACAACCTCAATGATCGGTGGACGAGAGTCCTCGCAGGTGAGGAAGGATACGGTATCGGTCTGTCGGACCAACCTAAGAGCTATTCACGCAGAAGGCTGCTTCCGCAATTCGACGACGAGCTCACTGATATGCCATCTCCCAAACATACCCCATACGATAAGCCAGACCGCCCCCTCAATCGATGGCGCGATAGGACGACTGAGTACACCTGTTATAGGCCGGCGATATCCCGAAGACAGGGAAAAGAGCCAATAGAGACTAATGAGAGGTTTGACCCACGACACTACTTGGACCATAGGGCAGGTTGCATGCGATCCATCTACAGATCCAGAGGGTACTCACCCGAACAAACGGGACGGGTACCGACCCTGGCTTGACCGAAACAATAGAGGCCGTGAACGAAACCGGGCTAGAACAGACGTCGATCACCCGCACGACATAGCTCGGGCAGAAGGCCCCGCCCACCCACTGTGCTTCATGAACGAGGTGATGAAACATCAGTTCCCCAAGGGGTTCAAACCCGTAAAGATAGTGCAGTACGATGGGACAACTGACCCAACCGTATGGATTGAGGATTTCCTCCTCCACATCCACATGGCACGAGGAGATGACCTCCACGCCATCAAATATCTACCTCTAAAACATAAGGGGCCAGATCGGCACTGGTTGAAAAGCCTCCCCAAAAACTCCATAGGATGCTGGGAAGACCTAGAGGATGCATTCCGATCTAACTTCCAAGGCACCCATGTTCTACCGCCGGACTCCTCCGATTTGAGAAACGTCGTCCAAAAGCCGGGAGAGTCTGCACAGCAATTCTAGAATCGGTTCTTAACAAAGAAATACCAGATTGTTGACTGCTCGGACGTTGAGGCAATAGCCTCCTTCCGGCACAATATTCGGGATGAATGGTTGGACTGCCAGATCGGCCAGGATAAACCTGGGACAATGTCATCCCTTACATCCCTCATGACCCGCTTTTGCATGGGCAAGGATAGCTGGATCGCAAGACGGAGCCAAAACCCCGAAGACGTCGGAACCTCCAAAGTTCGGGATGGAAACGGGAAACCAAAGTGCAATAAGAATAAGTGTCAGAAAAACAATAGTGATGCCGACGACACGGCCATTAACGCTGCCTTCCGAAATTCCCGACCCGGGCAGCGGAAGAATCCTCCTAAAGTCAACCGGGACGGATCCACCCCACTAGAGAAGATCATGGAAAGGCCCTGCCAAATCACCGACACTCAAGAGAAGCCCGCCTGTAGGATCGAAAGTAGTGCTAGAGGGGGGTGATTAGACTAGTTGACCAAATAAAAATCTACCTTTTCCCAATGTTCATTCTTGACAGCTTTTAGCATTCATAGTATGTCAAGTACACCCTACACATGCATGTCTATGAGTATAGAAACGGAAAGTAAAGACAAGCATGTAAGTAAAGGAAGGGTAGGAATATCAAACGCAATTGGTAACACGATGGTTTTTCCCGTGGTTCCAATAGGTGGTGCTATCATACTTCCACGTTCATGGAGTCTTCAACACACGGAGGGTAACAATCGCGAGAGTCCATGGAGGGCTCTACCCACGAAGGGTTCCATGAAGAAGCAACCTTGACTACACCATGACTACCTACATCCTTGGGGTGGATCTTCACGAAGTAGGCGATCTCCTTACACTTACAAACTTCTTGGTTCACTCCACAACACGAAGTAGGAGGCTCCCAAGCGACACCTAACCAATCTAGGAGGCACCACCCTCCAAAAGGGAAAAGGCTCGATAATGTTGATGAACTCCTTGCTCTTTTGCTTCAAGACGATAGAGTCCTCAACACACAATCACTCTCTCACAGATTTGGCCTTGTAAAAGAGATTCACTGGATGTAAATCAACTTGGGGAGGCTAGAGATCAAGATTCATATGGTAGGAATGGAATGGCATGATCTCAACACATGAGTAGGTGGGTCTCTCTCAGAAAATCAGTAGGTATGAGTGGGGAACTGTGTTGAGTGCTTCTCTTACGAGTGAGTGGTGGTGTAGGGGTATATATAGGCATCTCCAAAAATCCAACCGTTACACACAAAATGACAAACTCGGTGACATCGATGTGTTAATGACGATGGTACCAAAGTGACAAAAAGGTGGCAACTTTTGAATCTCAGTGAGACCGATATGGGAAACTCGGTTGCACCGATAAGGTGACCAATGGTCAGATTGCCCAATCACGGTGACGCCGATCCAAAAACTCGGAGGGACCGATATTGTGAATTTGCGTAACAAAAAGTTGGTAACCTAAACTCGGCGGCACCAAACCAGAATCGGTTGCACCGATTAGCTAGGATTTGGCTGAGTCTGTCTAGGGTTTGGAATTGGTGGCACCGAGTGGAGTGTGTTGGTTGCACCAATTTTGAATATTTGGCTTTGGACAAACTTTTGTGGAAGAGCTTGTTGGTGTATGTGGTGACTATCACTTGTGCATGTATGAGCATTTTGTTCAACAACAAAACCATACCCACTTTTAATAGTATTGGCTTTCCTATAGACTCAAAGTGATTTCTCACAAAAGGTAAAATGCAGAGTCCTATTGCTTGAAGCGTTGCCAATCTATTTCCTTGCATCTTGGGGTATTCCACAATCCTTATGCCAACCCATCATTGAACTTTCTTAAAACATACTTAGTGGAAACATTAGTTCAATGACATATATGTTGTTATTAATTACCAAAACCACCAAGGGAGCAAATGTGCTTTCACCGGCAACCACACCAAATGTGAATGTTAGGTATTCAAATAGGCCGAAATAATCACATTTGAGAACCAAAGCAAGAGCCCACACAGGAAGGACGAGGAGGAGCCTCGAGGTCCAATTGGTGGCAGACAAAAGAAGTTCCCTCGAGAGGTGAAAACAGGAAACATGATATACGCCACCCATATACCCAAGAAAGACAGGAAGCGTTCCCTTCGGGAGGTCTACGCCATAAAGCATGTATCCCCTAAGTATAACCCATGGTCGGCGTACTCGATCACCTTTGATCGATGGGACCACCCGACCAGTATCCGTCATGCAAGTTTGGCGGCCCTCGTTCTAGACCCCGTTATAGACGGGTATCATCTCACTAGGTCCTCATGGATGGAGGAAGTATCCTAAATCTGATTTACTTAGATACGGTAAAAAAGATGGGACTAGATCCGTCAAGGATCAAACCCAGAACCACTACCTTTAAAGGAGTGATCCCACGCGTTGAAGCCCGGTACATGGGGTCCGTAAGCCTGGAAGTAGTGTTCGGCTCGCCTGATAACTTTCGAAGCGAAGACTTGATCTTTGACATTGTGCCTTTCTGCAACGGATATCACGCCCTGCTCGGTTGTGCATCATTCGCTCTCTTTAACGCCGTCCCACACTACGCATACCTCAATCTCAAAATGCCCGGCCCCAAGGGGGTCATCACTGTCAATGGCAACACAGAGCGCTCCCTCCGAATTGAGGAACATGCGTTAGCCCTGGCAGCCGAATTCCATTACAATGAGGATCAACAAACACCGACACCTGCCGTCAAGGCACGAAAGGTTGGGAAGCAAGCTTGGCTTTAGCATGAACTCTCAAAACCTTCTTCTCCCCGTAAATAGGGACTCGCCCCCATCCCACAACCCTGGGACCAACGAAGTACGTGCAAAGGAGGGACAACTTCGCCCTCAAAATTCCGTGAGCGACAGTGGGGAAAAAGGGTAAGTGTTTGGCTGGACCGAACTACTACCATCAAATGTCTTCGGACACACTGCAAGTACCACCAAAGGCCG
Source organism: Hordeum marinum (assembly GCA_022496015.1). Lineage (NCBI taxonomy): Eukaryota > Viridiplantae > Streptophyta > Magnoliopsida > Poales > Poaceae > Hordeum > Hordeum marinum. The sequence goes on from CM039672.1 coordinate 139,943,950, forward strand.
TCTAAAGGTGTAAACTCATCCACACTTTGGCGACATCTCAAGACCTTGTTTGCAAGATACATTCACCGAATAGTACCACCCATTGAGGTGCACCACTACCTTGGAGGCGCAGGAGTAGACAAGCGACATGGCACATCTAGGATGTAAGGTCACCAATCGAAGACCCCTGGTACAACCACCTGTGTAAAATTTCTTTTTTCTTCAAATACCTGTAAACAGTTGAGGGAGTCCTGGATTAGGAGGTCCTCGGATAGCCGACCAATTGTTTATGGGCCAGACTGTATGGGCCGCAAAACGAGCATCGACCGATCAAAGACCACCTACACCAGATGGAAGCTTAAGGGAGCCATGACGTACTCTCCAAGTTATTAGTTGTAGTTAGGCATGTTTATCTCTTCGCCATGTAACCGACCATGTGTAAACCCAGGGCACCCTCAGCGTTTATATAAGCCGGAGAGCTTAGGGGTATAAGCAGGACAACTCATCTAGGGTTAGCTATTCTATCTCAAAGTAGATCAACTCTTTAACCCCGCAAATCATCAATACAACCAAGCAGGACATAGGGTATTACCTCCATAGGAGGGCCCAAACCTGGGTAAATCAGTGTTCCCTTCGTCTCCTTTTACCGTCGATTCTAGTCTCATAGTTCGGGACCCCCTACCCAAGATCCGCCGGTTTTGACACCGACATTGGTGCTTTCATTGCGAGTTCCTCTGTGAGATCCGAAGGAATCGATGGCTCACCTCGTCACAAGTAGCGATATCTGTATCGAGAGGACTATTGCCCCTGATCAGAGTCTCACCAACAACGACATCTTGTCGCATGCAAGCCTAATTAGCCGCATGGCTAGACCGGAAGCTTTCCCCCCAATCAATCTATCATGTTCGGCACCTTAGAGTTCGTGGCTGATTCACGATGAAACACTTGTTCTAATGGAACACTCAACCTTCAAAGAAAAACCTATAAGTCCGAATGCTTGGATGCCCGAGACATCAGGTCCCATGGTGGGACGGAAGACAGATCCTCATCGGCGTAACTCTAGAACCGCCACGCCACTCGAGGAATCCACTCGTATCAGCGACATGCACCCTGTCATTGCCTTGTTTTTAAACAAGTTGTTCAATCGGATCAAAGCTATGCGTATATCGGATGACCAGGTTCAGATCTCTGATCGGCTCGAGATCAAACCCGATGACAAGGATATTCATGTCCCTCCGGTTACCCACCTTGTCGCTACCATCAAGTGTCCGGCTGCGGATTCTACCCAACAACCAGAATTGACAACCGACTATACTTCAGTCCTCGATCACCAAGACTGTGTTGGTGAACTAGAGGCAGGGAATCATTCTAAAACTGAACTGTCACCGGTTCGAAATCCATCGCATGATTTGGAAACTGTAGTTCCACATACTAGTTGCGGCATGAAATCAAATATTTTCCCACGCACCACCCAAGATGACCATCCAAATATCGCACCAAAGCCCGTGTCTTCGAACATTCGGGATATGAAGCAACTACAAGGAGAATTAGTCCACCACTTTTGGGCCAGACTCCTACTCGCTAGGAGCAGAGTAAAAGGTCTTAGTGACCAAGATATAATGGCAATTTTCATTCGCAATTGCCATGATGAAGGGATTCTTAATGCCCTAGGCGGCGACGCATAAGTGACTTTTCGGAGTTATCCAAATTGGTACAAAAGTACTGTGCCATGGAGAGCATCTAGCAATCCGAATAGTTGTTCTCGGAACCAATTTTCCCCGAACACCCTAGAGGCGCTCAAAAAAAGAGGATACCTCCAAATTGGCCAGCCAGGTACAAACTCGTCGAAAAAAGAAACAAGCCATTTTTAGGGACCGGCATTGTCCTTGATGGACTATTGGATCGACCATGCCCCATACATTTCATGTTGTTAAACACGAACCCAACTCATAGCCTTCGAGCTTGCCGGGTTATCAGGGAAGTCGCAAAAAGCGGTGAGGCCATCCTCGAAACACCTCCGTCAAGTAGGCCCTCTCCTTCGCCACTCGGATTCAATGTCGAAGTCCTGATGGTCTATGAGACCTTTCCCTCGAGGAACAGGCGTAAAAGAGCTCTTAGGGAGCTAGAGCAAGTCTACCATGTGGTAGCCACTAGCCCATGGGCAGACATACCGATTACTTTCGGGGACTCTGAACAGCCGCCCATTCTTCCCGGTCACTCACTGGCCTCTCTAGTCTTGAACCCCATCATTGATGGGTACAGGCTACATAAAGTGCTAATGGACGGCGGCAGTGGTCTTAACCTTATATGCGAGGCCACCTGGAAAAAATGCGGCTCGACTGATCCAACATCGAACATAGCAACACAACCTTCCAGGGAATTATCCTAGGTAAAGAGGCACGTTGTTCCAGATGTATCATCCTGGACAATGTGTTCGGCATGCCTGAAAACTATCGATCCGAAGAACTTCTCTTCCACATTGTCCCCTTCCCAAGTCGATATCACGCCCTAGTGGGACATGGCGCCTTTACAATGTTCCAGGCCATACCCCATTACGGGTACATGAAACTGAAAATGCCAAGACCAAATGGAGTGATCACGATCGCCAGTGATCCGAACATAGCCCTTCGGGCCGACAACAAAATGGCAGCGCTCTTCCTCGAGGCATTAGCGGAAAATTTCGCTGCCGAAGAGTTGACCGCCTTACAGTCGACGGTTAATAAGAGCTACCGAAGAGTTGACCGCCCAAGTCCACGTCGATTAAACCTGCAGAGGAAATCGTTAAATTTCATGTACATCCAACGGACCCCAATAAGACAATGTCCATCGGTGCCCAGCTCGATCCCCTCATGGATGAAGCACTGCAGAATTTCCTCCGCAAGAATTGGGACATTTTTTCCTGGCATCCTTCCGATATTCTTGGAATTTCCTCCACACAGCTTAAACATTATCCCACGCTTTAAGCTCGTGAAACAGACTCTGTGCCGCTTATCCGAGCCCAAATGGCAAGCAATGGGTGAAAAATTAGCTAAACTATTCGAGGCCAGATTTATTCGGGATATTAGACACCTGAGTGGCTAGCAAACCTGGTGATGGTACGTGAATGTGATATACGGCTCAATCTGGAAAAATGTGTATTCGGAGTTACCTCTGGTAATATGCTTGGATTCATCGTCTCCCATAGAGGTATAGAGGCAAATCCAGCTAAAATCCATGCTCTATCAGAACTTGCAATTCCCATAGTGCTGAAGCATGTCCAGAGGCTAGCTGGGTGCATAGCAGCATTAAGCCACTTTATCTCCCGCCTCAGAGAAAGGCTTTGCTGCTCTATAAGCTCCTGAAATAGACAAACAAGTTCGAATGGACCGATGAGGCAGCGGTTGCGTTAGAAGAAATCAAAACACTACTAGCAACCAATCCCATACTCACGGCACCAGGCGCCGATGAGCCCATGTTATTATACATATCGGCCACCAACAAAGTCACCAGTGTGGTGCTCGTCGTTGAATGAGATGAGGAGGGATATAAATTCTGGACTCACAAACTGGTATATTATGTGTCAGAAGTGCTAACGTAATGCAAGTCCAGATACCCGCATTACCAAAAAATAGCCTACATAGTATTCATGGCATCAAGGAAACTCAGACACTACTTCCAGGCGTGTGCGGTAACGGTGGCATCGGAGGTCCCCCTGAATGATATAATCAACAACAGGCATGCCACAGGCCGCATAGACAAATGGTCTATTGTGCTACTTCTCTTAGAAATAACCTACAAGCAACATCATGCCACTAAATCTCAGGTACTGGTGGACTTCCTAGCTTAATGGATAGAGGCCAAGCTCCCCAAGGAATACAGTGCATACTCCCATTGTACAATGTACTTTGATGGTTCCAAGACCTTGGCCGGATTGGGGGCTGGAGTTATCCTCACACCCCCCACAGATGACAACATGCGATACATGTTGTAAATCATATATGCTGACTCCAACAATGCAGCCGAATAGGAAGCTCTCCTTCATGGTCTTCGGATGGCAGTATCAATGGGCATATGATGTCTAGAGGTACGGGGAGACTCAAACTTGGCCATATCCCAAATTAATGGTGAGTTCGACGCCAAAAATCCTAAGATGGCGGCATATAGAAACACCTTCGGTTCGAGGGGTCGGAATTCCACCACGTTGCTCGCAACAACAACCAAACCATCGACATACTGGCCCGTGTGGGAGCCAAGTGCAATCCCTTCCCAAGAAACACCTTCCTGGAGCAACTCTTTAAGCTCTCCGTAGTGTGGCAGGACGGCGACAATGGCGCTGGTCTGAATATGGCGGACGAAGTTGCTCCCCCCATAAACGAGCCAGACGATGGAGTTACCGGCGGCTTCGTGATGAATGAAACGCCCTCGGCTCATGAGGTAATGGAAGTAATAGTGCCATGGACAGAGCCCTTCCTCGCTTACCTTCTTCATAAGGAACTCCCCGGCAATCAAACCGAGGCACGACGCATAGTTCGGTGATCCAAGGCCTACAAAGTACATGAGGGTGAGTTATACAAGAAAATACAACCGAAATATTACAGCGGTGTATATCCGAGGAAGAAGGACGGGAGCTCCTCACTCAAATCCACGCAGGCATGGACGGGCATCATGCCGCTGCAAGATGCCTTGTCAGCAAGGCCTTCCGAGTTGGTTTCTTTTGGCCCGCAGCTCGGACATATGCTCAGTCACTTGTTCAGCATTGTGTAGGGTGTCAACTCTTCGCAAATCAAAGTCACATGCCCCAACAGCTCTTGGGACTATTCCGATCACCTGTCCTTTCACGGTCTGGGGGCTGGACATGTTCGGACCCCTTAAAGGGGGAACCAAGAAAAATAAATACCTACTGGTCATGGTTGCCAAGTTCACAAAATGGATAGAAGCAAAGCCCGTCAAGTCGGCTAAATCTGGACCAGTGATCAACTTTATATCTAGCATAGTACACCATTATGCTGCCCTGCATAGTATAATAATGGATAATGGATCCAACTTCACAGCCTGAGAGGTCAAGGACTGGCGCGCAAAAATTGGTATAAAGCTTGATTATGCGTCGCTCTATCATTCGTGTGAGCAAACGGTCTCATTATGAGCCGCATCAAGCCACGTTTGGTCCGATCTCTTCACGAGTCTGACTATCATTGGGTGGAGGAACTCGAATCCGTTCTATGGGGCCTGCATACCACCCCGAATAGATCAATGGGTTACACACCGTTCTTTATGGTCTATGGGGCAGAGGGAATCCTCCCTTGTGATATTATCCATGACACACCAAGAGTGCACATGTACGAGGAAAAGGAGGCCGAGTTGGATCGGCCTTAGACGCCTTGCAGGGAGAGCGTGACATAGCTCTGGCTCATTCCACTCTTTACCAACAGTAAGCTCGACATTACGAAAGTAGGGAGCTCAGGGAAAAAGCATACAACATAGGCGAACTTGTCCTACGGCTCCTGGAGAAACAAAAGCATAAACTCAACCCCAAATGGGAGGGTCCTTTCTTCATCGACGAAGAACTCACGGGAGGTTCCTATCATCTACGGAGTCCATCCAATAACCGCCTTGAACCAAACCCATGGAACGCAGCACGTCTTCGGCGCTTCTATGGATAAACCGTTGTCGTCTAAACTCCCCCACATTTTTTCTATATTCCCCTTGTTATTTTTGTCTTTTTTCATCTTCCCTTCCCATTTTTCTTGTTGACAGGGCCAATTTCTTTTCTTACCCTATGTTCTGTTTAACCAATCCTGTGCTAAAGATTATCCGAACACAACACGTGCGGGCTTCTTCTAGTAGCCAAACTTTTTTATTACAAGTATTTGATCACATGTATAGGGCGCACATGTTTCTTTTGTGATGTTCTAAACATCATATGCATCAATTTGAACTAAGACTTTTGCCAAGATGGGTTGCATTGCTCCTATGATTACTCTCTACTTTCCCGATTGTTTGGCTAGAGAGTAAAGGGAGCACCACTGTGATTGTTATGGCCGGGTGATCCGGACACATACCTCAGATGGGTGAAGCCGAAAGCTAGCTATCTTACGTACACAATTGGTCAGCTATGATGGAAACACCTTATACGGCTCCAGTCCTTATCACCGTTGTTTGGGTCTTTTAATCCCAAAGAACAATTAGCCGCATATTGAAAGTATGCGGACTTTTATCAATAATCTTCGTAGAGCCCCAACGAAAGGTATCGATAGAGGTACTATTTTCCTTGGAAGATGTTTCTTATGATAAGTAGTAATATAACATATCCTTCTGTGTGCTTTCTGTATGTTCGCACCACATGGACGGATTTTTGCCTGGTTCCCCGAATACAGTCTGCTCTTTTGGAGGGACAAATAAGGAGGAACACTCCCGAGGTCTTCGCACGGGTGGGGGGGAGAAGCCAATGGTCGGTTAAGACAAAGTTTAGAACACATATTGTTTATACACACATACATATAAATTACATGTGCGGCTATGGATCGAGATTACGGATTATGGTGTAACGGGGGCAGTCCGTATGCGAAAGATGGGCGGCAGGGATCACCTGGTCATACGCTAGGTGGAGTGGTACTTCTTTTCCATTGGATCCCACGAGACGAACCGTGCCATATGCTCAGGATTAAGTCCGGTGAAACGGGTCTTGATCATTGCCCATGTTTCCCCTGCCCCCTCACAGCAAGCCAAAGACTTCCACAGATCGAACCTATTTCGAGCCCCCTTTAATCGATCCACGAGTGCGGCTAGCCCTTCATATAGCTATTTGGTAGGCCATAGCGCCTTCACCATTCCTTTCATTGCTTTCCGCACGCGCCTGTGGAGAGAGGTCAACTCCTTCAGCAGGTCCCACTGGTATGATTCGAGCTCCACTTCAAGATTCTCAGACAAGAGGCATGTACATAAGGCAACATCGTGCTTACCATTATTCCCTACATCAGACATATTTGCTGATAATAGAATTGTACTTACCGAACACGCACCTCTGAAGCTTTCAGTTCTCTTCTTGAGATTGGGCTAATTGAATCCTCAAACTATTAATTTCTTCGGCCTGCCTTTGCACAACAAGCAGCCAGCCTGGTGCTAGGACTCAGCATATCTCTCAGAGTCTCGGGCTTCTTCCATGTGCCCTATTGATTCGGCTCCTACACGGAATCCGTGTGTCAGGCATGATGATACATTAAGATTAGCAGTAAATGCAAACTCACCATGGGCATCCCGCGTAAAGCTCTTTACTTGTGCCAGTTCGTCCTTCACGGATTGTACTTCCACACGGCTCTCCTCGAGCTCCTTGGCCAATTGCTCAGACTGTTACTTCGAGGCCTGTGTCAGCAGTCAAACAATGCGGAGATCCTTAATTCATTGGTTTCAAAAAAAATAAGGCTCGGGGGCTACTAGGATTACACAAATGTTCGGATTTTATAAAAACCGATCACTTACCTGTATGCTGGTAGTTATCAACTTCATAGCTTCACTGAACCCAGCTCGGGCGGCACCGAGCATAGGGCGTCAAACTCCTGTTCGGAGAAAATTGGGTGCCGCATAGTTACCCATCATTGCCGATGATGCATGGCACTCTCCGCCTCCGATTTGGTGATGGATACACCATCACCAAAATCGGCGGGCGCCAGATTGGCCATGGGGGCTTCTGTAGTAGAAGCCGCATGGGTTGTGCCTCGGGAACTTCGGGCGTCTCCAAACACCCGGGTAACCCCTTCAGTAGGAGAGGATTGGGCGTTTCACCTAAATATTTCAATAAACCAAACTGTTGTAAGACTCTATTGATCGCAACAGTTAGAGGATAACCGAACAATGTACCTTCGGGATGAGCGGGCAGGTGGATTCGTCCCCATAGCCAGCTCCTTCGCAGGATCCCTGTTGGCCTCTGACTCGGCCGTAGCTTTGGCTACTTGTGTATGGCGCACGGATCGGTGACATTTGGGGTCCCCGGACCGGCACGTCCGGGGCGCTCTTTGTAGCTGGCCTCTTGCGGGAGGAGCTTTTCTTCTTGTCCGCAACAGGGCTGCAGAATGACCCGGGGTAATCAACTATGATAGCCACCGGGGTTTGGACGATGCTTTCCTAGAACTAGACTCCATTTTTGAAGTCAAGAAGAAGATCCGGGTCCTCATTGAAACCCGGATCGTTGTCGCGTGAATGATTCTCGGGCTGAGGAGCCGGACAGTTGACTGTCTCGATGAAACTCCTCCATTCCTGTTCACGCCAGGCTTCGGTCAAATAGAGTGCAGAACGGAAAACCCGAACTATTTTCATGTTTGAAAGAGAAAGTCTTACCCATTGTATGGGAGTGTGGGACGAATATCCTTCCTTAGTTGCCCGCCAAACAAAGTCTGCTTGCTCTCCTTTATACAGGTCGGCAAGTGCGGCGTCCAATGTTGTTGGATTGTCGGGACCTTGCTTTCGGGAGCGCATGGTGTCGCTTGCCCCATTGTATTGCCATAAGGGGTGTACCCACTGTTGGAGGGGCTGCACACACCGGGACATGGCGACGGCCATGACATCAATCATGGCCAGTTGGTGGTGGACGAGCATCCGCACCTACGCGGGTAGGCATCGCACTTCGATGCTTTCCTCCTAGGACGAGCTCCTTGGCTGCCAATTGTACCTCTTCTTCGGGATGACGTCAGAGTATTCGGGAAGACCTGTTAGAGTTGTCTCGAATAGGAGTACATCTTCAATATAAAACCATTCCAAGACCTGTTAGATTTCTTTGGTGTGCGTGCCGGATACCCCGTCCCCGCTATGCGACACACTTTGGCTCCGCTGACCTCGAAAATTGTCTTGTCCCGAGTTCGGGGGATGAGACAGAAGTATTTCCTCCACAAATCAAAATGTGCTTCGCACCCCAAGAACATCTCGCAGAGCGCAACGAAGCCCGATATGTGTAAAATTAACCCCATAGTAAGGTGGTGGAGTTGGATCCCGTAGAACTCTAGCAACCCCCGCAGGAACGGATGGATTGGAAAGCCAAGGACCTAGAGGAGGAAGGGGACGAAGCATACGCGCTCCCCCTTGTTAGGATTGGGAAACGCTCGTCAAAAACATCATCGCCGTAAGAGAGCAGACCTGCATGGGCCGCCGCCAGATCTGATGAAGGAAGATACCCTTGGGTCTCCAAATTACAGAGTCGTAGGAGTGTAACGGAACAACTAGACTAGTCCCCTGGGCGTGAGCCATAGGGATGTGTGGAGGAGCTAGGGGCGTTAGCCATGTTTTGCATGGAGCTTCCGCGAGGGATTTCTTTTGATAAGGAGGAGGGGAATGTGGACTGAGCCACGGTTTTGTTTGATTAACTGGGTTGGTGCCCCTGTTACAGAGGGGTAATATTGTAAAAATCACTAACCACTCGCCTCTCCATGACGCATCAAAATCGAGGAACACACACATTTATTATAATGAACCTCATCCCACGACGCTTGAGATCTTACCGAAGACTGGTCGGTCACCGAAAAAAGAAGGATGAGGGACTCGCCTTGCAAGCCGAAGACGTTGACATGAGATCGACCGGATATATATCAACGTTGAAGGCTAGTCCAGGGACTATTGAGGGAGTCCTGGATTAGGAGGTCCTCGGATAGCCGACCTATAGTTTATGGGCCGGACTGTATGGGCCGCAAAACGAGCATCAGACGATCAAAGACCACCTACACCAGATGGATGCTTCAAGGAGCCATGGCGTACTCTCCATGTTATTAGATGTAGTTAGCATGTTTATTTCTTCGGCATGTAACCGACCATGTGTAAACCCAGGGCACCCTCGACGTCTATATATGCCGGAGGGTTTAGGGGTATAAGAAGGACAACTCATCTAGGGTTAGCTATTCGATCTCGAGGTAGATCAACTATGTAAACCCCCCACATCATCAATACAACCAAGCAGGACGTAGGATATTACCTCCATAGGTGGGCCCGAACCTGGGTAAATCCATGTCCCCTTCATCTCGTATTACCATTGATTCTAGTCTCATAGTTCAGGACCGCCTACCCGACATCCGCCAGTTTTGACACGACAATAGTGGCTTCCGTAATTCAAGCAATAAGAGTCATTGAGAAAAATAAAAATCATTATACATGGTTTTCTCGTTGTCCTTTTTTGGCATATATTCTATTTTCTCCCTCCTCTCGTGAAATTGTTCGGTATATTGCGATGCAACTAGCTAATAGACCAGGGGCTCGAGTTTAAAAAATATCTCCTTATGCACAATTAATTACGCGTTAGGCATCTTGGAATTCGCTTTATATGTATTGGTTCCGAACTATGTCTTGGGTCAATAGTTGGGTTACCCGGCTCCTGTGCTTGCCCCTTTACATTCCGCTCGTTCAGCTAAAATGGCAAAGGGAGAACCTCTGCGATTGTGTTTCTGGCTATCCTGATCAATCACCTCAGAGGAGAAAGCCAAAAACTGACAGTCATGGTATGCGAGAACCAGATCTGCGAATCCGAGCTTAAGTGTTATACTCAAGACCTCATCAGAGGTCATTTTGTCTCATACCATGGGTTTGGTATTCATACAAACCATGTGATATCCGCTTTAGCCGCAGTTCATCCGAACATCACAAGTCACCGAGGGCTAGTCACCAGCCTCCCGCAGTCCTTTTCGCACGCCTACGGCTAAGTGAAAGAAATAAAGCATTATGGTCCGATTTCCTGGTTAGCCGCACACTACCGCCTTTGATTATCGATAGCTTAAGGGTTATAGTGCGTAACTAGAGACACCCCACGTAGTATCTACATGGGAGCTGAAGCCGATGACTCGTAGCTTTCAGTTTCAACGGACACATAGGAGTCATAAAGGAATGCAAAACATTAAAAACATGATAAACCATGCATAACAAATAAACAAGCATTCAAAGGTCTTCAGACATATTACAATGCATTTAATCGTACATGGTCTCTTTCAAACACTGCGACTCTATCACCCGAGCACCCTCAATTAATCCGGAGAAGTATAGCTCGGAGTGCCTATGCTCCTTTCCAGGAGGCGGAGGGCGTGATACGTCTCCAATGTATCCATAATTTTTGCCTGTTCCATGCTATTATATTATTATTCTTGGATGTTTTACAATCATTTTACTACAACTTTATATTATTTTTGGCACTAACTTATTAACCTAGAGCCTAGTGCCAGTTCCTATTTTTTCCGTGTTTGGAGTTTTATAGAAAAGGAATATCAAACGGAGTCCAAAAGGAATAAAAGTTTACAGTGATTTTTTATGGACCAGAAGACACCCACGGAGCTTGGAGATGAAGCCATAAGATTCCCGAGGAGGCCATAAGCCTCAGGGGTGCGACCACCCCCCTGGGTGCGCCCACTAGGCTTGTGGGCCCCTCGGTAATCCACCGACCTCCTTCTCAGCTTTATAAATCCTCAAATACTCCAAAAATCCCAACGCAGAACCTAGATCAGGAGTTCCGCCACCGCAAGCCTCCAGAGCCTCGAAAAACCAACCGAGAGCCCGTTCCGGCACCCTGTCGGAGGGGGAAACCATCACCGGAGGCAATCTTCATAATCTCGGCGCTCTCCCTGATGAGGAGGGAGTAGTTCACCCTCGGGGCTGAGGGTATGTACCAGTAGCTATGTGTTTGATCTTTCTCTCTTGTGTTCTTGAGAGGGCATGATCTTGATGTACCATGAGCTTTATTGATATAGATGAATAATATGGAGTCTTCCCCTCTCTATCTTGTTGTGATGAATTGAGTTTTCCCATTTGAAGTTTTCTTATCGTATTGAGTCTTTAAGGATTTGAGAACACTTGATGTATGTCTTGCGATGGGATATCCGTGGTGACAACGGGATGTTCTATTGATTCACTTGATGTATGTTTTTGTGATCAACTTGTGGGTTCCTTGACCTTGGGAATCTACGCATAGGAGTTGGCACATGTTTTTGTCTTGACTTTCCGGTAGAAACTTTGGGGCACTCTCTGAAGTTCTTTGTGTTGGATTGAACATGATGAATCTGAAATGATGTGATGCATATCGTGTAATCAAGCCCATGGGTACTTGTGCTGACATTGGAGTATCAAGGTGACATTAGGGTTTTGGTTGATGTGTATCTTAAGGTGTTATTTTAGTATGAACTCTAGGGCTGTTTGTGACACTTATAGGGATAGCTCATAAGATTGATCAGAAAAGATAACTTTGAGGTGGTTTCGTACCTACAATAATTTCTTCGTTAGTTCTCCGCTATTTGTGACTTTGGAGTGATCTCTTTGTCACACGAGAGGTATTTACATATGATTCAACTATGCCAATATTGTTGAGAGAAATTGCACTAGTGAAAGTATGGACCCTAGGCCTTGTTTCCAAGCACTTATACAACGTTTTTCTCGTTGTTTACTATTTGTTACCTTGTTGTTTTTATATTTTCCAATTACAAAAACATATATCTACCATCCATATTGCACTTGTATCACCATCTCTTCGCCGAACTAGTGCACCTATACAATTTACCATTGTATTAGGTGTGTTGGGGACACAATAGACTCTTTGTTATTTGGTTGCAGGGTTGTTTGAGAGAGACCATCTTCATCCTACACCTCCCACGGATTGATAAACCTTAGGTCATCCACTTATGGGAAAATTGCCGCTATCCTACAAAACTCTGCGCTTGGAGGCCCAACACGAGTCTACAACAAGAAGGTTGTGTAGTAGACATAAAGGTCATTTCTGGCGCCGTTTACCGGGAGGTGAGTGCTTGAAGGTATATCTTTATGTCTTGCTATTGAATCTTTTAGTTTGTTGTTTTTCACTAGTTTGGTTTTATAAAAGAAAAATACAAAAAAATGGAATTGAGGTTGCCTCATATGCTTCATCTTTATAAAGTCTTTTGTGAAAATGATGGAAAGGAAAATTGTGCTCAAGTGTTAGAAGAAGAATTTATTAAAATGTTTGGCACTAAATCTTTGAATGATGAGCATGACTGCAATATTGTTAGTAAAAATTCTTTGAATATCCATAGTAATAATGATGATTTCACTAGTCATGATAAAAAGATTTCTTATAAGCATGTCATTTTTTGTGGAGTGCACAGAGTTTGTGTAGACATGCCTAAAAGGGAAGATAGATTTTGTAACAGGCATAAGTATTTAGAAACTAAATGGTTGCAAGAGAGGATAGATATTAGTACTGAAATTTTTAATTTTTTGCGCCGTCCTTGTGAACTTTGCAATGAATGTGGTCATTTAAATCTCCAATGCAAATTGTTTCATGATCGAATCATGTACAAACATTGTGATAACTTGATTTCCCTTGCACATCATAATGAACTTAGTTTGCTTCTGGGATATGAAAAAATGAAACATATAACTAGGGGTATCCCAGGATATAATCTTAAGAGATTTCTTGATTTTGATCTAAAGGAAATTTATATGTATTGTGCGGTCAATTGCATTGGGAATGCTTATATTGCCAAATACTTAAAGACAAGAAAAGAAATAGAAGATGAAGAGAATACTAATGAAGGGGAAGAGGTTTCCCAATATCCTCCTATTTGTTCTTATGTTGAATTAGGTAACAAGGAGGAGCTTTTTATTTAACCACCCTTTTCGAAAAGAAGCTTGGAGGAATTAAATAAGAAGAGGTATTTCCCCAAATAATTTTTCTCCCTTTATTGATAGGCCTCATGAGAATGAATCAAAAATAGTTGTGGAAGATGATACACTTGAGGATGATTTTGTTATCCGTATGGCTTGTTGTGATAATTATGACTGGGAAGATAATGATACTTCTTATAATCTTGAAAATATTTATGTCACCATCTTGGAGGATGATGATAATAATTGCTATACTATTGGTGCTATTCATACCATTAATGATGAGAGTGATTATGTTTATGATAAAAAAGCCACAAGCCTGGGGATGCAATGTTTGATGAAAATGACATGTTTGAGAATTTATTTGCTGCAATTAATGTTTGTCCCAAGCTTGGGGATGCTATGCTTAACGAAGATGATCATTTTACCCCCTACCTTGAATGATCAAATTTTTTATAATGATTGCATGCCTCCTACATATGATGATTATTGTGATGATACTTATGCAATGAGAAAGAGTGATGATTACTATTATGATACTTGTCATAATTATGAATATCCTTTTACTGATTATTACTCTTTTAGTTTGGAACCAATTTGTAGTATTCAACTCTTTTATGATACTCCCACTATTAGTCATGGGAAGAAAATTTCTTGTGTGGAGAGTAGTAAAATTTCTATGCTTGTAGATCATGAAAAGAATACTTTATGTGCTGGTTATATTGTTGAATTCCTTCATGATGCTACAAATTATTATGAGGGAGGAACATATGCTTGTAGGAATTGCAATAATATCAAGTTTCCTCTCTATGTGTTCAATGTTTTGAAGTTATGCTTGTTTTGCCTTCCTATGCTAAATGATTCTTGTTCCCATAAATTGTTTGGTAACAAAATCCCTATTCATAGGAAGTGGTTCAGACATAAATGTGCTTGTCATGAGATTCATGATGCTCTTTTTCATGTTTCAATTACTATTCCTATGTGAGCATCGTTGAAATCATCATGCCGAGATAAAAGGCATTAAAGAAAAGCGCTTGTTGGGAGATAACCCAACCCTTTTACCATATGCTTTTGTGTGTTAACATGATTAATCTACTGTATTAATCATGTTTTGTGTCTTTTATTTCAATAAAGTGCCAAGTAAATCCTTTGGGATAGTGTGGATGCTTGCTTGTTTGATTCTGTGCAAAAATAGAAAGTTTTGTGTCCAATATATGAATTATCTGATTTTGCTGGTGCGTGAAACAATTCTGAAATTTTTACACAAACTTATATGCAAATTCCTTGAGTTTTCGTAACGTTTCAGAATTTTTAGAGACAGGTAAGTATGGTTAGACAACAGATCTTCACAGGCTGTTCTGTTTTTGATAGATTCTATTTTGCATGCATGTTTTCTTGTTTTAGTGTTTTGATAGCTTATATTCAATGTAATAAATTATGGGGATGGTAGAATACAGTACCAAAGTGAATGATCTTTGTTTATTATACTAACCCATCTCATGAAGTTAGGTTAAGTTTTGTGTGATTCAGGTTTTCAAGTTTTGGGTGAGACACTGATATGAGAAGAATAAGGAGTGACAAGATCCTAAGCTTGGGGATGCCCAAAGAACCCCCAAGGTAATATACAAGGAAGACTAAAGCTCCTAAGCTTGGGGATGCCCCGGAAGGCATCCCCTCTTTCGTCTTCAACACTATCGGTATATCTTACTTGAAGCTATATTTTTATTCGTCACACAATATGTGCTTTGCTTGGAGCATCATTATATTTTGTTATTTTATGTTGGGTGTTATTTATCATCTGGTTTTCAATAAAAAGTTCGAAGAATTTCCCTAGGATGCTTGCATTGCATGTTTTTGCTGGGTAAAAACAGAAACTTCTGCTGTAGTGTTTGAATTTTCATATTTTACTGGCACATGAAAAGTTTCTCAATTTTTTACAAAGTGTTTTCATATAAATTTTATATCATGTACTATATTTTCATAATTATTTGATACAAAAGTACACTGTTTTCATAAATTGCTACAAACTATTCTGTCTACACAGATTGCTGTCATAGTTTCGTTATCTACTTATCCTATAGTTTCCATAGACTATATTGGTAGATATAAATTGTGGAAATGATAGTATACAGTTCCTAATGTTTAAAAATTATTATGCAACTTGTCTTGGTAGTACATAAGAGTTGATTTATTATGTTCACTAACCTATCTCACGAGTTCTTTTTGAGTTTTGTGTGGATGAAGTATTTGAGAATAGGTGAAATCGTGGTATGAGAGGATTGAACTGTCACGTCCCTAGCTAGATGTCATAGGACAGCATGTGTGTGCATCATGTTTCAATTTTGCATCAACATGAAATGGGGATTAAAAGAAACCGCAAGCTCACATTGGAACCAAATTAATTAAAAGTTTGTGAAAACTCAACAATCTCAATATGGCAATAAAAAATGTTCCCTATGTCTGATAAATATGGACATGAATATATCAGGGGCCATTTTAAATATTTGAACAGCTATAGAAATTTAAAAATAAATAATAAATCCTATGAAAATGCGAAATAAAGCACTATCAATACTTTATATTTCAAAATATCCGGAAACTTTTTATTGGAGTTTGGAATATTCAAACTTGATATTAAAAATATTTGGGATATTTTATCAAAGTATTTGTACCTGAAAAAGAAATAAACAAATATCAGCAATAGAAAAACAGAAAGAAAAAAAAGAAAGAGGAAGAAGCCCTGGGGGAACCGGCCCATCTGGCCCGTGCCAGTCATCCGTCTCCTCTCGCCAGGAGGACAGGGGGCGTGCACTCACCGCGTGCGGGCACATGCCGACCACCTCCTCCCTGCCTGGCTGCTGGCCTAGAGGGCTCGGAGAGCACCAGCGCGAGGCCTCCTCACTGTGGCCTCTTCTCCTCCCCTCTCTCCCCTGCGCACTCTCTCTCGCGCGCTCTCTCCTTCCCCCTCCTTCCTCTGTTCTTCCCTCGCCGGACTAAAGACGCCGCCGATTTTCCGTCTCCCGTGCGTCCCCGACCACGCCAAGGCAAGCCCCTTCGGTGAGGCCCTGGATCGTTTCCCCCTAGCCCCGACGCCGTTCCCCTTAGCTAGCCCCATCTGTCGCTGAAGCCGAGAGGAGCTCGCCGCCGGTCATGGCATAGCCGTGGCCACAGCGGCCATAGCTCGCACCTGACCGTGGGCTCGTGCTCGTGGTGCTTCCAGGGGCCCGTAGCTGCCTCTAGCTCCTTCTGTCGTGCCCTTTAGCGCCGTAGCCAGTCCTGCCCTAGCCGCCGCCGCCGTTGAGCTCGTCGCTGGTGTCGATCCCGACCACCCTAGCCTCTGGCTTGGGGCTAGATCGACGCGCACTCGAGCGTAGGCCCTCCTAGTGCCTCTGCTGTCCTTTTGGTCGCCAGAGGAGGAGATACGACCCCCTCCGCCGTCCCTTACTTCGCTGGCGGCTCAACGCCGGCGAATCAACCGACGCTGACCACGGGGTTTGAGCCCAGGTCAACTAGCAAGTGGGGCCCGCCTCCTTTCTAATTAGAATTAGTTTTGGAAAAATAATTAAACTAACCTAATTAAGTTAATGGCCCACTGACCAGTGGCCCCTAACCTAATCCAATTAGTAATTAGCTAATTATTTAACCCAGATAGTGACTGGGTCACTAACCAGTGGGTCCCACTAGTCATGTTTCACATGGCCTGGTCAGTCGACCAACTGACGTCGTAGTGATGTTAGGCTGACGTCATATTTCATTTTCCAGTTTTGAAATAATTCTAGAAATTGTTTAAAACTTTAAAAAATCATATAAATTAATGTATAAATCACATGAAAATAATTTATATACAAAAATTTATCAGAAAAATCCAATGAATCCAATGGTTCTATTATCATGCATGTTAGGGAAACCTATGTAGATGAACCTTGAAATTTATTAATAGGTTAGCATATGGAATTTGAAATGAAGAACGATTTTGAACCTATATTCAAACTCACTTCAAATTAACATTTGACACTAGTTGCATTAGCTCATCCATACATGCTACCATGTCATGATCATGCATCATATTGTTGCACTTGCGTGTATTGAATGCTATTTATCTCCATTGCGGTAGGCCCTGCTTCTGAGGATACCCCCGAGTATTCCATCTAAGGAGAGAACCTTCCCACTACCCATCAAGGCAAGCAACCCCCTTGATCATTCCGATAACATCCCACTCTCTTGCTCCAGCTCTTGTTTATTGCATTAGGACAAACACTCATATGTCTGTCATACACGATAGAAGAACCTATTCTTTTGCATGACCTGTCATTGTCATAGTAAATAGCTAAACCTTGCAACCTAGCATACATGGTAGATGCTTGTGCCATGATGTGCTTAGCTTACTTTGCCTGCTATGCTTGCCATGCTTAGAGTTGTGTCAGGTCTGATTCATCTGGGTGATGAATTGGAGTGAAACATTGTTGTTCCGATGTGATAAGTTTATGATGAAATTTATTTGGTAAAGGTAGCGATGAGAGGCTATGTAGGACTACATAGCGGGTTGTCACATTGGACCATTCTTACGAACTGAGTTCCATGTTTCTGATCCAAGACTAGTTACTACCACACATTGGATTCCGGTAACTCGACCTCTCTCGACTCATCAGTCGCTTAGACCTTAGTCCAGGAGTTGCAAGTAGTTTCTGGTGCTTATAGCATGCTGGAGGCCATGCATAGCACTGATCCTAGGATTGGGTTATGACGCGGTAGGCAGTGGCATGGCGTACCAAGGGTCACCCGAATGATGGGCTTGGGAACCTTGCGCACATCGTTTGGGGACATAGCGGAAACTTCGGCCAGACTTCCATGCTGGTTCAGTCTCAAATAGGCGATAGCCTAGACTAGAGGTCTTATGTGATTGACGGTCATGGCCGACTCCCTCGTCGGGCTTCCGCTTGAAGGTTGTTGAGGTGCATGGTTTTAAGAGCACATGGTGATAAGTGGCAAGAGCGTGTGTGAAGAAGTACACCCCTGCAGGGTATGAAACTATTCGAATAGCCACGTCCTCGGATATGGACTACTTGGATAACTTATGTTGTTCATAGATAATCAAATGGATACTCATAAAATATCAAGACAAGTGTGAGTACCGTGGATGGCACTCTCCCAGGAGAGGGAAGTGAATCCATGGTGGTGTATTGTCATGGAGTTAGTGGACTCGTGTGCAATATCTAAAATTTAAACAAAGAGTTAAAATTGTGTAGTGTAGGTTAGCCATGAGTCAAAGCTGGCATTGCTGCATAAACTCCACCACTCCCCTTGTTGATACATGAGCATGAATAGACTAGGTCTGTTTTAAAGACTTGCCGAGTACGTTTGTACTCACGTTTGCCTCATAAATGTTGCAGATGAGACCCAGGACCCATCAGGTGGGTTCTTTCTAGATGTCAACGATGCCGAATAGCTGATGTCCCAGCTACGACCTATGCCTTGTGGCGGGCTGTGGATAGTCAGGCCATGTGCCTTTTTACCCTTTCATCTGTTTGTACTCAGACAGCTTATCCTTCCGCTTGGTTTGTATGAACTTGTTTGTATGACTTGAGTGTCGGGTCATGTGACCCCTATCTGTAACAACATGTTATGCAAGGCTCATTTGAGCCCCTTAAATAAAAGTTGTTGTATGGTTATGTTGTGATGCCATGGTTGTATCTATGCATATCGGGCATGTCGTGGGTATGTGTGACGTGCAATGATATGTATGGGATCCGACACCTAGTCGTGTGCCTTTAGTAGTACTCTTTACGGGAAATTGCCTCTTTGTCCTTCCATCGGGCCTTGGTAGCTTGCTACTGCTCCGGACACATTGATTGACCGACATTTATCCTTCTTTGCTACTCTGTCTATCCCTTCTGGGAAATGTCTCGCAATGTAATGGAGTCCCTATAGCCTGCTACGACTGGTCTACATGCAGTGATGGCATTTATGTCTCATGACGTAACGGAGTCCTTGTAGCTTGCTATGACTCGTCTACACACGCTTGAGGCCGACACCTGCATTGTTGGGTTACGTATGCCTGTTTCCGTACGGATGTGCTACTTGAGTTCTATGACTAGTCATGTCGTCCCGGGTTCTCTGTCGTTTGATTGCCAGTGACATGTTCACAAATGTGAGCCAAAAGACGCAAACGGTCCCGGCTAAGGTAAGGTTGCAGCTGTGGAGCTTACCGTGCGTGAGGCCGCAAAGTGATGTGATATGTTACAGTCTTGATTCATATGACTTAGGATCGGGGTCCCGATATGAACGAGATACAAAAGCTCAAGCTTGGGGATCCCCAAGGCACCGCAAGTAAATAATTCAACAAGTCTCAAGAATCTAAACTTGGGGATGCTACGCATCCCACCTCTCTTCGTCAACAATTATCGGTTAGCCTATGTTGAGCCTATATTTTTATTTTGTTCACAGGATGCGTGCTATTCTTGGAGTGCTATTTTTCTTTTGCTTGTTGTTTGAATAAAGTACTTAAGATCTGAAAATATTTATTGAGGGAGAGAGAATCCTCACATAGCTCCTTAATTGTTTGACTACTCATATGCTTTGAGAGTAGCTTGTCATTTGCTCATGTGCTTTACTTAAATTTGTTTGAGCTTGTTGAAAAACCAATGGCAATACATGAAACTAGTCCCGAAGCTATAGATATCCAAGGAGGATATAATAAAAACTTTCATGAAGATCATTGGACAAACTAAACTTGATTATTTGTAATAGTTTTGAAACATGATGATACTAATATGTGAGTGATGTTATTGAGTAATTATGCTTAGTAAGAATATTGGTGTTAATGCTTGTGATTCGCTATGCATGCACGAAAGTAAATAGTTATGCAATGAAGTTATATCCTACTTATGGTGCATTATTTGGTGTTAGTTATGACTCAATGCTCACTTATGAGATTTTTCGTTCCTCGGTTTGGTTGCTTCCCAATCTATTTGCTAGCCTTCATATGTACTAAGTACAAATACTACTTGTGCATCCAAAATCCTTAAACCAAGTTTTGCCTTATGAGTCCACCATACCAACCTATATGTGGTATTTCCATGCCATTCCAAGAAAATTTGTATGTGCCATCTCTAAATCTTCAAAATAAATTTTCTCTTTTGTGTGCCCGTACCGCTCATGAAACGGTGGGGAGTATCCATTATTTTTCCATGCTTGGTGTGTTATTCTCAAGATATGTGTTGATTCACTGTCATTCATGAGAAAGTGCCTGGTAATAGGGATTCCCAGTCCCGAAATCAAAGAAATAAAAATGCAAATAATTCAACAAAACACCCCAGGAATGTTGTTGGTATGGACGGTACCCGTGGATTCGGCTCGCCGTGGAGTGTGATTGATTGGTGGAGGGGGAGTAAAAACTTTACTATTCTGTTTGGGAACTGCTTATAATGTATCTAGCATGGAAAGTATTGTGAGCTACTTCGTCATTTTCATTGACGGGACAAGCATGTCACTCAAAATATATTTCTCTCTCAATATAAACCTTGAGCTCTGGCACCTCTACAAATCCCTACTTCCCTCTGCGAAGGGCCTATCTATTTACTTTATGCAATTTTTATTTTTGCTTTGAGTCTCCATCTTCTCTTATAAGCACCATCTAGGGGGCACTATGAACGTACTTGAGCATTGGGCATAGCTAAGATTTGAGTGTGTTTCGTGAATGGATCAATGATTGAGCATGATGGGCTAGGGATAACTTTCTTTGGTGTTGATATTTTGAAAGACATGGTTGCTTGTTGACATGCTTGAGTATTGAAGTCATTATGTTAAAACTAGACTATGGCTTTGAATCATTTGCAAATCCGAATGTCCATGATATACAAGAAGAAAAGAATATGATGAACATGTTAGGCAGCATTCCACATAAAAAATTATGTTTTTATCATTTACCTACTCGAGGACGAGCAGGAATTAAGCTTGGGGATGCTGATACGTCTCTAACATATCCATACATTTTTCTTGTTCCATGCTATTATATTATCATTCTTGGATGTTTTACAATCATTTTACTACAATTTTATATTATTGTTGGGACTAACCTATTAACCCAGAGCCCAGTGTCGGTTCCTGTTTTTTCCGTGTTTTTGAGTTTTACAGAAAAGGAATATCAAACGGAGTCCAAATGGAATAAAAAATTACGGTGATTTTTTATGGACCAGAAGACACCCACGAAGGTTGGAGATAAAGCCACAAGATTCCCGAGGAGGCCACAAGCCTAAAGGGTGCGGCCACCCCCCTGGGCGTTCCCACTAGGCTTGTGGGCCCCTCGGGAGTCCACCGACCTCCCTCTCAGCTCTATAAATCCTCAAATATTCCAAAAACACCAACGCATAACCTATATCGGGAGTTCCACTGCCGCAAGCCTCCAGATCCATGAAAAAACTATCTGGGGCGTGTTCCGACACCTTGTCGGGGGGGGGAACCATCACCGGAGGCCATCTTCATCACCCAGTGCTTTCCATAATGAGGAGGGAGTAGTTCACCCTCGGGGCTGAGGGTATGTACCAGTAGCTATATGTTTGATCTCTCTCTCACGTGTTCTTGAGATGGCACGATCTTGATGTACCGCGTGCTTTATTGATATAGATGAATCATATGGATTCTTCCCCTCTCTTTCTTGTTGCGATGAATTGAGTTTTCCTTTGAAGTTTTCTTGTCAGCCTGAGCCTTTAAGGATTTGAGAACACTTGAATATGTCTTATGATGGGATATCCATGGTGACAATCGGATGTTCTACTGATTCCCTTGATGTATGCTTTGGTGATCAACTTGTGGGTTCCGTGACCTTGGGAATCTATGCATAGGGGTTGGCACACGTTTTTGTCTTGAATTTCTGGTAGAAACTTTGTGGCACTCTTTGAAGTTCTTTGTGTTGGATTGAACATGAAGAATCTGAAATTATGTGATGCATATCATATAATCAAGCCCATGGGTACTTGTGGTGACATTGGAGTATCTAGGTGACATTAGGGTTTTGGTTGATGTGTATCTTAAGGTGTTATTTTAGTACGAACTCTAGGTCTCTTTGTGACACTTATAGGGATAGCTCATAAGATTGATCGGAAAAGATAACTTTGAGGTGGTTTCGTACCCTACGATAATTTCTTCGTTAGTTCTCCGCTATTTGTGACATTGGAATGAGCTCTTTGTCGCATGAGAGGTATTTACATATGATTCAACTATGCCAATATTTTTGAGAGAAATTGCACTAGTGAAAGTATGGACCCTAGGCCTTGTTTCCAAGCATTTATATAATGTTTTGCTCACTGTTTACTATTTGTTACCTTGCTGTTTTTATATTTTCAGATCACAAAAACCTATATCTACCATCCATATTGCACTTGTATCACCATCTCTTCACCGAACTAGTGCACCTATACAATTTACCATTGTATTGGGTGTGTTGGGGACACAAGAGACTCTTTGTTATTTGGTTGCAGGGTTGTTTGAGAGAGACCATATTCATCCTACACCTCCATGGATTGATAAACATTAGGTCATCCACTTGAGTGAAAATTGCCGCTGTGCTACAAAACTCTACGCTTGGAGTCCCAACACGAGTCTATAATAAGAAGGTTGTGTAGTAGACATCAGGGCGGTGGCTATCTTCATTGGTTCAAGCCCCGACTAGTGTACCTTGGCCTTCGCAAAGGCCATCTGACCTCCCTAGATGCAGGAGGAACACCTTCGTGCGTTGATCTGGGGCGAGGCGTTGCTCAGCTTCTACACGAGGACGAAGTAGCTGCCCGGTAGTAGCTCGTTGGGTAATAGCCGATACAAAGACCCTTCATGGCCGGCTCCGCCAGCCAATGTAGGTCCATTAGCTGCCTCAGCTGCTCCACAAGAAGAGGAGAGCACTCGGAGGCTTCAAATTGCGCCCAAAATAGCCGAGCTTCATCTCCCTCTCCCCACGAAGCATAGAGCCGATTCATGTCCGCTTTTCTCTTCTAGAGGTCGGAGCAGGCGCCTGAGGAATGCCACACCTGGGTAAGCAACTCGAACTTGCTATCCCCAAAGACACACTACAATAAATATGGCTTATCACCTGTTATAACCTTCGCTTGCCGGACTTGCTCCTCAAAGAACCTCCTATCCACCCGCTCCTTTTGGAGATCAGTTCTCAGGGTGGATAGTTCAGCAGTGTGCTCCTTGCCTTTCTGCTCAAGGACCTCACACTTATGTCTGGCGTCCCTAAGATCCTGTTGGATCTCCTCCACCCGAGCCTCGTGCTTGTCCCTGGTGGCTCTTATGGAGTAAGGTGCAATAGCCACTTGTTCAGCCGCTGCCCTCTCGACCGCAGCCTCCTACTCCGCATTCTACAGCTTGGCCTTGTGCTTCTCAGTTTCCTTCGCCGAGGCTATGTAAGCATCAAGAATATGAATACTGCATCGATAGTACAATGATGATTTTTTTGTTATTGAGTCAGGATTACCTTGCGCCTCATCGAATCTCTTGTTCAGAGCATCAGGCTCGTCCTCGGAGCTTTTGAGCTTCCGATTCAGCTCGTTTAGCTTGGCAGAATTCACTGTCGCTGCAGATGACGAAGGCTGTAAAAAATCACTGTCAAGTTACATGTGTTCACAACTTCCGAGCTATCATAAATATGATCCACTGTCCGGTCCTCTCAAGGAGTTGTTAGAACTTTCTGAACAAATACCATCTCGTAAATAGTTCGGATTATGATCTATGATTGACCCCCAGCTAAGTTTTTGCCAAACTCACCTAGGGCTCGGGGGCTGCCATGTATATAACGATAGCATAAATAAATTAATATTACACAAACAAAGTATCACATGGCTCGCCTGGAAGCCCGTCAGGAAACCTTTGAAAGCCTCCTACAGTCCGCTATCAACGGACTGAATGCGTCGTAGAACCGCACCCATAAGAGTGCGATGCTCCTCAAAGAAGGAGGCGCTCGATAGAGCCTCCCCCCGTAACCGGCCCCATTTGGTCGGTGGTGCCGATGGTGATCGGATAACTTGATCGCCAATCGGGGATTGAACCGGTGCCTCCGGAGGTGTGGTGCGCTCTGGAGCTATCCTTGGAGGGGACTGAATGTCCCCTCGTACGGTCCCCTTAGCGTATGGGCGGGGCTCTTCGCCCGGTCTTCGGTGGCCGAGGTGTTAGCCTCGACCATGACGTCGTCACCCCCACCGCTGGTGCCCGACTCCACAGGAGTCTGTTGGGATGACACCTCCATGGCATCCTTCATGGCTCCCGGAGGAGTAGGATACGACACAGTCCCGCTCTCCACTAGCTCGGCGGTAGGGGTCTCCTAGTCCAAAACCTGTTCGCTAGGGATAATGCGAGGTGGGCTGCAAAATCAATAAGTGCTCACTTGTTAATGACCTTTCAAACTTATCGTTAATAGTCAAGGAAGTCTATGGATCCTACCTTCGAGCTGAGGGCTTGACCCTTAGGTTCCTCCGTGGAACCCTCTCGAAGTCATTGAACTTATATCCGAGTCCGAAATGTCGTCGGACAGAATCACCTGTGTCTGACATGCTTTCTTCTGGGCAGGAGGAGGTACATCCTTCGTGGCGTCCGATGATGATGCCCTCTTTCATGCGAGGGGTGGGGGAATCACCTTCCCCCTCGTCTTCATGCTCCTCTACTTGATTCGAGGAGGCATGGATTTCCTCGGACACAACATCTGGCTGGTCCCTGATACGAAGGCCTTCTCGGCAAGGTTTCTTCTGCTTATCGTTCTTTGCTGGCACCACGTAAGGCACCTTGACGAGCATCTTTGACAACAGCCTGGACCTGATGTCTTTGGGCTAAGGCGCCAGGTAGTCAATGCCCGTGGCCTTGCTCAGCCATTTCTACAAAAGTGGTCGGGGAGGTGCTTAGATTTTCTATTGGAAAAATAAAGTCGATCAAACAAAACTATGTTATACATGGGTAGGAGGCTTATCCGCGTGTAGACCCCTATCCTCCTCCTCGGCTGGCCAGTCCTTCTACGCCTTGAACAATGCCTTCCATAGCTTCTCCCGACTAGTGCGAAAGAGCTGATGAATATTAGGCTCATCATCGAGCCAACAAGCCCACATGGGAGAGCCCCGGCGCTGGGAGGGGAGGATGCGCCGTTAGAGCATAATCTGGACCATGTTGGCTAGCGCGATATCGTTTCTGATCATGGAGGTGATGCGTTTCTGCAGATTGTCCACCTCCTTGTCCGACCCCCAGTCGAGGCCCTTTCGGAGCCATGAGGTCAATCTGATGGGGGGACCGGATCTGAATTCGGCCGGACTATCTCGGCCTTTCTCCCTTCGCTCGGTGATGTAAAACCACTCTTTCTGCCATATTTTGATGGTGTCGATGAAGGTGCCGGATGGCCATCTGACGCGCGGGGGTTTGCTGATGACGGCCCCACCGCAGTCTGCATCTTCGCCTGCGACACACTTTGTCTTGATATGTCGGGACCCCGATTCTAAGTCATATGAATCCAGTGTAACATATCACATCACTTTCCGGCCTCACGCACGGTAAGCTCCACGGCTACAGCCTTACCTTAGTCGGGACCATTTGCATCTTTTGGCTCACATATGTGAACATGTCGCTAGCAATTAGACGACAGAGAACCCGGGCCAACATGACTAGTCATAGGACCCAAGTGGCACATCCATATGGAAACAGGCATACGTAACCCAAACAATGCAGGTGTCGGCCTCAAGCGTGTGTAGACGAGTCATAGCAAGCTACAAGGACTCCATTACGTCATGAGACATAAATGCCATCACCGCATGTAGACGAGTCGTAGAAGGCTACAGGGACTCCATTACACTGCGAGACATTTCCCCGAAGGGACAAACATAGCAGCAAAGAAGGATACATGCCGGTCAATCAATGTGTCCGGAGCAGTAGCAAGCTACCAAGGCTCGATGGAAGCACAAAGAGGCAGTTTCCCGTAAAGAGTACTACTAAAGGCACACAACTAGGTGTCGGATCCCATACATACCGTTGCACGTCACACGTATGCATGACATGCACGATATGCATAGATACAACTATGGCATCACAACATAACCATACAACAACACAACTTTTATTTAAGAGGCTCAGACGAGCCTTGCATAATATGTTCTTACAGATAGGGGTCACATGACCCGACACTCAAGTTATACAAACAAGTTCGTACAAACCACGTGGAAGCATAATCTATCGGAGTTCAGATAGATGAAAGGTTAAAAAGGCACATGGCCTGACTATCTAGAGCCCGCCACAGGGCATAAGGTCGTAGCTAGGACACCAGCTATTCGGCATCGTCGACATCTAGAAAGAACCCACCTGATGGGTCCTAGGTCTCATCTACAACATTTATTTAGCAAAGGTAAGTGCAAACATACTCAACAAGTCTTTGAAATAGACCTAGTCTTTTCATGCTCATGTATCAAGAAGGGGAGTGGTGGAGTTTATGCAGCAATGCCAACTTTGACTCATGGCTAACCTACACTACACAATTTTAACTCTTTGTTTAAAGTTTAGATACCGCACACTAGTCCACCAACTCCATGACAATACACTACCATGGATTCACTTCCCTCTCCTGGGAGAGTGCCATCTATGGTACTCACACTTGTCTTGATATTTTTATGAGTATTCATTTGATTATCTATGAACAGCATAAGTTTTCCAAGCAGTCCATATCCGAGGACGTGACTATTCGAATAGTTTCATACCCTGCAGGGGTGTACTTCTTCACACATGCTCCCGGCACTTCTCACTGTGTGCTCTTAAAACCATGCACCTCAGCAACCTTCAAGCGGAAGCCCAGCGAGGGAGTCGGCCACCACCGTCAATCGCATAAGACATCTAGTCCAGGCTATCGCCTATTTGAAACTGAACCCACACGGAAGTCGGGCCGAAGTTTCTGCTATGGCCCCAAAAAATGTACGCAGGGTTCCCAAGCCCACCATTCGGGTGACCCTCGGTACACCGTGCCACTGCCGACCATGTCGTAACCCACCCCTAGGGTCAGTGCTACGCACGGCCTCCAGCATGCTATAAACACCAGAAACTACTTGCAGCTCCTGGACTAAGGACTAAGCGACTGATAAGTCGAGAGGGTCAATAAAGTATCCCAACATGTGGTAGTAACTAGTATTGGATCACAAACATGGAACTCAGTGCGTAAGAACGGTACCAATGAGACAACCCGCTATGTACTCCTACATAGCCCCTCATCGCTACCTTTACCAAATCGAGTTCATCATAAGCTTATCACATCATAACAACATGGTTTCACTCTAGTTCATCACCTAGATGAATCAGACCTGACACAACTCTAAGCATAGCAAGCATAGCAGGCTAAGTAAGCTAAGCACATCATGGCACAAGCATCTACCAAGTATGCTAGGTTGCAAGGTTTAGCTATTTACTGTGACAATGACAGGTCATGCAAAAGAATAGGTTCATCTACCACGTATGAAAGACAAGTGAATGTTTGTCCTAATGCAATAAACAAGAGCAGGAGGACTGGGATGTTATCGGAATGATCAAAGGGGTTTGCTTGCCTTGCTGGGTAGTGGAAAGGTTCTCTCCTTCGTTGGAATATTAGGGGATATCCTCAGAAACAAGGCCTGCCGCAATGCAGATAAATAACAATCAATACACACAAGTGCAACAATATGATGCATGATCATGACATGGTAGCATATAAGGATGGGCTAGTGCAACTATTGTCCAAGTTAGTTTGAAGTGAGTTTGAATATAGGTTCAAAATCAATCTCCATTTCATATTCCATATATTATACTATTAGTAAATGTCATTGTTCATCTACATAGGTTGCTCTAACATGCATGATAATAGCACCATTAGATTAATTGGATTTTTCTGATAAATTTTCATATATAAATTATTTTCATCTGAGTTACAGATTAATTTATATGAATTTTTGAAGTTTTAAACATTTTCTGGAATTATTTTAAAACTAGAAATTCCTTTATTACATCAACCTGACGTCATCATGGCGTCAGCAGGTCAGCTATCCAGGCCAGGTCAAACCTGACCAGTGGGACCCACTGGTCAGTGACCCAGTCACTAACAGGGTTAAATAATTAGCTAATTACTGATTAGATTAGGTTAGGGCCCACTGGTGAGTGGGCCATTAACTTAATTAAGTTAGTTTAATTTTTTTAACTATTTCTAATTAGAAAGGGGGTGGGCTCCACTTGCTAGTTAACCTGGGGTCAAACCCCGTGGTCAACGCATGTTGACTTGCCGGCGTTGAACCGCCGACAACACCAGGGATGGCGGAGGGGGTCGGATCACCTCCTCCGGCGACCAAAAGGACCGTGGAGGGCACTGGGAGGGCCTGAGCTCGAGCGCGCGTCGATCTAGCCTTAAGCCAGAGGCTAGGGTGGTCGGGATTGACGCCGGCGACGAGCTCAACGGCGGCGGCAGCTCGGGCAGGACCGGCTACGGTGCTAAAGGGCACGGCAGGAGAAGCTAGAGGTGGCTATAGGCCCCTGGACGCATCGCGAGCACGAGCCCACGGTCAGGTGCGAGCTATGGCCGTTGTGGCCATGGCTACGCCATGACTGGCGGCGAGCTCCTCTCGGCTCTGGCGACAGGCAGGGGCTAGCGGAGGGGAACGGTGTCGGGGCTAGGGGAAACGATCCAAGGCCTGACCGGAGGGTCTTCTGGCGCCTTGGCGTGGTTGGAAACGCACGGGAGACGGCGAATCGGCGGCATCTTCAATCCAGTGAGGGAAGAACAGAGGAGAGGAGGGGGAGGAGAGAGCGCGCGAGAGAGAGCCCACAGGGGAGAGAGGGGAGGAGAAGAGGCCACGACGAGGAGGCATCACGCTGGCGCTCTCCGAGCCGTCCAGGCCAGCAGCCAGGCAGGGAGGAGGTGGCCAGCGTGTGCCTGCGCGCGGCGAGCGCACGCCCCTGTCCTCCTAGCGAGAGGACAGAGATGACTCGCACGGGCCAGATGGGTCGGTTCCCCCTGGGCTTCTTCCTCTTTCTTTTCTTTTCTTTCTGTTTTTCTATTTATGACATTTGTTTTATTTCTTTTTCAGGTACAAATGCTTTGATAAAATATCCCAAATATTTTAGAATATGAAGTTTGAATATTTCAAACTCCAACAAAAAGTTTCAGGATATTTTGAAATATAAAGTATTGATAATTCTTTATTTGGCATTTTCAGAGGCTTCGTTATTTATTTTTAAATTTCTATAATTGTTCAAATATTTAAAATGGCCCCTGATATATTCATGTCCATATTTATCGGACATAGGGAACATTTTGTATTGGCATATTGAGTTTGTTGAGTTTTTCACAAACTTTTAATTAATTTGATTCCAATGTGAGCTTGGGGTTTCTTTTAATCCCCATTTCATGTTGATGCAAAATTGAAACATGATGCACACACATGCTGTTCTATGACATCTAGCTAGGGATGTGACGTGTTATTTAAATACCCTGAGCCAAAGTACGAAGTGTGGCTCGACTCGCAAGAAAGCCTTGCAGATGATGATGAAGGCCGATATGTGCATGATGTAGTTCAGCGGGAGGTCGTGGAAGTGGAGGCCGTAGAATAACATTAGCCCCCTGACGAAGGGATGGGTCGGGAAGCTGTGTCCCCAAATGAAGTGGCGGATGAAGACCACTCTCTCACCGGGCTTGGGAGTGGGGATCACCTGGCCCTTCTCTGGCGCGCGGTGGCTGATGTTGGCGGGGAGGTAGCCGACGTCCTTGAGGTCCCGGATGTCCCAGTCGGTGATCGTGGAAGCCTCCCACTTGCCGTTGGAGCCAGAACCAGCCATGGATGAGCTTGGCGGGGGGAGTTGTGGTAAACCTAGATCTGTGCTCTGAAAGCTCAGGAGATTGGGGAAGCAGAAGGTGCGAATGGGAAGCGTGTTTAGGCCTTGGGGTTTTCTTTCCCTTTTATGAGGCTTATCATCGTTCGGCCTCCCTTTACTGCGTTGCATATCGGTCCGCTTCCCAAGATGTGTGTGCCATTATGCGTGCATGATTAAACATATCCCATGTGAAACGGAGCACCATTTGTGCATTGATGGATCATGCTGATGAAAATGACCTCAAACCGCGGTTCGAGTTTTTGAAGTTGGTCCAACGGTCGTGGTGGGGCATGACCTTCCGTCAGAAAGGTTGTCAGGGAATGTTGTTTGCTCCTTGACTCTTGGACTTCGGGGCTAAGTTATTCACGATGTTCGGACAAGCCTCTAATCAGAAAACTACATGTCAACAGAGCCCAAACTAAACTCGGAGGGAAGAAGTTGCCTCGCAAGCTGAGGACTCTGATTATACGAAGCAGTTGGAGCTAAGACACTTGGCATTGGAGGCAAGTTCTGGGGCTACTGAGGGATTCCTAGTTTAAGGGGTCCTCGGGAGGCCGGCCTGTTTCTTATGGGTCGGACTGTATGGGCTGCTTGCTGAGTAGTTCATCGATCAAAGTCTCCGTCTCCAGGAAGGAAGCTTAGGGAATCGTGTTGTGTCCTCCACATTTGGAGTAGTGAATAGGCATGTTTATCCCTTCGACATGTAACCAGACATGTGTAGACCCTAGGTATCCTTGGCGCCTATATAAGCCGGAGGGTTTTAGGTTGTAGAGACAGGACAACTCATCTAGGGTTTAGCTATTTGATCTCTAGGTAGATCGACTCTCTAACCTACATATCATCAATACCATCAAGCAGGACGTAGGGTATTACCTCCATACGAGGGCTCGAACCTGGGTAAACATCTTCTCCTTTGTTCCTTGTTACCATCGATTCTAATCTCACATCTTGGGACCCCCTACCCAAGATCCACCGGTTTTGACACCGACAATGGTGTGTCCAAACGTCGTAGTTGTGCTCTACTGGATATGGTGCGTACTATGATGTCTCTTATCATTTTGTCACTATCGTTTTGAGGTTATGCATTAGAGACAACTACATTCACTTTAAATAGGTCACCATCTAAATCCGCTGAGATGACACCGTATGAATATGGTTTGACAGAAACCTAAGCTATCATTTCTTGGAGTTTGAGAATGCGACGCTGATGTCTGACAAGCTCAAACCCAAAGCGGAGGAGTGCATCTTCATAGGATACCCTAAGGAAATAGTTGGGTATACCTTCTATCTCAAATCCGAGGGTAAAGTGTTTGTTGCTAAAAACGGGTCCTTTCTTGAGAAAGAGTTTCTCTCGAGAGAATTGAGCGGGAGGAAAGTAGAACTTGATGAGGTTGTTGAACCATCACTTCAGCTGGATAGTTTCACAACGCAGAAAGATGTTTCTGCGACGCCTACACTAAGTGAAGAGGAAGAAAATGATGATGATCATGAAGCTTCAGATCAAGTTACTACCAAACCTCATAGGTCGACAAGGACTCATACCTCTCCTGACTGGTACGTCAATCCTTTCTTTGAGGTCATGTTGTTAGACAACAGTGAACCTACAAGCTATGAAGAAGAGATGGTGGGCCCGGATTCCAACAAATGCCTGGGAGCCATGAAATCTGAGAAATGATCCATGTATGAAAACCGAGGATGGACTTTGGTAGACTTGCCGATTGAACGGCAGGTCATTGAGTACAAATGGACCTTTAAGAAGAAGACAGACACTGATGGTGAATTTCACCATTTATGAAGCTCGACATGTCGCAAAGAAGTTTCCGACAAGTTCAAGGAGTTGTCTACGATGAGGCTTTCTCACCCATAGTGACGCTAAAGTCAGCTGGAATTATGTCCGCAATTGCTGCATTTTTCAATTATGAAATTTGGCAGATGGATGTCAACACATCGTTTCCTTAATGGTTTCCTTGAGGAAAGGTTGTATGTGATATAGTGATACGTCTCCAACGTATCTATAGTTTTTTATTGTTCCATGCTATTATATTGTCTGTTTTGGATGTTTTATATTCATTCACATTTTTGGGACTAACCTACTAACCTAGTGCCCAGTGCCAGTTTGTGTTTTTCCTTGTTTTTGAGTATTGTAGAAAAGGAATATCAAACGAAGTCAAACGGAATAAAATTCTATGATGATTTTTCTTGGACTAGAAGGAACCTACGAGACTTCGAGAAGAGGCCAGAAGATTTACGGGTGGGCCACAAGCCACCCTAGCAGGGCCTAGGGGGCGCCCCTAGCTTGTGGGCCCCCATAGCTCCTCCAACCCTAATCTTCCGCCTATAAAATCAGAAATATTCCTCCATTATCAAAAAGAGCCACGATGATACTTTTCTGCCACCGTAAGCCTCTGTTCCCAAGAGATCCAATCTTGGAGCCTTTTTCCGGTAATCTGTCGGTGTGGGATTCGATCACGGAGGGCATCTACATCAACTCCATTGCTCTTTCGATGATGCGTGAGTAGTTCACCATAGACCTACGGGTCCATAGCTATTAGCTAGATGGCTTCTTCTCTCTCTATGTTCTTCAATACCACGTTCTCCATGATATTCATGGGGATCTATCCGATATAATACTCTTTTGCGGTGTGTTTGTCGAGATAAGATGAATTGTGGGTTTATGATTAGATTATCTATGAATATTATTTGAATCTTCTATGAATTATTATATGCATGATTTCATATCTCTATAAGTCTCTTCGAGTTATTGGTTTGGTTTGGCCAACTAGATTGGTAATTCTTGCAATGGGAGAAGTGCTTAGTTTTGGGTTCAATCTTGCAGTGTCCTCCCAAGTGAAATAGTAGGTGTAGTGAGGCACATATTTGTATTATTGCCATCAAGGATAAACATATGGGGTTTTCATCTTATTTCTTGAGTTTATCCCGATACGTCATGTCATCTTTCTTAATGTGTTACTCTGTTCTTCATGAACTTAATACTCTAGTTGCAGGCAGGAGTCGGTCGATGTGTGGAGTAATATTTGTAGATGCAGAATCGTTTCGGTCTACTTGACATGGACGTGATGCCTATATGCACAATCATTGCCTTGGATATCATCATAAATTATGTGCTTTTCTATCAATTGCTCAACAGTAATTTGTTCACCCACCGTATTATTTTCCTTCAAGAGAGAAGCCTCTAGTGAAACCTATGTCTCCGGGGTCTATTTTCCATATTATATTTTCAGATCTATAAACCAAAAATAACAAAATACCTTGCTGCAATTTTATTTAGTTTTACTTCTAGAAATGTTTTATATCTATCTTTATCAGATCTCATCCTTGCAAGTAAACGTGAAGGGATTGACCACCCATTTATAGCGTTGGGTGCAAGTGTTTAATTGTACGTGTAGGTGCATAAATTGGGGCCTTGCTTGTTCCTCCTACTGGATTGATACCTTGGTTCTCAACAACTGAGGGAAATACTTATCTACTTTTGTGCATCACCCTTTCCTCTTCAAGGGAAAACCAACGCAAGCTCAAGAAGTGGCATGAAGGATTTATGGCGCCATTGCTAGGGAGGATACACATCAAGCCTACCAAGTACCCATCTCAAACACATATCTTGCATTTACATTATTTGCCTTTTGCCTCTGATTTTCCTCTCCCCCACTTCTAAAACGATTTTCAAACAAAACCAAAAAGAGTTGCCCTTTTATTCGCCCTTCTTCCCTTCGCCTTTTCGTTTGCCTTTTGTTTGCTTGTGTGCTAGACCAATTTGTTACCACCATGTCTGAATCTAGGGAGGTGTTCGTTGAAAAGTATAGTAATAATCTTGAGGGGAATTTTGATGACTTTTCTAATAACCACCCATATGAAGAACCTACTATCACACATACAAAAAAATCCGCATAGGTAGTGGTAATATTATTCGAAACAGTGTTATTCAAGATTTCTTTACTTGTGCTCGTACGCTACCTACCTTAGGAGGGTATATTATCAATAAAACTAGTAGTCTTGCAGATGCAATAACACTGCTAATAATTGAACCTGAGAGGCAATTTGTTCATTTTCATCCTTGCATACAAAGGATTTTTCTAGAGTTCTCTAATATTCAGCATTCTTCTATTAAGTGTGCCGCCACTATATTTCTAGACCACGAGTTTAGATTCATCATGAAAGAGGCTAGCAAATTTTTTTATCATTATAAAATTAATGGTGGATGTACCCCTATAGAGGAGATCCTTTTTAATCAAGAAGAAATAATGAGATTGCACTCTCCGGATTATGTCGCTTATAATGAAAATTTGAGAAAAAGGGTCCCTACCGAGGTTTTGGTTGATAAGATTTCTGAACTCAATGATAAATTTTCTATACAATACATCGGATTAGAGTTCATATTAAGATATAGGATTATGACTTTCCACCAAAGGAAATCTTACAATGAAGAATCGATTATACACTATAGGGGGCCGAAGGAGGAACCTATCCCTCCCGCACCTGATCTTAAGCATCCTTATCCTATTAAATTTAGCCCTTTTATTATTTTTGCTTGCCACAAAGGAAACTTGACTATGAAGTAAGGGAGTATGAGATGATCATGGATGATCTCCCTTACTATTATGATAATACCTAGATCTATTGTGTTATGCCTAGCTATGGGCGTTACACAATAGCGCTTGTCGGGACGCAACCCAATTTTATTTTTATGTCTTGGTGTTTGCTTCTGTTTTTGAGTGTTTCACACATTTTACCTATGTAGTAATTGTAGTTTGGTGTTTTAATTAGTTTTTGAGCCAAGTAAGACCTTTGGGATGGTCTACGGCGATTCTTGATTTGATCTTGCTGAAAAACAGAAACGTTTGTGCTCAGTCAAGGAATTTTGTAAATTTACCAGAGCGTCGAATGAGTATGAAACCTTTACAAAATATTTATATACTAATTTCCCAGGTTTTTCTAATTGTTCAGAATTTTTGGAGTTACATAAGTATCCGAAGTCTACAGATTTCTACAGAGTGTTTTGTTTTTGACAGATTCTGTTTTCTTTGTGTTGTTTGCTTATTTTGATGTATCTATGGGTATGAACCATGGAGAAGTTGGTATACAGTATATATTACACCAATATAAATAAATAATGAGTTCACAACAGTACCTAAAGTGGTGATTTATTTTTATTATACTAACAGATCTCACGAGTTTTCTATTGAGTTTTGTGTTGTGAAGTTTTCAAGTTTTGGGTAAAGATTTGATGGACTATGGAATAAGGAGTGGCAAAAGGCTAATCTTGGAGATTCCCAAGTCACCCCAAGGAATATTCACGGATACCAATGAGCCAAAGATTTGGGATTCCCTGGAAGGCATCCCCTTATTCGTCTTCAATCCATCGGTAAATTTACTTGAGACTATATTTTTATTCACCACATGATATGTGTTTTGCTTGGTGCGTCTTGTATCATATGAGTCTTTTCTTTTTAGTTTTCCACAATAATACTTGCTGCACACATCTTTTGAGAGAGACACACATGAATCATTAATATATTAGATTACTCTATGTGATTCACTTATATCTTTTGAGCTAGGCAATTTTGCACTAGTGCTTCACTTATATCTTTTTAGAGCACGGTGGTGTTTTATTATATAGAAATAATTGAACTATCGTACCACATTTATATTATTTTGAGAGTCTTTAAACATAATGGTAACTGGTTTAGGTTATGAATTTAGTCCTAATATAAGGGGCATCCAAGAGGGATATAATAAAAACTTTCATATAAAGTGCATTGAATACTATGAGAAGTTTGATTTCTTGCATAAAGTTTTGAGATATAAAGATGGTGATATTATCGTCAGGCTAGTGAGTAATTGTGAATTGGTAGGTATAATTTTTTTAAAGGTTTTTGATTCCCGTAGCATGCATGTATTGTGAACCATTATGTAATGAAGTCGGAGCATGATTTGTTTATTGATTGGCATCATTTTTGTGAGGGTCGGGAGCGCGCTATGATTAACTCCTACCAACCTCTCCCCTAGGAGCATGCATCTAATACTTTTCTTAGATAACTAATAGACTTTTGCAATAAGTATGTGAGTTATTTATGACTAATGTGAGTCCATGGATTATACGCACTCTCACCCTTCCACCTTTGCTAGCCTCTCTAGTATCGTGCAACTTTCGTCGGTGCATTAAACCCACCATATACCCTTCCTCAAAACAGCCACCATACCTAACTATTATGGCATTTCCATAGCCATTCCGAGATATATTGCCATGCAACTTCCACCGTTCTATTTATTATGACACGCACCATCATTTTCATATTGCTTTGCATGATCGTAAGTTAGCTAGCATGATGTTTTAATGGCTTGTTCATTTTTTTATATAATTTGCTATGCTAGATCAGTGCACATCCCGGTACACCGCCTGAGGCATTCATATAGAGTCATATTTTTTTCTAGGTATCAAGTTGTAATTCTTGAGTTGTAAGTAAATTAAAGTGTGATGATCGTCATTATTAGAGCATGGTCCCATGTGTGGAAAGGATGATGGAAGCTATGATTCCCTCACTACTTGGGATAAGACTTCGTACTTTATGAAAAATAACAAAAATAAAGCAAAGATGCCCACCAAAAAACTGAGAGAAAAGAGAGAAGGGACAATGCTACTATCTTTTTTCCACACGTGTGCTTCAAATGAGCACCATGATATTCATGATAGAGAGTCTCCTATTTTGTCACTTTCATATACTAGTGGAAATTTTTCATTATATAACTTGGCTTCTATATTCCAATGATGGGCTTTCTCAAAACACCATAGTTCTTCATGAGCAAGCAGGTTGGATGCACACGCACTTAGTTTCTTTTTAAACTTTCATACACTTATAGCTCTGGTGCATCCGTTGCATGGCAATCCCTACTCACTCACATTGATACCTATTAATGGGCATCTACATAGCCCGTTGATATGCCTAGTTGATGTGAGACTATCTTCTCCTTTTCCTCACAACCTCCACCATATTGTATTCCACCTATAGTGCTATATCCATGGCTCACGCTCTTGTATTGCGTGAGAGTTGAAAACGTTTGAGAACATAAAAGGTGTGAAACAATGGCTTGACTTGTCATCGTGGTTGTGCATGATATAAATACTATGTGTGGGGAATATGGAGCATAGCCAGACCATGTCATTTTGTAGGGTTAACTTTCTTTTGCCATGTTATTTTGAAGAGACACATTTGCTTTGTTAGTATGCTTGAAATACTATAGTTTTTATCTCAACATTAATATTTTGTTTTGAGTCTTATGGATCTGAACATAGATGCCACAATAAATAATATTACATGGATAAATATGTTAGGTAGCATTCCACATCAAAAATTCTGTTTTTATCATTGACCCACTCGAGGACGAGCAGGAATTAAGCTCGGGGATGTTGATACGTCTCCAACGTATCTATAATTTTTGATTTGTCTGTGCTATTATATTATATTTTTTGGATGTCTTATATGCATTAAAATACTAATTTATATTATTTCTGGGACTAACCTATTAACCTAGTGCCCACTGCCAATTTCTGTTTTCCTTGTTTTTGAGTATCGTAGAAAAGGAATATCAAATGGATTCCAAATGGAATAAAATTCTATGATGATTTTTCTGGGACCCGAAGGAACCTACGAGACTTGGAGAAGAGGCCAGAAGGTCTATGGGTGGGCCATAAGACACCCTGGCATGGCCTGGGGGGTGCCCCCTGGCTCGTGCCCCCAACCCTAATCTTCTGCCTACAAATTCATAAATATTCCCCCATTACCAAAAAGAGCCACGATAATACATTTCTACCGCCGGGAGCCTCTGTTCCTGAGAGATCCAATCTTGGAGCCTTTTCCAGTAATCTATCGGAGGGGGATTCGATCACGGAGGACATATACATCAACTCCATTGCCCTTCAGATGATGCGTGAGTAGTTCAACACAGATCTACGAGTCCATAGCTAGTAGCTACATGGCTTCTTCTCTCTATATGTTCTTCAATAGCATGTTCTCCATGATCTTCATGGGGATCAATCTGATGTAATACTCCTTTGCGGTGTGTTTGTCGAGATCCGATGAATTGTGGGTTTATGATAAAATTATTTAAGAACATTATTTGAATCTTCTCTGAATTATTATATGCATGATTTCATATCTTTGCAAGTCTCTTTGAGTTATTGGTTTGGCTTGTCCAACTAGATTGGTAATTCTTGCAATGGGAGAAGTGTTTAGTTTTGGGTTCAATCTTGCGGTGTCCTCCCCAAGTGAAATAGTAGGTGTAGTGAGGCACGTATTTGTATTGTTGCCATCAAGGATAAAAATATGGGGTTTTCATCTTATTGCTTGAGTTTATCCCTCTACATCATGTCATCTTACTTAATGTGTTACTCCGTTCTTCATGAACTTAATACTCTAGATGCAGGCAGGAGTCGTTCGATGTGTGGAGTAATAGTAGTAGATGCAGAACCGTTTCGGTCTACTTGACACGAACGTGGTGCCTATATGCATAATCATTGCCTTGGATATCGTCATAACTATGCTGTTTTCAATCAATTGCTCGACTATAATTTGTTCACTCACCATATTATTTTCCTTCAAGAGAGAAGCCTCTGGTGAAACTTATGCCCCTCGGGTCTATTTTCCATACTATATTTTCAGATCTATCAACCAACAATACAAATAATACCTTTTAGCAATGTTTTATATCTATTTTTATCAGATCTCATCCTTGCAAGTAACCGTGAAGGGATTGACAACCCCTTTATAGCGCTGGGTGCAAGTGTTTGATTGTTTGTGTAGGTGCATAAATTGGGGCCTTGCTTGTTCCTCCTTCTAGATTAATACCTTGGTTCTCAGCAACTGAGGGAAATACTTATCTAGTTTGCAAGCTCAAGAAGTAGCATACAACCAGAAGGTTTTGTCAGTCCTAAGGATGCTAAAAAGTATGCAAGCTCCGTCGATCCTTGCATCTCGGAGTTGGAATATATGCTTTGATGAGTTGATCAAAGTTTTTGGGTTTATACAAAGTTTATGAGAAATTTGTCTTTACAAGAAAATGAGTGGGAGCACTATAGAATTTCTGATAAGTATATTTGGTTGACATATTGTTGACGGAAAGGATGTAGAATTTTTGGAAAGCATAAACATCTGTTTAAAAAGAGTTTTTTAAAGGAATACCTAGATAAAGTTATTTAAATGTTGGGCATAAAGATCAATAGAGATAGATCAAGATGCTTGATGAGACTTTCAATGTGTACATACCTTTACAAGATTTGGAAAGAGTTCAAAATGGACTAGTCAAAGAAGGAGTTCTTCCTTGATTTGTAAGGTGCGAAGTTGAGTAAGACTCAAAAGGTCAACTACGGCATAATAAAGAGAAAGGACGAAGGTCGTCCCCTATGCCTTAGCCATAGGCTCTATATAGTATGCCATGTTGTCTATGTTTGAAATATGCCCTAGAGGCAATAATAAATTAGTTACTATCACATTTCCTTGTTCATGATAATTGTTTATTATCCATGCTAGAATTGTATTGATTAGAAACTCAGATACATGTGCAGATACATAGACAACACCATGTCCCTAGTATGCCTCTAATGGACTATCTCGTTGATCACAGATGGTTAAGGTTTCCTAGCCATGGACATGACATGTCATTTGATAATGGGGTCACATCATTGGGAGAATGATGTGGCGGACAAGACCCAAACTATAAACATAGCATATGATCGTGTCACTTTATTGTTACAGTTTTCTGCATGTCAAGTATTTGTTCCTATGACCATGAGATCATGCAACTCACGGACACCGAAGGAGTGCCTTGTGTGTACCAAACGTTGCAACGTAACTGGGTGACGATAAAGGTGCTCTACAGGTATTTCCGAGGGTGTCTGTTAGGTTGGCATCGATCAAGACTGGGATTTGTTACCCCGTGTGACGGAGAGGTATCTCAGGGCCCAATCTGTAATACAACATCACTATAAGCCTTGCAAGCAATGTGACTAAAGAGTTAGCCACGGGATCATGTATTAT
Organism: Hordeum marinum; assembly: GCA_022496015.1. Classification (NCBI taxonomy): domain Eukaryota; kingdom Viridiplantae; phylum Streptophyta; class Magnoliopsida; order Poales; family Poaceae; genus Hordeum; species Hordeum marinum. The sequence goes on from CM039672.1 coordinate 139,984,392, forward strand.
GGAACGAGTAAAGATACTTGCCGGTAACGAGATTGAACTAGGTGTGGAGATACCGATGATTGAATCTCGGGCAAGTAACATACCGAATAACAAAGGGAACATCATATGGGATTTACTGAATCCTTGACATAGAGGTCCAACCGGTAAAGTTCTTCGTAGAATATGTAGGAATCAATATGGGCATCCAGGTCCCGGTATTGGTTATTGACCATAGAGGTGTCTCGGTCAGTTCTACATAGTTTTTGAACCCGCAGGGTCTCAAGACTTAAGGTTCGGTGATGTTTTGGTAGTACAGAGTTATGTGTGGTGGTGACCGAAGCTTGTTCGGAGTCCCGAATGAGATCCCGGACGTCATGAGGAGCTCCGGAATGGTCTAGAGGTAAAGATTGATATATGGGATAATAGTGTTTGGTCTCCAGAAGTGTTCCGGAATTCACCGGAAGAGGTCCAGATGTTTCTCGAAATGTTCGGGGTACAAGAACACTTTATTTGGGCCAAGGGGTAAAGCCCATGAGGCTTTAGGAAGGTGCAAAAGATGTTTTGCGGAGGCCATGGGCCAAACGCCAGGGACCCTCGCGTCTGGGGCCAGACACCGAGGACCTTGGCGTCTGGTCCTGGAGTCCAAGGAGGACTCTTGCCTTGTGGGCAAACCGACCTTGAGGAGGTTTTTCTCCAAGTTTCGACCCCAGGGCTCAGCATATAAATAAAGGGGCGGGGCTAGCACTTGGAACACATCAAAAAACCCAAAGCCACATGCTGCCTCTCCTCTATTTCATAGTTTCTCCTTTAGATCGGTTTTAGTGGTGCTTAGGCGAAGCCCTACTGGAATTGCTCCACCACCATCGCCGCAAAGCCATCGCGCTGCCAGAGAACTCATCTACCTCTCCGCTCTCTCTTGCTAGATCAAGAAGGCAGAGATCATCATCAAGTTGTACGTGTGCCGAACATGGAGGTGCCGTCCGTTCGGCACTGGATCGCAGGAGGGATCATGATTGGATCGCGGGGCGGATCGTGATGGGATTGCGGGACGGATCATGATTGGATCACGGGACGGATCATGATGGGATCGCGGGACGCTCGGCGATTTGGATCGCGAAGATGCTCGAATACATCAACCGCGTTACTTAATGCTTCCCACCTAGCAATCTACAAGGGTATGTAGATCCACTCTCCCTCTCGTAGATGCTCATCACCATGTATAGATCTTGCGTGTGCGTAGGAAATTTTTTGTTTCCCATGCAATGTTCCCCAACAGTGTACCGCACATGTGTGTGCCTTGCCATGAGTTTGTCAAGGGGTACAAGAGTGATCCAGGAGTGGATCACTGGACATAGGTCAGAATTATCCTTAGTAACTAGAGGACTAAGGAAATATTTCTCGATTACGGAGGTATTAAAGAATTCCTTATAAAGAGTTACGTCGATGCAAGCTTTAACACAAATCCGGTTTACTCTTAGTGGAGAAGCCATTTGGAATAGCTCCAAGTGGAGAGACATAGCATTATCTATAGTATGACATAGAGATTTGCAAACTGCACACGGACCCTTTGACTACAACCTCTTTCACATGCAAAACATGATCGAACCCAAGAACTCATTGGGTGTGAGATTCGTAACAATGTAAATCACATTACCAGGTGAGCTAGAATTATTGACACCAGTGCAAGTGGGAGACTATTGGAAATATGCCCTAGAGGCAATAATAAATTAGTTATTAACATAATCCCTTGTTCATGATAATCGTTTATTATCCATGCTATAATTGTCTTGATTAGAAACTCAGATACATGTGTGGATACATGGACGACACCATGTCCCTGGTATGCCTCTAATAGACTAGCTTGTTGATCAAAGATGGTCAAGGTTTGCTAGCCATGGACATGACATGTCATTTAATAACGGGATCACATCATTAAGAGAATGATGTGATGGACAAGTCCCAAACTATAAACATAGCATATGATCGTGTCAGTTATTGCTATAGTTTTCTGCATGTCAAGTATCTATTCCTATGACCATGAGATCATGCAACTCACGGACACTGGACGAGTGACTTGTGTGTGTCAATCGTTGCAATGTAACTGGGTGACTATAAAGGTGCTCTATAGGTATCTCCGAGGGTGTCTGTTGGGTTGCATGGATCAAGACTGGGGTTTGTTACTCCGTGTGATGGAGATGTATCTCTGGGCCCTGATGACCCATGAGTATAGGGTATCTATCGTAGTCCTTTCGATAAGTAAGAGTGTCGAACCCAACAAGGAGCAGAAGGAAATGACAAGCGGTTTCCAGTAAGGTATTCTCTGCAGGCACTGAAATTATTGCTAACATATAGTTTTGTGATAAGATAATTCATAACGAGTAACAAGTAACAAGTGTAGCAAAGGTGCATCAAGGTAGCCCTCCTTTTTGTAACCAAGGACAGGCCTGTATAAACTCTTATATAGAGCAAAGCACTCCCGAGGACACATGGGAATTTCTGTCAAGGTAGTTTTCATCATGCTCATTTTATTCGGGTTTGTTACTTTGATAATTTGATATTTGGGTGTACCGGTGCTTGGGTGCTGCCCTTACTTGGAAAAACCTCCCATTTATGATTAACACCTCTCGCAAGAATCCGCAACTATGAAAGAAGAATTAAGATAAATCTAACCATAGCATGAAATGTGTGGATCCAAATCAGCCCCTTGCGAAGCAACGCATAAACTAGGGTTTAAGCTTCTGTCACTCTAGCAACCCATCATCTACTTATTACTTCCCAATGCCTTCCCCTAGGACCAAATAATGGTGAAGTGTTATGTAATCGACATTCACATAACACCACTAGAGGATAGACAACATACATCTCATCAAAATATTGAACGAATACCAAATTCACATGATTACTTATAACAAGACTTATCGCGTGTCCTTAGGAACAAACGTAACTACTCACAAAAAATGTTCATGTTCATAATCAAAGGAGTATTAATTATCATAAAGGATGTGAACATATGATCTTCGACCAAGTAAACCAACTAGCATCAACTACAAGGAGTAATCAACACTACTAGCAACCCACATGTACCAATCTGAGGTTTGAGACAAAGATTGGATACAAGAGATGGACTAGGTTTTGGAGATGAGATGGTGCTGGTGAAGATGTTCATGGAGATTGACCCCCTCTCGATGGCAATGGCTTCGATTTCCACCTCCGGGAGGGTAGTTTCCCCGGCAGAACAGCCCTGCCAGAGCTCTAGATTGGTTTTGTCCATGTTCCGCCTTGAGTCGGTGGCGCTTCGTCCCGAAAGCTCCCTTCTGATTTTTCCTGGTAAAAACACTCCATATGGCAGAAGATGGGCATTGGGGGCCTCCGAGGTTGGCCACAAGCCTACGAGGCGCGACCAGGGGGGGGGTGGCCGCGCCTGGCAGGTTTGTCACCTCCTGGTGGCCCACCTCTGACATCTATTTCACCCAATATATTTTTATATATTACAAAATAATTCTTTGTAAATTTTTAGGACTTTTGGAGTTGTGCAGCAGAATTCCAGCTGCCCGCATTCTCCCTCTTCATGTAAACCTTGTAACATAAGAAAGAAAAAGCATAAGTATTGTACCATAACGCGTAATAACAGCCCAAAATGCAATAAATATCAATATAAAAGCTTGATGAAAAGTGGATGTACGACTCCCCCAAGCTTAGATTTCGGTTGCCCTCAAGCAAAAGCCGAGATCGATAAATAGGTCCACAAGTTTTGAGATAGAGGTGTCGATAAAATAAAATAAAGACATGAGGGCATCATGAACATCTTTAGAACAACAACACTTATTGAACCAAGAACTATATTGACAACCAACAAACTATGATCTTAGTAATTGAAGCAATTGGCAATTTATCATAACATCGATAAGGGTCAATATAAGAACTTGTAAAGAAAACCCACAAACTCAATCATCTTTTAGTCTTTTACAATTGCTAACACTCACGCGGTACCCATGAGATCAAAGCTTCAATCGGCCAAAGAGAAAGATAGGGGCTTATAGTTTTTTCACCCAACTATTTACCTCAAGGGTGATGTCAACAATAATAACTCATGATCACCCACATTCGAGTGGGTATATGCGTCTAGATCATCCCCCAATACATAATGCTTGCCAAGAGAGAGGCGAAATATGGGAAGTGGTGAGGATCACCATGAATCTTGTGTGAAGGTAAGTACTTAAAAATTAGAAGTAACAGATAGGCCCTTCGGAGAGGGAAGCAGAGGTTGTCATGCGTTTTTTATTTTGGGATGCACAAACCCTTAGTGCAGAGGAACGCCTCGTTGTATTTCCCTTTGTGATAGCAACCTTTATTATGCAGTCTGCCGCTTTTATTTCTTTACTATCACAAGTTCATACAATGCTTATTTCCCTTACACTAAAAGATCACACGCATTTAGGAGCAATTTTTATTGCTTTTTTCACCGATGAAAACTTACTTAAAGGATCTCGTTCAATCCATAGGTAGGTACGATGAACTCTCATGGCAAAACGGGGTTGAGGTGTTTCGATGCACAAGTAGTATCTCTACTTGGTGCGGAAGTTTTGGCTAATATGAGGTGGAAGCAAGCACTACATGTTGGAGGATCTAAAACCATATGACTTCTATCCGGAGGCAAGCAAAAATAACCGATTATGATATCTTCCTTGTCCAACATCAACTTCTTGGCACGAATTATTTCAATGAGTGGTCACAATCATAAAAGATGTCTAGGATGATATATTTATATGTGAATCTCTCTTTCTTTATCACTTCCTTTTCAGTTGCACCAATGACCAATTACAATGTTTGTTCACTCCCAACAAATTTCAATCGACATACTTTTTATATGTGAATGTATAACTCCCCATAAGATCATTTTGTCTACTCTTGGATTTTATTATAATATTCTTTATTCATCACTCTCAAGAGCATAGTAATCTAGCAAAGCCCTCTCATCAAAATTACTTTTTACTATATAACTCTCAGACTTGCTTACATAAGGGGGGCAAAAGCAACAAACTAAAAGGTAGATCATACTAACACTTTATTATACTAGATCAAGACAAAATCAAAAAGGGTCAAACTAAGAAAGATAGGAAAAACAAAAAAGGAAAAAGGTGTGATGGTGATACGATACTGGGGCGCCTCGCCCAAGCTTGGCACAAGCCAAGGTGAGTGCCCATACCCCTGTGCTTAGATGTCCTTCTTCAAAGATGATGGTGGTCGAGTTGTTGATGAGGATGGAACCATGTCCTCCGTATTACAAGGCATAGGATCACCATCGTAAAAAGATGAACGAGTCTCCAGAATCCTCAAATTTGTAGCCAAACTCATTCCCTTAAATCTGTATTCATACTCACAGTTTTGGTTTTGAAGATCATAGATCTGGTCTTGGATATGCTCAATTTTCACGTAAAGCTTGAATATGTGCTCCCCGAAGTCCTTGGTGTCTAGCTTGTGTTTCTGGGTAAACTCCGAGATCATCATATGATTGGCATTGAGTCCCCGTTCCACCATCCCTTATCACTTGAAGACTTGTTGCTCCATTGCTTCGAGCCTTGTTTCCACGCTTCCGATCTTCTTTGGCCCCTCAACGTCACAGATGTGTAGCACCCCCTCATGCATATCAATGGTTTGAGGGTGTTGTAGCACCTCTGCAAGGTAAGGGTTGATGACCTTCTCGAAAAACTTGTCCTTCGGAGCACTGGGGATGCCATGACGATCTAAGACTGCTACAGAAGCAGCTCGAATGAAAACAGGAGGTATTGTCGTGATACAAAAGTGCAAACATTTGGGAGATAATATAATGAATTTTTGCCGACCCGAAGGGGTGTACCATAAGAAAACGAAGTCTGGAGGGTGCACGGGGTGGTGACAAGCCCCCTAGGGGCGGCCAGGGGGGTGGTCGCGCCTAGTAGGCTTGTCGCCTCCTCGTGCATCTTTCAGACTACTTTTAATTTTCCCAAATTTTTTAATATTCCAAAACTGAGTAAAATTGTTATTGGGAAAGTTTTGGAGTCGGTTTACTTATCGTACTGTGGGGACCCCGACTCATAAGTCGTGATCACCGAATGAACGTGTACAATGATCCCAGAGATCAATTCTCACTGAACACACAGAAGTTGAATAACAAGAGTCTTACATTCATACTTATCGTCTTACACAAATACTGACCACAAAGGTCTTAGTCTTACATAGATAGGGCCACACGGGCTAAACACTTAAACAGAACAAGCAGCAGAAATCTTGGTCAAAAGCGTGAACCCATGCCATCTACCCTAACCTATAGGCATTCTGACTAGGAAGCGTCCTAGTTCACATGTTCGTCTCCAACAAGCTCTTCAACATACTCCTATTCTTCCATGCCTGGCCAATTAAACAATCAGTGGCAAGCCAATGAGTACTTTGAATGTACTCGCAAGCAACCCAAGTGTGGAACGAGGTAACAATGATGCATGATATAGCACTAATAGGTAAGTTTGCGGAAAGCTAATTTTTAAATGCAAATGACATGATCAAGTAACTAGTAAGCATGCATCAATAACTAGCAGGTATCCATGTGAACAAATTGCAGGTATCATCATAAGTATTGGTTGAACATATCATGTGCACTCATCCCGCTAACTCATCTGTCTTAGCTCATGTGACCTCTTGTCACCATCACACCCATACTCACACCAAGTTTCACGAAAACCTCCAAACGTGGCATAAGCAGCACCACCCAACTGTCCTTGATCGTGGACACGGCTATTCGAATAGTTTTACACTCTGTAAAGGTTTGCACACTTTACCCACAAGACTCGGGGAACTTCCGTGTCGTCCACGACTCACGGTATATAACATACCCGAGATAAGCACTTGAACAATGCCTTTCCCCCAGCGATACTAAACAAAGAGTCTACTTGATTGGTACCTAGCCCTCACGATGTACATCACACGAGCCTCGCTCTAATCATACCATCCATGAGGGGACCAACGGTGTGACCGGTGCCTGTGAAGATAGCGCATGATCGTACATACTGGTACGACCCCGTATTAGGAGTGACCATGCCACTCCCGCCACTACTAATGCGGGCTCCTTGCCAGTACCCACCAAGGTAATCAACAAAGCCCCGTCCCACAAGGGGTATCGTGGTTGCGCATGTAAGGTTGGGATGGTCGACCAATCTTGAACCCTCCGTTTTTGAAAACACATTCTCATCTTGTCCCAGCACACCACTTCTTTCTCAAGTGGTCACCAATCTCATCATCATCTCCCTTGGGCATTAGTGGCACCCGACGGGGTTTTCAAAAAAAATCTTTGAAATCATTTCCTTTCTTGCCATCACCATGCATAAGTCCCATCCCATTTGCGTAGCATCTATTAGCAACCTAACTACTCCCACCCGCACAACCCTCATAAGCTGGTAGGGTTATGCACGATGCAAGTGTCATCGGAAAAGTACTGGAGGCATCCCACCGAAAGGGGAACACCAGATCACATGATCCAATATGATGGAAGTAAAGTGCTATATGACATGCAAATAAAAATGGTTTCCCATCATGGTCAAAGGGATGCTTGCCTGGCTAAACAAAGTCTCCGAGGTCTTTGAAGTCTTCGGGTCCAACTTGTTCATCAACAATGCAATCTATCGTGGCGATAAAATAACAATAAAAATAAGCAATCACACAAAATAGAGCACTCAATCTACTACCAAAAATATTAAACTACTCTCATAAATACTAAATGTCATCCTAAAATATGCTCCTAGGTTTTTGTTGTGAGGAACATTTTAGAAATTAATTAACACAAGCAAAAAGGTGCCTAAATATAGGTTTTAAAATAAACTAGTACTAAAAATAATTTCCAACATTTTTAGAATTCATGATTTTTGGTGGAAGAAATATTGTCATAGGATAAATATTTATTTTTGTGGGATTTTTGCAAAGTCCCATAGAAAAGAAAAAGGGAAAATAAAAAGAAAAGGCCATAGGGACTTGGGCCAGAGGCGGCTAAAGGCTAGGCCGGCCCAGCTGGCCAGCCAACCGGCCTCGCGCGCGATCAGGTTCAAACCTGATGCGCGGGGCCCGGTCGTTAGTGACTCGAGGGGAGAGAGAGCGCGGGAGAGGGGGAAAAAGGCCGATAGGTGGGTCCCACCTGTCGGATCCTTCTCCCACCTCGGGGCAGAGAGGGTGGAGGCTCACTGGTGACGACACGAGGCATGGCGACGACGGGCGATGGGGGGAATAGGCTTGGGGTCGAGCCGCCGGTCTCCTGGAGGTGGAGTGGAGGCCGGAGGTGGCCAGAGTCGCCAGCGGCGAGCACCCACGGCGGAGGGCACTTCGGGAAGGGGTCATCGGGGTCGTTCTTGGCTACAAAGAGGACGGGGAAGAGGGGGAAATGCGTCAACGTGATGAGGTAGGACCAACGGAATAAGAAAGAGGGTGGGAGGTGGCCGTTACCAGGAGATCGACGGTGGCGACGCCGCGGCGATCTCCAGTCGATTCTGAGCGCCTCGAGCATGGGGAGGAGCGGGGGCTTGCGGGTGGACAATGGAGGAGGAGACGGGGCCACAAAGGAGGGGAGAGCTCGGGGGAGGCCCTCGGTCCACCGAGCTCGGGTGCGCCCGCGAGCTCGTGGCCCGTGCCAGAGGCCATGGGAGGGAGAGGGGACGAGCCAGGGGCGCTCGTGGGAATGGTCTAGTTCGAGGGAGGAGGAGAGAGAGGCAGGGGAGCGCACGCATGCGAGCCCCACGGTTTGCCGGCTCGGGGGGGGTGAGGCGCAAACGAGGAGGGCCAGAGGAGGGGAAGAGAGGAGGGGCCTGACATGGTGGTGTGGCGTCGACGGCGAGGCCGACCATCTCGCAAGAGGGGGGAGCCCGAGGTGGTTGGGGCCATGCAGTGGCCAATGGCTACAGTGCCTGTCGGCACTTTAGCATGCTCCAGAGCACGCGTTTGGCATGCCACGACATGCTAACGGCATGTTCTGCGTGGCCTCTCATGCCTAGGGGATTTAGGGGGAGTTAACAATGGAGAAAAGGGCATGGGATGCTCTGGTGATGCCTTAGGAGAGAAGGGAAGATAATAGAGAGGGAGAAAACTGATGTCCAGAGGTGTAAAATGAGGGTTTTACCCACCTACCCATGGAGCTTTGGCTAGGAAGAGTTACTGGAGGTAGCTAGTAACTCAGAGGTGTTGTGGTAAAAAGCTGGGGCAAGGGTAAAAGCATAAGGTGGGGAAAAGAGGGTTTTACCAATTCACCAGAAGGTGTTTGGTAGTGATTTGGGTAAGGTAATTTACCACCTTACTGAGATACTTACCAGTATTAAAGGCTAGGTAAAAATGAGAGGATTCACCAAGTTTGAGCTCAAGGGGAAAAAGTTGACAATGGAGATTTGATGAACCCTAAAAATTGGCACAATCAGGTTCTGTAGATCCAATGATGCTAGGCTTTAACCCTTGATGCACCACTTAGTGTATCAACACTATTTGGCCATTAGAGCATGCCCACAAAGTTTGAGGCCAAGGGGGAACACTTCACAATGTAAAGTTCCTCAAATTTATTCTGGACAGGAATGGTTTTGGGATGGTTTGATGAACAAAACCAACTTGGATTGAAATGAAAATTTGCAAGATCATCACCCATGATAGTGTTGACTTGCTAGAATTTTCTTGGAATTTATTGAGAATATTTATTATAGAAATATTCAAAAAGCTTGATTTGAACAGAAAGGGTTTTGAGAGTTTTTGCCTATGAAATGATCATGCCCTTGTGTTGAAACTCGTATATATGGAAAATATATGTCCACTGAGTTTCTCTAGATTTTCTCAAATATATTCAAATTATTTAAATAACTTTTCCCTAGGAAAAACCATTTCTGGCCTTAATAAAAAGCCTTTAAATAAATTATGAAAATAATCTTTAAAAATAATATTTGGTGGTTCTGGGAAGTCATAGATATAGTAGGTTTGAAATAAATCATTTGGGAAAGAGGGGTCCACCTGATTTGAGAAAAATAGTTTTGTGCACTAATCACATGGCATGATCATTGGGCAAGAAGTTTGAAACAAGGAAGATGAATATGAAGTGGAATAGATTCTAGGAGTGCCATAAAACACAATCAACCAGCAAGCAAAAAACATAGCAAGCAAGCACAAGCACATTGAAAAAGTTTTAGTTGGCTCCAATTTTTATAAACCCAAACATAATAATGTGCTACAATCACAGGGTGTCACACGTACCACGTACCTATTCCTTTTCGGAGTCTGAAACATTCCGGTAGGTCTCCCTAATATGTTCTTCCAGAGTTATGGTATTGATAACATTGGTTTCAACATTAATGGGAGTACCTGAGATATAATGTTTGATTCTTTGCCCATTTACCACCTTCGGATTTGTGCCTTCGGCGTTGTTCATCTTGATGGCACAGGAACGATATACTTCCTCAACAATGTAAGGCCCTTCCCGTTTAGAGAGAACGATATACTTCCTCAACAATGTAAGGCCCTTAAAGGATAATTGTACAGCAAGACATGATCACCTACATTGAATTCACGCTTTTGTATCCTTTTATCGTGCAATCTCTTAACGTTTTCTTTAAACAATTTTGCATTCTCATAGGCCTGGGTTCTCCATTCATCAAGTGAACTAATGTCGAATAGCCTCTTCTCACCAGCAAGTTTCAAATCATAGTTGAGCTCTTTGATTGCCCAATAAGCTTTATGCTCTAGCTCTAGAGGTAAGTTACATGCTTTACCATAAACCATTTTATACGGAGACATACCCATAGGATTCTTGTAAGCAGTTCTATAAGCCTGTAATGCATCGTAAAGTTTCTTAGACCAATTCTTTCTAGATCTATTAACCGTATTTTGCAAGATCAACTTAATTTCTTTATTGCTTAATTCTACTTGAACACTAGACTGAGGATGATAAGGAGATGCAATTCTATGATTAACATCATACTTAGCAAGCATTTTATGGAAAGCACCATGAATAAATTGTGAACCACCATCAGTCACTAAATATCTGAGGACTCCAAATCTAGGGAAAATAACTTATTTAAGCATCTTAATAGAGGTGTTATGATCATCACTACTAGTTGGAATAGCTTCTACCCACTTAGTAACATAATCAACATCAACTAAAATATGAGTATACCCATTGGACATTGGCAAAGGTCCCATATAATCAAAACCCCAAACATCAAATGATTCAATAACAAGAGAGTAATTCATAGGCATTTCCTGGCGTCTACTGATGTTGCCAATTCTTTGACATTAATCACATGACAAGACAAACTTACGAGCATCCTTGAAGAGAGTATGCTAGTAAAAACCAGATTGTAATACCTTATGTGCAGTTCTATCTCCAACATGGTGTCCTCCGTAGGCCTCGGAATGACACTTCTGTAGGATTTGTTCCTATTCATGCTTAGGTACACAACGTCTAATAACACTATCTACTCCTTCTTTATAAAGGTGTGGGTCATCCTAGAAGTAATGTCTTAAATCATAGAAAACTTTTTCTTTTGTTGGTATGTGAAACTAGGCGGTATAAATTTAGCGACAATGTAATTAGCATAATCTGCATACCAAGCAGCATTACGAGAAGCATTTATGATAGCTAATTCATCAGGAAATCTACCATCAATAGGTAGTGGGTCATCAAGAACATTCTCTAACCTAGACAAGTTATCTGCTATGGGGTTATCAGCACCCTTTCTATCAACAATATGCAAATCAAATTCTTATAGCAAAAGAACCCACCTAATAAGTCTAGGTTGAGCATCTTTCTTTTCCATAAGATATTTAATAGCAGCATGATCAGTGTGAATAGTTACTTTAGAATCAACAATATAGGGTCTAAACTTATCACAAGCGAACACAACTGCTAAAAAATTATTTTTCAGTGGTAGCAAAGTTTCTTTGAGCGTTGTCTAGAGTTTTGCTAGCATAATGAATAACATTTAAGTTCTTATCAACTCCTTGTCCTAGGACAGCACCAACGACATAGTCACTAGCATCGCACATAATTTCAAAGGGAAGGTTCCAATCAGGTGGTTGAACAACAGGTGCAGAAATCAAGGCATTCTTAAGAATTTGAAAAGCTTCTACACAATCATCATCAAAAACGAATGGAACATCTCTTTGCAGCAGATTAGTGAGCAGCCTAGAAATCTTAGAGAAGTCTTTAATAAATCTCCTATAGAAACCAATGTGACCAAGGAAACTTCTCATACCTCTGATATCCGTAGGACACGACATTTTTTACATAGCATCAACTTTAGCCTTGTCAACTTCAGTACTTCTTTCGGAAATTTTATGTCCCAAGACAATGCCTACATTCACCATAAAGGGTCACTTCTCCCAATTCAAGACAAGATTAGCTTCTTCACATCTCTACAAAACTCGATCAAGGTTGCTCAAACAATCATCAAAAGAAGTTCCGCAAACGGAAAAATCATCCATGAAAACCTCAACAATCCTTTCACAAAAATCAGACAATATAGAAGTCATCCATCTTTGAAAGGTAGCAGGTGCATTGCATAAACCAAAAGGGTACGTCTATAAGCAGAGGTACCAAAAGGGTAAGTACCGGTGGTCTTCTCTTGGTCCTCTTTTGACACAGGTATTTTAGAGAAACCAGAATAAACATCTAGAGAGTTGAAATGTGTGTCTTTGGATAATATTTCTAGCATTTGATCAATAAAAGGTAGAGGGTAATAATCTTTTCTAGTAGCTTTATTCAATTTCCTAAAATCAATTACCATTCTATATCCTGTAACAATTCTCTACGGGGTCAATTTATTTTTATCATTAGGAACTACGGTAATACCTCCTTTCTTAGGGACACAATGAACGGGACTAACCCATCTACTATCAGCAATAGGGTAAATTATACCTACCTCCAGAAGCTTTAATATTTCATTTCTTACCACTTCCTTCATTTTAGGATTCAAGCGTTGTTAGTGATTGATAACGAGTTTAGCCTCAGGATCCATTTTAATTTTGTGCTGACATAGAGTGGGACTAATGCCCTTAAGATCATCAAGAGTATATCCAATAACAGCACGGTGCTTCCTCGGAGATTTCAGTAATATATGTTCTTCATGCTCTAAAAGGTTAGCACTAATAATAATAGGATATATCTTCTTTTTATCGAGATAAGCATATTCGAGAGTGGGTGGAGGAGGATCCCTAAGTTTTTCAACACGCAAGTTGTGTTTCAGAATAGGATGTTGATCAAATAAAATCTTATCTATTTCATTCCTTTCATTCATATGCATGTCATTTTCATGGTCTAGGAAATATTATTCTAAAGGATCAGTAGGAGGCACAACAATAGAAGCAATACCAATAATTTCATCCTTACTTGGAAATTCTTTATCATTGTGTTTTCTACGAAGTTTAGAGCAATTAAACACATGAGACATATCCCCAAGACTTACCGTAACCGTTTCCTTCTCACAATCTATCCCGGCATTAATGGTATTCAAGAAGGGTCTACCAAATATAATGGGACAAAAATAATCTTGTGTGGAGCAAAGAACAAGAAAATCACTAGGATATTTTATTTTCCCACACAAGACTTCAACATCTCTAATAATGCCAACTAGTGATATAGTGTCTCTATTAGGAAGCTTAATAGTAACATCAATTTCCTCTAACGCAGATGGTGCAGTATCATTCATAATCTCTTTATATAAGTAAAAGGGAATAGCACTCACACTAGCACCCATATCACATAATCCATGATAACAATGATCTCCTATTTTAACAGAAACAACAGGCATGCCACCAATGGGTCCATGTTTATGTTTAGCATCAGGTTTAGCAATTCTAGCGGCTTCATCACAAAATTGAATAACATGCCCATCAATATGATCAACCAGGAGATCCTTAACCATAGCAACACTAGGCTTGACTTTAATTTCCTCAGGGGGTGCCGGTGTTCTTGCACAGCTCTTACGAACCACAGTTGAAGCCTTAGCATGTTCCTTTATTCTGACAGCGAAAGGTGGTTTCTCAATATAAGGAGCAGGAATAATAGGATCAACATTATAAGTAATAGTTCTCTCTTAAACTTTAATAGGTTCAACTACTTTCACTTCAATGGGACGATGATATTTAAACCACTTCTCCTTAGGGACATCAGCATGAGAAGCAAAAGATTCACAAATATAAGCTACTATCTCATAGTCAACTCCATATTTAGTACTAAATCCACGAAAAGCATTGGTGTCTATGAAGGATTTAAGACAATCAAACTTAAGGTTCATACCTGACTCCTTACCTTCATCGAGTTCCCAATCTTCAGAGTCACATTTAATTCTTTCCAATAAATCCCATTTTAAGTCAATATCCTTCTTCATATACGAACCAACACAATAACTATCGAGCATGGATTGATCATTATGAGAAAGCCAAGCTTGAAAATTTTGAATAATATTTCTCTTGGGAGCTCGTGATTGGGGCATGAATATAACATTGACTTAAGACTCCCCCAACCTTGAGCGATTCTTTCTCCTTCACGAGATAAAAGGTTATAAATATAATTCCGATCACTATGACCTAGATGCATAGGGTAGAACTTCTGATGAAATTCCATTTTCAATCGGTTGTAGATCCATGATCCAATATAAACACATAGCCTATACCATGTCAATGCCTTCTACTTCAAAGATAAAGGAAAGACCTTCTTCTTGACGTGATCCTTGGGCAGACCTGTAATCTTAAATAATCCACAAACTTCATCCACATAGATTAGATGTAAATTAGGATGTAGTGTTCCATCTCCTGCATAAGGATTAGCCAGCAGTTTCTCTATCATACCCGAAGGAATTTCACAATAAATATTTTCAGTAAGTTCAATAAGTTTAGGGACAACTCTTTGTGTTTCTGGTGGAGGTGAATATACCCCGAACAAGACCCTCAAAGGATTACTTTCCATAGTAACAAGTGACAGTGAATTTCAGCACACTATATACATTTTTCCTTAGCAAATTCAACTTACCAAAGGCGCTTCACACACCGGCAATGGCTCCAGAATAGAGTCTTGATGACCCACAAGTATAGGGGATCTATCGTAGTCCTTTCGATAAGTAAATGTGTCGAACCCAATGAGGAGCAGAAGGAAATGACAAGCGGTTTCCTGTAAGGTATTCTCTGGAGGCACTGAAACTATCGGTAACAGATAGTTTGTGATAAGATAATTCGTAATGAGAAACAAACAAGTGTAGCAAAGGTGCAGCAAGCTATTCCAATACTTTTTGTAGCAAAGGACATGCCTGGACAAACACTTATATAAAGCAAAGGGCTCCCAAGGACACATGGAAATTTTTGTCAAGCTAGTTTTCATCATGCTCATTTTATTCGCCTTCGTTACTTTGATAATTTCATATGTGGATGGACAGGTGATTGGGTGCTTCCCTTACTTGGACAAACCTCCCACTTATGATTAACCCCTCTCGCAAGCATCCAGAACTATGAATGAAGAATTAAGATAAATCTAACCATAGGATGAAACGTGTGGATCCAAATCAGCCCCATACGAAGCAACGCATAGACTAGGGTTTAAGCTTCTGTCACTCTAGCAACCCATCATTTACTTATTAATTCCCAATTCCTTCCCCTAGGCCGAAATATTGGTGAAGTTTTATGTAGTCAACGTTCACATAACACCACTAGAGGACAAACAACATACATCTAGTCAAAATATCAAACGAATACCAAATTCACATGATTACTTATAACAAGACTTATCCCATGTCCTCG
The DNA here is from genome assembly GCA_022496015.1 of Hordeum marinum. Taxonomy (NCBI): domain Eukaryota; kingdom Viridiplantae; phylum Streptophyta; class Magnoliopsida; order Poales; family Poaceae; genus Hordeum; species Hordeum marinum. The sequence continues at coordinate 140,000,148 of CM039672.1, forward strand.
GGAACAAACGTAACTACTCACAAAACATGTTCATGTTCATAATCAGAGGAGTATTAATTATCATAAAGGATATGAACATATGATCTTCCACCAAGTAAACCAACTAGTATCAACTACAAGGAGTAATCAACACTACTAGCAACCCACAGGTACCAACCTGAGGTTTGAGACAAAGATCGGATACAAGAGATGGACTAGGGTTTGGAGATGAGATGGTGCTGGTGAAGATGTTGATGGAGATTGACCCCCTCTCGATGAGAGGATCGTTGGTGATGACGATGGCTTCGATTTCCCCCTCTGGGAGGGAAGTTGACCCGGCAGAACAGCCCTGTCGGAGCTCTAGATTGGTTTTGTCCAAGTTCCGCCTCGAGACGGTGGCACTCCGTCCCGAAAGCTCCCTTCTGATTTTTTCCAAGTCAAAACCCTCCATATAGAAGAAGATGGGCGTCGGGTGCCTGCCAGGTGGGCCACAAGCCTGCTAAGCGCGGCAGGGGGGGGGGTCGCGCCTGGCAGGCTTGTTACCTTCTGGTGGCCCACCTCTAGCATCCGTTTCTCCCAGTATTATTTATATATTACAAAATAGTTCTCCGTAAATTTTCATGACTTTTGGAGTTGTGTAGAATAGGCATCTCAGATTTGCTCCTTTTCTAGTCTAGAATTCCAGCTGTCGGCATTCTACCTGTTCATGTAAACCTTGTAAAATAAGAGGGAAATGGCATAAGTATTGTACCATAACATGTAATAACAACCCATCATGCAATAAATATCAATATAAAAGCGTTGTGCAAAACGGACGTATCAGGCCTACTCGGTAATACAACATCATAATTAGCCTTGCAAGCAAAGTGACTGAAGAGTTGGCCACGGGATCTTGTATTACGAAATGTGAAAAGAGACTTGCCGGTAAGGGATTGAACTAGGTATGGAGATATAGACGATCGAATCTTGGGAAAGTACCATACTAAAGAAAAAGGGAACATCATACGGTATTAAATGAATCCTTGATATAGAGGTTCAACCGATAAAGATCTTCATAGAATATGTAGGAACCAATATGGGCATCCAGGTCCTGCTAGTGTTTATTGACCGTAGTGGTGTCTCCGTCATATCTACATAGTTCTCGAAACCGCAGGGTCTCCACACTTAAGGTTTGGTGACATTTTTGTAGTATTGAGTTATGTATGTTGGTGATCAAAGGTTTTTTAGTGTCCTGGATGATATCTCGGATGTCACGAGGAGCTCTAGAACGGTCCGAAGGTAAAGATCGATACATAGGAAGCCCCGTTTTTTTCACCAGAAAAAGTTCGGGCGTCACCGGTAGTGTACCGGGGGTGCCGTGTGGGTTCTGGGGGTCCATCGGGAGGTGCCACCCACTCTGGGGGGGCACATGGGACTTATGGGTGGCGCACCAGCCCTTAGTGGGCTGGGCAATCCAGTCCCTAAGGGGCCATGCGAAGAGAAGAGAGGAGGGCCAAGTGGGGAGTCCTCCCAGGACTCCACCTCCCTTGTGGGAGGAGGAATCCTCGTTGTGGTAGGATTCCTCCCCCTAGGTTCGACCGAATCCTCCTTGTGGAGGGTCTGAGGCTTCCTTCTCCGCTCCCTTCCTCCTATATATACTAGAGGATTTGAGGGCAGTCCTAACCCTAATAGCCATGTGCTGCCCACTTCTTCTTCTAGATTGTTTCTCCTCTAGATTAGTTCGGTGGAGCTCGGCAACGCACTGCCGGATTAGTTCACCAGCACCGCCACCATGCCATTTTGCTATCGGAGAACTCATCTACCTCTCCACCCTCGCTTGCTAGATCAAGAGGTGGATATCGTTATCGATATGTACGTGTGCTGAACGCGGAGGTGCTGTCCATTCGGCGTTAGATCGGAAGGACCATGGTTGAATCGCAAGACGGATCATGATCGGATAGCGGGACGGATCGTGATCGGATCGCGGGACGGCTAGCGATTTGGCTCGTGTAGACGTTCGACTACATGAACCGCGTTTGTTAACGCTTCCCATTAGCGATCTACAAGGGTATGTAGATCCACTCTCCCTCTCGTAGATGCTCATCACCATGGATAGATCTTGTGTGTGCGTAGGGAAAAAAATTGTTTCCCATGCAACGTTCCCCAACAATGAGCTCCTGCGACCCTGAGGCCCGGCATCATGCCCCTTGTGCGTAGGAGCGCGCATCTGGATGCACCCTTGGGCAGGGCTCGTGCACCCCCTCGCTCATAGGCTAGGCCAAGGGCCTCACAAATGGGAGGCCTTGGGCCCGACCTCAAGGGGGGCGCGGGGAGAGCCTCCTTATGCCGAGAGGAGACGGGTGTCGGCATTCAGTGTGGGGTCCATGCTATTCATGCATGGGGGCACGCTCTCTGCCACGACCTGAGTTGGATTGGGCAGCAGACGCTCCTTCCTCGGGGAGCGGCCTCGCGAGGCCGCGCGTTCTCCTCCTCGTCGGGGTGTCCGTCCATGGCAGCCTGGAGGGTCCGCTTGTTGACACGGGCCACGTCCCTCTCGTTGCCGGTTATGGTGATGACACCGCTAGGCCCTAGCATCCTGAGGATGTTGTAACCATGGTGGACGACCGCCGCGAACTTAGCGAGCGCAAGGTAGACCAAGATTGCGTTGTACGGGGACCTGATGTGCGCCACGGCAAAGTCGATGAGCTCGGTGCCGTGGTTGTAGCATGTGCCAAAGGTGACGAGCATGCGGACCTACCCCAAGAGGATAGTAGGATGCCCGGTGGCGTCATAGAACGGCTCGGTGGGGGCCAGCCGGTTGAAGAGGACCTGGAGGGTATTGAAGATCTCTGCGGAGAGCACGTTGACGTTGGTGCCCTCGTCGACGATGGTTCTGGTGATGGAGATGTTGCAGATGATGGGGCTACACAACAAGGGAGTGCATGCACAATGCCCGTGAACTTCGCGTCATCCCTGGAGTCGAAGGAGAAGATGTGCTGAGCCCGTCGGCTCCTCGGGAGGCATCGCCCGCCAGTTCCTTGAGGTGCCCAGGCCGGTGGCCCAACAAGGAGGCTTGGGATCCTCCAACTATGCAGGCCACCATGCGAGGCCCTTGTTCGCCTCTAGGCACCTCGTCACTGGCACTACCTCCAGGAAGCCGTGGTTGGGGTGGTGGGGCCGCATTGTCTGGGAGGCGCACCCCATGAGACCTTTCTGACAGAGTGTTCTCATGGGTCTGGCCATGCCCGCCATCGCTGTGAGGTCGCTCGCGCTGGCTTTGTGGGGGTCGCTACCCCAACAGACCCTCCTGTCTCCGGTGTGGCCTCCTTCGTGCCCGGCACTACACACGCCACGGCCCAACCCCGGCCGGCGTGCTTGTTGCGAGAGGGCCCGAACACCCGACAGTCCCCTACGTCGTGGGAGCGTACGTTGTGGTTGATGAAGAACATTCCCCCACCCCCTCCGGGCAGGGCTCAATCGGAACCGGGCAGCAGGCCAAAACCGGACACGGGGACGCAAAGGAGCATGAAGGAGTGAGGCGGACCCTGCTTGGGCCCGCTGGGATGGGGCCTCACTGGGTTGCCGCCCGACAGCAATAGCGGCTCGACGCCTGCACACCTACCTCGAGCGGCAGGGTCCGGATCGAGCGGTAGGGAGCCAAGGCCCTCCTGGCGATGGTGACGAGCTCGGCGACGTGGTCCGCCCAAGAGTCGTAGCCTCCATCTGTCGGGCGATGGTGGAGCATCTTGCCCGCCATGAGCAGCGCATCTTGCGTGTTCAGGTCCCCCACGTGCATCTAAGCTGAAGGAGGTGCGACGGGACGGCCGCCCCGCCTTATCGGGGTCCGCAAGGCGTCCCGCTGCATGACTGCGGCCCGGTCTGCAGTGGCCGAGGCCACGCTGTTGGCAGGTACATGGAAACCACCTAGCGCCGAGCGCGCGGTGAGTGTCAACCATTGAGTCGGTACAGGTGGAGTCGAAGTGGAGCTGGAAGGCGGTGACACACCCCTACCTGGCGTGCCAAATGTTGGAATCGGGGCTCCACAGACTGAAGAGAGGTTCAAATACTAGGGTGCGCTCGCTCTCCAAGCCTACTCATCCTCATACCATTACAGCCACTCTTTGATTGCTCTCGCTAGGGCAAAACAAAAAAGGACACATGGTTTACCCAGGTTCGGGGCCACCTTGTGATGTTAAACCCTACTCCTGCTCGGTGGATTGCTTGATTTAGGAGATGAGTAAAGGTGGGTTCTTGCCATCCCAAAGACTTGTCCCCATCTATGGTGGCCGGCCCCCTCCATTTATTGGACTTGGTCCTCTCCCCCCAAAATATATCCGGAAGGAAGGGTTGCCACATCGGCCAGTTTGAAGGGGGACAGGGTTGCACCCTATCCTGACAAAATGTGGTCTTCGCCAAATAAAGCTCCTCGTTGTGATGCGTCAGTGGGCTCGGGGATGACCTTCGACCTGCCGAGCCTTTGGTATTGGTCTTCTTGCACTAGGAAGGCAAACTTTCGTATTGCTTTGGGAACCCACCGGCTGGTGATGCTTGTTTATCACCAAAGAGGAAAACCTCTCTATCCGTGCCCGCTGGCACGTCCCTTGGTACCGTTCGGCATGGTGTGCATCACCCACATGCGGGCACTGGGTCACGAGGCCGTGTGGGCCCGCAATGGGCAGTTCTGCCTCTCGAGGGTGCTAAGCCAACCCTTCAAGGAGTCCTCATGAAGCCCTTCTTGGTAATGACGCTGTGCGCCTCGCGAGGCGTGGCCCCTCACGAGGGCCTTGCTCCTTAATCTTGTAGGTGGGCCACGTGGGACCTAGAGCAGCCCTTTCTTCTTGGGCCGCAGGAAGACGGGCCTGGGTACCCTCAGTACGAGTGGCCCGACACTTTCTACGATGGAGGCGTGCCCTATATTACATTGGCCCTGGTCCTCTTTCCCTGAAATCACGAGGAGGGAAGGGTTGCCATAGAGGCTCGTTCGAAGGGCACAAGGTCGCAGTGTATCCTGACAAAAGCAGTCTTTGCCTCCTAAAGCTCACTGTCGTGATGCGCCGGTGGGCTCGGGGATGACCTCTGTCCTGGCGAGCCCGCGGGCTTGGTCTCCTTCCCCTAAAGGGCAAACCTTTGGGGATCACTTTGGGAACCAACAGGCTGGCCTCGCTTCCTTAGCAAAAAAGATGAAAGCCTCTCTATCTGCACCCGCTAACACGGATCCTGGCATCTCCTACTACGGCTCACGTCACCCACGTGAGGGCCCAAGACTGGGCGACTCCACTGAGCCTCCCTTGACCAGTCGCTCTGCAAAGGCTTCAGTGGTGGTCTTGAGAGGCGACCTCGCGAGGGGGTTCCATGGGGCCCCTGGCATCACTGCTCGCAAGGCGCTATTATGCCCCTCGCAAGGTGGGGGCCATCGTGAGGTTCCTACTCATGAAGTTTCGGGATGGGACACCATGTGCCTGTAACTCGCGATGTGCCCCAGTGGCAGGCAAGCGGGCCCGGATACCCCAAGTTCAATGGGCCCGATTCACTTTGGTACCATCTCCTGGAAAAATGGCCTCTCATTCTATGTTGTTCACCCTACTACCTCTTATTCTTTCGCCACGCCAAAGGATGAGTGCCATTAAAGTTTTTGTAATACTCCCCACCCACCACGCACCCCAACCAACACCACCTAATTGTCTGCCCGCTCACCACCTAGCTGATGTAGATAACCAGCATGGTGACTTAGGGAGCCGGCATGCCGGGCGGAGGTGTTGACGTGTAGAAGGATCTTCTTTCCTATTAAGAGGGCTTGCCAGTCATCTTAGGCTTGGCTTGGAGTTGTTTGGAGGTGAGTCCTAGTCTTTCAAGATCATGCCGCGCCGGAGGCCGTAGTCATCCGTGCACAAGTCTGGGGACTAAGGGCCCCGTTTATTAGTGCACTGACACCGGGGTTTCTACCATCATATGACTACCCAGTGGTGTAGGCTCCATACCACTTTCTAGTGCAAAATTTTGAGCTACAGAAGAATGTGAAGCACCACAATGAAATAGAATGGTTTTGTGGGTTTAATTGACAAGGAACATACCAAGTATGACATCTGGGTCTTCTCGGGCTTCCTCGACGGTGACATGATTCACACCACCCTTGTCATTGTTGGGCTAGTTGCGAGGAGCTTGGTCCTTTGGTGGTTCTCCTGGTCTTGGCCTTGGTTATGCACATAAGGGAGCGTTGCATCTGGCTTCTTGTCGGGGGACGACCTTGAGTAGTGCCCTAGCTGACCACATCCAAAACAAGTGACTTGGCCTGAGTTGTTGTTATTCCTGCTGCTATAGTTGTTATTGGTTGTAGTTAGAGGGCCTAGAATTGGCATACTCCTGAGTCTAGTAGCTCGAACGAGGTGGAGGGGGTCTAGTTTGCTGAGGCTAATAGGTTGGCCCGACTGGGGCTGCCTGCCAGGGGCGAGACTTCTGGTTGCTAGAACTACCCTTGTTGATCATCTTGCGCTTGGGAGTGTCTTCCATGGCACGACACTTGACTTCAAGCATGAGGGACATCATCCGACCTAAGAAGGTCCGACACTCGCAAACAATGAGTTGATACTGCAGGGCCTGCTAGAGTCCTTCCATGAAGCATTCCATCTTAGCTACCTCAGTGTTGACATCTTCAGGGGTATACCTCGACACGAGGTTGAAATTTTGCATGTACTCCTTGACAGAGCCGCCTTCTTGCTTTCGGGATCATAAGTCTCGCTTATTGATTGCCATGTTCCCAGAAGGAATATGGGCCTTGCGGAATCAATCCTTGAAATCATCCAAAGTGATCACATGGTCATCTTGCATGACCTTGAATCCATCCTGCCAAGCTCTAGTGGTACCTTCGAGGTAGTGAGAGGCATAAAGACCTTCTGGCAATCCTCATTGCATTTAACTAGTGCGAGGAGGTCCTCGATGGTGTAGATCCAATCGTTGGCATCAAGAGGTTTAGAAGTCTTGGTGAAGGTTGGGGGCAAATTCCTAATGAACCCCGACAAGGCAGAGCAACCATTGTCGTTCCTTTGTTGTTATGGGTTGTTGACGAGGTCTTGAGCTATCTGCTAGATAGTGTAGAGTTGTCTTGGCGTTACTCCCAGAGAACTTGGAGAAACATAGCTATGGTCATGTTCTCCAATGCTGGTGGTGGTGGAGGAATGTCTCCATGTTGCTGCTCCTCGTGTTCTCCAGCCTAAGCGGACCTACCATCTTAGTGCTTCCCACTGGAGTTGTCGGCGTTAGGGTTGGCAAAGATACTTGTGTGGATTGCAGTCACCATCCTGTTTGGAGCAGCCGGAGTCAAATGACTGGGGTAGTAGAGAGGGAAAATCAATAGTAAAGGAAACACGCCTGAGGGGGTCGGCATAGCACAAGTGTGATCAAATGGAGGTCAGAAGACCAAACACATAATATAAAGTTCAAATAGGCAATGTAGCCGCTTACATGTTGCCTATGGAAAATCATGACTTACATGTTTCATAGGAACCATTACATGGACTCGACTTCGCATGGAGATACACGACTTATTCTACCCTAGGGATTCTTGGACTCAGGTGGTGGAGTGCTCGGTTCCATACTCATGCTCCTCCAAGTCTTCCTCCTTGTCATCTGTGGGATCACTAGAAGAGTATGTGTAGAGGGGGTGAATGGACAACTAGCATAAATTAAAATCTACACAATATTCAAAGCTAAGTGTTGGTAGATTTTAGCAATTATAGCAAGTCTAGCACACCCTAAAAATGCAAGTCATCAAGTATAGCAGCGGAAAGTAAACACATTGCACATGGAAGTAAGGAGTTGAGATAGGGAGATCAAGCGCATGAAGGACACAAAGATTTTGCCCGTGGTTCCGATAGGTGGTGCTATTGTACATCCACGTTTATTGAGTCTTCAACCGATGAAGGGTAACGGTCACAAGATTCCACAGAGGGCTCTACCCAAGGAGAGTTCGACGAAGAAGTAACCTTGACTATACCATGATCGTCTGCGTCCATGAAAGACTAGCCTAACTTGGGTAGATCTACACGAAGTAGGTGATCTCCTTGCCCTTACAAACTTCTTGGTTCACTCCACAACACGAAGTAGGAGGCTCCCAAGCGACACCTAACCAATCCAGGATGCACCACCCTCCAAAAGGTAATAGGCTCGCTAATGTCGATGAACTCCTTGCTCTTGTGCTTCAAGATGATAGACTCCTCAACACTCAAACACTCTCTTACAGATTTGGCTTTGGTGGAAGAGATTGATTGGGTGGAAAGCAACTTGGGGAGGCTAGAGATCAAGATTCATATGGTTGGAATGGAATGTCATGATCTCAACACGTGAGTAGGTGGCACTCTCTTAGAAAATCTGATAGGATAGGTGGGGATCTATTCTGAGTGCTTCTTTTTAGAGTGAGTGGTGGTGGAGAGGTATATATAGGCATCTCCAAAAATCCAACCATTACACCTTAAGTGACCAACTCGGTGGCACCAATGTGTGAATCTTGGTGGTACGAAAGCGACCAAAAGGTGGAATTTTTTGAATCTCGGTGAGACCGATATATAATTCTAGGTTGTACCGATCAACTGTCCAATTGTCAGAATTTGCATCTCGCTGACACCGATCCAAAAACTCAGAAATTCCGATTTTATGAATCGAGGCAACTGAAATTTGGCAGCCTCAACTTTGTGGCACCGATGTGGGATCGATTCCACCGATGTGCTAGCATTTGGCATGGGTCTGTGTGAGTTTGGTAATTAGTGGGACCAACTGGAAATTGTTGGTTTCACCGATTTGAGTGGTAGGGCTCTAGACAGAGTATTTGTGGGAGATATTTGTGGGTGTTTTTGGTGACTATAACTTGTGCACGTAGAGCATCTTGTTCACCAATAGTACCTTACACCCTTTTAATAGTATTGGCTTTTCCTGTAGACTCAAAGTGATTTCTCACAAAGTAAAATGTAGAGTCCTCTTGCTTGATGCTTTGCCAATGTTAATCCTTATCCTTCTTATTCTTGGGGATAATCTCCACACACCTTAGCCAACCTTGTCTGTGGACTTCTATCTGAGATTCACTAGATGAAAGTATTAGTCCAAGAGACAATGTATGTTGTCATGAATTATCAAAACCACCAAAGGGGCATATTGTGCTTTCAATCTCCCCCTTTTTGGTAATTTATGACAACATACAATCAGAGCTTCAATTCAAGCTATGCAGAAATATATGAAGACTTTGAAGGAAACATGACTAATACAAGCTCCACCTAGATGTGTACAATCCATTTTAAGGATAGTTGCTTTTGAATGCATGGACACACACATTATAGGAAGGACATGAGAGGTCATGTATATCTTGGCAATATGCATCGAATGTATGTGAATGAAATGAATTCATGTTCAAGACTCACTCTAGCAAACAATATGTGCAATAAGCAAGAGGTCGTCTTGAACAAGAAAATGATGCATATACTTACCTTGAGGTCCTTGAGCATTTAACATTAGGAACACACTTGATAAAACAATGTTTGGAAACACAAGTGTATTTGGTAGAGGAAATGCAAATGGAACCAAGAGTACCAAGATATGGAGGACATATAAGAAATGATTTCTTGAGAATGATATGTCTCCGAATAAGTTTAGAGTTTTCTCCCATAGACACCGATTGTGAAAGTTTTCCTCTCTCCCTAAATCATATGTTGGGAGTAGGTAGGGTTGAGAAAAATCTAAAGCATATGAGAATTAAATTTCAAATATATTCTTGTCTCTTATCCTCAAGAAGTGTTTACGTGATAAGGGATCCTTGATATTTCTCCCCCTTTATATGATAAAGATTTCACTTCTTCTTTTCATCATCATCTCCCCCTAAAGCATGAATGCTTAGATATCTCCCCCTTTCGTATGAGTATGTAGGGACCCTGACTCATAAGTCATGATCACCGAATGCACATGTACAGTGATCCTAGAGATCAATGCTCACTGAACACATAGAAGCTGAATAACAAGAGTCTTACATCCTTACATACCGTCTTACATAGATAGGGCCGCAAGGGCCAAACATTTAAACATAAAAACAAAGGAAATCTTGTTCGAAAGCGTGAACCCATGCCATCTGCCTTAAACCTACATGCATTCTGACTAGGAAGTGTTCTAGATCGCATGTTTGTCTCCAACGAACTCTTCACGATACTCTTGCTCTTCCACGCCTGGCCAATTAAATAACCAGTGGCAAGCCAATGGGTACTTTGAATGTACTCGCAAGCAACCCAAGTTGTGGAACAAGATATAACAATGCATGATATAGCACTAAGTAGGTAAGTTTTGTAGAAAGCTGATTTTAAGTCCAATGATATGATCAAGTAACCTTGAGTAAGCATGCATCAACTGTTAATAGGTACTCACGTGAACAAGTCTCAGCTATCATCATATAAAGGGGTTGAACTTCTCATGTTCATCATCATGCCAAGTCATCAGACTTAGCTCAAGTATCACCTTTGTCACCCTCACCCACACACACACCAAGTTTAGTAAGCGCTTGGATGTAGCACAAGAGCGGTCATCCAACTGTCCTTGACCGTGGACACAGCTATTCAAATAGTTTTACGCTCTACAAAGGTTGCACACTTTACCCACAAGACTCGGGGAACTTCCATGTCATCCACGACTCGCGGTATTTAACATACCCGAGGTAAGCACCCAAACAATGCCTTACCCCTGGCGATACTAAACAAAGAGTCCACTCGATTGGCACATAGCCCACATGATGTACATCACATGTAGCATCCATGCAGGGACTAACGGTGTGCCTGGTGCCTTTGAAGATAACACATGATCGTCCATACTGGCATGGCCCCGTATCGAGAGTGATCACGCCACTCAAGCCACTAGTAATACAGGCTCCATGCTAGTACCCACCAAAGCAATCAACAAATCCCCATCCCATAAGGGGTATCGTGGTCGTGCATGTAAGGTTGGAGTAACGGTCGCAACTTACACCAATCCGTTTTTGAAAATCACAAACACTTACTTGCTCCGGTACACAATTTCTTTCTCAAGTGGTTACCCAACTCAACATCATCTCGCTTGCACATTAGTGGCACCCGACGGGGTTTTCAAGAAGTATTTGAAATAATTTTGTTTCCATCACCATGCATATTCTCGATCCCACTTGTGTAGCATCTACTAGCATCCTATCAACTCCCAC